>JAMJFZ010000107.1:62647500-63865094 GCA_026225945.1 Cricetomys ansorgei
GACAAATCGGAGGAAGAGTTAGCAGAGTGAGTCAGAGTGAGGACATACTCAACTCTCACGATATAAAAGCCCGGCTCTCAGCTTGGACAGAGTCAGTTACAAGAGTGAGTTACAGCAGTCAGTTACAGAGGCCAGATGGAGTAATGAGAGTTCAGGGAAAGACACAGAGACACAGAGGCAGCTTGGCAGAAGAAGTCAGTATCAGATGGGAAGATTGAGTCAGTTTGAAGCTGAGCAGAGCAGTTCGGTCTGAGGCAGTCAGAGAGCCAGCCAGAATCTGCCAGAGTCAGAAGAGTTCAGTCAGAATCAGTCAGCTAGCCCAGAAGGTCAGTTTGACCCAGTGGCTTATAAGAGTTTCGGCTAGAACAAAGAGAGAGTTGAGTTGAACCAGAAGAGTCAGAGTTCAGAAGAAGCAAGTCAGAGTTAGCTCAGTCAGTAGTGGGTCTCAGAGGTTTATTACATTATACAGAGGCTTAAATGTTCTAGATTGTTCTGAAGCCTTCCAGTTCTAAGCTTAAGAGGAGATTGTATGGAGGCAAAAACACTCTAGAGCTCCAGGCTAGAATCAGTGATTGAATTTAGCCAAAGAATAAAAAGTTCTGCCCCGAATGTCTACATCTGGCCTCTGTGTCTACAGGCTGCTCCTGTTTTAAAACCTAATTTGTTTTCACAGACACTAATGTTGTCGCAGACAAGACTACATGTCTATACATGGTTTGGACTCTTCTGTACATACTTTATTTACAATAGAAAAGACTTAATTTATGAAAGATGTATGGGGGGGAGGGATTGCTAAAAGAGATGGCTCAGCAGTTAAGAGCACTGTCTGTTCTTCCAGAGGACTCAGATTTGATTCCCAGTACCCACATGGTGACTCGCAACTGTCGCAACTTCAGTCCTAGGGGAATCCGATGCCCTCTTCTGGCTTCCACAGGCATTGCATGCATGTGATAAAACATTCGTGCAGAGAAAACACACACACATAAAATAAAGGTTAAAAAAAATTAAAAAGGAGCCAGGCATGGTGGCACACGCTTTTAATCCCACTATTCAGGACACAGAGGTAGATGATATCTGTGAGTTCTGGACAGCCAGAGCTACAGAGTGAGACCCTGTCGCAAACAAAACAACAAAAAAAGACACATAGGAACAAATTCCCTTGCAATCATATTAGAGTTAATATGTCTTTCCAGTGAGAAATAACTCCACACACTTTAAGAGATTAACACAAGAAGAGCTCTTTAATACAGTGCTCTCTGGCTCTGGGTAATGGTCAAAAAGGAGCTGGCCTCAAAATATTTACTAACTTACATGCCTTAGGTGTATGCATTCCACGTTCACTGTCATCCTTAAATCTCTTTCAGACCCTGACTCCAGGTTACACTTGGAACAAAGAAAGGAGACTGCAAGTCTGGTCAACTTAGGCACACAGGAGATCTACACAGCAAAGACAGTGCTGGGATTATTTCTCAAGTATAGCAGTTTTTTTTTTAATGGTTGTTACCTGAGGTCATCTTGCCCGCCTGGCAGAACCACGCCTCTTCCCTCCCAGCACCGGGCACAAGGATCCATGCAGCACTATGGCCAGCTCCCACTTCAGTGGGTTCCTTGTGCCAGAAAGCAGAGCACTTTCCAATCCGAGCCATCTCTCCAGCCCAGAGTTTTCATTTTCTTTGGGAAACGATGCTCAAATTCAACACAAAACTGTGACATTATTTGACCACAGCTTCTTTTAATCTTCTTTAACAAAGAAATCGGATCAATTTTATTAAGTACAAGAGATCAGTTCAACAATTAGAACTTGTTTATGCACAGAGCAAAGCCTCACTCACTGTTCAAAAAACTCCCTAAATGTGAGGTGTTGTGAGTGAACGGCTTGTCCCCCAACGTTAAGTAGCCATCAATTTCTCAATGCGCATTAATAAAATTCCAGACAAGTGCACTAGCACTGCAGCTGGCTGCTATGTAATTCTGAGAACAAGCAGTAGTGTGTGTGCGTGTGTGCGTGCATGTATATACGTAAATACACATATATATGTATATGCCTATATACATATGTATACATGCACACTAAAGATGGTTGGTTGCAATTAATACCATTCCAGAGAGCACAGTATAAGTGTACCCTTGAGAATGTCTATTTAGCATAGTTAAATGTTGTGTTTTTCACTGAAATATCAAGAATTTACTGAGAATGCGTAATTCACACTGGCCACAGGGAAACAATTCACTATGGCCACTTCTGTTTTATACTTAAAAATATCTCAAATTAAAGACTGTCATTCCCCTGGGCTTTTCCTCTTTCAGGTATAAAACCAAGCTGACATCTTTCTGAAGCTTTATGTAATATGTACACCACTATTTAGACTCCGTATTAAGATGGGAATTTCCATTAAGCCCCAATTTGTACCTGCCACTCTGGAAAAAGAAACCATGAACAACCGTCCACCAGCCTGTGCTATGTTATATAACTACACCACCTTATGTAAGCCTGACCCTTAACAGGAAGGTATTAACAAATGGGTTTTGCTCTGGGGATTGTCTTCTTTTAATTGGATGAGCGTGCTCACAAATTCTACACATTTGCCAACATGAAAAGCTTTATTCTAAACAGTCTTTTGTCTCTAGACCTGTGTCAGGATTCCTGAAGCCCAACTACTTTCCCCGACTCAAGCCTCACATGCTTGGTTCAGCCAGGGGAAGTTGTTTTTGTTTTGACTTACTATTCCTTTAAATTAGCATCATCAAAGATCCACATCTTGCATAATAAGAGATTAGAATAGGAAAAAAAAAGTAACCGAGTTGACCAAACTGTACTTAGGGAATATTTAAAATAATTTTCATTTAATGGGGTATTCTGTCAGCCTCACAAAACATTGGGATTCAGTGAAGACAGCTGTCACCAAGCTACAAAGGAAATGGGAATCTACTGGGATACTCTACTTAAAGGAACATGATTCTTGGCACTCTAGTGACCTGACACCTGACAGTGAGTTCTACGGTTGGCATGTCAGCCCTCAGCAATATTAATTCAGTGTATTATCACTTTCTCCCACGGCTACCATCTGGAGCAGCTCTCTATGTAGAGACCACTCATGACTTGGCTATAAACAGGCCTATTTTAAAATATATTTAAATGCAAGATAGTGAGAGGTGCTAAGAATATTTATACCTTCTGGTTTCATTACTTCCTTTGCAGAAAAATCAAGTTACCTTATGTTGAATTAACTGAAAGCCAGTGCTGTGCAGCAGCAGAGGCAAGCAACATGTTTAGACACCCACAGAGAACGGTAGTGTAGTGACAGCCTGCAAATCAGTGAAAACAGGAAGTCAAGGAAGGGGTCTGGCCATCTGCATCCATCAGAACCATCCTGTTTGATTCCAACAGCATGAGGCTCAGACCAAGTGTCCACTGTGATGCATGTACAGTCCTTAACTGCTAACTCGATGTGCCAGGCCGTGCGAAGCATGAAAGCTACTTAAACCTACTCCCATCTCACCCCTCGACCACAGGAAAGCCAGGCTCATTTTTCTGGGCTCTGTTTTATATCCAAAATTCTAAGTGATTAAAAGGTAAGCACAGTAACTCAACACACACACACACACAACCATTCTCAGAAATTTAATTTCTGGCAAAAGGAAGACAACTTTTTCTAGATCACACCCTAGGAAACAGAAGAGAAGATAATGCTTTCCTTTAAAAGTCCTGAGTTTATTTTGTGGTCCCCAGATTTTATAAACATAAAACCATGCATGCATATATGACACAGAAGTAGACACTGTCTGTGGAAACAAGGAGTGACAAGATAGGATGGGTGAGGAAGGGGAGGTGAAGAGGTGCGGGGGTGTCTTTAATGTTCAATATATGCGTGTATGAAGCCTTAGAAAGGAAACTCTAGCAGAAGTGTCCTGGGAGTAGGGAATCTGGTCCTTGAGATGAACACACTTTAAACTTAAAAGAGACTGGCTGTTTCCGAGATCAATCTTTTAGGATAAACAAGTAGAAAGCGTTTTATAATTATAACTTATAGCTGGGTGGTGGTGGAGCACGCCTTTAATCCCAGCACTCGAGAGGAAGAGGCAGGCAGCTCTCTGAGTCTGAGCCCAGCCTGGTCTACAGAGTGAGTTCCAGGACAGCCAGGGTGACACAGAGAATCCCTGTCTTGAAAAGTCAACACCCCCTCCCTGAAAAAAAAAAAATTCTACTTACACAAAATTGCACAGCTAATTACCACAACCGTGTTTCCTTTTTTGTGTGGGTAAATTATGACCTGACCCCTTTAGACTTTCAAATGGATTTCTTGAGAAAATTCAAAGTCAAGCTACTATGTTTTCTTTAGAAAATCCTACACCCCTTTGATCCAGAACTCTCAAGGCAGAAGCAGGTGGATCTATGCTAGGCCACAATGGTCTGTAGCAAGTTCAAGGCCAGCCAGGCCTACATAGGGTGAGACCTTGCCTAAAAGCAATCCTACCGGCATGAGAAAGGTCTTTTTGTGAAACAAGAATCTGAGAGAGTCTGAAGTGTTTGGAAGAAAAATTCCACATGCAAGACAGGCATCCAAAATGGCTCAACATAATTTATTTTTTTATGTTAAAATGTACAGAGTTCTTTTGAAAGTACTTGCTAGAAAGGGGGAAAAAGATATTACATACAAGGAGAGGAAGGGAGACTACCTGGCCAGGAGCGTATGACGTGGGGAAATACAAAGGCATCTAGGCACCCCTTCCCCTCAGCTTACAAGTCACCAGGAACAGAGTACAAAGAGGTTACAAAACAGGAAAAGCAAATATAAACAGACAGGAACAGACAGAGTTTGTACATGCGGCTTTTAGAGGCATCTGGGGCTCTATTCACACACTCTAGAGATCTCTTTAAAGAGAATTTTTATCTTTCTTAAAATAGTTTTTAATATTCTACAACAAAGATAAAAAATTTTAAAGATGGAATGAAATGAAAAAGCTCTTATTTTAAAAGGCATCAAAGTCACTAACAAGTGAGTTTTTAAATTTCTTTTTTTTTTAGAAGATTACCCAAGTTATCTTGCTAAAAATACATTTTTTTTTTTTAAACAGAAGTGAAAAAATGACAGGTACCAATATTACTGTGTTGGATAATTTCTTTTATAATATAGAAAAGAACGTATTTTTCTACAATAGTTCTACAGTCACAAAGAGGCTTGTGGAAAAGGGAGCTGCCTGATTGAATAAAAAAAAAACAAAAAACAAAAAATAAAACAAAAACAAACACAACTGCAAACCAACAGAACTGAATTCACGGCCCTCATTTCAACAGCTTCTCCTTCTGCCTTAACCCACCCTCCTCCCAAATAGACCTCCCTTCCCTCCCTCCCATCCCTGCCCCATCCCATCCAGGAAGCAATGACATAGCTGAAGACAGGGAGAGGGCAGCACAGTGCACATTCTACAGAGATGACTGGGAACTGGAACAGTATATACAGAGAAACTGGGTCCTACGCAGCCTTGCACATGCTCAGAGTCAATAGTGGTACGGTGTGGAATTCTGCTTTTCTATCTAACACACTTAATTGAGAAAGCCAATTAAGGTATATAAAAAAGCCCAACAAACTTGTGCATTTGAAAAAATTTAATGCCTAATTAATACTTTAAAAATTTATCTATATAAAATGTACAAATAAAGGAGAGAATTTATGCTTACAGGTATTTCGTTAAGCATTTTGTCCTCCTTTTGGATATTTGACTGCACATACCAAGTGGTATAATAGTTTCCATCTTCTAATGATGGAATACACATATATATATAATTATAATTATATATATAATTTTTTTTTTTTTTACCTATCCCTGGAGCAAGTAAGAAGAGAATGGGTGAACTGGTTAGACACCACATGAGGCTCCTGAAGCCCTGCAGCCCAGATGTGCCCTACTGTGCTGGTGGTGGTCTCTCCTTGCTCGTTACTTACAGGAGAGGGGCTAGTGCACACTGGGTCATGGGGTAAATTCAGGATCTCAAGACAACACGAAAACAAGAGGTATGCATCATTTATGCAGCTATAAAAGTCACACCATCATCTCCCTCTGGACTCATTCTGCACCAGGCATTTTTCTAAATCACCAATACTACAGTCATTCATGGAAATTGTATGGATAAAATGCGACAGGCATATCACAGGGGGTTGCTCTGAGGGTTCCCAGAGTCAAAGGTGCAAGCACAAGACCCTTAGTCCACATTTCCAAGTACATACTAAAAACAAGAGGTGAGTGGAGTGTGCATGTTATGGCTGATTCACCAGGTGGTAAAAACCAAGAGGTTCTCTTCCTCTTTTTGATTGTTAACTGACCATCTGTATCCTCCACGGCTGGAGTAGGATTGCAAACAGCTTTCCTCTGAGATTCTGCTGTTAAGTGAGACTTACAGTATTTTTGTGTCTCTGAGTGCTGAGTGGGAATATTTAAAAAAAGAATTATATTACACTTGATTCAAGAAAAACAGGTATTTCAATGAAGCCTACCTAGAAACGCTCTTGGGGAAAGGTTTCCAGAGGTGTGTGTGTGTATAGGGAGGGGAGGGAACTTTACAAGGAGAAGCATTTCCTGCCTCACTCTATTATTAATATTAATAATAATAACAATAACATTAAGTTTAAGGAGCTCGGGTTGTTCTCCATGTCCCCATCCCAGACTCCCCTAAGTGCCTCCTGCTGGAATGAAGTGGGAAATGAAAGGTTGGGTCTGGAGGAAAGGATCTGGTTGACCCTTGAGATGTATATATAACATTTAAAAATGACAACATTGGGAGCTGCAGACAGTGAAGGGAAACATATATTTTAAAATAAAATAAATTCACGTTTACACAAATTCTGTCCATGTGGTGTATAAAGAAAGTAAGGCTCCTTTTAATTATGAAAAGATTTGTGCATGTTTCCCCTACCCAAATCCATTTTCAGATGAGTTCTACTGTAAAATGTTCAAGACTGTGAAGAAAACAAAAACCCCAAACAAAGTTGAACCCCCAAAAAGAGATCAGGTTTTCTAAAAACAAAAAACAGTAATAATCATAATAAACCAAAGAAAAATTCCTCTAACTCTACAGTAATATTTTAACTGGAAAAAAGGTCCATTTTTTTCTCTGGTTTGTCAGTATAAAAAGTCCCTTTATTTATATATATTTAAGCTTTTAACTGCAAGTTCATCTTGCTCATCTTCTCATGTAAGGTCCATTAAGTGACTGCTTGGGCACGCCAGCAGCGTTCATGTAGCTGTGATGGGAGGGGCCAGTATACATCATGTTTCCATGAGGGTTTGGCTGCATAGGCTGCTGGGTATAGGCCTGGCTCCCCATCATTCCCATCTGCATCTGCATAGGATACTGTGCTGTCTGGTTCATGTAGGCAGGGTTACTATGGTAACTGCTGTTCATCATGGGCTGTGTCATTCTATAGCTGTTCATGGCATTCAAGGTGTTCATATTCATGGAATTGACATTATAGGCTGGAGTGGGCATTAAATTAACCCCCATGTTCATGCCACGTTGAACAGCCAACGCACGAGGGCCAGCCTGCATGGCAACTGCTGGCGGGCTGCGGCCATAGAGCTGCTGTTGGTGTGCAGTTGCAGAGGGTAAAGGTGCAGACTTGGAGCGAATAGAAATGTGCCCCTTGACTGGCATCTGCCCTTGCAACCTCTGAGTGTGAGGAATGCCAATGTTGGTGGCAGACATGTTGCACTGTAGCAGAGGTGACGTGAGGTTCATAGTAGTGGATGCCAAGTTTGGGGGTGGAGTCATAGTGGCTTGTGCTTGAGGGGCCCCAGCTAAGGGATGAGATGGAGCTAGCTGAGCCAGTCCCGTATTAGACAGAGAAACACTGGTTGCATAGGAAGTCACAGCAGGAGAATGACTGTAAGGCATGGCATGAGGGTCCATAATGGTGTTAGTCAGCTGCTGCAACTTGGCTAGACTGAAGGTGGCTGATGGTTGAGAGTAGCTGCCAGCACCAAAATCCCCTGGGATCCTCTCGTAGATGCTGATGTTCCCAGTGCTTCCAGACTCTGGGATCTCCATAATCATTGGGGCTGCAGTGAAGCTGTTGTTCATACTGCACTGTGACAGAGGGGGCTGCTGCTGCGGTGGGGGTGGGGGCTGGGGCTGCTGCTGTGGTGGTGGGGGCTGCTGTTGCGGCGGCTGCGGCTGCGGCGGGGGAGGCTGTGGTGCCGGTTGTTGCTGCTGCTGCTGCTGCTGCTGCGGCTGTGGCGGCGGCGGTGGTGGTGGTGGAGGCGGCTGCTGGTTACTGGGAGGCCTTTCCACCACACAAGTCTGAGGTGACTTGATATTGCAGTTGGTAGCAGGTTGGACGCTGTTTTGTTGCAGCATGCTGCAGCTGTTACCCATGCTGGCCATTTGCTGAGTGACAACACAACTGTTCTGGGTGAGGCTGCTTGAAGATGACAACCCACCGTAGGAGCAGCTGCTCTGAGAGGAATTATTCCCACAGATGCTGCTGCCCATGGTGGAATCATAGCTGCTTGGGTTCTCATAGTTCTCTGTGGTACTCTCGATGCTGCCCAGATCACTGAAGCCACTGTCTACCACCTGCTGAGAGTGGTCTGATACGGAAGGCACATCCATCATGGGGCTGGTCTCCATGTTCTGCATAGAGGGTGCGGACAGGGATCCTTGCTCTGGGCTGATCTGTGTGTAGCCACTCTCCAGGGCAGGGACGCTCGGGCTGCTGACTGAGCGGACGGACTGGCTAGGATGAGATGGAATGGAGGACATGGGGCTATTATGCTCTGAAGCATGACAGTCCTCAACGATGGACATCTGAGGGTCCTCATCGGTGTGGGTATAACTCTGCAGAGTCTGGCAGGCCGCGAGAGTTTCCTCACAGTCCTGGTAGGCTCCTTCATGCTCACTGCTTTCTTCTTGAGTCAAAGACTGCACCGCCTGTACAGTTTCCAGGTCCAGCTCACTGTGTGGGATCTCTTCCTCTTCTTTTAGCTCAATTAATTCTTCCTTAGCGTTTGAGTCTTCCTCATGGTCTTCCTCAGACCCTGGCATGGTCTCTGACACCACAGATGCCTCATGGGAAGGCTGTTCCTCTTCAGAATCTGGTTCCGTTTCATCTTTATCCTTTATGTTCTCCCTACTGTCCTGCAAGTTTGCATCTAAAAAAGATTCCTGAATGCCAGGCTCCTCCTTGTGACCGTCTCTAGCTGGTTGCTCTGCTGGCTCTTTTGTCTTCAGTGAATCCAGATGGCCATCGTCCTCATCATCAGCATCATGGTCCTCGTTCTGGTTTGCCTCTGCAGCCACTTCATCTTCCTCCTCTTGCTCCTGCTCCTCCAGCTCTGCAGGCTCCTCCTCAGACTGCCGCTGCTCTTCCAAAGGCTTCTCATCTTCCTCCTCTGCTTCGGCTTCTTTGGGCTCTGCCTCAGGGCTGTTGCTGCTATCCATTGGGGACATGGCTCTGATGTCACTGCCAGTGGTATCCTCTTCCTCTTCGGCCTCCTCGTCTGCTTCTGTATGCATCTCCTCCTTCCTTTCTTCCAACACGGGCAAGTTCTCCTTTACCTCAACGATTTCTTCATTCTCTTGAGTTCTGGATTTACGTCCAGGTTTAATGGGGACTATGGGCTCAACTATGCATTCTTGAGTAGAAACAGCTATGATTTCCTGATTCAATTTAAATCCTGGTTTTCGTCCAGGTCTTTTCTTCCAGTGGATAGGTTTTCTGCTCTTGCCTTTGGGCCATCCCTTTTTCTTCTTCATAGGTGTAGAGGTATCTGGCTCAAGTGAAGCACTGTTCACATCACATTTTCGCAAGAGAGATACAGGCTTTAGGACAGGAGTGTCTGTAGAGAAAAAATAAGAGATAGTAAAGACAGATTATAAGACTACTACTACTACTACTACTTCTCCGAGACCAACATGTACAACAGAAGAATCTAAGGAATAAAGTTAATTAATGACATGAAATGTTATACAAGAATCTGGCAAGGCAATGAAATATTCCTGGGCAGTATGAGTCTACCGCCTACTAGTGAAAAGCAGTCTGGGACCACACTCCATGAGGGTGCAGTGAGGAGCAGCAGGGCAACTCTAAGTTAGAAATCAGCTTCGTTTGCTTTTCTGTTACCTCTGTTCTGTTTTGTTTTTTAAGTTTCCACAGTCATTACTTGAAGTGGTATCATAAGCCAATACCTATAGACCACAACTGAGTCACCCCCGTGAACAACTGTCAGTCAGTGTGTTTATATGTGGACAATTACAAGACATTTAGGCTAAAACAAACATTGACATGTCATCCTAAACAAGTAAGAAGTCAAAGTGCCAATAATATTCAGAAGAAATGCATTCAGCATCGGCATTACTTTTTTTAAATTGTGTCAAAATATACGTAAGAAAATTTTAATCATTTTAAAATAGAGTTTAGTGGCATTAAATACATTTTCAATTACTATTAATTTTTAAAGGCTATGGACACTAAGGGAGGGAGAGTCACATGTATGTTTGTGGTACAACTGCCAAGTCAACAAAGGCAGTAGCTGTATGAGAGAAAACTGTCAAGGTGATGGGAGCATAAATGTAGGAACCATTGTGACATACAGTGATCCAAGACAGAGTATCCAGTGCCAATTCTCACAGACAGACAGAAAGACACACACACACACACACAGTTTAGTTTCCTAGATATACATCAATATATAACAAGAGTAACAAGGGTCATATTTATTATACACACACACGTGTGTGTGCGTGTATCTCTCAAAGGTCATCATTCATAACAAAGCAAAGACTTTAATGATCACTACATGAAAAGCAGGTATCATATAACAAGTCTTAAAGTAAGAAAAGTGTGCCGAGTATGGTATGAATGTCAACACTTAGGAGGCTAAGGCAAGTGGGTCACAAATTTGAGGGCAGCATGGACTTCACATCTAGACCATGTCACAGAGTCTTAATTCTTTTGCCTTCCCCTGCCACATGCACACTCACACACATACATGCAACCATACACACACACATACACATGCATACATTTACATATACATGCACTCTCACATACACATACATATGAACACATACACACACACATACAAATATACCAAAACTTATATACACATAGGCACAGATACACATAGATACACACATACAGACATACACACACATACATATGCATATACAATGCAGATTCACACACATACATATACACATACTTACAGACATAGACACACAGATACACATACACACGTATACACACATAGACACACAGATACACATACAGATATACACACTCACACACATACATGTATACACAGATACATACATATACATACAAACATATACACACACAAACAGATATACATATGGGCATACACCTCCCCCCACAGACATACACATATACACATAGATATATACGTAACATATATACCGACATACATACTCACAGACACACACATATACACACACATACACATATATAAACACACACATAGACACATGAGGATTTCTTCATTCCCTCTCCTTCCTGGGTGGCAGCTAAGCTGTGGACATTTGGCACAGCTCCCAGAAAAAGGTCTGGGGTCCAGACATGTCTTCTGTGAGAAGACTGGGAAACAGACTTCCTGGGAGACTACTGTTAGTGGAACATCTCAGTTTATTGAAGCAAGAGTAGTTACACTTATAGAAAAAAGACGGGAGGATTCTTGGTACCCAGGGATGGGGTCCATTGGTTAAGACAGGGATACTGGAGTAGCCCCATTTGCATGTGGAGTTCATGTCTAAGGGTCAAAGTCCTGCAAAAGCACCTTCTGCATAAGGTGTGGTCCCACAGGGAAAAGAGGAAGACATCTTATCAGAAAATGGGCTCAGCCCTAGGCTTCCAGCTACAACGTTCAGATAAGCACCAACCAGGCCACAGTCCTTTGTCAATGACCTCCTGTGAAGCAGGCAATATTTAGAATTTAGCTGGGTTTTGCCAGGGCTAAGAAAGTGGGGAGCATCCAAACTCCTGCCGCTCTCAGGCTGAGAATTCGGGGGTTCAAAGCACACTTCGACCCATCTTAGCTCTAGGACAGCCTCAGAGACAGCCCCAGAGCCCCCCACACACATACAAACACACGCACGCATACACACTACAAGGACTCATTTGATTGTTTGAGTTCTAGGGACTGAACTGAGGGCCCAAGCTACCTCTCCTATCAGAAAAATCAAAGTTCTATCTACTAGGTTTGAAGTCAAGATTTTAAGAGAATAAAATAAAAAGCTCTACTAAATAAGGCAAAAGATAAAGTAAAAGAGTACAAAGCAACACTAAATAACTAGAAAATAAAAATGAAAAATAAATAAATAAATAAATGAAAATAAAAAGCTGTTTGGACTACTTATGGCAAACACAGTGTAGGTGCAGGAAATGCCACACTCACAAACCTAGGTTAGGATGCAAAAGTCTAGTTTCTTCCTGTCTCCTATCATATGAGTCTCAGCTTCCATTACATCTGAATGTGAAGTAAAAATAAGTATATTTTAAAAGTAAATGTTTGGGGTGGTGGTGGCTCAAGCCTTTAATCCCAGCACTTGGGAGGCAGAGGCAGGTGATCTCATGAGTTCGAGGCCAGCCTGGTCTACAGAGTGAGTTCCAGGACAGCCAGAGTTACAACAGAGAAATCCCATGAATGAGTGAATGAGTGAATGAATGAACAAACAATTGAAATTTTAGCCATACCATATAACTTCAGCTTATTTTGTCATTGTTGCCACTTACTAGACACATACAGCTGGTTACTGGGTTGTGCACACCTATAATCCCAGAACTGAATAGGCTAAGACAGGCCAGACCTCTCTGTACACTGAGTGTCTTAAATAACAAAACAAGATAAAAGCAGAACAACAAAAAGAAACAGACCAATGATTGAGCAACCTACAATAGAGACTGGATTCAGGAAGGTTCCTGAACAAAGGACAGATATTCCCATTAATATTCAGAGGCCTCCTCAGCATTTATTCACTTATTGAGCACCTGTCTTAAGCTCTCAGCATACAGCAATGAGCAAAACAGACGAATGCCAGAGACTATACAGCCTGGTAGTCAGTTATTCCATCACCATTAGCTGAAGATTCAGATAAAAATCTAGACATTATAAGGTAAAAAAGAAGGACTTCCGATAGGAAAATTTCCTGCAAAGGTAAGAATAGGTCCAGATTAAAGAAGAAACTAAACCCCAAAATGAATATGGATATACTGCATGCAGCTCGCAGAGCTCACCAACCCTTCCCTGCCTGCCTTAGTGATGTCGTGTTCATTCTCAGTGCCCGTGGAAGGATTTGTAGCTATTGCCGTTGTATATTTAGACACATGACGACTACTGTGGGAAACAGTTCTGTGAACTTACCATCTACATCATCTGAGTCCTCCTCCTCCTCCTCCTCCTCCTCCTCCTCCTCATCTTTAGATGGTCTCTTAGAGGAGGGCTGACACCTGAGGACATCCTGTGAGGACAAGCGATGGAAGTACCCTCTGGGAAAGAGCTCATTTTCCTCCTCTTCCTCCTCTTCCTCGTCAATCTCAAATGTAGGCTCCAGTCTTGGCATTGGTCTCTCAGAGTCAGAGTCTTCAAAGGGTTCATCTAATACCTCAGTGGTCTCAGAGATAGTTTCTGTGACTACACTGCTATTGTGGTGTTTCCGCTTGCGGACTCGTCTTCTTCGATGAAGAATTGGTTTCTATTTAGTAAAGAAAGCAAGCATATTATTTATAGTAATGAACATTTTTTTCTGCTGCAACATAAAAGTTTTAAAACTTTGCAGAATTAGCATATTTAAGATGAAGATGCACTTTGACAAAAGACATCTTGGTAAAGATATAAAGTATTAAGAATACAAAGATGGGGGTCAGTAGGGTGGCTCAGTAGGTATAGGCACTTGTGCAAACTGGGCAACCTGACAACCTGAGTTCAAGCCTCAGATACCACGGTCGCAGGGGGAACTAAATCCTCAGAGCTGTCCTCTGACCTCTGCACACTTGCCATGGCACAAGCCCAAACTCACATACATCACACACATACACACATGTACTCACATACATACAGACACACTCAAAACAAAAACAAAAGAGTCTAGATAGTAAATACAAATTTATGATATAAAAAGCAAGTGTGTCCAAAGAGTAGATGTTTTAGTACATCATTATTAGTTCAGTTACATTTTATACTCTAGAGGAGTCATCTGCTTCAATACAGAAGTGACTCAGATGCTACTTCCTTAACTTTTGTTCAAGAGCAAAAGGAATGGAAACACTACATCTCATGCACCCCCAAGTAGTTAGTAGGTCATTTGGGGAAACTGGTTACAATGGACACAGAAACGCAGAGCTGAATGTATTTTCTTGGGTGTAGAAAACAAGCAACGCGCTCTCTGAAACTCATTCAGCACACCTTCACAGCCAGCTGACCTGAGAGCTTATCTCACACAGTGACGTCACCAAGTAACAGAGACAACAGCCCAGGGACGATGGAACCAAACCCTTGCTCCACAGAGACAGAGATGTCGGTGCTTACTTACGGCCAGACATCTAGGAACTGTTGCAGAATAATTTATTGAGTCTCCTTTAAGTGAATTTCAAAATTGTCTTAAGTACTTTGCATACAATTTCACTGGCTATTAGGATATTCATGCTTTTTTACACAAAAAAACAGTATATTTGTTTTATTATATAAATATGAAAAATAAACTCTAGGATAGCAAAGATAAAGTCTTTATGATCATGCAACCATCAGTAGTCAGTCAGTTTAGTTTTTCTCTACTTGAAAATCTAATTTTAATCTTCAAGTTAGATTAAAAATGGCTCTGCTCCTTCGAGAAGGGCTGAATTCTACAGCAGAGGCAAGAAACATCCAAGATCAATTTGGAGTATCTTGAAGTGTCAGAAAGGGCTTAAAACAAATCAAACTCCCCATGATGATAAGACGATGAATATCAATAGGAGCAAACTAAGAAAGCTCCAAATGGCCTGTGCTGGGTGCGATGAGCTAAGCCACAAGTTTAAAACAGTGCTATAAACTGAAGTACCAGACCCTTATTGATAGACAGCAGAATGGACGCACATCTCCATGTACACAGATGCTCTGCTCCTAGAGTAAGCAGCCACAGATCTCTTAAGTATGAGTTGCAAACCATGCCTTTAACTCGACAGGGTTAACATCAACAACAAAACATGATATTTTAACTGATTCACATCTACTTACTATATAATACCTTTTATAGGATGTGTCGAGACTAGTGCTTCTTTGCCTCCTCTCAAATACATTATTTCATTCAAATTAAGGTGTAACATACAAATACTTGACTTCACAACCTTCAAGGTCA
Organism: Cricetomys ansorgei; assembly: GCA_026225945.1. Classification (NCBI taxonomy): domain Eukaryota; kingdom Metazoa; phylum Chordata; class Mammalia; order Rodentia; family Nesomyidae; genus Cricetomys; species Cricetomys ansorgei. Next base: position 62,662,847 of record JAMJFZ010000107.1, read on the forward strand.
TATTAAATACGATCAAAGTCTGAGAAACTCATAACTCAAAAGAACATGAAGAGAACACTAACTGTAAAATGGAATGTTGGACAGGAGAAAGGCCATTTAGGCAAACTAGAAATCTGAATAAAGTGTGGTCTCCACTAATGTATGTGTTGTGGCTCACGAACTGCTTCTAAAGGAGGGGCTGAGTTTGGGGCACATGGGAACTCTGTGTAATGTCTTCCCAATGTTACTTGCTTTTGTGAGTTTCACATTTCGTTTATAAAGCAACATGCACGGAACTGAGTGTGTACCACCTCAGAGCTGTGGACAGAGCAGACCACATAAACTGCAATCACAAGAAGATGAGACAGAGAGACGTCACCTTTCTTTTCAGGGTGGGCTTTGTGAGCACTGGTGGTGAGCTTGAGCGAGGGCTTTCAGGCTCTTCCTCTTCCTCACTACTCTCACTGAAGCCCCTGAAGACAGCCCTGTCGCCATCACTGTAGCAGCACGGCAGTCTGTCACTTCCTTCTGGCAGTCTGCACTTCAGGGGCTCAGGGCTTTTCTTCAGCTGTCCTCGCCACAGCTCAGCGCTCTCACTGAACCTCCCTTTGGGGAGGTCTGGCTTCCTGTCTGGCTGCACTTCAGAGGCTGTGGACTGTTCTTCCATTTCAGTGTACTGTTCTTGGGAGGTTTCTGACTTTTCCTCACATTCTCCATACTGTTCCTGGGGAGCTGATAATGTCTCATCCACAAGCATCTTGGAATCTTTATCACCAGAACGCTCCTGGGTCTTTCTGTTCTTTCTCCCGCAGCGGCCCCTCCGAGGCGGCTGGCTATTTGCAGGAAGACTGTCCCGGGGAAGGGCCTGCTTGCTCAAACGTGAAGAACTGGCCAGTTCCTTAACTTCTGGTTTCTTTTCACTTTCTATTAAAGAGGAAGAATCTTGATCTTTGTTCTCCCGAGACACAGACTTTCCGACCTAATTAAGGAAAACAAAACAAAGAAAAACCACTGGTTAATTTTTCAGTCTGGTTGAGATATGAAAACAGAAGTTTAGAAAGAAAATTATGCATTTAATAGCTACTAAGAATATTTTCTCCTTGGTGGGACACTTTTAAAAATGTACCTATATGTATTATTAGTTTAATCATCACAATACAATGAAGTATTATGATGTCATTCTGTAAATGAGGTAACTGAGGCACAAACAGACCTTGTGCTCATAACCACTATGAAATGTCACCTTTGATATCAAAGTCAGTGCCTGTGCTCTTGTGGATACCAGATGAGATTATAACATTTTCTAGAAATAAACATTGATAAATAAGGAAGAATGGGCCATAGGAAATGAGCAAGAAGAAGCGGACATTCAAGAAACATGGCAAATTTTCAAAACGTTTTCTTGAATATTTAAGTTAAAATACAATAAAGGAAATGAGTTTTTTTTTTTTCCCCTGTCTGATTTATCAAAGGAGGACATAAGAGATAAAGCACTACTTTAAAAAAATTGTCAAAGGAAAACCCAAACAATTACCTGAAGAAAAACACTGGAAACTATACAGCATAGTACAGTCCATCACTACTGTACTGAAGACATCTATGCATTCAGTGAAATTTCCAGTGTTCTACTGAAAACATATACCTGCTTAAAATATCTCCTTAATGTTATATTTTAAGGAAACTGTATTTTTAAAATTTCATTTTAATAGCTGTCAGATTCAGACTCAATTCAGATTCAGTTACTATATAGCTTAAAATGTAGCTTTACTGGCACTCTGGTAAATATTAGCCATAATTAACACACTGTCAGAAATCTAATGGTTTCCTAATGGTCCAAGCCTTAAAATAACATAGATTGGAGCAAATTTCTACTATTCGAAATAAAACTTTGAAATTCTAGTGTGAATATCTGTGTGTGAACAAGTCTGCATGTGTGCACATGTGTAGAAGTTCACAAATACATGTGTGTACATGTGCATATGGAGACAAGAGGACAACCTTGGTATCCTTCCTAAGGAATGCCATCTTCCTTATTCAAAAAAAAAATTTTTTTTTAATGTGTATGAGTAAATCTATGTGCACCATATGCTTGCATTGCCTAGGAGACCAGAAGAGGGTGTTGGAGGCCCAAGGCTGGAGTTAAAGATGGCTGAGAGCTGCCATGCATATGGGAATTGAACTTAGTAATCTGCAAAAGCAGCAAGTGCTCTAAATCACTAGGCTATCTCTCCAGCCCTTCTACCTTATTTTATGACACAGGGTTTCTCTCCGACTTGAGACTCACCAAAGCTGGCCAGTTAGCTTGAGGGCTTCCTCCAAACCCACCTCCCCAGCACAGGAATTACAAGTGTGTGGCACTGTGCCCAGCTTCTTAGAATGGGTTCCAAGGATCACACAAGGTCATTTAGTTTGAGTATTTTTAACAGCTAAGCACTCATCTCCCGGGTCCTCTAGTAACAACATTCTGTTGGTACGACATCACATAGTACATACTACAAATATTCATAAAAGCCATAAAATAGGAGATCGTACCCTTATACTGGTCTCTAATTCTCTGTCTTGACCTTGGGGCTCTTCTTTTTCTTCCTCATCAGCTTCCTCTTCTTCCTCCTCTGAGACAACGGAGTTTGAGACTATGACCGGAGTCCAGCGTAAGCACTCTGGATCTACATCTACAGGTCGAAGATTCAGCTGAAGCTTTGCCATGTGATCCTGGATAAGTTTTTCCCGGCGGATAATAACAAATCTACAACCAGAGAAAAGTTTATAGCAATCAACAATGTACAAGGCATGAGACAATGAATGAGGAGATACAACCCATCAAAGACCCTGGAGATGACTTCAAAAATAGCTGCTTAAAAAGAAGAAACATGTCAGCACCAGACAAGCAAGGAAGGTAGGTGGGGCTCTCACTACAGCAGGTGAGTCACCAGCACTCGCTCACAGACTCAGCCCACCACTGGGTGCATCCTTGCTCACATGAGCCCCTTTTCCTAGTCTCTGCTCATTCTGCGAAAATGTTTTCCCTCGTGACCTTTTCCTTACCACTTTAAGCAAAAGTAAATGCTGTCCTTCTTTTCAATACGTATTTCACTTAGTGCCATTTATATGGGCAGCGATGGGAGGAAGCTCCCAATACTAGAGCATAAACAAGTCAGTGGCTTAGCTCCAGACTTCATAGACTAGAAAGTCTGCGGCATTTACCATACCCAAATACACAGAAAGAAACAGCACCACAAACTCAGTACCACAAACACTGCTTACGTGAATTACATCAGGCATCTGGCTGCCTGATCCCAAACTTACATCACCTTTCCCTTAACCACTCAGCTACCTTTTCAACGTAATCATTTTTAAAGGTATGCAAAGGGGTGGGATACTCACTGGTCACTTCGAAAGTCTAGCATTCTCAGGTGGTGGAGTGTGGAAGTAATGTCTTGAGGACAGACTCCAGTCAACTTGCTTAACTTCTTAATGCTGATTTGTTTATCATTTTGGTGATAAAGGCACTCCAGTATTACACTTTTCCAATAAGCCATGTAGGAAAGACGACCTAGGTCTGATAAGGGTTTCTCAGGAGACCCTGCTTGGCCTTCACGCTTTGATAACAAATAACCTAAAGAACCCCAGATTACAAATGTGTCAGAGACTTTAAAAATAATCATGTTCCTTTACACAGCCAATCCAAGTACTATCATCAATGTTAATTTCAAAGGAAAATTCCTTCATAAGTGGAGAACAAACTTGTAAAGCTACTTTAAAACAATTTGCATGGAAGATTATATATTTATATATTGAACATCAAGCTAGTAATATTTTGTCTATAGTCAATGTCACCTTGTTAAAATATTCCAACTGCAAAAACCAAAATAAAGGTTTCCAATAACAAGCTGCATCAATAAGATAAAGCAATGATATTTTGTACTACCAGAGGGGACAAGGGAAGAAAAAAAACAAAAACAAAAGCCTGTGAATGTTTTATTTGGACCACTAGAGGGCGACAACTATATACTATCTGAGAAGGAAACAAGGGCGCCTTGGTGATATGTGATCCATTAAGAGTGTGGCTCCTTCTGTGAAGGTCCTGGTGGTCAGTTCTCACTTCCCCTCCTCTTGGAAGCATGACTGTCATTGGGAGCATGCTATGGTATTATTCTTCCCTCTAATTTAGGGCATAATTTTCAAGAACTGGAAATAAAAAGGGGCAAAGTTTTCAGAGAAAAATCATTGAAAACAGAAAGAGTAGAAAAGAAGTGGCTTTTGTCATTAAAGAATATTTAAAGTCAATCTAAGAATGGTAATCTGGAAAAACACACTGGAAAAGGTTCAAATATACTGTCATCATAGTTATTTACATGCCTCAAAAAAACACTTAAACACAGTGTTTCCCTAACCTTGTGCATCATTTTCAACAGGGTCTTTCTGGAGCAACCAGCTGGGGTCCGGCGTCTGAGCGCACAACTACAGTATGCGGCACTCATGCCCAGCTGTACACACGCAAAAATTAGTCACATGGTCCAAAGCCAAGTATGACCAGCTGAAATGTCCCAGATGAGAAATAGTTTCTCAGGACTAGAATCAAAACCCTGAAGTTTGGCCAGACATGGTAGCACATGCCTTTAATTCCAGTATTAGGAGCCAGAAGTGGGTAGCCCTTTGTTGAGTTCCAGGCCAGCCAGGGATTCCCAGTGGGACCCTGTCTCAAAATACAAAATATCTTTAGTCTGATCCATTATTTCCGCATAGTCTCCTGTCGATATTTTCTAAGAGTGTCATTGTGAAACAGAATGCATGTTTATGTTTCACCATTATATCTTTAGAACTGCTAGTTTTTACTTTTTAACTCAGATGAAATTACTTTCTATAAAATTCATTTTTAGGGCATTTAAACCTGTGTTGTGTACTTTTTTTTAACATTAGGTAGAACCTGTAACTAAACATATACACATTTACTCAGATAACAGAAGAATGAAAATGGGCAGTGCCATACTTCTTTGTGAATACTCATTAGTAGTTATGCAATGTTCCAACACTGCTGTGGATTAGTGTTACTGCATATAACTAAGTTCTACCAGAAATCAACAGTTGCATATTAAAGACATTTACTACTAACCCTACAAACACTGCATCCAACAGATCTTAAATACATATGGGCGGGGGGAGTGTGCATGTGCCACAGCATGCACGTGGAGGTCAGAGGACAACCCGCAGAGGGCTCCCTTCATCTACCATGTGAGTTACAGGGATCAAGCTCAGGTCATCTGTCTTGGCAGCAAGAGCCCTCACCCAGTGAGTCATCTCTGCCCCCCTAAAACTGTATTTGGTATTAGTTATTAAAAAAAAAAATTTGTGCTAAGCCAAAAAAGAAAGAAAGAAGGCACTTGTGGCTTTACGTTTGAGAATCCCACACAACGATATGACAAGAACTGGAGAGATGGCTCTAGGGGAAAAGGTGTTTGCTGACAAGCTGGTGAGCTGAGTTTACTTAGGAACTAAATACACACAGGGTGGGAGGGGAAAGCTGATTCCTGCAAGTTTTCCTCTGAGTTCCACATACATATTGTGAGGCATAATAAAAAAAGAGAGAAACAAAGAAAAACAAGAAGCCTAAAAATCTTTCAATATTTACATCTAAAAACTCCACAAGAGAAATAAGAAAGTATGTTAATACAATCCTTACTGAAATCAATGAGAAACCTGCCGTAGCCCTTCCGTTGATACTGAGGAAGAATCATTATACAGGAGACATTGTATTTCTGTTGGCAGTGTTTTTCCTGGTGAGAAAACAGAAGCCAAGTTTTAGAACAATAGACAGGTAAGCTGCATAGTAGTGCTAATCATTAATAAATAAAACTACCAGCCCAAACCAGTCATGTTCCTTTGGGAATAGCAGTGTACATCAAGGAAAGGCCACTGGGAGAAGGCAGGACGATGTTCATCACTACCACAGAGCCACCACCCCGGGAAGGTAGCAACACAGAACGCGATACCACCCAAGACTACTTGCCACTAAAAACCAAAGAACTGAAGCGCAAGGCCAGCAAAGGAATCTGAGCTCCCCGTAACTGGCTGCACCATGCTAGAGGCCAGTGCTCCTGCACTCTTACAAAAGACAGGGTGCCATAGATTGTATTACCTAACTGTACACAAAATATAGCTAAATGTGGGGCACAAATATAGTTTCATAAAATAGTTGATGTATTTTCAATCCTATTTAACTAGGAAGATAGCCTAAAAGGCCTCTTATAAATCTAGGATATTCTAGTAATCTGATTTGTGTACTTAGAACTTTTACCATGGACTTGCTTTTTGAATAGATACTGTTTGGCTAGAAACTGTATTTCCATGCCTAAAAATCCAGCTAGAGAGTATTTCTGTTAGTAAAGAACTCAGAGAGGTAATGACTGTGTTTATTTCACAAGTTCTATCTCTTATCATCATGGGACTAGAGGTCATTTTCGAGCTTTTCCTCTTGAGTATTACCAGTAGCTCTTTTTCCCAGGAGAATATTCTGTTGAATGTTACTAAGCACCTTCTAGCAGTGGGTAAGTTTCTGAATGTTCCTTCTATTTCCTTTCTGAAAAAACTAAAAGGTACCCAGAAGGTTTTACATTTTGTTGTATTCCTCTCCAGAGAATCAGCAAAGATTGTCCCAGATTTCTATATGAATTCAAGCATTTTAAACTGACATACTTACTTTAGAAAAGTAGCCAACAAGGTGGCAGCCCTTGACATCATTCTGTGTTAGAACATAGAAAAGAAATGGCTCCACGTCATAATAAAGTGTTTTGTGGTCAAGAAACAACTTTGCCAAGAGACACAGATTTTGACAATAAATGGTACTCACGTTCCCATCAACCTAAAGGAAACAAACAAACAAAACAAAAAAGTGGTCAGTAAAATGCCCTTTGGTTCTGGAGTCTTACATGTCAGCTACAAGCATCACTAGGCACCCTGAGTCTAGACTAAGTAAAACTGTCAGTGATCAGAACACACAGAGCCTAAAAGCTACCCTCTGAAATGGCAGGACTTGCTATTCTAAGATGACCAAACACAGAAGGTCCTAAACTTGAGCAAAGCATGAACAGATAGGGAGGTGAAAACCTGGGTTTGAAATGGTATTTTGCTTTTTTAAAAAAGTTCACTTCAAAAATACTTCATACAGCAAGCTTCATTTTCAAAAGTATTTAATGTAACAAAAGATCTAAATGTAATCTCTTCTGAAATTTACTTACTAGGTAAAATATGATGAGACTGACAGCTCAGCAGCAGCCTGATCCAGTACTGTCTGCCTACCATCATCAGGTATTGCCCAAGACTGAATTACAGGGGGAGTTACTGCTAATTACTGTCACTCAGAAGTGCCAGTAGTGTCTTAGGTAAGCACCTGGCAAGGGGGACTCAGGAGCACCACACGCCACCCATCCTGAGATCCTTGTGCTCTTGAGCTGTAGCTTGTTCTTTTATGGAAATGCTGATGGGTCCCCATACTAGATATCCCAAGATATTGGCACACTAACTGCACTCCAAGATGATTTGCCTTAATATGACTTCTTATAGAAGATATACCTATTAATATACAGAAAGGTTAAGAAGTAATTTACTGTTGATACTCGATACTCGATACTCTGACTCCCAGGTGAAGTGTTCCCCTGCAATGATGAACTAAATGGTTCATCAAGTGAGACAGACTTGAGGAAATACAGATCGTCTGAAAATCTATCACTACATTAATTCACAGGACCCAACATACAAGTACCCAATACCTGTCACTCAAAACATACAACTGTGGATCAAGAAGTTAAAGACCACCACTAATGATAACACAGAATCACAGACATAGTGTAACTCATGCCATCATCATATGACCCTATTAGAATTTACTAGTGCTACTAAACATATTTCCATAGGATATTCTTTTTGGATAACAGAAACACTTTATTAATGTTGCTTTTGTTTTGCTCCCCCCCCCACCCATCGAGACTGTAGCTCAGGTTGGCCTGGAACTCACTGTGTAGCCCAGGCTGGCCTCAAATTCATGGCAATCCTCCTGCCTCAGTTTTCTGGTTATAGGCGTAAGCCAATATCCCTGGTTTACAAATCCTTTCTAAGTGCTCTATTTCACAGGTTCTGAGATCTGCTTTTATCACATCCTAGCATAATGTAAAACTGTCTGGCATTTTGTCAAATGGAATCTTAAAAATTTAATTAGCAGTATTTTTCCCTTTTAGTGATACGTAACATAGTAAGATATATTATGACTAACGTTTTGAGTCAATGAAACTAGAGTAATTTATTGTAAGGTCAAGCTCATGGACATGGTACCATTTGGACTGGCCTAATTCTGCTTCTCATATCCATAAACTATCTAACTCCTAGTGAGTGAACAACAGATGTGGCACAGAGAGCACTGGTTTTGAAATGGTCAGGAAGACAGGTACTAGACAGCTACCTTACCTCAAAGACAGAAATATTATTCTTTCGGTAAATCTCATTGGCAGGAGGATGGAACCAACCACATTTCTTCATGTGCTGCTGTAGAATAGTTCTACTTTTCATATATTTTAGACAGAACTCACAAAGATACAATTTAGGCAGCCTGCAAATGATAATTAAAATAGGGCTTTATGTTTTATAGATCTTCAAATTTTCATGACTCTTAACTTTTTTTGTGTCTCATTACCACCCATGTTAAAGAGTGGAAAGAACAGGGATTTGGTGGTTAGAGGCACCTGCTGCTAAGCCTGACCGCCTGAGTTTGATTCCCCAGACAGACATGGTGGAAGGAGAAAAATGACTCCCACAAGTTGTCCTCTGACTTATATGTGTGCCACCCCCAAAATAAAAATAATTAACTTAAGAAAGAGTGGGAAGAATGTATCATTATTTCTATGGAAGGAAGGGGGAAATTCTTAATAGAAGCAGGAGGGCAAAAGTGAGAATTAAAGATCCCAGCTCAGTGCTTCTCCTATGAGACTAAAAATTCCCTATCTTTTAAAGTCAATCAACAGACCTGAAAAATCTCACATTGTTACCCTCTGGAGAATCTCCAATAAGCAGAATAAGGCCTATAGATTCACACTTCCTTCCTTGTCTCTTCATTGGTGTCTTGGTTTTGGGAAATGAGCTCTTGAATACTTACCAGGTGTCAGACCCTGAACTAGAGACATGTAAGTGTATATGTAGTGCTGGGCAAAAAGGACACAAAATGTATACTGTAAAAACATACTTTTAAAGTATGAAATTATAACAGTGAATATGCTTGGAAAGTTAAGTTATACTGTATACTGTGTCCTTTCTGCCCTTAAAGTCCTGTTTCCTTCCTTCTCTGATTTAAACAACAACAACAACAACAAAAATTAAACACCAAATAACACTGTATGAAGCCCTGTTGGTCAAAAGTTTATTATTCTGGGCAGGGCATGCTTTAATCAAAGCACTCCGGAGGCAGAGGTAGGCAGATCTCTGTAAGTTTACGGACAGCAAGGACTATATATAGTGAGACCTGTCTAGAAAAAAAAAAATTATCATTCGGGACCGGTGAGATAACTGTACAATTCTGATGACCTAAATCAATCTCTGGAACCCACAAAAAGTGGGATGCTGGAGGAGGGGTGATGGATATTTAGCTCAGTGGTGGAGCATTAGAAAGAGCAAGGCAGCCCTGGGTTATGTTCCTAATTTTAAAAATAAAAAGACAACAGCTAGGTGCAGTGGTGCACACCTTTAAACCCACTTGGGAGGTAGAGGCAAGCTGATCTCTGAGTTCTAAGCCAGCCAAGGCTACACAGTGAGACCCTGTCTCAAATAAACCAAACCAAATAAACAAACAAAAAACAAAAAAAACCCAAAAAAACAAAAAAAAAGGAAAAAAAAAACTCCGAAAACCAAACCAAAAAACAATTTCAAAAACCAGAATGTGGTGGATCACATTGGTAATCCCAGCATTCCTATGGCAAGACAGAATTACCTAGAAACTTTTGGGTCAGTACCCTGAAGTACAGAGCCAGCAGCAAAAGCAAGAAAAACCCTGCCTCAACAAGGTGGAAGAAGAGACCAAAAAGTTGTCTTCTAAGCTCCACATTTGTGCCATGGAGCACACATATGTACACAGGTATACACACGTACGTACACATACATACACACACACAGACACACACACACACTCCCTACCCCTCCCTCTTAAATTTCAAAAAATGCTCTAAAAGTTACTATTCAGCAAGTAAAATTAAGGCTTAAAATTATTCTTTCAAGTATTTTCATCTCAGTTGTTAATTAGTATTTATTCACTAGCCTTGCAGTTGTAGTAGTTTAGGCTTTAATTAAAAGAAGCCTGGAAGTAATAAAATGATCTGCCCATCCATAAGGTATTTAAAGAAGCTGAGCAGGAGCATCACAAATTAGCAAAACTGTCTAAAAAATCAAAAGTGAAAAGTAAAAGGGCCAGAGATATCACATCAAATATTTCTTAAAAATGAAGGCACAAGCCAAGTTACACATGCTACAGGTAGAGAAGCTCAGAGGTCAGAGGTAGGGCGTATGTCTGACACAGAAGTGGGCTCACATCCTATTTCGCCCTATAAACTATATTGTCCTTAATATGCTTGCTGGATATGCAAGTCTGCAAAAGAAGATGGAAATTTCCACCTCACAGAGTTGTTCAGAGATGCTTAGGTGGTTATCAAGCTCAGTAGATGATAATTACCCACGCTATAATTTATAGCAGTAATTTTTACTTTCTTTTCTTCCATTTTACCTAATCATTTAAAAGCAAAGACACCAAAGACTGTTCAGTTTCTTCTTCAATAACTGAGATTATGTGAATCTGATTCTAGCAGTAATCTCACAGTCCATGTCTCAAATCAACAAAGGAAGAGAATAAAAAAGGCAGTGTGATTTAAACTACTTTATTACATTGGATCAGCCTTATTAAGACCTCAAAATGACACCACACAGCAAAGAGGGTATTGTGAGCTAATAATCTCTGAGTAGCTCCAGTAGAGGCTACCCCAGGATAGCAATCTCTGTCTGAGCCCCATCTCTGTTATACAGTGCTGTTTTACTTTGCTCTACCTTTTGTGCAAACCAGGGAAAGATGACTTAATATACAGGGCATATATAAATACTTGGATCTTATGCAGTTCACCCTACAGCACAATCCTATGCCACCTACTAAATTTTTTCTTTCAAGATCTTTTCTGTTTGCTACAAAGTTTTTGCATGCTATGGAACTTGCAATTTGTTTTAAGTGTTTTAGTAAGAAATTAATCTAAAAGTAATTTAGTATAAAACAATAAGTAGAGACCACCAAAATTAAGGCTAGAGGACTATTTTGTGAAAAAGATGTGATTTCTGGGCTGTGGAGAGGGCTCGGCAGTGAAAGTGCTTGCCATGCAAGTAATGGGACTGAAGCTCAGTTCCCACAAAGATGCCTGGTGGGATTGGTAACGCACCTATTATTCAAGCCAGAGAAGGGGATACCTGACCAAGATGGCTAGTGAAACCAGTTGTGCAAGTGACCTGGGTTTGATTGACAAGTCCTGTCACACAAGAGTAAGGTGGAAGAACATATAGGAAGATTCCCTACATCAACCTGTACATGCACACAGGTGCATATGTGCCCACACATGCATGTGAACATGCATACACAGAGGCATATATATCATAAACACATTACAAAGAAAAAAACTAAGAGCTCTAAACATTTTACTCAACTCAAACTAAAATGAACTCAGAGTTAATCCACCAAACTCAATTGAGTACACAGACTCAGTTTTCAAAAATGTAACTGAAAAATGAAAACAAGGACAGGAAAAAAACTCTGTAATTCCTAAAGGCACTATTATACTGTTGAATATTTCTCATGGAGAACTAAAGGAATAAGGAAATATAAGAAATGTCTAAAATTTTGCTCTCAAGAAGTTGTCTATATAGTTCCTATCCTGTTTCTTTTTAAAAAGTTATTTTCTGCTGGCTATATTTACTCCTTCATCAAACGAGTCCGCTCACAAACAGTTCTAGTAACAATTCTATCAGAATACACAGCAACAATTTCATCAATACTTTTAATGTCTTACAAGAGAAGAGTCCATGGCTGTATTTTCGTTCTTTTTCAAGTACAAACTGGCTCTCTACATCCACTCCTCCCTTGAGTAGATCATGGTATGTATGGTTTCAATTTATCTGCACTGTAATCTCTGGACAGCTGACAGATTAATACTTGTGATACAGAACTTGCTTTAAAATGATGGTAATGGGGACCAGTGAGATGACCCAGCAGGTAAATAATCTTGAGTTTAATCCCTAGGATACTCAGGGTGGAAGGAGAGAACTGACTCCCATGGTTTGTCCACTGATTCCTACATGTGTACTGTAGCACAAATACACACATAAAAATGTCATAAAAATTATTAAAAATGATAGAAGGAAATAAATGTTCAGCCTATTTCTTTTTGATCATAGAAGATCATAGTTATCCAAAATTCCAAAGGAATAAATTACCAATTAACAGGATACTGTAGGAGTTGATAAATTTTTTGCCTTCTTTTTACAAGCATACACATACACACAAACACACACACACACTATATCTGCATATAATTTAATCTTTTCTTAATAAGTTCAGCTTAACTACTGTTATTCATGACACTACCTTAAAGATAGTATCCCAGTGTATTTGTCAGTCAATTTGGTATGGTTTACAGCTTTAAACAATAGCTCTGGACAGGGAAACTCTTCCAAATGCAAAAAGATGAACTAGACAAACACCACCAGATACCTTCTAGCTCTAAAGTCTTAAGGGATTTAAAAAAAAAAAAAAAAAAGGCAAAGGGCTCTCAAAACATACCTTGAGTATTCTTGAGGATATGGAGAGGAATACCAGGTGTGAATTTCATACTTCCCAAACTCAATGACAGAGGGACAGCGAACTTGTGGGTCAGGGGGTCCAGTTACTCAATGTGTCAAGGAAAAAAATATATACTCCAACTTTCTGTGCAGTCAAGAAAAATATTATACAAGTTAGTTGAATTAAATACACTGACCTAACAACAACAAAATAATTATATTAATACCCTGAATCTAAATGTTGTCTTTTCAGGATCCATAAGAGAATGACAAAGAGATCAAGAACAAGCTAACAAATCTTGAAGTAAGCTGTGTCTTTAAAAAGCAAGCTCAAATAAATAAAATGCTAGCAAACCTCTTAAAACTAATATAGTTGGTATCACTGAATTTTCTGTTGAGCGACACTGGACACTTTCCTCAAATAAGCTTACTCTCTTAACGATTTAATTATTAAAAGAAACTGTTGAATTAAACAAGCAGAATGTTGAATTCTCCTGAGAGTTAGCAACAAAACAAATGAACTGGCTGATCATGTAATTACACACAGAAAAGAATGATTTTTTTGACTTGGGAATGTAAATCGTTAAGAACAATATAAAAAGAATAAGACAAAGCAAGCACTAAAAATTTGTACCACATGTGAGATTTTCTTCCTTAGTAGTTCTGTACAGTTTGTACAGTTTGACTTAACAAAATCAAACTTGGTTTTCCACAGGCAAATCTTTTCTTACTTTTTGTAAATGAAAACAGTCTCCATGCTCCCTCACTCCTGTAATAATCTAAACTGCACTGCCAAGAAAGGAGTGGTGTTTATAGCCTTGATGGTTCGCGTGTCTTCTACACTAGAGATTCAAGGACAAGCTGCTACTAACAATCAGGTTTAAAGCATTAAATTCAAGGGCAATCAGATTCACTCTGCATACAACCTAGAAACAAATTCACATATATGTGTGTGGGTTCAGCATGAACATTTTATAAATATCAACTTACCTAAGAAAATGACAGAACTACAATTCAGGCTGACCAAATATAAATAAGTATTAACAACTTTTCATCAAAAGAACAATCAAAATTATCCTTCAACGTTGATGTTTTAAAACCAAGGAGAGATTATAAAGTCCCTATTAGAGCTTCTATAACACATATAACACACATATAACAAAACTAAAAGATAAAGACTTATAGTCACTAGTTTGATTGAAATTCATTAACAAGAAAAAACCTCTTTACCACATCTGATTTGACAATTCCCCTCTTCCCCTTTCCTAACCATTCACTTTCCTCAAAAACCAAGGGACTTATCTCAGCTTTCTCATTGGAATACAACCAAGTGACACCAAACTCTTCCTGAGATACCTTAAAATAAAGGATGATAATCTTCTACTATCTGGATAAAATGCACTGCATCACCAGTGAGTGCTACGGCTCCTCCAACCATAAAAGAAACACACCAAAAAAAGATTAAAGTACAAATCTGTAAAAGGATTTTAAAAGGCAGTTCTTTAAACTGTATTCTAGATTCTAAGTATTCTAATTTATAAAGTAGAATCTATCTTTGCAGCTCATGACAACAGCAGTAGTACAGGAAAACAGAACAAACAAATACCAGAAGCCAAATCTACCTCCTGAGGTCTAGGTTAAATAGGAAGTAAGAAAGCTAAAACATGCACCTGCTGCGATATAGCCTGCAATGGGAGAGGCTTCCTCTCGGCCGCCCGGTGCTCCTCCAGCCGGATACCCCATGAGAATGTGGAGATCCAGTTCCAGTATAACTGTTTACACATCACCACAGGTAAGAGCCAGCGCCTCCTCTGCCCCCACACTCCTTCCTTCACCTCTGGCGCTGTGCAGTGCTCTGGCACATGCGCTCATGCACATATGTACTCCACCACCCACAACTCCCCTGTGGAGCCTTCAGAGGAAGGATTTTCCACTCACTCAGGTTTCAAGTCAACAAGGCTCTACATGAGGAGGAATCAACTACACATGGACTCTGCTCATTCACTTACATCTTGCCCAATCAACTACTGAATTACAAGGAACTCATCTTAAACATCTCAGCCAAAAAGCTTATCTATTAAACCTGAGACCTTCCAAGTGGCAGGCATCTAATATAATTAACAAATACGCACACGCACACATTTTTATGGTAAGAAAATAGATTTATTTTGTACACTGGACTGGGCAGGAACAAGAGAGCTGCTACTTTATGACTTCCTTCTTGTAATACACCAAACTCTTATAAAAAGGACATATATTTCTAGCTAAAATTGACCTTTGAATTTAAAATCACTGAGAGGTGTTAAATGTGCTAATTATCGACTAAATCAAAAAAGTTTAAGCATGCCTGTTTGTATAGAGATACTTTCTGCTAGTGGATTATTACTCTTCTATAAAATATGTGGATTCCATAACATTTTAATCTGTGGAGTCCCCCAACTCTGAACTAGTATCCTGTTCCCTTCCCCTGCCTTCCCACTCCGCTCCCCCTGGACCTGTCTCCCTCCCACTGGGGTGGGGCATCTGGAAGTGAGTATAAATTCGGGGAAAAGAGGTGTCTTTCTGCTGTTTGACTTTCCCATAAAAAGACCATAGTAAGTAGTTACATTTTTTAAGGACTAAAAGTGGCTTGATAAAAAGAAGTATGTTAAGAATAAGTTTAGGTGTTCCAATGGAGAGCACGACACAATGAAGAATGGAGATGAGACTCCATGGTGTGTTCGTGGGCCAAACTCTTAAGTGTCTATGGCCGTCTTACTCGATCTCTACGATCTGTCTTCAAAGCAGAAAAAAAACACACCTGCTTTACAGAGCAGACATCATGCTCCGAGACATCAGGACAGGAACCATGGGAGTGAGGCTAGACCACACAAGGGTCTCAGCTTGTTGATATGCGGATTTAAAAGCATGTGCATACATTTTAAAATGAGAACATAAACAGGGTGTGGCACAGGTCTGTAATCCCATTTAGGAGGTGCAGGCAGGAGGAGCAGGATTCAAGGCCAGTCTTAGGTACAGAGAGAGGTTAAGCCACCCTAAGATACATGAGTTCTTATCTTAGATAAATAACCTGAAATTATCTTTTCAAAGATGTAAAGCTATATTCTATAACCAGTTATCAAAAATATCTAGACTGTTTTAGAATTAGGGGTTTTGCTAATTGTAGGAAAGTACTACAGTGTGCTAAATCAAATAATGAGTAGAATTTGGGGCAGCATTTTGTAATCAGACACACGATATCTCTTTAGAAAAACATATGAATATTCACACTAACAAGAATAAGTAAAGAACATAAGTAGCTTCATATTAGTTTAAGCCACGTTTTTCCAACAGCCAAGTCTGAAAAGAAGACTGACTCAAAATGATATAATTTCCCCTTCATCCTCCAGAGAAGATACACAAATGGCTAGAATATCCATTTGAGGATATCTCTTCAACCTAGTATCACAGCTCATCAGGGAAAAGCAAGTAAAATCACAGAAAAATACTCCACACTTACCGGGATAGGTGTTATTTTAAGAAACAAAACAGGTGTTGTTAAGGATACAGAGAAATTAGAACTAATCTTTGTCCCAACATGAAAGGACTAGAACATACCACAGGAAACACACTGGCAGTTCCTCAAACGTATAGGCTTACCCCAGGATCCAGCAATGCAGATATATGCACCCAAGAACTCAAAGTAGGCACTCAAAACAGACACTGCACGCCAGTGCTCACAGCAGTACCACATACAAGGCCAAAACAGCCCATGGTCCATTAGTAGATGAATAGATAGACATAACATGTGGTATGTAAGTAAAATGAGATGTTAACCTTACAAAAGTACATATAGGATAAGATACAGAGAAACCTGAGACGTTATGTTAAATGAAATAAGATAAAATACAAACATTGTATAAGTTACCCTAATGGGAAGTACCTAAAAGCAGTCAAATCGATGAACAGTGGTTGCTAAGGTGGCAGTGGACAGTCTTTGTAAGATACAAGGTTTCCCTTTGCAAGATAAATATTAAAAAAAAAATCATGAAGATCAACAATGTTTAACATAATATATTTATCTCTACTGACCTACACATCTAAAAACAGTTAACACGAGAGACCTGGTATATAAATTATTATTGCATTTTAAAGTTTTCTTCCTTTTGCATTTCAGAAGGGAAGAAGGACTGTGACCTATCTAAAGAGTACTATCCAACTAGGACAAAAGCTTTTGACAGCGTAAACTACTTCCTACCTCTTCTCTAACCCCTTGTGTTCTACATGCAGTCCTCTGCCGGTTGTTCCTTCTCAGTTAAATATGGAGAAATCTAGAATCTGTACTCAGATTCTAGGTCCTTCCCCACAGCAGGACCTATTACAGAACCTACCAGCTTTTACCACTGCCTCCGCTCTCCTTTCTCTTTCCCTGGCCAAGACACTCATGTCTTCCACAGAGCACCATCTTTGCATATGCCTTTATTTCCTTGTTTCTCTCAATTAAAAACAAAAATTTCAACATTTGAATCCAAATCTCCACACAATATATTACATCTCCAGACCATGTCGATTTACAATTAATGATCAGCGAGAGGACTCATGATGCTCTCCCACTCTCTTCACTCTCGTTCTCCTGGGCGGTGATGTCATGCTTTCTCCTGTCTCCATGCACAACAAAGCCTACTGCATGAAAAAAACTGGAAGTGGGTGTTTACCACATTCTTGGGCACATCTGTATTTGTAAAACTCTGTGCCTTTCTCTAATAATAAATCTGTCTGCATTCCCATTCAAGGCTAATGCTACTACCTGTACATTAGATTACACCTCTCTTGCCTACTCAATGACATCATTCTAGGAATTCTTTCTTGAATCTACCCCAATTGTCCTTCCACCTCCCCTAATCCCATCATGGAAAGTGGTTCTTACAAACAGCTACACAATACAAAATCTTACGACCAATTTTCAGTCTTCTTGATCTACTTGCAAAATTTAATAGCTGATCCTTCCTTCTGAAAATATTTTTCTTCATTTCATATTTAAACATCAACAGAATCTTTCAATATCAGAAAGGAAAGCATTAAAATTAGCAAAGAAATATAGTCAGCTCTCTGGTGACATTTTAGGAGAAAAGATTTTAGGAAGGCTGTCATGCTCTATTAGAATGAGCTGAATGCAAATATTTCTCTCTACTGACATAACTTTGTAATAAATCATTTATTGTCTGTACTCTTCAAAGCAACTTACAAATTCAATGTACTTCCTACCAAACTACTAATGTTCTTCACTATGCTATTCTTCAGTAACTGCAGCATAAAACTAGAACTGTATCTGTAACCACATAATCAACTCGAATGCACCAAATACTTAAATATAAAATCTCAGACTATGAAGTTACTAGAATAAAACCTTAGGCTAGTGATTCAAGACATTAATGCCCCTTAAACTGTGAGCAAAAAATAATAATAATAATAATCCCTTCCTTCCTTAAGTTGCTTTTGCTGATGATTTTGTTGAACCGATGAGAAAAGTAACAACACCTGGGTTTGGTCCCCGCATTACACATGCATCAGAGCTTGAAACACAGGCTGATCCTGTGCCAGATTAGAGCTCTTAAAACCAGCTTTCTGTATTATCTTTTCTTTTCTTCAAGACAGAGTTTCTCTGTTGTAACCCCAACTGACCAGGAACTCACTCTGTAGACCAGGCTGGCCTCGAACTCACAGAGATCCGCCTGCATCTGGCTCCTATATGCTGGGATTAAAGACATGCACCACCACCACCTGAAGTAATTTATTTTTAATTTTTAAAAATTTTATGTACAGTGGTATGAGGGTGTCAGATCCCCTGGTACTTAAGTTAAAGACAGTTGTGAACTGCCATGTGGGTACTGGGAATTGAACACAGGTCCTCTAGAAGAGCAGCCAAGTGCTCTTAACCACTAAGCCATCTCTCTAGCCCCAAACCAGCTTTCTGTATTATCTTTGATCACCACTAACTCTGACAATTGGCAATGAGTTTAAGTCAGAGAATGGCAGGCTCATCTGTGATAATCTTACTCCTCAAACTATACATCAAATCTATCACCAAGTTCTGTGGTT
The DNA here is from genome assembly GCA_026225945.1 of Cricetomys ansorgei. Taxonomy (NCBI): domain Eukaryota; kingdom Metazoa; phylum Chordata; class Mammalia; order Rodentia; family Nesomyidae; genus Cricetomys; species Cricetomys ansorgei. Next base: position 62,681,750 of record JAMJFZ010000107.1, read on the forward strand.
TTCACCTCTGAATATATTCTAATGCTAACCACTTCCCTCAAAGTTCCACTACCATCTTTTTTTTAAACAGATCTCTATAAAAGCCTGAAAAGAGTTTTTTCCTGCTCCCATAGCAGAGATTGCTGTCTATAGTAGCTAAGAAAAAGAAATTCATTTTTCTGTCTTTGTTTTGGTTTTGTTTTTAAAGAAGGGTCTCACACAGGCCAGGTTGTCCTTAAACTAATCTTGAATTTCTGATCCTTCTGCCTCTACTCCTGAGTTCTGGGATTGCAGGTGTGCACCATTGCTGATTTTATGCGGTTCAGGGGATCAAACCCTAGGACTATGTACACTGTAGGCAAGCACTCTTACCAACTGAGGTACACATCCAGCCTATGAAAAAACAATTCTTAATGCACCTATGATCTTGCTATTTCATTTGAGGGCTTCCCAAAACAGTTAAAGATGAAAAGTCCAATCCTAACCTCTGGCCTGTTTATCCGGTCTCTTCTGTGTGACCCCTACTCATTCCTCCTCATACTGGACTTAGTTCCTCAACTGTATGTTTTCTGACCTTGACGTCTCCTAGGCAATCCCCGTGTCACTCTTCTTCTGGGTATGCTAGAGTAAGTCTTTTTTTAACCCAAGACTTAGAAGGCTTTCCCCAAAGCCACACATGCATAGACTTGGTTGCCTGGACTACTGGGAAGCGAAAGCCCTTAACGCATAAGGCCTAGAAGAAGGAAGTTCCGTCACTGGGCATAACTCTGAAGGGACTACTGGGAACCTGCTCCTGCCACACTCTCCTTCTTACCTCCATGTCAGGTGCTCTTACCATGAGTAAAACTTTAACTCTTTAACATAAAGAGTTTTTACTTACACAACTACCAGTACAAAGCAACACAACCAAAAGACCATAGCTTTTTCCTGCCTACTATCTGTCTTTTCACTCTTTAGAGCATTACTTTGACGATACCTTCCTTTTCTACATATCTTCTGAATGCAGTCACCAATGATCTAGACCAGGAAGCCCTATTAAAATCTCTCACCATATTCTTCCTTCCTTTCTACTATCAATTTGGATTTCGTGTTTATCATTATTTGCCATTCATGTCACTTATGAGACTGGAAGTTCCTGAGTCTGTATCTTTACCTGTATATTTAGCACAAAGCTAGACACATACGTTCTAAATGAATCAATCTCACGGAGAAAGATCATTATACTGGAATTTCCATACATTCCCACTTCAAATGTTAATGATTTAGACAAACAATAACTAGCTGTGTATGTTCTTCATACAAAGAACATTTCTTGGAGCCACTGACAGTCTTCGGAATTCACTTTTGCTTAGTGTGTGATTCATAAAATAAAATGGCAATGTGCTGGGTGTGATGGTTAATCTTGATTACTAACTTGACAGGATTCAGAATCATGTAGGAGATACACAACTCTGAGTGTGTATACTGGGCATTTCCAGGAAAGTTTCACTGAAGGGGGAAGACCTCACACTCAGATTGGGCAGGAACTCCCAATAGGTGACCTAGATATAAAGAAGCCAGAGGAAAAAAAGCAATGTTGCCTGTCTGCCTTTGCTTCTTCCTAAACATGAGGCTCATCTTATTGTTGGTTGCTACAGTCCTCCCAACAGACTCCAGGTTCTTCAGCTTTCGAACTTGGACCAAATACAAGGCAACAAGAAATCCTCTAGACCTTTAAGAGCAGATTGGGATTGCTGAAGCACTCACGGACAGACAGCTACCAGCTTGCATATGACCACTGTTGGACTATCCAACTCTGATTATGTAAACTAACCTACTAAATCCCTTTACACACACACACACACACACACACACACACACACCTACTGGGCTGTTCTTCTGTAGAATTTCACCTATTATCCCAGGAGAAGCACACATACTATTAGCCATATTGCTATTGTCTATTATCCCGGGAAGCTCAGCAGCTCCGTTAACTCTTTTTCTTCACGTGCCTATTACTCCTATTCGCATCAAATTTCTCCCAGCAGAAACTTTCACTCAAATGTACATCCACTAAACAGAACCTTGACTTCAGCCTAACCATTCAGTTTATAGCAATAAACAAAGACAAAGTGTTTGCTCTTAAGGCACTGAAATCCTATAAATAAACAAATTCAAGCTGGGTATGCTAGAGTAAGTCTTTTTTTAACCCAAGACTTAGAAGGCTTTCCCCAAAGCCACACATGCATAGACTTGGTTGCCTGGACTACTGGGAAGCGAAAGCCCTTAACGCATAAGGCCTAGAAGAAGGAAGTTCCGTCACTGGGCATAACTCTGAAGGGACTACTGGGAACCTGCTCCTGCCACACTCTCCTTCTTACCTCCATGTCAGGTGCTCTTACCATGAGTAAAACTTTAACTCTTTAACATAAAGAGTTTTTACTTACACAACTACCAGTACAAAGCAACACAACCAAAAGACCATGGATTAAAATCTCTGAAATGAGTCCAAATAAATCTTTTCCCCAAGGGCTGGAGAGTTAGCTCAGCAGCTAAGAGCATTTGTTTTTGCAGAGGACCTGGGTTTGATTTCCAGCACCCACATCGTGGCTCACAACTGTCTGTAATTCCACTTCCAGGAAACATGTATGAGGTTCACAGGTTTATACACAGGCAAAATACTCCTTGACATAAAAAATAGTAATAAGATAACAAATTCTACTTACTACAGTAAGAAAATATACATACTATGCTCCTTTAATATTGGTAATTAAAACAGTATTTCTTGGCAAAACATAAGCAGATGCAGTTTGAAAGGAATTCTGTAACAAAGAGAGCTACACATCTGCATAAACCACACCTATTCTCAGGATAAATTGCTACTATTGTTTACCCATCGTATAACCAGGTTTGACTATTATGCTTTACAGTTCCTTGACTGTTCAGCCTGAATATGCAACTTTACCTGCAGTGCTTGTTCTTGGATATCACGAAATAATTCCATATCTCTCTCTGTCATGATTTCCTGGCTCCCAAACAGCCGTTCCTCGTTTTCTTGTTTGCTATCCCAGCCATCCTGATTGTCTACACATAAAAAAAGGACTCACATGTTATTTGTACAATCTTCAATTCAGCATGAGCCTTCAATCTGAAGACCTTAATATTATTTATGTCTTCCCAAGAAAAGGACAGCATTAAACTGACTCTCAGAAACATTACTCAGGTATTAAGAATCTGTCTTTCTGATGCAAATCCCATTACACCTTAAATCTACCTAAAAATATGACATAACCAAATTTAAATTCATTAAAAGATTAATTTCAGTAGACAGAACAAGAAAAGGGTCTAAAGAATAGAAATTTTATTTTGAAACAGTGTGACTATTGACACTTTTAGCATAAATTTAATGTGTCAACAACTACCACACAGTCTTCAAAAGAGCTCCCTTAACTGATACCAGGAAATACTAACTCCCTTCACATTCTGGGTGCCCTGTTAAAGCACAAACTCCACAAACCTGAGGACCACAGATGATAATCCTCTGGGTAAGTATGAAAAATTATGATAATCATCCACACTAAATGATGGCTCTTCCTCAACTGGGCAAAATAATTAGTGAAGGGAGTATGGGGATTATGAAGATCATTATCCTTTGCATTTGAAGATGACACTGCTGGTGACCTCATTTCCTCTTTGAGTATGGCTGAAAAGACCAATCAGTGACAGTTCTTTTCAAATTGACTGTACATACTGGCTCTGTTATTCATTTAGTACAAGAAAAAAAAGACAAAAACTCAAGGATGACAACATTCTCAAACTGAAAAGACAGTACAATCTAATGTAACCACGTAGTTTTAATGCCCCTAGTGTACAGCACAGATGGGTGCAGACACAGACCCTCTACTGCATGCTGTGACCATGTACACAGTCTAATGTAACCAAGTAGTTTTAATGCCCCCTAGTGCACAGCACAGATGGGTGCAGGTACAGACCTGCTACTGCATACTGTGACCGTGTATAAAATGATACACAAATTGTTTCCTAATATTTACAATGCATAAATAAAATAAAATCATAGAACTTATTAAAAGAATGTTCCAATAATTAAAGCTTAATGTTGTCCTTTACATGTTTTTATACATTTGCTTAGAACATCTTCTAGTTCTAAGTTTCTAGAAGGTTCTTCTAATGATCCATTTCCAGTACAAATTTTAGGAGTCCTTTTTTAAGTCTAACATAAATGAACTATGCATCTTCTCAGATAAACATGTTCCAATTGAAGATTATCTACAATCTATGTGGCAAATGAACATGGAAAGTCTTGAATGCAAATACTAATTGATTGCCACTGTGGTGAAGCCAAGTCAGTAAGGCAGAAAAGGGGGATCAGAGGGATGAAGACCTTCTCTTCTGGAGCAAGCAAAACCATTCACATGTGCAAGAATGAAGAAGCAATAACACAACCACGTGTTCACAGGACACTTGAGAGAGAAACAAAAATTCAGAAATTCTCTTGCAGTAAAACTTTAAAAACAAAACAAAACAAATGAAGTAACACTCTCTTGAAGACAGACCCTGGAGCTTTGACTCACATGATCGAGGCTATTGTTATTTTTCAAATTTTCACACACCCTTTAAACTTCATGACATGGTTATTTTCTCTAAACTCAAGCCTTAGTATGGAGACTGTTTTAAAGCTTTAAGTATCTATAGACAGTTAATCAAATTCCTCTCTGGCTTGAATTATCTATCACACAACTAAGAAGTCAGTCTAAACATAGGCTGTCAGGCCAGAGCTATGTAGAAACCTCCTTCCCTCTCTACTTAATATGTGAAAACTTAAATATGTATTTCCCAAGATCTAAAGTAGAAAATCACATCTATCATCCTGTACGCTTAGACAAACAGCAGTTTAACCACATCTGCTCTTTCTAATTCCTTCCAAAAATAAAGCAAAAGCCATGGTGCTTCTTGAAGCAGAGGTTTACACTCTGCAGCTTCATCCCTGGCCCTAATCCTTGCCACAGCATCAGGTTAAGCATGAACCCTTAAAATACTCTTAAATACCCAATTTTTGTTTTGGCACAGATTCTCACTATGTACCCCGGGCTGGTCTTGAACATGAGGTCCTCCTACCTCAGACTCCCCAGTGCTCAATTACAGATCTATGCCACCAGGCTTGTCCAAATTTTTACAATGAAATGTAAATTATTCTATACAACTAGTCTTAATGCAAATAACAGACTTTTGGAATATTTTTGTTTTGTTTCTAAGCTTGGTTCAAACTTTTACCTGTGGGCCAATCTGAAGTGCTTGATTTTCTGCTGCCCTTTTTCCTGATTCTGTATTGCTCAGAGTAGTCTACCACTTCCCCTCGGGCTTTCCGCCCGTCAGGAGAAGGGGTGAAGAATTTGGTAAGGCCATCAATGAGCCCTTTGGTTTTCTTGTTGAACTTCAAGGGGACATTGCTATCTCTGCAGAAGTCCAAGCCATCTATTCGCTCTAAATATCCTTCTTCTGATGATGATGCTGATTGACTGGAGATAGTGATTTTACGTTTCCGACCCCTTCCAGGACCAGTTCGAACTTTGCTAAAGGGACCTTTTGATCTAAAGAATCAAACAAGAAAAAATAAATAAATATTTAAAAAATCATTATAAGCTTTGTATATAATATAAAACAAACTTAGAAAATAATCTCTTAGCTTTATTTTTTTTTTTAGGTATATATTTATATCAAGAAACTTCTAGCACTCAGGAGGCACAGGCAGGTGGATCTCTACTGTGAGTTCAGGCAAGCCTGGTCTATATAGCAGATTCCAGGACAGCTGGGACTGCAATTGAGACCCTGTCTCAAAAAGAAAGGAATGAGGGGGGAGGGGAGGAGAAGGGAGATGAGGAGGAAGGAAGAGAGAAGGGAAGGAGGGAGGGGGCTAGGGAAGGAAAGAAGGAAAGAGGGAAGTAGGAACAAAAGAAGGAACAAGAAAGGAGGGAGAGAAAAAAGAAAAACTTTATAAACTATAAACAGAAATAAATATCTTAGAACCATCTATGGAAGCCTAGTTTTATAGTAAGAAGAACCCTCAAGCAGAAGTTAAAGCATATCTTCAAGCCATTTTGTTACTAGTTATATTTGGGACAAAGCACACCTCCAAACCTCACTGTCTTCCTCTGGCAACTGAGTTAGGTCAGTGAACCTTTCTAGGTTATAAAACCCTCTAATACTGTGATCACTGTATACTTTTACCTTTAAAAATAAAGACAGGCTTACTTTCTGGAGATCAGAAATCAAAAGATCATTTTAAAAGGCACATTAGAGCTTGATTTAACATGAAAAAAGCACAGTCTAGAATGCTGGTTCTGTATGTCAAGTTGCTAATGCTCGTTCATTTCTGTTATACCACTGTCAAAATAGTGTAGAAAGGTACATAAATAAATTTCTTGAGGCTAAAAAGAGGTTTACAGATTTGAAAACATTTTTATATGACCAAAGATGAATTACTATGAAGTTTTTCTAAGACAGAAAGCTACTGAGACTTGTCGTGACACCTCCAGAAATAGCCTTGCTTCCCAGTCTGCAATTTATGATCTTTTTTGATAATAGATGAAACACCTTCCTTTATGTTGGGAGGGCACAAAAGTGGGAGTTGGTTCTCAGCCCTTACCCAGTGGTCTGCTTACGCGTGTTAATGAACACCTAAGGCTGCGTCAGGAAGACCCACACACTCATAAGTCTTTCTCTGCTGTTTCACACAGCAGCAACATAAGGGGAGCTAAGCATCACAGTTTGGTGCCGGACTTAGGTTTTAATCTCAGTTCAACACTTAATGTATAACTTTATGCAAATTAATTTCTCTATGACTTAGCTTCCACTTCTGAAAAATAAAGGTAACAACAGGACCTATGCTTCACTAGGTAGTCGGGAAAATTAAAGAAACGAACATAAAAGGCACTTAAAAGTAGTGCCTGACACCTGACACTTTATTGAGCGCTCAGTAAAAGTCAGCATGTGTATAAAGGTGCCAGCTGTAACAATGGGACTTTTTCATTAAGCGACTCCTACACTACAGAGAAGGCCCTATCCTTTTCTCCCCTCACCTTGCCACAAGTACAACTTACACCGTGTTTTGTTTCTTTAACCTGTTTTTCGGACGTCCTATTGGGTTGGCATAGCGCCGTTTTATCTGCGCTGCCTTCTTCTGTAGAAGTTTCCGTCCCTTTTTCCTAGGTCGGCATATTTGACATATCCACATGCCTGTAAAAGAATAAAATTATACACTTTAGATATTTAGATATTTCAGATATCCCACCCCTCAAGGTTAAAGACTAACAAGAAAATCTAATGAAATGCTTCTGAGAAACAAACAAAAAAGATATGAAAACATACACATATAAATGTCTACAAAGAACAAAAAGAAATTCATTTACACCCCTGAAGCTTACAAATGGACAGGAGCCACTGATTCTCAGCTAGAGATTTCTGTTCTAGCCGGGCATGGTGGCAGACACCTTTAAATCCAGCAGAGGCAGGCAGATCTCTGAGTCCGAGGCCAGCCTGATCTACATATGAGCTCTAGGACAGCCAGAGCTACATGAAAGAGACACGGTGTCTCAAAAAAAAAAATTCTGTCTACAAGTAGGACCCAGATATATTATTAGCCTACAATAAAAAGCCGGAGGGTTTTTTTGTTTGTTTGTTTTTATTTTTTACAATAATGGTTGATTCCAGGACAAGGAAAGGAAAAACCCAAAATAATTTTGGAGATCTTATAATGTTACAATGCCAGAAAACACTCATAGAGGCAACTCTAAAGGACTCAGCGGCCAACTTGAGGGTGTTTCTAATGGCCAAATGGTTAAAACAACAAATGATCACCCATGAAGTAAAAAACTCACGTGTTGCTAATGATTTAAGTAATTAATAAATAAATGTTAAGAAAATGATAGCAGTTATTTAAGTCAGAATTTCAATTAATCAGTTAAAAAAAAAATGGTGGCCTAGACAGTCTCCATTGTGCAGATGTCACACTAACAGCTGCTCAGCCAAGAAAGATTGACAGTTGCTAGTTAGTGGGCAAAGTGGAAAACCTGTCAGGTTTCTTCATGACTGTAATTAAATGATCAAAATTAGCATTATTAGTAATAAGATACACTACTATCTGATGTAATACACTGGGAAGTGCAGAACATCTTGTTATTGTTAAGTCTATAAACTTCATCTAACCATCAATGGAGGGGTTTTCTGTGAAATAACTGACTAGTACTCTCCAAATGTGTCAAGGTTAGGAAAGACAAAGTCTGAGTAATTACCACAGGCTGAAGACAATCAAAGTAGTCTGACACTAAGTGTGAGATCCTAAATGATCCTGGAAATTCAAATAAGGCCTCCAGATTAGAATTAGTCATAGCAACGCTGACTATCTTGAGTCTGTAAGTGTCTTGTGGTTTTTCTAAAATGGCAACAGTAGGGGACTAATAAGAAGGCTACAGTCTACTATTTTGCCAGCTTTCTGTAAGTCTGAAATAAATTTAAAATCTTTCCTGCCGTAAGATATTATAAAACCCTTTTGTGTAGAAGTTAAATGCACGGGAAATAACTCCTAAGAAAACCTTCCTTATCTTCAAAAATTCTCGAAGGCCTCATGTCTCAACTTCAAAGAGATGCAAAGGAGTGGTAAAGGGCGTTATTCATATATCTATTTAGGATGTTTCAAAAGGTGACAAGCTGCATATGGGCAAATGAAGGAAGACCCAAAGTAACTAACTGTAAGAGTGGCTATAAATTACAGTTGAGTCCCTTTCCTCCTCTAACCAGACATCACCAAATATCCGATAGTTGTTAGGCTCAGGAAACATACAGATCAAAATCAAGAGTTGAAACAGAATCTGTGGAAATGAAATAGGGAAAAACAGAGGTGCCAACTGAACTGAAATATTCCCTGCCACCGCAACCCACTTAAGTTATTTCTCTGGACCATTTTCCTTTCTAAAACATGAGATGCGGTCATGAAAAGTTACCTACACTGGCTTTGACCTCACTTTGTTCAGGCAAGTCTTAAACTTTGATCCCCTTCTGTGAGAATCCCCAAAAGTTGGGATTATAGGTCTATGCCACTAGACATACCTTGACACTTTTCTTTTAAAGAAAATTATAAGCATACGATGAAATGGTACTCTGTGGAAATCTACCCAAAAGGCAATTGTATCCCAACCAACATCTTTCAAGGACCAAGTGTCAAAAGACCCTAGTAACATTAAGCTGAACCTTATGATTTGGGTACTTATTTGATCACAAATTATTTGATTATTATTTTTTTAAGTTTTGAACAAATCAGACCTGAGTCTAGGACCCTGAAAGGTATTGAGCAGTGTTACAACAAACATATTCTAATACAATTTTATTTTCTCCTTTAAAAAGAGAGAGAGATTTCAAGATACTACATGAGCCAAGTACTTTGGCCTTTAGCTAGAGACTAACGAGTATTTAAACATAAACCATTTCATCCTTCATAGATACTGCAATGTTGAAAATAAATGAAAATAAATTTAGTAAAATGTTAACTAGCCTTAACAAAAAGCACAGCCTACCTTTAAGATATCAGCTGTCTTTTTTATTTATACAATCTCATAATGAAAATCAATTTTTTTTTCATCTTAACAGCAGATAAAATGTGGTTCCACTAACATCTCTTTGTCAGTTTGATTTCAGAAAGGACTTCTCACCTTTTGGCATCCGGGTGAGTGGTGGATCACAACACTCCATGTGAAAACCTCGGTCACATGAATCGCAAAAGAGCATGTTATCCTTTAGAAAAAGAAAAGAAAAGAAAAGGTATTTCTGCTTAACCTTAGGAAACAGAAAAATTTCAGGACTAATCAAACCTGGGAAGCTTCAACAATAATATTACCATATTCAAATTTCCCTAATCAGTATTAACTTAGTAAATAGTCTGAGTTAGCAGAAAGTTTGTTTCACCTAATCTTTGGCTCAATATTTTGTAGTACATTCATAGTCAGATAAGAGCTAACCCTGGTCTGTCTTAATAAAAATGAAAAGAACGACTTATAATTAGGAAGAAACATTCATAAATCAATGCCTCTATACTACTCAAAAGAATTGAGAGCTTTCTTGAGAACAGTTTATTATCTCTGCAAATATAAGATCAAGTTGCTTTACAAATCACCTAGAAACAGTCTATGTCCAAGTGAATAGTATTCCAAACTAATGATATCAACTTGGAAAAGACTAGTGAATGAAATAGCTTTGGCAGAAGGCAAGATACTCACTGCATTTTTGCCCTGATCACGACAGGAGCTACACGTTTTACACTCAATACACTGCCACCGCAAGGCCTTCACTCTCACCGTTAGTTCTGGGGAAAACTTTAAACAGGATGGATGACCTAATAAGAGTGAAAGAAAAAATACAGTGATGAAAAATCAAAAATTATTTGTAATTATGCTAAATAAATGGTGCAAAAATGGCAATTATGTTAACTATATTAGATAAAGCAAGAAACTCCTGGAAGTTTGCCATACAATATCTTTTCAAAACTTGGCATTCCAAGTCCGTTTTCCTAAAGCCAAGTAGGATTTAGCACATCTGCCCACATTGTAAGTATAAAAATCATGTGCAAACTTGTATTGAGCCTGCACTGAAGCATCAAGTTTGTCACATGCTGGTATTTATATGAATACAAATATGCTCAGGGTACCTCTGAAAGAATACACAAAAAAATCTACTTATACATTTTGGTAAAACCCTAGAAAATAGAACTATAAACAATTTAAAGAAGGATTTTGATTTGCATTTATACCCACTTTTGTGTCTCACTTAAAAATCTTTTTAATTACTTGTGAGTGCATACATGTGTGTCACAGTGGGCATGTAGAAGTTACTGGACAATTTTGTGGAGTCAGTTCCCTCCCATATTTCCATGGGTTCTGAGGGGTCACCAAGCTTTCATGGCAAGTGTCACTAATGCTGAGCCATCTTGCCAATCGAAATCATATTATTACTACTGCATTTATTTATTCATTGTGTGTGAACACACAATGAGCACACACAACCTGCATGCACAAAGGTCAAAGGATAGTTTGTAGGAGTTGGTTCTCTCCTTCTGCCTTGTGGGTCTCAAGCCTCAAACTCAAGGTGTCCTGGTGACAAGTACACTGCCCACAAAGCAGTCTCACTGGCTATGATCTCATTTTTTAATGGCAACAGCTTAGATTAATAATTTCAAAATATAGAATAAACTCCCCCAAATTTAAGTAATTTCCTGCTCATGATTTAAAGTACTTAAGCTAAATCTAAAAGAAAAGTAGCATTTCTGCTGGGATCAGAATTAATAACGGCTGGAGAGACAGTGTGGTGGGAAGGAAGAGCCCTCTTCCATGTGTTATATCACTTTGATTCTCCAGTTTCTAGACTCAACTAAAACATGTCCCACACCTTTAACAGTTATCTTTCTTCTTTTGTGAGAGAAGGGCTAGTTAAATCTTGTCTTCTCTTTTCTATTTCTGAAGAATTGCCTCTTTGTGAGGCAGTAAATTCATCATCACAACACTGAAGAAAAGCAGGAAAGGAAGTGTGACTTACAGACATTATCTCTAGTAATTGCTACTTTGATATTCTCCTTTCCCTTCTCAAACTAGCGGAAAGTCACAGTATAGAATACGTAGTTTCTGCTTTGCTTCTCATTATTTAATTCTAGTAAATTTCACATCCTCATTCTTTAAACTATTATATGCTACTAATTTGGCAAAGGATCACCTCCATGACCATTTCCCTATTGTTACTTACTGGTTAGTTTTTTCAACTTGACATAACCCTAAACTTATCTTGGAAGATAAGAGTCCTAATTGAGAAAATGCCTCCATAAGACTGGTCTGTGGGCAAGTATGTGGAGTACTGTTTTGATTAATGATTGATGTGAGAGGTGCCACCCTTGGGCATGTGGTCCCTAGGTGCTGTAAAAAGGCAGGCTGATCAAGCCAGTAAGCAATGTTCACATGGCCTCTGCTTGAGTTCAGGCCCTAACTTGCTTCAGTATGGGCTGTGATGTGTAAGTGTAAGTGTAAATATATAAGTGTAAGCTAAATCCTTTTCTCCCCAAGTTGTTTTTGCATGATGTTTTATCGCAGCAATAGAAATCCTAACCAAGACATCATGGTTACAGAGTTTTCTTATTTTAAATTAACGGCAGGGTGGGGGTGGGGGGGACACTGCTGAAATAAGACTGGTGAGTGTAATGATATTTTCAGTTTGATTGGTTGGGACGTATAGACAAATTTTCCCAAAGCCATGGTGTAACATCCAGTGCTACTAACAAAGTAATGAACACTTCGTCGTTGTACTCTGAAGTATGAACTGCGCTTTCAATCTATATTGTTTTAAACTCTAGAAAATTACCTTTTCCTATTGTTTGCATCCCATTCCTGTTATTCCATAGGTAAATATTATCAGTAATTAACTTTTTCTTATATAAGCTGCTTGTCCGCAGACTTTTTTCTTTATTGGACTTCATGCTTAGAAATGTAAGCATGTTTCTTTTTACTCATACAGCCTTTGAATCTTTCCCATATTTAATGTGACTGTTTCTCCCAAACTACCCTTGCTCTTTTTACTTTGGGTCATATGTTTTAAAATATTTTAGAAAATATCAATTTACATATTCTACTATGTTCATGCTCTTCTTCCTTGATCATTGTGATGGACAGTCTCCAAGCTGCCTTTCCCATTTATGTAGATTTGTTCACACACTCAAGTAGAGTTAATCTGTATAACCAATACAATATTGTTGAAATGAAAGCATGACTTCTAAGGCTGTTATATAAGATATTCAGGACTCTTCCTTGTTTTTTATGAACATGTGCTTAGAGGAAGCCAGCTGCCATGTTGTGGATATTCACACAGTCTTACATAGACATTCACGTGGCAAAAAACTGAGGCTTCTTGTCACTAGGCAAGAGTCTCAATTGGCCAGTCAGGTAAATGAGCCATCATGGAAGCTTTAGGGGTCTAAAGCACCAATTAAAATCTTTAGTATATCCTCCTAAGATATCAAGTAAAACTGTCTACATAAGCCACTTCCAGATTCCCAACACACAGACAGCATGAAATTAAAATGTCTGTCATCAATATAAGCTGTGAGGTCTCAGACAAATTTATATCTGTAGCAATAGACAACTGTTATTATTATTTTTATAAACTTTTATATTTTTATAAGACTTTGTAAATTAAAAAAAAAAAAATCATACCTCCAAACTAACCAGACCCAAAGTCATATATCTCAATGAACATTTATATATACAGTTAGAATAGTCAATCTGGAATGGAAGCTATGGAACTTCACATTGGATTCTACACTTTCACTGTCAAATATATTTTTATGCACTTATCCACTATCAAAAGTGAAAAATCCATGACACAGTTAGTACTGGAAAAACAATTAGTTTTATATCCTCTTTCATAACTTATAAAATTAATTTTTGAGAAGGGCTCCATTACTAAAATAGTTAGGAAATCACTACATTGTGCAATATGCTGCTATATTTTATCTAATCAACTCTGGTTTTAGAGTTTTTTGGTTTCACTATGAAATCTACCCAGAGTTCATTTTTGCTTATGATATTGTACTATATATGTTCTCTCAGCACTCAAGATTTATTCCCACCTTCTTTTTTTATGTATGTATGTGTGTACATATGTATTTATTTGGTTTCTTGTTTTATTTTGTTTTGAGACAGGGTTTCGCTGCTACAACTCTGGCTGTCCTGGAACTCACTCTGTAGAGCAGGCTGGCCTAGAACTCACAGAGATCCGCCTGCCTCTACCCCTGCTGGGATTTGCCTCCCAAGTGCTAAGTGGTATGCCACTATTGCCTGGCTTCCATCTTCTTCTAATGCTTCTATAAATAAAAACTCAAAAGCTTGAGCCAGGGATATACTTCACCTGGTAGAACACTTGTCTGACAGTGTAAAGCCCTGGATTCCACTGCCACGGTGAGGAGCAGGCACTGAGAAGCTAAAAATTATACTTACAGGCACCTTTCCACTTAGATTCTAGAAGTGAAATGAACCCTACCAACCGGGCAGGCTCAGGAGAGCTCTGAAGTAGAAATTAGACAAGGTTCATCTTTGTTCTCTAGCACTGTTTCCTAACGATGAGAAAACTCACGAAGACAACAGTGTCCAGTATGTAGTGATAATGGTCAAATCAGCATCTCAGGACCCAGAACACACAAGTTTCATGAGCCTTCCTATTTCCAGCTCTCCCTAGTGGAGAAAGACAGGACAGCCTGGTGGTCACTCTGCAGAAGTCTTAGGCTACAAAGCCCAACTTATCAGCCTTTCCAACTATTTCATAAATATCCAATTTCAATTATTAAATTCTTCTTCAAGTCCTTGGTACAGCTTCTGTTTTCTGGCCCAAATCCTGAATGTTATTGTGAAAAAACTAAAAATATAAACAATGATAAAAGATAATGCTGATTTCTTAAAAGCCTTCCTGTAAGGTCTTGTAAATTCATAAAATATAGAATGAAAATTAAAAGATTTGGAAATTTTTTTTCTATACTTCAAGAATTTCACAGGCCAATAAACTCCAGTATCAATAGTATCCCAATGGGACAATCAAGAAAAACAAATCTGTTGTCTTTCTGGTTCTGTGCATCGAGCCTGAGACGAATCAAGCAAGAAAAGTAGTTATGCTATGTATGTATACACACCTGAGTGTACAGGTACTTGTGCATGAGGGGAAGGTATTTAACCTTGGCTGCAGTACCTGAAGAGTCATCCACCTTGTTTTTTGAGACAGGGTTCCTCACTGGCCTGGAGTCACTGAATAGGTTAAGTTGTCCAGCTAGGAAGCCCTAGGGCTCTCCCTGTGCCCACCCCGCAGAGCTAGGATTACCATACACACTAGCACACCAGGCCGTTTACACTGCTTCTAGGGGTTGAATCGGGTCCTCAGGCTTGTACACCAAGTGCTTTACTGACTGAGCTCTCTCATCAGCTTGAATTGTGTTTATTTAAAAAAGCCAAAACAAAAAAATCCTTTAAACTGATTGCTATCATTTAAACAGTTACTAAACAATAAAATAAAAAGAACGGGGAAAAAAAATAAGTTCACAGACTATTTAGTAAAATACCTGAAATATAATTAAATTAACTGAACATTTCAGCTATTCAAATTCCTCTGTAGTGCTCAACTCAGTTACTGAAAACAGGAATTAAGTTAAAACATGAATTTGGCAAGGATCAAGAATACCAATTCATTAAACACCCTTCTCCTTGTCATGCAGATGTGTTAGAAGGCAAAGAGGAAGCCACATACCACTATTGCCACAGTCTGCGCAGGAGATGAGCTCTTCGGGCTTCTTTTCCCGGTTTTGTTCTTTTGTACCAAGACAGAAACTACAGATGGGGATTGGTTCAGCAACCGGCTGTAGAGAAAAACACAATTGATTCCACTGCTAGTATGTTTTTTAGTATACACATAAAATTAAAATTAATTTTACATTCTATTCTGAGTTTTCATAACTTTGGGACAATTATATCACTCTTCCTAAAATTCCTACTCCATAAGTTTTCATAAAGCTTGCTTTTGCCCAAGATGTAAGCACAAAAAAATAATTATATCTGAGATCCTATCATATCTGGGATACAGTGATCTGGGAAAACAGTAATATGCATACATAAGCATAATGTAAGGCAGAGCACAGCTAAGCACACATGAAACAAACAATAAACACTACTACGCTATGCAGTACTGGCACTAAAAAAGAAATTCCCGTTGTGATTTGGAAGAGCACTTTTTATGCTCCTGTTATGATCATTTAGTAAGCTAGTCATATTACAAGAACATAAGAAGCAAATAAAAGTGTCTAAGTTCCTCTCCAAAGTGCTTCCCATCACTCCCTACTAGCGATGACGAGAAAGGCAATACAGGTCGTATCTACAGGAAGGACTCTGATGGACAGGCTGCTAAAGCCAGTGATTAAGTGCATAGCTTCTGTGTAAGGGAGGGAAAATGGAAAGAAAACAAAACAAAACAGAAAAGGGCTAGATCACTCTGTGAAAACTGAAGAAATTTGTCTTTCAGAGTCAATAAAATATACACATTAAACATTTTCCATTTAAAAATGCTTCTTTTTAAAGTTTTTTTAATGTGTATTGACTGCTTTGCTTACATGAATGCATGCGTATATGTACATGTCTGGTACCTACAGAGATGTGAAGAAGTTATCAGACACTCTAGAACTGGAGATAGAGATGGTTGTGATGTTGATCCTAAGAATTGAACCTGGGTCCTCTGCAAGAGCAATATGCTCTTAACCACTAAGCCATTCCTTGTCTGATATTTTCAATTTTTATACGTTGCAGTATATACCAAAGACTGTCTGAAAGCCTATCAGGATGGGATTTCTATGGCTAAATAAGCCTGTGTTATCAGATAGAGTTACTCCCTTAATGTAAATAGAGTTGCCGATAAAGAGGTCATTTGGATGCTCTATCAGACTGGAGGTGACGTTCGGTATGGCCGTGTCTCTGCTATTGATCTGCAGTTCCCCATGTAAAAGTGGACATAGCTCAAACATAGCTTAGCCCCTTTGTGTTAGTGGTACCCCACTATAGACGTGGACAAGTGTTTGGGAGGAGTAAACCATTGAATCTCTTTTATCGTACTAAAAGACTGCTAAGAGAGAGCTAAGAGAGAGCTAGAAGGAGGCTTTTAAGAGAATAAACTGCAGGGACAAGGGAGTAGAGGCATTGGAGCTAGCAGGAAGAGCTGGATCATGTCATGGTGTGAGCTCTCCTGAGGTCTGTCTGGCTTGTACTATTAACCATGTCTAATGTGTCGTTATTAATACATCATCAGGCAAGTTAATTCTTTAACATTTTTATATCAACTATACCCTTAAAAAGACTAAAAATAACTTATGGTTGAAGGAAGGAAAGAGACTTTCCCCCCCATCACTGTGATGTGTATGTGTTTGAGTGCCTGAGTGCAGGTGTGTGCCTGCATGCATGTGGAGGTCAGGCGGTTTTGGTCCTTGCTTTCTACCCTGTTGAGACACGATCTCCCGTTGTTTGCTCCTGCATTTGCCAGGCTAGTTAGCCCATGAGCTTCTAGACATTCTGTCTCCACTTCCCATCTCACTGAAGGAGCCTGTATGTAGGTGCTGGGGATCCGAACTTGGATACTTCAGCTTGCCTGGCAGGCACTTTACTCACTAAGCCATCTCTCAAGGATTGGACTTTATTCTTCAGGGGCAGAAAAAAAAAATCAATCAAAAGTTAGTGAGCCAGGTAAAGTTGGGTATGTAGTTCATTTGGTAGAATACTTGCCTGGCACACATGAAACCTGGGTTTGATCCCTAGTACCACATAAACCAGACAATAGGAACACACATTTGTAAAGCTAACACAAGGAAGGGAAAGATCAGAAGTTCAAGGTCATTACACAGAGTTGATGATTTTCCCTAGGAATAAGACTTAAAGACAAAAGATTGATGTTTCAGTGGCTAGTAAAGTCTTTAACTAACAAACAAAAAACAACAAAAGGGGGAGTTGGGTATAATATTGACACTAAAATTTTAAAACATCCAACCCAAATGTGCTAATAGCAGTGTTGCATGGAGAGATAAAATGAGAGATGAAAAACTAGAAGTCTCCTTTAATTAATTACTGTGGCTGTGCAGAAGGTGACCACTGCTTTTTCTTAAAAAGGAATAGGAAACAAAAACCAGAGAAGAAAGGCAGAACAGACTTTATGTAGGAGTGAAAATACTAAGTAAACTTAAAAGCCTGGGTTTTATGGCATGGCCTCAAAAGTACCACTGAAAGACTTTAAGCAGAGAAATGGTATGGTGGTTTGAATGAGAATAGCCTCCATAAGTTCATATATTTGAATATTGGTTCCCAGTTGGTGAACTGTTTGGGATGGACTAGGTGTAGCCTTGTTGGAGGTGTGTCACTGGGAATGGGCGTTGCGGTTTCAAAGGCCCACAACAGTCTCAGTCCTCCACCACCTACCCTTCTCCCTCTTCCTACCCCGTCTGCTGCCTTAGGGTCAAGATGCAGAACTCTCAGCTGCTTCTATAGTGCTCTGCCTGCCTTCCTGCTGCCAAGCTTCCTGCCATGCTGATAATGGAGTGTCTCTGAAACCGTAAGCAAATTTTCTCTTTCGTGATTGTTGTTTCAACCTGTAAGCTCTCAGCTACAGCTCAAACACCATGTCTGTACCTGCCTGCCTTCTGCCACATAGAGACTTACCCTGTAAACCTGTAAGCAAGCCCCCAATTAAATGCTTGCTTTTATAAATTGCCTTGGTCATGGTGTCTCTTCACAGCAATAGACCAAGCTTTTGTAAAATAAACAACTTTTATGACTACCACAAATAATAATGAAAGAACGGTGCCACTGACAAGCACTGTCTTGCATGTAGTAAGGTCGCCTTCCCAAATGTTTAAATTAGATTTACTGGGGGCTATGTAGAGGACAAAGGGCACCCGCTGAGCCTCATCAGCCTTCTTTCAGGAACTGACTGTGTTTGGCTTCCTGAAGTTCTTCTGTCATTACTTCTCTTGGCTCTGGCTCCCCTAATTTTTTCTTCTCTCTCTCAGTCTCACCTCTTTGGTTTCCTTTTTTTCCTTCAAACAGTTGTAAATGCTGGTGTTCCTCATCTCTGACACCCATTTTTCCATTCCTCACTCTGTATCCTTTTCTACCCATTCCATCTCTGGGCATTTTAAGTTACTATCTGCTTGTGACATCATTAAAATCTTTATCTAGCCTACTCTCTCTCCTAAATTCTGAACACTAATATACAAATCACCACTTGAATTTTGCTCAGACAATCCAGGATTACCACATTTCTAATCAATGTTTATTCGTTGATTTAAATTTAAATGTCAACTTTCTAATTAAAACATACTGGAAAAGTAGAGACTCTAAGTGTGTTCCTTAAATCATTATGTAATCAATACCCACAGAACCACCACCCAGGTCACAAGAACATTACACCTCAGGAATCCATTCCAATACACTTGCTACCTCTGCCTTTCTTCCCCCAAAACAGCCATCCTGACATAGTATAGAACTGCAATCAGAAAGATAAAATACTGATTGGATTCTGCACTCAGAGACTACATATGAGAGAGCACTTGTCAGTGACACAATAAGAACTACAGTCAGAAATGAACCAACTGTTGTTATGAAGGGGACAAAAAGCAGACAGGGAGTTGCTAAAAAATACCAAATGACTTCAATATATTCTAAGTGTTTATGATATGGAAGGTAATTTTTTTTTTCAAGACAGGGTTTTTCTGTTGTAACTCTTGGCTGTCCTGGAACTCACTCTGTAGACCAGGCTGGCCTTGAATTCACAGAGATCCACCTGCCTCTGCCTCCCAAGTGCTAGGAGTAAAGGCATGTGCTACTATTGCCCCACAATAAACCTATTTAAATGTGGAAGAGTGGCCAAAAACAGTCAAACATTCAAGAAGCAAACAAGAATAGAAGCAAGCAGGTACACCCTATGGAGCAAGGCCTAGAGCTGCCCCAACTTGTGCTGATTAACTCTAAATACACTCAACTCCCAGCCATAGTAGCTCCAAGTGCACAACAGTCACATGTAGTTAAGCAGCTAACAGTAATAGGCAAAATCAACACAGAATGATTTCACACCAAAGGTTTAGAAAGGTGGATCTTGAGCATGAGTAAATACTAGTTTTAACAGTCTAGAATAGTACAGAGATATTTATTTGACTTGAAAGAGGAATAATTAAAATGGGGGAAGGCTGGGGAGGCCATTTCGTATAGCTTTACTTATTTCTGAAAAATAAGAAATAAAATCACCTGCCAAAAATGGGCCAGAGGTTGGTTAGACAGAACATTCTAGAACACTGGAAAGAAATAACTGATAGAAAAAGTTCAGAGGTAAGACTGGATGGGTCAAGAACATAAAAACATTGTCTATCAAAATGGGAGAATGGAAGGGCTGGAGAGAGGGTTCAGTAGTTAAGAGCACTTACTTAGCAATTACAAGGACTGGATTTGGATCCAAGCACCCATATAACAAGCTGGGTATTCTGTAAATACCTGTAAACTCCAGCTCTGATGTTCTTTTCTGACCTCTACACATGTACTCATACAAACAGACACAGAGAATGGACACACATCTCTAACCAAGGCAAAATCAGAAAAGCGGGCATTATAAAAAGCCTCCATTTCTGTGCTATAATAAAAAGCAACATCACTGGCCAGGTATGGTGATAACTGCTTTTACTCTAAACACTGGCCTCCTTCGAGGCCAGCCTGAGGTACAGAGCAAGACCTGTCTCTAGATACAGTTAGACAAATACATCTGTTGTAATAATCTGTTTTCAAAATATATCTTTAATGACTTGCATTGAATACCAAAAAAGAGTGGAATTTTGTCATTTCCAACATGGACAAAACTAGAGGATGATAAAGTGAAATCATGCAGTTATAGAAAAACAAATACTGCATTTTCTCATTTAAATGTATATGCTAAAAGGTTGATCTCATAAAAGTAGAGACCACAGTGGCTACTGAACCTGGAATGGGTATAGAAGAGTAAGAGACAAAGAGGGGCAGTTAATGATACTAGTGTAGAGTTGGATAGAAATAACTTCTATCGCTGTGCAGCACAACAAGATAACTATGTTTGACAACAGTTAATTTCAAAGGAGCCAGTAGACTCTAAAGGTCTTCGATACAAACAAATGATAAATGTCTGAAGTTATGGTTATGCTAGTCATGTTGTTGACTTGTATCGAAATGTCACACTCTGTCCTCAAAAGAAGTACAATTGCCATGTGTCAATAAGAAAATAAAAGCAGGGCTGGAGAGATGGCTAAGCAGTTTGAAAACTCATTTCTCTTTCCCTGGACCCAGGTTTGATTCCCAATACCCATGTGGCAGCTCTCAACTATTTGTTGGATACTCCAGTTCCAAGGGTTCTGATGTCTCCTTCTGGCCTCCAATGGGCACCAGGCACTCATTTGGTACACAAAAAAGCAAAACACTCATAAACATAAATTAAATAAAATTTCAAATAAATAGTAAAATTTTTAAAATTTTAAGTAAAAATATTTTTAAATGGACCATTTCATCTAGATTTCATAATATAAAGTTTCTGATGGAAAAAAAAATGGTGCTATGGTTCAAATCATACCCAACACCTTGAAAACTGTCTCTGTATGTCCTTGTGAGTACCTTATCGTATTACTGCTGTTAATATTTCCTTTAACAATCTGTTCCTGAGCTTTGTCCATCCCAAGTCAAATATACCGACTTCATCCAAATCTATTCATTCAAGCAGTGTGTGAGACGTAGTCAGACACTTGTTAATTGCTACGTGAGAACCAACAATATATGACTAAATCTGTATTGGGTTCATGAGAAGGTGGGGGATGCATGCAACCTGAAACCTTAATTCTTTTCACTAATGAATATGTGTATGGGTATCTAACTGATATCTGTCCAGTTCTGTCTGTCCTGATTTTTATCTGTTTAAGACAATTATTACTAGTGCTGAGAGTAATTCATAGCATATTATAACCACTACACAATTATACTATAGCATAATGAAATTACCTGGCAGAATAAAAATAGTACCTTGTATGGAAATAAAAATGAAATACAACAGTACATAGATGCTTGGGTGTCTACAAAGTAACCTCACAGTGATCTCACGGCCTCAAAAACTAAGCAAGACTTCATCACTCACTTCCACTCAGTCTCTCTAGAGCACTGGCTCCTAGGCTGGAAGCATTTCCATTGTATTTTGTTCTCTTGCCCATGTCGGGTTTCCTTTCACTTCCTTGTGTCCACTTTTGACCCAAAAATTTTTAGACAACCCCAGTTATATAAATACAAAAATAGATACATAAACTAAATATTTAGTGATAGTAAATCATAATGAAATTTAAGTCAGTTCTTTGGTATATTTATTTTTACCATTTATTAAAGATGAAAGTAAATCTGCAAGGTGAGATGGATAGGTTTATTTTAACATAAAGAACTAAATCTTGGTTGGATAACTGACAGTGCAGGACATAGCGCATCTACAACAGTGTTCAAAGCTGATCAATGTTTTGATTTTATAATTGCACAAATGTTATTTCATCTAAATACGTAGTACACAATGTCAGATGTGTGATTCGAGTCATTTGAGAAATAACAGGAAATTTTGTTCTGTATCTAAGCCAAAACTCATTTAACTTTTAATGTTGTAAGATAAGTGTAAGCTGTAGCTCTGAGGCAGTGCATGAGGCTTGTGTTGTGGGTTCAGAACCAAGGATGCAGTGAAATTGCACATGTAATACAGGTTAAGCACTGCCACAATACCTACTTCATTACACATTTAATTAATTTTTTTCTGTTGCACATTCTAAACCTTTTAGTATTATTGCACTTTTTTAACTGAACCCCACATTCAGTTACATGACATTACAGGGTTGCAAACCAACTTAAGATGCCAGGCTGTACACTGCCACCTTAAGCACCATGTTAAGCTATCTTCAGTAGTCACCAGATGGCAGCACTGAAGCAAACAAATGCACTTTTGAAACTATCTTTGGAAAACACAAACAGTAAAAAATTAGCCCAGTGACTTAAATTATTTAAAATTTATATCATGAAATCAAAGAACTTTAGACACAAACTTTAGTATATCCTACATAAGGGCATTTTTGATATCTCTAAACCCATCATCTGAAATACTGTCTTTTTAACGACTAGTGAAAATTAAGATCAAGAAAGTATCAAATGGGTACACAGCAAGATCCTGTCTCAAAACAAAAAGGTATTCAAGAAGTACCTAATTCATATAAAAATGACACTAACAAAGACCAGTAACACTAAACATGAGGCAATAGATAATGGGGTTTACCATTCTTCCACACTTGAATACAAAATATCTGTAATTCATGAAAAACAATTATGCTTAAATAAATTACAACTCATTTTCAACCAAATGGTACAATATAAAAAGTCACTTTGACTCCATTTCTATGAGGAACAAAAGACAGGCAAATTCAAGAAATCAGGAAGTAGAATGCAGAATATCAGACTGAGATTAGGAGCAGAAGTAGCAGGTTACAGGTTTGAGATGATGAAAAGGTTTAGAAATGGACAATGGTGATTATAGTTCCATAACACTCTGAATGTCCTAATGCCACTGTATTGTACATAAAAATAGCTAACACAGGAATTTTACTCTATGTAAATTTCAGCACAGTAACAAAAAAAACCACTGTGTTAACTGTCACATTCTCACAAAGCAAACAATTTGAGTGTACTATGAATTGTACTGGCTTTGAATCCTCTACTTTTACCTGCTGCTGTGAAACTCTCCCTGTGTTATCTTGTATGTGTACTGCTGACTGGGTTTAGAAAGGCAACTGATGTACTCTACAAAAATTAAAACAATTTAAATCAACTATGAATAAATTTTTACTGAAATTAAAATGCCATTATTTCATAATAACTATACCTATGTAAAAGCTGAGTTTTATCCAGTTACATAAAAATAACTTCTCTTAACAACTTTGTTTCAAGACAAAGAATTAAAAATCATGCAGCAAGCACTGCTCATTTTCAAAGTAAGATCTACTTCTGACCACTATTGCTCTTGTCCAGCAAGGTTACTCTGCAGTGAATCACCATAATCTTCTCTTGACTCTGTCCCCTAAAGCAACAACCTAGATCTTACCTCTTGAGTCTGCCATTGATTCTCAGGACTTTGCTTGTCCTGACCCTCTCTTCTCAGGAAAATATACCTCCAAATTAATTTTCTCCCAGATATATATTTCACAGAACTTAATTTTTAGCAGATGTGAAATGTGGGTGAAAATATCTATTGCCAAAGCATTCTGTTATTTATAATAAATACCTAATGATAAAGACTAGGTCTTAACTTAGATATGTAGGAAACTGGACTATTCTCAGGCATACTACCATGAAGGAAATGAAAATGATGTTTAAGAGTTAACTCTAGGAGGCTGGAGACATGCTCAGTGGTTAAGAGATCTTGCTGTTCTTCCAGATGTCTGAGTTTGGTTCCTAATACCCACACAAGGCAGCTCACTTCACAATTTCCTGTAACTCCAACTCTAAGAGATCCAACACCCTCTTCTTGCTTCCATGGACATCCATAGACATGGCATCCAAACACACATGTACACATAATAAAATAAAAACAAATATTTCTAAAAAAATGAGTTGAACACTAGGATAACAAGAACTGCTAGATTTGAAAGTATCCAATGGATGAAATGTCTGGGAAGTGTTACAGGTTGGCAAGCACTCTAATGTAACAACAATTTGATATGACTAAAAAAGAGGCAATACATTTCAAATGCACTTGTGCCAGTAAAAAGGCAAAGTACACATGAAATAATTACAAAACAATTAAATACTATTCATATTATCTATTATATAATCAAAGTCCAAAAGTATATGAACCTTTGACAAGACTGCATAATTCACTGTTTCCAGTATTATGGAGGAAAATGAACTGGCCCCTAGACTTCACTTTCGGAAATCCGTATTTGTTTGAAAGTGTTTACACTTTGTTGAGAAAACTGAACACTGTAAACGAAACACATGTTCTCCGGTAGCCAGCTAATCTTCAATTTCAGTTTTACTAATCGGTCCACGTCTTCCCTACTGATCACCTCCTATAATTTCAGTTCCTTCCAAATCCCTAACAGTTTATGGTTATACTTTTAATTCTTCCAACCATTCTAGTGCCTTGCATAGTATGTACTAAAAGAAGCATTTCTTGAAATTAAAATACAGTGTCAGAGAACATGTTTATTTCCAACAGGATAATCAGTTACTTGCTAAAAGCCTCTCTACCTAGATTCTGAGCAACTGTAATTAAGTGTAACTAAATTAAATTAATTTTATCACTAATTTATTCAATAGTATCTACAATTAGATATAATAATAAGGTTAATGGCAAAAGAAATTTAATAACTAGATTAGTAAAGATCAATTTCGGCTTCCACTTTTAATAGGTATGTGGGATTACTGTAAATTTAGATAAGAAAACAATCATCTGGCAGATAACTAAACAATTTTCATAAAAAACAGAAATGCTTGCCAAATTTAATTTCTTTAAACATTTTAATTACATTTATTTACTGTATGTGTGACATGCACACATGCCGTGCACTGTGTGCGCGGAGGCCAGAGAGCAGCCTTTGGGAGTTGGTTCTCTCCCGGGGGCTGAACTCAGGCTGTCAGATTTGGCAGCAAGCACCCTTACCTGCTGAGCCATCTTTCTGGCCTGCTGAATTTAAATTTAATCCTAAAAGGCACTGAGGCTTACCTTCCTTCTCGCGTTTATGGGTTGTCTAGAGCTGTTTTCTGTCAGTGATACCCCACCTTCCTCAGTCATCCAAATAGGATTTTTCCAATTCCCTTGCTTTTCCTCTGTTACCATTTCCTACTTTGATTTCTTTACATGCCTAACCCTCGAGTTTTAATAAATATCACATGGGACGGCACCATTGTCTTTATTTCCTGTGATTTGTTTTTCTATCCATTGCCACCAGATTAGTCCTCTTGAAACATTTTTATTCAGCCACTCGCATGGCTCAAACTTACAAAACATACTCTGTCTTCCTCACTCCTCATCTATTCGCTTGTTTACAGAGGTTTTTGCTGTTTGTTTTGTTTGAGACAGGTCTTGACAACTGGAACTTAAAAAGTAACCCTGGCTGGCCTTGGACTTGCAATCACTTTCTTGCCTCTGCCCCTTGAATGCTGAGAGGCACAAAAACGCCACACCTGGCCAGAGATCATTACTTATGCTCTTTCTCCAGATTATTTTACCCCTTCCCTGAGAGTCCCTGTGTCCTTCCCTTGATAATCAGCTGGAGTGCATTTAACTTCCTTAGTATAGAGGGGTATGATAACAGACACATTTCGCCTTTAAGTTATCTTGAAGATTAGGTGAGATACGGAAAGGTGACTCAAATATAAGAAGTACCTGATAAATTGTGGTTTCTTCTACCTTTTTGGAAGGAATGTCTAATCTTCAAATCTCAGTTTTGCTAACTGTCATTTCTTAACCCTGGGCAAGTGTTTGTTCCATTTTAACTTTCCAATAGTGATAATTAAAATTTCTAAGTACTAATACATGTCTACATATGGTATTTACTTACACACGTGTATTAATATTTTCTAAGACCTTGTATAAATATACCACATTTAATATTGCCTACTTGGACACTATCCTTGAGTACAAGAGCGCTAACAAAGAATATTTCTATGCTAAGAAACACACACATATACACATACTAATACACACATTCCTAATGGCTTAGGAGAAGCAAAAATGCTCAACAAGACCTTCATGTTCACTGCAGTTTTAAAACTTAATTCTATGCACGTAAACCAGCTGGACTAAAGTTTAAAATAAATAACACTTGAACAAACTGAGTGAGCAGCAGCATTTTTCTCAAGATTTACCAAGAGTAACTACTGGCTATGCCACAAGCTTGAATTACTACTGGGCCAAAAAGTATACACATTTTTAAGATTTTAGACACATACCGCCAAGCCGAATTTCTGAGAGGCTGTACTCATATGAATAACAACAACTGTATCAGCTCCTGTCTCAATTCCTGCTTACCTTCTATATTCTTCTTTATTATGTGGGGGTCAGCTCTGTATGCTCTATTTCCTCTTACTAGATGGTTTTCCATCAGTCTCATCATGAACAGAGTGTACACACACACACACACACACACACACACACGAGAAGATAAATGGAGAAAAGCAAACTTGTTCCTTCCAGTCTGTATGTTCCTACAAGTGTCATCCTATTATTGGACCTGAGGTTCTCTCAGGACTAAACTCATCATAGTCAGAAATACTGCCATCAGTGGGCACAATACATTCTCACAAAGAGCCCAAGCCTTTAGAAGCAACCAGGCAATAAGTCCTCTTCACAGAGCTATAACAGCCCTGTGTGGCTACTTCTCCAGTCATTGAAAAATTCAATGCTCTCTTGGCCCCCTCAGCCAAAGAGTAGTAATACTGTGTCCGTAAATTAACACCTCTGTGTTATTTCAGTGTTCCTATTTTTATTTCAGATCTTAACAACTCTATACTACTCTCTCCAATGAAAGGTCCAGTGTGACTTCTGTTTCTCTGGCTAGCTCTAGACTAGTGTACTGTCAGTATCTTAATAGCATGGCATACCTGACAGTTAGTCTTTATCATCAATTTAACTGGATTCAGAACCACCAGAGAAGACATACCTCTGGGTGTGTCCATGAGGGTGCATCCACAAGGTTTGCCCGGGCATGAAACACCCATATGAATATGAGCAGTCTAGAGTCTAGAGTCTAGTCCATCCCTACAGTCTAGAGTATGAACTGAATAAAGAGGAAAAAGTTAGCTGAGCACCAGCATTCATTTCCCACTGTATGCTGGTAGTGGATGAATGTAATCAGCTGCCTCAGGCTCCTACTGATAGGACTGCCTTGCCATGACAGACTGAGAGCCAAATAAACCTGTCCTTCAAGTTGCTTTTGTCAACTATTTTGAAATGGTAACAAGGAAAGTAGTTATAGCAGCATACACATCTATTTGCAGGAAGTCAGTGAACTAAAATGTGCCTTCTCTTCAAAATGCATATGTTGAAGCCCTATCTCCCAATATCTCTCTGTATTTGGAAACGGATCTTTAAGAAAGCAATTAAGTTAAATGAGGTCAAAGGATAGAGCCCTACTCCATTAAGACTGATACTCTTTTAAGAGGAAGAAACACACCAAGGATACAGGCATAGAAAAATGCCATAAGAAGACAACCATAAGCCACAAAAGCCTCACCAGAAACACACCTTCCCAGCCCCTCATTTGAATTCCTAGCCTACAGAACCACAAGAAAACAAATGTCTGTTATTTAATCCACCTAATCCATGGTACTTGGATATGGTAGTCCTATCAGACTAATTAGTGAACTCACTCCATACTAGTCTCATATTTAATGTCACCTCCATGTACCAGTTAGCCACTGTTATTTATAAGGACACTGAGTTAGGTGCTGAGAAACAAAGCTATAATAAAACCAACTCCCTGTTGTTAGGTCTTACACTCCAGCTCAAAGAACAGGACACACACACTGAAAGTGTGTAAAAACACAGCACAGAACATGCTGAGGAACAAATCAAAACACTGTACATACAGGTGCCCTAATGAACCTATTCAAAATTAGGCTGTCCCAAACTATCAAAAACACAAAGGACTGGGAGTTGAGAGGAGGGTAGAACCTCATATTATTTTCTAAGAACTATGACACTTTAAAAACACATTATTATCATATTATGTATGGAGTGTTTTGCCTCCATGTATGTAAACGTACCACATGTGTGCCTTGCCCATGGAGGCTAGAAGAGGGGAGTGGATCTCATCCAACTTGAGTTACAGAAAGTTGTAAGCTGCCACGACAGGGCTGAGAACCAAACCCAGGTCCTCTGCAAGAGCAGCAGATGCTCCTAACCACTGAATCGTCTCTAGCACCAGGAACTATCAAGCTTTAATAGGCTTTTTCTTTAAAATCACCAGTAATTTGTATTTTGGATACTTTATTAGCAATTTTAAAAATAAGAATCACAAATTACAAGATGTATCTTATAATTATCTTCATTAATGCATTGACAGGAGACAAATGAAATGGGTTCTGTTCTAGAAAAGACTATGCAAAATGCAGACCAGCGTGTAAATTTCGGAGTTCTGGACTAGGGTGTGGCTCCATGGCAGAGAACTTAAACTCAGCACTTCCAGAAGTAAAACAAAAAACTTGCAGCACTTCTATATATAAATGGAATTGCATAGTAACCTTCGGCTCCCTTCTCATAGCACAGCACATCTGATATTTATTTATTCATGTTTATAACTATATCCTACTTTATCCCTTTTTGTTGTCAGTATGTCTTTATGTGGATAGACCACAGTTCATTTATCTACAACCTAGTTAAGGAACATCAGAGCTATTTCCAAATTTGATTCTAATGAATAAAGCCACTGTAAATATTTACATTTTAAAAATCAGTACTTTCCTAAGCTGTCTTCAATATTCCTTCAGGAAATAGCTTTAATAAAAATAAAAATAAAAAAAGGTATTTTCAAAACCCCAGTATAATACCGTATCTTTTCCACATACAAGCATACTCTTTGCCAACATTATATCAAATTAAGATTCTTCTTCCAGACTTAAGTATGTTCCCTCTTTTTCAATGCAATCTTCATCACAACACAAAGCCTTAAGGGGTTAACAAGTTAAAACCTGGTCACAGCAGCTTTCAGAAGGGAAGCCAGTGTGATAAAGATGGAATGCAGAGTGATGTAATGCTTAATAGGGAAAGCCTGACAAGTGCAGGCTGCACACCCACAGAGACCAAGGAAGGACGCTGAAGCAGCCAGCTTGGTTTCACACTGCCAGTTTTTTTGGCAGATGTTAAATTCCTTCTGCTGTTTTTCTAACTAAAACATTTATCTATGTAAAGTCACCAGATCTAGAAGTTGAAAGGAGGGGCAAGAATAGAAAAACTGTCTTATAGAAGCCCCTCTGTGCATGCTGGTACTATACAAAGACATCTAGAAAGATAACAGGCTGCATAGACTCCAGTTCTACAAGTGTATGTGTACACAGACGCACTGCTCAACTGAAGGCACAACTGCGGAAAAGGGAGCTGTCATGGGGGCGGGGGGGTGACCACCCTATAATTAAAGTCTTGGCTCCCAAATAAAGACTCTTTACTAAAACTGTTCTCAGTCCTTGGGAGAAGGGGCAAGGATTCTAGCCTGATAGAGAAATAATTTCTGCAAAAAAAGTCTGACCTGGTTCGTCATTCCATCTAAAGCATGTGCCACCACAGAAATAAATCAGCAATGTTTTTGAATAGAAGAGCATCCTATCAAATAACAATTATAAAAATACCCAATGTACACCCACCATTCTTTAAAGGATTTGGGGGAACCAAAAATGAACTATAATAAATAGTTCAGATATTTAGTAGCATGCTGTCTTGTCTATACCTAGGAAAGACTGCCATTTTAGCACTCTGCTGTGTATCTGTAGCCTATGTACAAACATATGTGTGTACATAATAGTTATACTGAAAGCAAAACTGTAGCTATGCTATGAAATTAGAGCTCAGAATTTGGAGCTCATTAAGTTTTAGTTTCCGTACATGAACACACTAACTCCATATGTATTGGCTATGACCAAATACAACACATGAAAAATGAAAACACAGTATTTCTTTAAGCTAAGAAACAATTTATTTTGAGGAAGGGTCTCATGTACCTCAGTCTGGCCCCAAAGTCACTATGTAGCCAAGGGTGCCCCTGGACTTCTGATCCTCTGGCCTTCACCTTCTGAGTCCTGGGATTATAGGAGTGCACTCTCATACCCAGTTTATGTGGTAATGGGTATCAAACCAAGGTTCTGGGCCTTCTCGGCAAGCACACTACCAACTCAATTATTACCTCACACCCACTTTTTGAGCTAGTCAATTTAATCTAGTCTACGCACCACTTACATGTCTGATGCTTACAGAGATGGGAGACGAAGGATTTGGATTCCCTGACTGAAGTTATAAATAACTGAGAGCTGTAATGTGGGTGCTAGGACCCAAACCCAAGTCTTCTGAGAGAGTAGCCAGTGCTGTTCAGCCATCTCTCCAGATCCCTAAATAAATTAATTTGTAAAAATAACATACAAATACCTCTAAAAGTAGACCATGAAAAACAAACAAGAGATAGTATCAGAATCAGGAATTATTTATAAATAATTTTCATTTTATGCTGGTATAGTTCATATAGTTCATATGTTCATAGTAGCCTCAACCCAGAGTAGTTTAGGTCCTCTTTCAGATTACTAAACCAACAGTTAAAGGTGGCAGACAGCCTGACAGAAGACAAGCTCCCTAGTCCTAATTCTCCAACTATAGAGAGCTCATGACTGTTCATCTACAAAACGGTAATATTGACATGATTATTTTAAGGTCTCTGAGTATGTTGATATGTACCAGAGTTCCCTACTCTCAAGGAATCCATAAATCTAGTTAAAGGTAATCATAATGGGTAATTACAAAGAACAATCATGATGAATTAGCAACAGTGAAAGTCAGTCTAGAGTGGGTTCTTTCCAAGCATGTGGACTGAGTCCTGAGGCTCTGAACAAGACCTTCACTCCTTAGCATCTAGACCAGTGGTTCCCAAGCTTCCCAATGCTGCGACCCTTAACAACGGTTCCTCATGCTGCGGTGACCCCCCAGCCACAAAATTATTTTTGTTGCTACTTCATAACTGTAATTTTGCTAATGATATGAATCATAATGTAAATATCTGATATGCAGATGGTCTTAGGTAAACACTGAGTCATTTGACCCCCAAAGGGGTCACGACTGACAGGTTGAGAACCACTGGTCTAGAGAGATAGAGAAGTGAGGTTGAAATAGTTTAAAACAACAAAATTTTTCCCACATTCAAGTAGGTTCATTAAGATTTCAACTGTTAACTTCATAATGTCAATCAATTTAAATTCCACGAAGTCAGTATCTCATTATTCTTGTTTCATTACAAGGAACAAAATATTTGGAATTAAATCTTTACGTAAAATGTGCATTTGCAAATTCTATTCTGCATAGCCTCAATATCTCAGCCTAATATGATGAATTAAAGATAAGGGAATAGTGCAAACACACAACTTGGTACACAGACACTAAATCATGAAGATCTCATTAGGATAACCTAAAGTCAACATTTCCAACTCCAAGGATCATGAGACCTAGGGAATGTAAGTGTACCTCAACAGATAAGGTGCTTGCCATGCAAGTGTGAAAAGTGGAATTTGGACTCTAAAACCCATATAAACACGCAGGGTGGGCATGGAGACTGGCCTGTAATTACAGCAAAAAAAAAAAAAAAAAAGTGATCCTTAAAGCAAGCTGGCTAGCCAGACTAGCACACTGGCAAGCTCTGCATCCAACATGCTGCTTCAATGGAGAAGGTGGAGAGTGATTTAAAAGTTACTGAAGTCAACCTCCAGCCATACAGGAACACACATACATACATGACACACCCCACACACACATAAGAGAAAGAAAGAAATTCCTAGAGCCTAATAAATGTCCTGCCTATAATAGTTTCTCGATTACTGTTAAGACAGCTCTAAGAACTTTCTAGTAATGAGAATGCTCTGTATCTGTGCTGTCCAAAAAAGTAGCCACTAGCCACATGGGTTAGGGGCTATTGTCATTAATTTGTTTTTAATTAATTTAAAACTAAATGGCTATATAAGTATATATAAAATATAATATATAAAAATATATATGAAATATAATAAACTTGTAATCTTAAAATTGAATAAAGCAACATAAAAGATGAATACACAGTGTCTACAAATTTTTACCTTAAAAGTGATTTTTAACAGAAACTACAGTGTACAGTTCTGAATGGTCAACACCCTGTGCAAGGTTAGCTTTTACACCAAGTGTCTCACATCACATTTCATCATTCACTCATTTTAAAGAGTTTTTTGGATTTTATGTGTATAAATGTTTTGTCTATATGTATGGATGTGCAACACATGCACCTGGTACCTGAAGAGGTCAGAAGAAGGCATTTGCTCCCCTGGAACTGGAGTTACATATGGTTGTGAGCCACCATGTGAGTCCTGAGAACCAAACCTGGTCCTCTGCAAAGTGCTCTTAGTCACTGAGTTTCTATATGGCTTCTTTAATATAAAGCTATCTGATTTTAGTTAACAGTTATTAATGGGACATTAATGAGTCTGTTGTAAATACATACTCACAAAACTGAGAAAAATCAAAAGTAACTATAATAGGTTTCCTTCCTTGTGCATAAATTAACATAAGTGTAATAAGATGCATTTGATTTAAATGAAGTAAAGTGAGAACCATACAGTAATGTGAATTTAAATACAGAAAGAAATAGCTATTTAAATAGGAATAAAGTTATTAGATATTATTTTTAATGCTGGTATTTTAGAACATTTCAGAGAAACCATACTCTGGATGAACAACCAAGTACACAACTGTGCTATGTGCACATCAGCTTGAAAAGCCCTTACCAACAGTGTCCCAGGAGAAAGTAACTTATGGGCAAAGAGAAAATCTAAGATGACTAACACATGTGGACCTGTGTGCTTTTTTTTACATCCTACTTACAACTTTTGGTGTTTTCTGTTTTGCTACAAACATTAACATCCTTTGTCAAAGTAAAAGATTTGAACTAATTCATTCCCCAATCATTTAAATTCAAATTCCATGTATTCAGTATCTCATTAAAGATGCAAATAGCAGCAACAATTCTGGAGTGATAATCTTTATAGACTCTTTTTATACGTTGTCATAGTTATTCATCTCAATTACATTATTCCAACTAATAATAATTCCCAAATTGGAACTTCTACAATTTATATTTGCCTATGATTTTTAACTTCCAAAAGTCTATTAAGTGAAAATAAATCTAAAGATCCAAGTTTGCTGTACACAGACTTAAATACAAATCTTAACACCCTCTTTCTAATCTTTATGATAACTGGAGGGAGTATGTAAGCTTATCTAGGAAAATCTTTCAACACTAGAGCAAAAGCAGTCAATAAACAATTAATAGGTCAGAAGATCATTTAGTCTCTGTACTCACTGACTGGACATTCTATCAAACATTGTATTAGTTTCCTATGAGGAAACAAAGAAAGGATGACGTTTGTACCCAAGGGTAGGTAATTAGTTACTAATTCTGGCACACATTCAGAAATCTTGGCTTACTCTGAAGGGTTTAAGAAAGCCCAAGACTTCTGCCTGGCTTCCTCCCACACAAGCCTTTTACCAACTCCAAACTCCTCTCAGAGCACTCACTATAATCTGCAACAACTCTGATATCACCTCCACAGACCCAGAGTGTGAGACAGTCTAGATTTACATCTGCTGACCTGGTGCTTCCTTTCATCTTGGGGTGCGGGGGTGGCTCTAGATTTGAATGACAAAGTATAAAACAAACGTAACCCTCACTAACTTAACAGTCATTCTAGTCAGGCTTAAAAGTCATTTGCGCTGAACCGTATGGGCCCAACCCTTACTGACACCAGGTTCTCTGTAGCCAAAGTTTCTCATAGCTGGTTAAGAGTAGAAGTAAATAGAAAGATCAAAATGAGCATGCCAGAAAGCAACAATACAGACTAAACAAACACCTAAGAATGAACATGAACAGGGTGAAAAAGCCACGCCATTACTGTTTCAAAACAGTGTGTTGGCACACCTGGATGTCACTTCATCTACCCCAGTAAGAAGAAAAGGTGGGGCTGCAGCTTCACAGTGGTTAAGGGAACTGGCTGCTCTTCCAGAGGACCCGAGCTTGATTTCTAGCAACCACATGGCAGCTCACAACGAACTGTCTGTAACTTCAGTACCAGGGGATTCTGGCCTCTGTCGACACTGCATGCATGTGTACACAAACATAGATGGAGGCAAAACACCCATACACACAAATAATTTTCTTCAAAGAAAGAAAAGAAATGGGCACTCTTCTATTTTGGAGTGACAATTTAAAATTATTAGCTTAGGTCTATGCCTATGGATACTCTCAGAAATTATTTTTGTTCAAACAAAATACTAGCATCATTATTTGTACCAGAATTAATCACTATTATTTCAGAAACAAAAACTAGAAAGCATCGCACATAGCATCTTCACACAGGCCCCCTTGGAACCTACTGCAGTGGTCACGGTGTTTCTGTCTACCCGCCAAACTCTATGTTGTCCTTAACTCGTGCAGTATACAGTCTAGCAAAAAAAAAAAAAAAAAAAAGATAACAATAAAGAGATGGTCACAATGATTTCCAGTTGTGATAACTGGTTCTGTGAAGCAAACAAGGCCCTTGGAAAGAGATGGGTGAGAGAAACTGATACTTAGCAGAGACCAAAGGGAGGATGAGAAAAGCTAGAGGAATAAAACACTGCATGCACTGGGACAGCAGAGAAGCAGGCTGTGTCTGTAAAACAGCGAGCAAGGGTGATGGTCTGGATATGGAAGGAAAGGGCTATTTATTTTTTATAGGAAATCAGTGAGGAATCAAGGACTCCCGGTGTCTGACTTTGATAAAGGGATCATTTACTGACAAAGGAAACTATAAGGAGGACAGTTTGTTTTGTTCACATTCTGTATTTTTAAGATGTATTATGTTTATTGGGGAGGGACCCTCACATGCCACAGTCATGTGCAGAGGTCAGATGAAAACTTGTACCACTAGGCTCTCTCCTTCCATCCATGTGGGTTCCAGGGATTGAAGTAAGGGCAACAAGGTTGGTGGCAAGTGTCTATACCCACTGAGCCCTCTCAGCAGTTCACAACCATGTTAATTTCACATCAGAATGCTCAAACAGGCAGAATAAGGACTCTAGGGAGATACACGTAACTCAATACTCAGCCAAAAAAACAACTTCAGGAGTTTCCTGAGCCAGGTTTGTATAGGAGATATGTTTTTCTATTTCCTAGGGTCACTAAGGCAGAAGGACACTTCCAATACTGGTCCTAATCATTTGGAGACAATATCTGAGACAGGAGACAATGCAACCAATCCAAAGAGGGGGCAAAGATGAGAGAATCGAGGTAACACATCGGTCCCCTCCATTTTCCTGGGTTTCAGTTACCCACAATTAATTTTAGCCATTAAATACTACATGGAATTATTAATCTTAGGGCACCTAATTTGGTGTGTATATAATAAGAAAAAAATAATATATACAAGGTTCAGCATTATCCAACATTTCAAGCATCTACTGAGGGTTTTGAAAGGAGGTTAGAGGGAATTATGTAAGGCAATTCTCAGCTCAGTTGTCCCTGAAGCCAATTCTATCCCTACCATTCCTCATGGGTTGGTTTCTGCATTATCAAAATACTCTTTCGGTCCAGGCTTTCTGTCATTTGCAACCTCAGAGCTAACCAACACAGTTCACTAAATTCCAGTTCATACTTCATTTCCCTAACTGAGAAAAATCTATCAGGAGCCAGAAAAGAACACTTCATTTTAGAATCTAAAAAAGAAACACGTTTTTAGCAATGAAACATGAGACATCTAGAATTACAAAAATATAAACACCTTTTAATTCCCTAGAGTCCAAGGGTTATTTGTGGGAGAATAAAAGTTTGAAAGAAAAGTTAAAGATGAACAAATTTTTTTAAAGAAAAAAAATAACCAATTTAAAAAAGCAATCAAAAAATATGGATAATTTACCAAAGAAGATATAAATGAACACATGAAAAGCTGCTCTACACAGCAACCATTAGGAAATAAAATTTTAAATCATAATGAAATATAGGCTTGCTGCACATAAATTTGGAGTTAAATTCCTAGAGTCCCTGTAAAGAGAAAACCAACTCCCAAAAGGTCCTCTGACCTCCACAGATGGATGGTAGGTGTGTGCCTGTGTACACACACACACTTAAAAAGGAAACAGGATGAAATACTTCTATGTGTATTAGAATGGCTTTTTAGAATCCAATGCAGCCCTTATTCAAATGCCTGAGACCAAGTTTTAGGTTTCAGGGTTTTCAGGACTTCAGAGTACACCTATACATGGTTAGGTATCTTCAAGATGAGATGACATACAAGTCTAAACAAAAGTTCATTCATATGTCATGCATGAATGAACTTTTTCAAGAGGTCAGAAGTCTGAAATCAGCATTACTGCACTAAAATCGAGGTTACTAGTTGGAACACACTCCCTCTACATACAGACCTTACCAGTTTTCTCATGGCTATGGGTATTCCTTGGTTTGTGGCCAGCAATCATTCTGAACACTCTGAGTCTTTGTATTAGTGTGTATGTGTGTTTGTGTGCACAGTGTGAGGGGTGTATGTATATAGAGAGAAAGACAGAGACAGACACATATAGAGATTCTTCCACTTTTCTAAGAATACCTGTGATGACATTTAAAGCCTACATGGACATGGACAATCCAGGACCTGTCCATGCATGTTTATAGCAGCCTTGTTTGTAGTTCCCAAACACTGAAACTACTCTTCAATGGGACAGTAAAGTATACATCCTATAATACACAGACTATTGCTCAGCAACAAAAAGGAATACGCTATCAATACACAACAGCATAAATACTTAATAGATTATGTTAAATGAAGGAAACAAGATTCAAAAGGCTATACATGATTTTATTTATATAACAGTCTAGAAAACTGTGGGAATGTGATGTGGGAAGAATAACAACTCAAGTGGTTTGCTACAGTTGGGGTAAAAGAGGTTTAACTGCAAAACAATAGCATGACAGAAGTTTATGGAACAGAACTTTTCTGTATCTTGCCATGGTAGTGACCCAACCCTGTGCATATATTGAGAAGATGGGTTACTATACATAAACTTATTAATAAACAATTGAGCAAACAAATGAATATCATAACAGAAGTGCCTCTGCCTCTTCCAGTTTTTTAAAAAAAAAAAAAAAGCTCATGAACATATGTAGAGTTACTTTCATTTTTTGTTTGTTTTGTTTTTTCGAGCCAGGGTTTCTCTGCTGTAACTCTGACTGCCCTGGAACTCACTCTGTAGACCAGGCTGGCCTCAAACTCACAGAGATCCTCCTGCCAGAAATGTAATCATCAATCTGAAGCCCAATCTTGTTCAAAATCTGTTTGTAAAGTGGCTCTTCACAACTTGTAACAAACATCCTACTGTAAAATCTTCTACAAGGCCCAAATGTAATAAACTGCAGTATAAAGTCAATCTAAAACTACATAAGAAACAGGGGGTTGGGGCAGTAGCTCAGTTGGTTAAATGTTTGTACAAGTCTGAGGGCCAAAGTTCAATGCTAGAATCCACTTTGGGAAAGCCAGGCGTGGTGTAAAGTACAGTTTCAAACTCAATCTTGCAGAGTCACAGGCAGGCAGATGCCTAGGGCTCGGGGACCAGCTAGTTTAGCCTACTTGGCAAGTTTCCGGCCAGTGAAAAACCTGTCTCAAAGAGAAAAGGTGGATGTCCCTTGAGGACTGACACCAGCACTTGTCCTCTGCCCTCCACACACACCCACACATTCTTACACCTACACACATACACAGACACATAGGCACAAAATAAATCAATCAATCAAGACCCAGAATCTACACGTGAGTCCTTAAGAAGTTCCTGTATTGGGGCTGGAGACGATACTCAGCAGTTTAGAGCAGGTGTTGCTCTTGCAGAAGCCCCAAGTTCAACTTTCATTATCTACACAATAGCCTACAACCATCTGTAAACTCCAGCTCCAGGGTATACAACACCATCTTCTGACCTCAGAGGGCACCACAACCATGGGACACATACATCCATGCAGGCAAAATACTCAAGCACATAAAATAAAAAAATAAATACACTTTAAAAAGTTAATGTTATCTTTCTAGATCTTAACTTAAAACATAAGTGAATGGATAATATATCCAGTTCTGAAGGTTTGCTATTTTTGAAGACACTATAATAAAGTGTCCCACCATGGAAACAAATAAGAAGTATGTCTATGACATGGTTTTGCAGAGTTTCTTCCTAGGAGTGTTAGCAAGAACTAACAGATCAGATCTGCACCATCCAGAGCATAAAAAATACATACACATACAAAAATAAAAATAATTCCACTAAAAGATAAATCAATGAGGATTAAAGAAGTACAATCCCTTAGTATCCACAGGAAATTGTTTCCAACCCCTCTTAAAAGACACAAAAATCTAAAGGATGCTCAAAAGTCTCAGAACCTATGTACATCCTCCCAAATATATATTAAATCATCTCTAAACAATACATTTTGTATAGATTCAACGTTCTGGTTTTAATCTGCAACTGACTGAATTTACAGTGTAGAACTGATAATACAGAGAGCTGATATTTGACTGCAACGGCTGTTTTTTTTCATTTGTACTGGGGTGGGGGAATCCAAGTTGGTGGGGGGCGAGGAGAGGAGAGAGGGAGTTAATAGAGTTAGAGTGTGCTGCCTACGCTGTAAGGCTGAAAGGGACAGGACTTAGGTTCTACAAGTGGAGTAAATATCTCAGAGCACACTAAGATCAAAACATAGGGCAACAAGACAGCAGAAGCTCTCTGGGGTAAGGTCCTTTCTGACGGCTCAATTCCCAGCACTCACAAGTCCTGTGTGTTGCTTTTTGTCACCACAACTTGCTGAATAAAAGGACCATACCTTGAAGGATAATTATGCAACCCAAGAAAGAACAGATGAAGGCCTGAATCAAGGAAATGAAAGAAAGATAAGAGGCTGGACTAAACTGATAAAGAGTAATGACTTGGTATTTTCTGCTCATCAGTACTCAATGTCACCTTCCCTTCCACTAATGCAGCAGAGACTGCCTGGGCTCAGGATATACCACCCAAAAATATGACTGTGGAAGGCCAGAATGTGCCATCCCAAAATAGACTTCTTTGGCGTATTTTGAGTTTGTTATTTTGAGACAGACACTGGAGTGGCTCTGAAAAGCTGTCCTTTTATGAAAAGGCATGTACATCTCTGAAGGAAATGTACACTGTAAAGCATGGACAGCAAGAGGCCTCCTTGAGATGACTGTGTTGGGACTGTTCATGTGCACAGCAGCACTGCCTGAGCTCACCTGTAGCCTGGTCACCCTTTCTTCACGGTCTACTGCTGGCTGACCCTTGGACTTTCTGGAGTTCAGGACAGGAACTGTTCTGTCTTGTTTTGCGTGTGTGGTGTGTGTGTCTGTGTAGATGTGGGTGTATATGTGCCTGTGGAGACCAGATGCCACCACTAGGGTCTTCCTCCATTGATTTCTATGTTGATTTATTTTATTTATTCTTGAGACAGTCTTTCACTAAACCTGAATTTGGCAAGGCAGGCTTGCCAACAAGCTCCTTGGATTCTCTAGAGGTCTCTAGAGACCTCTCTTGGAGGTCTCTAGCTCCCCACCCTCAATGTTGGGTTTTACCAAATACATGGAGCCTGGCTTTTTACATGGGTGCTTGGAACCTGCACTCAGGTCTGCAGACTGTGCGGCCAGCAGTGTATCCTTATCAGCCTAATTTCTGGCTTTTGGAATCTAAAGCTAACAGTGACAACATGAAAATCATTTTCTGAACATCTGAAGAGAGTTGTATACAAGGATTAATAGCACCTATGATCATAAATGGTTTAACAGAGACATGTAACAAATGCAAAAAGAACACTCAAGATTTTTTCAATGCTTGTCATTTTCAGGAGCTATTAGGCATTCTACAGATGCAGTGTGATGTGATTAGGAAAGTACTGAGCTTCAAGAGCATAAATAAGTGAGAGGGAAATTCTTTATAATCTGAAATACTTGAAAAACATGACAGTACCACTTACTTCATGAAGTCTGTGGGAAAAGATTTTATTTCCCTTCTCCTCTAGCTTTGTTCTGCATGCCTGATGGCACCAGAAAGAAAACTGTTATTTGTATCTGTCTTCTTTGAAAGCTAATAAATGAGAATCTATTGTGGTGGCACACAACTGTAACCCCAGCACTTGAGATGCAGAGGATCCGAAGTTCAAGGTCACCTTAGCCTCACAGTTTGAGGCTAGACCTTGCCTCAAACAAAACAAACACAGAAATTTTTAAATCATATTTTAATCTTAAAATAAAAAAGCCAAATGGATTATGTAACATACAAGAAAAAGAAATTGTGGCAACAGTACCTTAAATGCAATCTTCCTCAGAAAAACTCACAGACGTTAACAGATGTTACTATTAACTACAGTCCTCCTAAGGTATGTCAGACCTCAGACCTGTTTATCCTATATAACTGTGATTCTGATCTTTGGCTTACATTTCCATTTCCATAGCACTACTGCATAATTACTGTACTTTCTATCTCTGGGTATGCTGGCTAGTTTTATGTCAACTTGACACACGCTAGAGACATCAGAAAGGAGGGAACTTCAACTGAGAAAAATGCCTCGGTAAGATCCAGCTGTAGGGCACTTTCTTAGTGATTGATGGGGGAGGACCCAGCCCATTATTGGTAGGGCCTGGGCTGGTAGTCCTGAGTTTCTTTAAGAAAGCAGACTAAGCAAGTCATGTGAAACAAGCCAGGCAAGCAACATCCCTTCGTGGCCTCTGCATCGGCTTCTGCCTCCAGAATCCTGCCCTGTTGAGTTCCTGTCCTTATTCTCTTCAATGATGGACTACAATGTAGAAGTGTAAGCCCAATAAATCCTTTCCTTCCCAACTGCTTTTTAGTCGTGGTGTTTCGTCAAAGCAAAAAAAAAAACCCTAATTAAGGCACTGGGTAGTCAATTCCTTCTGTTGTTTGTTTTTTTAGAATACACACACACACACACACACACACACACATTTTATTTACTGCCTGGCTTTGTTACTTAATGTAATACACTACAAGCTTATCTAGACTAGATTGTGGCAAATAGCATAATTCTGTTTGTTTTAAGGTAGAATAATGAAATGCCTGTGTATTTCAGTTTACCCACTGATCCATCAACAGACACATATATTATCTCCCTATTTTGGTTATATCAAGTGCTCTGCTTTCATGACTACTTGGATGCCAATATCTTCCGAAGCTGGTAGCTTCATATGCCAGGAAAAAAATTGTCAGGTCATGTGATAATTATACCTTAATTTTTTGAGGTGTTTCCATATTGTTTTCCATAGTGACTGTTCTAATTTACATTTCTACCATCAATACACTAGAATACTCTTTATCTACCAGCATCTGTCACCTTACCTCTACAGCCTGTTTCCTTGGACAGTTTCTTGTGTGCAATAAATCTTAGTGGTCTGCACACACATGCCGACCCTCTCAGCCTGTGCTGTCACTCTTATAATGCAGGGTGAGTGAGGGTGAAGTGAAGCCTAAGAGGACAGCAACAACTTAAAAGGGAGTATAGCTATCAAAGTGACAGCCGTGGTGAAATGCTGTTGCCTTTGAATTGTAAATGCTACATTTTCTTGTGTTCTAAATTTAGAGATGATTATTTAAAATCTTGGTCTATTCTAACACAAGGAGAAGAAAGTGGTCACCTTTGCCCCACTGATGTGTTCCTCCTCTGCTGAATCAGTTTTCCAATAAAACTAATCTATCTATCTATCCCCCCCCCTCTCTCCCCTCCCCTTGCTTTTTTAAAAATAAGTAACTGTATCCTACTTGGTTTAGAAGTTCCCCTAACTATGAATCAAATAAAGCACAGTACTGTATATAAACACTTCTTTAAAAATTCAAAGTATGGAGCTGGAGAGACGGCAGTAAAGAGCACTGGCTGATATTCCAGGACCGAGGTCTGGTTCCCAGCACCAACATGGCGGCTCAAAACCATCTATAACTCTAGTCCCAGGAGATGTGACACCCTCTGGCCACTGTAGCAGGTAAAGCATTTATCCACACACATAAAATTAAAAATTAAAAAATCCAAAGCATGCTGAGCCTACTTAGTGGTGCATGCTTTCAATCCCAGCACTTGGAGGCATAGAAAGACAGATCTCTGTGAGTTCAAGGCCAGCCATGGCTACACAGTGAGACACTGTCTCAAAATAAAATAAATGAAAATAAAAAGCATATAAAACACAATGTTTGTTGGGGAGGGTGGTGACTTCAAAACTGAGACCTATAAGGCTGGAGACATGGTTCAACTGTGAAAGAATACAAGCTGCTCTTTCCAAGGTTCTGGGTTCTGTTCCCAGCGTCCACAAGGTACACAGACGGGTATACTGGTATACACTCTCATACATAGACAAGGAGCAACTCAGGTGGCAGGGTCACAAGGTGTATATGCTATGGCACTGAAAGCATTTACGCAGAAGGGTAATTTTAATTTTAAAAAGTGGTAATACTAGCAACCATTTATAGAGCACCTTTTTATTATTCTGAGGATTTTATATGCGCTGTACTGTCAAGTACAATAACTATTTGTGTGGCTATTCTAATTGAATTATAGATAAATAAAATTAACACTTCAGTTTCTCAGTCAACTAGTCATATTTTAAGATTTCATTAGCTCATTCTGTTATATGGCTACTAGTAGAAAAGTTCATAGCTCCCCGTACTTCCACACTACAAAAAGTTCCACTAACAACGATGTATATTAACACAGATCCTCATAGTTTCATTGTCAAATAAATACTGTTAATCTCCAATTTATAGGGAAAAAATGAGGCACAGA
Source organism: Cricetomys ansorgei (assembly GCA_026225945.1). Classification (NCBI taxonomy): domain Eukaryota; kingdom Metazoa; phylum Chordata; class Mammalia; order Rodentia; family Nesomyidae; genus Cricetomys; species Cricetomys ansorgei. The sequence continues at coordinate 62,724,933 of JAMJFZ010000107.1, forward strand.
AATATTAAGCAAATTACCTAAGGTCTTAAAGCAAGCAGTATCAGTGTGAAACGCTACCCCAGAAGGACTGGGATTCAAGTCTATGTTCTTAATCCCTTCAGATAAAGCCATTCTGGGCAATTGTGTTGACTGGAGAGAGAGGATGATATTGGAGGTGAGAAAACCAATGAGGAAATTAAGGTCAGGCATAAGTGAATTGCTAAGGTACAGCTGACTAAAATGGAGATGAGGTTAGTTAACAGAGATGTTCAAAGGTATGAAAAGAGAGTAGGGACAGTTTAGAACTAAATCTAAAAGACAACAAATGGGGTGTGAAAAATAAAAAGGAAGTTCCCATTGTAAGCATTAGTCAATAGGAATGGCTCTTACTATAGTTAACAAATTAGGAGAACAAGTGGAAACAAAGTAACAAATCCCATCTGGGTCATTACCAGTAAGAAATAAGACAGATAAAAGCTACCTGGTGGGTTATACAAGTTCAGAATCCAGGAGAGGTCTGGAATTAAGATAAGAAATTCATCATCAGTGCAGAGAGAGGTCTAGATAACTCGGGAAGGTAGAAACAATAATAACAGAACCATAGGGATAACAACAAGACACGTGCACAAAATAAAATGGCAGGAAACTGAGAAGTTATTACCAGAAAAGACAGGAGGAGAGAAAGAAAAAATGCTTTGGGAAGAAATCACCCCAGAGTTGAGGGAGAAAAGGATAGTCAATAAGTACAAAAAGCTGCTAGGAGGTCAAGTTAAGTAAGACCGAGAGCTGCAACAGGAGCAATTTTAAGCCAGATGTGGCTGCACACACCTGTGAACCCAGTACTCAAGAGACAGAAACAGGATCAATAGGTCAAAGCTAGCCTAGGCTACACAACAAGATCTCATGTCCAAAAAAAGTCAAAAACCAATTCCTAAAAGTACTGTGGGGGCAAAAGTCAGTTTGCAGCAGATCTGGAACAAACATGTATATTTTTTTACAAGAAGCTTAAAGATGAGTAACAAGCTAGCGAAATGGCTCAGCACTTAAGAGCACTGCCACTCCTCCACAGGATCAGAGCCTGATTCCAAGCACCAATGTGGTGCCTCACAATGTCTGTAACTCCGGTTCCAGGAGAATGAGCCTAAGTGGATGGATAGATTAATTTTATCTATGAAAGAGATAAATGGAGTACGTGTTAGAATGAAAAAGTCAAAGAGACGGAAGGAAATACTGAGTTACTGTAGTGCAGCAGACTACATTGAGACAAATCCTAAGCAGAGGGCAAAGCTGAGGTTAGGGGCCACAAATCTGTAAAAATCAGTCCTGCAGAAGAGCAGGGAAGGAAATGTCTGCCTTAACTTTTTAAGCTAAAGCAGGAATACAGGGAATAATGGAGGACAATTCATAAACCCTGCAATTAGAAGAACAGCATTTAAAGGCCAGTGAGACGGCTCAGTGAGTAAGGGTGTTTGCAGCCAAGCCTGACAACCTGGGGCCTACATGGTACAAGGAGTGAACCAAACTGACTCTCACAAGTTCAACTTTCACACATACACACACACACACAAATTAGTTTTTTTAAAAACAGCATTAGTGTAGTACCCCCCCCCAAAGAGAATCATGACGTTGACTGAAAACTATAAGTACAGTAGTAATAAGGAGAATTAACAATTAGGGAAATGGTAGTCAGGGAGTAAAAAAGAATTTAGGTTTCCAGAAGTACACAGTCCAGTGTCCAAAACATGTTCACAAGAGAGTGTAAAGTATGTCACGCCATTTATCAACATTTCAATTATTATATTAAACTTACTTTATCCTCTCATCTCCCAGCAGTTTCCACTCCAGAGATACTGGTTCTAAGCATTCGAACAGTGATACTTAACTTCCACCGCACCTTACACACACACACACACACACACACACACACACACACACACAGACAGAGACACCCCACCCAAACTGGGCTCTACCACCTGAGGTCTAATTTGTTTTCCTATCATTTTTTAAAGCTCCTCAGGGATTTCTAAGACAATTAATGTCAAGACCTACTGCTTTAGAAAGAACGAGGGTTTTTGATGGGCATGGTGATGAACACCTTTAACTTGTGGGGCAGAGGCAGGTAAATGGATCTGTGAGTTCAAGGCCAGCCTGATCTCACAGTGAGTTCCACAATGGCCAGACCTACATAGACCCTGTTTCAAAAAAAAAAAAAATATCAAGAAAAAAGAAAAAAAAAAGGAGAAGGAAAAAGGACAGGGATTTTCATCTAGGGAATTCTAATAATTTTATCTCTCAAGAGGCTGAGGCTGGAGAATTACCACAAGTTCAAAGCCAACCTGAGCCACAGTGAGATTTTGCCTCAAGAAAATAAGAAAAAAAGGTAAACAAGAAAACACTGAAAGAGAATGTAAACACCATTAATCAGATATTTAAAGATTCCTTAAATAATAAGACTTGGAAATACTGATATATAGCATCACACTCAAAGCATCAATATATTATGTTCCTAAGAGTTCTGTTTATTATAAGTTTCAGAAAACTCTGGAGTTAAATGCTTCGCTATTGCCAAAGATTAAGAAAACACAGAACCTATTCTCTACTAAAGGAATTACAAACCAACAACTGTAAGTCACTGCAGTTCACAATTTACTGGAGGCAAATCTGGCCCACAATATTCTTCTATATATACGGAATCTATCCACTCTATGGAAAGTACCCACGTATGGAAAGACACAGGTGTGAGTTATCTTCTTTTATAGACCGTAAAATCTTTCATAAGCACTTTGTTTCCACTCTCCAATTTACTGTCTGCTACCTTCCCTGTATGGTTTACTGGGAATATTACAAATTTCTCAAGTTTCTCCTGGATATTTAGCACTAAATATACAGTGAGTGCTAAATGAAACACTGTTCTTAAGATAGGCTCTTGCTATATAACCCAAGTTAGCCTGAGTCTCAAGATCTTCCGCACATGTGCTATGACACATGTGCCCCCCCAAATATGTAAATAAAATGAACACATCTACATAAAAAGCCAATTCCTAACTGCATTTACAACTAATCTATCAAGGACTTGTTAATCCCATGCATTAGTTTTAAAAATTGAGACTAATCCAGTTTCAATTTGGTAACATGACATAAATCTATTTTGGACAGTTCTGGGGATCAGACACAGGGCTTTGTATATGCTACGCAAGTGTTCTACCAATGAGCCAAACCTGGTCCTGCAAAATCTAGATCATCCATGTCACTGTACCCTCATCTTTTTCTGCAGTGCTTTTTTTCATTTAGAAGTTGTTGAGTTTTTTTTTTTTGGGGGGGGGGTCCTTTTTTAAAATGAACAATAGCTCTGTTGAGTAGGACAATTATTCATCGCTCTAAAAGTATCAATACCAATTACAAATTATTCTTATTAACATCACTATTCTAATTAGATAAAATGTGAAACAATTCTACTATAAAGGCTATTTCCAAACAGCTAAAACCAACACTCTTCATTCTCAGTAACTTGAAAACATATCCCATTGTATTTATTTATCTACTTTTTTAACATAGCCCATTTTAGAAGTATCTCTACTGTAAACACCTAAGCTGGGAGCTAGAGGACAGCTCAGCAGTTTAGAGCATTTACTGTTCTAGAGGCTCTGGGTTCAATTCTCAGCACCCACACGGGGCTGCCCACAGTGGAATCTGATCCCTCTGGCCTCTGTGAGGGCCACATATGCACACAAACCACTTTAAAAAAATAAAATAAATTTTCAAAAAATAAAATAAATTTTCAAAAAAGTTGTCAAAAACTTGACTTAATTCTACAAATTTAGAATACAAATTCCAGTAAAATTAGATAATCTGGGCTATCCTAATTAGTTATTGTATTGAGAAACAAGTAATTGTAGGACAAGCCTTTTAATCTTTCTGATCCAGGCTACTTACCTAGCTGACTAATAAACTCAAGCTTAATTAAAATTTTCTTCTTTTCCAACAAAATGTTTCAATAACTTGTAATTCTGTTCAAAAATACTCTACAGGAAAAAAAAATTTTAATGACTAGGACAATTATCACAAAAACTAGTTATACCAAGGCTGGAAAGATGACTCAGTGGTTAAGAGCACTGGCTGCTCTTCTAGACTCCCAGAACCCACACTGCAGCTAACTACCATCTCTAATTCCAGTTCCAGGAGATCTGATACCCTCTTCTGGCCTCTGTGGAAACTGCATTCGTGTGGCACACAAACACGCATACAGGCAAAATGAAAACATCTTTTTAAAAAAAGACAGCATAGAAGGTAGACTACATATAATACAATAACCCAGATCCATCAGCATTCCAGAAGAGAGAGCCCTTTCATGTCCAAATACTGTGTGTAGCCTACAGCAGGTGCTCAATACTTACTTGAATTAATTGGCAACTACAAGTGGAATTACTTCTGGCCTACACCTTCCTTTCTCCATCACTGTCACTCTCTGGAGAAGTGAGTATTTGTATTTATGTATGTGTCTGGAATATAGAGGTCCATAACAGCAAGCCAACCCATTCTTCACAGACACTGAGTAGGTAGTTTCAAAGAGATGAAGAAAAGTAGTTAAAATATAATGAAAGGAGGCGATACATAATCTGTTCAGAGGAGGGATCATTTCTCACCTTTGAGTTCACTGTATTATAATTCTGAAAGCGAGCTCTTCACATCTTTGGGGAAAGGCACTCAGGAAATACACTATTGAAAATAGCGTATGAAGTAAAAATCATTTAAAAATACAGAACAAATCTCATCAATTCTAATTTCATAAGTATTATAAAAGCAGCTGAGAGCAGATCAAAACTCAAAGTACACTTTACTGATCAGTCCACATGGAATTCTACTCAAAAGAAACACAATCTTCCTGAATAGATACTTCCAAGTATAGTAATTTCAGTTAGCAACACTACATATTAGAGCTATGTAATAATGAACAAATATTTCTAATCAAAGCAAAACAGGTTTCTACTGAATGAAATGTCCTTAATGCAAGGTGGTACACGAAGGCCTTAAGAAAGGTCTTCAGTTCAGCTGCAAAACACTATACAATGCTCATCAGGGTTCTTTCCAAAAATCAAGTCCCAGAAATCTAGAATTTGGATTTGTCCTGTAATGTATTACCAACTGGCTGCTTTTTAAAGAATACATACAACTGACACTTTAGGTAAGGCTAATATTTTTTAAGTTAAAATGTTAGATGTAGCTCAAGCTCCTATATAAGACTCCTGCATTCATTTCCTGGCATATAGACAGACAGACAGACACACACACACACACACAAAATAATAATAATAAAATAAATCTTTTTTTTAAGTTAAAATGCACTATACTGGACCCTTGGTAAATGAATAAACTAGAAAAGATCATAATGAGGGACGTACTCCAGACCTAGAAGGACAGACATGCTCTTTTTGTGGTTCCTAGTTCCAAGTCTCCAGATGTGATTGTATAACCTGGAGAAAATGCAGACACCAGGAGAGTATAAGGGGACCATGGAGGCAGGGAAGAGCAATAAAGAGAGGAATAGCAGGGTACAAGTGATCTGATGGAGAAAAATGGGATTGGGGGGACACTAATTAAGGAGAGGGAGGGAGATAAATACAGAGGAAAGAGGGAGTAAAATACTAGTAAGGCTTGTCTGAAAAGTCATAAGTGTATTATTATCTACCTAGCTAAAATTACATATAATAACATCTAAGTATGCATATTCTTATTCACACATAGTTAAATGAAATTCTCCCATCTAGGCTGACAATACTCCCATGAGCTATAAACAAAAACTCTAACATCAGGTATGAGAAGTCCTGATTTGAGTTGTTGGCCAGGATGTCCAAGAGACTCCCAAAACACACAGCCCATTGCTGTTGCCCTTGGTTGACTCCCAGAGGTGGAAGGTAAAGTCCTATTGCTGAAGAAACCATGAACTTCAGACACTGGACCCAGAGGACCAGAGCTGGATCTGACCTGAAGCCTCCTTCTTGAGGACTAGCCTTCATCTTATCAATGGTACCATGCAAGCTTCCAAGGAAGGGAAGCAACTAACAGTCCTACCTATAACACCTATGACCCACAACAATGGCCAGCATGGCACAATAAGCCTAAGGGGGCAGCAGTGGCATGCACACCTTGGCAGTAACCAACAGCTCTCTAATTGTACTTAAGACCTGCTCAACAAGAGGGAAATAATGCCAGGGTTAGTGAAGTCATAGATCTTGGAGGAGAACCTACAACCACTACTTTACTAAACCAGCATAATCCCTAGCTATAGTCTAAATATTTAACCTCATACCCACAGATAAGTGTAGTTCTCACTCCTCACCAAGAAACGTCTCTTTGCAACAGAGACCAATACAGAAAACCACACTGATCAAAATGCAGAGTTGTAGAGGCCAGTCCCAACCAAAACATCTACAACACAAACCCTGTACCTAAGGCTCAGGATCTTTGCAAAAGAGAAGGAAAGATGTTAAGAGCCAAGGGAACAGGAAGTTTGCTGTGAGACTGTCTCTCATAGAAATGTCAGAGAGGCTACACTCATGATGTCTCACCAACATGGCTACCTAATCAAGACCTGAACTACGAAAACATGAATGTTTTCCTAAGTGGTCATAGGACATACTAACATACAAGAGGGAAACTTGACCCTAAACAACTGCAGGCAACTGAAGAATGCTAGAGATGGAGAAATTGTCTTCTACAGGAAGAGTCCCCCTAACTGGTTCTCCAATACCAAGCCTGAGATCATATACATACAGTACCATTACACAGACTGAGAAGGTTGTATTTAAGTACTTAGAAATATACACACATTTATATGCATATGTATATGTGTAACTACACGCAACAACAGCTGAAGAAAAAGAGGCCATAAATTTGAAAGATTAAGGGAGGTACATGGGAGGGGCTTGAAGGAGGAAAGAGAAGGGGGAATTGGTACAATTATACTATAATTTGAAAAAAATAATCATAAAAAATAAAATAATTTACCAATGAAATATACCACTGCCAGGCATGGTGGTACATGCCTCTGATCCCAGTACTAGGAGATGAGGCAGGAAGATTTCTACAAGGCTGAGCCCAATATGGACTACCTAGAAAGACCATGTCTCAACACACACACACACCCAAGCAAACAAAAGAAAAACACTGTTACTTTCTAATTGTTATTTAAACAAAAATTTGTAGCTTAATGGGATGGTAATAACTTCAATGAAGGATGGCTCAGCAATACAGAGCTCTTGCTGCTCTTCCACAGACCCAAGATCAGTTCCCAGCACCCACTTCATTCAGCCCTCAACCATCTATTACTCTAGCTCTAAAGGATTAGACACTCTTTCCAAGCCTCTTTGGGAACACACACACATACACATAAAAGTAAAATATAGGGGACTCCTTATGGAGGAGGAGGGAGGTAAATGCAAGTAGAAGGTGGGAGGCGGTAAAGTTTAACAGGACACAAGTGATCTGACAGGGGTAATGGGTAGGCTGTTTAGGGAGGGGAGAAGGGCAACTAAAGGGGGAGGAGAGGTGGGCAAAATAACAAAAAGGGTGTCTGAAAAAACCAGAGTCATACTATTAACTATTTACACACACCCTATAATACATGTAATTCTGTGTATAAATGTATATAAATATGTGTAGTTTTAATGAACATTTCTCAGCTGGATTAGTGGTGCCCCCTCCAATAGCCAAAATCTACCTATAAAAACCCAATACCAGGCATGAGAAGCCCTCTTTTGACTTATTGGTCAGGGCTGTTCAAGAATATCCCAAAACATAAAGCCTATTGCTGTTGCCTTTGGTTGCCTCCCAGAGGTGGAAGGTTAAGTCTCTATTGTGGAAGACACCATGCACTTCAAAAACAGAGCCCAGAGGCTCCTGAACTGGAACTGACCTGATTGCCTCCTCCTTGAGGACTAGTTTTCATGGTACCAGGAGACACCATGTAAGCTTCTAAAGGAGGGAGGCAACTAACAGTCTTACCCAGCTATGCTGCCTTTGAACCACAGCAAGGACCACACAGCGTGATGACCTTCACGGTCAATAGAGGCACTCATACCTTGATGGTGACCAAAGGTTCTCTAAATGGACTTAACACTTGCTCAACAAGAGGAGTACCAGGCCTGGTAATAGAAACCTAACTACTTAGTGCTAGTGAAGTAATGGTTATTGGAGAAGAATTTATAATCACTAATTTACTAAACCAACATAATCCCTAAGAACAATTTATAAACATTTGTCCTTAAGCCCACAGGTAAGTGTAATTTTCATCTCTCATCAAGGAAATTCTCTTTGCAACAACCAGAGACAACTAGAGAAAACCATAACCAATTAATATGCAGAGTTCTAGACAAAAGTCCCAAGGAATCTACAAATTTGAACAAGGATGACACCAATGAACATGCCAAACTAGACAGAGAGCCACAAGGCCTCAACCTACAAGAAGTATGGGCAACTGAGGAAAGCTGGGAATCGGAAAGTTGATCTTCCCCAGAGGTCAGCCTTGAAAACTCACATACAGGAAACACTATAGGGATGCAATAACAATTAGTGAAAAAAGAGGCCGTGCATTAGAAGGAGACTGGAGAATGGTTAAGGGAGGGTTTGGAAGGAGTAAAGGAAAGGGAGAAATGTTGTAATTATATTACAATCTCAAAAATTAAACAAACAACATCTTCTCCCAGAAGTAGCTTCCATGAGATATACACAAGGTGTACAACAAATTAAAATCTTACTCTTCAAATAACAATTCAGAGTACCTTATACTGATATAAGACATTCTATCAATGTAAAAGAATAGTCACACACAAAATCCTTCTTGTTCCCAAATATTCTACTCAAGGGCAAAAATTCACTGTTAAGATATACCTCCAAGGGCATAAAATGACAGCAATAGCATAGAACAAAGTAAGTACATTTCTGTGTAAAAAATGCTCCAGAACTTTTTATACAGGACACTGTCTGTATTCCTGTCCCATATAACTACCGCTGTCACAAATAATCACACTCAGGATTTCATCACATACAAAACCACACTGGGTGTGGTGGCTCACACCTGTAATTCCAGCACTTCTTGGGAGGCAGATGCAAGAGATGATAGGTTTGAGGCCAGCCTGGGCTTTATTTACAAGACCCTCTCTAAATAAATAAATAAATAAATAAAATATAACACATGATAGAAAGCTGTACAGAAAACAGAACTAAGAATGACTGATTTGCTAGACCTACAATGGATCTCAAGAATCTCTTCATCCCTGTCTAATGATAACTTGAAACAAAGTGTAAAAAAAAGGGAAAAAAAACCTTAGAGTGAGCCACTTCTTCCAAGTCGAGTCTCTGGCATTTCTAAGTTCACCAAGTTGCAGCAGTAAGGTACTGTAAGAACCTTTAATAAAAAGTCTCAAGCTAAGCTAAATATGTTCTTATAGTTAAATCAACATTCTATACTCTGAATCTTAAGACTACAAAGACTTAAAAGTACTAGGACAATTAACATCCTTTAAATTTTCTCAGCTAGAACTCACAAAAGTTCCCCAAGTCTTGAACTTCTGTGTAACTTCCTAGAAATGTGAATCCTACTCATAACTGCCCTGTGAACACTGATGCCAATGTTTCTTACCTTGTCTTTCTCGTGTGGAAGCAGGGACACTGGAGGTAAACAGGAAAGCGACTCACAACTCTCTTTCCCATCTGCATTGGCTGCCTTGGTGTTGAGCCGGTACAGAGGTCCATCTTTAAGGAGTCGTCCATGGCCAACAGCACGCTTGATGGCCAACCGTAACTGCTGGTGAAAGCCAGAGGCAGCACCACCTCCGTAGGCAGCAGACACATCCTTCTGGCTTTTCAAAAAGCGTTCAATACTCTTCAAGGTTGAGCCGCCAGCCTCTGCCAAGCCCTCGAATGCCCGTTTGAGTAATTTATTCCAATCCACACTTTGTTTATTATCCAATTTTCCATGGTTTCGAGGTTTAGGAAGAGCTATCCGCCCAGGATTATCAGGATCTTTGTAGGAATTGAGACCTTTGTTTGAGACTTTTAAAATTGTCCCGTCTTTAACACTCAACTCCAATTGCTCTAGAACAGTTTTACGATCCAAGCCGTGGGATGAAGACACTGCGTTGCATATCCTTTCTTCTGAGGGTCGCTGTTTCTGCTTCTTGACTTTTTTGATGGCCTCCAAAATCCACTCCGTGTACAGCGGGTTAGCGAGTTTTACCATGGTGAAGGATTCTGTATATCCATAGAGTCGTTATCCCTTATCCTGATGCTGAGTAAGTCTTACACCATGGAAAACAAGATTCTCGGAGGATGGGAACCAGTTAACCATAGCATACAAGATTTCTGGCCTGAGTCTTCCCTCCTTTCTTCACAAGATAGAATTACAGCCTACTTTTACCTTAGAAATCAAAACAACTGATTTTCTGAAGTATCTTCAAACTTTTCAATAGCACCACACATTGGTCTCTTCTCCACATACACTCTTGTACGCCATACATCGCATTCCCAGCTTCCAGCAGAAAATGAGCATCTTAAGCCTGTAAAGCAATTAAAATAATGTCAGTTTTCTGTCAAGGCCCATCCTGTAAGTTATCAACTGAAACATCCTAGTCTTTTAAAGCAATGTGATTATCAAGCACTCCTAAGAGTTTAAATACAAAACTATCAATATTCCAAAACAATCTCTGGAAACCACTGGAATAAAAACAGAAGGATAAAAAGATATGAGGAGCTAAGGTAAAATGAGGAAATAAAATGAGATGTTCTGCGAATGACCTTCAGCTATACTAATCAGAGGAGCAATATTTTGTTCTCCACAATCTGTGCTCACCAGTCTATGGGTTCAAATCTTCCTCCACATTTTCCCCCAAGAAACTATTCAGTACTTCAACAAGTATCTGGATTAGTAGAAAGAATCCTGCAATGAAATCAAGAGTGAATCATCTTTCAAATTTCCAGTGGATAAAAAACAGTCAACAGATATACAGAAAACCACTGAGAACAAGTTGACTAGTTCATATACTAATAGAAACAAACATGCTTCACATATATCAATGCAAGCAAAAACAATGAAAATAGCTTAAGGAATTTTAAAATAATCCAATTTCATTCAAATTTTCACTAATAGCCCCATACTGAAGGGAATAACAACTGTCAAACTGTTTATAAACAAAGTAAAGATAAACTAGAAATAAGAAAGGCAAGAATCACTGGAATCAAATGCACACACTACTTACGAAATGTACAGTACTGGGGAGGAAAAATATCATCTATTTTCAGGTTTAGAGAAAAGTGGCTCTGATAAAGTTGTGAATTGAGATTGCTCTCTGAGAGTGAACATCAGTCAATAAAGCAAAAACAAATACATTACTTTTCTCGGTCAAGAATCTGACAGATAAACATTTTTTTAATCAATAAAATAATGAATTCTGAACTTTTGTCTCCAAAACTAAGCTTAACTTTGAGAGTCTCTTGTACTGCAGAGCGTGTACAATATAAACACAGCTAGAAAAAAAAAAAAAAAAGGAGGTATGTCCTCTAGCAAGTATTCTTAATGCTGACGTTAAAAGCAAAAGCAAAACTGATATACGTTAGGGAAGAAAACAGTACTAGGATTCCAATAAGAAAGCAAAGGTGTAACAGAACTTTAGCACTTGGGGGCCACAACTTATTTCAAAAATACCTAACTAAAAGGAAGGCAGGCCCCTGGTTGAGAGTGGGAGCTTCATTTTGGAGACGGTCTTAAGAGGACAAATATCAGAATCATTACTCGGTTAAGTTCTTTACATAGACTTAATTAACTATAAAATCACGAGAACCAGGACCTAAGAAGCTGGGAACGTCTTAAGAGGTTGAGCTTGCAGGTTAAAGAATGAATGACAGCCACTCATCGTCTTTCCGGCCGAAGTTTCCCCAATCAATCCCCAGGTCTGCAGAAACCTACGCTGAGGATCAGAACTCTCAGAAAGTACATCGGCGGCTGGAAAGAAAGACCGACCGGTGCCAGAAGCCCTTCCCGCTCGGTCCTCCGCCCCGAAACACATCTCCGCGGCCGCGATTTAAAGCCCCAGGAACTTTAAAAACTTGGAGCGGCAGAGCCCCGCAGTTTGCCAACGGACTGCTCCGCCGTTCCCATTCCGTGGAAACACAGCCCGAAGAGTAAGTTAACAATGAAATCACGTGGAGTTAGGAGCACCGGGAGCTCTGTCCCCAGCTCCTCCTGGCTCTGAGCTCCAAGGGGCCGGCTCCGGAGAGCGGGGAGGGGACGCCGGCCGCGGCCGAGCCTGACAGGTCGGGCAGGTCCGGCCCAAAGTCGCGGGGCTCTTGACAGGCGAGCCCGCCGCCACCCGCCCCGGCCCGGGGCTGACAGTCGGACAGACACAACACCACACGTGCAGCCCGCTTCGCACCACAGCACCCACCAGCCTGTCAGCCCGCTCCGCTCAACCCCGCTCGGGTCTCCGCGCACTCGGCACGGCCCGGAGTGCGCGCCCGGCGCCGGGAGCGGCGAGCGGGCGGGCGGACGGCGGGCGCGCCCCCGAGGGAGAGCGGGCGAGCCCGCACAGCAGCCCCAGGCTCCGCGGCCTGGCCGCTCGCCGCCCGTGAGCGCCGGCTCCCGGAGCGGGCCGCAGGCGGAGCGAGGGCGGCGGGCCGCAGGCACGAGCCGGACAGGCGGCGCGGGCCGGGCCGCGGAGTCGGACGCGAGGGGGCGGCCGCGGCGCCCAGCCCGAGGCCTGGCGCAGAGCAGCGGGAGGCGGCGCAGGCCGCGACGGGGCCTGCAGCAGCCCGCCGACCCCGCGAGGCGCCGAAGCAGACTCCGGGGCGGCTTAGCCTCGGACTCGGCAGCCGGGAGCGACCGGGGCTGGCCCGTCGGCTACTTACCTGGGGGGAAAACAGCCGGGATCCCGGGGGCCCGGGCCGGACCGCGGAGATGCCCCAAACTGACACGGCCGCCATCTTGGAGACAGTGAGCTCCGACTGGGGGGAGGGGAGGCCAGGCGGCGGAACAGCCGCGGGGGGAGGGGAGCGTCGCGAGGGAACGGCTGCCTGGGGAGGGAGCGGGAACAGCCTGCGCGGGAGGGAGGGGAGGAGCAGAGGAGCGCGGGAGGAGAGCAGCGGGTAGCTGGAAGAGCAGGCCTGTCGCCGGGAAGGGCCGGAGGGCGGGCCGGCCGAGGAGGGAAGAGCTGCTGGGCGGGTCACGTGGGGCGGGTACAAAAGGCCGAAGCCGGGGTGGGAGCGGGAGTTGGCCGGGCTGGAGGCCAACAGCTGGGGGCGTCCCTCTTCCTTTCTCACGCGCCGAGGTCTGGCGGATGGCGTGGCCAGAAACGGAAGGTGCACCCGGATTATATAGCCCGGGAAACTCGGGGCGGGCGCCTGGGTGGGGCAGCCTCTGCGCCGCGGCTCGGGGCGCCCCGCGCGCGGCGTCGGTTTCCGTCCCCGTCACTCGCTGCCGCCCGGGCCCGCGCCGTGTCTGTCCCCGGGTCCCGGGCGCGGGCCCTCCGGGAGCCCCGGGGCCGGGCGGGGAGACGCGGGGACGTGAGTGCACAGGTTCCTTCTTTCCGCTCGCTCTGCACTCCTCCCGCGGTCGGGCACCCTGTCACCTAGCCAGATGCCCCTCGCCTCAGGCACACTCCCTGCAGACCTCCTGTAAGAAACAGCACCCGGCGAGTTCCATTTCTGGGACTTGGACAAGGTCACGTAGCTTTCATGACACGACACGCGCTTGCCTGTGGAACCAGGGTCCGTCCTATGCCTTCGAGCCCTGTGCAGATGGTGCTCGTCCACACTAATGGCTGAACCGCAAAGTGACACTTGGCCGGGGCAAGTCTGTCCTCTACTGACTACCTGTTTCTTTGTTTTGTCTTTGATCCTCTGGAAACTCAAGAGATTGAGGCTCGAGAGTGCGCGCGCGCGCACACACACACACACACACACACACACACACACACACACACACACACACACACACCCCTTCACTGGAAAGACACGTTAGATGCTCAACAGTTTGAGAAGTATATTGCTGCTGCCCGACTTTTACCTGCTTTGTGCCCCTTCCCTAGACTCCTCCCCCAAGACCTTATGTTATCATAGCTTTGGAAGAAAAAACTCCTGCTAGTCGCTGTCATAACTTTAATGTTTACTTTCTGTTCTGAACTTCTGTGGTGTTGCTTGCTTTATTCGAATTACACTTAGGGGTGTAGTCCTAATGCTAATGTATTCCCAGATAAATGTTCCTCCACAGTGCCTTCGGCATCTCTCCAGAGCCTAACCAACTAGATGTACAAGGTGAGGGCTCAGAATACACATTGGTAAGGTGCTAAGAGATAACTTTACACCTCACCTCATGTCCTGTCTCAAAACCTTATTCTCTGCTCTCAGATCTCTGTAGCCCTTCTCTCTAATTCTTCACCAGACTATTAAGTGAGGTAGACTGTTAAAGCTGTTCAGTATTAGTAATAACCTGGAAAACTCACAGGAAGAGCCTGCAGTACCCTATGCTCATGTTGACATTGATAACATAGAAGTTGTGGAGAGGTTTATTGAATCACTACTAACCATTTCTTTCCAAGCCCCAGATTACATTACTACTAGAAATTTGGAGACAGAAAGATCACTGCTAAGCTCAACATTCAGTGGGTACCCTATCTCAAGGGACTGTGGTGGAGACTGACAGCTCAAGACACCTAATACTCTGTCCTCCACAGATGGAGACACACACAGACACAGACACACACACACACACCTTTATAGATATGTTATTAAATGGCATATTCAGAGATCCTCGAAAATGAAAAGGATACCTACAGTCTAAAAGGAGCACTTAGGTTTTATTGGGGATTTTTGTTTTGCTTGTTGGTCTTTTGAGACAATTCAGACAGTTGAAGGTCATTTCCTCAGTCAACCAAAAAAAAATCACAGCTCCCATCTTAAAGGGAATAAGAGAGTTTATCCTGGGTCCATTCTGAGTAACTATGGCCCAGGACATATCTCTTCACTTGTAATTGCTTTTAAACCAAGATTAGTATTATTTTATCACTTAGAAATACACCAGGTAGGATATTAACTATCACAGACAATTTTACAAATGTAATTATAGAAGTGTTTAAGAAGCTGAAAGTTAGATGTTTAGTTACTCAGGGTACTCGGTGGCATTGAAAACATGAGCCATCCAACATGTTCAAAGTCCACACAAGTGTGCTCTGGGATGATGTGAAAAACTTCGCCACCTTGAATTTCCTGTTCTAGGACTGAGAAGTACCTGGATACAGTCCTGATCTTTCATCAGAATGGAGACTTTGATGTCATGGCTATTTTCTTTTAGTTGACGAAATCATTTGGTTTTCTTAATTCTTAGATGAAGATCCTGTGATTTTAACTTACAATATATGTTTTTTGTTTAATAGGCCAAATTGTATAACAAATTTAAATAATTGTCCGCTAAAGCAAGTTTTACAATCACTATTTAATTTACCGGAATATTCTAAATAGACTTTTCAAACAATTGTGGGTTTTTTAATGATTAAAACAATGACTATCTAAAAAGAAAAGATTTTTGTAATTAGGTCTTAAAATTGTCTGTGATATTCATATTTCCACCTGGTATATTTCTAAGTGATAATATAATATTAATCTTGGATTTAATGATTTAATTAATCTTCATTTACAAATGAAGACATTATATCCTTTGATTTGATCATGCCTTTTTGTTATGACTGTTTGCTTACTCTAAGCCCCGACCTTTCTCAAAACCAGTGTTTAAAAGACTCAAGAGTCTTCACTGTACTTATATATGTGTGTGTATGTGTGTGTGTGTGTGTATGGATAAAAAAAAAAACCCTAGGTTTTCAATTAAACTTTACCTCCACTTACTCTAGCCAGAGACACCCAAAGATTTGTGTTAACTCTTTTCTACCCAAATTATACAAAAGACATCACTCTCTAATAACAGCATTCCTGATGTTTTATGCCTTAAGTACTGATGTTTCTTGTATCTAAAATGTTGTACAAATAACCAGGATTTAAAAATTAAACAGCATTTGTATTTTATTAGTTAAAAGGGAGTGAAAGATTCTACTGTAGCTTCTTCCAAAGTTCCATTTCTAAGCATTTAAATATAAATGAGATAGCTCATATAGTACAAATAACTATAAATACCCCGAGGAAACATATAGTGAATCTAGTGTTTAAATTATGTAAATTTTTATTATTATAGAATGTTTCCTTCATCTTACCTTCACACTATTAGGCCACACTGTGTTCTTGAACACTTAGGCTAAGGACTAGTGGTGCTGTGTGTCACATGTACATGTTATGTCAGATAAGAGAGTGCAAGAAAAATAACTAAAATCTGGATCGTGATGACTAATACTTTTGATATGATCAGGAGTTTCTTTCTTAATGGCTTTACTAGCTATTCATCTCTCCTGAAGACTGCTGTCCTGGCCACTACTAGCCTCATCTACATCAGATCCTAGGAAGCCTTTCTAACTATAACGGACTTGTATTATTTAAATATGTCGTTCCCACATGCACAAAATGTAATCCTTGGTCAACAGAATTATGAATGGGAACTCCTGGAAAGAAGCTAGATCTGCAGAGACCAATTGACTGATTAGAACTGCAGTACAATGGGCAGGTTGGAATGGTATACGTACAGGTCCAGGCTAGTTACCTAATATATGTATACGTATACTTAAGGACATCATGTGTAATTGTAAGTAGGTAATACAATTCCTTTAAAGACGTCCTTGCTGTTAGCTTGCCCTCTTCCCTCGTCTTCTGTAAGGAGCAGAGGCTCCCCTAAGGAGTGAAGAGCTGAGTGCCCTGTCGACACTGACATGGCGGTGGCGAGGGCTCCACGGCCTCAGACTGTGGAGGAATGGCAAAGCCTTTTTTCTGGCATGGAAGGTGATAATGTGTGTAGAAACTGTCCGCCATAGCTTTCTCCTCCCTGGATGTTTGTGGCCCGAAGACTATAGACTGCTCCCATACAGCGACTGCTCCTATCAAGATTAGCTCATAAACCTGTCTCTCGATCCAGATGTACACTATAAACCCTGCCTCCTTGTTTATTTGTATGTAATAACCCGAGCCCAGACACTTGACCCAGCTTTTCTATGTTAGTGTGTCTTTTCTTCATTCCCTCCTCGCCCCAGTCCGGTCTGTCCCTGGAGCTGTGCTGAACACGCACTCTGCTATCTTAATCTCCCTCTTCCTCCCTAATTAAAGCCCTTCCCAGCCATTTTCCCAACCCTGTACCTGGCCATTCCTTTCTCTATCACTCTCCCCACCCACCGATGGGTCCTTTTTACTTCTCTGGTTTCTCTGTATGGTAAAGATCCTGCAGGCTACTAGACCTTAGCTAACTAGTCTCTGGTGATTGTGGAAAGATGGAATGTCACTGGGCAAAATTATCTTTGGCCATCTTAAGCCCTTTAATGGCCAGTTACCTTAAATTTTGTATCTGGTCTGCTTCTATTAGATAAACTCAGATTATATCACTAAGCTTAACAGGCCTCCAAACTACCCCAACTCTAAAGCTAAGTGCTGTATAACTTCTGAAACCTATAAAAGATTTCCCAAAATTGCTTTAGCCAGCCAACCTGGTACCCATACCACGTCAGTGAATTTAACACATATTAACACATATAAAAATGCAAGTAGTCTCTTCCACAGTAAAGCATGTATTCAGAATAACTTGAATCCATTTTAAGGCCCCATGCTCACTCATGTTTGGTTCAGAATAGACAATTTTTTTTACATCTGTTAAAGCAGAGACATTTTCTGTCAACAGCCTCCACTTACCCATCACAGTTGTCTTTATCAGTACCACCAATATCAGCTGGGCACATATTTTAAGTGACACAAGACTTCACAGTTACTATATTACCCTGTACTCAACTACGTTTACCAACATTTTTATCTTTTATGTTGCTCTTTCCTCTGTTAATGTATTTCTGTACCTCTGCCTGAAATTTTTTGTTTCCATTAAAACAATTCCTTTGTGGAGAGCAGTTGTGCTGGTGACAGATTCTCCTTTGTTTCTTTGTTGTTTCCTACAAACTTTATTATTGCTCATATTTGTGCTGGATCTATTTGGCAAAGTTTGACTTGGTTATAAATTTTGCCTTTTAAAGATGTCTTTCCACCCTCTTCTAGTTTCCCACGTTCCTCTCACTCTTGCAAGCATGACTGGCTCTGACGAAGATTCAGGTTCCAGGGCTCCTGCCTCTGGACTCCAGAATCTAGAGACTCATCTAGACAGGGGTCAAAAATACTGCACGAAATTGCTGCTGCTTGAACATTCACAGACTAAAAAATAATACAATATGGTCATTACATAACTTTACATCAGACTAAGGACCACAGTCTAGAAATGAAGTCTACAGGAGATGTGGCAGGTGATGATGCACCAATAAAGCACATGAAGGCTGCACAGCCATCGACGGTGGTGTCTCTGGGAAGTGCTGAAGCCGTTCTCAGCAGAGACCCTGACATAACTCAGATGGTTTGTGTTCTGACCAACGGTTTTTTGTTTTGTCTTAATTTTTAAAGGTTTTACTCAGATGAGTTTTTTCTTGTATGCACCCCACATGGGTTCATAAGTGAAAAAGGTAACACCCATAAAGTTCCTCCAAATTTGTACTTGGTATGTTTTATCTGCTATAGGGAAAATTTAATTATAATCGCTTAGATTTCTTTTTCTTTGAGGACATAGTTTATATATAGTCAGGGTTTGGTTTTTTTTTTTTTTTTTTTTTTTTTGCACATCTTTTCTGTCACACTTCTCTTGTTTAACAACATTTACACATATGCACTGCCTAGTTTATGTCAGCTTGACATAAGCCAGAGTTTTAGAACAGGGAACCTCAATAGAGAAAATTCCCCCACATGGGATGGGCATGGAGGTACAGAGGCAGGAAGATCTCTGTGGATTTAAAGTCAGCCTGGTCTACATAGTGAGTCCAGGTTAACCGGAGCTATGTAGAGAGACCCTTTCTCAAAAATCCAAGAGAGACAGAGAGAGTGCCCCCATCAGATTGCCTGTAGGCAAGCCTGTGATTGATTCTTGATTGATTTGGTGTGGGAGGGGCCGGCTCACTGTGGCAGCGCTACCTCTGGGCTGGGGGTTCTGGGTGCTGTAAGAAAGCAGGCAGAGCAAGCAGTTTCTGAGAAGCAAGCCAGTAAGCTGTCCTGACCTGCCTCAGTGATAGACTATTACCTGTAAGTGTAATAAATAAACGTGTAATAAGCTAAAATAAACCCTTTTCTCCCCGAGTTGCTTTTGGTCATGGTGTTTTATCAATAAAAAACAAGTAAGACAATATGTATTTTCCAGCAAGCTGTTAAACCTATTCACTGAGTTCTCAATTTCGGTCATATTTTAAGCTGTCGAACTGTCAGATGATTACAAAAATAAAATCCAATTTGTTTCAAGAAATCCCCTTATGTATGTATCTCTCTCTACCTTTGCATCTACTTTCCTGAACACAGGAATCCCAGGTATTTAAAAGCTGTTATCCCTGTAATCACTGGACCTTCCGGGGTGTGTGTTTTTTGCAATTTTGTTGCCTTTTTTTTTTTTCCTTTTACTGTGTGCTCTGACTCTTGGCCTACCTGGTAATTTCTTTAATAGGAAGCTACAAGTTAAGTAGAGGCTCCGGCATTCACACATCCAGAAAAAGGTTCACCTTGTCCTCCACAAGGCAATTAACAGCTCTTCCTTATCAGTCACAGACTGAGCTAACCTGAGGTTATATTTTATCACAGATTAGTTCATCTCCTTTGCTCAAGCTTCTGTAACATTTCTCCCCAGGACTCTAGCGGAGAAGTTTGTTTATCTTTTCCAGCACCTTCCATCCTAGCGGATGCTACACTCTAATCTTGTCTCCCTGTGTCCACAAGTTTGCCAGAAATTTCATTTGGCTTTTCTACTTCACTTTTTAAAAAAGATTTATCATTTTTAATTTTTTTAAATTAAAATAAAAATGTGTGTGTATCCATTCATCTGTGTGGGTGGCCACTGGAGGTCAGAAGAGGGGATTGGATTCCCTGGAGCTGGAGTTACAAGTGTTTGTAAGCCACCTGACATGGGTGCTGGGAAATAAACCCTAGACTTCGTAAGTGAACAGCAAGTTCTCTTAACCCCTGAGCCATCTCTCTAGCCCCTCTATTTGGCTTCTTAGTCACTTTCTTGTGCAGCTTCAGAATTCGGCAGATGATTTGAAGAAAACAAACCAAAACCTAGCAGTTTCTTGGACCAAGTCATTCATTCTTCCTTTATCTCTGGGAGTCTGGCCCCTCTGTCTTTCCAACTCTGCTGAATGGACACAATTCTCATTGGTGTTTTTGTAACCTAGAGCCAGCCTCCTCCTGTATTCTTGACCAAACTCCAGGTGGACTTCTGTCTAGAATTTCTCCAAGAAAGGTACTGATTAAGGCCACCCTACCTCTACACATACTGGCCCTTTCTCTGGCCTCCACAGCCTGCTGATCCCTTCACATATTTCATATTCTATCTAAGCCACCTTAACTGTTCTCAGCTGGATAACTGGTTATTCTCATCATTTTTGGGATAAGAAAATGTGATTTTTTTAATGTAAGCATCTGGCTTTCCATTTAAATAGAAAAATATATGAGCAAGACTGCCTGAAGTATCAAGATACAGTATCCAGTAATAGCTGTGTGTCAAAATCACCTGAGTACTTAGAAGAATGAGAGTCTGTGAGTCCACCCCAGACCTCACTACCACTGAATTTCTAAGGACGAGATGAATTTGGATCTGTATTTTTAAAATCCCTGAGTAAGAACATTTGCTATTGCCATGATTGAGTAGCAGGGGCTGTGTTTATTCTCCCTTACTTACACAAATAGGGAAAATTACAGAATAGATAGGTCAATGGTTTTTAGACATTGAACAGTAGACAGTGTAGGACAGTGATTCATATGGTAAGAAAAGCAAACTGGGCCATGCAATTGCCTCCACCTAGTATATTGTGATAGGTTCCTGGCTTCAGGTGCTCAAGAAATATTGCTGACTTGAAAAGACAAGTATCAGGATTTGGTAGCCCATGGTAGCAGAGAACAGAGAACTAGAAAGGTAGAAGCTGCTCATACATGGAACTTCAGACATCAGTCTTCCTGCTTGTTTGGATAAGTATTGATTTGCACACAGTTGAGAAGAAACTAATTGGAAACCAGCTTGAGAAAGGAACCATCTGCAAGGAGGAGGCAGGACATGTAGCAGTGTGCTGCTGTTGAGTGGCTCAGCAAGGAGGCATGTTTCATAACTTCAAACCCTGCCAGACCTCAGCAGAGGGAACCACCATCAGGGCCAGTACCAACCTGGACAGTGAACCATGAGCATCTCAGCTCAGGTGTTTTATTGATTCAGAACTCCTTAGGTGTTCTACTGATACCATGTGCAGATCATAAGCAATTAAACATGCCCCACAGAAATCCAATGCCTGTAGACAATACCAAATGCCAAGATATAGGCTAGCCCCTTACCTAACAGTTTAAAACATAACTAAAAATAAACTTCCCCAACAAGGACACCCCAGAACTTTCATGAAAAAGAGAGTAGAGTCCATTTGTAATAAGCCAGAATGGAAAGACCTTGCAATTAGTTAGGCCTTATTCCTCAGGAGTGCCCATTCTCCTGGCAGTAAGAATGAGCTCTTTATATATTACAGGGAGTGGGAGACAGCTAAAGAAATAATAACTGAAAGAGCCCAAAATATAATGAAAGTATCAACTAAAAATTCAAGTTCAATAAACACCAAGTAGAGGGAAAATGTATAACCATACCAACGCTTGTTAGCCTTCTCTCATGCATCTTCAAAATTTCACAAAGGATCTAAGAATCAATCATATTATAGTAAAATTGCTGCTTCTAGTAAGAAGCCCAACATTAGCTAGAGGAAAAAAGAGACACGTGCAAGTAAACAAGAATAGGATTATGTCAGGCTTCTCTTGAGAAGCACGCAACTAAAACCAAGGCATATAATGAGACTGTTGAAAAAAAATTAACAATGAACCTAGAATTCTTAAATCTTTCAGAAATGAAGGTAAAACAAACTGTTTTCAAAAACACCCATACAAACTATGACAAGTATGAGGAGAATTGCTAAAAATGCTGAAGAAAACTCTTAAGGAAAAAAAAAAAAGGAAAATGAAGTTGTAATAAAATTTTGAGCCAGACATAGTGTCACTCATCTGTAGTCCCAGCATTTGGAAGTCGGGGAAAGGGGGGGGGGGCAGGGAAAGAAAGAAAGGAAGGGAGGAAAAGAGAGGGGGAGGGAGGAAAGAAAGAATCTTAATGATTTATAAAAAGATATTAGGGGCAGTAAATTGTGAAGTGTATGATTAAGTATAATTTAATGTTTATAAAATACTTTTAAAGCAAGTTAATAACACTGTGTTGAGAGCTTCAGTGACTGAGGTACTTACAGAGAGCTTTCAAAGATGAGATTCTGATAACAAGGTTGTGAATTTCTCACATGATTCCATTCGGTGTCACAACTGTCTAATAAAGAGGACGCTGTCTGAGTGTATTGACATCCAACCGCAGCTCACTTTTGCTAACACTTTGCCTTCAGTAACGTGTAAACTTCCATCGACACTCCCCTGAAAAGTGTTTTAAATGACTATTACTTTCTGTACAACCAAAGCTTCACTTAAATTTTTGATAATAAATTATCTGGAAATTTAATAACTCAAGATCAAGTCTGTTACGCCCATTAGAATTTCTTCAAGCCATTATCAATAATGCCTTATTTTCCTGTTAGCCTGATTTTATTTTATTTTGTATTTTTTGTTGTTTGTTTGTTTGTTGTCTTTTTTGTTTCTTGTTTTTCTGAGACAGGGTTGTTTCTGTTGTAACTCTGGCTGTCCTGGAACTCAATCTGCAGACCTGGCTGGCCTCAAACTCACGGAGATCCACCTGCCTCTGCCTCTGCCTCCCGAGAGCTGGGATTAAAGGTGTACGCCACCACTACCTGGCTCTAGCTAGATTTTATATAAAAAGTATGCAAAATATTTCAAACATATTATATATTTCATATTTATTGAAATTGAAATATTTCATATTGAAATAAAAATATTTCAAATGTATTATATATATATATTATATAATATATACATATATATACACAATGGAAAGCATTGTGAAATATGAAAAAAAAATTTTAATCAGACTTAAATGTTATCCTTCCTCTTTCTGAAGAACATGGTTGAAAGTTGTGTTTGGGAGGTAATTAACTCATGTAAGTGATGCATATCCACTGGGATAATAAACAAATGTGGTAGCCCCAGTACTAGAAGGGATGTTGAGTGTGTCTAAAAATCTGTAGATAATGTGAAGGCTGAATACTTGTCACCAAGCCCTTTTTTGGCCATTGATTCAAACTTTTGTTAACCATACTTTACAATCTTGTATATTAAAGGCTTAAACTTTAAAAAAAAAAAAAAAAACAGAAATGATGGCCATGAGATGTGGCTCAGTAACTAAAAGCACTGGCTGCTCTTGCAGAAGACCAAGGTTCGGTTCCCGGCACCCACATGATAGCTCACAGCTGTAACTCCAGTTCCGGGAATCTAATACCCTCTTCTGGCCTCGGTGAGTTTTACCAGACACCACATGGCACCAGGTATCATGCCAGCAAAACACTCAGATGCATGAAATAAAAATGAATCTTAAAAAAAGAAAATGTACAAAGAAATGAAGGAATATATGAAAATATTAACTAGTTATGTTTGACTAATGGAATTTATATAACTTCAGTTTTCTTTATACTGTATGTGTGCTTTCATTTTAAAAACCAGGTGGGTTAATTTTTAAAGAATTGTCTATTTTGAAACACCCTGTGTTCATTCTTTAAACATGTATAGGAAAAGGAATACACAAACACATACACATACACATACGATGAAAGAAAAACTAAATACTTAAATCATTGGCTTTTTTACTTTATCTCGATTGTTTTTATTTGTTCTAGATTTCAAACACGCACTTTTTGCTCACTATAGTCTCCCTTTAAATGATATTACCCACTGAATATATGGTATTAAAAACTTACACCAGCTTTTCCTATCCCTGGAAGAAGCTCACTCATCACTGCGTAAGTTTAATTATGTGTGTGTTTAGAAAGTGTTTATTTTCACTGGTTGAAATAAGCCATTCAAGTGGTAATGCTCATGCTGTGCTCCCAGATAAGATAATTACATTGCTAGCAAGAACAAAAGACTTACCTTTTTACCTGTTGAACTCGAAGAAACAAGAACACTGTTGATGCTTTTCATGTTTAAGTATTTTTTTTTAATTTTTAGAACTATCTACCCCATACCATATTGATGACTGCATTAAACATAAACGATCAACCTTGACAACCTACTAGAGATCACCATTCAATAAGGAAAACAAGGCAAGTAAAAATGGCCAGGGTGAAGCTCAGCTGATAGGATGCTTGCCCAGCGTTCCTGGGGCATGTCATAAGCTCACTTATGTGGCTGTGGTGCATGCTTGTGACCTCAGTGCTGCCGTGGAAGCAGGAGAAGCTGAAGCTCAAGGTCACCTTGACTATAAAGCAGTCCAAGACCAGCTTGTAAAGGGGGGGAGGGGAGCGGAGGGAGAAAGAGAATGAGAATAAGGAATATAGTGAATAATTCATGCCAATATATATCTTTAAAACTTTCTTGAAAGACATAATTCACCACTAACCACAATAAGGAACAGGTTATTTGTTATTTGTTGTCATATTTGTTTTTGCAGTGATGAGAACTGACCCCAGGGTCTGATATGAACTAGGCAAGTGCTCAACCATGAACCTATACCCACAGCATGGCTTTCAACTTTTTATTTTGAGTCTTGCTAAGTTACCCAGGCTGGCCTTGAACTTGCTTTGTCATCCAGACAGGCCATGGATCCTCCCTACCACCATTCCCAGAATCTTATGATATCAAAGTGATATAATTTATAGTTAAAAACTTCCATGTGTGGTGGGATGCAATCATAAATAATCTGAATGTTTGGGATCTTGAGTGTGAAGCCATATTAGGCTACATAGTAAGACTGAGTTCCCAAAGTGGGTGAGGGAAAGAATTTGACAAGCTGACACATGTTACAGCATCATGACTCTGGAGGACATTGTGTTGAGTGAAATAAGACAATTAAAACATATGGACGCTGTCTGATTTGAACTACGTGATGTACACAGTGCAGTCTAGTGCAGAAACAGAAGGTGTTGGTGGTCACCAGAGGCAGGGGAAGAGGAGGAAGAAAGAGAAGTTGTTAAATAGTTACAGAAATTTCGCTTTGCAAGATGAAAAGACGCTGAAGATACCTCAACATAAGGCCAGACACCTAGAATCTAGTAGAAGGGAAAGTGGGGAATAGTCTTGAACTCATTGGCATGGGAAAAGGCTTTCTGAACAAGACAGCACGGGCACTAAGAACAACAATTAATAAATGGGACCTCATGAAAATATAAAGGTTCTGTATTGCAGAGGATCCCATCATTTGGACAAAGGGGCAGCCTATACAATGGGAAAAGATCTTTAGCGATCACACATCCAATAGAGGGTTAGTATTCAGAATATACAAAGAACTGAAAAAACAAAACAAAACTGGACATCAAGAAAACAACCCGATTAAAAAATGGGGTACAGAACTAAACAGAGAATTCTCAAAAAGATGAAACACAAATGCCTGAGGAGCACTTAAAGAAGGGTTAACACCCTTGCCGTCAGGGAAATGAAAATCAAAACTACTTTGCAGTTTCTTCTTCCCGCAGTGGGAATGGCCAAGAGCACTGAAACAAGTAACAGCTGTTTGTGCTGGCAAGGGTTCGAGGAAAGGAAAACGCATTCAGTGCTGGTAGGAGTGCAAACTTGTAAGGCCGCTGTGGAAATCAGTGTGGTGGCTCCTCAGGAAGACAGGAATCGATCCACCTCAAGAGCCAGCTGTACCGCTCTTGGGCACACACCCAAAGGACACTACCACAGAAACACTTGCTCAATCATGTTCACTGTTGCTCTGTTCATAATAACTACAAACTGGAAAAGTCTAGATGTCTGTAGTATTAAATCTCACCCACATGCATGTCTGACCAGGCTTCCTTGCCCAGCAAGGCAGCCATAGCCACCTGTGGCTGGCCGCCCCAGGCTGAAAGCCATGGGGTGGGCAGTATGGTCCTCCAGCGTGTATCCCATCTGTCTTTGGTTAGAGTTCCATGAACCATGAGTGCAGGAACTCGGGGAAGACAGCCATCAGAGGGGCGTTCTCTCTTTAATGCAAGGGTTAGGGCATATTTATAGGGTACTGAAGTGGGCGGGTCATTGGTCCCAAGAATGGGACTCATTGGTTAAGACATGGATTCTGAAGTAGCCTCATCTGGATGTGGGGACTCATCCCTATGCTTCCGGCTACAGCACAGATAAGTGCCAACCAAGCCACAACCCTTTGCTTCTGTGAACCGGGCAATGTTTAATATAGCTGGGTACTGACTGGAACTAAGATGAGAAGCAATCAAACGCCTACTGCTCTCAGGATGAGAAATTCAGGGTTCGAGGCCAGCTTTGACTCAGTCTCAGCTCTAGGACAGTCCCACAGATGCCCATCAGCTGATGACTGGATAATGAAAATGTGGCACCTTTATACAGTGGAATGCTGTTCGGCTGTTTAAAAGAATGAAGAAAATTATGACATTTGAAGGTAAATAGATGGAGCTAGAAAAAAATCACCCTGAGTGAGGTAACCCAGATCCAACAGACTAATGTTGCACGTTTTCTCTTATGTGTGGAGGTTACCTTTTAACTCTTCAAGAGGTGTACTACAGTCCATACAGCCACAGAGGTTAGGTCTCTAGGAAGGGACTAGAGGGGAGGGGAGGGTCTCCCAAAGGAGAAATAGAGTAGATAGTTGTGGAGATACAGGAGGAGACAAGTGGAAGGGTTAAATGGGGAGGGCACAGAAGAAAGAGGTGTGGGAGGAAATATGGGGGGGTATAGCTAACACTAAGAGCCATTTGATGGGTCACGTGGAAACCTACTACTGTAGAAGCTTTCTAAAATATATATGTATGCAAAAGAAATCTAAACGGAGTCAGCAAATAACAGAGGAGACAATGCCTCCCAACTAGACATCTCGTACCATCATATAAAACCTCTAGCTGGGTCGTTGGCAAAAGGGTACCATAAAAATCCCCAAACAACTCAGGTTACTGCCAAGGCTATTGGTGGCTTTCCACAAACTGGTGGTAAGGCTCTTGCTGACGACAGCACTTACATTTCTCATTAAACATGGTTAAGTCCAGTTGGTGCTTAAGTAGAGGCTTCACTACTACTGATCAGTGTTTATGGTACTGGAAAATACTCTGCATGGTGCCATGGGAGAGACACAACCATCACCCAGCTACAGATCCTGAGCTCTGTCACAGTGCACTGCCTGCAAGACGTACTAGTACAATAGCGGCACAAACGTGAAAGTAATCAATCACTCTCTGCTTGGACAAAGTCAGCTTCACAAGGTCGAACCTATGGCTGACACTGCGAGTGTGGCCCAGAGCCTGAGACGAGACGGACCATGAACCTAAGGGAAACCCCAATTGTTCTGCTAAAGGAACACAGCAATAAAATGACTACAAACAACATTTTGCTATGCCGGTAGATCAGCGCCTTGCTCATCCGTCATCAGACAAGCTTCCTTGAAAGAGAAAGAAAGGGCACGGTAGATGGGAATACCACAGAGACCCGCAACTGGACAACGTGTAGAGCATGAGAGACTTTAGAACACCCTGTCCTAAATGAAATACCTTAATCAAATCACTCCTTTCAAGGCTCAAAGAGCTATGTGGAAGAGGAGGCTAAAATACTGTAAGAGCCAGCGGGGACAAGTGACTTCATGGAAACAGCGTTCTCCAGACACAACACAACCGATGCACATATGAACTCAAAGAGACTGGCAGCACAGGTTCAAGCCACGGGGTGGCTCCCAGAGCTAAAAGGGGAAGTAGTCACTGACTCCCACTCTCGACCAAGAAGCTATTTGTAATTGACAACCTCTGGCAAACAAAAAGAGCAGTTTTATCCAATGTATATTAACCACCTTTAAAGGCGGGCCCCGTGCCCAGCAGTAAATAGTCAACACAAAATGAATTCAATTGCATTTCTGTAGACTTTTTTCTCACATTGCTATGTGCGGGCTATTTTATGTACCAAATATTAGTAACAGTGATAGAAACAAGAGCTCAGACCTGTTAGAAATCATAATGTTATGGTCCTTGCGGGCGTGAATAAGTCTTACTTTTCCTTTTAATGGCTAGAAAGAGAAATGGGGCTCTAGAAGGAGCCGCTGTAGCACTGTCCTTTACCTTTTTATTGGTAAAACACACAGTTTAGTTAATTTTTAAATATTAATATTAATTTAAATATTAATTTAATCCAGAAATTTGTAATATTTGGATAAGAAGAAGTAACTCAAAATTTTTGAGTATCTCTAGTTAGGATAAATGGAATTACAGTTCCATTTTAAAACTAGATTTTTAAAAATTTCAAATTATGTTGAACAATTGAAAAATATTTTTAAAACGAGACAGTGAAAACATTTGAATTTTTTAAATGTGGAAACTTAATTTTGAACAAAGCAGGGTTTTTAGTAAGCTAACAATCATAACAAAAAAAACCATGATTAATAAAAGAATATAATATCTTCATTTGTAATTTCATTATCTTATTAGTTAGAAATATACCAAGTGAAATATTAAATATCATAAACAATTTTTAACCCTAATTATGAAAGCATTTAAGAAATGTTCAGTTAATTATCAACGGGCTGTGGGTGAGCTCCACTCAGCATTTCTGAAGTCCACACGGATGCGTTCTCAGACGAAGTTGGCGTGTGTTTGACGTGAGATCAGTACCTGCCTTGAGTTTTGCAGTCTAGGAGTGCATTGGAAGTGCATGGATGCAGTCTTTTCTTCCCGTCAGAATGGAGTCTTTCATGTGATGCCCTTTTTTTCTTTTAGTTGACGAAGTCACGTGGATTTCTTTATCCCTTGTAGAAGACTCTGTTACTAATTTTGAATTTTAGTTATCATAGTTAAAAGTCCTTTACAATGGTACATGTTGTTTGGTTATGTAATGTGGGCTAAATTTTATGAACAGATTTTAATATCAGCCCATTAAAATTAGTTTAACAATCACTATGTAACTTAGTAGGAATGCCCCAAATAAGAAGAATAACTCTCTCAACAGAATTTTTCCTATGGTTAACAAACTGACTGAATAACCAAGAAAAGGCAAAATTAAATAGGATTTAATAACCTTTATATTAGATTCAAATTAGTTATAGCCATATTTATTTTCTTTAAGTTTTATTTTTACAGTCTTTCTATAACACATTTAATCTTTTATTGATAGTTTTACTCATTTCCATTTTGGAAAAAAAATCTGTTTTATCACACGAAACTCTTCAAATAAAGCATTTTTTAAAACTTTTAATGAAAAATATATCTCGTAAATATTTTACATCTTCATTATATCTTCATAGTTTCATTTTTATCACTGTTATTGTTATAACATTTGGAAAATTATTTTATAAGATAATTTTAGATTAAAATTCAGGAGGCTGTAGCCAAAACATAGAAAGCATATATCCGGTATCTTAACAGTATGTTAAGTACCTAACAGTTATGAATAGGTAAAACACATCATTAGCTTTCATGTGGTTTTTAAGATTCATTTCTTCTATGCTGATGGATGTTTGGTAACGCACACATATGAGTATTGTTTATGTGCCTGGTACCCACAGAGGATGTTGGATCCCTGCTACTGGAACTTTGGTCCTCGTGAGGCACCATGTGGGTGCTAGGGATGAAACCCAGGCCCTCTGCACCAACAAGAAGCACTCTCATCCACGGAGACATCTCTAGAGTCTCTGTAGTCCACTTATTAAGTTTTTTTTTTTTTTTTTACTGTTTTAATTATTTGTTAAAGATTTAAGCCATTTTAACAAACAATTTAAAATTGTTTTTGTTTAAAAAGAGTATTTCTTCCCTTTAAGGTTTATGAGGTATCCCCAAAGTAGGATCAAGTTTGGATATCCGACCATTTGTTTTGAGACACGTTTACTTCTTTGATAAGTATGTTAATCATTTAACTACGGCTCCAGTGCCAGGCTTGCCCCCACCCCCACCCCCACCCCCACCCCCACGCCGTGCTCACCGCCACTATGGTCATGGACTCGAATGATTCGCAACTATGAGCCCCCATTCAGTGTTTTATTTTATAAGCTGCCTCGGCCATGGCGTTTTGTCATGGCAATAGAAAAGTAATTAAGACAAAAGTTGGTACCAGAGGTTGTGTATTGCTGTGACAGACACGACCCATGATGTTTTTATTGAGGAATGTGGAAGAATTCTAGACTTTGGACAAGGAAAGCAGTTGGATGCCGTAAGCAGGCTTAATGGGCCGTCCTAGGAGGAGTTGAGAGTGATGTGGACTGCAGAGGCCCAGCTCCCGAATCTGCGGAGGCAGAAACACTAACAACCAGGTTAGAGACCATTCCTGGGATATTTTGGCAAAGAATGTGGCTCCTTTTTGCACTTACCCTAAGAATCTGTCTGAGGCTTTTAGGTCACTGATTCTTCAATTTTAATATAGCTTCTTCTGTTTGATGGTCGTGCGAGTCTCTTAGATTCTCTAGTTCTGGCTTGGTTTTTGTCTTCTTCGTCTGCATTTACTGTGATTATCTTCAGTTTTTCTCTGTATCATTCATTTCTTTATTATGGTGGTATTGCAAGGGCCCGGGAACCTGGGGTTCAGATTCAGATTCAGAACCAGGATCAGATTCCTGAGTTAAATGATGACCCCTTCGAGTCTCAGGATTAAGCAACAAACTTCCTCAGGCTTCATTGCCCAGGTGCTAGCTGTCACGTACTGGTAAGGGACACCACCTCCCCACCCCTCCACCCCCACACCCGTAGCAGACAAGCAGAGCCAATCAGTTTAAAAGATAACAAAGGCAGATTCCCGCCTGGGAATCTGAGCCAATCAAAGTTGTGCACGCCCTATCCCCAGCCCCCTTCCCCTGCACACCATAAAATACCAAAAGACAAAGGAATTGGGGTTCTCCTCCCACTCTCCCTGCATGGAGACTTGCAGAAGGTGAACCCCCGACGTGCCGGATATTAAAAGCCTCATGCGGTTGCATCGATCCTAAGTCTCGTGGGTCTTCTTTGGAGGTCGTCTCTTGCCAGTAGACCCTGACAGGGGCTTGTGCCATGGGGCTTGAGGCCTAGGTCTTTTCAGTATATTCTGATTTTTGTTCTTTTTTGAGCCTGGATCACTTCACGGTTCTTTTTTATGGTTTGGGGGTTCAAGATTAGGACTTTGTGCATGCTAGGCAAGCAGGCTACCACTGAGCTTCACCCTCAGCCCTGCCGGTCTCCCTCTCTCATCTCTGAGCCTGTGTCCCTGTGTCCAAATAATAACAATAGTAATTACTACTTTGGATTCTGAGATAGGGTCTCACTATGTAGTGCAGGCTAGCCTCAGGCAGACTGAGAAGCTCTGGACAGGAAAGTTGACTTGCCTGATAACTCCTGATAAGGAGATCCACATACCAAACCAGGGGGTGTCTACCATTTCCAGATACCAGGCAGCTGGCCTGCAGACTGACTCATCTCCCAAATTACCGCCCTTCCATCCTATAAAACTCCAAGACCCCACACCACGTACGCACAGGGTCACTTAGGGGGAGCCTGAGGGCTCTGGCTGTTCTGATTAAGGAACAATTCTGGGGATGCCTGGCTCTTTTCCAGGTGCCCTGGGCCAGGCTGGCCCTCTGACTCCGTGACTGGGAAGAGGGGAGCCCAGCAGCCCAATTATCGCCTCTTCCAGGAACTGGGCTGGCGACATTCTTAGGAAATTGTCCTTCTGCAGCTCTGAGAGAAACCTGTGCTGTGGTTCTAGCTACTGTATCAGCTTCTTTTACGGACTCAGCTTACCATGCAATACCTTCCCCTGCCTCTTTATTTTTCTATTCTGAGCCTACCTGCCTGGGCCATAGGTACCATCTCCTCTTATATCCACACTAACCTACCTAAGTGCCTTTTGTGAAGAAAAGGTGTAACAATCCAAATTTGACTTTTAAAATGAAGGATTCTACAGGGACTTGCAATGCCTCCATGGAGGATGGGCTCACTTTACCATGGGGCTGAGTTGACCTTTAGCAGAAATCTGGGGGGGAGGGGTGGGTTCATCTAGATGGAAGCAACCATGTGACTTGGCTGCCATCTTGCTAATGATATCATAAAGTAGCCAAATGCCCTGTTACTTTACCATCATCTAATGTGAGCACATGGCACAAGCACATGGCACAGTGGGACCATAAAACTTCATGGTCCCACTGAGTCCTCTGGGGATCATCACACCCCTTTTATATTAGACCACGGGAAGACTATCAGATCGCCAATGTGCATTGTTGTTTAATTTTTTAATGTCTTAACTTTGATATAGTTTCTACACAATACAGTTACTTCTAAGGGAGAACCCAGAAGTTTTCCTGGCCGCGAACCTCCAACACTGGCATAGTAACAAAGGTGCTAACACTTTGAGAGTCACAGATTCCGACAGAGACTCAAAGGATACATTGCTAAGTGCTAGGCAGGCTGCTGCCAGCGAAGAGCTGCTACAGCAGGCTCTGCTGGGCCCCAGTGCCTGCTAGTTCTGCCTGGTATCACCAGGCCCTTTCCCCTCTAACTACAACTAAATGCTCTTCCCCCTCAATATTCTTCGGTTCCTCACGTGTCTGTTTTTGTTTTTGCCCAATTGAATAATATGTTTACTTTTAAGTTTCTCTTTCACAATGAAAATTAGAAAACTATAAGCCCAACAACAAGCAATAATGTTCAAAATCTTGGTTGATTAAAATACATCCTAGGTGTGATTATGTATGTGTACTCTCTGCCCACGTGTGATTATGGCTTGTTTGTTTGTTTGCATCATGCACTTAGCACCAAATTGACTTCTAAGTAAATGCTCATGTAAACTAAGGGTGTTAGCTCGGCCCAGTTCCATTTAGTTCATAGTAAAAGTAAAATTAGAATTAAAAAAAAAATAATAATGCTAACACTGATGACTAATGGTCCTGAATCTTTCTTTGGAACAGTTACCGTGAGTTTTTAAATTTAAAAAATTAAATCTGCTTTTAAGGATAATACATATATGATAATACATTTCTGGTCAAAATGTTATCTCCTTGATCCTTGTCCCAGTTCTGTTTCTAAAGCTTAGTCCCCATCGCTTGAGGGCATAAATTAACTTTAAGAGATCATTATCTTACTCCGGGTTAAATTTTTATTGGACATTTGTCCTCCTTTTAGACAAAAATAACTTTTACCTGTGCCTTTAAATGTGCTTTATATGTGAGCGAAAATGTGTTGTGTCTCTGTGTGTGTGTGTGTATTTAAAGATGTTAAAGATATTTTTCCCACTACAGCCTACTAAAGAACAAATAAATGAGAAAATATGGGACAAGCCCCTACTTCCTTGGCTCACTTCACCACTACAGTGTCCACTCGCAGCTGTGAAAACGGGCTTAAATACTTCTCAATATTTAATGTTTTTTTTTTTTAATATTAAATGTTTTCTTAAATACTGAAGCCAAATCTAAAAGCTGCACTTAGCAACTACGGAACGCTATCTCCTTCTGGAAGAGTACCTCTCAGAGAAGTAGCTTATCTTTTCAGATCCTAGCCCCAGATCCTCCCCATGGTCCCTAATTAAGGAGGCTGCCAGATACCCTGTCATCAAACTCATAGGTTTGGGAAATTATTCAGGACACCCAAGTGCTGTTCCTGGAACTTTGCCAGACAACCCTATAAGATGACTCATAGGATTCCATTTCTCTATTTGTTTTAACTGACTTCTCTTATGAAGCTTCCGGGTGCTTGTCCCTTATGCAGGTCTGACGTTACAAACGGCCGATTACAGCTACCGTATCCTTCCACAGGGCTGTGGTACATGGTCCAGCATAATTGCATTTCACCTTGCTAAACAAAACCTACATTATTCTTGACATTAAATTTTTTTTCCTCATCAACTTTATTTCCTCATCAACATTTCTCAATGTTCCCTCACAGTGTTATACAGATACTACCTACTTCACATAGCACACCTCAAAAATATGTCATTACCAAATGGCTCTTACGTTCTTGATCTTTGCCATCTGTTAGGTTGTACCCTGGGCCCTTCCTCTAGGCTCTCAAACTCCTTTTCCATATCGCCCCTTTCGTCAGCTGGAAGCAGTGAAGAGAGATCTGCACCCCCAAACTCCTAAAGGCACGCCGCTTTTGCACCAACAAATCCAAACTGGTTTGAGATGGCACCCAAAGACACAGAAACCAGACCAAAAATAAAAAATAAACGAATCTCCTCCCACCGAGGCTCTAGTTCCCTCCCACTCTGGCTCCTCCCCCAGGCCGCTCACGTCCTCTTTGTTATCCTTATATGTAAGTTTTCACACCGTCCTTTACACGTTTTGCTTCCTGGACCCACCTCCCTTAAACGTGCCTCGTAAGCTCTGGTGGTGGCTTTGGCCCTGTAACAGCTGTATCAGCTGTACCAGGAACTGGTATCCAACGAGCCCTTTGGGATGCTGTGAACGAGCTCTGGCTCCAAGGGACCTCCAACCCTTTCACCCCAGACCAGATACAACTCTACATCAGTCCTCTGTTTTCTCCTGCTCCCTTCCATCAACGCGCGGTAGCCCGTGTTGCTTCCGGTGGCTTCCTCGGGTGGAACTAGTCACTACGGAGCCATTCCTCTGAAGCCACATCTTTATACAACAACCGAGCCCTTCCCCTCCCTCCACCTTCCTGGGCAATCTCTCGGTCCCTGTAACCAATTCATCTGTTTTCAGCCCTCTAAAAACTGCCTTTCAAAAGTTCCTCTAGGAGCACATGGCAACCACCACAGGGTCTCTCCTAAACCCAACCTGTCCTCTTAGATGCTGGGAACAGAACCTAACCCGCTCTCCACTGTTCCCCTTCTACAGGAAGCAGCCAACTAGAGAATACATTGCCCTCCTCTTTTTATCTGTCCTCAGGTGTGAAAGGAAGGCTTGATGATCTAGAAGCTTCGGGCGGACTGAAGCTCAGGTAGGCAAACTGACTTAACTATGACACCTGTGGAAGCTTCTGAGGCGGCCCGCATACCAACCCCGCTGGTGGTTCCAGACTGTAGGGGAACTGACCCGCAGATCGAATTTTCCACAGTCTCACTTCAGGGAGAGACCCAGCCTTTCAGCTTTTCAGATAAAGGAACAATTTGTCTGGAGATGCCTGTCTTTGTTTCACCTCTATGCTGTCTCCATTAGTCCCTGTCTAATAAAAACGTCTTACAAAATACAAATCTAAATCTGAAACATAAACCCTAAATCTAGAATTAAATGTAACATTAAATGTAAATGTAACAGCAGATGCATGTTAGAAATATTCCTCTGAAACAAATCTCTCAAGTTCTTGAGTGTAAAGGAAAATGAAAACAATTATTTAAACAATTTAGGGATTTTTTTTTTAAGGAGCCTATATGACATCATGTCATATTCTAACTATGATTTTAACTTTAAATTGGGATCAATATTATAGCTGAGAAAGATGCAGTTCATGTGCAAAATCAGTAGTAAGATGCTCTTGAACATGGAAAAATCTCAGGAAGGAAAACCCCATAAATCTTGAGTGAGGTTTTTCCAGAACAAAGGGATGTAAGCCATTACAGATGCTAACCAGAAAGGAACATGGTTTTGGAACTGTTACCGGTGGGCTAAGGGTTCTTCCGTTCTCCTGGAAGAGATATTCAACCACAGGGAAAGTGCAGCTTCTTAGTGTTAGCAATTATCTTCTCTGGCCTTCCGGCAACTGCAGCTAGCAGCCATCAAGAGCTCTCTGTTGCTACACCCTTGGACCAGTCCAAATAGAAACCGGTGTATAGGCAAAACAAAGCCATCCACTGCGGGGGGGGGGGGGGGGGGGGGGGGGGGGGGCGACGACGACGGACAGGCCTGCCATTTGAATAAACAAAAAGGTGGCCTGTACACAAAGCAGTCTTCCTGCTAACTATAGACTTTCCATGCATCACACTAGTTTGCTAAGGCTACTGAGCTCTCTCGTGTCCAGGTGTCACGGGGAATGGTTAGGGCTGCTCCTTAACTTGAATTGAAAGATCTGAAGCTTTTGCACAAGGCAGGATCATCTAAAGAAACCATGGGATGTCTGGGGCTATTGTGATGTCAAGAAGAAGGAAGGAAAAATAAAAGAAGAGGAAGGAAGGAAGAGAGGGAGGGACCTTTTATCTTGCAAGATTAGGTCCTTCTGCTTTAGACTGACTTCCTCAAGAACTCCCAAAAGACAGAAATGGAAAATAAAGGCAGTGTGAGATGGCACACCTGTATCCCACCCAGCACCTGTGACGCTGAGGCAGGAGTGTTGATGCAAGTTTGAGGCCAGCCTGTCTCCAACCAACAAGGAAACAAAAAGTAGGAAATAAGTCTACCAGGCCCAAGCACTTTTTAACAAAATCTTAAGGAAGGTAAACAATTTTCATTGAGCCCACGTGGGCCATTCATAGCAGGGTGGAAAATGTTTCAAGGTGGGAACACAGGCCATAAATACTCCTGTCTGGGTTGCTTAGGGTTAATATTCCAAAAAGTTCAGACCCAGGAGCTGCCACCAGGCTTAAGTCAAGGTGTCAACACAAGTTAGAGAGGTTGATGGTCTTTGGTTTGTCTGCTTCATGCTGTAGTTTGGATCTCACATTTTCCCCAGAGGCTCTCATGTTGAAGGTTTGGTTCCTAGCGGGGCGCTATTAGGACATGGTAGAATTTTATTTTGTTTAATTTTTGGTTTTTTGAGACAGGGTTTCTCTGTTGTAAGTCTGGCTGCCCTGGAACTCACTCTGTAGACCAGGCTGGCCTTGAACTCACAGAGATCTGCCCGCCTCTGCCTCCCAAGTGCCAAGTGCTGGGATTAAAGGCGTGCACCACCACACCCAGCCTTTTTTTTTTTTTTTTAGGGGACGGTTTTTGAAGGTGGAGCATAGTGGAAGGAAGTTAGGTAATTGTGTACTTGCCCTTGGAGGGGAAGTGGGGACTCCTGTCCCTCCCTGTTTCTCTTGGCATCCTTGCCACCATAAGGTAAACAGGCTCGTTCATGGACAGAAACCCTTAAAGCTGTAGAAACCTCCTTTCCTATGAGTTGACTTTTCCTGGTGTCTTTGGGAGCCACAGGAAGCTAACACAGCTCCTGTCTGTTAACTGGCTATCCCCATCTCTCCCCTCATTTGTATCCTCTGGCTATTGCAAGTAAATTTAGAATATTTCAGAAATTTCCTTTTATCATTAACTTTTTCCTAGGGAGGAATGAACTGTTGGCCGTGGGATCTAGAAAACCTCACTCGAGATTTCATCACAAACAATTCAGGAATGCAGAAACCGACGGTGAGCAGACAAATTGGACCAGGGAGTGTAGAAGTCACAGCAGAACGAGTGAAACTCTGCAGAGGATGAATTTTGGAGAGACTGAGACCCCGTGATTCGGGTTGGGAATGTAGTTCAGTAGGGAGGGTGCTTGCCTAGCATGCCAGAGGCTCCAGATTCTAGTCCCACCATCATAAAATTTGATGTGGTGGGGCACACTCATAGTCCCAACATTCTAGAGGTAGAATCAAGAGGATCACAAGTTCAAGGTCACGCTCAGCTACATAGTGAGTTCAAGGGCAGTCCAGGTTACATGAGACCCTATTTCAAAAAAGGAAGATAGGAAGGAAGGAAAGAAGGAAGGGAAGGAGGGGAGGGAAAAAAAGCTAATAATTCCCTCATTTCTCAAGCAGAGAAAACCCTTCAGATGGTATCTGAAACTGAACTGTACTAAGTTCTCGTTGTTTCTTCCCCCTCCTCCTCCCCTCCTTTCTTCTCCATGGACAACTCTTAATTTTATCATACTTTTCTTTTAATGGGAGTAATGTTATTTTACTGTAAAAACAAATCATTGAAAATTGGAAAATTAACTTTGGTGTGCTTTGTTTTGTAAAAATGCTGTCAAATGAAAATAAAAACTAAATTATATACTTTTCATTTAAAAGATATCTAGGAGCTGGGCTGTGGTGGCACACGCCTTTGATCCCAGCACTCGGGAGGCAGAGGCAGGAGGATCTCTGAGTTCGAAGCCAGTCTGGTCTACAGAGCAAGTTCCAGGACAGCCAGGGCTACAAAGAGAAACCCTGTCTTGAAACTCAATAAATAAATAGAATAGAAATAAGAATGAAATGATACCTTGACTGAACACTGCGAGGCTCATCTGACATGCCAGTAGTAAGCAGGCAGAGCCAGGAAGGTCACAAGCTTCAATGCCAGCCTCGACTACATAATGGGACCCTGTCCAAAAATTAAAAGCAATACCTATACTTAATCCTACTCTAATAAAATTGTTTGTATGTGTGTGTGCGCGTGTGCGCGTGTGCGTGTGTGTGTGTGTGTGTGTGCGTGCCATATATGGATTTAATATTTACCTAAAAGTAATAATTGGTGGAATTTTAGGTTTTTCATCTCCAAACTTTGTTGTATCTTTTTGTTTGTTTTGTTTCATTTTGTTTTTGGGACTGGATCCCAGATAACCCAGACTGACCTACAGCTCACTTTATAGCGTGAGTCTAGGATGGCCTTGAATTTTTGGTCTCCTCCCTCTGCCTCCCGAGGGCTGGGGTTACAAGTATGAGCCACCAGACTCAGCTTCACCTTCCTGATAGGTTTTACATAATTACATTCTGAGCAAGTCATGAGGAGGAAGCCAGTAAGCAGCACTCCTCCACGGCCTCTGCATCCGCTCCCGCCTCAAGGATCCTGCCCTGCTGTCCCTCCATGATGGATTTATAAGCGAGGTGAAATAAACCCTCTCCTCTTAAGTTGCTTTCAGTTATGGTCTTCATCACAGTAAGAGAAACCTAATCAAGGCAGTGTCGTACCTAAGTATCTCCTAATCTAAGGTCACAGAGACTTCTACTGTTGACTCGTGAGAGTTTTAGTTTTTAAAATCTATATGTTTTTTATGCTTTGCCTACAGCTCAAGCAGGGGAAGGAACTGATGCAGAGGCCATGGAGGAACTCTGTTTACTGGCTTGTTCCTCATGGCCTCCTCATCCTGCTTTCTTATAGAACTCATGGCCACCTGCCCAGGGCTGACCCCACCCACAGTGAGCTGGACCTCCCAAATCAAGAAAGAAAATGAACTACTGCCTTGTCCACACGCCAATCTGATGAGGAGGGCATTTTCTCAATTGAGGTTCCTTCTTCCCCAGTGACTCTAACTTCTATAAAGTAGGCACGAAACAAGCCAGCATGCTCATTAAGCAATGACCAGCCATTTCTCTTCCTCTGAGCTCCTGACTACCTTTCCATTCTTTTCCTGTGACTTTGACTATTCTCGATAACTCACCTCAGTGCATTCACACCGTATTTGTCATTTTGTGACTGGCTCATTTCGCCAAATCCTCAGGGTTCACTATACTAAAGCATTGGTCAGAATTTATTTCTTTTAAGATCTGAATAGTATTTTATTTTGTGTACATACTACATTTTCTTTATCCTTTCTTTTCTAGGTTAATAATACTTGAGTTGCTTCTGTCGTAGGTGTTGTAAATAATACTGCCTTGAATATAGGCGCACAAGGTATGTGTCAGGGTCCCTGCTTTCGATGCTTATGGATACCCAGAAGTGGAGTCGATGG
Source organism: Cricetomys ansorgei (assembly GCA_026225945.1). NCBI lineage: Eukaryota > Metazoa > Chordata > Mammalia > Rodentia > Nesomyidae > Cricetomys > Cricetomys ansorgei. The sequence continues at coordinate 62,764,706 of JAMJFZ010000107.1, forward strand.
GGCATATGGTAATTCTTTTTTTTAGGGTTTTTTTTTCTTTCCATTTTTGTGCACAGGTATTTTACCTTCGGGCTCGTCTATCCATCACATGCATGCAGTGCCCTCAGAGGCCAGAAGAGGGTGTTCAGTTCCTTGGAACTACAGTTACAGACAGTTGTGAGCTGTCACAGGGATGCTGGGAATCAAACCCAGGTCCTCTTGAAGAGCAGCCAGTGCTCTTAACCACTGAGGCATCTCTCCAGCCCTCATGGACATTTAAAACTGAGTGGAGGGAGACAACATTCCACTCTCACATGCAATCAGGGTGGTGGCCACCCACCGGCAACTCAGAAACAATACTGGGAATTATTTTATTAGAAAATGTCCAAATAACTCCCTCAAAGTATCTTCAAGCTCCAAGAAAAGGCCACTGAAATCATCAGTTTCTGAGATCCCATCTTGTATTTTTATTATTTGTAGTGTTCTTGTGATCTTAAATGAGGGCTTTTTTTTTTCTTTTTTTTTTTTGGAGGGGGTAAGTATATGTTTTTAAACAAGAAATTCTAATAGTTATCTAAATACCAATCTAGTTTTGTTCCTCATAAAATTGGAGGAAACGGAGGCTTCATATCAGAATTCAACTTTTCCCCAACATCTGGTTAGGAAAAAATTCAAACATACCAAAAAAAAAAATGTGAAAGAAATGTAGATACCAATATACCAACCACTGGAATTCTATAATCAGAATTTCACCTTCATCAGCTAGAATCGGCGTTTTCCGGAGCGTATGAGTGACACTGAATAGAGTTAATGTTCCACCATAATTATCCAGGAGGATTCTCTTGCTTCGTGAGAGTTCCGCGCTACAGCCAATTCCATGGATGCTTTAAACAAGTCAACACAAGCCAGCTATTAGCTGGGTGGAGGTGCTTCCAGTGAGTTCTTCCCAGCTTAAAGAAACGAAACTTCCAAGTCAGATGGCCTACTGCCTAAGCACACAAACAGCTTCTGAGTCTTGGGAGCAGGTGATATCCACAGGCACAAACCCAGAGCACTCTGGGCTGTGCAGCAAGGGAGAAGCTGCCACTGCTGTGTGCTGGAGAAGGGACCTACGCCACGCGGGAGAGGACGCGGTAACAGTGTGCACAGCCTCTCAACACCGGCTTTTCTAGGCTTGGTTTACAGGCAACTGTCAGCCTGGATAACGCACGCTCTCCCCACATTTGCACAGCTGCCTCTGCTTTCTAGAAGCACCATTCAAGCGCTTTAAAGGCTAACACAATTCCTTCCTTTTTAAATATTGGATTATGTGGGTATGTGTGTGTGCTTGAGTGCACTGCGTGCACACAGGAGACCGCAGAAGTCAGAAGAGGGCGTCAGATCCCCTAGAATTGGAGTCTCAGGCGATTGCGAGCCACCGTGTGGGTGCTGGGACCCACACCAGGGTCCTCTGCGAGGACAAACGGTGTTCTTAACTACTGAATCACTACTCCAGCCCCAATTCTTTTCAACCTAAGGAAAGCAGTGGCCGCCACCTCTCTAAGCCAGTTCCAGCTACTGCATGTGATGTCGGCCGGCTGGCTGTACAGAGTCTGGGTTTTCCGACATGAATTCAAACCCGCCCTGCAGCTGGACTTAGCTGTGTGAACTTAGGGCAGTTAGAGAACATAACCTTCTCTTCCCTTGGAAAACAGGAAAAGCTTTATGGATGAAATAGTGCCCATTGGTTTCTTAATGTAGTGCTCGATGAGGCACACACACGAGTGTTCAATAGGTGAAACTCAAAATCACTGTTCATTAAGTAATTGCTAAGAAAACTATTTTTAAATTCTCTCATTTCTCCTGAAGCGTTGGCACGTGCATTATATATTGTGTATGGAGCCCATTCCCTCCAACCTGTTGCTTGCCTCTTCTGCTTCCTAATTGGACAGTCACCTTTGTCGTCCTAAGGAAGTTACTTTTGTCTGTGTAGAAAGATCATCCATGACATTGGAACCCAAACGTTCTTTATTTGGGCTGGCAAGGTGGCTCAGTGGGTACATGTACTTGTGTGCAGACCTGAGGATCTGTGTTGCCACTCCCAGACACCAGGACATGCCAGGAGAGGACTGCCTCCTGAGAGTTGGCCTCTGACCTCTGCGTGTTGTGAATGTGCGTGCACACACACACACATGCACACACACAGAAAATAAGTTATTTTTATTATTTTTATTTTGATCATACCCTCCCTCCCACAACTCCTCCCAGATCCTCCTCACTTCATATTCTTTCTCTCTTAAATTCTTTAAACATTAATTATTTCGCTGATAACACATCACTTTGTAATGCGAAAAACTGCTCTGATGTAATGTCTATATCTGCTCAATTTAGGGTCCTTATGATTCCTTTTGCTATTACAATAGACAGAGGCACTATAGTTTCCACATGAACATCTCCGCAAATCCTACTCATTGAAGGTTTGGATCCCCAGTCTCTGATGCTATTGGAAGGTGGCTGGACGTTGAGGAGGTGGGACCTGGTAGAAGGAAGCGAGGCCACTGGGAGTGTTTTTGAAGAGGGTGTTAGAACCCAGATCCCTTCCTGTCTCTGTCTTTGCTTGCCATTGTAACAAAACTAGGAAAAGTAACAGCTCATCAACCATACTCCCTGACAGGTTTGACCACAAGTCCAAAGCTAAGAGACCATGGACCCAAATCATTGAGACAAACTTTCCCTGCTTACAAATTGTGAAAGCTGTCAAGGCTCGATTATGCAATGAGCTTCTCAAATGATCGAGGTCTTCTTCCACATCCTACAGGGTGAGAAGACAAGGCTTTGCCGTTATGACTACCTTGTTTGGTATTAGTTCATGCCTGCACTTTTTAAAACGTATTAAAGTATTAAAAAGGTTGGGATGTCCTCAAGTGTTCCAAATCTCATTAGACAGACAACATTCAAATAAATGCACCTTTATTTTAAGTTTCTTGTTTAAACTTTTGCTTCTGCTTTACAGACAATGCACAGTACACACGGCAAAACTGAAAGCCACAGGGTGTTTGCAGAGTTTTCATTTCCCAATGCCAGCTGTAAGCCTCAAAGCTGCCTAAGCAACCACTTCCTGAAATGCAAAATACACGCGCGCGTGCGCTCACACACACTCCCCCATACCATACATACGGATTAGTGAGTACCCGGGAAATCTCCACGGCGCTCACAGGAGGGAGACCAGCGCCGGCAACTTCTAGGATCTGTACTGTGGTCCCCTTCTGCTTTCCTCCCAACAAAGTGATTCTGCGTGGCTTTCCTGAGCCGGCTCGCCCAGTCCTTAGCAGGACTCCGCGGAGTCGCTGCTAGCAGAAGCAGGTGTCCCGCGCCGTCAGGCCCGCGTGGGAGCCGCTCGTCCCCGCTGCGCGTCCCGAGTGACTCCGGCGAGAGCCGCCTCCCGTGCACCGAGGCGTTTTGAAATACCTTAGAAACCGCACCACGCGTCAGCGTCAGCTGGTTTCCAAACAAAGAGTCCTTTCAGCCTCTTCGGATGCTGGCTCGTCGCCATGGCAACCGTCCTCCGCGCGTCCCCACCCCCCTTCGCCGGGCGCCCCGCAGCTGCGTGGGTGGAGGCGCCGCTTTGTCCCCGGGGGCTGGCTTTATTTCCCGCCTTTGCGGTGGACGGGAGAGGAGTCACACCCGGGAATTCACAGTAGAAGCTCCAAGTTTCTTTCCAACCAGGAGTTGGGTCTGGGAGAATTTGTCCCCCGCAGGCTCAGCAGCGCCACCTTCCGCGGCGAGGAGCGCACTGCGCAGTCCGGGCTGCGCGAAAGCAGCTACTGTCCCGGTGCTGGCTTTGCAGCAAGCAGCCAGGGCTTGCTTGGCTGAAAAGACAAAGTGGTTATGCAAACAGGACGTGCGTGTGCGTGTGCGTGTGTGCGTGTTTGTGTTTCAGATGCTTCTTACTTTAAACCGTTAGGTACTTTCAAAACTTTTGTATGAATTCCTTTGATGAATTCCTCAATATTTACTTTTTCCTTTTCCATGGAGGAACTTTATACAAATTAAAAATTTAAGGAGCCAGGGAACAATCTTTGGCTGCTATGTGAATTCGGGAGTTGGGGAGGTCCTCGAAGACCACGCACCTATAAGCTGTCGGAGGAATCCTGGAATGGGAACGGATGGTGCTTACAAGATCTGCATGGAAACAGAAAAACAGAAAGTACAGCCCGAGAGGAAAGGATCGAGAGAGAAGGCAGACTGTGCAGAGAGACACAGGCTGGTGTCTCTGTGCAGACAGCTGCGTACTGAGTTATATAAAGTCACTTCAGCCTGGGGAGGGAGCGGTCACAGTATTCCTAACACCCTCTTTCCTAGGGGTAGATGCTGAAGAAGAGTCTCGGGCAGCTGCCTGGCATGTCTTTGAGACAATTTTTAAGACAATTTGAAAATCATTGCCAAACAATAAAAAAGCCATCCGAAACGCTCAGGAAACGGTAAGTGTACGTAAGCCAAGATCAGAAAAGGAAGTTCAGCAGGTGACTAGCAGAGGAAAGGTTTTCTGGTCTTCGCTTCCAACTACAGAAAGCCACATCTGATGAACAGGAAGCAGCCTGGCCCAGCACACAGGAGGCAAGTGTTTACAAAGCAGAGGTTTGGGTTTTCCTTCTGAGAGCAATCTTTATCTAAATAACTACTTAGAAAATAAGTATGTTACTTCAAAACTTTTTTTATTTTTGTAGTCCAAGCTCCCCCGTTTCCCCGTAAGTTTTTGGAGGACTTTTTTTTCATTTGATGAATATTTCTTCTGTAATTTCAAACAGAGTTAGGAGGCAATGTCACAAATCGCTTCTTTTTAGTTTTGAATTTTTTTCTTAAATTTCTTTTTACAACTCCCCTCCTCCCCCCAAAAGACAGGGTGGACAGTGAAAGCCTTTGATCCCAGCACTCGGGAAGCAGAGGGAGGCAGTTCAAGGCTAGCCTAGTCTACACAATGACTGTCAGCCATCCAGAACTACCCAGTGAAACTCTTGTCTCAGAAAACAAAAACAAAAGCAAAAGGGAAAATCCTTTTTGCGCATAGGAAGTGCGTGTTTGCGTTTGTTCGGGAAACACTGGTGGGGGGGCAGAAGACAACCTTGGATGTTGGACCTCATCTTTCACCTTGTTTGAGATGGGGCTTCTGGGTTTTTGCTGTTGTTGTTTGTTTTTGTTTTTTGCCACTGCCGGAGAACTTCGGGAGACTCATGCAGATTGGCATTGCCTTCGTCACCACAGCTGGCCATTTTATCTTACAAGTGCCTCGCATTGCTGCAAACCCCTATCACACCTCTTCTTACCGATTGCCTTATTTTCGGCTAACCGAAGGTAAATTTTTCCTCTGACCGCTGTTCAGACTTTTCTGAGTCAGAGTGACCTGACTCACTTTAAATTTAAAGTAGTTTCAAAGACCCGCCCAACACCCTCATTTTCCGATCTGGGAACTGAGATTCTGGAAGAAGTGCTAGTCTGAGGTCAAGTCAGTCTGTCTCTCGCCCTCCCCTCTTTCTGACTGGCTTGGAACTCACTGTGTAGACCAGGCTGGCCGCGAACTTACGGAGATCCACCTGACTGCGCCATAACACCCAGCAGCGGTCCCTTTTCAAGTGCACCTGTGTAATGGAGGATAGTTACAATTAATTATCTATGTTGCATTAAATTAGGTAAATCGTACCCCGGGAATGATTTACGCTTCCGGTCACTTTCTAGCTCCCCGGAGGCCCTTTGTGACTGGATGACCTACCGGCTACAACCTCCAATCAGGGCTTGAAGCCACAAGGCTACACCAATTAAAGGTTCCTGGGCCGTCAACAAAGGCCAATCGGATGCTAGAGCCTGACCAGCGAAGTGCACTCAATCAGAGCGCAGGAGCGGCGGCCGGGGGAATATCTGGCCAATCATCGTGCGAGCGGTGAAGAAGGGTGGAGCCTTCTCGCAAGGAGCAGTGCGCAGCGCGACTGCGCTGCGGGAGCCGGAGCGGAGCCCGAGACGCGATCGAAGCTGGTAGGGCTGGGCGCCTGGTGGGAAGGGCCGGGTTGGGCATCGTCTGGGCGAGGTACTGGAGGAGTTGCGGGCTACAGACGCCGTTGCCATGGCAACACAGGAGCCCACTCCTGGGCCCAGGGTCCCCGCTTCTAGACAGTTTTCAGGCACCCCTAGGCCCACAGGGCCTCCAATACCCCAGGCTTGCAGGCTGCGGGGCTGCCACCTTTCCGCTGCCTGTCTTGGCAGTCTATACACCTGCGATCGGGACTGTCTCCCTGGGCTACTAGGAAAACAGGCCTTAGCAACGTGACCACTTGTGCTAGCTCTCGGTCAGTTCGCCTCAAGGACCCCTGGGGTGCTGCGCAGCCTCCTGATCTTGGAGACTGTCACTGTAGATAAACAAGGGTGTCTCCAGACATTTATTTTTTATTTTATAGCCATCCAACGAATACTGCAGAGAATGGGCTCTGAGTGAATGGGTCAAGATCACAGTGGCCAAGATTCCAGAGGCCAGCTCTGCTCAATAGAGATAGAAAGCATATCATGTGTGTTATTTCGCATAGGAACCATGGTAGGCTAACAATCAGTTAAATTATATGCATTTTATTTGACGCGAACTTATTGTGAGTATTTGATTAATGGCAAGATATTTAAAATTGTGTCCTTTTTTTTTTTTCCAACCAAAGCCTTCCAATCCCTTGTATACTTTACCATACATATCAGTTCCAACCAGCAACTTTTCAAGTGCTCACTGCCTGTTTAGGTAGTGGCTGACATCTTTGTTTATTTCATAGATTTTTTGAGACAGGATCTTGCTATGTAACCCAGGCTGGTCTCAAACTTGTGGTCCTCCTGTCTCAGCCTCCCAAGTGTACATAACCTGGAAAAGTAGTATTTAAAAGGAAATTAAATGTCTTTGTATATGTACATGTGAACGACATGTAGCCGTTCTCTGTGTTCATCTTACCGGTCCCAGTGAATTGAATTCAAGTCATTAGGCTTGGTAGCAAGCCTTACCTGCTGAGCTATCTCACAAGTCTGAACCTCGTGCTTTAAATTGATATAATTCAGACAATAACTGGAAATATACAACTGACAAACAAGATGGCTGATAGTTATTCTTATTCAAGGGAAGGATCTTTTGGACTCATGTATGAGCAGGTATGTCCAATCTATGACCTGCAGGACAGCTATGAATGTTGGCCAACACAAAAGTGTAAGCTTCCTTTAAACATGATGAGATCTATTTTTCCATTTTGTTTTGTAACTCAATTGCATGGTTCTTGAGTGTGCACTTTGTGGATGACAGCATCGTGTTGCAGTGTCAGAAGGCTGAGCATGCCTATCTGGGGAGGACTTGACCCTGGTCTCGAAAGAAGGATAAGTCTTGGGCCCTGGAAAATAAGGATGTTTTAATTCAGTGAAACTGAATCTAGCCTCTTTTGTTTTCAGGGTTGAAAATTTTAGCAGAATCCAGAGGCGTGCAGACTGAAAAGAGTGTTCCTCTCCCGCTGGCAGCTTCCACCATGATTCACAGTCTTTTCTTGATCAACTCCTCTGGAGATATTTTCCTGGAGAAACACTGGAAAAGCGTGGTCAGCCGTTCTGTTTGTGATTACTTTTTTGAGGCTCAGGAGAGAGCTACCGAGGCAGAAAACGTGCCTCCGGTTATCCCAACCCCTCACCACTACCTCCTGAGTGTTTACCGACACAAGATCTTTTTTGTGGCTGTGATTCAGACAGAGGTCCCACCTCTGTTTGTTATCGAATTCCTTCACCGAGTAGTGGACACATTTCAGGTTTGTAAATGTGTGAGGATTCCATATGTAAAATATAACACACACCTCCCCCTCCTTTTTTGACAGGCTCTCATTCTACATGTAGCCAAGGCTAGCCTGAGCTATGTAGCCCAGGCTGAACTCAGAAGTGCAACATTCCTCCTGCCTCAGCCCCCTAGGTGCTGCGATTATAGCATGAGCCACCATGCCTGCTTGCCTGTCCTGTTTTATAGTCCTGTTTTTATAGTTCTGTTTCCATTGTATTTAGCTTGGGTTAAGAGCACTTAAAAAAATCAAAACTGAGCATTGCTCATTTCCCATCCCATCTGGTAAGATTCTTGTTTGTACTTTCTGAGTCAGCTGCATTCAGAAGGACCAACTGGATGCTCTTAAGCCAATGAGAGAGCCACCTGCTCTGTGTGAGTCCATGGTCTTCGTAGGTTTGCTCCTACATTTTGCTCACAAGTTGAGACTTCAGTTGTTTTTTTTTTAATGTAGTGAGTGAGGTTTATGCTAAACTGTTAGCTACATTGCTTTGAGTTTATGTCCAAAAAGGTGTGAGTGTAAAGTTTTCTAAAAGAACAGGAAAAGCTAAATGGCGTGCGCTTATTTTAACTGCCCCTCCCAGGAGTCATTGCTGAGTTCAGCCTTCATTTTGAGTGAGTTGAGCACAGGTCACATGTGTGCTGATAAGAGTTCTTGTTACTGTCTTCCATTCTTGTGAGAATGTGACGTGCGTTGTGGTTTTTATTTTGATCTGCAGCCCCAGGGGAATGAGGCTGAGGGCAGAGTTCTGCCAATGTGTAAGCGCCATTTAAGCACAGATTCTGGATCCAGACAATGGCATCCTTGTGTTGATAATTGCTCAACTGTAACTGCTGTGGCTCTGGACCACTTGGATCTAAATAGAGGAGGAGCCGGGCTCTTTGGTTTAACTTCTCTGTCATGTGAGGTCTGGAGTTAGCCGCACGTCTACAAGAATTGTGGCGTTAGAGGAGGGAGGAGCAGATGATAACACAGCAGAACGAGCCAGCTCTGCCCATAATGCCTCCTCTCGCGTCACATGATTAGAACGGTTTTCGTTGCCAAGAGGATTAAAATGTGTTTTACCTCCAAACACTGTTCTGGGATTCCAGTCCTCCTGCTCCATGCTACCAACTTTGCACAGTGAAAACCTAAAATTATAAAACCGGGGTATAGAGGAACCAGAAGAATCCAGTAAAGGTGTTAAGCTACTGTACCCAGGTCCTGCTGTGATTTATTCGTGCTTTACCCATACATAAACTAACAGTTTTATTGTCATGCCAATTACTGCATAGCTTACTCTGAATGAGGAAGTGAGAAAAGTTGTCCATTTAAAACCGCAGAGGTAGGGGCTGAAGAAATGGCTCATCAGTTAAGGGCACTGTCTGCTCTTAAGAGGACCCAAGTTTGACTCCCAGCATCCACATAGTGGCTCGCAGTGGTCTGTATCTTCAGTTACAGGTGGGTGACCTGACGTCCTCTTCTGGCCTCTGTGGACACTGCATGAACATGTGCAGACATGCATGCATGCATACAGACAGACAGCACCTATACACATAAAAATTAACAACAGCAACAAAAAATTAAAACCACAGAGGAATTTAGGAAAGTAGAATCAAGTTCGGCTTTGAAGCCATTGGTAAAATGGCTTCAAAAAGTGTGGAGCTCAGCTTCCAGCTTAACGTTTGTCCTCTTGCAGTGTGTTCTTCTTAGTTCTTGAAGGTGATGGGAGTCCCGGTGGCAGAATTGCAACTGCTTTTGCTGTGGCCCCTTACATTGTGGGGCTCCGTCCACCTTGTGCTCGGTTTATAGAGCTTCCTGAAATGAGTGCTGCTTCTTCTTCTTCTTCTTGTTTTTGTTGTTGTTATTATTGTTATTCAAGACGGGGTTGTAACTCCGGCTGCCCTGGAACTCACTTTGTAGACCAGGCTGGCCTCCAGCACACAGAGGTCCGCCTGCCTCTGCCTCCCCAGTGCTGGATTAAAGGTGAGCGCCTCCACTGCCCGGCAAGTGCTTATTTTTAAACTGAAATCACTGTTGGGGAAGAAGCGTGGTGTTGTCTTTCAATGCCGCTCTCGTTTTTTTGCTTTGTTTTGGGAGTATATCCTTTATTCTTGAGTGAATTTATCTTGGACTCTCACTGATACCTACATCTCGCCTGATGTAGTTTAGGCTAGATCTCATAGAATCGGTTTAGTGGCCAGGTGGTGAAGCTATCCGAGGCCCATCCCTTCGCTTGAGCAGCGAAGGGCCCTCCGGAGTGTGACCTGGAGAGAAGACATGAAGTGCAATGAGTGGATGGGGAGCTAGGAGGCAGACTTCAGCTTCGCAGTCAGAACTGTCGGTGAGGAGAACAGGATTTCTCAGCTGTGCGTTTCCCCCATTCAGTCTCAGAGGCCCTGTAAGAGCCAGGCCTGACACTTTGAGAAACATAAGCCGACTGCCACGTTGATTTTCACAGTGTCTCCTCTCACACATCCACGTAGTGTTACCTGCATCGTACCGTTAAATCAGAACCCCGATTAGTTAATAAGTGGCGCTTAAGGTTATAACCCAGGAGACCCTGGATTTGATCCAGAGCACTGGGAAAGAGAGAGAAAAAATGAAAGAATGTAAATATGGGCCTCGTGTGCTTTTTCCACACCCTAGATAACTTAGATGTAAGGTTAGCCCTTTATGTAAATGTCGGACTTTTTAGAATCCTGACTTCAGGGATGCTCTTAAACAGGCCTTCTGCTGGGCCAGTGCATCTCTCCGTTTCATCCTTTCCTCGGTGAATTTCAAGGAAGTGCACAGCAGAAGGGTTAAAAGGTTTTGTACACAATTCTACATCTTGTCAGTTATTATAACTTTGCATAACTCATAAATTTTGTATACGAATATATCTACTCTAGATTAAGGCTTTTAAAAAATATTTTGTGAAGTTTATGAAATCAACCCAAAGAGCTTGACTTTCTCTGGTTTGTAGACGAAGCTACTGACAGCACAGGTACCATGTGCCAGTCCTGTTGTTACTCCCAAGCCAGGCTGTCCAGGAGAACTGACGCTCTGCCTTGTTCTCTCCTGGGAGAGTCTCTTGGACACACTAGTTAAATACCATGTGCAGACAAGTCCTTGCTCTCACGAATATTGTATTTTTTTTTCTACAGTCTCTGGGTGATAAATATTTTTGTTATTTCCTCATCAGGACTATTTTGGAGTCTGTTCAGAGCCAGTGATCAAAGACAATGTGGTTGTGGTGTATGAGGTATTGGAAGAGATGCTGGACAATGGGTTCCCCTTGGCTACTGAGTCAAACATCCTCAAAGAACTGATAAAGCCACCTACCATTCTCCGGACAGTGGTCAACACCATCACAGGTGTGAGTGGTTTGTGGGTGTGGGTGTGGGTGGGGCTGCAGGAGGCCGATGCTCCTCCCAATCCCTGGTGTCCGTGAGTCCTCGGGAATCTCAGCTCACCCTTGGTGAGCTGTGAGTCTAACCTGAAATTATAATCGTATGTGGAAAGTACTTCGATTTTTTTTATGTAGCTCATGGAGGGTAGAACACTTGTCTTAGCATATAATCTCAGCTCTGAAAAAACAAAAGTTACTTAACAAAATTTTCTTCTGATGAAAGGGGAAAGTATGATTAGTATAGAAACTTCAGAAACACGGAGAAGCACAAAAAGAACATGAAAATCTCCAAATCCAGCTGCTCTTTTAATGTGTATACACATATGCTGTATGTGTATATATTTCTTTCTTCTAGATAGATGATGAGTAGAATATATTTTTTAATATAAATTTTGTTTTGTGCGTATTGGAGTTTTGCCTCTGTGTGTGCTGGCACATTGCTTGTGTGTCTAGTTCTCCGTGGAGGCCAGAAGAGGACATCAATCAAATGCCCTGGAACAGACAGTTGTGAGCCACCATGTGGTTGCTGGGAATCGAACCCCTGTCTTTTGGAAGAGCAGCCAGTGCTCTTAACTGATGAGCCATCTCTCCGATGCCCAGATAGAACACTCCTAAATAATACGTGCGTATTTTTAAAACCATGCCTCTTACCAACATCTTATGGACATCTAATGATGACATACTGACATTATTGTTAGTGACTAGTGTTCTTCTATGTTAGATGGACCCTGACTACACTTATTTGTCCAGCCTCTGTTTATGATGTTTCTGATTTTTTTTTTTTTTTTTTACCCTTTCAAAGACAAAGGTTTCTTATGTTTGAGTTTGTCTACTCATTCTGGAAATGAGTGGAGGAACCAAGCTGAGGGGTCTTAGAGAATTCTATGCTCCCGGCCTGAAAAGTCACGGCAGTCTTTGCTTCCTATTGCAGGATCGATCCACCAGCCCTGCTAAATTCTGGGATGTGAGCCATTTGATAGTTTGTGTTTCATTTTTACACACTCGCTTGATGTTCCTAGGAAGATTTCAAGCCTGTCTGAGTATGGACTTCTCCCTCTGCCGTGACTTACTCTTTTGTGTTCCTTTGTTTTTTAATGAGATGCTTTTGTGCCTTTAACACTTCCATCGGTGGCTGCCCTCTGCTATGGAAGCACGCCTGTGGGCTTCCAGGCTTGGAAGGCTGCGCTCTCTCTGTCACTCGCCGACGCTTAGCTTCGTCATGGCCACACGAGAAGTATTTTGATTTAGTCAAACTCATCACTGTAATTCATTACACTGTTACACGTTTGGTCTGTTTAATGATGTAAATGGGGGTTCCAGAGGATTGGACAAGCTAATTTTGGAGAAATACAGCTATGAAGAGTGGCAAGACAGTTCTGTGAAGCGATCACAGGAGGGCGGATTTGCTCTACATCCGTCAGGACGCGCTAAGTTCATGTGGCTCGTGAGAGAGAAACTTGGAGTCACCACATTGGAAGAAACAAGACGGCTTTGCAATTTTTTTTTAAAGGATAGTGAGAGAAAATGTTTGCACCGAATACGCGCAATGCTGTCTGGATGATTTAACAAACACAGTACCGGTGCAGTAACAAATCTGTTGCGTTTTTGCAATATTCTGAGCTTAGTTTAAACCTTAAAATCTTTGTGCTCTGTTATAAAGTTTTTAGAGCCTCCATCTCAATTAGCTATGGGGGGGGAACCTCCCTCGAGACCCCCATTTTGAAATGCTGGAACGTTTCATATATGTGCTGACTACACGTATGTTTAGGAGTTCGTTCTTTAGAGTAAAAAAGATACAGGCAGGGGGAAGAGGAAATAGGGTTTAAATTAGTTACAGTCATCAGTTCAATCTAAAATAAGCTTTGATGGCTGTGGGAGCAGGGTGGCAAGGAAATGATACCCAGCTGCGAGGGAAGGGCAGCATCTGTGCATCCTTTCCGTCCGGTGCTGGAACGAGACAGATCCTGTCGATGTGAACATTCCCATCCTCCGTTGCGGCACCTGAGAACCTGCCCTGAACTAGAACACTGTTTCTCTGATGATGGCGTCGTGCCAGCGTGTAGGTGCCCAGCCCTACAGAAACACAGCACATTATCAAAGCTTTGTTGTGGAATTTGAGATCTCTCAGTCCTTGTGACTCTCAAAACCAAAATACGATATCTGCTTCTCAGGTGGCTTCCTGTAAACCTCTACGCCGGGCAGCAGACCAGATGGCGACAATGGATTTTAAAAATAGACCAGGCTGCCCTACATAGAAGAAGCAAAAGGCTTATCTTCCATATGGTATTGCATGAGTAACAAGGGCATAGAAACTTCGAAGGGAACGTTCTTAGGTCGTCAGATTTAAACGGGCATTTAAAAAACAATTTGGTTCTAATTACTAGTATTAATTGTCTCAGGAAGTACCAACGTGGGTGACCAGCTTCCAACCGGGCAGCTGTCGGTGGTGCCTTGGCGACGGACTGGGGTGAAGTACACCAACAACGAGGCCTATTTCGATGTGGTTGAAGAGATCGATGCCATCATCGACAAGTCAGGTGGGTCCCGCGGCCATGTGGGTACCGCCACGACGTTCTCTGGGCGCAGAGACAGGGGCTGCTTTTCCTGAGTGGTGCAACGGTGCAGCGGGGTCTCCCACCCTTTGCCGGTTGTGGAACTTCTCTTGACCGAGTAAGAGGAGTCGTGGGATTGAGGTTGTGGTAAGGCTCCAGGCAGGGAAGGGGGACGAGGAGACACAAGGGGCGGTTCGCACCGTCACTGAAGAGAGGCCCTCGATCACGAATTCCAGGCCATCGGGGCTACGCAGCCAGACCCTGTTTCAAGAAACCATCATAAATAAAAATACAGGAAAAGTTTTCTCCTGCATTTTCAAGACGGGATTTCTCTGTGTAGCCCCGGTTGTCCTAGAACTCGCTCTAGACCAGGCTGGCCTCCAACTCACAGAGATCCGCCTGCCTCCACCTCCTGAGAGCGGAGATTAAAGGTGTGCGCCACTTAGCCTGATATTGATTACCACTCTTATCATTTTTTAAAAGATATTTTTCCTAGCCTGTGAGTTCGAGGCCAGCCTGTTGTATATTGTGAGCTATAGGCCAGTCGAGGCTGTCGAGTGAGACCCTGTCTTTAAGAACAAACAAGTTAAAAAAAAAATACAATGGCCAGTCTGGTTGCTGCGTGTGACTCGTCTGCAGTGAGGTGGCAGGGGCAGCATTTGGAAGGTGTGTCCGGGGTCCTGGCTCAGTGTGGGTGTCCACAGTGAGCCGACATCCCTGAAAGGAGAGGAGTTGGGTTCCAGACCGAGGTGCATAGCTGCCACCCCAGCACTGGGAAGTCGAGGCAGAAGGGGCAAGTTTGAGGCCAGCCTGAGCTACAAAACCATAGCATTTAGCTAGACGTGGAGAGAGAAGAGCCGAGAGCAGGCCACACAACCTGGCTCAGGCCAGATGGACAATGTCCCCTTAAACTACAGAAATGTGAGCCATCGGGATCAGAGCAGATTTGCTGTTGGCAGTGAGTTTGCCATACTGGTGACACCTGGAGAGAGTCATCCTTGGTCAGGGGAAAGGCCGAGCTTGGAAATGCAGCACAGGGGCAAGGTGGACAAGGTGCAGTGCTGAGAGGGAAGCGGACACGGCTCCCGCTCTAGCCGTGAGCTGTCTGCAACTGACAAACACTGGCAAAGGAAGATTAGTCTTCTCCAACAGATTCCTTCTTTTGTTTAAGATTTACTTATTTTTACATGCATTGGTGTTTTGCCTGCATGCCTGCATGAGAGTACCAGGTCCCTGGAAGGGGAGTTACAGACAGTTGTGAGCTGCCATGTGGGTGCTGGGAGTTGAAGCTGGGTGCTCTGGAAGAGCAGCCAGTGCTCTTAACCACTGCACTATCTCTCCAGCCCCTCTAATGGATTCTTACCAGGTATATTAACCACACTCGAGGGGTAGGCCCGGTGCCCAGCAGCAGAAGGCTAACACAAAGAGAATCTGATGCTGTTTTTGTTGACTTTCTGTCTCATATAGCTTTGTTTGAGCATGTTTTGTTTTATTGGACTTTTGCTTGCATATTTTGGTTTCCAATTTTGTGGGATTCATGTTTTGTTTTGTTTTTTTTTGGTTGTGTTTTTATTGTTTTTTAAAGAGAAAGAGAGAGGTGCAAAGTTGGGGGTTGTGTAAAGAGGTGAAAAGAATCTGGAAGGAGTTGGGAGATGGAAAACCGTGATCAGAATATATTGTGTGAAAACATTTTTTTCTAATGATAAAAGGAAACACATGTAAATAATTCATTTTTTTTCCCAATGAGAAACAGAAACACAATGTAAATAATTGGGTGTGGTAGAGACTGGAGCCTAGGGGAAGGCTAAGTACCTCGAGGAGATTAAAAGGGGAAATTAAGGCCGGAGTACACATGTGGTATGCAGGGAGACATGCGGGTGCTGAGGGAGGGCAGCTGGGGGAGAGGGGAGGGCTGGGGGCGGGGGAGGTTGTAGAGGGAGAAGTCTGAAGTTATACGGATAGACAGCTGTAGAATGGGGACACCGCCATCTCAGCCTTGGCAGCCAGGCTCCCCGGGGAGCAGCTTCTGCTAGTGAATCTTCAGAAACACTGTCGAGATGCTGGTGCTCTCATGGCGGTGGTGCACAGCTTTAATCCCAGCACTCGGAAGGCAGAGGCAGGGTATCTCTGTGAGTTCGAGGCCAGCCTGGGCTGCACACTGAGTTCCAGGACAGCCAGAGTTACAACAGAGAAACCCTGTCTCGGAAACAAAATAAGCAAAAAAAAAAAAAAAAAAAAAAAAGGTGGTGCTCTGTGACTCTGGCATTAGATGGAAAAACCCTTCCAGGCCATTAAACCTCTCGCTGGTCTCTGTCTCCGTGCTTTCTGCAGAGTTCTCAGACTCGAATTTGACAATGGTTGGGTGGACTGGATAGATGAACTGAGTGGTTAGATGAGAGAGAGGGGGAAGGGGAGGAGGAAAAACAGAGAGAAGCAGAAGGAACAGAGCCTTCCATGGTCTCCAGTGCTCCTTTTCTTGTTCCTCTTAGGTTCAACAGTCACTGCTGAGATCCAGGGGGTGATTGACGCCTGTGTTAAGCTGACCGGGATGCCAGACCTCACTCTGTCCTTCATGGTAATGCCCAGAGCCATTTCGGGCGTAGGAAACAGGGTGTTCCTAGGGAGAGTGAGAATGGGCTAGCACAGCGGTAATCAGGGTGGCCATGAAGCCCACACCCGGCTTCGGACGCTTGTACGTGCTCAGCGAAAATGTCATCTTTCCTAAGGAAACCGGGGAGCTCACTCCCACCTCTTGCTCTTCCCTGCCCGGTCCGCAGAACCCCAGGCTGCTGGACGACGTCAGCTTCCATCCCTGCGTCCGTTTCAAGCGCTGGGAATCGGAGCGCATCCTCTCCTTCATCCCTCCAGATGGCAACTTCCGCCTGCTCTCCTACCACGTCAGTGCGCAGAAGTAAGCAGCTGTCAGAGCAGAGTCTGAGTCCCAGGAAGTGTCTGTAGTTTTTAGCCTGGGCTTCCTTCGCATGGGTTCAGGTCCCAGCTCCTCGGGTTGCTAACTGTTGTCCGTGCAGTGGGCTGCTTTCCCACTCCCTGTGTGCTTCTTTTCTGGGGATAGCTAGCGTCTTTCTGTGGGGGCCAAAGAGGACAGTGCTTCCCTCAGAGCAGGGGTCGCTGAGCTGCCATTACTGCTTTCACGGTGGTGTCTGCTGAGCTTTGAACTCACAGTGCTCCAGTGGGGCTTACAGGCGTGGAACACCAGCACAGCGGCTACCTTCGAGTGAAGAACATTTTCTATCGGCATTAAATCCCTTGATCTCCATCCAAAAAACATTTAGTCATGAGTTCAAAGAGTGCCAAACGCGGTGAGTTTTGGCCTCACGTACTTCCTTATTCAGAAGTTCTTGTTTTGCTGTAGAAGCTATGTAGGCTGAGTGGAGTTGGGATCCTAAGGACTCAGGGCCCGTGCCTCCTCCCTGGTGACCCCGGATCAGTCATTTAGGAAAATGTCTATGTGCCTGAACCAGATTGGCGCAGCTCCAGCCTCTCCTTCCCTTATAGATATGACCAGGCAAGCTGTTCCCCCTCGGCGAAGCAGAAGGGCGTCAGTATCCATGTATAAGTCAGTACCCGACCAGAGCGCAGAACGTACATGTAGCTTCTTTGAGCCTGTTTTAACGTCCCAGATCACGACAAACTACCCCATCTCCGGATGGAGTCATAGAAACGCACTCTCGTGAAGAGACTGGGGAGATGGCTCTCAGCAGCAGAGCTCCCGTCTAGCAACCGTGAGACTCTAGGTTCAGTCCACAGCCCCGCTTTATAAACAGGTCATAAAAGGTCCGTGAGCTGTGAGTCTTGTCCCGTATCCAGGAACGGTGACCTCATGTCCTAAACACATCTGGAAAGTGCTATAGCCCCATGTCCTAAACACACCCTGACGGAAATGAGTGACCTCTTGCTCTTACCTCTATGGCTTCTCCAGAGGGCCTGGTGCATACCTTGGCTTTGTTCCCTGTTACCCGAAGAGGCACTTCATTTTCTAGGCACCATCTTCACTTCAAAAACAAAAATAGAGAAGCGTCCTGGAGGAAATAGTGGCAGTTTTCCTTAGTACCTTAGCAAAGTGAAAAAGAATTCAAAATGGAAAAAGTAAAATGAATGAGGTGGGGTCCAGTGAAATGGCCTAGCGGGGAAAACACTTGGGCGAAGGCTGACCACTCGCATTCAGTCCTTGGGGCCCACACAAAAGTGGGAGAGAACCCAGCTCCACGGAATCGTCCTCTGAACTCCACGCGCGTGAGCATAAATACACAGCTATGCACACCACAACAATAATTTTTTTAAATTAAAATAATTTAATTTAAATGAGAACTGGAATTCTCCAGAGCTTCCGTGTGGGTGTGGGTAACCGAACCTGAGTCCTCTGTCGGAGCAGCAAGCGTTTAAACTGCTGCTCCGGCCCTCCAGCCCCAAAGGACGTTCTCTTTTCTCCATTTTTAGATGTGCTTATTTTATTTTATGCGTGTGAGCTTCACTTATGTGTATGTGTGGACACCGCATGCGCCCCTGGTGCCTGCAGAGGTCAAAAGGGTGTCTGGTGCACTGGAACTGAAGTTACGGACAGCTGTGAGCTGCCACCTGGGTGATGGGAACCGTACCTGGGTCCTTTGCAAGAACAGCCAGTGCTCCTCACCGCTGAGCCATCTCTCCAGCCCTGATGTTTTCCTTTTGAAGAGGGTGCCTCGTCTCTTTTACAGCCTAGTTGCGATTCCAGTCTACGTCAAACACAGTATCAGCTTCCGGGACAGCAGTTCCCTCGGACGCTTTGAAATCACAGTGGGACCCAAGCAGACCATGGGGAAGACGATAGAGGGTGTGACCGTTACCAGCCAGATGCCCAAAGGAGTCCTGAATATGAGCCTCACCCCATCCCAGGGCGCGCACACGTTCGACCCCGTGACGAAGGTAGGGAGTGGGCACTAGAATCACGCTCAATGCAGGCTGCGCCTGGTTGGAAGGCGAGATTAATCAAAGGGACTTTGTTCTGAAGACTTTGACGGAGGGTTCTCCATGGATCCGCCCTGGCCATCAGAGATGGCTTATGATATGGAAAAGCAATGCCTTAAGGTTAGAGCTCAGAGTTCAGAGGAAGACACCGTTGTCATTGTGCGGGAAAACCCATGCCCCTGTGTCTTCTTCCCAGATGCTCTCTTGGGACGTAGGAAAAATAAACCCACAAAAGCTGCCGAGTTTGAAGGGGACGATGAGTCTTCAGGTTGGAGCTTCTAAACCAGATGAGAACCCCACGATTAACCTGCAGTTTAAGATCCAGCAGCTGGCCATCTCCGGTGAGTGGAACATCTGAGGTGGTCTGGAAAGGGATGGAAATGACGTTCTTCTGCCAGGTGCAGACCGCAGTGTCCTCCCAGGGCTCTCTGGTGACAGGTTGCGTAGGGGCCGGTTTTATTACCCAACGTGGAATCATTAGTAAGATCTTTCCCAGTGCACTCCTGGGAAAGTGTTGGACTACTCATAAAGGCCCCGAGTCAAAAGCCAACGAGGAGTGGGTTGACGGAAGTCTTCACGGGCCACTGTTGGATGGTGCAGGAGCTGTGGATTAGAGCTTCCCAAGGCTTTCAGCATGAGGGTTTGTCTATGTTCTTCACCAGTGATGGGAAGCAGCAAGCCCCACTCGTGTCCCAGCTTGGCAGAGCGTGGTGCCTCCTCTCACTCTCTTCAGACCTTCTCAGTCTTGACCAGCTTGCCCACACATAGGAAAGTAATAATAATAGATACCGTCTGCTGGGTATTTGCTATGGTCCAGCTATTCCTAAATCACCTTTTATTCTCGTTTAACTTTTAGAAAACATTCTGAATGCCTTAGAAAGAAAGCGTCTCTGTCTTTAGATAGCATTCTCATTTTTCTTTACTAAAAGACTCTTTAACTCAGCCGATTTAAGTTAAGTGATACGTTCTTTCTCCTAAGCCCCTTAATAGGCTGTAAAGGTATCGGCAAAATAGTTTTTGTTCAGTTTGGCAAGAATATTTAGGAAGCTTTCATTGATCAATTCATTTCCTTTTATTATTTATTAACGCTGCTGTCATTCATGCAGTCCAATAGCTTGAGCAAAACACACAGCGCTATTTTGTCCTCACCTTTACGGCTGTCTGTGCTCGGCTCTCTGCCCATCCCACTGAGAGAGGTCTTCTCCCAGGATAGCTGTTCGCTGACGGAGTCTTTACTGTAAATGTATGTACTGGGACTGAAGAGCTTTCCGCCGCTGCGTTGCAGAATGGGCTCGTTAGATGATCCCTTCCACGCACGACTGTCTGCTTTTTGCTTCTGAGAGACACTCACATCTTACTCCTCTCCTCCTCTTCCCTCCAGGACTCAAAGTGAACCGTCTGGATATGTACGGAGAGAAGTACAAGCCCTTTAAGGGTATAAAATACATGACCAAAGCCGGGAAGTTCCAAGTTCGAACCTGAAGGGAGTGTCATACCGAAGGAACAATCACGAACACTTTTTCATTTCTTACTTGTCTGAAAGTGAAATGTCAGCCTGTTTCTTAGGTCCGTTCCCTCCAGGCTCCATCTGCTCCCCTTTGTCCTCAGTCTTCAGGGCCATGCAACTGATCAAGGGAGAAAAGGTTCATCAGGGAAAACGTGACCAGACACAGCATGGCGTGGCACCGACTGAGCCCTAGGGAAGAGGTGTGTGGCAGAGGGTGGTGATACATGGTACCGTGTTTCACTACTTTTAACGTGGTTGCCATAGAAAAAGGCCAGCATTTGCTGTGTGTTTGGTTTTAATTATCTAAATTCAATGGAAGATGTTTCTATTGATTTTTTTCTTTTTAAGATAGAAAGATTCGAAAGAAAAAAAGATTGGAAGAAAAATGAGCGTTAGTCCAAGAAGGGCCAGTTGCAGATTTGGTATGTGGGCCTGGGCTGTAACACAGTGGTGGGGTGCTGCTGACCTGGGGTGTGTGCAAGCCCTGGCTTCACTCCTAGTGCGTGACAACACAAAGGAGATCTGCACTGTGTGGGACCAGGGAAGCTGGTGTGAAGGATAGGCCAGGAAAGTGACCAGAGTCTCTGGAGGGGCCAGGAGGAGCAGAGTGGAGTCGGTTTCCTTCAGACCCTTCTGGTGCATGGACCAGATCTGCATGTCCAGGACTTTGGAAGTTCAAGTACACGCTTGGCGTGACATCAGCAGTATCAGTTTCCCTTGGACACCGTGGCACCGTGGCCTGGCTTTCAGATTCTTGTGTGAGCTTGCACTGGCCCATCTTGAGTGGGAAGGTAACCTGATAGAGCAGTTTACAGTCTTTTGCTGTATCTGACCCCCGCAGTGGGATCTCCTCCCAAAACCAGCAGTGTTTGGTGCGGCCACATTTTATGAATTATAGTCGTGCAGTTGAGACGGAGACTCATGATCCACAGAGGTGGGCCACGCCTACACTCGGTGACCTCTGTTAGTCGGGCTGGACTGGCCTTAAGCCAGTGGTTCTCAACCTTCCTAATGCTGCCACCCTTTAATATGGTTCCTCATGTTGCGGTGACCCGACCCCCACCCCCCCTACCCCGCAACATAAAATTATTTTCAGTGCTACTTCGTAACTGTGATTTTGTTACTGCTCTGAATCATAAATGTAAATATCTGACATGCAGATGGTCTTAGGCGACCCCCGTGAAAGAGTCTTTCAACCCCCAAAGAATTGTGACCCACAGGTTGAGAACCGCTGCCCTAAGCCTTGCCCTTTCCTGTCTGAAGGTTCCCATCAGAAGCCCCGAGTGGACACGAGTGCACTGAGGGCTGAGGGCATGAAGCTGCTTGCCACCATCCGGACACTACCGTCTACCAGTCGACAGTGGATAGCTCCCGGTCCTCTTTTATGACAAGGTGTCTTGAACCTTTGAATAAAATCAGTGCTGTAGAGGGCAGGCTGTGCGGATCATGAGGAACCCTACCAGTTTAAACCATGGCAGCCGAAGGAGCGCGACTTTCCTAAAGAGTATTTCTTAATCTATTTCAGTGCATCCATTCCTCATTTTAATATCTACCCCGAGAGACGGGGTTTGTTCTCAACTTACAGCTTAGGGAGCGGACTGTGCTGTGTCGTGCATGGAGGGAAAGGAAGACACGTTTCCCTCAATCTGCGCAACTCTCCCCTGAAGTCCTATTTCTAAGTACTTGCGCTTTATTTATTTATTTTTAATTTATTTTGGCTGGTTTTTATCTTGCTGTGGCCAGGACTTATTTTTTGCTGCCGTGTAGAGTTTCTTTGTGGTTTTCCTGTGGGGTGAACTGTGCTGTGTTCAATCAGATGTTTCTTACTGCTCCGCTCCAGAGTCTGAGCTAGTGCAGCCCCACACACCTGGCGTGGAGGGAGACACTCTGCGGGTGGCTTTCAGAACCCGCAGTCACTTCCACAAGCTCCAGAGGATCCCACAGTTTCTTGGGTCACAGAGAACCATTCATGTTGGTCCTTGAATGCGTTTAGGTTCACAAATGCAGCTCGTTTATTACCTCTAGCACCGTATAGTTTGTTACCTAGGAAGAAATGGTGTTGGAGTATGGGACCTGGCCGAGCCTCACCCTCCCCCACCCCCAGGGACCATCAGTCAGCAGGGTAGTGCAGGGTGTCTCAATAGCTGCTCACTCTATGTGTGGTCCATGTGCAGAAACAGCATTTCTGTTTAAGTCGTAATAAAGCTTTACCAGTCCTCCGGTCTCTGTCTGGTTATTGAGACTAACAGTCATGCCTCTTGTGCTTCCTTAAGGAGAAGGGGCTTATTTGGGACACCTAAAGACTCATGAAGAGAGTGTTTCTCCAGTTACCCCTGGAAGACAGGTCATGCTGGCACTGGTGCTGTTTATAAGGTTGGTGGTAGCCAAGGTCCGGAGGAATCTAATAGTTTTCCCAGAATACAAAGAGGCAGAGCAGTTAAAGCCTCTGGTGCTTATTTTGATGCTTTTTTTTTTTTTTCCTATTCTCCTCATTGGCAGGAAGCAGCTGCAAGTCCCTGGATGTCTCTTGTTGAGGTTTCTGGGAAAAAGAGGCATCAGGGTATCTCAGTTACTTTTCTGTTTCTGTGACAAAACACCGTGACCAACTTATCAAAGAGAGCATTTAATTGGGCTTACAGTTTCAGAGGGTTTGAGTCCACCATGGCACAGCACAGGCAAAGTGGCAGAAAGAGCTGAGAGCTCACATCTTGATCCATAAACAGGAGGTGGAGAGCACGCTGGGAATAAACCCTCCCCCAGTGACACCTCCTCCAATAAGGACACAGCTCCTAATCCTTCCCAGGCAATCCCACCAATGGGGAACCAAGCATCCACATGGAGGAGACTAGGGAGTGATCCTCATTGAGACCACCACCTAGGGGCTGATGCAGCCAGCCAGCATCCTCATGAAGACACTCCATAGAGATTAAGACCACAGAGACACGTAGATCGCCCATTTCTAAATTGATTTTCTACAGATTTCTGTTTACTCCTGACGTGCGCGGTGCCTCCTAAGAGTTCAGTCTCTCTTTCTCTTAGACATTCTATACATATGTCCGTGTTTGGGGGGAGGGGTTATATATGCCACAGCCTGCATGTAGACGTCAAGGGCAGCCTGTGGCAGTCAGTCCTCGCCTTCCGTTATTAGTCCTGAAGACAGAACTCAAGTCATCAGGCGCGGTCGTAAGCGCCTTTGCTCATGGAGCCAGTTTGTTGCCCACTTCTCAGGTATTCTTTAGTACGGTGCCCTCTCCCCCCGCCCTTTCCTAGAAACTACATTCTGAAAATATGAGATGGAAAACTCCAGAAACAGGTAACATTTTAAGTTGTGTACCACTGAAAGGGTTTAAGAAATATGAAACATAGGAATGCAGTCACATATAGGGGGAAATGCCTTCCCAAGTACGGCCATTAACAGTACTCTTCAGTCTCCTCCCCACCCACAGGGAAATGACCATTAAGCTTATCAGCAGGATTCGTCCTTCCCCAGCATACCAGGAGCCACCCTGTCCCAAGGGGCTAGTCCAAGGGCACAGGTTGACCACGCCCCCCCTGGATCCTGCGCGCCCGAAACTCCCGACCAATTAGTCTAACATAGAGAGCTCGAAGCCAATCAGCTGCATGAGCCCCCATCCCCAGACCCCTTTGCCCTAACCCGATAAAAGGGCTGGGGGGGAAGGGATCGGGGCCCGCCATGCTCATCTCCTTCGTGGGATAGGCGGGACCCGGACGCGCGCCGGTAATGCCTCAAAAAGCTTCACCATTTGCTCCTTGGGGCCGCTTCTATCCTGCGTGTTAGAACGGTCCCAGTGCACTGGAATAAATCCTCTTGCTATTTGCATCGATATCCCATCTGTGAGTCTCTGTGGGGATGTGGCGTTCCGGTTTGGACTCTGGGGGTCCCAGTTTGGATCCCTGAAGTCCAACACCACCATGCGTAGCTTGATGAAGTCTTTCTCCGACCTTCTCCATCCCTTCCCACCCTGTCGGACACCATCTCTCCCTGGACACAAATCATGCCTTGCTCGAGTCTCTATGCCCCCTGCTTGCCGGTCACTCTTAAAGGGCCCATCTTTACTCTTAATCATCTGTCACAGCATCGCACGCTTTGTGCTCAAATGACTCTTATTTTACTTAGTACCATAACTCACAAGAGTGGCAACTCAGGAGGGTTGGATAGGCCAAAGAAGAGCCAAGAAGGTTGAAAGAAAGCCCCCTCGTTGAGAAATTCAAAGTTCCCAATAAGAAAAAAAATAATCACATGTGAAGTTTGCTAAGAGCTCAGTAAGAACGGTACTTCTAACTGAAGTTGTAGAAGGAGAACAACGTGTACAATTCTATTCTGACACCGCAGTGCCTCGTAAACGAGAAAGCCAAGGCATCAGTGTCATTAGGGGAGACGTGAAGAAAACCTGTGTTCTGACTGCTGCTCTCTCTACATGCTAACTGAACCTGCACGGGCCCGAGCAGGGATTCGCTGGAACCAGAGACGCCTGTGAAGTACAGCTGTTCTGGTCTGCTGTTCGTCACCACCAATGCCTCACTGTATCTGATTGGAGGATGCAACTTAGAAGAGGAGAAATGGACTTTGTAGGGTAGATGCTGTTTGACTTCAGACACCTGCTGGGTTCTTGGAGCTCGTCCCCTCCAGATCAGGGCTGGCTTCTGTATCTCTTCCCTTGGTCTGGATAGTTGGGGAGCATTGTGAACAGGAAATGTTACTTACATTTCCTTCTGTGCCGGTAGGTGGTGACTAGGTGCCATCAGTACTGTTTGTAATTGTCGGTGGCTTTAAAAAGGAATCCAGTGAGAAACTCAAGCTTCTTTCAAGGTCTTAAGTACTAAGGATGGTGAGTTCAGCTTTTGTATACGGATGTGAAAGACTATAGCCCTTTGTGATGTACAGGCCTGAGCTGGGGGGGTGGGGGGAGGACCAAGGCTCTGAGCGCCTCTGGTCTTTAACAAGCAAAACCAACTGTACAGATACCTGGGACCATACTTGCTCTTTGGGTCTGTTGGCCTCTTTCATTAACCAGCCAGGAATAACAGGACAACGTTTACTTTCCCCTTTGACTCTTTCCCTTCCCCTGGCAAGTTCTAGACTCTGCAGCCTACATTTGCTAACCAATACTGGGCAGGCATGTGCTACTCTGACCCTTTGGTATGATTCATACGACTGTCTTGTTGGACACTGCCCTGTAAGAGGCTAAGCAATTGTCTTCATATGTGTGTGGTTTCCAGGACTCCACTCAGGAATGTTGGGGCCTTTTGACTTTGTATTCACATCCCAGGAGGCTTTTCAGCTTTGGTTTTGTCTTACCAACTCCCAGTGTCTGAAGAAAAAAATCTTGTCCAGTGGGGGAGGGGCGAAGCCAGCTGGGATCCACAGACCCAGGAGCCTCCTTTACTGCTGTCATCCAGCAGCGCTCTGGGGAACGAGCTGGGATGGATTTCTGTCTGAAATCTTAGGTCAGGACATGAAGGCAGGCTTTTGTGAAGTCAAAAAATCTGTGACTTAGTCTCTGACTCAAACTGATGGAACGGATCCGGGGACTTCCGAGATTTAGGGAAACCACTCCACACCTCCCCCATCAAGTTCTTGGGCTTCGGTGAATTTCTTCTGTGAGTTTAAACTATTTTTCTTCCAAGAGGCTCTAACAGGGCAATACTGACAAACCTTCAAGAGATAAGAAAGGCCTTTCTTGTCTTCCTAAAAAAAAATGTAAGCAGCCACACCCGAGAGCAAGCATTACATCACGAGATAGACTCTTGGAATGAAGATGCGAAGGAAGCTGGAGACAAGGGCAGAAACAGAGGTGGGATTCCACAGTCAGTAAGATAGTGTGCAAGGACCAGCAAGAGAGAGTGTAGAGCGCTTAGCACACAGGCCTGAAGTCTGGTCCTCCAACCTGCGGCAGAAGGAGGGGAATGGCTTCTGAAAGTTGTCCTCTGACTTTTACACCTGCACTGTGTGTGTGTACACACCCTCACGCCACACCACACTCACGAAAGACTTAAGCAGCAGTCTCATGTGCACCGGTCTGTGAGCTAATTGTTTCTGATGAGCGGAAAAACAAAACAGAATGAGGAAAAACAAAAAGCAGCCCAAGTGGTAGAGTCTGAACCATTAGTTGAGCCATTGCTATGTTAGTGAGGGCTGGTTGACGTTTTTCTTCCTCTGTTGCTGTAGTAACTGTGTTCACAGTGACACAGCTGTCTGCTCACTCTGTGGTCACAGTGTGGTTGGGTTTCTAAATGTACCCATTTGGCCTTCAGAGTCCCTAGCATCCAATCTACAATCCGGATCAAGAGTTCATGTCAGGCTGGGGACATAGCTGGATGGTAGAGTCCTTGTCTAGCACGCACAAGGTCCTGTGAGTGCAGATTGGAGCTTTGTAGCAGCAAGATGGCTCAGTGGGTAAAGATGCCTACCACCCAGCCAGATAACCTGAGTTCAATTCCCAGGATCCTCACGGTGGAAGCAGAGACCCGACTCCTGTGGGTGCCTCCGACCTCGGCATGCACACCAGGACATTCACATAACTGCCCCCCTCTCACACACAGTAAACACAATTCAAAAAAGACTTTAAAAAAAAAGTTTACATAAGATAAACTGTCTCTTTGTATTCCTCTGCCTCTTTGGCTTTCAAATCTTTGTTTCAGTAGTGAAATTCTGGGTCTCAGGTCTGGTCTTCCTGCACCTGCCCACTCAGCCAGTCTTACCCATCAGGTGACAACCCTTCTGAATCCTACTTCCCCCGAGGACCCCTTCTGGCTCTCACCACTGAGTTCTAGTGAGTGAGGGCTCCACTGTGCTGTGACTGGCTCCGTTGCCCTTTACTTCTGTAAATGCCTCCTGTTTATCCCAGCTCCCTACGGCTGGTGGCACCCGCCATATTGCCTTGGGGGTAAGCAAGATTCCCACATGTTGACTGAATGAAAGGAAGTCTCCCAGTTGACTCAAGAAAAAAAATTCAAACACATATGAGCCATAGATATGTACCATTTGAAAGGTGTGAAAAATACCTCTGAATTTATTGTTTAAGTACAGTATAATACAAAGGCGTGGTAACAAAGTTAAAAACTAAAATAGGATAATATATAAATATGTCAAATGCTACTTTGTCAATTATTAAAATAACACACTTCTCGCATAAAGTTTACAAAGAAAAAAATCATTTACACTCTATACAAAGGAATACCCCCCAAGAGTTGAGGAGTGGGAAGGGGGTGGAGAGTATTTGATTTCAAGAGTTTTATGGGGCTTCGATCTGGCCGGCCAACCCTCCCTTCTCTTGGAGGCCCTGCTGGGCTGTCTTGTAACTATACATACACATTCTTCTCCCTATTGCAAAACTTGATCTTCTGAAAGATCAAGCTGTACTTTAGTGTCGAGACATGATCTTGTGGTCCGGTCCAGTGTGCAAAATGGAGGACCAGGAGGGAAGATCTGGTCTACCTTTCTTGTTTAAATCCTAGAGTTAGGGGAAGGTTGGCAGTTACCCATCTTCTCATCTGACGGACTTTATCCTAACGTCAGACCTTCATCCCTGAAAACTCACAAGTTGTGAAGTACCTGTCACAGATAAATGCTATGCCCTCTCCCACAGACTCGCCTTCCCTCTGCCAAGTGGCAGTTTACAAAGACGATGGTGTGAAGAACACTTGGCCTTTTGGGTGTGTCTTCCGTAGAAGAGGAAGGCAGGTCCTCCTCCAGACTCGAGGAGCTGGGTTTTCTTTGTCATTGCTTCATGTTGTCTTTAATCCAGTCTAGGTAATTAGTAACCTTCGTGTATATCCCAGGGACATCCTTCTGCCCACAGCCAAGGCCCCAGCTGATGATACCAACCAAGGTCATGTGCTTGTTGATCATGCACATCAGAGGTCCTCCCGAGTCACCCTGTGGAAGAGCGTAGCTCAGTTGTTTGTACACCAAGCAGAATATTTGGAAGAAATTTTGGATTGCTATTTGTAGTGTGGGGATCGTAGCCCCCAAAGTACTTGGTTCAGAGAGGGAGGCCTGAGGCTCAATTATCCTGATGGTGTAGATTAGGTTGTATCTTAATTCTGGTAAAACAACATTAAGAGCCCGGCCATGCCTTTAATCATTGCATCCAAAAGGCAGAGGGAGGTGGATTTCTGTGAGTTCAAGGCCAACCTAACCCACAAATAGAGTTCCAGGCCAGCTAGGACCACACAGTGAGACAGAACCTGTCTCAAAGAAACCAATAAATAAATATCCACTAAAACCTAAAAACACAGACTTAAGATAACTATTTAGAGCTGGGGTGTGGCTCAGCAGTAGCTCACTTACTTACCTGACATGTGATAAAGCTTAGAGTTCCATCCTTAGCACCCAAAACACACACATACACACACATACACACACACCACTGCTCAAACTCTATAAAATCTGATTTGAGTGGGCCATGGTGGTGTACACCTTTAACCCCTCTCTTAGAATGTGAATTTAATGACAACCTCTTCTACATAGAATTCCAGGCCAGCCAGGGCTACATAGTGAGACCCTCTCCTTAAAAATAAAATAAAACCTAATTTGGACTCGGCTATTTCTTGGTTGTGTGGCCTCACACACAACTATGGTTCACGTTTCCTGATCAGGTGGTTACTATCTGGGTCTTAACATCAGCGGTTGCTCTGTGCTTCATTCAAACATCCTCAGGAGATGTGAGTACCAAGTCCAGGGAGGACTCAACACTGGGAACCACTGTGCTTCTTCCCGGGCTGAAGCTGAGCTTCAACAGCTCTCACAGCCTGTCCACATCCATTTTCCCTGGGGTCCTACAAAGCAGGCCTGTCCTACAAGGCAGGCCCAAGTTTCCCAACACCTTCAGAAGTCAAGGATTTAACTGTGTTGTTTTACCTATCCTTTCAAAAGGGCTTACAGGAAATCCTGTGGTAGGTGGAGTTTCCTGTCCACAAACTGGGGAAATTTCCTGCAGTTTGGATTTCTTAGGTTTGAGATGCTTTGGCCAGTTTCAAATTCCCAGCATCACAGCCTCCACTGTGGCTCTCACTCTTCCCTCTGGTTAAGAACCTGGGGGCCAGGGCACAGAGGAGGACCCAGAGTGTTGGGGGACTGTGTTTACCTGGCATGCATCATGGAGGTCTTGGTCGCCCCCACTTCGGGTGTCTCCAGCGCAGAGCATATTGCTGGTGACGGTTCTGTTAAACAGGTGCTGCGGTGTGCAGCGGCTGGAGGGGTACAGCCGGACATGAGCCTCCTTCAGCCGCTCGGAGAAGAAAGGAGACGCTGAAAGAAAAGGTGCAGATGTCTTAGGGCTGCGCCTCCGAACCTTCCTAACTCTGCGACCCTGTAACACAGCTCCTCACGCTGTGGTGATCCCCCAACCATAACATTATCTTCACTGCTACTTCAGAACTGTAATTTTGCTACTGTTATGAATTCTGATTTATGTATACAAATCTGATATGCAGATGGTCTTAGGTGAGCCCCGTGAAAGGGTCGTTCAACCAACGGGTCGAGACCCACAGGCTGAGAAGCGCTGTCTGAGGGTCTAAGCGTTATTTATAAGCCTTTTGCAGAGAGAAAGCCGTTTCTAGTAAAAGCTGGCACAGACCAGGTTGGCCCCTGTGACATCATCCGTATTGTACTGCTGTGACCTCCAGCCGTTCTCAGGTGAGACCAGGCTTCTCAGTAGCGCACTGACAGTGGAGCCGGATAGCTATCTATCCCGAGGTGTGTCCTGTATACCACAGATGTTTGCCAGCCTCCCCGTCCCAACCAAGGGCCAGATCAGCCTTTATCAGACATGCGACACGGAGGCCACCAAGGTTCCAGACACTGCCAAACATGCCCAGGTGGCGAACTCTCCCCAAGTGAAAAACATCTGTTTAATCAGGCATTATACCGTGTATTCCTTACCATCAGGGAGCTAGTCCTGTTTCTACTTTGGTACTGAGGAAACTGAGAGGTATCGGTAATTAATTTTTTTTTTTTTTAGTGCTTAAGCTCGTAATGGTCCACACCTGTCATCTTGGAACACTTCAATAGGATTGCAAGTTTAAAACCACCCTAGGAAACGTCATGAGACCCCCTTCATAAAATAATACAAATACACGTCCGGGTGGGATCATCATTACTCCCTCAAAGTCAGCGTGATGAAAGCTTGGTCCTAGCCCTAAGGTGCTCTTTGGAGATGGTAGTGCTTTAGGAATGGCTCTGGGAGAAAGAAGCTAGGCCTTTGGAGGAGCTATTGAGACCCAGGCTCTCCCTTTCCTCTCTCTAGGCTTGCGCGTTACTACAAGGTAAACTGCCCCATTGCTGTGGGCTCCTGTGATACAGGCTGCTTTGCCACAGACCCGCAGACTGGGCCAGCTGACCATGGTCTGAAACTTCCAAAATCACGAACACAAACAAAAGCTTTCCTGTCTGGAGGTTAATTTATCTCATATGTCTTAACATTATTAGAAAGCTGAACGACACAGCCAGGGTCCCAGTAAACTAAGTCAGATGCAGATTGGTATTTGAACTCAGCCTGTACAACCCGTGTCTAAGAACACCCACCCATTTACACCTTTCCTCTCTGTCTCCCCTAGACTGTAAAGCTCTTCGGACCACCTCTCTGCCCCAGCTTCCTGAGACCTGCTCAGTGTCCCTGTAATGCGAAGAGGCAGATGGTAGCTTCCCATCACGTGGGCAGGCAGAGTCCTCGCCTGCATTTTTCCGTGTCACGCCAGAACGTTTTGTGACCACTTCCCTTCCGTCGCCTCGACTCTACAGGACAGACAAGGACAGGAGCCGGCCTTCCTCTCACTTACACGCCTCATGCTTGCCGTAGCCAGACAGCTCGCACTCTGTCCAGTCAGGAAGCTGCAGGTTGGGGTCAGGAAGGCAGGCCGTGCCGACCGAGCTGCTCTCCTGGGCACACTGCTTGGAATCTGACTTCAGCTGTAGTAACACTGGAAGCAAGAGAGAGGATGAGAGAGAGGGGGAGAGAGAGAGGAGGAGAGGCGTGACTCAGTGTTAGGGGAAGGCAGAGGGAGGGGCCCGGGGGAGAAAGATGGGCGTATGAGAATAACGGTATTTTACCGATGTCATTGTCGTAAGTGTCTTCATCAAATTCCTTATGGACTACATATTTTTCGATCTCAAATGTCTGCTCCTGCTCTCCAGGGACCACCCTGTATGTTCTGCCCAAGACCAGTTTAAGGTTCTGTGGGGGAAACCTAGTAGGAAGACAGCATTGGGACGTTTTACAATTTACTTAATTACTGTTGTTTTTTTATTTTTGCTGGAGCTACCCCCATGGGCTGGCTCGAAGGCCTTCAGAGAGCACAGGAAGCCGTACCTCTCCAGGAAGCAGTGGGCTGCAGACAGCACCCAGCAAGGACTGATCAGCACTCCCCCACACAGGAATCTCTCTCCCGGAGACCGCCTGTTCTTGACAAAGATGGCAGCCTGCCAAGGGTGCGAGGCGATGTCTGTGAAGAGCCCTCCTTTAATTCGAAACTGGGGCTGCTTGTATTGCCGCAGGCCACAGGTGGCTGGAGAGGGAAGAACAGAGATGCGAGGATCAGACCTGCAGCGTGGGCACGAGGCGGAGAGAACCCGCCGTAGTTTTCCTTTCTGTTGGATCCTTGAATTTTCACAGACTACTGCCCTTTCAGCATGTTGATACAGAGTGATATGACCATCTCCATGGTGACAAAAGCTGACTACAGTGATACGCCAAATATTATATGTGTATATCTTTATCCTTCCCAATGCTGAATTTCAGTGAAGTAGGAAAGCCTTTTGTGAAGGTTACCAGGACACCAGGATTAGAGCCCAGGCCTGGAATCTTCCTTCTGTGCATCACTCTTCCGATCCTGTCTCCAGCAGCGTCCCGGCTCTAGATACAACTCAGCCTTGCAGACGTCCTTCTGAGAACCCCTTCCATCCTTCAAGGCCAGCTCAAATCCCACTGCCTCACGAGGCTCTCCTTAACACCATAGCCTCTGAGCCCCTTGGCTTCCCGAGATGAACCCATCGTAAATGACCTTGGCAGGGAGCTCGGTTTATGTCTTACTTCACATTAGAGTCTGTACTCTGTGAGGACCACTCTGGCTCATCTGTGTGTTCGTCAGAACTGAGTAGCTATGATTGCTAATGAGTCAGTTTCCAAACGAAATGTTCACTTCGAGGACATGCGCCAACTTGAATTTTCGGTCCCCAGTCCTCTGTTATCGAGTCAGTGCCTCTCTGTTCAATGGACTCCGTGGGGGTGTAGAAATGCACAGAACTTGGCAGGCCACATGACTTCTGAGAGCATTTCTGAATACAAGGGCACTGAAGTCTCCCTGTCACCAGGCTACTGGGGAAATGTAGCAAAAAACCACTGTTGTCTAAAGGGCTCCACGATGTGAGACCTCTTTCTCCTTGCCGTCATCAGGACTATTACCACCCTCAACAGAGGTACCCCCACAGATCTAGACAAATGTTGCTGCCTATCATAGCTTCGGTCATGAAAGCCCCCACCCCGCCACGGCCTGGAGGTCGGGAGCTATAGAGGATAAGACGGGGTGAAGACACAGGAGGTAGCAGAGAAAACAGGGAAGACTTGAATGAGCCTGGGAAGAAGGAGTGGCGAAGTGGCTCTTACAGCATGGGGACACCTCACAGTATTCCCAGGTCAGCTTTCCGTCCTTTAGCACATGGCACCAAGGCTTGGCATCCCCATCTGGATTCCTGTAAAATAAGAGTTTGAGGTTTCAGTTACAGTCGCACCCAGGAGCAGAAGGAGGCTAAGCAGACCAATGGCAGAACCAGCAAGCCAGGAGTAAGGGATCCCAAACTCCACTCAACTCTGGCAGGCCCTCTGTGGGGGACGATAGTTCCCCTAACTTGCATTTGTTCTCTCAGTAACTCAGTGCTGGGAAGAACTGGACGCTGCTCTGTGAATAGATGTTTACAATACAACTGAATGGAAGCGCCATGTGAGAAAAGGATACGGGGTTAAAGGCCTGGGCTAGGGAGATGCCTGCTATATTAGCATGAGGGTCTGAGTTTCGATCCGCAGAACCCACATAACAAGCCAGGAATGCTGGGTGTGGTGAGCTCTTGGCACTCAGGAGCCAGAGGCAGGCAGATCTTTGTCTACATAGTGAGTACCAGGCAAGCCAGGGCTACATAGAGAGACCTTATCTGGAAAAAAAAATGTCAGGCATGGCAACCTGCTCCTGTAATCCCAGTTGGGGCAAGGGTTTTAGGGGCAGAGAGTAGATGTCTGAAGCTCATTGGCCAGCCTAGTCTAATAGAGCAGCTTCAGGTTCAGTATGAGACTCTGTCTCAGAAAATGAAGCTAGAGATCAATCAGAAAAAAGACACCTGATGTCAACCTCAGACACACACACACACACACACACCTGTATCAACCTCAGACACACACACACACACACACACACACCTGTAAATATATGTACCTTCAAACGCATGTATATACACCCAGACTAACAAATGTACACATATTGTACCCACCCCAACCCAAACATAAACTGATATATCTTGTTTCTCAAAAATAAGCCTAGCTATAGAAAACTAATAGGTTTGTTTAGATACTGTCCATTATCTTCCGTGTAATGCTTAACATGGAGTCTTCCCTCATCCCACAGCCCAGGCCTCTCTGCTGGGACCCAGCTCCCTAGCTCTGCTGTTACGTACCGGCAATAGTTATGTCTGCCCAGGCCAAGGGCCTGAGAGTTGGTCCTCCATGCTGTGTAACTCTTGCCTATCAGGAGCATGGAATTCCACGGGAGGCAGGAGGCCCTCGATGCGGTGAGGCTGTGGGTGCCACGGTACGTTAACCCTTTCCCAACATAGCAGTTCTCACTTTTTCCTGGAACAAAACATATCTCAAGCTTAAGCCAAAGTTGTTAATGTTGATGTGGCAAGTTGGGGCTCAGCAGGAGAGGGTCCGGGTCCCGTCAGTGGTGCAGGTGCTAGGAGATGCTGTCAAGGCCTTTACCTCTCTATTTCACTGTAGTTGGAAGGATCTGTAAAATTATCTTGATCCTTGAACCCTAACATTGGACAGGTGAGGGCAGACTGAACATAAGGGAAACCATGCCAAGCACTGGAAACCTCGCCAGCTACCCAGGGCTAGTGGAGTCATGGATGCAGGAGGGGAGCCTACAACCACTGCTTTCCTAAACCAGCACACTCCCTAACTGCACTCTAAATATCTGCCCTCATCCCTATAGATAAATGTGGTCCTCCGCCCTCATCAAGGGAACTTCTCCTCTGAACAATCAGAGATCATTACAAAAAACCACAACTAACCCAAATGCAGGGTTGCAGAGGCCAGAGTCCCAGTGGACACAGATATTGCACCCAAGGCTGCGTCTCCTAGGAATGTCAGAAGTTACACCCATAAAGTCTCACAATGTGTCTGCCAAAATGTGAACTGAACAAGGAAAACAAGAGACTTGCTAAAATGGATGGGGAAGCCCACAGGCCTCAACACTACATAAAGACTACAGGTAAATACAGAATGCTGAGAACGAAAGAAATTGTCTTCCCCAGCGAAGAGCACACCAATTGGTCATCTAATACAGAATAGTCAGCCTTGAAAGCATACAAGAGTTACATTATACAGGCTGAGAAGGCTATATTTAGGAAAATATATGCATATACATGCATTTAACAACAATTAATGAAAAAAAGAGTTTTTTTTAAAAAGCAACAAGGAGTATATGGGAGAGTTTGGAGAGAGGAAAGGAAAGGGGGAAATGGTGTAATTATAATTCTAAAAAATAAAAGAAATAATTTTTTAAAAAGTCAAAAGGACCAGAAATCTTAGGCTCAGGCCCATTCTGTGCTCTGTAGAGAAAATGGATGGGAAGTGGGTATCAGCCCAAGGTCAAAGAGGCACTAAAGGACAAGCCTGGATGAGAACCTAGGCCTTCTGACGCCCTGCACTCTGTGGCTGCAATGGCTAGCTCTGAACCCGCCCCTTCCTGAGGTACGGAGGGACTGTTAGATTTACACTCCCAGGCGCATCTCCCTTGAAGATGTCTGTAGCTGTCACTTACCCTTTGGGCAAGCCAGTATGCTGCAGAACTCCGTAGTATACTTCCCTGCCTTAAAGACATAGCACCAGGGCTTCGAGTCTCGGTCTGGGTTTCTGGAAAAACAGGCAGAGAGGACCAGTGAGGGTTGAACAGGAAGCCTCCCTTCTTGGCCCAAGGACTAGGCATACTTCTGTGGGCAGGGCTAGTGCATCTTGGGCTGAACGCTGTAAAGTTCTACCATGTTGGACAGAGACATGACTTCACTCTGCTCTTTCTTTGGAGATTAAGCAGGGTGTAAGGAAATGTGTAAGGGTACCAAGTTGACGAGAGTGTACAATAGCCACCTGTGTGTCAACATGGTTGAGCTACAGTCTTGGGCATGTACTTAAGCAATGATCCTGGCACTGCTATAGAGGTGTTCTGTGGCTGTAGTTAGCATCCA
Organism: Cricetomys ansorgei; assembly: GCA_026225945.1. NCBI lineage: Eukaryota > Metazoa > Chordata > Mammalia > Rodentia > Nesomyidae > Cricetomys > Cricetomys ansorgei. The sequence goes on from JAMJFZ010000107.1 coordinate 62,800,368, forward strand.
CAATCAGTTGAGTTTAAGTAAATTATCCCAGGGAGGGTGTACTTTGTCTAGTCAGTTTCAGTCCTGAAAGCATCAAAAGAGCTATGGCAATTCCTGCCTGAGTTTCCAGCCTGCTGGTCTGCTCTACAATTACAGATCCAGATACCTACACAGAGATAGGAATCGATGTCTCCGAGTAGCTTCTGTCTCTCTACCTACTTCCCTTCCTACCATCTACGTGTCAGTCTATCAATCACTGATATATGAATGCATTGATACATCTATCTCTATCATCTATTTATCTATATACGCATATATATATCCATATATGTATGTTTCGATCATCTCCCTACCCGTCCACCCATATATGCATGGACATATTTATATAGCTAGCTAGCTAGCTGCCTGTCTAGCAGGCATCAGCTGTTTTCCTAGAATACATGACTGGCCAGATCTTCCTCTGAATGTGATTTTTCTCATCAGAGACACCCTGCCCTGGAGGGAGGCACTCTCACCTGCAGTAATTATGATTCCCGAGGCCCAGCTTGATGGCATCTGGCCTCCTGGCGTTGAAAGGCTTCAGGGACAGAACGCTGCTATTCCAGTTGACACATTCAGCCCCATTTTCTGCTGTGCTCCACATGCCCCTGTAGGTGATGCCCTGGTCCTCAAAGCATGTTGCTCTAGTATCTGATTGACAAAAGGACACCACAGGGCTCTCAAGGGAACTTGTGCCTTGCCTGGGCACAAAAGAGCAGGCTGGCTGCTGGAGCTGCTGGAGCTCAGAGTGAGCAGGTGGACAGGGTCACTCAAGACACTGCAGCCAAGCCAGGCTCTGATCACTGGGCCCAATACCGTTGTTCCCTAGAGGCTCTCAGCTCTCCTCCCATCCCCTGCCCCCATACACATCTCCTTCTCCTTCTCAGTCCGTCTGAGAGGCAGGATGTCAGAGTGTCTCCACCCCACCCACCAAAGCGCTCACCCACATCACAGCGTTTCCCGATGAATCCATCAGGGCACTGGCAGACAAAGTCAGAGAAATACAGGGCCTGCTGACAGGTACCCCGTTGAAGCATCTGGGTTCACTGCAACCTGTCAAGTGCAAACAAGGAAACTCCTAACTAACTTTCAAAGCATCTCCAAGAATATAGGAACTAAAACTGCAGAGGCGTTCTGTATGTCAGCCACCGTTCCCACAGTTCACAGCAAAACCAACCCATTGTCCACTATAAAGCATATATATATATATATATATATATATATATATATATATATATATATATATATATATGAATATGTCTGAATATGAAGATCTGAACCACAAAGGAAGAGTTTGGGCCCTGGGCCTGAGCCCAAGTGCAGGGCCCCGGCGAGAAGCTGCTACGTACTTTTGACAGGCACAGAGTGGCACTGGGCAGAGCCGCTGCTGCACCTGCAGTATTCCACCCGGCTGCTCCTGAGCATGGGGCGCAGCCACGACTGGCGATGTTGGTAAGTTGTCTGGGTCTGCTCATCTCTGCAGGTCACTGCAACACAAAGCAGGCTTGATTTTCTAGGGCAGACTCGAAAAGAGAGGAAAGGCTCATCTGTCCTGGCTGCAGTCAACACTCTGTCTCCCTGTTCTGTAGTGAGGTCTACAGGACACTATGGTGAAGCCTATAGTCTGTACTGAACATATGTGGGGTTATTTCTTGTCATTTTTCCTTACATATAATGCCCAATTATTTTCATATATGGGACCATAGCACGTTTACGGTATATTAGGCATCCTGGGTAATCTGGAAGTGATTTAATGTATATGGGAAGATGCGTTCTGCACAAATGCCATGTCATTTTACCAAAAAGATTTAAGCATCAGTGGATTTTGGTACCCCAGGAAGGCCCTAGGACTGGCCCCCAATAGACAGGGTAACTGTGATCTACTGTGCATTTCTTAGGAATATGACAATAACAAATGCTTATTACTTTTTTTTGCCAGAATTCCTCTATTACTATTACTATTACCTTCGTTGGATGAACCTTTCTTTTGAGATAATTTGACTCTGAAAATGAATTTACATTAAGTAATAGTCTACTTTGCCACTTTAATCAGTCAAAAACAAAGCTGGGGTGGATGCACGCCTTTAATCCCAGCAATCGGGAGGCAGAGGCAGGTGGATCTCTGAGTTCGAGGCCAGCCTGGTCTACAGACTGAGCTCCAGAACATCCAAGGCTACACAGAGAAACCCTGTCTCCAAGAAACAAAACAAACAAACAAATAAAAACTAGTCAAAAATATACCTTTCCATATAACTGCCTAGCAGAATTTCTGATCCCCAATTACCATACAGAAAAGAAACATTTGGGGCTAAGAAAAAGGAGAAGAAGAAGAAGAGGAAGAAGAGGAAGAAGAGGAAGAGGAAGAAGAAGAAGGAGAAGGAGAAGGAAGAAGAAGGAGAAGAAGGAGAAGAAGGAGAAGAAGGAGAAGAAGAAGAAGAAGAAGAAGAAGAAGAAGAAGAAGAAGAAGAAGAAGAAGAAGGAAGAAGAAGGAAGAAGAAGGAGAAGAAGGAGAAGAAGAGAAGAAGAAGAAGAAGAAGAAGAAGAAGAAGAAGAAGAAGAAGAAGAAGAAGAAGAAGAAGAAGAAGAAGAAGAAGAAGAAGAAGAAAGAAAGAAAGAAAGGAAAGAAAATTGGCACACAAGTCTAGCAGAAAGTGTGCTACTTTCATTAGTGTTTTTCATGTATAAAAACATAGCAGGCGTTTATTTAGTAACTGCATTCCTAAAGAAGTACTGACTCGGACCACAAGGTAACTGGAAGCAGGGTGCCTTTGTCTCCTCAGCCTCAGGCTCTTGTCTGATTCTGCTGAGGTAAATTATTGATGTAGTGTCCATTCCAAAACCAGTGATACCAGGGAATTCTATTCTTCTTCAAGGTGAAGAGACAAAGGTTAGAAGTAACTGAGGCAATTCCAAAAGCTATCTAAGGGTCTCCAATAATCTTCCTAAGCCTGCAATCACCTTGGCTTCCAGTAACAGCAGAGCCTTGCGGGGCAGATAAACCCCACCCCAGAGAGAGCTGTAATCCACAAAGTGGAGACTGGGCCTAGAAGAGGGACAGCATCTCACGGGAGCCAGGCTCTCCCCTCAGACAGCAGGGACCTCTCCCAGGTCACACTGGGAGCTGCTTAGCGATTGCCTCTAATCGGGTTCTTCCACTACCAGAACTAAAGGTCCTGTTAGTACCGCAAGAGACAGACTTGGGACGCTGAACCCCTTTATTTGTTCTTCGGAGTTTCGAGTATTCCAAAGCTAGGCTTGGTGGTGCACGTTTATAATCTTAGCCCTGGGAGGCTGAGGCAGGAGAATTGCACAAAAAGTAAGCAGTCATTTTCACAAAAGCACCTGGAAGAGCTCAAAAGCATCCCACAGGTGGGTGGAATATTGATCTCCTGACGATTAAAAGCACTCTGAGGCCTGGGTGCCTCCTTCTCTACCACTCACCTCTGTAGGACCGGGTTCCTCTTCTGAACCTGCTGTGCATTCCCTGCAAAGAGACCAGGATGGAGGAAGGTCAGCACAGGCTGGGAGAGAGCAACCAGAGTCTTCCAATCAGGTGCCGTCTGCTCCAGGGCTCCCCTTCGGGTGAGTGGTCCAGATAGAACATCCTCTCTGTCTAATCCCTGCTCTTTCTACACGCCTAGTGGCACCCAGAAGAACTTTTGGCACAACAGAAGTGCTTCATTCGCATTGTTCAGTGTGGTCATCTCTAACCCCATGTGGCCACAGACTGCTTAAAATGTAGCTAGTGTGACTGATGAACTGAAATTCTTATTTTATTTTATTTATTTATTTTTTTGAGACAGGGTTTCTCTGTTGTAACACTGGCTGCCCTGGAACTCACTCTGTAGACCAGGCTGGCCTCGAACTCACAGAGATCTGCCTGTCTCTGCCTGCCTCTGCCTGCCTCTGCCTCCCTAGTGCTGGGATTAAAGGCATACACCAGCACCGCCTGGCTATTTAGTTCAGTTTAAATTTAGGTAGTGGTACATAGTTAGTGGGTTCCAGAAAGGGTGCCAAAGCTGCAGTTCCTGTGTCCTCCGTGCAGCATTGGGGTGCGCTCCCTTCTCTAAAAATCCTGTAACAAGGTGTTGCTCATTTGCCCTTACACAGTGCCCTGTGTTGGGGTACAGCTTTGGAAAGTGGGTGCAGCTTCTATCCCCATCAGCTTACCTACTTCAAGAGCTCATGATGCTTGCCTTTCCTTAGTACTCTATGGATGAATTCAAATATATTCTTTTTTCCTGAGCTGGGGACCAAACCATGGCCCCATGCGAGCTCTTTACCAACTGAGCTTCACCCTAGCCCCTGGTGCTTTGAAGCCTATGTTAATCTCAAACCTCCCAGCTGCAGCTGGGACTTGAATTCTAAGTTTCCTACCCAGAGGGTCGAGTGTACTCTGTGTCTGTGATGGCTCCTGGGAACTTCTCCCAACCTGAGCTGCTTAGGAGCGTGAAGACTCCTGGTTACACCATGAACATCTATTAAATCTGGTGACCTGATGGGCTGAGGCATGGAGGTGGGCCCACCTGGTCAGCCGATGTGAAAACCACACCACAGAGCAGCAGCACACACAACAGCTCCATCTTCATTTTGCTCCCCAATTCTTCTGTGTCCCTTTAGTTTTAGAAGAAAAATAAAAAGCAAATTAGGCATGTGGTGTGGGAGAGCAAAGGACCGTAGGAAATTCAGGACCCTCTTACTTTATGTCAGGTGACCCTTCCAGCATTGATTCAGACATTGTTGTTTGGAAAATTCTACATATAGACAGTAGACAGACAGACAGACAGACAGATGATAGATAGATATAGGTGTATGTGTGTATATGTGTGTGTGTGTGTGTCTGTGTGTAGAAAGAGAGAGTGTATATACAGATAGCTTCGTTATTAAATATCCAGCTCAGTGGCGTTACACACGTACACATTGCCACGTGCTCATCACGCCTTCCATTTCCAGAACTTTATCCCAGTGAACTGAAATCCCTTAGCCATTAAAACATGGCTCTTTGTTCTCCCAACCCCTGGCCACCAACATTCTACTTTCTGTGTCTGTGATTTTGGCTACTTTGCATATATGAGAGACATGGGCTCATACAGCGTCTGTCCTTTTTTACAGAGGTGAGTCAGTTAGCGTGATATCCTACAGGGTCATCCACCCTGCAGACTGTGTCAGAATTCTCGCCCCTTTTGAAGCTGGTCAGACCACGTTTTGCTTATACAGTTATCTGCTAACAGACAGTCATGCCTGTGAGATGAAAAGTAAGATTATCTCTGGCACCTCTTGGCTACCCAGGGGCTGCGTCACCTGGGCTTGGCTCTCTGGCATGAGCTAGGAGTCACAGTGTTGTCTTCTATCACCGTTTCGGAGGGAGGGATTGCTTGGGGCTCTGTTGCTGGCAGGTCATGGTGCCAGCTCGCCTGCCTCAGGTGCCCCAGCCTTAATGATTGGATTTAGTGATTGGAATGGACCACTTCTGAAGCGTGGTCTCTTTCTTCTGTCAAAGGGAAGGCTCCCTCCATGTTGGTCCCAGTTCCCTTTGGAATATCTGTCTCCTTTGATGGAGACTCACAGATCTGATGAAGAGGCAGCATTTGCTAACTGGTCCCTGAACTCACCTCTCCCATGACCCCCCACCCCCCAATCCAGTTTTCTCTTATTTTTCTTTTCCCATGGTTTCTGCTTTTGGTGGCTGAAAGTAGGTTAGTTGGCCTGGTTCTTTTTGTGGTCTGGCAAGCCCTCTCACTCCTCCTCCACAGCATCAAAGCAGGACTTTCCTTCCCCTGACTCATTTCCCTTCAGCCACAACAACTCTGATTCCCACTCCAGCCACTGGCTCAGAAGTTACCAGGATCCATCTTGCCTGCAGTTGGCTCTGGCTTCTCTGCTTTTTTGAAAAACAACTGTCTTCAGGGAGTGTCACCTAACCTCTGAGTGTGCCCCAACTTCCCTTCAGCTCCAAGATGAAAACAGAAAGGGAGGCTACTGCCTGCTAGATTGGTCTGGGGCTGTCTGGGGTTGCAGGGAGAGAGTCCAGAGATACAGGGAGAAGGTAGGGATGTCAGTAGAGCCAATGTGATTCAGTAAGAAAGTGCATGTCGGGATGGTGGTGACAGGCTGAGGAGGGAGCATAGAGCCCCAGGGGAGGGAGCACAGAGCTGTGGGGAGGGGTAAAGCAAAGGTGGTTCTGTACGCAAATGCAGGTCATGGGCTCATGAGGAATCCTGTCCTACTGGATCCACCGTCCATGACTACTCCCCATGGCAGGGATGGAGGGCTCCTAGGATCTTTTCTCTTCTTGACCTGCCCCTTGCAGGGTGGACTGGGGGCTGTGGAGGCTTTTCCCTCACTGTGGGGCCAGCTGGGCTAGTGCCTTTCTGCCTTGGGCAATTCTAGAAGGAAGGGGGTGGCAACAGAGGTCGCCCGAACAGGCTTTCTCTGCTTTCCTTACCTTTTCCCTTTCCCAGTTTCCCCAAAATTCCACTTAAATACCCTTAATTTTGTCAGTAGGACACCTACTCAGTTACTGGGTTGCTTTTGTTGTTTTGAGATAGGATCTTTCTATGTAGCCAGTTTGGCGTTGATGACAGGGAAGTTAGTCCAGTCCTGCTTCAGCCTCTGGAATAGTGGGTGTCTTAGTTACTTTTCTATCGCTGTGAAGAGACACAATGCCAAGACCAAGGCAACTTATAAAAGAAAGCATTTAGTCGGGGAATGGTTTATAGTTTCAAGGGATGAGTCCATGACCGGCATGGCAGACAGCATGGCAGCAGGCAGGCATGGTGCTGGAGGAGAGATGAGAACTTTCATCCTGATCCATATGCACGAAGCAGGTGTGTGTGGAGGGGTGAGGGTGAGAGGGGTGGAGGTGGGGGTGGAGCTAACTAGGAATAGCGTGGGATTTTTAAACCTCAAAGCCCACACCCAATGACACACCTCCTGCAAAAGGCCACACCTCTTAATCCTTCCCAAACAGTTCCACCAACTTTCGGCCAAGCGTTCGAAGAAGACGAGTCTGTGGGGGTCATTCGCATCAAAACCACCACACTGGGATTATAGGAATTCCCCACCATGCCCAACTAACTCAAGGCACTCTAGGTGTCAGACAATCAAGTCTCTAGATGCAGAGTAAAAAAATTACATCGCTGATGCATGTATATGCACACCTTCCTCTCCCCAAGGGGACAGCAGGTAAGGAGGCAGAGCTTATAGGCAGGGCTGGCTGTGAAGACTCCAACAGCTGCAGTGCATCATGGTGAGCCCCTGCTCCTCAGCTCAGGTGTTAAGGACTTGTTACTTATCTGCATCTGGGCTTCGGGCCTTGCTGGGCCTTGAGCCAGTGAAGATGAGTTGCACATAAGCAACTCCACAACTACACTCCACAGAGACAATCACAGCAAACCGCTGGATGGCCACACGGCCGAAGAGGAGGAAAGGGAAACCAGTCACATGCCAGATGAAAAACAGCGCAGCCCCGAGTCAGGAGAAAGAGGGGGGGAAACTTCCTTCGATTTTGTGGGAGATGTGGGTGTAGAGGGCACGGGCAAGTCCGGGACAGCAAAGTGACCAGCAGAAGCGTGGCGTTAACCCAAGGCCTGCGGAGTGGGAGTCTGCCTCTCATAGACTCTGGGCACCCATCGGAGGTGCTCATGGGTGCTCGTGGGCAGGCCAGGCTGGCATCTAAGGAATGTGTCTGAGGCTCGTTTTGTGAGTACAAATACGTAATTTTCGTTCTCTTCGTTTTGCATATATAGTAATTTCCCAGTATTATTTTTAAAAAAAAAAAAAACTAAAATAGAAAAAGATGAACAAAAGAAAACAAGCAAGCAAATGGAAGGACAAGAGGAAGGAAGGAAGGAACAGAGGGAGGGAGGGGAGAGGGAGGGGGAGGAAAGGGGGAGAGAGGGGGGAGGGAGGAGGGAGGGAGGAGTCAGGGATGACGTCTGTCTTACTTTGGTTGGGCTGTTATCCTGACTAGGAGAGGGGTGGAGGAATGGCTGTAGGACCTGCCTTCAAGGTCCCAAAGTCCCAGCCCTGGCAGGCCCACCTCACACAAAATTGAATTTTATGGATTTGAGAGAAGCACTTTTTCCTTCTTTATACAAAGCTTCTGTGTGAATCAGAAGACACGGAGTACGTGCCTTTGCCAATAACGCGCAATATAGATTTCCAGGTAGCACGGGCAGGCATTCTCGTGTATGCATATTGCATCTGTCAGTCAAATCTTCTGAAACACATGTGCATCTCAAGGGCAACTCTGCCCTTCCTGATGGATGCCATGTGCTGCCCTGTCAGCCGCAGCAGCCATGCAGTTTATTGCCCCCCCCCCATCTGCGAATGAGGGAAAGGGAAGATGACAGGGGCTTTGCTATAAGCTGGCTCTCTTTGGAGGTGGACTACTCCTGTAGCCAAGAACCAAGAACCACAAACCATTTTGCTTGTGGATCGGACAAAGCTACTCGGATAGCAATAAGCTGATTGACAGAAAGATGTCCTCGGGGCCTTTGCAGGACCCTGTCCTTCTTACATCCCTCGCAAAACCATCTTTGTTCCACAAAATCCACTCTGGGGAAGGAACTTAATAACTCATTCACAGGAGGTAAAAGCATCAGATCAAAAAGATGAGAAACGATGCTGCTCCCCACAGTGAAACAGAAAACAAGCTCCCAGCAGAGCAAACCCAATTGGCTAGACTCTCGGAGTTCTCCTGAGCTAGCTGTCCCGGGCTTCTGTTGTGCCGTGACGCACCTGAAAATGGGTAATGTTATTTTACTCACACACTGGCCACAGCTCCCTTCTTTATAGTATATAGGAAAGTGATCTGCAATAAAGGAAATACACACACACACGCACACACGCACACACACACACATATATATATATATACATATATATGTGTTTATGTATGTATGTGTGTGTGTGTATGGTCAACTATACGCATTGGGTCTGAGACAGTGTTCAAATTATTCTGTTGTTTAGATGTTCATGCATCAGAGGATGGAGGACTTGAACTTTGTTCTTGAGCAAGGGTGCCAGCCCATTAGACAAAGCCAGAGCTTGGCCAGGAAAGGCCGCTGGGAACCCACGCGGCTTTCAAATTTTGTACCACGTGCTAGGTTGCACTGCTTCTGTCTTTGCCACGGACACTCCAGGTTCTTTTCGCTTTGCATAAATTCCATGGAGAGCAGAGTTGGAGAGTCAGCTTCTAAGAGTAACAATACCCCTAAAATGGCACATGGCTTTGAGGCCACACTTCCACCTCGACTCTCAACCACCACAGCCCAGAAAGCCAACCAATTAGAGAAGTCTCCAGAACTCCTACAACATCACAGACATGCTCCTAGAACAGATTAAGAGTTGGGGTGAGTTGCTTTAGTAGGAATTGGACCTGGGAAAAGGCAGTGAGCTTCCACAATAGCTTGATTTGGGTCTGGCCTGGTGGCACACACCTGGAACCCTAGCATTTAGAAGCAGAAGGAAAATGACCACAGCAGATTTGAGGCCAACCTGGACTACATATCAAGGGCCAGCTACACAGAGACTCGGCCTCAAAAGAAAGGAAGAAGAAAAACAACTTACCTTTACTTGTTGAAGCAGAGACAGCACCACCCCCCAGGACAGCTCAATGAGTGGGCTTTATTTACCTCCTTTTTGGGGGGAGTGGACTTCCTAATGATTAAATATATATCGAGCAAGCTCAGGCTGTACCATTGACCTACATCCCTAGCCCCTGGTTTCTTCTTTCTGGGGTCTTATTGTTTGTTTTTGTTGTTGTTTTGTTTTAGGCAGGATCTTTCCATGTAGCCCAGGCTAGCTTAGTACTTGCTGTACCCTTCAGACTAGTCTTGAACTTTTAACTTTCCTGTGTTTGTTTACTGAGTGCTGGTATCACAGGCATGTGCCGCCACACCCAGCCAAACTATTTTCAAAATCTACCAACACGTAAGAAACTCTTAGGCTGACGAGATGGCTCAGAGGTTAAGGCACTTGCCCTCAAGCCTGATGACCTGAGTTCAATTCCTGAGACCCACAGAGTGGAGAAGAAAATCAGCTTCTGGAAGTTGTTCTCTGATCCCAAGCGTGTACACACACACACACACAAATGTGTCTTTCAAAAGCAACTCTGAACTTCTCAAAGAAGTAATTTTCCATAGGTGCCATGAAATGTTCACCCCAAAGCTGGAGTCTAAACAAAATATCCATCTAAGCTTCTGGGCTCCTTCTACTTTCTAAAGCAAAAGCACACCCCCCACCCCAAGGTGGAATGAATCAATAATGAAATAGTTTGCTAATTCCTCAGTCTGCCTATGGACCTCGGGAGGAGGTCCCGATCAGAAGTGTTCATCACATCATTCTATAAACGTATTTGATTTTTCCAGCCTTTCCGGAAAGTAACACCACAGCGATGAGAATTGTACTTGGATGAAAGCCACTTCCACTAACTCAGCAGGGACCTGAACGCCCATCGCTTGCCTGGCAATTAGTTTTCAAAGCACCTTATGTCCATTAATCACTTAAGGCCACACAGCTCACTTTACATGTGTAAAGACCAGGCAGAACGTCAAAAGCGCCCCCCAGGTGGTAGTTTGGCGACTGACACCTGCCTCCTGAGCTATCCCAGTCTCTGAGCTCTTCCCACTTACTGTCTGTGCAACACTTGCCCGTGACACTTTTTTCTTTTAATTTCTGGTGCTGCAGACTGGACCCCAGAGCCTCGCACACGCCAAGCACATATCAAACCACTGAGCTACAGCCCAACCTGCTAGTAACATTTTTAAAGTGGCTCAGAGAGAGCTAGCATTTCTCAATGCAAGGAACGTGACCCTTGAACTCTCAACTTAGACCCCCATCTGCCACTTTACAGGTCTAGGTGGGCAATGTGGCCTCTTGGAGCCTTAGTTTTCTAGGCTTCCTAATGAGCTGATTGTTTCCAGCGCGTATATTTTCCAAAAGTTAGAGAGTAGATACAGATCCTGGATGTCTGATGCACTACCCTCGTCATGAACACCCTCATCAGCAGGAGCTCAGAGTGCTTGAAGCTCCTGATAAAGAGGAGGTGCCAAGCTCTCTGGGGTCCCCATCATCTTTACACATTAATACTGAACCCTGCTTCCTAGCTCATATGACGTGACTCTTGACAAATGATAGAAAATGTCACATCCTTCTTCCAGGTTCAGAAAGCAGTATGAACAGGAGCCATTATTTCCCAGAAGCAGAGCGATATCGTATATCCCATCTCTTTTTTTGTTTGTTTGTTTTGGGTTTTTTTGTTTGTTTTTTTCAAGACAAGGTTTCCCTGTTGTAACTCTGGCTGTCCTGGAACTCACTCTGTAGACCAGGCTGGCCCAGAACTCACAGAGATCCTCCTGCCTCTGCCTCCCAAGTACTAGGATTAAAAGTGTGCACCACCACCTGGCACCTATATCCCATTTTTAATCTGTTTTCTTGTTTGCCTTTTCCAGGGCAATTTGCACCACACAACAGGCCCTCACACCCCATTCTTTAAGTATTAGGTGGAGAACAGCTGGTTTGTGTTTCTTGGGCTGTGCTGACACAGCTCTCCCGGGCTCCCCCCGCAAACATGCCAGAGAAATGCTTGCTACATGGCCAGCGGTCTGCTTCATTTTCTTTTCTAGTAACAAGGAAATTAATTTGTCTTGCCTTCTACTCCCATACTCCCATCTACAAAAGCTTGTCTCCCAGGTAGGGCGGAAATAGGCAGTTGGACCAGAGTTAGAAGACAACAGTGCTTGAAAAAAGCTTTGGGACTCTCTTCCCCTCCTCCTCTTCCTTTCTCCCTCTCTCTCTCTCTCTTTCTCTCTCTCTCTCTCTTCTGAGATAAGATCTCATGTATCTAGCCCTGAACTTCTGATTTTCTTGCCTTTACCGCTGGAGAGCTAGGGACTACAGGTGTTCACTACCACACCCAATTATGTGGTACGGGGGGTCAAGTCTAAGGGCGGCCTGCGTGCTAGGTGAACACTGCCAACTAAGCTACAGCCCGACTCTAGCTCTAATTTTCTACAAACCTGGGCCATCGGCACAGTTTGGTGTGAGACCCGTCCCACGGCTTGCTCAAAGCTGGCATTCATTCTTGGTTTCTGGGGTTAGCTGCCTCATGCAGACCTCTCTGCCAGTATGCCCGAAGCAAATGGCCACAAAAAGCAAATGAACAGAATATTCCAGCTCTACACGATCCTGTTTTATCAGAACAGAGCTGAACTCGCTCAGCTAGACAAGACAATAGGTGCACAGTTGCCGAGGAGTCAGACTGTGCCCACTCAGACCGCAAACGGCTCTCACTCGCAGATGCTTGGTGTTGCAGGGAAGCGTGTGAATTTTACCCTGTGAATGGTGCTAAGCATCACCACGGCTGGTGAGCTGCAGGCTCAGCCATTAGGTTGAAAACAACCACATGTGGGGGGGACTCTGTGAGTCACTCTCAGCCTTGGCTGAGCACCCTGCTCACTGAGCCCTCTGAATGTGTTCAGCTCTTCCTTTCACCAGCCCCCAAAAGCCTTTCCAGAATCTCAGATGCTCCTCAGCGCCTCCCTACCTCATCAAGCATCCTGTGCCTGGGAGGAAGCAGACCAGCTGCTGTATATCTCACGGGAGGCTTCCCAAATAGTCTGGGGGTGTCTTGGAAAGTCTGCCAGGATATAGCTTGGGCCAGGGTATGCAGCTAGCATCGCTTCTACCACGATACAGGCCCGCTCTCCTGAGAACACTGTGGGTGGAATAAAAACGATGCACAGAGGGAGCGATTTACGTTTTAGTGTTTCCAGTCTGGTCTGGCTCAGGATATGGCTTAACTGTCACAGGCTGTCTGCACCCGGTGTGCCACTCACCTACAGTGATTGGTTTTGGACAGGGCAGGGTCTGGATCTCAGCAAGAATTCCTAAGTAATCTTTCAGTAATTGTACTCCAGTTGTATTTGTGAAGTGCTCACAGGATTGCAACCACCACCACCACACACACACACACACACTTTTTTTTTTAATATATCCTGCCTGCCGCCATCATCAGCTGCAGAAGACCACCGAATCATTCGGTCATTGGAAATCAGCCACCAAAATAAACCATTGCTACTGCATTTCTCTACACTGGAGTTTGTCCTTAGTTGTCTGGGAGCTCAGCATACTTTCCTTCCCTCCCCCACCCTCCATCCTCCCACTGTCTCGGTGAGGTTAAGAAAACAAAAGGTCCTGACTGAATCCAGGGAGCCTTTAGACTTCCCTGCTGCAGTCGGAGAAAGCGGAGGCATTGGTGCATGCACGATGAGCAAGGGGTGAAACTGACTGCAAAATCGTTGAGAGGGTGTGATGAACATGGGGAGAGACCAGTTTTGCACTCTGACTCCAAGTGGAAAGGAGAGGTCTCTAAAAGTCCCCGCTCGCCTCTCTCAGCCCTTGCCACCTAGTTACTCATGCTGCCCAGGCAAGACCCTCTCCTTGGTGCCCAGCCTGTTTCTTAGTGGGTCAGCTGATGGAAGAATGCCATACAACACCCGCCAGGACCCTTTCATCTATCCAAAGCCGCTGAGTCTGGTCACTGCCCGTTAGAGCCGCTCCCGTTGTCTGTTCAAAGAACCCGAGTCGTTCTCTTCGCTTTCTCTCCTAACTGTGCATGCAAGACTTCTGCAAGCAGCACATCTGTCCTGTTCTCTCCCTCTCCGAATCACTTCAGCTTACCCAGAGTCATTGTAAAGACCTTGAGAAGTCATCGCCTTCTGTATGGATGCTAGCTGGTCCTCTTTCTGCCCGACTTACAAGTCTGTGCTTCCATGAAGCATCCCTTTGCTGCCTCAGTTTGCCCCCAAAGACTGTGAAGGGACACAAGAAGAATGGGCTGTCACACAGGCGCAGAAACTCAACTTACCCTAAGTTCTTGCTTCTTTCCCACCCTCGCAGAGGCTTCTCCTTGGCGCTGAGCGGATGGGATGTCGCGGGCTCTGTCTCCCTCAACAGCTCAAGCCAATTTTAAGGGTGAGGGAGGGGTGGGGCCAGTGGCTCTAGGTAGGCGGGTCTCTCCTAAGCTGGTGGGTGCCGGGTGGACCGGGCCACCGAGGAGCCAATAGAATAGTCCGCGTTCTAAGGAGGGGGAGGAAGTGCGCGCGGAGGAGCGCAGCCAGTCTTGGCTTGGCGCCAGCCTGATTATTCACCGTACTGATGTCATCGAATCACAGGGGCTTAAGAATCATCCTGCTTTAAATTCCTGGTCTCAAAGGCCTAAAAGGGACTGTCGGGATCTGCGGCTCTAAGCCCCTGTGTGACCCTGAGTTTCTAATCAGCCCCGCCCTAGTAGACCTCCTCCAGGTCGTCTGGAATCTGAACTACCTCTCAGGACGCATGGGCAATCAGCCACTAGGCGGAGGATGCGCCGGGGTGGGAGTGACTGGGGACAGTAAGCACATGACGACAGGGCTGTTGGGTCCTCTCCCACCTCCGACTTGCTCTCTCAGGCCCCTGGACTGACACGCTCCCTAGCCACTTCTCAGCTCTGAGAATTGCGAAAAGGAACGCGAAGGAATGAATGAGCAGCTCTTTTCATCTTCAGCCCTCTGAAATTCCATCACAAGCAATCCTACCCCCAAACCCCCTCCCTGGGTGGGTGGATGGGGAGCAATGAAAGCTTCGGAAAACTTCCTTGCTGGTGGCCTACACCCTTCCCAGCCTACAGAAGCTTCCGCGGTCCTGGGGACCCCGTCTCCCAAAATTCCAGCTTAGTTGTTCTCTGCAACTGCCTTCTGCACTTCAGAGGGGCTCAGCCAGTGGTCTCCCTCTGTTACCCTGCGTGTGTAGATGAGAGGAGGGTTTCTCTGTACTCACAGGTGCCCTGAGCTTTGCTGAAATGCACACAAAGGAAAGAGAGTAGCTAAAACCCCACAGCCCTGGAAACCCCGGCGTTTATGTTTCCATCTCCTGGGGATTTTTTTCCCTCATCCGGACCCCAGGGAAGCCTGGGAAGCCAGAGATGTGTATGGAAAGCTGATACCATGACAATGGGATCTTTGATTTTAGTCAAAGGATTGCCATGGGGGTGGGGAAATGAAAATAAATCTTGCTGACATCACATCCTGGGAAACTTGCCTGGAAGCCCTTTGCCCTCGAGAGAAATGGAATCCAGGGCAGATAACATGGGCACGGGTGGATAAGAAAAAGAAGTGTAGAAGGCAGATCCCCAAGGCCAGCTTCTGCAGTGGGGGGGGGGGGTCCTCTCAGTAGAGCCAGCCGCCCCTCAGGGGACAGAGGACAGACCCACGGAACCGTTTGTCTGGGCAGTGGACAGCTGCTGGAGCACCAGGCAAAGACCATGACGAGATCAAAGACTAAGAAGTGATGCAATTTTGAGAGAAGCCCAAGGAAGGAGAAGTGGGAAGAAGCTGGCGAAGCGGCTGTGAACCAGGCAGTTGGCATTCTGCCTACGAACTAAGAGGGCCTCCTTTTTAAAGGAAAACTATGTGAGTTTTCGATGGTAAATGAGCTAAACATCGGATAGGGTTATGGAGTCATACTATAGTGCCGTGGCCCGTCCTGGCATGCCATGGCCGGTCCTGTCTTGAAATCAGGCCCTACTAACCTCCAAGGCTCACAGACCCACATCTTCCTGCTGCCCTGCCACCCTCCCCCCACCCCCAGGATATATGGATATTAACATTGCTGTGTAGACAGGGACTTTTCTTCTGTGGTACAGCTGACTATCTGACTATGCTCCCATCTGTAATCACTAAGCCTTACTCCTGTAAGTAACCCCAGTTAAACTCATTGTTTGATTCTCCAAGCCAGACTCACGGAATTGTTTCCTTTGCCTGTCCTCAGTACTGTGTCTAGGGCGAACAGACACTTGTTCATATCTCCTTAGAAGTTAGTGCAGCATATTTCATCTTGGCCTTCACCTAGACTGGAGACTTGCACTGGCCAGCTGGACCGGCTGTGTGAATTGCATACTCATACACAGCCTGAGAAGCAGTAGATAGGACAAAGTGAAAATATGAACATAGTCCGTAGAAATGGCGTCTGTGAAGAAGAGCTGGCCAGGCTGTCCCGGAGGCCTTGGCACCATCCTTGCAAATTCTTAGTAGGTTAGAAATGATAAAAATCACAAGTTAAAAATCAGGTAATTCTCTTGGGGCAGTAATTCTTCAGAATTTTTAACCTAATAATAATAAGTTTTAAAATCCCACACATGATTATCATAGATGTAAAACACTGTGTTCTGCTTTGTGTGTTTGTTTGGAGACTGGCTATGTAACTCAGGACCTGGGGCTCACAAGAGTGAACCATCAACACTGTTTTGACTAGGTGGCCCTGAAAATAACTTAGAAGTTCAAAAATAGAGGAACAGCGCCATACAGCACACCGACACAGTGCAGTATTGCAGAGCATTAGGGTGATTGGTACAGAATTATATAGACATATCAAAATTAGTAATAGCGCCTTGTAAGTGGAAAACAAATTTGTATATGAGCTGTGATGTAAATTCTATAACCCCACAGGAACGAGTGGGTAAAGATTAAAACAGAACATTACTGTTGGAGTGAGGTAGCTCCGGTGCGTTATTTTCTTTCTTTCTTTCTTTCTCTTTCTTTCTTTCTTTCTTTCTTTCTTTCTTTCTTTCTTTCCTTCCTTCCTTTTTTGTTTTTGTTTGTTTGTTTGTTTCAGACAGGGTTTCTCTGCTATAACTCTGACTGTCCTGGCACTCACTCTGTAGAGCAGGCTGGCCTCCAACTCACAGAGCTCCATCTGTCTCTGCCTCCAGAGTGCTGGGATTGAAGGCATGCGCCACCACCGCCCGGCTTCTGTTCCATTCAATGGTTGGTGTACACTGCTTTGAGGAAAAGAAAGTGACTCCATACTGGACGCAGCCAAATCTGAGAGTGCCCAGTCCGTGAACCTCTCTGACTCAGGCATGGGGAAGGAATGGCTGTCCATAGGAGCAGGTTCCAATGATAGAAATTTGCCTTTAATAACTTAACATGGATTTGTTCATGAATTTATTCAATCTCTTTCCAAGCACACTGTATTTTCAGTCAGTTCCTTGGTAGTGGGGATCAAGTTTCTTAGGTTGGTTCTCTGAATTTCCAATCTCCTTTCTTTGCATCTACCACCACCTCAGTTGAGCTTCCAATCCAGAGGATAGTCATCCAAGAGCTATGTGGCCTGAGGCAGGGATCCGGGTTGGACACCAGGAAGTGTGCTTTCTCCTCTCTCTGTTTGCCTTGTGTGTAGATTTGCTTTCTTGTGTTTGAGATGAGAGTACTAGAGTCACAGGGCTATTATGTGACTCAAATAGGGTGGCACGGGAAAAAATGCTTTGTGCTGAGTGACCTGCTATTGGCCGTTTAATAAACCACTTTAGGTTTTCAGGACCGGGGATGTGGGTCAGTGGAAAGCCCTGTGGAAGGGAAGGAAGGCTTTTTGTTTTTCCAGATATAGTGAAGGGGCATTTAAAGATTTTCCACCTCAAAATTTCTCAAACTGTGTTCTAAGCAACATTGGTGTCACACACATGAACAAAATCACTGCATCCGATGCAAAGTCACAAGAGGAAACTGAAGAGGACAAGAGGCACATGGGAACTCTACGCCTTCTGCTCCCCTTTTCGATAAACTTAAGACCGCTGCAAGAGGGCTAGAGGGATGGCTCAGCAGTTAAGAGCACACACTGCTCTTGTAGAGGGCCTGAGGTTGGTTATCAGCACACACGTCAGCCTGCGACTCCCTGTAACTCAGCTCCAGGGGATCCGATGTCTCTGGCTTACACACACACACACACACACACACGATTACAAAATAAGAAAAATATAAAAACAAATCCTTTTAGGAACGGCTCTAAGAAATGTCTACTCATTTAAAAGTGTTTGAAATGCATGCTAGAGCCATTTCTGACATGGAGATATAGCTATAATATTTACTATACACGTTATACATAGGGTCTTAGTTATTTTGATGAGATCAGTTGCTCTGTGGGAGCATTTGCTGCCCCCTGCTTTCATGCCAGTATACTAACACCAGTGGCCAGGTAGAAGTACTTTGTGGTAATTTTGTACCTTTAAGGATGTCCATGATTAATACGTTTAGGAAAATAGAGCTATTCTAATCCAAGTTCTCATTTCTTTTCTTCTTTTCTTCTGTTTAGTTCCGTTTTACTTCGTGGTGCCAGGGAGAGGCCCCAGTCCTGCGGGTGAGTGCACTACCATTGTCCACCCTTGCATTTTAAGCTTGGGGACACTGAAGAGTGACAGCCCTGAAGCTCTGCCAGCCAACACTGGGGCGCTGTGCTTAAGCCTTTACTCCTCTCCTGTGGCCTGAGGAGTGCTTGTTCCCTTTCAGCCTCTGGGAACTCTGTTTGCTTAATTCTCTTCTTCACTTGTTTGGTTATCTTAAAAATAACGACAAGGACAGTAACCCAAGCCAAATGACCACAGTTAGCATACTTCCTTCTGACCATAGCCGTGGCAGACAGTAGTTGTGCTGGGACAGGCTCTGCAGAGAGAGACCCTGGAGCCTTCTAGCTCACTGCAAACTCCTCGGGATGGAGATGCACTCCTGACCAGCACAGTGACTTAGGCAGCACCCGCTCCTGCATCTATTCTGGTTTCCAGCTAGGGACTGCGTGTGTCCGGGGGAACAGGAGCACTAACTGTTTACTCTGAGCCCACCTTCCCTCCCCAGCACCGAAGGACTCTCTGCCCTGCCTTCTTCCCGAGCCAGGCATCTTTACCTGGTACACACAGCTTCAGTATCGCTTCCCACAACTCCTCTCCCCACCCATGCAAATGATGCATGATTTATAAAAATGCCCTTTTACCTCATTCTAGCTACATCAAACATTCCCCAAACGTTCTCCCCCGTGAAGGATTTATAGCAATCCAAACAAACCTGAGGTCATTTCCCTGGCCCCAGTCTTCCTTTATCTGTGGGGTACAGGGTTTCCTGTCTGATTTTAGTCACAGACTGGAATGGTGACATCTTGACTGTCCCTTGACCTATCTTACTAACTTTTCAGGAGTGGCTGTGTCTACATCTTTTATTAGAAATTAAGGAAGTACACGGCAGGTGCAGCTCAGCAGAACAGAGCACATGCCTAGTGGATGAGAGGCCCTGTGGTCTTCCATACTAGTACAGAGAGAGAGAGAGAGAGAGAGAGAGAGAGAGAGAGAAGGAGGAGGAGGAAGAAGAAGAGGAGGAGGAGGAGAAGGAGAAGACGGAGAAGAAGAAGGAGAAGGAGAAGAAGAAGAAGAAGACAGAGCCCTGAATAAACTCTGGACCTGAGTCACTTGACCTAATGCTCCCTGAAGAAAAGACCCATTGTGAGCACTTACCTGGCAGAGCCGTGGTCAGCCACTCCCCTCATTCTGAAGTTACCCCTGGCTGTGAGGACTAGTACAAACCTTATACTGTGATGTGGAAAAACAAATCAGGTAATAAGACCCTTTGCTGTGGGTGTTTAAAACACACTGTACACGAGGTACTGACAGAATGGGAGAGAGAGGCTCTGGCTGTGGAAGTATCCTTTGATATGCAGGAGACAGGTAAGACAACTCCCCAAGGAGGGAGTTGTCATCATAACCTATCTGTAAAAGGTGTCTTTGGTAAATTTATCAGGAGACATAATGTATAGCTCAGCAGTTAAACCTCCTGGAGACATGATTTTTTTAAAAGATAAGTTCTGGATGGGAGGTGTCCATTTAGTCAGGAGAAAGAATAGGAGAAAGAACACAGGTAGTACGTGGGCATAAAATGGAAGTGCTCTTCATAGATTTGTAGTTTCCAAAGTTAACCAAGACGCCGCCCACCCAGGGGATCTTGGAGAACCGAGGCCAGGCTCTGAGGGCTACACCCTGAGAATGGCTGTTAGACCCTGGGTTTTGGTGCTTCATGGGCAGGAGGGCCTCGGCTTCTGTCGGTCCCACCAGCAGTGCATGGAGAATGCACCACCATCCTCTCCAAGGGATGAGCCTGTTAAGGTTTTGTCTGAATGCTACCCTACAGCCCACACAATTAAAAAACAGCACTGGCTACTGACTACCGGCCAGAAGGGATCCTGCTATGGCAGATTTACAGACCAATTGACTTCCTAGAACTCATGCCCTCCTGTGTCCCCCTCATCGTCACGTGCTCCATAGCAAGGCCAGAGAGACTCATGGCTCTACACTGTTCCAAAGACCTCAAACGGGTCTTTATTTCTGCTTATCTCTCTCCTCGTGGGAATAGAAAGCCCTTTCTTGGGTCTTGTGACTGCCAGATCTTTCCTGGGCCTCTTTGCTCTCAACCCCAACAGAAACCCCTACCCAGTACATCGATGACTGCTCTCAAGGTCACAACCTCCTTGTTGAGAGATAGTATTGACCGGGAAGTTGCAGTTGTAGAGACAATTCACCCTGACCTTTTCCGACATTGTCAGGCCCAAGACAACAGGTCAGTCTTTCATCCTGTGGTCAGAGGAAATTGTCTCTTGGTCCAGTATCCGAAGGAATCGGAGGCATGTCAGAAGAGGCAGGAGAGCATCCTGACCCACTGCCACTCTCCAGTGACAGAAACAGGGTGTATGGGGATCATGGGACGGGGGAACAAATAGGCCACATCTGGAACACATCTTCCCAAAGGTGCTGACATTCTGGGTTAGCGATGGCACAGTTCGGAATTCAAGCCATGCCCAAGGTTATTTGCCAAGGGCTACTGAGCGAGCCATTTAACTTCTCCAAGCCAGTTGCTTCATCTATAACATAAAGTCCCAAACTTTTGGGACACTTACACGTAAACATACTCTGAATTATTTCCTGAATAGGGGTATAGCTCAGTGGTAGAGCACTTGCTTTATATGAACAAAGTCTTAAGATCCATTCTCAGTGTCACAGACAAAACCTATTGTCTATGAAGCTGCTTCTTAAAGAGTCCAATTCAGAAAGGAGGCAGAGCGGAGGTTGGAGGTGAAACCAGTTGCAGCTACATCTGCCCACCACCCGGTGAGCAGCCTCACGGATTTTATGAGGTCACCTTGAGGTCATCTAGCAGTACTGTGATGGGGGTGGGGTTGACAGCAAAAGGCTGGAAAGGCTTCATGGCACGTTTTCCAGAACACTTCTGCCTCCCCTAAACAGGAAGTGGTGCCTGAGTGCTGCGTGCCTATAAATGATTCAAGGTAAAACAGTAAACAAGAATACATCTGAAGTTGTTCTATCCTGCTGGGAGTTGGGCAAAATAAAGCCAAGTGCAATTATTTGCTAGTGTGAGAGTGTGCTAGCCCTCCTGTACTGAAAGCTGCTCTTGTTTCCATGGTAATGGAAAGCATCCTCCGTTGTAATGAGAGATATTAGAGGCCTGTGCCCCCCACCAGCAGCATGCATGTGCACATTCCAGGGAGAGAACATTCTGGGGGCCCCAGAGGTACATTCCTATTTCTCTAGGTGTCTGGTCCATGGGTGTGGCTGTGTTCCCAGAAGTGGCTGCTGTTGGCCTCACAGGTCCATGATGCTGTGGGGCTCCTTGGTGTCACTGTGAGATTTTATGGGAGTGAAGGCTCCCCCTTGTGAAAACCAACAGTGAGCACTGCCATGCCTGTTGTCAAGTTCTCAAACACAATGCATCAATTAAAAAGTGATTTTACAGTTTTATTTAGAAAGGCTGTGTTAGAAATGCAATAGACACTTTTTGCATAGTACTTCAAATGTATGCAGTCTTATGAGGTAGTTCGTGTGACTGTCCCTATGTTGAAGATGCAGAAACAAAAACACAGAGATCTGTACACACTAGCCAGCTGCTAAATGGCGGGCTGGCTATCCAGCCATCTTGAGTCTACCTGTGTAATCCAGTGCAACACCATCTGGCACGGACCTCAGCTCTCAGCTACTTGCATAGGAAAACTGCAAGGGTGCTGGGTCTTGTAGTCCTCTGGACCCTCCTCAGGCGGCCTTCTGAAGTGCTGTGAAGAAGTTGTACTGGACACACTAGAGAGAGAAGGCACAGTACTACCTGTAGCAGAAGCATTGGCCTGGGTAAACAGTGAGCTTGCCTGCCAGCAGCGGACGATGCTTGATCCTCTGCCTGTCTGCACGAGCTTCTCTCAGTAAGGCGCCTCATACCATGGTCATCATCTTTCTCTGCCTCATACAACCGCAAGAATAGAATACATCATTCACCTGCTCAGAGCCATTAATAATCATCTCCATGTCGCCTGCAGGGCAAAGTGTAAGTTTCTTGATAGAGCACGTAAGACCTTGTTTCTCTAGCTCAACCTCCTGATCTCCAGTCTCTCTCTCTCTCATTCTCTCCTCTCTCTCTCTCTTCCCCATAACAAATATTAGATGCTATTGTCCCCACTCACTGTGATGTTTCTCATCCCTGTGGGTCTGTTCAGGCTGTTCCCCTGTGAATAATTCTGCCTCCTGCCCTTTCTGCCCATTGTTAGCTCCTCAACCTTTATCGTAGCTTGACTGCCCATTCCTATCACTCTGTGGCTTCCTAAAGCCTTTTCTGCGGCTCTGCCATCCCCACTTGGAGGGCATGTCACGTGTCTGTGCTTCTCATCACATCTCCCATGCTGATGTCGCCGATGGCTTTGTGCATTTGTCACTGTAAGCACAGTACTGGTTCTGTGAACTCTATAGATGGAAATGCTTCCAACACACTTAACTGACCAGGGAATCCTCTGCCCTGCCTGAGATCAGACATGCCACATGCAGAGAATCCCAGAATGTCCTCTGAGGACTCAAGCCCAGCTCGCTTCCTCCAGCAAACAGCCCCCATTCTCCCCCAAACCCTACACACCATTTACTTGATTGTTCACTTGAGGAACACTCTGATTCGTTTTTCTTAATTTTTAAAATTAATTTCACTTACGTGTATGGCTGTTGCCTCTGTGGTCCATGTGCGTGTTGCTGCACCACACGTGTATCTGGTATCCACAGAGGCCAGAAGAGAGCCCTGGATCCCCTGGGACTGGAGTCCATATGGTGGTGAGTGTCGTGTGTGTGCTGGGAATTGAACCAGGATCTTCTGAAAGAGTAGCCAGTGCTCGTAACTGCTGAGTCATCTCCCTCCAGCCCTAGTACTTTGGTTCTTTAATTCCACCATCTAAACATTGGCATGACCCTCAAGAACAGGTTTCTGCTTCCTGTGACATATATGCCAGGCCTGGGTAAGTTCTTAATAATATTTGTGGAGTTTAACAACGGACGCTGGAGGACACCGCCTGCGCAGATGTTTCCCACCTGTTCACACTTGTTCCACATGGAGACCCGACACCACTTTTCAGAGACTTGTTCTTACAGAAATCCAGCACTCACTGTACTCAGCAGGACTTGAGACAGCACTGGGTGGTCAGAAGTGCAGTCTGTGCTGGCATGCAGCTCAACAGAAGAGCCATGTTTGCGTGTCTGAGGCCGGGATTCCATTTCCAGCACAGTCAAAAGAAAAATGCAATGTAGAGTCTCGGGTGTTGTGGAAATTTGTTTTTAGGTGTGTTTAAAATAATTGTTTTTGTGCACTGTTGGAAAAAGGGACACATAGACCTTGGCATTTTGTATTGTCTGCAGGTGTTGGGTTTCTGTGGGATGTTTGATTGCTTATGATCTGCACCTGAGGAGTTCTGAATCAATGAAAACACCTGAGCTCAGATGCTCGGGGTTCCACTGTCCAGTATGTTGCTGGCCGTGATGGCGGATCCCTCTGCTGAGATCTGGCAGGGTTTGTACTGATGAATAGCCTCCTTGTCGTCCTTGCTGAGACCCCACAGCAATGTACTGCTACATGCAGGCTCCTCCCAGTGTACTGAATCTTGATTACAATCAGATCTTCAGCTGACCCATAGACACAAACAACTTTAAGGGACACTGGAGACTTGGTTTGGCCTGTATATACAGAAAAAAAAAAAAAACCCCAAAGATCACGAGTACTTTTTTCTTCTTTTTTTGGTGATGGTGGTGAGGCAGGGAATGTAGCCCAGGCTAGCCCCAAATTCACTCTGAAGCTGAGGACCTTGGGTCTCTGGTCCTGTTGACTTCATTTCCTGAACGCTGGGTTTATAGGTCTATGTCACCATTCCTCGTGTATATGGTACTGGGGATTGAACACAGGGCTTTGTACATTCTAGGTAAGCAGTCCAATCAACTGAGCCACATTACCAGGCCTACTCCGGAGATATACATCTGAATCCAGCTCTGTCCCAAGTCCAGACACCTACAAATCATCTTCCACGAAAGTGTCTCTAGACCTATTTGTCCACCCCTGGCAGGATGCCAGCATCCTACATCCTGAACGGGTCCCCAGCAGCCATGGTGGTTGGGTTGGGTAGGTTAGAAGGAAGTGAAAATGGAAAAATGGTTAATGACACATGAGAGGTGAGAGCCAAGTACCTTACCTCTGGAATTCCTGTCTTACGCAGCTGTGCCTATTCTGAGCCGTGTTTCGTAATTCCTTTGCCAAGCCTTTTGAGGTTCCAAATAAGGTGCAGAGGAGACACCCCCAGGCCACACGGACAGTAAAGTGGCAAGCAAGTGTTGGGAAATAGGAATACGTGCACCCCGGGGATCTGCTCGTCATGCCGTCGCCCGGGAAAGCGTGCAGTTCCCCCACCCCCACGCCAGGCCTCTCCCATCAGTTCTCTCTTGCCATAGGTACTTCCAGCCATGGCAGAACCTTGCTGCATGGCCTCTGCCATGCAGAGGAAAGCAGGACTGCTTAGGTCTGCAGCTGCTGGCAGGACAGTTAGTGCCAGGCGGCCTGCAATGAGACACACGGCCTGCAGCACGATTCTTGTTTGTGAAACAGGATCCAAATCCACTCTGCAGAATGACTTTGAGGATTAGAGGAAGAATACATATTAAGCCTGCATAAGTCTGTCATGCAAATACAGGAGGCTCAAAGGTTAATAGTTATCAAGCAGGATGTAATGGCACACAGCAGTAATCCTAGCACTTAGGGTGGGGCAGAAGAGTTCAAGGCCAACGGGGCCACATGGTGAGATTTTATATATGTAATAAGTCTGTGTGCGTGCGCGCGCACATGTGCGTGTTTAAATAGTTTCACTCCTCGGAGTTTCTCTGGATTGGAGCATGTTAGAGCACTTACATAACGTGTGCTAGGCCTCAGGTTTGGGGTGTGGTTTGCTTTGTGTTTGGGTGTTTCAAGAGTGTTAGGATTGTTAGATGTGCATTGCCACACACCTGGCCAAGACCCTGGGTTTGGCACTAGCACTCAACAAGAAGGGAGGGGAGAACAGAGACGGGAAAGAAAGAGAGGAGGGAAGAGAGAGGGGAGGAGAGGAAGGAAAAGGAGGAGAGGAGGAAGGGAGAAAGGAGATGGGATGGAAGGGACTGTGTTCCCAATAAGCCTTCCCCACAATGCTTCCTCCCCGCATAGCCTCATGATTCTCAGCTTCCCAGGACAGAACGTGCAAACTCGCTAGAACTCAATTCTTCACCCCTCTGTCTTTTCTCCTGGTTTTCTTCCTCCTCCTCTTCCTGTTCTTTCTGATGTTGGGATGGAACCCTGGGGGCCTTGTACTTGCTAGGCAAACACCACCACCAAACAGGCCCCTAGATCTCTGATTTCTCCTCTGAATGTTTTGGGAAATTCTAAGTAATTTTACTTCCTTATATCTCGCTTATATTAATATTATTCTACAAACATATGAACAAAGCTCGTGTCTTTAGAGTTTTGATTATAGGAATAAAGCTGCTTATATGTTGTATTTTTAGTCACTGAGAAAATATTTCACGTATTACAAAAGTTATTTCTTCCTTTTATTAAAGAAACCTTTAGGAGGCTGGTAGAGCACGTACTTAGCACACACAAGGCTCTGGCTTACATCCCAAAGCGCATCATAAACTAGCCTCCAGGTGTGTCTCAGTTAGGGTTCTATTGCTGCGATGAAACGCCATGACCAAAAAGCACGTCGGGGAGGGAAGGGTTTATTTGGCTTACACTTCCACATCACAGTCCATCACTGAAGCCAGGACAGAAACTCAAACAGGATAGGAACCTGGAAGCAGGAGCTGATGCAGAGGCCATGGAGGGGTGCTGCTTAATGGCTTGCTCAGCCTGCTTTCTTATAGAACCCAGGGCCACCAGCCCAGGGATGGCCCCACCCACAATGGGCTGGACCCTCCCCCATAAATCACTAATTAAGAACATATCCCAGAGGCTGGCCCACAGCCCGGTGTTATGGAGGCATTTTCTCATTCTAGGTGTCCTCCTCTCAGATGACTCTAGCTTGTGCCAAGTGACATAAATCTAGCCTATGCAAGGTGTCACTGCTGCAAGTCATCATTGTGGTTTAACCCAAATCCCAATTATACCAGCGCCCCTAGGCAGTGGCTGCTTCTCCCTTGCGAACAAATCCTCTTGCAATTTTGCAACACAGATGACCTTATCCCATTAATTGCTCATGAACTGTTCACTGGTTCGTGGGATTACAAACTGATAAGACTTTGGGGGTGTAGTTCTGGTTGACTCTTACGTGGCTGAGGAGATCGCTGCCTGACATAGATCCAACAGCTCAGCATCTCAAAGCTCTTGGTGTCTTGTGAGCTGATAAGATCGCTGTTTGACGTAGATCCAGCATTTCAAAAGCCCAAACCCATGCCTTTTGAGTTTAATAGATTCAGCTATGACTACCATCTATAATCTTGGAAATACCTATTTTTTGCTTCTTTGGAGTGGCTTTGGGTGATGTTAAGGTTAATGATTCAAAAGTTAATATTTACCCTACCTTAAGTTTAGATCTTAGTGCTGAATCTCTATTATAATCTTTAGGAGAGTTAGGGAAAGGTAAATCTTCTCAGAGAAGATTTTCTTGTCTCACTTGCATTGATTATAAGAGTTTCTATGAATTATCAAACAGGCAAACTTTAGAGAAATTGTCGATATAGAACGGATAGGCAATGCTCAGTTTGATATTGTGGGAAGTCCTAATAATAATAATAATAATAATATTATCATTATTGCAGTAACAAAGAATATAGTAAAAAAAAAATAGGAAGCCTGATGCATTGTAAACCATGTTGGCCATAATACAAAAGGGTTGGTGAGTAGAGTTGCATGGTAGGAAGCAGAAATTTCTTTGAGCAGGGAAGTAGGTGCTTACCCACACAGAGATCAATGTGCTTCATGCTCTGTAATTACGGAATTTGTGCCAGCAACAGATAGGCCTATGTTTCCATTAATGACAGGACCATCTGAACGGATTGCTTTCATGCAGACCCTTTCAGCTGGCCCCGGTGCTCTGACTCACCTCGTATGAACTTGTGTGAATTATACTTCTCCCCTGAAGTGGGCAGGAGAGAACTTGGTAGACTTTTATTATCAGATCTTCCTTTGCTTCTTTGGCCAGGAGCACCTTCGTGGTGCGTGTGTCTGTTCTTTAGTTACCCTGGTGTTCACTCTTCTATTCAGCTCAGGCTTTACAGACACAGTGGGTACATGGGCTGTATTTTATAGGGCAATGTTGACAATAAAACAGGCAGTCAGAGAGGTATCAGCAGACCCATTATTGCTTATAACCCATTACTAGCCATTCTTTTCGATTAACATGTATCAATATGCAGATTAAGGAGATTCATTATATTTCCACATATGAATATGTTGATCAAATCCCACATCCTGGCTAGGAATGATGGTGTACACTTATAATCCCAATGTTCAGGAGACTGAGTAAAAGAGTACTCCAAATGGAAGTCTAGCCTGGGCTACATGAGCCCTGTCTCAACAAAACAAAACCAACGATCAAGACACCAGTGACAAATCCAGCCTCTCCTTCTGCACACTGGTACTGTCTTTCTGGTTTATTTCACTTATTGCATCTCCAGTTCCACCTACTTTGCCTTAAATGATAGAACTCCATCATTCCTGATGGCTGAATAATATCCCATTAAGCATATATACCATGTGTGTTCATTCATCTGCTGATGGGAACCATTAAGAACAATTTTTCAGATGAGAAAAAATGTTTTGTGCTAATTTAGGATAAAACATGAAAAATTCCTTATTTCTTCTCAGAGTTTCAATTTACAAATTCTCTTTTTTTTTAAATGATTTATTTATTTTTCTGCGTATTGGTTTTTGCCTGCGTCTATGTCTGAGTGAAGGTGTCAGATCCCCTGGAGCTGGAGTTACAGACAGTTGTGAGCCGCCATGTGGATGCTGGGAATTGAGCCCTAATCCTTTGGAAGAGCAGCCAGTGTTCTTAACCGCTGAACCATCTCTCCAGCCCCAATTTTATGATTTTCCCAGTACTAAAGTCATCTCAAAGTCAGCAGTTGATAAGCCCAATGTGACGATTCAGTTGGTCAAGGATGACTTACAGATGCTACCTATATTAGGCGAGAGGTACGGTAAACAGAATTTTCACGGTGCCAAAGAATCACCTGTAGATTGTAAGTTATGAAAAGAAAGCTTCCGTCATAATGGAGTGATCTGGTGGTCAGCACTTGGGTCAGGTGACTTAATTTCATGAGTGGGAGACATCCCGGCTGTGTGCTCCTCCTAGCGAGAAAGCGCGGTCTAGAATGTGCGACTGCGGTCTATTGAGGCTATACACTCATCTTCCAGTTTCACAGGTGTGATAGTCAGGATTCTCTAGAGCAACAGAACTAATAGGATGAATCTCTCTGCATATGAAGAAAGGGGATTTATTTGGATGCTTTACATACTGTGGGCCAGCTAATCTAACAATGGCTGGATATGCATGGAAAGTTCAAGAATCCAGAAGTTGCTCAGTCCCAGGACAATAAATGTCTCAGCTAGTCTTCAGTACACACTGGAATCCTGAAGATGTAGGCTCTAATGCCAGGGAAGAAATGGACTTGCTAGCAAGATGAGCAAAAGCTATCTTCTTCCGTGTTCTTATATAGGCTTCCAGCAGAAGGTGGCCCAGATGAGAGGTGGGTTTCCCTGCTCAAAAGACCTGAACTAAAGGTGTGTCTTCCTACCTCAAAGATCCAGATTAGAAGTAGATCTTCCGATTTCAAATTAAGCAAAATACCTCACAGGCGTGCCCTCCATTCGGGGGTTTCAGTTCATTCCAGATGTAGTCAAGTTGACAACCAAGAGTGGCCATCACAATAAGAATTCTGAGGCTAGACAAAAGTTAAATGGTGTCACCAGGCCAAGTACACAAATCTAAGCAGTGGGCACTGTAGAGCACTCCCCAGGACCGTCAAGGTCACTGAGTGAAAAAAGGCAGAGCGGAGGTATTGCTGGGCTTTAACGCTGAAGAGCATTGAACAAACCATCCTGCTTGCGGGTTTGAAGATGGACTGTGCACAGCACTGTGTCGGTCAACTTCGCATCAGTATCACAAACATCATCGACACAGACGAGAGAGAGGCGACCACTCACGGTTCCGAAAGTTTAGTCTTTGAGTGCAGTTGCGCTGGCACGGGGAAGGAAGCATGCGGGTCACAAATCTGCCTTCCCCGTGGCCAGTACACCAAAGAAGAGAGGAAGAGACTGACATCCCACAATTCCCTTCAAGGGCACGCCCCCAGAGACCTGAACACCTTCCACCAAGATCCACCCCCGAAAGGTTTCCGTCACATCCCAATGGCGCAATACAAGCATAAACATGCACGTGCCTTTCAGGGACATTCTGGAGCCGGATACCAAGTGCACTATGGGATTTTGACTCAGCCTTCTAGGTTCGGGATATAGAAGAGTTTTCCTGTGCCTACTAGACTCACATGTCTCTGTCACGATGAGTCACAGAGCAAAATACAAAGTCATTTACAGTCTATCTGTAAGTCTATCTGAGAGAGTCAAAATAACAATGTGTACACACGGTGCAGTTGGCAGGCAATACCCTTATCTGGGAAGAAAACTTTCAACTTCCCTGTATGTTTGAAATGTCCCCTCACTCATCACCAGAAAGAGTAATTAACATGCATCTGGTTTTTATTTATTTTTTGTTTCAGTTGGAGTTAGTCATATGTAGTTGAAATCTCCCTTTACTTAAAAAAAAAGTAATTGAATATTTAGTTTCTTACCCAGTTTACTTCTTAAGTCTTATATACTTGATGTAGGGAATAGGTTTAGTTCAATTACATGAGCTCAGTTCCTAAGATGAAATTTGCCATATTCTGAGGACAGTTTATGCAAACCCTCATTTACACCTGTAATTCCAGTACTTGGGAAACTGAGGCAGGAGAATGGTGTGAGTCTGAAGGCAGCCTGGGCTACACAGTGAGACCTTTTCTCAAAACCAAAAAACAAAGTGAACAACAAGAACAGCAATGGCAGCAAAAATCTATGTTTATAGCTTGCCTTTTAAAGATCACTGCTGATCCCAAGGGAACGTGGTCAGATAAGACATGCTGAGCTGCCTTCTGTTGGTGTCTTAGTCACTGTGCTATTGCTGTAACCAAGGCAACTGTTACAAAAGAAAGGATTTCATCAAGGGCTTGCTTACAGTTTTAGAGTGTTAGTCCACGATCATCACGGTGGGAAGCAGACAGACATGGCGCTGGAGCAGTAGCTGAGAGCTTTCTATCCGGATCCACAGGCAGCAGGGAGAGAGACACTGGGTCTGGTTTGGGCTTTTGAAAGCTCAAGGCCCACCCCCAGTGACACATCTCCTCCCACAGGGCCACACCTCCTCCAACAGAGCCACACCTCCTCCAACAGGGCCACACCTCCTCCAACAGAGCCACACCTCCTCCAACAGAGCCACACCTCCTCCAACAGGGCCACACCTCCTCCCACAGGGCCACACCTCCTCCAACAGAGCCACACCTCCTCCCACAGGGCCACACCTCCTCCAATAGGGCCACACCTCCTCCAACAGGGCCACACCTCCAACATTCTAATTCTTCTCAAACATTTCCACTCACTGGGGACCAAGCATTCACATTTAAGAGTCTATGTGGGTCATTCTCATTTAAACCTCCACAGGTGGGCTTGGCGTTAGTGTCTTTCAGCTTTCTATGATCCCAAAAGGGTCCTCATCAGACAATGGAAGCCACACACATAATTTGAGGATAGTCATGGCAGAGTCAGGCCCACTATCTAGGTTCTTGGTTCTATAATAGCCCAACTTGGATATAACTCAAATTAAATCAGAAAGTTTTATATGCTGTCTCTCTATAAAAGCATAAAATAATATAATGTATACAGATTTAAATCCAAGTTTAAACTTTTACAGCATACTGACTGACTTCAATGTTGCTTAATAATCAGCCTTTGAATAGAGGATTTCTGGTGCTGCTGTAGCCTCTGCAGAATTGAAGAAGAAAGTAGAAAGAACGGAGCCAGGTTATTCAAGTGCTGGGAGAGCTTGTTGCAGACTGATACCACTGATTTTATTACACATTTATTTCTGGTGTGTACCTAATACATGCCCATCCAATACTTTGTCCTGGGTAATGGTTGTCAACTTGACTAGACCTTAGAATTAAGAGACATGCCTCTGGCCAGGTCTGTAAGGGTAGTTCTAAAAAGGGTCAACTGAGGTGTGTCCTGGTTAGGCTTGTTGTTGTTTGTCAATTTGATACAGGCTAGGGTCATCTGGGAAGAGGGAAACACAAATGAGAAAACTTTCTTGGTTCATGACGGATATGGGGAGCCCAGCGCACTGTAAATGGTGCGACCCCTGGACAGGTAGTCCTCGGTTGTATACAACGCTCAAGCTGAGCAAGCTGAGAGTCCATGGTCCCTGCTCCAATTCCTGACTTGGGGTTCCTGCCTTGACTTCCTTTTCTGACTTCCCTCAGTGATGGCGTGTCACCTGGGAATTGTAAGGTGAAATGAACCCTTTTCTCCCCAAGCTGTTTTTGGTCGTGGTGTTTACCACAGCAATAGAAAGCAACTGAGACAGGAGGGAAGACTCTCCTCCAGAGTAGGTGGGTCTAGATATGAGGGCAGAAAGAGAAGCTTTCGGATTTTGCCTGTTTTTCAGATATTTAGCTACACCTGCTTGGTTTTTGCTCCCATTTGCTTGTGATACCCTTTTCCATTTTTTTTTCTTAAAGTGCTCTCTGTCCTTGAGGTTGAGGTGTGTTTCTTTCTTGGCTGCAGCAGAGAGATAGATTCTGTTTTCTAATTGAATCTGTTAGTCTATGTCAGTTCACTGAGGAATTGGGACCATTGATATTGAGAGTCATTGCTGAGCACTGTTTATTAATTCCTGTAGTTTTGTTGTGGTGATTACTATCATAGGTTAAAAAACATTCTCAGTAAAATACTTGCAAACCTAATTCAAGAACAAACCAAGGGACTGGCGAGATGGCTGTGCAGTTAAAAGCACATTCCTCTCTTCCAGAGGACCCAGGTTTGACTCCCAGCATGCACGGTGGATCACAACCACCTGTAATCCCGGTTCCAGAGAATCTGTTGCTGTCTTCTGACTGCTGTGGTCACCAGTCATGTATGAGGTGTGTCATAGTCGGGATTACTATTGCTGTGATGAAACACAATGACCAAAGGCAACTTTGGAGGAAAGGGTTTATTTGGCTTATGCTTCCACATCACTGTTCATCATCAAAGGAAGTCAGGACAGGAATTTAAACAGGGTAGGAGCCTGGAGGCAGAAATAGATGCAGAGGCCACAGAGGAGTGCTGCTTACTGACTTGCTCCTCATGGCTTGCTCAGCCTGCTTTCTTAAAGAACTCAGGACCACCAGCCCAGGGGTGGCCCCACCCACAATGGGCCAGGCCCCTCCCCATCAATCACTAATTAAGAAAACACCCAACAGGTTTGCCGATAGCCCCATCTTATGGAAGCATTTTCTCACTAGAGGTTCTTGTCTCTCAGACGACTTTAGCTTGTATCAAGTTGACATAAAACTATCCAGCGTAGGGTGCATGATCACACATTCAGGCAAAACATCCATATACATAAATAATTTAAAAATTGAAAGAATACATTTAAAAAATTATCCACTAGGATTGAGTCAACCTCATTCTAGAGATGCATTTATGTATGTCTAACACACATAAATCAATAAATTTAATCTACTACATAAACAGACTAAAAGACAAAAATCACATGATTATTTCATTCAATGTAGAAAAGGCCTTTGACAAAATCCAACATCTCTTCATGATAAAATGTCCTAGAGAGACCATGGTCATACCTTAACATAATAAAGACAATATACAGGAAACATTATTCTAAACAGAAAGAAACACAAAGTATTTCCACTAAAATCAAGAACAAGACAAGGGTTCTATAACTATTTAATATAGCAATTGAAGTCTTATCTTGAGCAATAAGACAACTGAAGGAGATCAGGATACAAATAGGAAAGGAAGAAGTCAAGTTAGCCATATTTGCAGATGATATGACTTTATACATAAAAGATCCTAAAGACCCTACCAGGAAACTTCTAAAGCTGATAAATATTTTCAGAAAAGTAATAGGATACAAACTTACACACAAAATAAGTAGCCTTCCTATAGACAAATGACAGACGGAAAAAGAAATCAGAAAAACAACACTTCTCATAATAGCCTCAAAAAATACTTTGGAATAACTCTAACCAAGCAAGTAAAAGGCTGTATAATAAAAACTTTAAGACACAGAAGAAAAAAATTTATGAAGATATCAGAAGATGAAATGTAGAATTAATATCATGAAAATGGCCATACTGCCAAAAGCAGTCTACAGATTCAATGCAATCCCCATCAAAACCCACACACTTCTTTATTTTTTTAAAGTTAATGAGTTTTACTTTCCCTTTTATTTCTTATTGAAAATAGAAGGGTTTTTTCACACACTATATTCTGAACACGGTTTTCCCTCCCTTATTTCCTCTCAGATCCTCCCCAACTCCCCACCTCCCTTCCAACTCCACACCTTCTTTCTTTCTCCTAAGAAAACACTCAGGTAAATAAAAAAAAGACAAAAACAAAACAAAACAATAAAAAACCAAGAATAAAACAAAATTAACAAATAAAGAAGCCAAGGAAAAGCACATGAATCGGAAACCATAATACAGAAGCAAAAGGCCATTAAGATTTTTTTTTAAATGCCCAAACAGCAATGAGACAAAAGAAGCTCCAAAAAATACCTTTAAGTTTGTTCTGTGAGGGCCACCCACTACTGGGCATGGACTCTGCACTCAGTGTTATTTGTATGCCCTCTGAGACGACATTTAAGAAATTAATTTTCTGTAATCTGTTGAGAGTTTGATTTGTGTCCAAGTATTTGATCAGTATTTTAGAAAGTTCTGTGAGCTGCTTGTTCTTTTGTGTTTGGGTGAAATGTTCTGTAAATATCTGCTAGGTCCATTTGATTTATGACATTATTTAACTCCAACATTTCTGTTTAGTTTTTGTCTGGATGACCTGTCTGTTAGGGAGAGAGTCACCACTATCATTGTGTGAGGGTCAACGTGATTTTAGCTGTAGTAGTGTTTCTTTTATGAACTTAGATGCCCCTGTGTTTCATGCATAAATGTTTAGAGTTGCAATATCCTCTAGGTGGATTTTTCTTTGATGAGTGTGCGGTGTCCTTCCCTGTCCCTTCTGGCAAGATTTGGTTTGAAGCCTATTTTGTCAGGTAACGAGATGGCAACACCTGCTTGTTTCTTGGGCCCATTTGCCTGGAATATCTTCTTCTACCATTTTACCTTACCCTTGATGGTAAGGTATGTTAGAAGATGGATCTTGCTTTCTAATCTGTTAGTCTGTCTTTTAGTTGATGAGTTGGGGTCATTAATATTGAGAGTTATCAATGAGCAGTGTTTACTGATTCCTGCCTGTTGTTGTTGTTGTTACTATGATTTGGGGTTTACCCCAAATTTGCTGGCCTGGGATTATTTATTCCTGGGTTTTCTTGGGTGCAGTTATTCTCTTACGGTTGAAATTTTCCTTCTACTGCCGTCTACAGAGCTGGATCTGTAGATAGACACTGCTTGAATCTGGTTTTGTCACAGAACGTTCTTCTCCCTCTATGAGATTGACAGTGTCACTCGGTATAGTAGTCTGGGGGTGGTATCTCTGTCTCTCAGAGTTTGTAGAACATTTGTTCGGGCCCTTCTGGCTTTCAGAGTCTCCATTGAGAAGAGGAGTCTTTGCTAATGGGTCTGCCTTAATACGTTACTTGGTCGTTTTCCCTCTCAGCTTTTAGAACTCTTTCTTGGTTACCTACATTTAGTGTTTTGATTATTATGCTGTTGGGGACTCTCTCCCGGTCCTGTCTATTTGGTGTTCTGTGCGCTTCTTGTGCTTTAATAGTTTTTTTCTGTGAGTAAGGAAATTTTTCTTCTGTGATTTTGTTAAAAATATTTTCTGTGCCTTTGACCTGAGTTTCTTCTCCTTCTTCTATATCCATTATCTGTAGGTGTGGTCTTTTATAGTGTTCCGGAGTTCCTGAAAATCTTATATTTTTAAGATATCAAAAAAATATCAAATTTCTCTAAATCAAAAAATTTTGGTGTTTTTGAAAATTTGATATTTTCTTTGACGGAATGATACAATTCTTCTACTTTGTCTTCAAGATCTGATATTCTCTCTCCTACGTCATCCAATCTCTGGTAAGGCTTTCTTCTAAATTTTTGTTTGAGTTCCTAAATTTTTCATTTCGAATTTTATTTCATTTTAGGTTTTCTCTGGAGATTCTCTTCTCCGAGTTCTATTTTCATATCTTGAATTGTTTTCATCATTTTATCCGACTGATCGTGTTTCCTCCATCTTCAGCGTGGTATTTACTCACTTCCTCTTTGAGCTCCTTACTCTTGTTTACAATTGTTGTTTTGAATTAATTGTCTTGTATGCCATCTAAGTCATTTTTCGTGGGGGATATTATTATGGGAGTACTAGTTTTTGGTGGAGAGTTATTGCTTTGATTATTCTTGTTTGTATGTTTGTGATGGGACCTCGCTATCTGCAGTTCGGTTTTTGGTAGTATTTCTTGTATAGGAGTATTGTCTCTGCTTTGTTGACTGGGAGTTTGAGGTGCTGTTTCTTGTTATCCCAAGTTACCAGGTGGTTGGCCTGGCTTAGGGTTTGGTCTTTGAGCAACTCAGTGTTGACGTTCAAATGGGCATCAGAAGTAGTTTTGGCTCATCTTGAGCTTAGTGAGATTTCTGAGCCCAGACATAGACCTTCTATAAAGTTAGAAGATTCTTACCGCCAATCTGCCTGGCCTTTCCTTAGGCACTAGATGTTTGTGGAGTTGGTGATAAAAGTCTAGCATCTCTACCAGAAAGATAGGGGCAGGACAGGGAGCCCCAGAAGTCAGGGACAGGACATGTGGTCCTTAAGCGGGTTGTGGGGGTGGGGGATGGAGTGGATCTAGGGTTCCTCCCTGAGAAGGGAGGTCCTTGAATCATGAGAATGGTTAGAGTTGGTGAAACAAGTCTGATGCTTCTGTCTAGAGAAGGGACCAGGGGTGCAGATCGGGGGGGTGTGGAATTGGTGGGATGAGTATGTTGGTGATAGGAATCTAAACTAAGCTCCTTGCCTAAAGATGTGGACCAGGGCTCTCAATGGGGATGGATAGGGTTGGCTGCTATGGGTGGAATTAGACTCCTACTAGGAGTCTGGGGGCACTACCTGAAGGGAGGGTCCAGGGGTCAAACTTAGAGTATCAGGATTTCATACAAAAGTATAAGGCTTTCATAGTGAGCACTTCATTCTTTGAGCTATCATGCTCCCCTAAGCCTTCCTTTCTTCCCCTCTCTCCCCATTTCTTTCCCTCCCTCCCACCCTCTCTTTCTCCCTCCCTTCCTCCCTCCCTCCCTTCCTCCCTTCATCCTCTTCCTCCCTCCCTCCCTTTCTCTCTCTCTCTCTCTGCCCCTCTCTCTTTCTTTCTTTTCTTCTTTCTTTCTTTTTTTTCCCCTAAGACAGGGTCTTTTTATGTAGTCCTGTGTGTCCCAGAACTTGCTATGTAGACCAGGCTGGCCTAGGACTTGCAGAGCTCTGCCTGCCTCTGACTCCTCCCTTTCTTAACATAACATTGTATTTATTCTTTGACATTTCATACACGGAAGCAATGTGTTTTTATCACATCACTGCTAACTACAAACTCCAACTCCCTCCAGTCACCCCCATGTTCCTCACCCACCTTCATGCTCTCCCCTTTCTTTATAAGAAGCTACTGAGTGCAGTTAGTTTGCTTGTGGGAATGTTGACCGATCTCATTGGCTTGATCTTGCACACAGGTAGCCTTAGCTACTGTGAGTTCATGGATGCAATGGCCTTTTCATACCCAGAAGACAGCATCTCAAAGTACTCCTCCTCATCCTCTGGCTCTTGCATTCTCTCTGCCCCCTGTTGTGTGACGATGTCGCTGGGTCACATGACCAGACTCACTCCAGATATGAAACCAATGAGAGACCAAAGTAAGGGTACCACCAAAATCCTACTTGGTCAATCAATGGGTGCTATTAGGATTACTAACCAGAGTATGGGTGAGAGGTGGCTTACAGGCGCAAGAGTGACTCAAAGCAGCTGTCATCAAAGCCCACCCATCAAGGGTTGATGACTCACAAAATCTGGAAATTTGGAGTGCACCATACATCCTGAAACTCAGCAGGTTGGAGGCTGTCATTTCTGGGCAGCTTCGTTGGTCTGGGTCATTTCCAGGAAGCTCTGCTGGTGTCTGCCTCTTAGGAAGTCGGCTGGTCTGAGAGCATCTCTCAGTTGTCCTTACAGCTTATATGTGCTTAGGGTGGGAGAGGCCTAATGAATCTTCTCAGTTGTAGGGACTCTTGGAGGTTATTAAGTTGTATTCGTCCTGTGACTTAACGAGCTTGCCGGCAAGGGGGACAGTTTCACTGGTCTTAGAACATCCTGTGTTTTAATGAGCTTTCATCCAAGAGTGTAAGTTTTAGTTCAGAGAAAATTGCTACACAATGCCTCACTTTCTACAGTGTTCCCTGAACCTATATACATACATATACATATACATATGCACATACACACACACACACACACACACACACACAACACACATACATATATTCATTCAATTGTTATTTATTCTCAGGACTTGCACCAGTTATGCACCTCTGGATTAACCGACGGCCACTTCAGAGAGAAACATCTGTGGACAAGGTTGAGGGCAACACTGATCTATGCGTACAAATGTTTACATTTTTTAAAGGATTTCTTTCATTTTTAGTTATGCGTCTCTATGTGAGTGGGATCGGACAGAAGAGGGTGTATTATCCTCCGGAGCTGGAGATACAGGTGGTTGGGAGCTACCTGACAGAGGTGCTGGGAGCCTCAGTCACCTGTAAGAGCAGCAAAAGTTGTGAACCTCTAAGCCACCTCTTCAGCCCTCGTATTGTTAAGAAGGCACCTTGACACCATTTCTACTTAACAAAGCAACACTAGCATGTTCTTTCCATAGAGCCTATGACTTCCTGAGCCGTGAACTTTTGGCCAGGTTTACAGTACTAGGCATGAATTATAGGCCACAAATCCAATCCCAAAGCAAATAGTTACCCTATAATCATTGTGTCACTGTTGCACTGGTGAGCACATCTTGCCTGGCAGGTCAGTGTTGTAGAATAATGGGCTTATCACTGGTAATACCGCTGATAGATTTTTCTCCTCCCGTGGCCTTCGGTACAACTTCTGGCATTGTGAAATCAAACCAGCCAGGAAGAAGTTTTAGGTCAGTTCTGGTTTGGTTTCTCTACGGCCTGGACCCAAAGTATGCTGTGTCTTCAGGGTCTTAACATGTGGTTCTAGTGGGAAGCCTCTTGGCAATAGCCTGTGTTGTTTGGGGAACCTCTGGGACTTTCCTGACAGATAACTTATAGGGAAGTATCTAACATTTCACACTGAGATTTTCAGTAAATAACTCCATGTCTTCTAAGGGAAGCATTGTCCAGGCTGGCCTCGAACTCACAGAGATCCGCCTACCTCTGCCGGAGTGCTGGGATTAAAGGTGTGCGCCACCTCCGCCCAGCTTCAAAATTATGATCTTAAATCAGCTTACAAAGCGATAGGCTTCTGTTGTGGTTTGAATGAGACCGTTCTCCATGGCTCCAGCAGTTGAACCCTTGGTCCCGGTTGGTGGAGCTGTTTGAAGAGGTTTGAGAGTCACGGCCTTGATGGCGGAAGTCCATCACTGGAGTTGGGCTTTGCGAGTATACAGCTTCTCCCTGCTTCCAGTTTTGTCTCTTTGCTTCACGCTTGTGGTTGAGGGCGTCATTGCTCAACTTCCTGTCTTTCCACCCTGACACGATGAACTCTCCTTCCCCTGGAACCCTGAGTCAAAATAAACTTCTCCTTCTATCAGTTGTCTTGGCCATGGGGTTTTAGCACAGCGGTAGAAAGTAACTGATATGCTTCCAATGTGTGTTTGATACACCCTAGGTTTTGTTCACCCACCCCCATTCCCTCTCCCGTTCATATCACATGCATCCTGCTGTCTCCTCACCCTTTAAAGCCTCTTTCTCCCCTCTCCTGGGTCCTTTCCAGCTTTCCGAACTCTACAGATACTCCCAAGTTAAATGTGTAAATCTAAAAGTTCATAGATCGGAACCCCATACGGACAGAACAGGCAGTGTTTGTCTTTCGAGGCCTAGATTAGTTACCTCGGTTGGTGCAACACTTTCCAGCTCCAGATCCATCCTGGAAATTTCTTAATTTTAGTTTTCTTCATAGGCTGCCGAGAAGAGTGTGCGTTGGGCTGTGTTTGGTGCAATCATCTATAGAACCTGTTAAGTCCATTTGCTCTAGGGTGCCGTTTAATTCAGGTATTTCTGTTTATTTTTTGTCACAGCGCCTGCCGGTTGGTGAACTGGGGTGCAGAGATCACCGGCGTGGGTCGTGCAGGGATTAACCTGACTCTAGCAGTACTTGTGTCCCCCGATTGAACGCAGCCGAGTTTGGGCATGTACGTTTGGAACGGCAATGTCCTCTCAATGGCCTGCTCCTTTGATCAGTGTGAAGTGGCCATCGTTATCTTTCCCACTGGTTTGGTTTGAAGCCTATTTTTCCAGATAGTATGATTATGTTTCCTCGGTCCATTTTCTTAGTATTCCTCTTTTCTTCCTCTCTCTCCAAGGCAGTGTCTGTCTTTCGTGGAGAAACGCACTCCGTGGGAGCAACACGTAGATGCTTTCTGCTTTCGGCTCAGTCTACTAAGATGTGTCTTTTGATCAGGGCACCGAGGCCACTAACATTCAGCATCATTATTCAAAGTTGTCCTACCAATGTTGGTTTTGTGGTGTTTGTTTTTTTCCTTCTTCCTCTTTTTCTTAACTATTTCTCTAAACAAACTTTATAATTTCCTGGGGCCTCAGGGAATAGGTTTGTTTTTCTCTCCAGGTTGGAAGATTCCTTCGGTATTTTTTATGGAGCTGGCTTAGTAGTCATAAATTCCTGCAGCTTATTTTTATCATGGAAAGTTTTAACTTTCCTTCAATGTTATGACACGTGGCTCTGCTGGGTATAGTAGCCGCTGTTGGCGATTGTCCTTCAGAACTTGAAACACATCATTCGGAGCTCTTCCGGATTTAACATTTCAGTTGAGTGATAAGGTGCTATTCTGATGGGCCTGCCTTGTATGTGAAGCAGTGTTTCTCTTTTGCTGTTTTCAACATACACTCTTTGTTCTGCATGCTTAGTGTTTTAATTGTGATGTCATGGAGTCTGGTCTGTCTGATGATCTAAACACCTCTTGCATATAGATTGGCATCTTTTCCTAACTGGGAAATATTCTGTTGCTTTTCTATTGAAAATGTCTATGCCTGTAGAACAAGATCCCTCTCCTTCTATGTCGGAAGGAGATATGCGCACACACAGTGCTATGTGTATGTTGGAGTCCCCACTCCTACCTGCTTGTTACGCTGTCTTTGTCTTGTTAGAGTGTTTTACCCCTCCCACCAGTTTTCAGGGTCATATATTCGGTCTTCTCTGTGAGACGTCCCACAGAACCTTGGAT
This sequence comes from Cricetomys ansorgei, assembly GCA_026225945.1. Lineage (NCBI taxonomy): Eukaryota > Metazoa > Chordata > Mammalia > Rodentia > Nesomyidae > Cricetomys > Cricetomys ansorgei. Next base: position 62,841,219 of record JAMJFZ010000107.1, read on the forward strand.
TCCACTCACTGTGCTTGTGTTCTCAACATTTCAGATTATTGTTTCTTCAGTATTTCTAGCTTTATTGACTTCTTTCACATTATACATCTCTTTACTTTGTTCAGCTGTTTCTTTGTGTTTTGAGTTCTTTCTCTGGGATTTCATCTAATACATGCCTGCTACATGTCATTCCAGGGCTAATGATATAATAATAATAATAATAATAATAATAATAATGATGATAATAAAGTTATGTTGCCTTGGTTTGTTCGTGGGTTTTTTGTGTGACTGTATTGGGATTTATGCAACTAATATTATTTTTCTCTTCATTTATTTTTATCACCTATATTATTTCAGTTGAATTATTTGTAGTGTTCATGTGGGATTTGAATATTGTAGAGCTGAATGTGCAGTTCAGAAAACCTCTCCAGCCAGGAGCTCAGGACGCCCGATGTGAACTGTATTCCTCCAGGAGCAGGAGTTAACTGGAGAGCGACCCCAGCTCTTCGATGCTCCACTCTTCAATTGTTGTGCTTGCCAATTAACAACAGTGGCCTCTGTGACTTCAATAACTGTTGGAGGATAAACAACTGAGGAGTTTGCTCAGACTTTGTGGTAAGATTAGAAGTGGGATTAGCAGGGTGGGTAAGGATAAGGATTAACTACTAGATCAAGCGTGAGAAGAAAAAAGGCAAGGTGGGTAAATTAGCTGGGAGGGAAAGCCGGGATGCTGTTGGGATCCATAGATTTAGGGGATAAGAATGAAAGAAATAAGAACGGATGTAAGAATAAATGGGGAGACGGGGGACACTGGAGACGTGGCTTCGGAGTACTGAAGAGTACACTATAGCGAGTCAGGTGGAGAAACAGGAACAGTGGCCCTAAACCCTGAGCAGTGGACACACAAAAGCAGACCTGTCATGAGGTGTACTGCACACGTGGAAGTCAAATAAGAGAAAGCAATACGTAAAACGGATGCTTATGACTTGTAGGCACAGCCGTCGGAGTTGAAAGGAGTTGCCTCTAGGCCGGTCCATGTTGTGCTGTGTGGTGGAGGGGAGGGAGGGAGCCATCCATTGGTATCTGCTGCCGTGGTCCTCCTGGGATTCTGCTGTGAGTCCTTTCCCAGCACCCCCTGGGATTCCTCCTCTCCACCAGGGCATTTTCTGGACCCGGAGTTCTTCTGTGTGAGGACCAGCACTCCCCTCTGCCACTAGGCCACTAGCCCCTTCCCACCACGGCTTTCTTGCTCTTAGCAGGCTCTTTCTATTTTCATTAACAAACGGTCTCTATTTCTTTATGTCCTTTATAATTCTTCGTCCCAGGACACAAGAACTCGAAAATCAGCAGGTGTTCTCCGGACTCAGCCCCAGCCTGAGACACTGACATCCTCACCATAGCCCTCCTGAGCCTCCTTTTGAAAACAAAACTGCAAGGTGGTTCGTGAGGTGCGTTGTTCAGGATTACGGAGGAGAGGAGAGGAATGACGATAACGTGCCAAGGCGCAGAAGTGACGGAGTCTGGCTCCTACCAAGCATAGCTTGTCACTTTTAACATCTTTTGGGAAATGCCCATTGGGCCTGTAGCCCATTTTAATTCTGTCAGTTGCATCAAAGAGTCTGGCTATCAGACAGCAGGGAACACCAACTAGATATCTGGATGAGGAATTTCTTTTCCTTCTCAGACCCTCTTGGTTTTCCGTCTGTCCACACAGCCGCATCCTGATAGTTGCAAGCCTTTCAGGAAGAGCCCTTGCTTGTCTGTAGCTGGGAATGCCTTTCAGCCGAGTCTAAGGTCAGATGTTGTAACAGGCCCCCAGACCTTTGCACAACTGACTCCATGATAAAAGTACCATTCAGGCCACGAAACTCAGCACAGAGGCAGTGCTACCTGCCAAGACTAAAACAAAGACCTGGTCCATCAAACCACAGTTCTGGGAAAGTCTCTAAATGTACTATCCTTATTTTTTTGCTCCTGTAGTTCTGCTTCTGTCTAACTGCTCTTGCTAGCTGAATATGTCAGTCTAAGATGTGGGTTTTGTGCTTAAGCTCAGCCCGGGAAAGGTTCAATGTTAAACTGAGATCCGGAACACACAATGTAGTCGCTGGCCAGTTAATAAAGACTTTCTATTGGCTTAAACCAATGTCCAAGTTTTCTCTGGTGGATACCCCAGAACTGTGTTTCCAAGAGATTTTATTCACATCATAGAGTCAAAATTATTTCCTTAAAACCATCTGGCTGTATCTTATTTTATGTGATTCAGTCTCACAGGCGACTCTGTCCGCCTTAGATATATAATGTTTCCAGTTTTTTCTGCTTTCAACGAACAGTTTCTTGTTGAGTCCATGCGCATAACCACACCACCACAAAATAAAAATCCTCAAGAACACATCCTGAATTCTAAAAGAGATTGACTGCAAAAGACTGACTGAATTTGCAAAGGTGCACTTTTCTAGTGTTTCCAGGAAAATCGGGGTTCCTTCTGTTGGGGTTTTAGTCATGTTCATAAAAGAACTTACAGATGGACTCAGAAGGAAGCTTGAGAGCAGAACAAGCAGGCTGTAAATACTGTCAGTTTTCAAGAGGAGGGAGCTGGGGAAGAAGAGAAAGAAGGCCATGCATTGTGCAACGAGGTCAGCAAACAGCTGCGTGGCAGGAGTGAGTGGGAAAGTTCAGAGGAGGAGTGAGAAGTCCCCAGTGTCTACAGAGTTCTGGTTAGAATCAGAGAGAAAGAGGTGGAAGGGAAAAGAGGGAAGTTGCAGACAAGAGGGCAGGCCACATGGCAGAGGCTCCATGAGCAGCTAGTCGTGGGAAGGCTTCCTGGGAAGGGCAAGTACATTATCTCATTAAGGGGATAATTATTGCTCCCCTCTTCTTAGCATAGCTTTAGTTCAATCAACCTTCCTAAAGGGCGGTCCCCTGGCCAGGTGATTGACACACTCAGTTGGATTAACCGTTAAGGGAGGGGTTAAGGGAAGAGAGGATTGTGTATATATGTTCCAACCGTGGGAACAGTTCAGAATGCTACCTCTCCACCCAGGGCCAGTGGTAGATTCATTCATTCGACTAGGGGGAGGTTTCCCTTTTAGCATTACCAAGGAAACAGGAGGTGGGGTTCAAAGACGACTGGGACAAATGGGTTGATCCTCAATGGCCAAGGCTATTAATCCTTGTCTAGCTACCTAATACTAGATTGCTTACTTGGAGAAGGGAAAAATGACAAAAAGTTTGCTAACTCTGGGAAAATAAGGCTGGACAGATGGCTCAGCAGGTAAGTGTGCTTCTGCAAGACTGACAGCTTGAGTCAATACCCAGATGCCAGAGTAGAGGGAAAGAACTGTGAATGAAAACTGAAATGAAGCAATGTCTGCAGAGACTGACTGATGGGTTAGAATTTCAGTCCTGTGGAGAGACTGGAATGCCGCAGGTCCAAAGGCTAGCTAACTTATCTTGGGCTGTGTCTAGTCCTTGTGTCTGAACGTGGTAACAGCACCCACTCTCCAGACCCTAGTAGACCCTCAGACCTTAGCACAAGTGATGCCATGTTGGAAGCACCGTGAAAGCCATAAAACTCAGCACGTAGACAGCACCACCTGCCAAAATGAAAACAAAGACCTAATCCATCAAAGTCCATAGTTCTGGGAAAGCCTCTAGAGGTACTTGCTTCTTAGTTCCTGTATCGCTGCTTCTAGCTAACTGCCCTTGCTAATTGGAGTATGTCAACCTAGGATATGGTTTTTATTTTTAAAAGCTCTTCCTTGAGAGAGGCTCAGTGTTACACTCCAATCCAGAACACCCAGTGTAGCTGCCGGCCAGCTAATAAAGACTTTCTATTGCGTTAAGCCAGTGTCCAAGTAGCTTTCTCTGATAGATACCTTACAACATCATCTTGTGACTAAGAAACTTTGTGGAATCTATTAAATGAGCTGACCACTAGCTTCTACGAACTCAAAAGCTATGGCTGTCATCAGATATCATCTTGGACCTATAGAAACTCCCCCCGTCATCTTGTAGCTACCTCTCTGATGCATCTGTATTTTAAACTTGTCTTGATTCATGACTTTCTTTGTTCTGTAAAACTACAAAACTTCATGAAACTGTTTCCACATTTGAACATGAAGTTTGGGGTAACCTAAATCTATGTTCCTGGGCTGTAGTCACTTAAAATGGCTCCAGAATAAAAAGCCATCCTGTGTGTACTGTCGGATGAGAATTGTGGGCTGTACATGACAAAACCAACTCCACGCATGCACTGTGGCACAGGTACAAACACACGTGATAGATAGATGATAAATAGGCACTTGATAGATGATAGATAGATAGATAGATGATAGATTTTTTTGAGGCAGGAGCTCTCTGTGAAGCACTGGCTGGCCTAGAATTCTCTATGTAAGTCAGGGTGGCCTGGAAACTCCTGGGACTTGGCCTGCCTCTGCCTCTAGAACTAAGCGTACACACCATCATGTTCACCTTAAGTGTAAGTTTTAAACATCTAGAAAAGCAAAGCACTAAAGAGCCAAGCTATTTTAAACAAGCCGTGATAAAGAATAGTCATCCGTGTCGGTTCCTTAAGTTCCACACAAGTCATTCCTGATCCGTGTGGTCTTATCTTTCATAAGCCATCAACATGTTCATAAGCGTTCTGAAAGTGACCCAGTCCAAAAGGATGTTCTTAAAGTTACCAGGATCCTGTATTTGTCAGTCTGTCAGTCATTTACATAAATCTCTGTGAAGACAAAGTACTTTCAGCACAGGTTAGGCATGGTGGTCCACGTCTTTAAGCCCTGCACTCAGGGAGCAGAGGCAGGTCGATCTCTGAGAATCTGAGGTCAGCCTGGTTTACAGAGGGAGTCCCAGGTCAGCCAAAGCGATACAGTGAGACCCTGTCACAAACAAGCAAACAAATAAATAAATACTTTCTGATTAGTTATTTGGTAAAAAGGCATTAGTATAAAAAGAAATATGTAAATGTTTCTGCATGACAAAAATTTTAAATGATTATGTTAAAAATATTTGATGACAGCTCATTAAAGTGCAATTAACAACAAAATTCAGGTGTTTCAATGATTCACAGTGTTTTGAGAAAGTAACTAGAGCTATGACTGAAAATATTCTGCTACGGCACGTAAGACTAAGTAGGAGTCTTACATATTTCTGGAACATTAAATAACACGTTTATATAAGTATAACAAAAACTAGGTATGGTTTTGTTTTTCACACTGCTTCCCATGGATTAACAAATAATAAATTAGCTTCTGGAAGATTCTAGTTTACTGAATGTCAAAAAATCTAATTCAGATTTTGATTTGGGGAAGTTTATCAAAAAAGCTTTCAAAAAGTTTAGAAACTTGATTAAACGGAACAGGGTCGTTGATTCATTTAACTGAAGTAACAAGAGACCTCAAGCACAAAGACAGAAAGATACATAGCTGTGATCTGAAGCAAGCAAACCAAGAACAAAGGTCTGTGTGGTAGCTGATAAAAGGGAACCTCAATTGTTTGGCCTGCGGGGATGTTTGTGGGGCATTTTTATTATTGCTAGTTGATGGGGGAGGCAGGCCATTGTGAGCAGCCCCATCCCCAGGCAGATGGGCCAGAGCTGTGTAACAAAGGTGGCTGACAGGAGCCTGGGGACAAGCCAGTAAGTGGTATTCTTCCACAGTTTCTGTTTCAGGTTCCTGCCCTGCTTGAGTTCCTACTCTGCCTTCCCGCATTGGTGGACTGAAACCTGTAAAATAAAACCCTGTCCCCCAATGTTATAATATGGTCCTGGTGTTGTCATAGCAACAGATGCCGAATTCAAACACTAGCCACAGAGAACCAAAGACTTGATAAAAGCATGTTTTGATTTGCTTGAGACAGGACTGACTTCAGCTTGGATTCTTCATGTCTCTGTTTACCACGACAGGAGGTGTTGTGGAAGTTTATTTTTAGTTATGTATAAAATAATTGTTTTATGCACTGTTGGGCGAGGGACTGCCTGGGTCTTGGCATTTTGTATTGTCTTCAGGTGTTGGATTTATGTGGACATTTGATTGCTCATGAGCTGCACATGCTATCAGTAGAAAACCTGAGGAGTTCTGAATCAATAAAAATACCTGAGTTCAGATGTTCAAGGTTCCACTGTCCTGTATGGCGCTTCCCATGACAGTGATTCCCTCTGCTGAGGTCTGCTGAGGTGTCTCCCTGTCTTTCTTGGTGGCTGCCACAGCAGTGACTACAGCAAGGAGTAGTTACAAGTAACTACTACATAAAAGACTTCTGGAAAGACCCTAGGTTTCTAGTCAGATTACTTAGAAAGTAAGGAGGCAATCTCCCCAACACTGTATCAAGAGCAACTGACATCATAACACAGAAGACCAATGTACGTATATTAAATCTCACCTTTAAGAGTTGTTGTTTTTTGATTTTTTGTTGTTTTTTTCCTAGTAGGACCCAGAGCCTTCTATATGCTAGGTAAGCTTGCTACCACTAGGCTATATGCTAACCCATCTTTGAGGAGTAATTTTATATAATTTAAACCTATGAATTCTTTATCTTTCCTCGCTTGTCCTCTCTTCTATATCGATTTAGTTAGTTCTTGTCCATTACTCTCCCTTTTCACTAAGAAACCACAGCTTAAATAACATTCAAAACAGGAAGAAAATATCTATTGCACTCCCCCCGCCATCCCCCATCCCCCACCCCACTCTCTCCTGCCCGTGCCATCTTTCACAGTTTTAATTATACTTTTTAACCCTTGGAAGGTTTTGTTTCTATTGAAAATGATTCAGTATGGAAAGCTAGAAAAAAATCAGGGGAAATGGGAAGAAAAGAGCCCCTAATTTAGAAGTCTAGTTGAAGCCTCTTGCCAGCTGGAAATCGGGCATTTCATTATAACTAAATATATTCTCTGTAAAAGTTATCAAAGTAGAAACATTATTTCTTTTTATGTAGAAGCATTTTCAAATAATAATATTAAAATAGCAATAAACCAAGCTTAAGGACCAAATGAATATAAAATGGAATAGGGCCCCTCCCTTCTCCTTGATATTTTCTGGGAATCTTACAAATAAGGTTATTATATTTGATTACAATGAAAATGTCTTAACTTCCTGTATATCTACACAGAGAGAGAGAGAGAGAGAGAGAGAGAGAAAGAGAGAGACAGACAGACAGACAGAGATGGCTCAGCAGTTAAGAGCACATACTACTCTTGCAGAGGACCAGAGTTTAATTTCTAGCACCCATATGGGGCAGCTAACAACTGCCTGTAACTCTAGACCCAAGAGACCTAAGGCCTCTGGTCACCATGGGCACCTGATTCACATGTACAAACCTCCCCCAACACACCTCATAGTTAAAAATAAAGTTAATCTTTTGATTTTAAAATGAAAAAGTTGAAGCAAATCCAGAAAGCTTGAGCCTATTACAAAGGTCCAAGTAAGTCACGAAATATTTATGAGAGATGAAACTCAATGATGGCATTTATTTGGTTGATCTTATTATAACTAAAGGCTATTAAAATTTTTTCCAAAGGTCATAATTTGCTTATTTTATCAGCCTTCCCACGCCAGGCATCAGGAGGAAACTCTAGATGAAAATTAGACTCAGATACTCTTAAGTTAACTTATAAATTTGCTTTTGTGGTTTTCAACAACATAAATAAAGACAGCAGGGGGATTGTTTATAGACACAGGAACAAGCACAATTAATGACGTTAACCCTGGGAATAACGTATTTTCCAGGCAGCTAATAACCTCAGAGAATACCAGGTGGCAGAAGATTCAAAGGAGCAACTCTCGCCAGCTATGGGAAACCAGTGAACTGAAAAAGAATTGCCTTCAGTGGAGTTATAAGAAACAAGGCATTGCCTCCTCTGCAAAGAGAGATACTGTAAGGACAATGTCCTAACCTTTGAAGATAGCAAGGGCCTTCAGCTCTAGTGATGTATATCTTTAAAGACTAATGTTGCCCAGTATTCTCTGGTAAAAACCCAATTCAAGTGACTGCAGATCTCAAGTGACTACAGACGACCACAGAAGTGCTTCAGGTGACTTTTTTTTTTTCTTTTCGTTTTGGAAACAGGTTCTTTCTATTATGTAGTTCTGGATGGACTGGAACTCACAGAAACCTGTCTACCTCTACCTCCTGAGTACTGGGATTAAAGGCATGTGACACTACACCAGGCAGATGACTTGATGTAGCAGGAAAAACTGAACATTTTCTTTCAAATACTGGGCTTATTCTCTGCCTTAGTGGATAACTCAAGACCGCTTACTAAATGAACTTACGAAGTAACCAGCGCTAATGGAAATGACCCCAGGGCATGTGTGCGCTCGTCATCATTTTACTTTGGCGCTTTTGGTACTTAACGTTCACCATCATCTCCCTAAGTCATTCTTCAAGTTATTCTTTTGTGTTTCCCACATTTTCAAAATATAACCATTGGTAGTATAATTATTATTAATTCTATTAAGAGGTCACATCATCAGAAGCAAGCTATACAAAGATGGATCTCCTGAGACAAGCACAGCCCAGCTTGTCCTGGCTCTTGCCATTTCCAGGGTCACTGATTAGCATTTTTAATCTTGTAAAATTTGGTCTCTTGGGATATAATATAAACTCCCATGTTGCAGGGTTATCAACCAACTCCCACTTCAGAGACTCCAGGGCGACCCCTCTAAAGATGGATAAATTGGGGTGAGAATCTGGCTTCTCTTAGACAAAGATTTCACTTCTCATCAGTGTAGTAGAAGGAATAGGAAAAAAAAATTGGTCATTATCCTTCGTCTCCTCCAGAAGACTTCTGGGACTTCTGAAGCTCTCTGGGGAGTCTGGTGTGGAGAAAGATGCTTCAAGATTAACATATGAAATAAACCAATGTCCGAGGAAGACTGAAAACCTCCAACCCCGAACGACGGGTAGCAAAACAGAGCATGTCCAAAACTGCCTGCAATCTCCAAACACCAGGAAAATCAGGCACCGTGTAAATGTCCTGGCAGGGTCATGAGGCATGGAGCCCAAAGCTTCTGAGCGTCTGAGCTGTCGTGGCTCTCCAGATTTTCTCATCAGTGCTTCACCTGGAGCCTGTGCGCGGTGTGGCCTGACTCCTGTGGAGTTTCACACACGTAGAATCCAGCCATCCCCCACGCCCCTTGTTCGTAGAATCCAGCCATCCCCCACGCCCCTTGTTCTGTAGACTGTTCTCAACTGGGTCAGAATGGTCTGGCTAAAGCTCGTTCTTTCTACCAGCTCACTCCCTTTCACCAACAAAAGATGGATTTCTTCATGTGCTCAACTAAATGAGTTTTTCCTCCTGATTTGTCTGGCAGAGGGCTGTTGACAGGGAAAGACTGACCCACACAGCCTTCTTTCTGAAGGCTGGACTTAAACGTCAACAGATAAGGAAAGAGTTGCTGAAATCACTGATCCTGAACTGCCTGCCATCCCAAGAGCCCTGTTTTATCGCCTTCCTGTCTTTGAGACCGGCTTCTCCTCTTATGATTCAGCTCTAGACGGTCCAGAAAGTGTGTTTCTCATGCAGAGGAGCTCAGTACCACTTGGTCTGTTGCTGTTAGCTGAGTGAGCACAGTTAGCCTGGTGGCATAAAAAGGCTGATAATAGTTATCTGTGACTTTATCTGAGAAATATTAAAATCAACAATGTAAAGAAACTGTTCTCGCCAGTACCACAGTACTGCCTCTGCCACAGAACCAGAACCTGAATTCACATCGCCTACAACGTTTCTGCCCTTATTCAGTGGCTCTCTTTGGTTGTTATATTCCAGAAGATTCTAAGCACCTCTAAAGCAAGCTATGCTACTTTGATCCCCTGGAATCAACGACACTGACAACTCTACCAGGCTGTTCAGTAGTTCTTCATTGCGTTCAGTCTTGACGTCTGAAAACTGAATAATGAATGACCTGTAAACAGCCTGTTCACAGTCCTAGAATGAGACAGACATCAGCTGAAGGCAGTGATCTGGTCATGGCACTTTGGGGGAGGCGAGGGGGGTGATAAGTTAATAAATACCTTAGAAAGTGACAAAGCCCACAGCCTCATCCAGGGTCATCATTAAAACTATTTAATATTTAACTTTATCAGACTTACCATTAGTTGAAGGCGAAAGTTATTTTGAGCTGAGCCAAATGAGAACTCCTGAAAGGCATTGCTGTAAGTTTGGCATGTAACTGAGGGTATCTATGAGTGTGGTCCAACACAAAATGGTAAACTTACTTAAAACATGAGATATTTTGTCACATTTTTTTGTAACTAGGTGGGGCAATTATTGAGAATGAAGTTTATAGATGTCATTGTCTTGTTTCAATGTCAAAAGGTTGGCCATGGGTAGTGCATACTTTTGGGATGTTTGTGAGTCTCTTGATAACAGTTTGCTTTTTGTTGATGTGATAAAGCACTGACCAAAAGCTGCTTGGGAAGGAAGGTGTTTATTTCAGCTAACAGGTCCATCATTGAGAGAAGCCAGGGCAGGAGCTCAAGGGCAGGAACCTGGAGGCAGGAACCAAATCAAAGACCATGGAGAAACACTGCTTACTGGTTTGTTCCCTCCTGCTTGAGTTCAGTCAACTGCCTCAAACAATTCAGGATGCCTGCCCAGGGTTAGCATCTGCCATGGTGGGCTGGGTCTTCCTACATCAAGCAGCAATTGAGAAACATCCCACAGACATACCCACAGGCCAGCCTGGTGGAGGCGGCTCTTCAGTTGAAGTTCCCTCCTTTCATCTGTGTCAGGTTGACAGCCAAGAGCAGCCATCGTGAGAGGTGATAGGGGAATTCCTTTATGACACGAATCAGGTTGTTTCCTAGGTAATTCTAGATCTTATCGAGGTGATAACATCAAACCATCACCGTAGCAGAACACTTGCCCAGCATGCTCAGGACTCCGATCTTAATCATCAGTACTAGAAAAAAAATCACAAGCTCAAGTCTCATTTGAGTCTCAACTCATGCCAAAATATTTTTAATGACCATTTTATAAGTGGCTATTTTTTAAAGTATTTTATTCAATTTATTTCTCTGCACACTGATGCTTTGCCTGCATGTATGTGTGAAGGAGTCACCCTGCCCCCCGAAACAGGAGCTACAAACAGGATCTGCCATGTGGGTTCTGGGAATTGAACCGAGGTTCTCTGGAAGAGCAGCCAGTGCTCTTAACTGCTGAGTCATGTCTCCAGCCCATAAGTGACTATTTTAAAATGGTTTTTAGTACATTTAATGCTCCATGTATCTGCGACTAGAAATGTGGTAGAGGTGTATATATTAATTTTATGAAGTATGCGAAATCTTGAGAGTTAAGCCATATGAGTGTCATCTATTCAGGGACCAGTAAGCACTCTCTGCTACACACATGAACGATATGCAACATGTAAAAGGGTCAGTGAAGTGCTTTTGGAATTTATACTATTTTTATCAGTACTAATCAGATGAGAAATAAGTCACTTGGGCAGTCCTGCTATCTAAAGTCCTATTCTACATCTATTGTCTTTACTATTTTGTTGTACATAAAGCATGGTCTTATATACCAGATAGAAAAAAAAATGGTCATCATCCTTCGTCTCCTCCAGAAGCCTTCTGGGACTTCTGAAGCTCTCAGGAGAGTCCGGTGTGGAGAAAGATGCTTCAAGATTAACATTTGAAATAAACCAATGTCCGAGGAAGACTGCAAACCCCTAACCCGCAAGAACGGGTAGCAAAACAGAGCATGTCCAAAACTGCCTGCAATCTCCAAACACCAGAAAAATCAGGCACCGTGTAAATGTCCTATGAAGGTCATGATGCATGATAATACACTAGCACAAAAATTTAAGTATGCATTTAGTGAGTATGTGTGTGCCTAAAGGTATGTGTGTGTACCATTTGTGTGCAGAAGACCTCAGAAGTGAGAAGATGTCACTGGTCCCCCGGACTGGAGCTACAGGCAGTTGTGAGCCATCATATGGATGCTGGGAATTGAACCCGGAATTTCTGTAAGAGCAGTAAGCTTTCTCAACTGCTGACAAAACAGACTTTAAAGGAAAAAAAAAACTTATTGGAAGAAAAAGGAAGGACATTTCATCCTCATTAAAGGAAAAAATCTTCCAAGAGGATATTGCAATTATAAATGTTTATGCACCAAACTCAAGGGTACTGAGTTCCATAAAAGAGATACCACTACATCCAAAATTGCATGTTGACCCTAACACACGGTGTTAGGTGGTGCCTTGTTAGTGGGTGACTTCAGTATGCTACTGTCACCAGAGACAGGTCATCCAGACAAAAACTAAGCAGAGGAACTCTGGCGTTAAATAACATCACAAATCGAATGTACCTACCAGACATCTACAGAGCAGTACACCCAACACTCGAGAATAAACTTTCTTCTCGGCAGCCTATAGAATTTTCTCCAAAACTGACCACATATTAGAACACAAAGCAAGTTTCAACAGATACAAGAAAACTGAAATAAGATCTTGCTTTCTATCTGAATATCATGAACTGTATGGCTGGATATTCACGATACAAATGACAGGAAGTAACAAACTCATGGAAGCTAAACTATGGACCTCCCATTCAACTAAATTGTGCCTGTGAATGTGTGTGTGTGTGTGTGTGTGTGTCTGTGTCTCTCTCTCTCACTCTGTGTGTGTGTGTGTGCACGTGTGCGTGTGCATGCGTTCAAATGTGCCTGTTTGTGTGCTGGATCAGCAGGATTAATATTGAGAAAATGGCCTTCCTACCAAAATCAACCTACAGATTCACCGAGGTTCTCATCAAAACTCCAACATGATTCTTCACAGAAGTTGAAAAACATATTAAACCTCATATTGAAACTCACACACACACACACACACACACACACACACACACAGGCTAGCTGAAACAATTCTGAGTAATAAAAGAACCGCTGGAGGTACCAACATCCCAGATTTGAAATTACACCATGCAGCCCTAGTAATAAAAATAGCATGGTATTGCCATGAAACCAGGCCCACTGATGGAATAGAACTGAAGACTCAGACGTAACTCCACATGCCTACAGATACTTGATTTTTGACAAAGAGGCCAAAATCATACTTTCCTCAAGGCAGAAATAGAAGAAGACATCAAGGAAGTACAAATACAGTGTCATAAAGGGGAAATTAGAATAAGAGGATTTAATGGGGACAGAATTGGAGGGCCAGGTAGAGGGTAGGACATGGAAAGGGACAGATAACTAACACTAAAGACCTTTTGAAAAGCCATATAGACACCTACTACTGTAGAAGCTTCCTAAAATACATAGATACATGAATGAAATTTAAATGGGGTTACCACATAATGGGGGGATGCCCCAACTAGACGTCATATGCTGTGCCCCAGTTGATGAGCGTGCTATGTAGATGTCCACTTGGGACTGCACTCAGGAGTCACTCACTGAGCAGTGCTTGTGAAATGCTAGGACACCGTGCACAGCACAGATAGAACACAGGACAGATAGAACTAAAGTACAAGACCCAACACTTCCATAACTCTTGGTTGCTTAAACTTCACCATAAAGGCCCAATTAACATCTGCCTCTGTTCACCTCTCCCCACCGTGGGATCTGAACAGATGGGTGCATCTCATCCTAGTCATGTGGTGCTGTTGAGATCAAACCACCGGTGGGTTAGTCAGTGATGTCTTCCTAGAATACGCCTCTGTCTTCAGAGGCAAGGGAGGGAGTGTTCAGAATAAAACTGGAACTCCTCAGGAGTGGTAGCCTCTGCCTGTGATCCCGGAAGGCTGTGAACTCAGAAGGCTGGACTGAAGCAGGAGGATCATAAGTTCTGGACCAACCTGGGCTTCACAGCAAGACTCTTGTCTCAAAGCCAACAGCAGAACAGAGTTGCTTGCGCCAGGCCTTCCTACCGTAAGTCAAGAGGTTATAGAGAAATGGTTCTCATGTCATGTCACTAGCTAAATGTAGCTGTGAAAATGGCTTGTAAGAAGCTGCTTGCAGAGACCGACTATAACTACAGCACTGTGGGGAGATTGGGATGTCGGGAGTCCAGAGGCGAATTACCCTAACTTGGGCTGCTTCTAGCCTCTGGAACATCCATTCCTTACCCACCTCTGGGCCAGAACTAACATTCTGTGATTAATAGACTTAAAGAAAAAATTGAAGCCTATTAACTTAGCAGACTAGTATCTTCCACCAACCCAAAAGCTAAGAATGTCATCAGACTCCATCTGACCATCCAGAGGAAAGCTCCCCGCGTCTTGCTGTAATCATTTCTCTAACGTATCCACTGAGACATTTCAAACAGAGAACTCACCTTGATTTGTGACCTTCTTGGTGCTGTAAAACTATAACACTTCTCAAGACCACTTCCACGTTGGAACATTATATTTGGGGAGATCTAAATGTATACTCCCATGCCGTGATCACCCATAGATGCTCCAGAACAAACTATGTGTTTAATTCCCCTGCGGTAAGAGCTGTTTCTTTTTATGACGCATTCCACCCTCCACTCTGTTATGTTTGTTTCAGGCACAGGAATCTTTCGCCTCAAGCCTGAGGTCTGAGAGGGGAATGCGGTTGTCCTGGCAGGAAAGAAGATATTCTAATGAGGCACTTTGCCCCTCTTTTTGGCTCTTAAACTCTAGAAATAGCAGACCCCCAGAGACTGGAATTCCCCCAGGAATATCCATTGCTGAAGCCATGTGGGAGCCTGTGCAAGAAAGCTGTGATCTGTGAACTTTGGGTCGGGCAAAGTGCGGAATGTTCTTCCCACAAGGTGGCCTTCTAGAAATAGTCTCATAGACCGTATAGTGGATGTACTTGAAAGCAAGACATGAAGGGATGCCCTGGGATGTCCACATTATCTCGGTAGGAAAGGCCTGGGAGGAACATTCTTGGCTCTTTTCACATGGCCAGAGATGACAAGACAGAGTATCAGGTGCCTCCCCTGGCTGTACTTGTATATGCTTAAGTTCGCTGTGACCATTGCTTCATGCTTTGCTTGCTTTAGTAATAAAGAAGTGAGTTGTGCTCTCTTTGCATACTCGAGCTCAAATGCTAGGAGCCCCCTGGTTACCCTATCCTTCAATCTGTGAAGACTTAGCTTTGCTGGCCCACTACCTGCAGAGGGTGTACCTGGCCAGTGAAAGTCAGAAGCCTTGTGAAGCTTGTCTCAGGCAAAGAATTTCACACAGTTCTAACAAACATCAGACCACCTTACAGGAGAGACTGGAGCCTAGACCAAAGATGGTGGACCAGAGCAACCTTGATGGAGACTGGTTAGTTATACACACCTTTTACCTTCCACTTAAACCCGAACCTCATGTCAGGACCCCAGAATTGGACTCGGGTTAGCAGACATGTGGGTGGGAGTGACTGGACCCCTTTTTGTCTTTTCCCAATACATTCACATTGAATACACCTTTTTCTGCTTTTCATGTGGCTGAGCCTAGATTGTTAGAGGTGGGGTGAAGGGTAGTGGTGGAGGGTGGGGGGTGGGGGGTGGGGGAGCAATGCCAGGCTCTTAACCTAATAACCAGTAATTTCACAATGCCCCCAGTGTTACCAGAGCTGAAACTCCAGTTTAGGTAGACACTACTAGTTTTGAGTTTTTGTTTTGATATATATATATATATATATATTTTTTTTTTTTTTGCTTGTTTGGTTTTTTTGAGGGGGTTGGTGGTGTGGTACTTTCTAAGGAACATCAGTTTGGTTTATAATTCTTAGTACTGAACCAGGAGCCTCAGACTGTGGGGTGTGGGGGTGAGAAAAGCAATTCTTGTAACAGTCCCTAAGTCAGTCCTAGTAGGAGCTCAGCAGATTCCTCCCCCTTGTTGCCTAGCTAGCAGAATCCAGCTCAGCCCGCAAAAAGCCAGCGTGAAGAATTCCCCACACCACCAGGTCCAGACACACCTCGCAGGCTGTTGCTCCTTTTAGGGGAGCCCCTCGCGCGTCTCCTTTAAGAGCAGCCGAGTCCTCGTGACGTCAGGGCAGGAAGTGTTTGAGGAAGTGGCGCTAGGCAGGCTGCGTGGGGACCCCGAGTTTTCATGCCCTCGGCGGGTGTCTCTGGCGGCCCCGCGGCCCCAGGGGCAGGTGAGTCCCGCGCATCCGGGGAGCGGCGTGGAAGGGCTCGCGTGGGCGCGCGGGTGATCGCCTCTCCCCGGGGTCCGCGGCTGCAGGGCACGGCGAGGAGCGAACCGGCCACCGGGCGGCCCGGGCCGCTGCCGCCGTGCTTATTAACTGATCCCAGAGCCTGCTTCCCTCGCCCAGAAGGGCAGCTGCAGCCCTCCCCTCCTCCTGCTTCTTGAGCTCCATTTGTATTACCCTCAACGCGCCCTCTCTTCCTACTTGCTTCTAGAGTTAGCAGGGCATCAGCATGAGCTGGTCACCCTCCCTCCCAACGCAGACGTGTGGGGTCTGGGAAATGAAAGAACGACTCGGGACTGGAGGATTTGGAAACGTCATCAGGTGGCACAATCAGGTATGGCTCTGGCCCCCGGGAGGGCTGGTGGGCTTCCCGGTCCTGCTTCTGCCCAGGCTGGTGTGATGGGTGGACTCCCTCCCATCCTCGGCATGGTCCAACGGAAGAGTAAGAAAAGGGACTGCAAAGGGGGGCTGGGACCTGCAGAACTGACTCTTAAAAACCTCATTAACCGTGCCACTTAAAAGAAGAAGAAGAGCTGGGCAGTGGTGGCGCTTGCCTTTAATGCCAGTACTCAGAGGCAGGTGGATCTCTGAGTTCGAGGCCAGCTTAGTCTACAGCGTGAGTTCCGGACAGCCAGAGTTACAACAGAGAAATCCTGTCTTGAAAAAAAAAAAAGTAAGCTGTCATTCGCAAGTACTTTAAATTGTATGTCAGATTATCACGTAATACACTGCATACTGATAAACGTTGTAGAATACAGACTGTTCAAAGATGAGAGCAATAAAAACATTTTAAGTAACTTTATTTAAAATATGTTTAAGTAGTTGATAAGTCTGAGAGATCTTGCTAGTACCGTTGGAAACACCGTGCTGCACAAACACACAGTTAAGGACAGTGGGTGAAAATGTGCCACGCGTGTAATCCGGGATGGTTTGGACTGATTTCTTTTTGGATCTTATTTTATTCTCGCTGTTTTTGTCCTTTCCCTCTGACATGAGTTTCTCATGTTAAAAGTTTCTGTTCTTAAAAAAAGTTTGTTTGTGCTGGTGGTAAGTCCACTGAAATAATCTTCAGGAATATCTTTGGCCCGCTTGTTTAGCTTATGAGAGTTATTTTACCCAGTTTGCATAATGAGTTCTTTATAATGCGTCATCAGAACAGAACAGATCACCTGTGGTATTTCTGTTGCCCCAGCCATCCCTCCCCGGTGGACTCGCCTCCAGATACCTGAGTACCAGATGTGATATGCAGCTATCCAACTTGGGGGTCACAGCCTGAACCCCAAGCCAGGTTCTGCCTCCTCTCCCTGATAAGCCAATTAAAAGAGTCCAGTTAATAGTGGAAAGCAGAAGGAGGTTGGGAAGAGGGAGAGAGAGACCCAGCAAACCCCCCAAGTCCATCTTTGGGATCCTAAAATTAGATTGAGGTTTAAGTAGAAGGCCACAGATATTTACTTATAAGCAGTCCAGCGGTCCGGCCTATCACCGACCCGTCTTTGTCCGGGCTTCTGTCTCATCCTGTAAACTTTTCTGAGAATCTGTTAGAAATCTCTCTTTAGAAGACGAATTCCCCTCTGGCAGGTGCCTTTCCTCTCCTCCCATGAGATTCCCAGGGAAATTCCCATCTCCTTGAGGTCCAATGTTTGAAAGTGTCTCTTTAGAATGCCTTTGTTTGTGCCCGCCCAGTTACACGCCTGTGTGGTAGATCTGGGAGAGTGTTCGACAGAAGCTTATTTTTTATTTTTTAGGATCCCAGTCTCGGGAAACACTTGGGAAACATACTAAAATTAGATGTCACTGTTGTAGGGAACCCTTCCTAAACAGCTACAATTAAGGTCTTGACTCAAAATTGAGACCCACTGAAGTTCTTGAAGGAAGTGTTGGGTTTTAGCTAAGTGCTACTGATCACCTTTCTGATGTAAAGGAGATGGAAAACTGCCACCTGGGAGCAGAGAGGGTCATTAAGGCTTCTGATCAGCTATCTCGGAGTGTCGTTCCGTGGTCCTCCTCCTGAGTTACTTGGTCCTGAGCTGAGGGGAGGACACCAGGGAAGAATATGGTTCTGCAAGTAGTAGCATTCATAAACCCAACCTGGAAACTACTTCCAGCAAGACCTCTGAGAAAAAGGGCCTTAAGAATATAACTACTTTTCCAGATGTGCTGAGGCACACCTGTTATCCCAGCACTTAGGAGGCTGAGGCAGGGTAACTTGGAGGGCTTGTCTTCCTGTCTCAGAAGAAGAAAAATAAGACAGAGGAAAAGAAAGAGATCCTATGCTCCTTTCGAGGGCGGGCAGAGGAGGTCACACTTCCCCGCTGTCATACAGAGCATGGTTGGAAGTCTGACTGCCACTTTCCACATTCTTGGATTTGGGTCATATCATGACTTCTGAGTGCATTAGGAACGCACAGCAAATGCCCTCTGGAAACATCCCAGGATCCTTTGCAAATATCACGTTCTGTGTTTGCTCCAATGAGAAAGAGGCTGGCAAGGCTGGGGGATCCTTGTGAGGACGGTGGGAAGCAGTGAACGTGGTGGCTATTAGAAGGCAAGGTGTTCCCAGTTATTCTTCCCACAGAGTTGTGCCAAGCCTTGCTGACGGGGCTAAGGTCACCTCTGTTTGCCTGTGTGTTTTAATGTGTGATCTTGTAACTCTGGTCTTGGAGGACTTACCGGGCAAGGGCCTGAGCTCCATGCAGACAAAGAGACGACACCATCCTTAACTGGCCTTTACGTACATAGAGTGAATCCGTGGAGACGTGAGTAAGTACGGATGTCAGTGCTCGAGTGTGGAAACAGCAACGACTACCGCTTGCCCAGCGTGTCGTGCGCTGACTGCTCGGTGCTAGCGGCCCATGCTCTCTTGCTTGCTCAGAAGCAAGGGAAGAGCGTGAGGAATGGGACGTCATCAGGACCTTGAAAGGAAGGAGATGTTAGATGGCCTGTCAGGAAGGGAGACAGTTCAGTGGGCAGAGCAACATGTGAGGAGATGGTAGTCTCATGGTTTGCCCAAGGCTCCCTGTGGATCAGACACTGCGCTTCATTTTAGTTGGCTTCACTGGAAGGGCAGAGTTTTTTCCATCTGTGGATAAAGAGCCAAAGGCCCGATGGGCTCGGTGCTGCAAGCTTGCTCGCTCGGGGCGGGGGGGGGGGGCACCCTTTGTCCCTTGAGTCTGTTCCTGACTTCTGTGGGCGAGATGGGAGCCCACTGTGTCATTTTGTGTCTGCATTGCAGGAAGATTGAAGAAGTCACAGCCCTTTACCTTGAGGGAAGGTCGTCTCCACCACTTCTTACGTC
Source organism: Cricetomys ansorgei (assembly GCA_026225945.1). NCBI lineage: Eukaryota > Metazoa > Chordata > Mammalia > Rodentia > Nesomyidae > Cricetomys > Cricetomys ansorgei. The sequence continues at coordinate 62,860,604 of JAMJFZ010000107.1, forward strand.
AGGGTGGAAGTGCACCCGGACTTCTTTTCAGAAAGTTATTTATTTTAATTTTTGAGATTATAATATAATAACATATTCCCTAAATATATAAATATATATATAAATATATTCCCTAATAATATAATAATAGGTCATTCCCTCTTCCCTTTCCTCTCTCCAAACCTTTCCATATACCCCTTCTTGCTCTCTTTGAAATTCACGGCCTCCTTTTTCATTGGTAATTGTTATACACACATATGTATGTTGATACTTATACGTTTCTGAATACGTAAATACAACCTTCTCATTCTGTGTAATGTTATGCATATGTACGTGATTGGTATTGACCAGTTAGCGTGTTCTCCTCTGGGGAAGACTGTTTCTCCCGCTCTGAGCATTCTGTAGCTGCCTGCAGGTATTTGTGCAGGCTTCAGGCCTCCCAGGCCTTCCTTGTCCGCTTTGGCGTGTCTATCGGTTGTCAGACTTGTTGGGCTCACGTCTAGGCAGACATACCAGTGAGGCCGTACGGGTGTGACTCTGACATCCCCCTGCTCCCCTGGTTCTCGCAATCTCGCATCGCCTCCTCTGAAACGATCCCCGAGCCTCAGGCACAGGAGCTGTATTATAGACGGATCGCAGACCTTCGCTTCTAAGTTCTTACTTGGGAATTCCGTACAGTGTGTTTTTGATCGTATTCTTTCCTTTCTCCCCCAACTCCTCCCTGCTCCCTCCCCGTGCAGTTTTACACTCCTCAACCTAGTTTCGCAGCCCCCACCCCCACCGAAGCATCAATCTTGGGGGACAGGTTCTGAGAAAGAGCCTGATGGCTTACTGACTTCTTACGACACTGTTGCTGGTTGGATGGTCCTAAGTGACTGGGCTTTCTGGAATGAAGTTCTAAGTGGAGTTCTGGGGTTTTTGTGAGTTTCCCTGGATCACTAGGAAGCTAACCGCAGGGAGCTGAGCCCTTCTGTTTTCTTTACAAACTGGCCTCCTAGCACCCTTCGGTGCAGTCACCTTCTCGTGGCTGTCAGAATTCTGAACATGTCTCTCCTTACTCCCCACCTTCTTTGGGCTTCATAATACACAGACACACACAAGGTTTGTGTTCTTGTGTAAAAGGCAAAGAATAGCAACTCTAAGCACCTCCAAATATCAGCTGCGTTCGTTATAGACAATACAACTGGCCCTTTTCTTTTTATGGAGAATATAGACCATTTTAAAATTGTATTCTATGTAAGGGGCCTACTTCCTAGCAAGTTGGAGATATTCCTAATTTGGTTTCTGTTGCTGTGAGAGACACCATGACCAAAACCGACTTGAGGAGGAAAGGGTTTATTTGGCTTACAGGGAAGGGAAGCCGAGGCAGGAACCTGGAGGCAGGAACTGGGGCAGAGACCGTGAACACCACCCACAGTGGGCTGGGGCCTCTCACATCAACCATTAATCAAGAACATGTCCCACAGGCTTCCCTGTAGGCAATTAGATGAGGGCAGTTCTTCAATTAAGGTTCCCTCTTCTGAAATGACCATAGCTCAGTGGTTCTCAACCTGTGGGTTGCGACCCCTTGATGGGGTTGAATGACCCTTTCATAGGGGTCACCTAAGACCATCTGCGTATCAGATATTTACAATATGATTCATATTGTAGCAAAATTACAGTTATGAAGTAACAATGAAAATAATTTTGTGGTTGGGGGGTCACCACAACATGAGGGACTGTATTAAAGGGTCGCAGCGTTAGGAAGGTTGAGAACCATTGCTCTAGCTTATGTCAGATTGACAGAACAAAAGGAACTTAGCCAGCACAGAGTCAGAATTCAGGCCCGGTCTGGTTTTCCAAACTAAGATTCTTGATCTGGAGGTTCTAGGCAAAATAAAGCCATTTATTGCTGTGTAAAATTCCTGCCAATGACCACATCCCCAAGTTCATAGTCTGTTCTACTTAATTGAATTTTGCTTTCTAGAGCTAGTGTGTTTAGTATTAAAGTCGTTCGCATTTAGCTTCTGTTTTAAATCACACATTACCAGGAAAAAAAAAAAACCTGAGTATTTTAGACAACTTCCTAGGACAGCGGTTCTCACCCCCCCAATGCTGCGACCCTTTAATACAGTCCCTCATGCTGCGGTGACCCCCCAACCATAAAATTATTTTTGTTGCTACTTCATAACTGTCATTTTGCTACTGTTATGAATTGCAACGTAAATATCTGAGGTGCAGACGGTCTTAGACGACCCCTGTGAAAGGGTCGTTTGACCCCCAAAGGGGTCACAACCCACTGTCCTAGAGGTAGATGAGGGACAGCTGTGTAAGGAAAGTTTGTTTCTATCTCAGACATTCCTAGGCCTCAGAAGTTAGGATTCCCCTGCAAGTATAGGGCTGAGCTGAGCTGACACAGGCAGTTCCAGGATCTGGTAGTTACCTGTTTTCGTTCTCTCCGTTTGAGATTGAAGCTCACTCTCACATCTTTATCCTTCAGTGTCAGTCATCATTATGTAAGTCATCTTGGCTTCCGGGTTGGGCCAGCTGACAACTGTGTGTTAGTTCCAGTGTTCGTATCAGGCAAGAGATTACAGTTATCCAGTGAGTAGCCAGACAAGTTCCCTGAATCACAGTAGATCTGATCGTTTGTCATGCTGTTTATGTACTGTCCTCCTTCCCCGAAGGTGTCCATGCCGTAGTCTCCTGAATCTCTGAGGTTGCGTGACGAGGGAGAGTCCAGGTTGCCAATCAGATGGTCTTAGATCGCCAGGTTGTGCTGGTTTATGTGGGTGAGCCCAGTTTCATGGCGAGGGCCCTGAAAGTGGGAAAGGAGACAGGAGAGTCCGTGTCAGACTGATCCTAGGTGAGATACAATTGGCCATTGACGGATCTGAGGATATGGTAAAGGACCGTAAGCCAAAGAATATGCCCAGGCGCAGACTCTAGAAGCTTCAAGAGGTCATGGATGATCTCCTAGAGCCAGTAGAAGAGAACGCAGCTCTGCCGATGTCTTGATTATTGACCAGGGAAACTACTGTAGACTTGTGATATACAGAGCTGTAAGAGACAGTTTCAAGCAGCTGGGTCTGTGGTTAAGTCATTACAACAGCAATAGGAAAACAGTGCACTGTGTATTCAAGTTAGGCGTCTGCAGACTTTCTAGCCTCTGAATGTAGACTCTGGCATCCTCAGGCAGCATGCCATGAGCTATAGCATCCTCAGGTAACCACAGAACCGCTAAAGTACTGGGTATAGCATTGTCCACAGACGCGTTGCATGAAGGACTGGCTGCGCCAGTGCTCCCCTGTGACAAGCTTGGCCTCCCACTTCCCTCTCGTCTACAGGACTCTTGTTCCACAAGCCTAAGCTTTTGGGGGTTTTGTTTGTTTTGTTTTTCAAGACAGGGTTTCTCTGTTGTGACTCTGGCTGTCCTGGAACTCACCCCGTAGACCAGGCTGGCCTCAAACTCACAGAGATCCGCCTGCCTCTGCCTCCTGAGTGCTGGGTTTAAAGGCGTGCACCACCACCACCCTGCAAGCCTAAGCTTTTTTGGACCGACAGCCATTGTAGAGTTCTTGAGGCTGGGTAATTTATTTTTAATGTTGATAGTACTCTTTACTTACTCGAGTCAATAAAAACCATCTCCCAGGCATTCGGGAAATAATTTAATATAGATTTCTTTTGGGGGGGGGGGCTGTGTTTTTAAAAATATTTTTAACTGTGTTACCTGACAATTTCATACATGTGTATAATATTTTTGGGTCGTATTCACGTCCGTTACCTCTCATCCCTCCTCCTACTGAACCCCCTCGCACCAACACGCCCTTCTATGTTCATATCTTGTATGTGTGTGTGTGGCCCATTGGATTTCATTAAGGTTGCTTATGTGAGCAGCAGGGGGGAGGGCTGGGGGCGGGGCATTGGGCTGAGTGATTTGTAAGGCTGAGATCACAGGACTGGTACTGAGAGGGTCCTCTTACTGTGCCATCCTTCGGTGGAAGGGCTCTCTACACGATGACACCTCACCCGTGGCTGCCTTGTGACCTGATCAGCTCTCAGCAGTACCACCCCTAAACACCGTTACAGAAGTCATTAAATGTCAGCATTCCAACCTTAGCATGCAGCATCAGTCAGACTTGCTGTTGACGAAGCTACCCTAGAACTGGACAAAACACATTTGAATCTAAACACTGACGTGACGTGACACTGAAAACTAAGTTCCAGTCCCTCTGAGAATAGGCAGGCAAATTGGAAGCTCACGACCTCGGGGTAGGGCGTTTTCCCAAGCTGTAGCTTTTGAGGATGTCCGTCGATTAGAGAAGTGCTTCTGTAATATGGTCTCTCACTCTTGAGGACTGCAGATGAGCTTCTCCCTGTGTTCCGTTGTGTAACCACAGTGATTCTAACAGGCAAAGAAAAGGAAAGGAAGACGCTGGTGCAGGGCCTCGTTAACGCTGCCGCCCCCTGTGGGCTGGCCTGAGGAGGCTGTCAGAGAACTGGACACATAGCTACAGCAAGATTGGACTATGGGAACGTGTCTTTAAGTGAGAGAATCTAAAACTAAACAACGTGTGACTCAATTTACATGAAATGTCCAGAACATGAGAATCCATACAGGCGGAAGGTACATTGGTGTTGCCTGCTGGTTAGAGAGACTCCACGGAAGATGGGAAGTGAATCGTGTAGCGGGCGTCGGGCTTGCGGGTGGGGACCCTGCTCCCGCACTTGTTGCCATTTTGATTATATACTTAGAGTATAAACAGAAGACTGGGCGTGGAGGTCGCTGATCTTGGGCAGCTGAAGCAGTAGTTTCGGATTAAAAACAGATTCTGAGAATATTTTAGAGGTTTCGTAATACCAAGTTCTGGCATCAGAGTGGTATGGCACGCCCATTCCTGAAGTTTTCAGTCTTAGCCATCAGTGTTAGGGTTGATTTGCTGATCGGTGATCACATTAGATAACTTTCCATTTTGTCTGGAGATTTCCATTTTCCTTCTCTTACCAGACAGCCCCAATCCCCTGCAGGAGTTTTGACCATTTGGGCAAATATCAGGCAGCGATGGCGGTTGAATCCTGGTGACAGCCTTGTGTTCACTGGGAAGTCTCGCCAAGGTCCTCTGCGTGGCGTCTTAAGTCCCGCTCATTACTGTATGGATCGCACACTTTGGATTCTTTTCATAAAATGTACAAGTGAGGAAACCGGTCTATGGGCCGCATCCTCCGCGGGCCCAACAGTACTCTCTGCGCGCTGACTGTGGTTGATTCGGAAGGTCTTTAGAGGTTTCAGTCCTTTGCTTTTTTATACATGGAAGCAGAAGCCTCGTTCTGTATGGAAAATAACTCACCGTCAGTTTTGAATGAGTGAATTTTTTTTAAGGGTGTGGCAAGCAAAAGTGAAAGAACAACTAGCAAATAGCAGACAGACAGACAGACAGACAGCAAAGCACCATCAAATCGGGCACTTAGAACATTCAGAGAGAACACTCAGGAGTAGTCCAATTGACAGAGCGTACCAAAGCGTATCATCAGATGGGTGCTTACGTCATCTCTCAGCAACCCAACGGGGAGTGTCATGCTAGAGTTCCCTGGTGAGGGTCCTCCAGGCAGAGTGGAGCACTCTTTCTACCTCCCGGTTCCCTCTGCAGGTATTTTTGTACCATGAAATAACTGCAGTCGTCTCTGTTAGAAAGGATTTCTCATTCTAGCTGTTCTCAACGAATTAGCCGGCGTCACTGTGAACAGGGATGCTAATACTACTGTCCCTCAGCCTTGCCTGAGGCTGCCTCGGGTGACCCCAGGACACTTGACCCCAGGGCTCCTCGCTGCTGTGCTGCTGCCCAAACCACAGACTCAGACCTCCCCTCCCCCTGCAATGTTCCCCTGGACTCCTTTGTGTACCAGCAAAGAGGTACCCGTTAACCTCAGGAACCAGTCACCCAGCTAGTCACAGAATATTGACTTTTTCATGAAAGAAATCACAATGGGTGAGAATGTAGTTCAGTTGGTAGAGGGCTTGCCCAGAGCTCACAAAGCCCTAGGTTTGATCTGCAGCACCATGTAAACTGGGGCATGGTGGTCCCATGATCACCTGTGGGCACACTTGGGAGGAGGAATCAGGAGGATCAGAAATGCGGTATCATCTTTGTAGCCATAGTGATAATCAGTCTGGCCTTGGATCCATTAAACTGTCTTAAATTAAGCATGTAAGTTAATGATGAAACCATGCTTCAGAAGAACATGTGCATTATGCTTAAGGCTGCCCTCTGTGGACCCGTCAGATACCTGCGATGGGCTGGACATTGCTGTACCCTCATCTTCATTACAACCTTGAATACTGGCAGGTCACTGTTCCTATTTCATAGATAAAGACACAGTCCGTGTGTGGTTACCCAACGGTTCCATAGCTGGTGGAAGAAAGTTGGAAATTGAGCTGTCCTGTGTCCCATTGACCATCCTTACTTGAACAATGGAGACACCCACTGTGCCAGAATTACGTTGAATCACATGGAAGTGCCATTTTTATTTGTGCAACTGGCCAATCACCAACAGCACTGTGCGGTTTAACCTAAAACAGCAGCAGCTGGGGTATGGAGAGAGAACTAGAAGTCCCTGGACGGGAGTTTGCTACAGAGGTTTTGTGGGGAAGATAAGGACAGAGCGAGGCTTGAGGGATTTGTGTTCCCTGGATGGGTAGATGAGGCAGGAGATGGGCAAGCCGTGATGTGGGGTGGCAATGAGAGCAGCCAGCCAGACCGGGCGTCCAGGTGTTCTTCAGGACACCCGGGTGGCCGACAGAGTTCTGTGGTGGTCGAGCGTCTGGTTGATAATCGCTCTGCTGCCCGGTGTGCCCTCTCTGTAGGTGACAGGTGAACAGATCGCAATCAAGCAGTGCCGACAGGAGCTTAGCCCGAAGAACAGAGAGCGCTGGTGCCTAGAGATCCAGATCATGAGAAGGTGAGCCTGGGCACCTAGCCTCGGAAACCACTTCCACGCTCCCGTGATACCGGGGTGAAAACCACAGCGCGTCCTCCCATCGGGACACCTGGCAGGCTATCCAGATAGTTCAGTTGGTACAGTGCTTGCTCAGAGTTCGCAAAGCCCTAGGTTTGACCTCCAGCACCATATAAACCAGGCACGGTGCTCTCCTCAAGACATCTAAAGGAGTAACATTCAAACACTACATCGAGCTCTGTGATTAGTTCTGTTACACTAAATTTAAGAGAGCCATTATAGCCAGGCATGGTAATCGGCTCCTATCACCCCAGCTACTTGGGAGGGTGGCGACAGGGGAAATAGATGAGCCTAGGAATTTGAGCCCAGTGTAGGCAATATAAGACCCTGTGTCAGAAATTACGTTAAGTAGTAAGTTACTTAAAAGAGTCATCATGATAAGTTTTTATTTGTCAGCAAAAAAATCCTTCTTTCCCCTATGTTTCTAATTCCAGAGTAGCATGTGAGTCTCCACTGCTGTTTGCCCTCTGTGGATATTCACACAGTGTGGAGATAGGATCTTTCTGTCCCGGGTGGATGCTATCCTCCCAGCTGGTGGGACCCGTAGGTGAGCACCGTGAAGAGTTAGCTTGACGTAATCAAGCAGATGCTCCCTCTGCTCACTTTTTTTTTTTAATTTTTAAAAATTATTTCATTTCTACGTGTATGAGTGTTCTGCCTGCCTCTGTGTCTGTGTACCACATGCATGTTTGGTGCCTGAGGAGGAGGCCAGAAGGGGGTTTGGATCCGCTAGAGCCGGAGTTTAGAGGCGGTTGTACTCCGTCACGCGGGTGATGGAACTCAACCCCGGGTCCTCTGGAAGAAGAGCCCAGCAGCCGTAACTCTTCAGTCATCTCTCCAGCCCTCGGCTCGCTTCTTACAAAGAGGACAAAGAGCAGTCGTCTCCTTCATTATGTGTCCACATGCATGCTCACGCCATCCCTCCCCCTTAAATGGCGTAAGGTCCTCGGACAATGAAAAATTGAAATAGCACACCTTAACGACAATTAAACGATAATGTGATATGCTTGTAGGGTGTTTGAGTTCAGAGGGCCGAGGAATGCTGGGTAAATAGATGTTAACTTACTAGGGTACCAGGTAAGTCTCCATTCCTGGACACACACACACCTCCCATCTTCTCCTGCTTCGTCACCAAGGGGACTGGTTATTCTATGTCTTTGTTGGAAAGTGGGATTGGCTGAGACGTGGCATGAAGGGGTCGGGTTTGGGCTGAAGCTCGGATGCTTATTGGTTCTCCCCTCCCCCTTTCTAGGCTGAACCACCCCAATGTGGTGGCTGCCCGGGATGTCCCAGAGGGAATGCAGAACTTGGCGCCCAACGACTTGCCTCTGCTGGCCATGGAGTACTGCCAAGGAGGGGATCTCCGAAGAGTGAGTCTCCCGGGCTGTGGGATGTCGGTCTGTCTAGGCAGGGCTGAGACACTGGGAGGGGAGAAACGGAGAGATCTTTCACCATCATCCAGGAAGCTCAAGGATAACTTCGCCCACTCAAATTCCCTCTTCTCTGCCTTCCTTGGGCCGATTTCTGTGAGTGTAAATCAAAAGGCTAGTCAGAAGTGCTTACAGGAAAGCCGAAAATCCTCACTACCTCTGACAGCAGATGGGAGCAGTGCAGAGCCTCACAGCCAGACATCATGCAGACAGAGTCTAAATTGGAGGCCTCCATCTGATCCCTCCCCTCCGAGCTCAGAGAACCCTGAGGAAGAGGGGAGGAAGACTATAAGAGTCAGAGGGAATGGAGGACACCAGGAGAACGTGGCCCTGAATCAATTAAGCAGGGCTCTCAGAGACTGAAGCGGCAAGCAGGGGCCCAGGGGCCTGCACCAGGTTCTCTGTGTGTACGCTGTGGCTGTTAGCTTGGCGTTTTTGTGAGACTCTTAACGGTGGGAGTGGGGGCATCTCTGACTCTTTTGCCTGCTCTCGGGACTCTCCTCCTCCTGTCGGGTTGCCTTGTCCGGCCTCCACACGAGGGCTTTCGCCTCGTCTTAGTGTATCTGTGTTGTTGCGTCTTGGTGTTGTCTCTTGAAGGTCTCTCTTTTCTGAAGCAAAATGGAGGGGGAGTAGAGCTGGGACGGGGCGGGGGGCGCAGCTGGGAGGAGTGGAAAACAGGGAAACCGGTCAGGATCTATTACATGAGAAAAGAATCTATTTTCAATTTAAAAAAAAAAGTAAACATAAAAAAAAAAAAACAGAAGAAAGAAAGCTGAAGAAGAGCTGTCTGTCCCTCACCATGATGGGCTGTGTCGGTCCCAGGCTGTGATGGACTGTGTCCGTCCCTCACCATGAGGGGCTGTGTCCGTCCTGCACCGTGATGGAATGTGTCCGTCCCGCACCGTGAGGGGCTGTGTCTGTCCCGCACTGTGGTCACTAATGTGACAAGGCAAAGTTACCATCAGGCCGCAGGGAGGAAACTGCATGAGTCTGAACACACTCTTCCTCCTTTGGCATGTCAGGGCCACTACAAGCTTTCGGGGTCAGCATCACTGCTGTCCAACGGGGAGAGACTTCCTTCACAGAGGTGACGGTACGGCACAGAATCACAGAGGGCAGGAAGGGAGCCAGCTTAGTCAGCAGAGAACAGGGCTGCAGTTCCAGACCCTCCCGACTCACCTGCCGGGCTTCCTGCTTTCCTTCTCGCTGTCCTACCTTCTCTGCTCCCAAACTGCCCACACCGGACAGCGGGCGATGGCAGTGCTCCCGGGTCACAGGGACAGTTCCGTGTGTCACCCAGCTATTCTGTGCTTTTGCAGGGTGCCTGGCTTATGGTTTTAACATAGTGGTAGCCAGATAGAATTCCTGCACTATGGGTAGATCCCATCCCCCAGAGGTGTTAATTAGATAAATGACTCGCTGTGTACAGCTGCAGCTATTGAGTATGCATTGCAGACCTTCCCAGGTGCGGGCCTCTCTCCGGCTGTGAACCCGGGTCATGTCATTTAGTGCTGGGAAAGCCTCCTCTTACTGTAGCTCCGTTCAGCCCTTACTGTAAAATAGCCAAGGTGTGTGTGGCAGGAAAGCTGGTTCATTTCCCTCTTTACATAGCGGTCTCCCAGACTTACTTACGTCATGTGCTGCGCTCTTTACTAATCTGGGCCTTTCACCTTCTTTTATAAAAGGAAAGTTTCCACAAGTGACTCTCCCGCTTTAGGGGTAGGCGTGTCCGAGAGCGATGTAGCCTGGGGACAGAATGTGCCCCATAAGTAGGCTGGTAAAGGAAGAGAAACTCGGAGCCTGGCAGCACCGGATTCTCCTGTTTGCTGATCTTTTGACAATCACCCGGTTGCTGCTGGATCCATCCAGCAGGTGGGAAGGAAGCCATGCTGGAGTTAAGTGGCGAGTTAGAAAGGTGGGGGGAGGCAAAGGACGACAGGGGACGACGGGAACAGAGAGCGCGGAAATGTAGTGGAGATACACGCCTGCCCTTTTAGGCAGCAAAGAACCCATTAGCTAAGGGAAAAGATGATGGAAATATCAGCGTGACTGTCCTGGCATGGGCTCAGGGCGAGAGGCAGGATGTGGTTTCGTAAAAGGACCTCTGTCCTTGCTGTCACTTGAAAAGGCGCCGGGGAGAAGGTTCTGCTGTCCAGAGCTCCTGCGATCTTTTTCTCTTCCTTCTCTAAATAAGGCAGCCTGTCTTTTCCTTCTCTTAAAAGTTCAAAACCTTTCAGTGTCCAAAGTCTATCTTTCAGAGAGGTTAACTTGTCCAGCACATGGTAAATTTCAGAAGCAGAGATGATTTCAAGACGTAGGTCCACCGTGTTTAGTCTGTACCTGTGGTCCAGCTACGGGGAAGGCCAAGACAGGAGACTTTTTTTTTGAATATTTGAGATCAACTTATGCAATATGGTGAGACCCAGTCAAGAAAAACACACAACCCCAAACCAAACAAACAGAACCGTGAACAGAGTGAAATGTATGCTGCAGAGGTAAACAAAGTCTGCCATGTTTGTGGGTTTCAATGTTAATGACTCAGCAGCACGGGGACCCCGTGGATAAACCGAAGGGCCAGAAATGCAAAGGATTCACAGCTCAGCCCCAGGGAGCTTAGCTTCACTTTACAGCCCTGCCTCCCAACTGTGTGTCCGACTAGTATCGGTCTCCCCCAGCTTCAGTTTCTTCACCTCTGACATGGAGATTTCAGAAGCTCATCTCTCAGAGGCAATGAGTCTCAGGGCAGTGTGCTGGGTGAAGCAGGTAGAGTCTGCTGATGCAGAGCTATGGCCAGCGCCAGGCACACAGCAAATACACATTCCCTACGTTAAATTATCCGAGACCCTGTCAGCACAGTGGCCAGAGGTTGGCTTTATGAGTCTTTTTCTCCCTAGTCCTTTCTGCAGGAGTCTCGATAGCAAACTCAGCCGCTGTTGACATCAGACCCTGGTCACTTCTTTCAGACTTGCAGCAGTACTGAGGCTGACTCACTCAAATCCTTCCTGCCAGGGTGAGGGATGCGAATCCCAGCTGCCTCCAGACATCTCCCCAGGAGCCCTGGCGTAGTACCTGCACTCAGCTGTCTGTCGCAGTTAAGCTACTGTGTGGCTCAGCAGAGACGACAAGGAGACATATTCACAGATGCAAACCCTGCCAGACCTCAGCAGAGGGAACAGCCTGCCATGGCAAGCTCCATACTGAACAATGGAACCCCGATCATCTGATCTCAGGGGTTTTTGACACACAAGCTCCTCACATGTTTCATTGATACAAAACTCTGCCCCCTCATCCACAGTGGCTCTGCCAGAGAGTGGTGGTCAGGTGCAGATCATGAGAAGGCAACCGTCTTAGTCACAGATTTACACAAAGCCAACACCTGCAAATACTACGAAATGCCAAGACCTAGGCAGCCCTTGTCACAACAATGCACGAAACAACCATTTTAAGCATAACTAGAAATAAACTTCTGCAGTAGCTGTCTGACTGACCGAAGACGCTGGTGGGTTTATCAGGGGCACGTGACCATCCACACTGACTCTGCTTTCCATGTCCTCTGCAGTACTTGAACCAGTTTGAAAACTGCTGTGGCCTGCGGGAAGGAGCCATCCTTACCTTGCTGAGTGACATTGGTAAGTCCCACCCTCGAAACAGGGCCAGGCCCTCCGTGGTAGATGTGTAGTTCCCCGTGAGTCCAATAGGTCACGTAGGGAACCGCTTGTGTCCTACTGTCTCTACAGAGGGTGTGGTGAGGTGTGGAGAGCACTTATTGGAATAAAGGGGTCAGCCAGGGCTAGTCAGAATTGTACTGGACTCAAATAGACTTCCTTCCTTCCTAAGTCACCGTGCGAATGACTGTGTATTCAGAGTAAGAGAGTTCCTTTCCTCTGAAAGGCTCCACTCCCTACTTTCCTGGAACAGCCAGTGTTGTCATCTGATCAGTTCCATCCACTGATAGTGAATATTTCTACTCTCACACTGGCGGCCAACCACGCCACCACGTGGTTATTCACCAACCACGGGCATAGAAACACCTGTTCTTGTTGAACATGAGTGTCCTTAGATGTGGGTGCTTTTGGCACTCTGGGAAAGCCGGTCAGGGAGAAGAGTCACTTGGCCCTGCAGAGGTGTGTGGTGTCACCTAGACCCTGCGGCTTCTCCAATGGGGAACAGAAGTTGGGGCTGTGACCTAGAGAACCAGATACTAGAAGTGACACAGAGCTTGCTTAGGGCTTTAGAGATGATGATGATGATGATGGTGGTGATGATGGTGATGGTAGTTATGATGATGATGGTGGTGGTGATGATGATGGTAGTTATGATGATGATGGTGGTGGTGATGATGATGATAATGATGATGGTGGTGGTGGTGATGATGGTGATGGTAGTGATGATGATGATGATGGTGATGGTAGTGATGATGATGATGGTGGTGGTGATGATGGTGATGATGATGATGGTGGTGGTGGTGATGATGATGGTGGTGGTGATGATGATGGTGGTGGTGATGATGATGATGGTGGTGGTGATGATGGTGATGGTGGTGATGGTGGTGGTGATGATGATGATGGTAGTGATGATGATGATGGTGGTGGTGGTGGTGATGATGGTGGTGATGATGGTGGTGATGATGATGGTGATGATGATGATGATGACTATGGTGGTGATGATGGTGATGGTAGTGATGATGATGATGGTGGTGGTGATGATAATGATGTCAACCCAGGTTGGTGGTGCCCATTGGTAGGTTGGGTGCTAAGGGTCAGAACTATCCATAGTTCATCCTTGATCTGTGTCCCCAGATCTGAAGAATGACTCCATTTTCACCCTTCCCCCACTTTCCCTTTTACCCTGCACGTATGTAATTTGTTCACTCAAACTTTGTTTCCCAGTTGTTGTACAGAAAGTCTGAAGTCATGTGATGAGGCCACAAGCCCTCTCCTTAGATTCTCCAGTCACTAGTATTTACTCCTTTTATGCAGCAGTGTTCTCTAACCTTGCAGTCCATAGGCCTCTTGTCTTCCAGAAACTTTGCCAACCTGGGTCTGCTGCCTCTTACCCTGCTTCTTTGGGTAGAGGAGACGCAAGAGAGGTATTGGAGGGGGCGGGGAGTGGGGTCAGGCAACCATGTATTTAAGGCTGGGATCTAAGCAGTCTGACATATAAAATACCCACCTTCCTCTGTGTCCTACTGTTTCCTTCTGAATGGAGTCCTGTGGAAGGCCAGGTGACATGACTACAGTCTTACCCCACTGGAGCGGGCAGCCAGCCACCTCTTGGCTGCTGATTTCCTCCTGTGTTGACGCACAGTGTCTGCTGGAAGGGCCCTGTCTGTATGCCTGCAGGGTCTAATCCAGAGGTCTAGAACTCCACTAGTTTCTGCGACACCATGCCTCACGTCTCACCCACCTGTGTTTTGCTTAGGCGTTTATTTGATTGTGTCTCTTAAAACCAGCAGCCAAATTACTAATTTGTTCCTGCTGGATTGGGTTGAAGGCAGGTTAGCAGATCGGGTGTGTGTGTGTGTTTGTGTGTGTGTGTGTGTGTGTGTGTGTGTATGCACGCACGCGTGTGTGTGCTGGGTAGAGGGAAGGTCTTTTGTTCTCCATGGACAACTTTTGCTTCCTTTTGGTTATAGCTTCCTCAAGTTATTTTTCTTTGATGGTATCCTCTCAAAAAATTTTTTCTTCTACTTATTAGCTTGTTTATGCATCTGTCACATAGCTATTCAAAGTCTCTAAATGGGGGACTGGTGACTCACGCCTGTAGTCCTACTGTCTGGGAGATAGAGGGAAAAACATTGCTGTGAGCTTGAGGATACCTGGAAACCCTGTCTCAAAGGAACAGAAATAAAAAGCTCTGTAAATGAGTGGCTCACGAACACTAACTGGATACTGCTTCGAGTCGCCCTTCACTTCCCCGGGTGTGGTAACTTTAGCATCATCTATTCAAGGTGGGGGAGGATGAGATAGAGCTTCCCCACCCCCTTGGCGAGGATGAAACCCGTGGCCTCGCCCATGCTAGGCAAGCATTGGGCTCTACCCAGTTCTCAAAGTAAACCACTTGAAATCAGAAACTTCGGTCTCCGCTTTGTCTCTAGCATCTGGGAAAGGAGTAGCTGGTATATACCGCCTGGTCTGTAGGTATTCATAAGATGAATATGTTCCAAAAGGAGTTAAGATACATAAGTACTCTTTTTTTTTTTTTTCAAAAAAACTGGACATCCTTGTACTACAACTCCAAGCTTGTAAACCGGCTCTTCCGCTTACTAGCCATGTGACCTGAAGCGTGTTACTTAATTTTTTCAGAGTGTTTGTTTGATTAGCTGCAAGTGGGAGCATTGCTCACCTCGTTAGCATTGCTGAACATAAACTGAGATGCTGTACTTAAGCTCTCAGCACAGTGCTCTTCCTGGAATGATGTACAGTAAGGCAGTGTGTTCCCCTTGCCCCTTTCGCTCCCTACTGGATCCTGGAAACCCTCACTCCCTACTGTGGATTATGCGTGAGGCTGGAGCCAGCAAACCTTACAGGGGGGATTTTCATGAGATGCCCTTCTGGAAGTGGCTGATCTTCCCCAGATCATTTCTAGTCCCACGATTGCTAGTATGCATTCCCGTCCTCTGACACTGTTGTTGAGGTCGCTGATAGATTTACATTTGACTTGCATACTGCCCCTATTTCTGATTTGTGTGTGAGACCCATCAGACCCATCAGACTTAGTCCTTTTTGTGACGATCCCACTACTAAATTGGTTCAAAAGCTTTAGTTGGAGCAGCTCCCCTAACGTAACCCTTTTGCGTTCTGAAGTATTTCCTGGGCATCCAAATATGACTCCACGTTCTCTTTGCTAGAGTCAACACTGCCGTCCCCTGCCTGGTTGGTTAGCCAAGCCACGCTCCTGGTCATAGGGTCCAGACTCGTTGCCTTCTCATTTGAGTTAAATTTATTTGCGCCTAATCTCTGGGTCCTAACTTCTTAGGATGCACACACAGAGCATCGTCAAGGTGACAGACACACAGACAAGACTCCTCCAGGAGTTTTAAGTTGCCAAGTTACAACTCCAGCAACTTGTAAGTAGAATATACATCAGAAAGCAGGCAGATGCCTGGCAGACACACAGCTGAACCCTGCTTCGTGTGCTAGAACAAACCTTTCAGATCATTGCCCTATACTGGCAGGAGACCCCGGGACAGACACAGAGGCAGTAGCAGCAATTTAGACTTCCGCGTAATGTGATCCTGAAATAGCTCCCAGGAGTCATGGTTAACACCGAGCGGCCTTGCTCATTGTCCTTTGGAAAACTCTGGAGCGCTTCTTTCAGCCGGTGAAGCAGCAAATTCCTAAGCAGTCGGGACTGAGGGGCAGGTGCCCGCCTTCTTCGTCCCACCAGTCTCGGTCAGTGGCCCAGGCTGTCACTGAATTAAGCCTCAGCTTCCTGAGTGCTGGCATCGCAGGCATGTGCACATGCCCAGGCCACACCTCGCCCTCCATGCTTCCCTCTTGCTTTCTCTTTACTCTTTCCCCATCCCATTCACCTTTCTGTACGTGCCCTCTGCTCTACCATATTCCATTTTTGCCTGGCTTCTTGTGGCTTCTTTATCAACTGTGTCTTCCCCGAGTGTGTCCTCTAGCCTAACCTTCATATCCGTGTCTGCAGAATCTTTTTCCCAAAGTCAATTCCAAACTGAATCCCAGACTTCTTAAAAAGAAAAAAAAAACAAACAAAAAACCCTGATCCTTTTGTTACATGTTACACCATATTTTTTTTACTGGACTTGCCTTTCTGCCTACTCAGACATGAGTATCAAGTTTAAATCTCATCGTTTGGGTCAGCAGTTAAGAGTACTTGCTGCTCTTGTGGGGATATCCAGAATTGGTGCCCAGTTCCCGCACCAGGCTCACAACAGTCTGTAGCTCCGATTCCAAGGGGTCCAAAACCCTCTTCTGGCCTCCATGGGCACCAGGCGTGCACACGGGACACACACATACATGCAGACAAAACACGCAATACACAAAAAATAAAAATAAATAAATCTTTAAATCTTGTCTTTGAAAATCTTCTCCTGTTGCTACTTCTCACCTTCCTTACTCTGCCTGGCGGAAAGGACACTAACGGACATTAAAACAGTCTCCAAACTGGGCTGGGGATGTAGCTCAGTTGATAGAGTAGCCAGCATGCACGCGTGATACCCGATGACTCATAAACTGGGTATGGTGGCACATGTCCCAGCTCTGGGGGGAGGGGAGGAGGCACAGCAGGATCTGGAATTTAAAACCATCTTCGACCCAGTAGTAAGTCTGATGCCAGCTAGAGCCGATGGGCTAGAGACCAGAGGCCATGTCACACATCATGCAAACAAGAAGAATATGAACCCAAAGGTCCCCAAATTCAGGGTGTCTCCCGCATCACATCCTCCTTTCCCTGCCTCTCCTCGCCACCTCTGATGACTTATCACAGCAAGTATCCACCATGACTCAGGAGAGCTTCGAGCTGGCTCCTTACTGGCTTTGGCTAATCCACTCTTCTTCAGAAGGGCGCTTTCTCATTCTGTTTTTGAGACAAGTCTCACTATGTATCTCAGGCTTGCCCCGACCTCACTGTGTAGCCCAGGCTGGCCTGAGTCCTGGGGTTACAGGTGTACGTTACCGGGCCTGGCTGAACTTGACAATCTCATCATCATCTGCTCCAGACCCCTTCATCCCCGCCTCTCTTTCCAGTAGCCAGGACTCCCACGGCCTACTTCTCCGTTCCCCCACGCGCCGTGCACCTGCTTCCCCTTAGGGTGCTATTCCGGCTCCTCACCGTGGACCCTCAGCCTTCCCGTCCCTTCGGGAATAGCCTCAGACTTTCCTCGTCACTCTTGATTGCCCTCACAGAATCCTTCCGCTCTTCATGGTCACTGAGCAATGAGAGAATGATTCTGCACTTTCACCTTAACACTGGGTCTTGCTACCTTCTTCCCTCTTTATTAGTCATAGAACCTATTTTAGCCCAGAAGCCCTGAGCCAGACTAAGCCTGTTTTGCCTGGAAAGTCCAGCAACAAAGCGGGCAACCCATGGTTGGCTCAGCAGCTTAATTAAAAACACAGACATCCTCTTACTTTTATTACTCAGGGGCCACTTGGACCACCCATTGGTTGGCCTCCCTCCATCCCTCCTTCTCTGCCTCCCTCTCCTCTCCTCCCCTTTTCCCCTCCTCCTCTCTTCTTCTCCCCTGCTCCCCTCCTCTCCCCTCCTGCCTTCCCCTCCTCCTTACCCCTCCTCCCCTGCCCCCCCTCCTCTCCCCTCCCCTCCCCTCCTCTCCCCTCCCCTCTTCTCCCCTCCCCTCCTCTCCCCTCCCCTGCTCTCCCCTCCCCTGCTCCCCCTCCTCCCCCTCCTCTCTCCTCCTCTCCTCTCCCCTCCCCTTCCCTCCTCCTTTTCTCCTTTCCTTCCTTTCCCTCCCTCCCCTCCCCTCCCCTCCTCTCCCCTCCCTTCCTCTCCTCTCTTTCCCCAAATACTCTATCACTAAGACACACACCCCTCGATCCTACCCATTGATTTTTGCCTTTGCCTTTTCTTCTGATTTCTGACCCCCAAAGTTTCTGGTTCATTTGTCTTCCCATGTCTTCCCAACGGAACCTATCCCAAGCAAGAGTCCTGAAGGGAGCTTAGCAAACTCTTAAGACTTGTATGGAAAAATCTAGATTTCATAGGCACACCCCTTCCAAAACACTTCTCTGCCTGGAAACCTGGCTGCTCTTAACTCTTTCTTAACTTATAGTTAATCATCTGAAAAATACCGTTTGGAATTCAGGTCGAATTCTTCCTGTAGGCCTAGGGAGATCCCGGGCGTGGATCTGGGTACCACCCTGACAAGAATCATAATGATGCCCTTTGCCTGCTGCACCTGGATCTCTCTGGAGAATCCACACTGCACAGACCAAGGTGTGGTCCAGAGAACTGTTTGTTTCAGCGCTGGGCATGAAACCTAGGAACTTCCGCAAGCTTAAGCCTACAGTGCAGTCTAAACACGAGTGTTTGTCACAGTTCATTCCTGTAATTGGAACGAGAGGGATAGCATGTTTCCGTTTTCTGTTTACACGGGTGTACTCTACTACTGCAGCTTCCAGGCCCAGCATTATTTTTCTTAGTTTCAACATTGTATTTTTCATCCAGTTTAAGCCAGTTCAGGTTCTCTGGGACTGAAACAATTTTGATCAGCCTCTTGACACTGTACCTCAGGGGCTGTTTGTGAAATGTACAGTCAGACTGCCTACAGCTCATTGAGGACCTGTTTTTTAAAAAGACGTCTGAAGACCTTGCCTGTCAGAATGCTTGCTGTTTCAGCCACCTAGGGTCTACTCAGTCCAAGAAAGCGCTTAGAATTCTACTGGTCTGACTTGTTAGCGCTAGACATTGTTAAGACACGAGAAATACTTAAGAATACATAGCTATGCCAAAATGAAGCTTTAAGTTTGTTAGCATCGCCACTTAAGTATCAACATCAGGACCTGTTAACACAGAGAAAGTGGTTCGATTACTGCCGGCCACTCTTCCTCTCCAAGGGCCGGGTGACAGCCCCAGTCAGAGTAGCCTAGAATTCACTGTCACCCGAGACACCTTCCTCCTTGAGGGGATTCCTGGGACTCATGCCAGGTCATGCATACAATATTTGCCCCAAGATGTTACACTTCCATCCAGTTATAAATACGTCCTCAGACCTCAACGAGACTCACGCACTGTTACACCTGCTCCCCAGCAGCTGACCACAGACTAAAGCACAGCCCCTTGGGCAAGCATTCCAAGTGATGCCATGGCCTTGTTCCTCCCCGCCCGTGGTTCAGGCTCAGCAGCGGTACCGCTCATTCTGAGTGAGTGTAACGGTTCGGCTTTCCTATCTTCGCGCTAAGGTTATAGGCACATGCCACCGTGCCTAAGCTTTACTGTTGAAAAATGGCTGTGGGGTCAGATACCATCCACTTGGCATTGTCAACACCCTCTTATGTCAAAAGCTGTAGAACGAAATCATTTTAAAGAAGTTGCCAATAACAGGCACTGGAGGCATGACCGAGCCGGTGATTGCTGTGTGCCTTGGGCAGGTTTCTATCGCGTCAATAAAACACCATGACCAATTTTACTAATAAAAATTAGCAAAAATGAAAGCACTGCTGAGAAGCATTGGGTTTTCTAGGTCAACAGTTGAGTGGAATTCTTTGGGCACATGGACAAGAGCCAATCTTTGGCTTTGTTTGCATAGCAGTTGGACACAGTCTCCTGTTGACCTTTTACGAAAGAAAATAAGAAACAAGCAGGAAATGTTAGGGCCAGGTTTGAAAGGGGAAATATAATCAGTGGTTCTGCAGTGTGGCTTAATGTCCTGAGTATGAACTCTCTTTGATCTCTGTTTGGCTTCTGGATGTGGTTTCAGGGGACACCCATCTGAGTCTTCCCAGAGTCAGCCTGATTGCTCGGCTTCTGGGGAAGGCTCTTCTGCTTTTTCTGCAATGAATACCCACCACCCACTGCCTGCAGGGCTGACTACCGCCACAGTTTGCCAGGGATTCCAAATGACTCAGCCCGTCTTGGTAGGGGCAGTATTGGTGTGTGTTTGTCTATATGTAGATACAGATTAGTATGTGGGTGCGCTGGTATATACATTTGTGACGTGACACCAAGAGGGCTTGTTAAACCTCTCAGCGTTGTTATTGATTTTATGTCCCCCCCACCCCCCCACCATGAAATTAGGATCTCTGTGTAACCCAAGTTAGCTTCTAACTTGATATTTAATCAGACGGACCTCTATGACATGATAATCTTTGTGCTAAGATTGTAGGCACACACCACTATGCTCAACTTTTATTTAAAAAAAAAAAAAAAAAAAAAGGTTGTGGAGCCCAATACTACCCACTGGGCAGTGTGTCATCAACATCCTTTTAAATCAAAAGCTGTAGACCTAAATTGTTTTGAAGAAGTCACTATTATAGTCACTAGAGAGATGGCTCAGTTGGCGAAGTGCTCGCTATGTGTCTTAGGTAGGTGTCTGTTGCTTCAGTAAAACACCATGATCAAAAGCAACTTGGGGAGGAAAGGGTTTATTTCATTTTACACTTCCACAGCACAGTTCATCATCCACAGAAGTCAGGGCAGGAACCTGGAGACAGGAACTGAAGCAGAGGACATGTTGCTTACTGGCTCGCTCCCCAGGGCTTGCTCAGCCTGATGTGCTAAAGCACTCAGGGTCACCAACCCGGCAGTGGGACCCCGCACAGTGGAAGAGGCCCTCCCGAATCAATCACCAGTCAAGAAAATGTCTTCCGGGTTTGCCTGCAGGCCAATCTGGTGGGAGCATTTTCTCAACTGAAGTCCCCTCATGCACAATTCCAGCTTTTTCAAGTGAATGTAACACTAGCCAGCTCACCGTGCAAGCACGAGGACCCAAGTTCAGACTACCAGCACCCAGCGTAAAAAGGGTGGAGTCTGTACCTGTAATCCATCCTTAGAGAGGCAAAGATGCAAGGATCTCCGGGGCTTGCTGGTACATCAATCCGGATGGATTAATTGGTAGGCTCCGGGTCAGAAACTCTGTTTAAAAAAACTAGGTAGAAAATGACCGAGGCAGACACCTGATGCCTTTGGCCTTCATGTGAATTCGTATGCCACACACACAGGCTCAAAGAATCGCCGGGTATAATATGGATCTGTTGTCATTTAACTAGGCATTCCTTGATGGTTAGCTAATGTGTTACTCTATATTAGGCAGTACCCGCACATGTGTCTTATGATGCTTTTCTTGGGAGAAAGATCTTTTGAGGACGATTCTCACTCTTTTGTTTTGTTTCTCCCATGCTGGGTGTTCGAACCTCGACCTGCATTCTCATTAGGCAGGTGTTCTACCGCCGATCTACACCCCAACACCTCTTTTTATTTTGAGACAGTCTCACCAAGTTGCCCAGGCTAGCCATGAATTTGCCATCCCCTCTGTCTCGGGCGCCTGCTTGGCTGGGATTACGCCCGTGCCACTGCACCTGGGTCTTCGCTTTCGGCTGATTTTTAAGGCGGTTTGTGTGTTAGCCGTATTTGCTGTGGGGCGCAGATACTGTGTTCGTAGCCCAAAGGGAAAGGCCTTTGGGCTTTGTTGACGATGCCGGTCACCAGGAATTTTCAAAATGCCTTTTGAGCTTCTTCCCCCCTGCTCCCTCCCCCTTTGTTAATCAGGGTCTCCTGCAGGCTGGTCTTGGTCTTCCTAGAGGATGACCTCAGACTGCTGGTCTTCTTGCCTCCACCTCCCAGGTGCTCCCCACACCATGGCTTGTCTGTTTTAACGCAACACATCAGCGCTTCATGCATGCTGAGTGAACACTGTACTAACAACTGAGCTACAGCACCAGGCAATGAGCCAAAATCCCATAGTTCAAATTCTCCCCTCCTGGCCTGGTCCCCTTCGCCTGACCTATGCGTCTGTCAGCTAAGAGTTTATTGACAAAAGTCAGAAAATGTGTCTAAACACACTGTATTGTCTCTTACAGGATAAACAACATTTTCAAAAAACATTTCCAAACAAAGCGTTTTCTAGACATAATAAATATCACTCCCCATTGTGTTCCCTCAGCCTCAGCTCTTAGGTACCTTCACGAAAACAGAATCATCCATCGAGATTTGAAGCCAGAAAACATTGTTCTGCAGCAAGGAGAGCAAAGAGTGAGTGGCCTCCCTCGGGACTCAGGAAGTCCCATGGGCTGCTGGGGGCTGCTGGGGGCTGCTGGGGGCTGCTGGGGGCTGCTGGGGGCTGCTGGGGGCTGCTCTGGCTGGGGAGGGCCATGCTTTGTGGACTCAAGGAGTCCCATGGGCTGCTGGGGGCTGCTCTGGCTGGGGATGGCTGTGCTTTGTCAGTTGCTTTATTTCTATATTTTCTTGGATCACACCCTGATTCTCTTAGGAATGTCTTCTTCTTTTTGGTGGGGGTGTTCTTCCTTTTCTTTCTTTCTTTCTTTCTTTTTTTTAAACAGCACTGCAGACTGTTCTTGCTGGCAGATTGAGGCAAGCTTGGATGTATCACTGTTCATGTTTTTTTTTTTCCCTCCAGCTTTAAATGTATCACACTGTTAATTGCCCAAGTTGCAGGCATTCGATAAGGAAAATAACGTTGGTTATTCCACCTCCACCCTCAACCTAACACTTCTGAGAAAGAGACTTTTTCCTTTTCATGTGTTTCCTAAGCCTCATCTTTTGGTATTAAGATGGAAATGAACCAAAGTTGGTGTGGACATGACTGAGAAGAGACTCAGGAGCTGGCGTCGGCCTATCATGGGCGTGGTCCAGCTTGCTTTTTATACAGAAGCTATTTGTGGCCCTTCGCAATGGCTGTCCTGCTCATGGGATGGTAACTTCCCATGAGCTCAGATGCTATAGTCTTTGCCAGCTTGGTTCAACCGAGGAGTCCCCCCTCCCTTCTGCCGAAGCTTCTCTCACAATTCGTAGCCCAACCCGTGACCATGGCAGGCTCATCCAACACTCACTCTTCCGGTCATCCTGGGTATTTCCTGAGCCGAGGCTGGCCTGGCCTCTCACATTACAAATCCAGGTTTAGTGATCTCAAGGGTCGATATGTAGCCTCTTAATTGATTGGTGGCAGACCAAGAAAAGCATCTGCCCAACGTTTTTATAGTGCCCTGTTGAGGCATTCTCCCGTGAATGTAGTAACTTTGAGATATTTAGGAACTGCCGGGAGGTGGTGGTACACACCTTTAATCCCAGCACTCAGGAAGCAGGGGCAGGCAGATCTCTGTGAGTTCAAGGCCAGGCTAGTCTTATACAAAGTGAGTTCAGGACAGCCAGAGTTACAACAGAGAAGCCCTGTTGTAGGGTATTTAGGAACCAACATCCTTTAGGAATTCAGAAATATCTCTGTTCTGAACTGTTGTAAAAGGACACCGTGTTCTCACAGCCTTCAGATTTCTCCTCCCAACCCCTTTCTTCTTTTCTTTTTCCAGTTAATACACAAAATTATTGATCTAGGCTATGCCAAGGAATTGGATCAGGGCAGCTTGTGCACTTCCTTTGTGGGGACCCTACAGTACCTGGTAAGAAATGAGGCTTGATGTCTGCTTCTCAGTCTCTTTGGTGTCCATGCTTGTGAGTCTGTTTGTCCTTCCTGCCTGCATCTCAGTCTCACTGGCTCCGTGGATATTTAGAATTTTTGTGTGAGTTCAGAATGATAATCCACTCTTGAGAGTCTTCTGTGCCCTGTGGAGAGATTTAGTCTCTGCTATGATATCAGAAGGGCTGCGCCTGTGTGCCTTTACCCAAATCCTGGGCCTCCCTGTGCCTCAGTGTTTTATCTGTTCATCTGCAGAGGCCGAGTTTCCTAAAATGGCCACCAGAGGACTGAGCTAATCATGAAATTTGAGCCCAGATTTCTCACTGGAGCCAGTGAGGAAGAGGTGGGGTTCTGATTTTCCCTCTGTGTGTTGTGTGGTCTGAATACTGGGGTATTATGTGAGCAACTCATTCTTCAGGAATATTATGTGCCAGACATTGTGTTCAGAGCTGGCAGTTCAACAGGAAGAGAGATAAGCAGATTCTGCTCAAGAGGTTAGCCCTTGAGAAGAAAGCTGGCGTTAGTTACCACGACAACAGATAACCCAGAACCACCGCTGTCATGAGTGCCACGGATAAAAGCACAGGATGTCTACCGATGTGTCTGAGGAGGACCTAGCTATGTCTGGGCCCTAAAGGCGGAGGGCTGAAGTGGGAGAGGAGGGGGATGGGCGATATCGGCAAAGCGTAGTGGCGCATCAGAAGGCCCGATAATGTGGCTGGGCGTGGAGAAAAAAGAGAGGTGTTGAAACCAGGGAGAAAGGAAGAAGGGACATATTACTTCACCACCACCCTCTGGAGCAGGATTGAAGAGCTGGCTGTGCATGGTGGTCTGGGGAGGGAATTGCACCGAACGAGGGTAACGGTTGTACTGAGGCCATTGGAGTAGACACAGTCAGAGCTGCGCAAGGAGAGTAGGGAGGTAGATAGCGATCGCATCGGGGGATGCTCGCCGGGCCGGGACATCGAGTCGCACCCCTGTAGTCTCAGCGCTTGCGTGTAATCTAAGCATTAGGAAGCCGGAGACAAGGAAAGCATGAGTCTGGGGCCAGCCTGGACTACAAAGCGAGACCCTGTCTCAAAGGCGGTGGAGGGGTGTAGGACAGAGACTCTACAGGAGACTTAGTAATAGATTAGTTACTGGTAATATCAGCCATCAGATCGTGATGGGATGACGGAATCTGCTGTTCAATCAAAGATGGTCGAAGGTCTCAGGGCTCAAAGAGCTTGAGATCCCTTTTCTTAAGAAAGGGATCGTGTCTTTGTGTGTCTGAATTCGTTTATGTTTCCTGTCTATCCTACCAACTGGGGTAATAGGATCCCTCTGTCTCCCTCCTGCTGTACGGACCGCGGCTTTCCCAGTGGTGACTGTGGGGATGTAACTCAGGCACTGTATCCATGCGATGCTGTAATTACATTCATCCCGCTAAGTACCCTCTGGAGTCCTCACCAGCTCAGCAACAATTAATCAAGGCGACCCATGCTCTGACCATGACTGGCAAACCCTTGTGTGGATCCAGGGACTTGACATGACTAGAAATAGCAAGGGAGTGAGGAATCGACTGCTGGGACCGGGTGACCTAGCTGTCCGTTGCAGAAACGACACGGCCTCCGAAGCTCAGTGTGTTATAACAGAGAGGTTATAACATACAACATATAAAGGTTATCGTATGTAGCTGGACAGGGAGGTGGGGTCAGGATGGGCTTGGGTTCGGCCAGTCTTAGGAGCAGTCTCTAACTGTGAATGTTGGAGGAGGAGGAAGGCTGTGGTGGACATTTCTGCACACATTGTCCACACTCGTACTTAGACCCCCCAGGCAGGCTTTGCCATCCCTCTGGGCCTCTCCCCAGTGGGGAAGGCGTTGCCATTTCCCCATGAGTCTGAGGCTATGATGTCTGACACGGCGGTGTCTGTGTCACCAGCACGCACTCTCTCAGGATTTTCTTCACTCAGGATCCCCTCTGCTCCCCACTCAAGATGCCAAGTCAAGTTGTCCGCTCGTGTGAATTAAAATGTGCACCATAGCCAGACCCAGAGACTGAGCTTATCGTGACATTTTGGCCCAGATTTCTCCTGGTCTCCACGCCTGAGCCTTCTGTGGCTCACGTATCCACGTATCGCACGCGGGGCCTGCCTCTGAGCCCTTGTGTTTCCTTCAAGCTTTCTGAGCCCAGCTCGTATCCCAGCCAGGGTTCACCACACTGGTGGATCACCCTGGCTCTCTTAACTTGGGCAGCAATCCTGTATGACGGCCTTTTCCTGCTTGGTTATAAATATCCCGTGTCATTATGTGGCAATACGCTACTTGATTCAGGGTTCCGTGGTTCCATGTACGTGCTGTGCATTTAGTGTATGCAAGCTCGTGCCATTTCCTTTGTTGGACATAGCTTATCTCTGCATCTCTATAGAGCACCCATGGATTGGATACTGCATGTAGTCTTCAGTGAGTACCTGAAATACAGGCTGGAGATGGCTCAGCAGTTAAGAGCACTGACTGCTCTTCCAGAGGTTTTGAGTTCAATTCCCAGCAGCCTCATGGTAGTTCACAACCATCCATAATGGGATCTGATTGCATGCAGGTGTATATGCAGACAGAACGCTCAGACATAAGTAAATAAATGTAAAAAAAAAAAAAAAAAAGCAAATAAAAATTTAAAAAGTACCTGAAATACTGCACCCCTCATTTTTAAATGGGAAAAAAAAAATCAAAGAACTGAAATGCATAATTGATTTACTCTTGATCTACTTGAAGTGACCCCGCAGGACACTGGCTCCTTAATTCCCCTGTCAACACTCCTCATTAATGTAGTTCCATTAAGAACATGAAGTCCAGAAAACCTTAGACACCTACAGCTGACCCTGGTTGGGTGTTTGCCTCCTCACTCTTACTGGGCAGACTGTGCCCTGGTGGTGAAGGCAGGGGTGATTACATGAGCTGGCGGCCCCCACAGAGAGAGCGCAGCAGAGCCCACCCATGTGTTTCAGGCCCCAGAGCTGCTGGAGCAGCAGAAGTACACTGTGACCGTGGACTACTGGAGCTTCGGCACCCTGGCCTTTGAGTGCATCACTGGCTTCCGGCCCTTTCTTCCTAACTGGCAGCCTGTGCAGTGGTGAGCAGAGGACTTTCTTCGGAGTGGGGGAGGGTGAGCTCCTGGCTCCGTGTCTTGTCACTCAGTCCTTTGCTGGTCCCCCAGGTGAGGCCCAACCGGTCTGTGGTCTGTTCTCCCTTGGGACCCACCAGTGGCAGTTCAGGCTGCTCAAACTCTGAACAAAAGAGGGGTTGCTAGCACCCCCTGTAAACGTAAGGCTGGTCTAATAGGGTCAGTCGCAACAAGCTGGTACACTACAGACCATTCTGTGACTGCGTATTTACATTGAAATTGTAAATTATTAGTAAAAGAAACAGATACGCACACATGACAGGCAACAAAGGAACATTTAACACGTGTAGTAAAATTTGTCAACAGTGAGTCATCCTGTAGAAAGTTTTTAAAGTGGTTTCTGGAGTAGTAATAAGTTTGCATGTTTTAAACTTCAAAACGCCTCCCTCCCCAAAGACACGAGATAACCACTGGTTCTGGTGTACTTTATGCTGCCTGTGCCCTTCCCACCGGGTTCTGCTTGTTTAATTTGTGCCATTGCCTTATGCTCCAGTGGTGTCATAATTGAGCACTGTTCTGGTGTGCCTTGCAAGCATTTTACAGCAAGATTTTCTTCAGATCAATTTATTTACAACAACACACACACACGCAGACACACACACACACACACACACACACTCCTTGTCTGGAGCCTAAACATGCTGTCCAGTTTGCCCCACAGATTTACTTTGTTATATTTTAGCTTTTGGAAAATACAGAAATAACTAAAAGTCCTTGCTTTGGTATCACATATACTAAAATTAGAAACTTTCTTTTTATACTTTAGAAAAGAATCAGCTATAACCAGATGACCTGGAAACAATCCTTTAACAAACATTATCTGTCCACTTAAGAGAGAAGAATAGCTACTCGAACACCCTTTGGTATAACCTGCTTTCATGCTCTTACTGACACGTGCTGATGTCTTCCTGGGTTTTGGAAGGTCTCTTCCGTGTTCTACTTAGTCACCGTAGTGTTGTTCACTGTTGGAAAACTGAGTGGTTTATAATTTGTGCTTCTTAAAATAGCACCACAAATGACAGCCTTGTAGGAAAGTTGTTGCTCATATGCAGCTATTTATCTAGTTATTTATACATTCCTATGACTAGAATTAACAGATTTAAAGAGCATACATATTTTAAAGGCTTTGATGTGTCTTATGCTGCCTGCCAGAAAAGGTTGTTCAAAACCACACTTCTGCAGGAGTACACCAATCTAACCTTTCCCCGTGCTAGTCTTAACACTGATATCTTTGTTTTCCTAAGTACCCTTAAAAATTAGTAAAAATAAATAAATAAATAAATAAATAGACCACTTTTCAAAGAACAAGTATTTATACCATGAAAAAGCTATATAGCAAAAGATGACCTTAACTTCTGGTCCTCCTGCCTCATCCTCCCAGAGGCTGGAATTGCAGGCATGCATTACCACTCAGTGCTGGGGATGGAACCCAGGACTTCCTTGCATGCTAAGGCAAACACTTGACCAACTGAGCCACATCCCCATGAAAGTATTTTCTGATATAAAATGAAGCACAGCCTTGAAGTCAGTTCTGGAAGGAAGTTTTGGGTGGTGGCAGCAGAAATGAATTCCACAGTTAGCCCCAGATGTTTGCAGTGCAGAGGCAGAGAGTGTTCTAGAAAGCCCATTGTCCTACGATAACTACTTACAAACCAAGCTTTGATCTTTCTGCTTGTGGGTTCTGGGTTATTGGAGACCTAAGTACTTAGTTCATAGTCACACATTACATTATAATGTAACCATAAAATACAGTAGCTTGAGGTTGTTTGCACTGTGTTGGTTTTAGTTAGCCAAGGGATTGGTTGTTTGTTTTCACTTCAAATGTTAACTTTTCAGAGTTGGTGGGTTCCATTTCTAGAACGGAGGAGGAAAAAAAATCACAGATGTTGAGCTCTGCTTATACAAACTAAGTTAGACCCCATAGAAGTGAAAGAAAAATGCCGTTTGAAAACATCCTTAATGGCTCAGCATCTTCGCAGGATGCCTGTCGTCTGCAAAATCTTTTCCTTAGAACCACCCTTACCACCGGCTGCTAGGAAGTGAATTCCACCGCCACCTGTAAGGAGTTGTTCTGTGGACTAGTTTGCAAGGAGACCTTGTCTCCTGTGCTTTTGATGCTTTGGTGAGGTTTTCGTCTCATAGCTTCCTATTGGTCGACTCTGTTTTCTGCAGGAGAACCATCCACTGAGTTAGAACTCAAAAGCCCCCGGCTTCCACCTACAGTTTCTCCAGAGCTGTATCCCAGCAGCCTTTGCTATGCCTACACCACCTTTCCATATTTCCTGTCTGTGTGCCAATGATAACTGTCTAAGGCTGGAACATTTTCTTTTAATTTGAATGACCCTGTTTAAGGGAAAGCTGTATTTGGACCTTTAGACACTAGAAATAATACCAGATTTTGAGTCCTTTGTTCTGTCCCTCTCTGGTTGTCTAATATTGGAGAATACCTATTCATTTCCTTACCACTAAGTGGCAGACTAAAAATAATGCCACCACACAGGGTTACCAAAGGAACCAAAGGAACTTTGGCAGAATACCTGGTTGTTTGCGAAGCAGTATTCAAATTTAACTTGTCCTTGTTACCAAGAAGGCTGGAAGCTACTTGGATTTAATTTTTTCCCCTTCCAATATTATTTCAAATACTTTAGGAAGTTCCCTACATTGGGAAATGTAAAAGCTCATTTATTCTAGAAGAAAGTGCTTTTAAAGGGAAGTGTGCTAGGTAGCTAAGTGGGTAAATGCACTTGTCACCAAGCTTGACAACCTGAGTTCTATCACTGGAGCCCTCATGGTGGAGGGAGAGAACCAGTTCACTTAAGTTGTCCTCTGATTCCCCATGCATGCCATGGCAAGTGTGTGTATGCATATACACGAGCACACACTCAAACACACACACACATGCATAATAAACACATAGATAGGTGATAGATAAGTAAATAAATAAATGTAATTTTAAAATGGAGCAAAGTACACGTATGCATATATTGCGTTTCAGCTAAATGCGACGTGTGCACAATGACCTCAGTTCAGAATCCTAATTTCATCCTCTATCAAAACATGAGAGCTGGACTGGAGAGATGGCTCAGCCAAGAACCTTGGCAGCTCTCCCAGGACCCAGGTTCAATTCCCAGGATCCACATTAGGCAGCTCACAGGAAGCACATACCCACACACATACGTGTGTAACTGAAATAAAATGTTTGAAAAACACACGAGCGCTTATATCTGATAAATTAAGGGTAGAGGAAATAAAAGAAACAGTCGGGGATGAGATAGAAGCCAACACTGCTTCCTGTAGGAAGTAGGGCACGAGATCACTAGTGACCTCACCAGAGGTCGTCCTTCAAGATCTCGCGTAGGCAGCACTGGCCACCTTTTGTTTGTCTGTTGTTTTGTTGAAGCGCCGTGGATCGAACCAGAGCCTGAGTCACGCTAAGGGCTCGCTGCCACTGAGCTAAACCCGTAACCACCGTACAGACCACAACCCCTCAAAGAAAGCACCCTCTCAGCATACTGACCCTTATTTCAGAAAGTATATGTTTGTAAAGCGATGCTACAGATGTAAAGCGGACATAAAGGACATCTTAAAATGGCACTTGCAGGCATTCCAAAGTCCGGCAGAAGAGTGAAGTGGACATTGTCGTTAGCGAGGACCTGAACGGAGCAGTGAAGTTCTCGAGCTCCTTACCCTTCCCCAATAATCTTAACAGGTGAGGCCATGGGGCATTAGTCTTGTATATATTTTCCTTCTTCTTTTTTTTTTTTTTTAGAAATACAGGTTTGAGGTGACATCTGATGCCTTTTTGTTTTTTATTTTATTTTGAGTGACTGGTGCCTGTTGGAAGCCAGAAGAGGGGTCAGATCCCCAGGAACTTGCGTTGTAGATACTTGTGAGCTCATGTGTGGGTGCTGGGAACCAAGCCTAAGTCCTGTGCAAGAGCAGCAAGTGCTTTTAACCACTGAGCCATCTCTAGACCCTCTGATGACATTTGAACAAATAGTGGGATGCCACTCTGTGACTGAGAGCTTGACCAGTCCATCTCAGCATTAGACATAGGATGGATTCCCGTCTCCCTAGAAATCTCTCTCTCTGTCTCTGTCTCTCTCTCCTCAATTATTTATTGGGTTGGTTGGTTGGCTGGTTTTGCTATGCTGCAGGTGGAGTCAAGTGCGCTCTCAGTGGGCTACATTCCCAGCTCCTAAACCATCTCTTTGCAAATTCACACAACAGTTCATTTGTGTGTCTCATTGTCCTTAGTGGTCTTGTTCTGTTTATTTCCTGTCGCCCTTGTATTGCTGTGATAACCCTGTAACAGTCTGTTTTTGAGGGAAGCTGGAACCTGGAAAGGAAGCCGAAGCGGAACCACAGGTGCTGCTTACTCTCTCTCGTTCCCCCTGGCTTGCTCAGCCTGCTTTCTAACACAGCCAGGCCCACCTGCCAGGGGATGGCACTGCCCACAGTGGGCGAGGCCATCCCTACATCAATTAACAAATAAGAGAATGCCTCGTATTCATTGCCAACCTTCTCAAGGCAATTCATTTGAGGTTTCCCTCTTCCCAGGCGACTCTGGGTTTGACGCTGACTATGACGTGTCTCTACTTTGAAGTATATTCACTCCAGCATAGGGTTTGTCTCTAATGCCACAGGAAATTGTTTAAGAGTGGGGATTATACCTTATTCCTCCTCGTATCCCTTGCCTGGCCCAAACAAATAAATCTTTGAGATTTGAATGGCATTGTGGTTGAATCTTAGGGCTAGAATATCAGCAATTAATTAATGAATCAGAATGGGTCATAATACAAAAGAATGTAGCCAGTGATGGCCACGGCACGTATTCGAGGACAGAGGAAGGAGCTATATAGATTACAGCTGTGTGACTTCGGATGCACTATAATCGGGGCAGGGGTGGGGAGAGTTAGCTATAGAAGACATGCACAGATGAAGAAGTTAGAGGAAGTTCAGCGGGGAAAGATTAGGCTGAGTAGAGAAGCCTGCGGGGTTGGCCTTGGAGCAGCGTAGGGGCAGCGGGAGGAGTTTGAACATCAGCGGGCACATCCCTCGGCTGTTCTCAAATCAGCAGCTCAGTGCCCAGACCAGGGCCGCTTAAAACTTCCACTCAGAGCTCGGCATGGTGAAGCACACCTTTAATCCCAGCATTGGAGAGGCATAGAAATGGATCTCTGGAGTTCAAGGCCAGCCTGGTCTACATAGTGAGTTCAAGGACAGCCAGCAGCCAGGACTGCAGTGAGATCCTGTCTTGGAAAACAAAACAAAACAAAACAAATCCCTTCCACTGGGGATCCCTATGTGCCCAAGAAATGCATATATTACCCCAGATATTTTATACATAAAGTATATAAATGAAATAAATACCTACTGATAAATAAGTCATAAAGAAATTTATTCTTTTAATTCTTTTGTATACATGTAGTTTTACTATTTATTAAAGACAATAGCAAATTTGTATACTCATGAGATTAATGAAATGTGTGTGCTTCATTTATTTTTACACAAAGAGTTAAATCTTGGCTGAATATTTGTTTTTTCATATTTGTGTATGTGTGTGGTGCTGATCCCGAAACCACAGAGCCAGCCAAGCACTGACCACCGAGCTACACCCCAGCTCCAGAATACATCATCTGAGTTTCAGGGTCAGTTGTTAGGATGTTTGGAAATGGTTATGTGTTTTCTCTCAGGTCACTCATTTTCATTTTCAATAGTTGTGTGGTTGTCCGCCAGGTGTGTAATGTTGAAACACACGCAAGGCTGTGCTTCTTTAAAATGTGTGCTTGTATGTTTTCATGCATGCACATTCATGTGTGTGTACAACCTTGAGTTTCCTGTCCACCTTTGAGACAGAGGCTCCCATTGGTCTGGGACTCTACAAGTAGGCAATGCTGGCCAACTCTCCAAGGATCCACTTGTCTGAGATTATAAGAATTTTTTACTTGGACTCTGGGATTGAATTTAGGTCCTTGTGTCTGCAAAGCAAGCACCCTGCTCGATCTGATCTATCAGACAAGGCTGTGCTTTGGAATTTGCACACCAAGGCAGCCTGACCGGGCCTCTCCTACCTTTGCTGTCCTCAGCGTCCTGGCTGAACGTCTGGAGAAGTGGCTGCAGCTGATGCTTATGTGGAACCCTCGACAAAGGGGCATGGATCCCCAGTACGGTCCCAATGGCTGTTTTAGAGCCCTGGATGACATCTTGAACTTGAAGGTGAGAGCAGAGCCAAGGCAGCCCTGAGGTGGCAGCAGCTGTGGTCCCCAGGGACACAGCGGTCCTCACGCTGGCCACTTGGCTCCGTGAGGAAATTGAGGCTCCCCTGAGTCTTTGGGTTAAAATAAGAGGAAAGGAAAACTGAGGTCACTGACATTGGTTGCCAGCTGGCTGTTGAGGATAAATGGGACTCAGACCTTCACTAGCGAGTACTGGGAGTTTCAAAGGGTCTTGGCAAATACATGGGCCTGTTTGTAAAGAATTTTGTTTTCTGGGATAGTGAGGTGGCTCATTGCAGCCAAGCCTGACAACCCGAGTTCAACCCCTACAACCTGCATAGTGGAAAGAGAGAACTGGCTCCTTCAGGTTGTCCTCTGATCCCCAAACATGTGCATGCGTCTGTGCTCTCCTTCCCAACACACATACAAACAGGCAAGGTAAATAAACGTTAAGAGGATTTTTTTTCCAATAACGTCTGGGTTGCATTGCAGCTGGTTCATATCTTGAACATGGTCACAGGCACCGTTCACACATACCCTGTGACGGAGGATGAGAGTCTGCAAAGCCTAAAAACCAGAATCCAGGAGGACACGGGGATCCTGGAGGAGGACCAGGAGCTGCTGCAGGAGGCAGGGCTGGTGCTGCTCCCTGACAAGCCTGCTACTCAGTGCATCTCAGACAGCAAGGTGAGTCCCTGGCTTCCTGGGCCCTACCCTGCTTCCCTCTTGGTCTCCTAGGAGAGCATCAGCACTCCATGTTACCACTGTGCCATGACAAGCGGTTAATACCACAGTGTACCACCTGAAGCCAGGAGTCCCATGTGGCTTACTAAAAGACACATACCATTTCATGTTCAGTTTGTCACTTCCAAGGCACAAGCTTTCTTGTGCCTCTATTGCCAAAGTCACGCTCTGCTCTTCTGGTCAACCAAAGCTATTGATGACAACACAGCTGTGCTGGGCACCTGTACCCCATCAATGTGTGACATGGTGCCCGCCCCAAAGTGCTAACGGAGTAACTGATGGAGGTCGCATTGGCATGTGAGAAACAGTCTTCATACAGGAAAGTGTTGTGCACAGGGGTTCTGCCCAGGAGAAGCAATCAGAATAAAACAGGACATGGTAAAAGCTAGAGGCAGGTTCATACATAAAGAGCAGGGAGAGAGAGCAGGCTGAGTGACGAGTGCTTAGGCTGAGGAGGATGTCCTCGGTGAGCAGTTGGAAGGACTCTTAACAGCACACGTGTAGCTGGAAAGGAAGGGTGGAATCCACAGATCTCACTGTGTTCTTGTGCCTTTGCAGCCAAATGAGGGCCTCACGCTGGACATGGATCTTGTGTTTCTCTTTGACAACAGTAAAGTCACCTATGAGACTCAGATCACTCCCCGACCCCAGCCCGAGAGTGTCAGCTGTATCCGTAAGTGCACCGTTGAGTAAATCAGTCTGTTGTGACATAGATTAGGTGCGGCATTTAGTAAACTCAGTCCGTTGTGGTGTGTAGGATAAGTACACCAGTTAGTGAAATCAGTCCATTGTGCTGCGTAGGATAAGTGCACCGTTTGGTAAATCAGTCTACTGTGTTGCGTAGGATAAGTGCACCGTTTGGTAAATCAGTCTACTGTGATGCATAGGATAGGTGCACCGTTTGGTAAATCAGTTGTGATACATAGGATAAAGTTGGAGGGAGAGAAATGAAGGGAACTTGTTTTTCTGGTTCTGGGGTTCTAAAGCCTTCTTTTCTTGGATGTGCAGAGAATGTCCAGGCAAGGCTATCGGTTCGCTGCCTCTCGATAGAATACTAGACAGAGGATAAGAAATATCACCTACTTCTGTGATTCGTTTTTGAAATTGCATTTATATTTTAATAACTAATGTGCGTTGGAAGATAAAGACAGAAGGATCAGAAGTTAAGGTCATCCTCAGCTACATAGAAAGTTTAAGACCAGCGTGGGCTACACGAGACTATGTTTTTAAAGAGCACACAGAAAAACATTATTAATGTATGTACAGGATACAAAAAATAAAATAAAACAAGATACAAATCTCAAAAGACACCCCAAGAAAGAATCTGCAGTGAAAAGAAAACCCTCTGGCTTTGGTCTCCAGCCTGTAAGCTTGTCTTTCAGCAAAACTGCCATCAAAGACCTGGGTACCCCCTAAAACAAACAAACAAACCAAAAAGATAACACGAATCTGTGCTGTTTCTGTGCTACGTGCTGTTCTGTCTCCCTTTTCACTCCGTGTGCTCTCTGCATCTTCCTCATACTGGACACAGAACTGCGTTGCTTTGAATGGCTGTATAGTACTCCATTACATGATTGTTTGGTGGATGTTTTAATAACACACCTACTCCCATTCCTGACCCCCCTCCGACCCCACCCCACCCCACCCCCATCTCACAGATACACAGGGTAAACAGATGAAAGATCTGATGTCTCAAAGACCTCCACCAGCTTTAGCACTTCTGGCTAATGCTGCATTTTGAAGTACTTACTTAACTACTTTCTTCATTACTATGTGGGGCGACATATGTGCCACAGCACGCCTGTAGAGGTTAGAGGACAACTGTGTGGAATGGGCTCTCTCCTTCTACCTTTATGTGGGTTCCAAGGATTGAACTCAGGCCACTAGGCTTGTGCGCAAGGGCCTTTACCCACCGGACCATCCTACCCGGCGGTATATTCTCACATTTCATGAAAATTTCGTAAACCTTAAATATGGTGACGATAAGATCTATCGAACATGTATGGGCGGGTACCCTTGTGATTGTGTCTCTGAGTGGTCCATAGCACAGGCTGACCTTTGAACTCACTACATAACCCAAGCCTGCCTCAGCTACCCAAGTGCTGGGATTGCAGGCGTGCACCTCCATGCCAGACTCATTGGACTTCTTCAAATCAAATTGGTGGCCTTTTGTTGACTGTCTGTGCTGTTAGCGGAACAGCGAAATGTTTACACTAATAATGAGGCCCGGTGCCTGCATAATAACGTAACAGTACAGAGGTTTTATAACTTTTAACAACACTAGCGACGCTGTGGGGCAGGATGCGGCTCTCCTGTAGCTGAGTTATTTTCTGATGACCGTTTGTTTCCAGTTCAGGAGCCCAAGCGGAACCTCCCTTTCTTCCAGCTGAGGAAAGTGTGGGGCCAAGTCTGGCACAGCATCCAAACGCTGAAGGAAGACTGCAACCGGCTGCAGCAGGGACAGCGCGCTGCCATGTACTGCCAGGCTGGTTTTACTTAACGCATTTAAAATTGCTCGGTGGCGCGGACCCTAGCGAGGCGTTGAGGCAGGGATCCAGAAGCAACTCTTAGGAGGGACAAGAGGAGACTCTGGTTTGGATGGCAGGGAGTGTCCGGGTGGGCTGACTGGAGGGAGGCCCTTGGGCCTGCTAAGGTCAGGGGTTGGCAAATGGGGCCCGGGCAGCTCAGCTGCATGGAATTTGGAGCTGGGAGAGTCTTAGTGCACCTCGGGTTCATGACACTATCCCGATTGGCATGCGGGGGACCTGGTGATGGAGTCTCCAGTTAGGAAGAACGTACAGGGCCTACGTGCAGTATTTTACCTACCTCCAACTTTGGCACAGACCTTTATGTGTTGGTGAAGGCTAGGAAGTTGTCTTTATGGTTCCAGGTGGCTGTTTCGGTCACAGTGGTGGCCGAGCCACTGTAGCCGAGCCTCCCTCACAGAGAAGGTTCTGTTGCTATACAGGAAGTGCGCTCAGGCGGCAAGCGTGTCCCAAGGCCCTGTCTCTGTTTCTTACCATCCCTGCAGGATGAATCTCCTCCGGAACAACAGCTGCCTCTCCAAGATGAAGAACGCCATGGCGTCCATGGCGCAGCAGCTCAAGGCCAAGTTGGATTTCTTTAAAACCAGCATCCAGATCGACCTGGAGAAGTACCGAGAGCAGACCGAGTTCGGGATCAGTGAGTGTGCGCTACAGTGAGCCTGAAGATGTTTCTCCCCTTTCCTTCTTTCTTTCTGAACTTTCTTTTCCTCCTATAATTCAGTTTTTAACTTCTGTTTTGGTTTTATGATGTTTTTCGTTTTTCATTTTTTTTCCTTCCCATTTTTTTTATTTTCCAGCATCAGATAAACTGCAGCTGGCCTGGCGGGAAATGGAACAGGCTGTGGAGCTGTGTGGGCGGGTAGGAGACTCATCCTAGGCTTCTGTGCTGCAGTGTGTCTGGACCTCTGTCCCACCATTTTCCACATCCTTATCCAGTGCTGGTTAGAGCTGCTACGTTAAGACGGAAGGTCTCGTCACCACATCCTGGAAGGAAAACCGAGAGCAGCAGATGCAGGGAGCCCTACTGTGACCAGACTTGAGGGCTGGGCGGAATCGGTCCAGATTTAGGAAAGAAGCAAAATGTCAGATGCTCCTGGGAAAGCCAAGGCCTCCTGCTATTAAAGTGGGCTTTGGACAGGAGGTCCACACTCCCTGTTCACAAAGGTTCCCGCCTGAATTTGTCAACACGTGACATCTGTAAGGAAGAAAGGGTCTAGGCAGAAAATCTCAGGATAGTACATTAGATGCCGTCGACAACCCCTCTTCACGAGGTCAGAGAAATAAGTGTAACTCGGCGCACCGTGCACAGATCCAGAGACCCCGCACGCCAGAGCTTCTCCCGCCCTCCCACCCGTGCACCGGGTAGGGACTTTGCCCCTGTAACTGAGTATCTGCCTTTACAAATGAGGCCCGGTAGGCTAATGCATACGGATGAGACGCCAGCAAAATGGCTCGACGGATGTAAGTGCGTGCTGCAGTAAGCCTGGTGACGTGAGTTCCATGTCCAGAACCCACTTTTTTAAAAAGCCAGGAGCAGCAGAATGGAAGGAGGAGACAAGAGAATTGCCTGGAAGCTCACAGGCCAACTAGCCTTAGAGGACACAGTGTGTCAAACCGACAAGAAACAGTAGGGTGAGAGAAAGTGTCCTGTAACCACACACACATAGGCGCCATGGTATACACATGCTAGCATGCACATGCATGCGCGTGTACACACGCACACAGTAATACATTTTTAAAAAATTAAAGGTGTATGTCCCACACATATAGTTCCTTGTCTAGTCCAGAAGAAGTCAGTTTCTTCTTCACCAATTTGACTCTCGGCTATAGCACCTGCTTTTGGGTAGACACAGTAAGAGAAGACAAAGTAATGTTCTCTGGGCAGCATAGTCTCTGCCGGACACTGGCCACTCTGTTGGTTTCTGCCCTACTGGAGGCTCGCTTTGTGAAAGAGGAAACTGTGGCTTACAATTAAGTAACTGCTGAGGGTCTCGCACCTAGAATGTGGCAGACATGAGATCCAAGCTCAGACCACACTGAAAGTCTCCCGTGGGATTGGAGGGTCTCCCAAGCCTGTCCCAGCCCCATACTCGTCTCCGGGTACCCTTTTCAATCAGTTGGCATGAGCGCAGCTTCTCCACCAGGAGGATGACGTGAAGCATCTGGTTGAGCGGATGATGGCGCTACAGACTGATATTGTGGACTTACAGAGGAGCCCGATGGGCCGGAAGCAGGCGGGCACTCTGGATGACCTGTGAGTATGACCAGGGAGGGGCCGAGCACACTGACATATGCAGAGTTTCTGATGTGTTAGGATTTGAGCCTCAGGAGGGTCTGTGGGGCCATCCTTCCGTGGTGAGTGTCTCCTGGTGAATCGCCTTGGCATATTCCCCAGGAAAAGCTGAGACAAGTAGCTGTCACTCTGAGCCTTGGCATCCAGATCTGTCCAGTGACAAGGAAAAGTGACCTCACAGAGTGTAAGAGGCCATTCAGACTACACATTGCAGAAGCAGCCGATAACCTTTAAAGGCTGTGAAATACAAGCAGGCCTTTCCTGCGGGCAGCAGACATCCCTGCTCATCCAGCCTACCCCTGTCTAAGTGTGGCTCCAGAGCAGGAAGTAGAACAGAGGGAGGGGCCTGCTGAGTCCAGGAATTTAGCACTGTGTCCAGGAGGGGTCAAGGCGTCCACAAGGTCTCCATCCCACCTGGAGAACCTAAGGTGCAGCCCTGTGCGCTGACAGAAGGGTTCCAGACAGGCGGGTCAGTTTACCGAGGACTCTGTCACCTGGAGAGGTCAGTGTGCCCTGATGCTCTTACTAGAATTCTTAGGGTGAGAAATCCGAAACTAAAGAATTATTTGTTCTCCGTGGTATCTTATGTTTTAACCCTTTACTCTCTTTAAGTTTCCAAATGAGAATCTCCTTTGTGTGTGTGTGTATGTATGTGTATGTGCATGTGTGTGTGTGTATATGTGCATGTAAGTGTGTGTGTATGTGCACATGTGTGTATGTGTGCATGTGTGCATGTATGTGTACATGTGTGTATGTCTGTGCATGTGTGTATGTGTATATGCATGTGTGTGCATATGTGAGTGTGTGTTTATGTCACGCGCAGGCGTGTGTGCTGTTTCGAAACAAGATCTCACTGTATAGTATTGGCCGACCTGACTTGCTTTGTAGCGAAGACTTGCCTCAAATTCACAGAAGTCCTACTGCCTCAGCTTCCTGAGTGTTGGAACTATTTGTGTGCAACCAAGGTCAGTTAGCATCTTCTTTCGAGGCTGTTGCCAGCCCCACCTGTATTAGAAGAAGAGATAGGAGCTTATTATATCTAGCCTTGGACTCGTGTTTTTGAAGGCAAGTGTTTCGTTGTTTAGGTTTTTTGTTTTTTTGTTTTTTTTTGGTCAGGTGCAGAAGTGGCACCTTGAATCACTCTTGTAGCCAAGCAGAGGAGGAATATAACCCTCAAATTTGCTATTATTTGGAGTATTTAGCCCCCCACCACGCCCCTTGAGAATGTATCACCAATTGTCTAAAAAGTAGCAATTCTGCTGGCAAGAATTAGCAGACTGGTGCTTCCTGTCATTGCTGGGCCTTGACTCTCGCCTTTTCTCTCTGCTAGAGAGGAGCAGGCGAGGGAGCTCTATAGAAGACTAAGGGAAAAACCACGAGGTGGGTGCTTCTGGCCCCTGGCCCGTTGTGTCTTGGGTCTGGATCATTGGTCTACCCCGGAGGCCAGTAGGCAGAACTACTCCATTGTCCTTTGCAGACCAAAGGACGGATGGTGACAGTCAGGAAATGGTGCGGCTGCTGCTTCAGGCCATCCAGAGCTTCGAGAAGAAAGTGCGAGTGATTTATACCCAGCTCAGGTAGGCGCCCCCCCCTCCCCACCCCCCAGGGCAGGACAGGGAATCACAGCAAAGCCAGGGGTCAGACAGATGCTCTTGCTGTGCTCGGATTTGCCTACACAAAAGTGAAGAAACAATCCATAGCTGCTGATAGAACCCACAGTCACCTGGAGCGGTGCTGTGCCAGCCCAGAGCTCACGGGATTGTGACTCATTTATTCTTTACAGTAAAACTGTGGTTTGTAAGCAGAAGGCACTAGAGCTGCTGCCCAAGGTAGAAGAGGTAGTGAGCCTTATGCATGAGGATGAGAAGACCGTGGTCCGGCTTCAGGAGAAGCGGCAGAAGGAGCTTTGGAACCTCCTGAAGATCGCCTGTGTGAGTGACCTTTGCTGCAGCCTCTCAGGTCCCAATCCATACCTCCCCCCATTCATGTGCTATACTGCGTGCCCCCCCTCCCCCCGCATTCCTGTGCGCTACGCCACCCTCCAAGGAAGCAGATGCTCCTCAGCTCTGACTGCTCCACCAGTACTGGTTTGTGATATGGAGTGGGCAGGACGACTTCCTGGAGGGTTTATGTGAGTGCTTTTATTTACCCATGTGGCTACTGTAATTACCCAAGTAAAGATGGCTCCAAGCAGCAGACATTGTTCTTTCAGAGCATCCGAGACCAGAGGTTAAGAATACAGGTGTTGGCAGGGTGTTATCTGCTATGAGGGATCCAGGGCAAAGCCCCCCACCCCACCTTCTTCCAGCTTTAGTGGCTCAAGCCTTCTCATATGTATCTGTGCCTTCAGGTGACATCAGTGTTTCTCATCTCATAAAAGAACGCATTTAGGGCTCAGGATGACACTCAGCAGAAAGACACTAGCCTCGTGCTTAAGGCCCCAGATTCAGTCCTTAGCAACACACACACACACACACACCCCACAGCTGAACAGGAGGTTGCACACCTATAATCCCAGCACTTACTGAGACAGGAAGATGATGAGTTCAGGCCAGCCTAAGCTATGTCATGAAACCTGACAAGGGGTTAGGGGGCAGATCAGGAGGGTGTCACTGGATTCGAAACACCCAATGGACTCAGAGCCCTTTATTATATCTGGAAGACCCCATTTCCAAATACGGCCCCATATGCAGGTCCCAGGAGTTAGACCATGGACATCTCTTGTTCAGCATTGATTGACCCTTACCCAGGTCTGTGCTGCCGCCAGCACTGGAGCCCAGACCTTCTTACCAAATCTTTTCATTTTTAATGTTCAATTAGTGTATATTCGTTGTACATAATAATTGGGTTTCATAAAGACATTTGCATGCAGATATGTAATGTACTTTGACCATGTATTCCCTCCTCCATAATCCACTATATGATTATATATGATCTATTATATGAACATATTCCATATTCTCCCATTTCTTTTTCGCCTCTTGCCCTCTTATTTCCCTTCATTCCCTTCTGCTCTTACGTCCTGTATAAATATTTTAGGCATCTGTGCAGACTCTAGGTTCCACAAATGAAAGAAGGCATGTGACATTTGTCTCTCTAATGGCTTTGTTGTTTAAGAAGATTGTCTCCAGCTCCATTTTTCTGCAAACAGAATTTCATTCTTTGTGGCTGAAATACATTCCATCGTGTCCATGTACCGCATTTCCTTTGTCCGTCCCCTCTGTTGTTGGACACCTGGGCTATTCCCATAACTTAGCGATTGGGACCTAGCGTACTGTACCCACTGACGTCTAAGTATCCCTCTGGTGTGCTCATTTGGAGTGCTTGGGGAAATACAGAGGAGTGGTACAGCTGGGTCTTATGGTAGGTCTATTGTGTTTATGAGGAACTTCTATGCTGGTTTCCATAGTAGCCAATACCATTTTATATTTCTACCAGCAGTGAATGAATGTTCCCTTTTGTATATGTCCTGTTATTTGCTTTCTCGATGACTGCCATTGTTACTAGGTTACTACCGTTGTTACTAGGATACTACCATTGTTACTAGGAATCTCAAAATACTTTTAATTTACATTTTTCTAATAGCTGGTGCCCTTGAACATTTCTTCGTGTGTTTATTGGCCATTTGTATTTTGTCTTCTGAAAGCTGTCTATTTCATTAGCCCGTTGGATCGATGATTTCTTGGTCTACAGCTTTATGTATTGTAGGTATTAGTTATCTGTCAGCCAAGAAGTGTTTCTTTTCTGGGCCGAAACTTTTTAGCTCTCTGTGCTGTGCCCTGCATCCATCCTTGCGATCATTTCCTGAGCGCTTGGAATTCCTTGCAGAGGATCCTCACCTGTGCCTGCCAATGTCTTCCTTATACTTCCCTCCGATCGGTTCAGACCTTACACTGAGGCTTTTGATCCACTGTAGTTGGGGTTTGTGGGGGCCCAGGATGAGATTCAGGGATCCAGCCTTGTTTTTTACATATAGATACCCAGCTCCCCCAGAACCAATTTTTGAAGAGCCTGCCTTTCTTCCCATGAATATTTTTGCCATCTTTGTCAAAAAACCAGATGTCTGCAGCTGTGTGGATTCAGATGCCGGTGCTCTGTCTGTGCAGTTGGTCCACGAGCTGGTTTCTGTGCTAGTGCCGTGCTGTTTTGATTACTGTGCTTCTCCACTGTGTGACCTGAGTTAAGTGTGGTGGTAACTCCTGCACTGCTCGCTGTGCTCAGGGCGCTTCCTGTTAATCATGGTCTTCTGCGCTTCTGTATGAAGTTTGAGACTGTTTTCTCTGTTCCTCTTTTTGGTAGTTTGGTGGGGATCGCGTTTAATCTGTATCTGATTTTGGTAATGTAGCTATTTCTAAAATAGCCTACCAAACTGTGAACATGGAGAGGCCTTTCCACATTCTGAGTCTCTTCAGTTTATTTTAAAATTTTCACTTCCTGGGTTAGATGTGCACTTGCTTGTTGCGCTCTCTCTCTTTCTCTCTCTCTCTCTCTCTCTCTCTATCTATCTATCTTTCTCTCTCACACACACACAGAGTTCTGAACATAAACACAGTATCTTAACAGCTATGATGCCACTCGGGGAGAAAAAGTAACACAAAACAAAGAAGATCTGGCAACGGGGTAGAGCCAAGTAACAGCATGTCTTGGAAGACAGGAGCCACTGGGAGAGGGAGCTGGTATTGAGAAGGTACCAAGAAGTAAGAGAGGATGGCAAAATAAAAATTCAGTCATGAGTAGCTCCAAGAGCAAGAGAGAGCCTAGCATGGTGGCAAGCATCTGTTATCCCAGCACTTGGGAGTGTGGAGCAGGAAGTTCGAAGCTAGCTTATACTGCATAGTAAGACCCTGCCTCAGATAACAGAACAACCCCAGAAAAGGGCAAAAAAAAGGAGGTGACTTATTAAGGAAGCAAGATTCAGAAATGATGCTTTATAAAGAGTCTTAAGATTGGTGCATCTCCGTAGGCCAAATGGGAGAAGACAGTGTATTGGGAGATTCACAGCAGCAGGGGGACAGTTTCCATGGTAACACCTGAGAACCGAGGGAAGTCAGAATCAGGAGCATCCGTGATGGATTTGCCTAGGGCTGGAGGATGGGGGATATTTCCTCCTATAAGAAAGGAGGAAAAGGGGGAAATTGAGATTATAGATGTGGCTTGCTCTGCCACCTACACCCCAACAGTGCGAAAGTCGGAAGCGTGTCAGGAGCTGAGTCTGGCACCCGCTACAGTTTGGTGAGGATTGCAGACGAGGGCTTGAAAGAGAACACTCCAGACACGTAAAGAAGTTTACAATACCGTGGCGTACCTGAGTGGTGGCATGTGAATTCAGGGAGAGAGGGGGCAACCAGAAAATCTCCCGAACAGTAAGTTAGAGTCGTGCGGTGATGAACACATTCGAGCAGTGCACTGTCCAGCAGTAAAAGTGGATTGGAGCAGTGGCTGTAGGGTTTCCCTGAGGGTAAGACTAGACGGGACCAGCAATGGCTTATGTAGGACACCTCTTATTATTACAGCTTAAAAGAAAACACTAGAGGGTTCGCCCTCCTCCTTCCTAATGAAAACTCAGGAGAAACCACTCAAGTGCTGGCTAGAGACGGAATGGAGCACTCTGTCAAACTTCGGCACGATGGCATCGCCATAGAGGAACTGAGTAACCCCTGTGGAGAGTAGGCTACCCCGGCCATGGGAGCTGGTCCATAGGGAATGACCCCCCCCCTCAAGATTGCATGCCTTAGGGTGGAAATGGAGGAAGCAGGTATCTGGGTCTCCGCACAGGTGGTGCAGCAGACGGGTGAAGAACGGTGCAAAGCTGCTTACTTAAAAGGCTTGTTGAAGGTAGCCCATGGTACCTAACCCGAAAGGAAGGTGTGGAGCCATAACGGAACCCACCCTGAGGGCTGAGAGAGGGGCCATACAGCTTCTGGCAACAAAGGAAGGAACAGGGGGAATGATGAGTGCATGCAGCAACCCAACCGAGGAGT
This sequence comes from Cricetomys ansorgei, assembly GCA_026225945.1. Taxonomy (NCBI): domain Eukaryota; kingdom Metazoa; phylum Chordata; class Mammalia; order Rodentia; family Nesomyidae; genus Cricetomys; species Cricetomys ansorgei. Next base: position 62,905,025 of record JAMJFZ010000107.1, read on the forward strand.
GGCCTTAGGCTCAACTGGAGAAGTGGGCAGAGATGCTAAGGGCCTGGCTTCAGGTCCTGGTCCCAGGCTGCAGGCGTAAGGAGGTACAGAAGCTGGCCAGGAGCCACTGACCGAGACTCCAGTTGGTAGAGGGCTGACTGCAGCAACCCTAGCCATCCAGATATCCCAGGTATCCCAAGGTGCTCTCCTAGCTACACCACAGGTAGTGCAGTGGTCTTGTAACCTCTGTGTATCTTGGTCTCCTAACTTGGAAAAGAGTACAAAACCCCTTCCTCTTCTTGTAGATTTACTTTATTTTAATTGTGTGTATGTGTGTGTGTCTGAGCGTATACGTGCAGGTGAGTGCAGACGTCTGAGGTAGCCAGGGACACTGGATCCCTCTGGAGCTGGAGTTACGAGCATTTGTGAGCCACCCAATTTGGGTTCTGGGAACCAAACCCAGGTTCTCTGTGAGAGCTATGTATCCTCATAACCACTCAGCCCTCGGACTCCGTCATTCTGTTGACTATCTTTGTTTTTATTGTCGTTCAGAGCAAAGTCCGAGGTCCCGTCAGTGGAAGCCCAGATAGCATGAATGTGTCCCGACTTAGTCACTCTGGTCAGCTAGTGTCCCAGCCTTCCAGTGCCTGTGACAGCTTACCTGAATCAGCCAAGAAAAGGTAAGCTGTGCTTGACAGTGCCAGGTGTAAGTTCAAGGGCACGTGGGGGATTATGGGAGTGGATGCTCGTGCTGAGGAACATGTCTGTCTGTCTCTCTCTCTCTCCCTCTCCCTCTCTCTTTTCTTTAAAATTCACGTCAGGGTGTGTCCTCTTTGTCGCAGCTCCGTCCCTGGCTTTCTCCCCTCCCCGCCCAGGTGCCTCACCTAGAGTTCCCACCCAGTTCCCATCTCCATCCTTCATTTCCATTCCTCTTTTAATTTATCCGTCTGTGGGAGGGTGTGCCCTGGTGCACCGTCAGGGTCAGAGGATAACTTGTGGAAGCTGACTCCCACGTGGGTCTTGGGGGTTGAGCTCAAGTCCCCAGTCTTGGCCACAAGTGCCTTGCCTGCTGAGCCATCTCACCGACTTCTTTTCTCTTTCCTGGTGGGCGCTGCAGCCCTCCCCGGGCAAGGCTGTTAGCTTCTCTTTTGCTTCTTGTCTCTTAACTTCTAGACAAGTCTTCTGTTTACCTAGAGCAGCAGTTCGCCTAAGACCGTCTGCATATCAGATATTTAGATCACGATTCATAACAATGTTGAAATTACGGTTCTGAAGTAGCAACGAAAATAATTTTATGGTTAGGAGTCGCCACAATAAGAGGAGCTGTGTTAAAGGGTCACAGCATTAGAGAGCTGAGAACCACTGACCTAGAGTAACATTCTAAGTTTGGTTAATACCTACAGTGGGTTTCTTGTCTATTCTAGATCATGTTTAAACTCTTTTAAAGCATTTGTGAACACCTCAGTGTGGTTCTTGGGTTAGTCTGTTGTCTCTTACAAATGGCTTGCTTTAGTCCAGTACAACCTGAAGCAGCAGCAGCAACAGTAACAACGAAGGTCCTAGGGTCACTGGAGACCCTCTGAATTGCGGGGGTGCCCAGCAGTTCTCTAGCTGGTTCTGCCACACACTGAAGTGCAAAGACTTGACAAGACAGATCCTCCTTCCCGGGATGTCCTTTGTGGTGGCAGCTTCTTCCTGCAAGGCACTGCTTCCCATCCCTCACACCCGCTAATGGCCCCTTCTTGGGGTCTGCTTCGTTCAGCCACACTGACATTCACACCTTCTGCATGCAGGGCCCTCTGCATCGGTAGATCTTTAGGCACAGGAAGGAAGGAGACGATGGCCCACAGTGAGTGTGTAGAGGGACGAACTGACTGGTAATGGGTATAAGGTTTATTTGGAAGATGATAAAAAAATTTTCTGTAATTTGACAGAGTGACGATTGCACAGCTCTGTACACATGCTGAAGCCGTGGAGTTGTTACAGTATGAACGGGCAAACTTTATAGCACGTTACACAACAATAAAGATGTTTGAAAAATTCTATTCTTGAACCTAGGGAGTGTGTTCCAAAGAAATACCAAAGACTTTTGGTATTTAGTTATATATTCCTATCGAGTGTTAATTACCTCTCCAATCTCTTGTAAGCTTCTGGAGGTCAGTAACCAGGTCATGGGCCTCTTGGTGCTCTCTGGAGCTGAGAATGAGCCTTTAGCCTAGCTAGGAGCCTATGGCTGTGTTCTTGGTTCTTTCCCACACAGGATGTCACATTTTGAAGGAGAGAGTTAGTCTGGGGCTCCCTTTCTTGGCAGGTTTTCTCCAGTGATATCCCCAGTGCTCAGAAAGTTAGCCTATGAGCAGGGAAGAGGGATGACTGTCTTATCTCTCTGTGCCACGTGGCTGTGGCTAGAAAAGGACACATGTTTTGTTTTTGCCTGCCCCTGTGCCATGAAAACAAACCATGGTAAAAAACAAACATACAAACAAACAAACAAAAACAATTATTTGGTCTAGATGTAGTACATTCCCAGAACTTTGCACTGTGGAAGGTTATAAATTTCTTGATCTGTTTTTTTTTCCCCGTTTCAAAAAATATGAGTTGGGACTATAGCTCAGGGTAGAGCACTTGCCTAACACGTTTAATTCTCAACACTGCCAAAAAAGAAGAAAGAAAGAAAGAAAGGAAGGAAGGAAGGAAGGAAGGAAGGAAGGAAGGAAGGAAGGAAGGAAGGAAAGAAAGAAAGAAAACCTTTTAGAAAACAGGTGATGTGGAACATTTTTAGATTTTTGGCATCTTAGAAAGTCAGTTATGTATAAATCAAAAGGAAGTCTTGGAGCTAAGACAGCACAGCAGGTAAAAGCACTGGGAGCTGTTGCAGAGGACCCGAATTCAGTTCCCAGCACCCACATGGCAAATCACAACCGTCTGAAACTCCAGTTCTGGGGAACCCAATGCCCTCTCTTGGCCTCTGTGGGCTCTGCATGTACACTGTGCACAGACATAGACGCAGGCAAAAACCCATGCACATCAAATAAAAATAAATTCTTCTTTAGCTTTCTTAGTATGTGAAGATCTGTTTACTGTTCCGTGTTTTCAGCAGTGTTGTCTCATAGGATCCGAGCATCTGTAATGTATTTAAGCAGACACGTGAAATCACTGATCAATGATGTGGCGCTTTAAGACATGAATCAGTCCTACTTGGTTTTTAGAACAGTCCAGAAAGTTCTTCAGCATATTTGAAAGCAATGTATTATGTTAGCCCTGGTAAGACCCCGCTGACCTTGTTCTGGTGATCTGGTCATTGTCTTCAGTGAGGAACTGGTGGCTGAAGCACACTCCCTCTGCACCCGACTAGAAAGTGCTCTGCAGGACACCGTGAAGGAGCAAGACCGAAGCTTCACGGTAACAACCCTCGGGGACCCCGGCTTGCCCATTCCCTTCCTTTCTGCAGCAAAAGAGAAAAGAAGGAGGAAAAGAGATTTTCTGTCAGCCTTGACTCAGCAGAGGCTCGCGATTGGCTCATACTTTTTTTAAGGTTTTTGTAAATACTTCATCCTTAGAAATGCCGTGTGCATTCTGAATATCTTAATCCTGATGAGGTGGCAGCAGTATTCCCAGAAGCCCCTTCTCTGTCTTTAGGACCATCGCAGAGCATCTGTACATGTTGAGCACTGGGCTGGGCTCCGTGACGAAGCCGTCACAGCCTGTGGCTCGAGGGCTCACGGTTCAGTACTAGCGTCAATTAGCTGACCTGAAGAAAACCCAGCCACAAAGCAGGTGCTCTCAGGCCAAGCGTAAATGACTGTGGGCACCTGGATGGCCTTTCCCGCTAATGCAGTCATCTGTTAATTGCTCTTTCCCTTCTAAGTGTGGGGAGGACCGGAAGAAACCTCGCTGCAGTTGCCTTCGTCTCTCCCCTGCTCGCGTGTCTTTCAGTTAGGGGAGCCTCCCTAACATTTTCTACTTTTCACCTCCTGGTACCGGTTCTCCCACCTCACTACTTGTTTGCACTTTAGAGAAAAGGGACAACCTCAACTGGTTGGCATGGAAACTGAGTCATCTCAGTTATGAGATGCGGGTACCGCCTACCTGCAGTGAGTGTGTAAACTAGTGCTCCGTGCTGCAGGAGGTACTAAAATGACCATCCACGGTCCACAGACACGGAGTTCCAGGAACTTCAGCTAGTCCAAAAGAAGTCTGCAGCATAAATTTGATTATATAACTCACGCGGCTCAAAGGTGCCCTGTAGGAACAGGACTAATGCTGATCAGGTTTAAATGCACTCCTAAATTGTGTTGCTTGCCTCCTGCCGTGGAAAGATGGCCATGGCTGCTGAGTATTTAATGTCCCCATTGGCTTTCAGACTCTAGACTGGAGCTGGTTACAGACGGAGGATGAAGAAAAGGGCAGCCTGGAGCAGGCCTGTGACTGAGGTTTCCATGAATTGGCCCGCGGCTCTCCCAGAGTGGCTCTGGATGTGATGCAGTTCTGGCATCTCCAGCACCCAGGTGGAAATCTTACTCTCGGAGCAGCTGTGACGTTTGCCTACAGCACCTATGCTGGCCCTGTCTACACACTGGACGTCCCCCACCACAGAAGCACACGAAGCATCCGTTGAGGGCATTCCCAGGAACAATGCTTTGTAGCTGCTTTCTCTGCTTCAAGAAGGAAGTGCTCAGTCTAGTCTGCCACACAGAGCACATGGCAAGTGTCTACCTTGAACGTTTCCAGACAGCAGCCAGCTGTCCCCAATGGACTACTGGGGGGAGGGAGACCTGATCTGTCCACCTTTCCTCACCTTATAGCTAAGGCTTCCTCTGGATCCAGCCTCTCTTAGACTTTTAATCACAAGTTCGACAGTCCTGTCTCTCTTCCTCTTTTCGCTTCACCGCTGGTAAATACTATTTCTACCTTCTGTGCTGGTTGTTGTGGCAAATGACCTTTGACTGAGTTGTAACGATACTAAGCTCCCTGCTGTCTCTGGTCCTTTAAGCCACAGAGTGAGTGATTTACAGAGCCGGGATGGAAATGCAGCTACCTTTTTTTGAGTCCCGTTGTCATGGAGAAGAAAGGAAGATGAAGGGTTTATGCTACCTTCTACCCTACTGAAGACTATGCCACTCCTCTGTACCTGTCAGATATTTGTGCGCGTGCGCAGGGTGTGTGTGTGTGTGTGTGTGTGTGTGTGAGCAAAACAGGCTCAGGTCATCATAAACAGGTATATTTGGTTAGAGCAGTGGTTCTGAACCTTCCTAATGCTGCCACTCTTTATAATACAGTTCCTCAGGTTGTGGTGACCCCCAACCATAAAGTTATTTTCATTGCTATTTCATAAGTGTAATTTTGCTACTGTTGTGAATCATGATGTAAGTATCTGGTATGCAGGATGGTCTTAGCCGATCCCCGTGAAAGGGTCATTTGATGCCCAAAGGGGTCATGACCCACAGGTCACTGGGTCAGAGACTACATAAAGTTGGAACAGAGAAATGTCCAAGTGGCTCCTGCAGAGACAGTAGGAAGCATCGATGGTCAAGTGAGTTCAGAAGGCGCTTCATGCTTTCATGGCTTCTTAGAGATTCATGCTGTACACTGGTAAACTATCCGAAAACTCTTATAATAAAGATGCTGGCTCAAGTTTAACGTAAATCCATCCATGAGTGACGTCATTTGACCATAGAGCCCTACCCTCGTGTGTGCTCAGTGTTTACTAACGTCCTCAAGTACTGGAGACAAGGAAGCATGGTTTTAGAGATCCTGGAGAGGGCATAGTGGGAAATGAGGCCAGAAAGGATGGGATGAGATGGATTGGGAAGGGAATGAATGCTGGGTACGAGAGCTGAATAAGCAGTTGGGAGTCTCACAAAAGCTTTATGTGAGAAAATGGCATTAACCCAAAGCGTAACTTGGAAAGTTTGCCTCTAGACCATTGTAATTTATGACAAAGTGAAATTCAAGGGTTTTTTTTTCTGTTTACCCAAAAGATGAGTTAAGATTTCTATTGCTGTGATGAAACACCATGACCAAAAAGCAAGTAAGGGAGGAAAGGGTTTATTCAGCTTATCTTCCACATCATCAAAGGAAGTCATGACAGGAACTCAAACAGGGCAGGAGCCTGGAGGCAGGAGCTGATGCAGAGGCCGTGGAGGGGTGCTGCTTACTTGTTCCCCGTGGCTTGCTCAGCCTGCTTTCTTATAGAACCCAGGACCACAGCCCAGGGATGGCACCACCCACAGTGGGCTGGGCCCTCCCCGACCAATCACTAATTAAGAAAATGTTCTCCAGCAGGATGTTATGGAAGCATTTTCTCAATTGAGGTTTTCTCCCTTCAGATGACTCTAGCTTGTGTCAAGTTGACATAAAACTAGACAGGACAATGAAATAGATGCATTTTTTTCCTCTGAATGTATGTAAGAATCCTGGGACATTGTGCATAAATAAAGCAGAGAGAGGGCAGACTGTGCAGGGTTCTGAAGGTTGACATTGATGGTGAGTTCCCTAGGGGCCTGTTCAAAACCAACTAGCAGACTCACACAGAAAAAAAAAGGGCCCTAAGGAAAAAATGTTCTGCCTCTAACTGTAACAAATGGCATCGCTAGAACAAAAATGTATTCTTGTAAGGCAAGAAACTGAAATCGAGATGTCAGCAACTGTACCTCCTCTAAAGGTTTGGGGAGAGGAGCTGTTGCTGTCCTCTTCCTGTTCTGGTGGCTCAGATAATCTTCAACTTGTGATAGCTTCCCACTGTCTCATCTGTTGGATAGCATCCAATGGGGGGGGGGTCATTGGATCACTTAGTTTTCTCATAGCTAAAGATATGTTCCACCATGGCAGAGTACTGGCTCCTGGCTGAGACGGCAAAGGGTGAGAGGTGGGGGCTGGGAAGTTCTGGTTAAGTCGGTTAAGTCTTATTGACAGTCAAACAGAAGTGAAGCTGGCCTGTAACCCCCCAACCCTATTTCTTAAGTGAGAAACCCTATCCCAGAAGTTCCACTCTTCCCAAAACAGCACCACCAGACAGATACCGTGTTCAAACATGAGTTGTAGGAGGCATTTCACATCTAACTCATAAACCAACCCAACAACTCCATCAAGTTTACCCTTGCAGGGTTCCTGAGAAAGATTGTCATTTGATAGAGGGCCAGTCTGGATAATCTCACATAAGTACTCAAGAATTTAATGCAATCATGCATTTTGTCATATGAACATTCATAGGCACTAGAAATTAGCATGTGGACATTATGGGGCCAGCATCAACTCAGTCTAACCTATAGACCCCCATACCACTTCTTCCCAAAGTCTTAACCCGGTGCAGCATCAACTCTTCTGGACATCACCTCAAAAGTCATAGATCTCATCATTTCGTTCGTGTGTGGACAAACTTTCCCATCTCAGGCCAGAGGATCAGATGCCCTCTTCTGACCTCTGCTGGCACCAGGCATTCACATGATACACAGACATACATGCAAGCAAAACACCCATACATATAAAAGAAATACAGGTACTTCTTTTTTAAGATTCCTGTCTCTGGACTCAGAACACAAATCACCAGCTTCCAAGCACTGTGATTACAAAAGGTCACATGGTGGATATTCCCCTTCCAAAGTTCCTATATGTGTCAAGTTCTGTGCATAATTATCTGACTTGAGGCTTTGTCTACTAGACCCATGGCAGTCCAGTGGACTTTTGCATCAACTCTAAGAAAACCATGGTCTTCTGCCCATACTAACTTCTTAGGCTATGACGTCACCCACAGGAATGAGGCAGGGATGTCCAAAAGATAGTTTATCTTGGGACCCCCATTTGGGTTATACACACACACACACACACACACACTTTTAATAATGCACTTGGCTGGGTCTATGTAGAGAGATTTTGTCTCAAAAAACCAAAAATAAATTAAAAATAAATAGTGCGCTTTGCAGCCTGGTTTCTTCACCTGCACGTACTTTAGACACACCCCTCTCCTAACAGGACACCTAGCAGCCTCAAAACCCCTTCTACCTCCTGCCTGTGTCAGGCTATGTGTTCGCCCACATGTGAAAAAATAGTATATGGATTTCCCCCACCCCTGTTAACAACCAAATAGAGACAGTTCTATTCCAGTATATGCCCAGTGTATCCAGCTACGAAGCTTAGAAGGGTCAATCCAGACTGAACTAGGTTTAAGTGCATTGTGCACTATGGCAAAATTTGCTTTCCAGTAACTTTTTAGGGAGAATCCTGTGTTTACCATCTGTATTCGGTTTTTTGTTTTTTGTTTTTTTTTTTTTTCTGTTGCTGTGATAATGTGCTAATGGAAAGTAACTTCAATAATAAAAGGTTTATTTTGCCTTACAGTTCCAGAGGGTTAGAGTCCATAATGGCGGGGAAGGCATGGCCTGATGGCAGGAGCAGGAGGCTGTGGATCAAATTTTTCTTCCACACACAAGAAGCTGAGTAGGAGGAGATAGGGAAGGAGGTGGAGCAGGACTATAAACCTTCAGACCCCACCTCTCTAGCAGGGCCACACCTCCTAAAGGTTCCACATGCACACACCCAACTGCACCACTAGCTGGAGACCAAGAGTTTAAATACTAAGTCTGTGGGGAACATCTCATTCAAACTACCACATTTAGGTTCCTGGCCCTCAAGGCTTATGGTCGTCTCATGGTGCAAAATGCAGTAGACCAACTTCAGGTTTTCCCATACTCTTTAAAAGTCTCAATACTTCGAAATTCCAACCTCTCTGAGACTCAAAGCAATCTCTACTGTGACCCCTTGTAAAATAAAAAAGCAAATTACATACAATATATAGTGGCACCGAATATCCATTCCCATTACAGAAGGGAAGAATAGGGCACAAATTTTGGTCCAAGAAAGCTTGGACCAAAACAAGACTGAACGCCAGTAGGGCAAACGCCAAATCCTTGTGGCTCCGGGTCTGTTATCCGGGGCTTGAATTTCTAAGGGCTTAGATGGCTTGGCCCTGCTAACTTTGCTTCCTGTAACAGACGTTGCTTACTTGGGTTGGTTCCACTCCATGTATGTATGTAGCTCTCCTTGGCAAGTATCTCATGTCTCTGGAATCCTCTTAACGTCTTGGGGTCTCCAACACAACCCAGACTTCTTTACAACTTAAGCGGTGGCCCCGCAGGGACTCTTACCCTACTACACACTGTCTGGGCTCAGCAGCTTTCTGAATCCACGGAGAAAGCATCTGTGATCGCTTCGGTCTTGCGACGTTCTTATCTCCAAAACTACGACCACATGCGCAACACCTCAAAATGTGGTCGCCAGTTGGGGATGGATTCGTACCTCCTTGGACCTTAATGGTAGCCGTTTTTGTTGCCCCTGCCTCCCAAGTGCTGGGATTGGAGTCATGTACCTCCAAGCCTGGCTTGATTTTGCTTCTTAATCCGTTCAACTAACCTATGTCTTCAGATCGGGACACTGAGGTCATTAATGTTTTAAGTTATTAATGAAAGGTTTATGTTGATTGCAGTCATTTTACTGATGTTTTGCCATTTGTGTTCTTAGTCATATTTTTTTATTTCAGTAATAGCTTCATTCATTTTCTTTCCATCGTCTCTTGGCTATTCTTATTCCTCTCTTCAGCCTCCAGTCTTACACCTCCAGTCTTCTCTGTAGGGCTGGCTTGGTGGACATGAATTCTTTTAGTCTGTTTATACTGTAGAAAAAATTCTTTCTCCTTCAACTGTGGCAGATGATTTTGCTGAACACGGTGGTTTGGGCTGGCATCCATGGTCTTTTAGGACTTGAAGTACATTGCCCTAGAGTTTCTGGCTTTTAAAGTTTTCATTGAGCAATCAGTTGTTATTCCTGTGAGTTTTCCTTTATATGTGACTTGCATTGTCCCTCTTGCAGCTTTCCACAGTCTCTTTTTGCTCCGTGGGGATGCTTATTCCAGGTTCAGTTTGGTGTTCTGTGTGCTTCATCAGTGTGAACCCCCCTTTTCCTTAATCTGGATAGTTTTCTTCTGTGACACTGAAGATCGAATCTCTGCCATTGATCTGGGATTGTTTTCCGCCTGTGTTTGTAATTCAAATATTTGGTCTTTTCATGGTGTCCCAGAGTTATTGCATGTTCCTTTCGTGTTTGTTTGTTTTTTTTCATATTATCTGATGGTGTGGTCTAATTCCTTTACTTCATCTTGATCCCTTGATATCCTTTCCTCTACTCTCTCTATTCTACTACTTACAAGGCTCGTCAGAAGTTTTCTGATCTGGTTCTTGAGATTTTCCCTTCTATCTTCATCTCAGCGTGAGTTCTCTTCGGTGATTCTGTCTCTTTCCTGGAGGGTCTTCATCATTTCATTCAGCCACGTGTTCGTGTTTTCCTGGACATCACTCAGGCATTTATAGTCATTCCTATTAAGTTCATTGAGCGCATGTTTGTGTCTTCTTTAAATTCACTGATGTAAGTTATTATTGGTCTTTTACGTTCTTTGTACTGGGGTTCATCTAGGTAATTCTCATTGAAGAAAAATTTCTATAAGGACTTGTGGATGGGAGTGGGGAGTCTTGGCCTTTTGTATTGTTTGTGGGTTTTTTTGTTTTGTTTTGTTTTGTTTATTTGTTTTTGGTTTAGGTTTTTTATGTTTGTTTGTTTTTTGTTTTTCGAGTTTTCTGTACCTCTGGTTGTCCTGGAACTCTCTGTAGACGAGGCTGGCCTTGAAATCACAGTGATCGGCCTGCCTCTGTCTCCCGAGTGCTGGTATTAAAGGTGTGTGCCACCACCGCCTGGCTTGTTTATTTTTAAAATGAGACCTAGGATGTATACTTCTTTTGTTAGTTATATGACTGATGCAAGACTCTAAATTGCCTTTATAGAGTGGAAGTTTGGTTTTGGTTTTGTTGTTTCCCAGTCTTGGTTGATTTCAGATCAGGTAGAAGGAGTTGAATTGGAGGAATGGGGGTGATTTCAGTTCAGGAGAGAGCAAAAAGGCATGTGAATGAAACAAAGGGCTGGGTCTGCTTAGGTTGGTGAGCCAGCTATGCCACCCGAGCTATGCCACCCGAGCTATGCCTGGGGGTGTAGAGGTGCATGGGCAGTCTGTGGTGCTGGGCACTGGGCACTCACTAGGCTGGGATGGGGTTGTGACCAAAGCAAGGCCTTCCAGGACTGATCAGAGGATGTGCACTCCCAGCACAGTTCTGGGGACTGGGGAAGGTGTATAGGGGTTAAGGTTCAGCAAACTCATCAGACTAAACCCAGCCACTGATAAGGCCTGGAGGTTGAATGTGGCACAGGTGGGCTGAAGCTGGGTGAGCTTACAAGACCCAGCTGACGCACAGGATATGCAGCCAGGGCCAAACCCAGGGTTTGGGGATGGCACTGGTGATAATAACCAGACTGGACCAACATATAGAATATTCAACCTGGGATAGAGCTGAGGATTGGAAGGTACAGGGAGGCTGGGGTTCAAGGAACTTACCAGACAAGACCTGGGCACAGGATAAGCACCCTGGGTCAGAACTGGAGTTGGATAAGGTACAGGCTCTAAATTTCTTTCTTTCTTTCTTTCTTTCTTCCTTCCTTCCTTCCTTCCTTCCTTCCTTCCTTCCTTCCTTCCTTCCTTCCTTTCTTCCTTCCTTCCTTCTTTCCTTCCCTCCTCTTCCTCTTTTCTCCTCCTCCTCCTCATTCTCTTCCTCCTCCTCCTGCTCCTCCTCCTCCTCCTCTTCTTCTTCTGTTTTTTGAGTCAGGGTTTCTATGTTGTAACTTTGACTGTCCTGGAACTCATTCTGTAGACCAGGCTAGCCTCGAAACTCACAGAGATGCACCCTGCCTCTGCCTCCTGAGTGCTGGGATCAAAGGCGTGCACCACCACTGTCTGGCTTCTTTTCTTTATTTAATTTATTTTTTTCGTTTATTTGGGTGTTTTGTCTGCTTGTATGTCTGTACATGACTGGCACATTACTGGCCAGAAGAGGCTGTTGGATCTTCTGGGACTGGAGTTATAGATGGCTGTGAGCCACCACCATGTGGATGCTAGAAACATAACCCGAGTCCTCTGGAAAGCAGCAAATACTCTTAACCCCTAAGCCATCTCTCCAGCCCCTTCTAGAACACTTTCTAAAACTCTTCCATCCAATAAAGATTCACCCAAAATGGTGCTAAAGAGATCTTACTAAAAGAAAATTGGGGCAAATTAAATGGCTCAGTGGGTAAAGATGTTTGCTATGCAAACCTAGCAACCTGAGTCTGATCTTGATAACCCATATAAAGGTAGAAGGGGAGAACTGACTTCACTGAGTGTCTTCTAACCTCCACACACACCTAAACAAAGAGAATAACCATAATTAAAAAAAAAATTTTAAAGGGACCAGTGCAATGGCTCAGCAAGTTAAGGCACCTGCTCTCACATCAGACAACCTGCGTATGGTCCTCGGGTCACACCCAGTGTGAGGAGATGCTGACTCCTGAAAGTTGTCCTCCAACCTCCATACACTCACTGTGGCTCATGCACACGTGCGCATGCACACACACACAAACACACACACACACACAGAAATGTAATAAAAATTGTTTTTAAAAATGTCACTAGGCTACTTAAAATGTTTCAGTGACTTTCCATTACCCGTACATGCTGCCCAAATTCCAGAATTATATACCCATGATCTGTTCAACATTGTCACCTGGATAGAGAGTAAAATTTTCACATCCTGAAAGTCAATGCCTAGTTCAAATTAGTCTGGAATAACAACAGACGGGTAGACCAGTGGAACAGAATAAAGGACCCAGAAATAAACCGACAAAGCTATGCCCACCTAATTCTTGGCAAAGGTGACAAAGTCATGCAGTGGGAAAGGGAGAGCCTGGTCACCAGTGGACTTCCACTTACAAAAAAGTGAAATCAGACTCTCATCTCTGACCTTATACAAATGGATCAAAGACCTTAATTTAAAACCTGAAACGCTGGAATGCTGAATGAAAACAGGGAATATGCTTTAGATACTGGGGTAGGCAAAAACTTTCTGAACAGAGCTTTAATAGCATAAGAGCTAGACCCAGGTGACAACAGATGGGACTACATGAAATTAAAATGTTCTGACACCACAGGAGAGAGTATCAACAAAGCCAACAGACTGCAGAATGAATGGGAGAAAATCTTTACCAGTCATACTTCAGATGATGGGCTGATTTCCAGAATTTACAAAGAAGTGCAGAAATTAAAAACAAAGGCAATAAAACTGCCAATCAACAAATGGTCTAATGAACTGAATAAACAGTTTAAAAAACTACAAAGCTGGGGGCTGGAGAGATGGCTCAGTGGTTAAGAGCACTGGCTGCTCTTCCAGATGAGCCGGGTTCAATTCCCAGTACCCACATGGCAGCTCACAACTGTCTGTAACTCCAGTTCCAGAGGATCTGACCCCTTCACATCAATGCACATAAATAAAATTAAATAAATAATAAAAAATTACAAAGCCAATAAATAATTTAAAAAAGTGTTCAATATCGCCAGTCATCAGGGAAATGCAAATTAAGCTACTTTGAGATACCACCTCACCTCAGTCAGAATGGCAATCATCAAGAAATCTTATAACAGAGAGTATGTGGGTAAAAAGGAACCAGTATCCACTAGCAGTGAGCTAGTGGATGTGCAAACTAATACAGCCATTATGGGAATCAGTTCAGAGGTTCCTCAAAAAGTTAAAAATAGAACTACCATATGACTCAGCGTTTCACTACTGGGCATATACACAAAGACTCCCAATCCCTGTCCTAGAGATATTTGCACACCCATTTTTGTTGTTGCTTCATTTATTCTAGCAAGGAAATGAAACAAACCCAGATGTCTATCATCAGATGGACATATAATGAAATCTGGTACATGTAGACAGGAGAACAAGAAAGGGTGATACTAAGTGATGAGGGTGTAATTCAGGAACGAGACCGACGGGACCGATAAGTCACTGTTCGGTCTCAAACTTACAAACTGTTGGCTGAGATATCTATGGGACATATCAAACTGAACCAGGTCCTCCCAGCATCCCCCTGCCTATTACAGAGTCCTTGCTTGCATACCCCACCCCTACCTTCAACTCTCCAGCTCAGGGAGCTGAGCTGTCCTTCCCCATATAATTCCAGCCATTTTGGCCTCTCGGTCTCCCTCTCTCTGTCTGTCCCTCTCTCTGTCTGTCTCTGTCTGTCTGCCTATCTATCTATCTATCTGTCTGTCTGTCTGTCTGTCTGTCTGTCTGTCTCTCTCTCTCTCTCTCTCTCTCTCTCTCTCTCTCTCTCTGATAGCCCCACCCCGCTCCTCTAGCCCCGCCCCACACCGGTAGCTTCGCCCTGATGGCTCCACCCCGCTCCTCTAGCCCCGCCCCTGTAGTCCCGCCCCCACCCAGATAGCCACGCCCCGCCGCCCGCGCGTGGCGTCACCGCGCTGCGCCCTGTCAGGGGCCGCCATTGTTCCACCGGCAGCGCTCAGGTGTGGGTCTGCGGCGCCATGAGCAAACGCAAGGCGCCGCAGGAGACGCTCAACGGCGGCATCACCGACATGCTCGTGGGTGAGTGCCAGGCTGTCCCCCTGCCCCTCCCCCGCGCTGTCGCAGCCGCAGCGCCCGCAGCGCCGGCAGCGCCCGTCCGCCGGCTGTGGGGACACACACACCCCTTCCCGGACGGACGTGTTTACTCGAGCCCTTTGTTGTCTTTCAGAACTCGCAAACTTTGAGAAGAACGTGAGCCAGGCGATCCACAAGTACAACGCATACAGGTGCGTGGCGAGCTCGCGGTCCGGGGCGCTCTGGTTTGATGTCGTTCAGCCGGGATGGGGGCGGGTGTCAGGTGGATGTTCGGACGGTCCGAAAGAGGTTTATACAAGCAAAAACCGAGTGGCACTTAATTTAGCGTATACAGGATTTGGAGCTAGGCTTTGTAGGGTTAATTCAAGTGAGTTTACAACTCTGACTGGAAATAAATGTAGTCTGATACATATATCCCGACCATTAATCTTGAATGACTGGAAGTACGGTGAGACTTCCGTACACACATGAACAACAGTAGATGAGATTTTCGTTCTGTTTGGGCAATAGCAGATCCTGCCACCTTCCTGAAAACACATTCCTGCCCACTGCAAACCTCAGCAGGCTCCTTTTCCTAGCCATTATTCCCCCAAACACCTGCTACTTAGCCTATAAACAAAGCCAAAGCCCCTCAGCTCTTAAAGGTCAAAGCAAACTATCCTCACTTTCCCAGGCTAGCACTTACCTCCTTACAATTAGTGTTCTAAAATAGTCTGTCCGTGCCTGGATTTCCTCATCTAAAGTTGTTGTTGTTGTTATTATATATTGTATTATTTCTTTTAATTTTGAGATTATAATTACATCATTTCACCCTTCCCTTTTCTCCCTCCAGACCCTTCTATATCTAACCCTCCTTAAGCTCTTTCGAATTGAAGGCCTCTTTTTTTAATTAATTGTTGTTACATACATATTTGAACATGTATATATTCATAAATACATAAATACAATCTGTGATTAGTGTGTATGTTTTTAGGGCTGACCATTGGTACTGGATAACCAATTGGTGTGCTCTTCCCTGGGGAAGACTGTTTCTCTACTCTCAGCATTCCTTAGTTGCTTCTACTCTCAGCATTCCTTAGTTGCTTGTGGCTCTTAGTGTGGGGTAAAGGCCTTGAGCACTTTGGAGTATATGTTGTCCTTGTTCAGCTCACATATAGGCAGTCATGATGAGACTCTATGGGTATAACTTCTGACACTGCTACGAGACACAGTCTCACAGCCAACTCCCGGGTCCTCTCACACTCACAGCCCCTCTTCTGCAGTATTCCCTGAGCCTTCAGTTTAGGAGTTACTTTATAGATTTGTCTGTTGGGCCTTGGCTCCATGACTGCATTTTGATTGTTTTTTTGTTTTTTTTGTTTTTTCTGTAATGGTCTCTGTTGTGAAGAGAAGTTTCCTTGATGAGGGGTGAAGACTACACTTACCTGTGGGTAATAAGGACGAACATCTGGAATGTAGCTAGGGATTATACTGGTTTAGGAAAGCGGTGGTTTTAGGTTCTTCTCCAAGACCGTGACTTCACTGTCCCTAGGTAGTTGACTAGATTTCCAGTACCAGGCATGATCTCCCTCTTTTTGAGTGAGTCTTAAGTCCAATCAGAGAGTGTTGGTTACCACTAAGATATGTGTGTCATTACTGCACCGTAAGGGTTATCACGCCATGCAGGTAGTCGTTGTAGTTCATAGGTGTCACAGTTGTGTTGCTTCCCTTCTTCGGAGGCTTGCCTGGTGCTTTCTGATACCATGAACATTAGTCCTCAGAGAAGGGACATTCAGGCCAGACCCAGCTCTGGACCTCTGGGCTGTGTCTGAAGTACATGGTGTCTAAGCAATAGGGACTTACCTTCCACCTCTGGGGTGCCACCAAAGGCAACAGCAATGGCCTATGTGTCTTGAGAGTCTCTAGGATAGCCTTGGCCAAAAACTCAAAAAGAGGGCTTCTCATGCCTGGCCCTGGATTTTTGGTAGGTGTTCTTAGGCTCTTGTAGGGAGCATTGTCAGCCCAGACTTAAACTGTGAATGTATGTTTTACACAGACTTAATGTTTATTATAGGGTTTTTAAAGGAAGATAGTTAATAATATGATTCCTTATGACATCTTCAGACATCCATACTGTTATTTTACCCTCCTCCATCCTTCTTCATTTATCTCTCCCCACTCCCTAATCAGAGCCTCACCTGTGTGTCATTCCTCACTCCACAGCAGCATGCGTAGCCAGGCCTTGGTGAGTCCATGTTGTCAAGCCCATGCATAACCTCCATCTTTTTCCCCAGATGGCTTCCTCACCAATTTTCTAATCATGCTCTTTCAAATCCCCAAACATCCAAGGATCAGAGTTTTTTAAGTTTTATGTAGTAGAAAACCACCTTTCTTTGTGAAAATTTAATGTGGGTATTTGTTTGTATGAGTATTTCAGCTTAAGAAAAAAAATAAGTGCTAGATTTTCAGTGTTTTTCTTTTTTCCTTTTTTTTTTTTTTTTTTGTAATAGAAAAGCAGCATCTGTTATAGCAAAGTACCCACACAAAATCAAGAGTGGAGCAGAAGCTAAGAAATTGGTAAGTTTAATGAGCATGTCGGTTAAAGAGTTTATACATGTAAAAATTTGATGCATTTCTATAAAATGAACTCACCTCTCTGAAGCACCTGTGACCCCCACAGACCAATTTTACTGCTCCTTGGAATTTTACTGCTTTCTTGGAGTAATATTAAAGCTTTTCAATCTCAGATACTTTTATTTGGAAGGAAGAAATTATGCATTCAGTTTCCTTTCTGTTCTTTGCCATATGTACATGTACTCATCCTCAGACTGAAGCTCACCTTGAGTGTGAGTCCTTAAGACCATGGTGACAGGGAACTGTTAGTCTAGCTATAGTGGTCCAATAGCCATCCTATGATCCTCAGAAATACAGGAATATATGAAACAGGAATTTGTGTGGGTTAGTATTCTTCAAAGAGCTCTTACCAGCCAATCAGCACATTATATCAAATAGCACTGTTCTCTGTCATTTCTGTGAAGTCCCATATGCTACAAGTGTCATGGTTTCTAGAGAGTCACATCTCTTGGTGAATTGTGACATTATCACAGAGAATATCCGGGGAAGTCTGCCTATTAATAGATTGTTCTTGCTTATCCAAACCTCACTAAGTGAGCTGAAGTTCCTCAAATTTAAGGACCATATCTGACTTATCTCTTGTTAAAGAAGCCAAAATGAGATGACCTTTGAATGGTCCAGGTCCTGAGTGTTACTACTTTCCATTGTTCCTGTTTGTGTTTCACAAAAGTCCTCTGGACTTTAAATACTGTTTGGTTATTAACTTTCCCATAAGAGCCTTGAGAATATGAACCATATCTGTCCTTATATTTTCACTGTTCAAAGTGATAACGTTATTATAAATCTAGTACTCACTCTTACAACTGAATGAGAAACTTCACGTTAAGCATGTGTCACATCTTAACCTCGAATTTGTCACTCAGTAAAAATGCTGTAGTGTGTAGGTTTTAAATTCTTTGTGCTATAAGTTGTTTTCAGAGTCAGTAAATACAGTAGCCAACCAAGTTATAAATGTACTAGACTTAATTCTTGTTCTGTGTTTCTGTCTTGACCTGAATCTAAAAAGTCATTTTGATTTTCGTTATTGCAAATAACCCACTGATTTTACTAATGAGTCTTGAAAATCTAGGTATACTTCATCTCAATCTGAATATAGCCTTAAAAGCAATAAAAGAATCTAAAACTCTTATGACAGAACTTAACATAAAAATATTATTTTTTATGATGATTTAGGAATCTCAGATCTATTTGCTGCCTAGCTCCTATGAATGCTTCTGAATAATTCTAGAAATCTGAAATTTCCTAAATAAATTGTCTTTTATTCCGTTATGTTAGGAATAGAAATAGCCAGCATCTGAATTGCTCGTGGTCAGTATGTTACTGAGTAAAATTGTTGTAGCGCTGTCTGTCAGCCAATTACAGTTTACCTGAGTGATTTCTAATCTTCCTAAATCTTTTGTACATTTCTACTTGGTAATTGTTCCTTTCAGAAGTTTAATATGTGCTCAATAGTTTTCAGGCATTCATAAATTATTGAATGAATACAAAAAATTATAAGATGAATGTAGGGCCAGACATTGTGGTGTGTGGCTTTAATTCCAGCACTCAGGACATAGAAGCCAGCTGATCTGTATGACTTCAAAACCAGCTTGGCCTACATAGTTCCAGGTCAGCCAGAGCTCTGTAGTAGACCCTGCCTTTGAAAAAAGAGAAAGAGAAGAAAGAAAGGTGAGTGTAGGGATAAGGGACCGTAAGAAATACCTGGGCTGTGTCATGTGTGCACTTTGAAGGTTTAAACAGGACTGGCCAGACAGTTCAGTAGATAAAGGTACTTGCTGCCAAGCCTGCTGAACGTGAGTTCAGTCCCTGGAACTACATGGTAGAGAGAAATGACTCCGGCAAGTTGTCTTCTGACCTCCATATGCATGTGCGGCATGTGTGCATTCACTCTCGCAAATAAATAATAAAAGGGACCAGTAAACGTGAAGCTCCATTACTACAGTTAGATTGAAACAAGATACTCTGTAGTGCCTGTCAAACTATCAAATATAATGCACATGTGGACAGACATGCTTACTGCCAGAGGAAATGTTTATTTTACAGTTTTCCTGATGGATCATCTGGCAGAACATCTATATGCTTCTTTTTTTCTTTTTGAAACAAGGTCTCATAATATAGCCTTGGCTGGCCTGGAACTCATAGAGATTCTCTGCCTCCCGCTCCTGAGAGCTAGGATTAAAGGTGGCGCCACAGAATGTGTATCTTTTGACTTAGCATTTTCACTTCAAGGGTTTTTGTCCTAAGAAAACCAATAGAGCTAATAATGATAGCAATAATTCATTAGTTCACTACTTTGAGCAAGTACATGCTCAAATACTAGGAAAAAATTCAGTAAAAAGACATGATCTTTATCCTTTTATCCTTTTGAGATGAATGTATCTGGTATGGCAACCATGAGCCTCTTCTAGCTATTGAATTCTTGAAATGTGGTTACTGTAGCTGAAGAACGAAAATCTTAATCACATTCAAGTTGTCATGTGGCCAGTACAATAGCAAGACCTTGATGGACTGTACCAGTCTGGAGTAGTAGTTTTCACTGTGGGGGTGATGGTGGACTGGCAAGGCAGAGGCAGGTGCATCTCTGAGTTCAAGGCCAGCCTCGTCTACAGAGAGAGTTCCAGAACAGCCCAGGCTATACAAGGACACCCTGTCTTGAAATACCAAAAAATAAAATAAAAAGTTCAGATTCTTGGCCTTTCTACTTACCTCTGTCATAGCAAATCAGGCACTCTAAGGTGAGATTTGGTATTCTGTGTTTTAATAGTGTATTTACTTTTTTTTTTGATTAAAAAAAAATTGTGTTATGTGTATGTGCTTATGTGAGTTTATGTGTGCTGTGTGCACGCAGGACCCTTTGGAGGACATAAGAGGACATTGGATCCTCTGGAACTGAAGTTACATATGCTTGTGAGCCACTCTGTAGATGCTGGGAACTGAACCTGGTCTTCTGCAGGAGCAATAAATGCTCTTAACTGTTGAGTCATCTCTCCAGCCCCAACTTATATACTTTTTCTTAACATACTAGGAGCAAATTTCTTTTACCAATAAATAGTACAGTGTTTTTCATGGCTGCGTATTAGTTCATTGTAATGAATTTCTTTAATATATCCTACTTGTGAACCTTAGATTGGTTTTCAAATATTTGACATAATTTTCATGCTACCATGCTCTAAAAGAGATTCTCAGTTAAATAATACAAGCAATGGGTATTTTTGCACTTCATTTTAAGGGCCATGAGATTAATAAGTGATCTTAATATTGTGTATGTGACTTCTTTTAGTTAAAAATTGCTTACATTTATTTGAGGTATGTACAAATATGTGCATTCAGTGGTGCATATGTGAAAGTCCGAGGACAACTTGCAGAAATCAGTTCTTTCACCATATAGATTCCAGGGATTGAACTCAGGTTGTTAGGCTTGGCAACAAGCGCCCTTATCCGTGGAGCCATCTTACCAGCCCCGTTCTCTCAGTTTAGTAGGGTGTGTGTGGTGCTGGGAGCACATCCAGGCCTCTTGTGAGCTGGGCAGCCACACATGCCCAGCCTTCAGAAGTTAATTTTATGCAAACAAAAGCCATTTAAAGTTATTTACTTTCTGTCCATCATTTAAGCATTTCGTTCTAGGGAGTTTATTCCCCTGGTTCAGTTTCCAGTGCCTTTTACTGCAAAACTTGTCCAATAACCACTTGTTCTCATTCCTCAGTGTTTATCCTTTAGTGTTTGGTAAGCATTGTACTTACATGACTTCTCTATTTTTAATTTTCTATGCAGCCAGGAGTAGGAACAAAAATCGCTGAAAAGATTGATGAATTTTTGGCAACTGGAAAATTGCGTAAACTGGAAAAGGTAACATTTTAACTTGATTCCTATAGTATCTTCCCTTGTGGACAGAGCAGAATAACTGATGTAACTCATTCTAGGGAGACTCAGAAGGAAGAGTGATGAATGGGCTTTGTGGTAACCATTCTGTTTAAAAAATCAGTGTTTCTTTTGTAGCATTAAGTTAGCTGAATGGGTGGAACATGCCTGTGGCCACAGCTGAACTTGGCAGGCTGAGGCAAGGGAGGTCTCTTATCCTACCAGCCTGAGCAGCACAGTGAAGCTGTCTCAGAAGAACCTCAACTCCCACTTATTATATGTGGCGTTTAAGAGACTGCTAGCATCAGTGGCAGAGTTGTCTCTCATTGAACCATTTAAAGTGATTATAAATTTTGATGAAAAATATCTTTATCACCCATTGTGCCTATGCGTAAACCCTCCTGAGCATTTTTATATTTTTGTTTATTTTAATAATAGTATCATTTCTGGTCTTTCCTGAATAGACTTTTAAAAGTACTGGAAAATTGAAAATGAAAAGAGAGTGGTATTAAATGTCCATACTACAAAAGTAACTCTAGGAGGTGTTGCATTTTTGATTAGCTAGATCTTATTATTCTATAACATATGTAAAAACAAAACCAAGAAATCCTGTGTATTGAATAAATTAGAGATGAGACATCTTTAGCTACTCTGTTATCACCCAGGTGACATGTGTTTTCTGCAAATGCAAGTAATTTTTCGCTTTATTTTTAGCTATTGGTATATTTCCCAATAAGATAATTTCAATTTATGAGGCATTCCTAGATCATTATTACGTTTTTTTTTTTCCTTAAAGATTCGTCAGGATGATACGAGTTCATCCATCAATTTCTTGACTCGAGTTACTGGCATTGGGTAAGAACTGTTTCCAAAGCAAACATAGCTGTAAATTACTCCTTTTTCATGTCAACCAACCTAAATTACATTCTATTTCCTTAAAAACTTGTGCTACCTGCCACTGTGCCCTTGCCCATTCAGTTAATCCGTGCGTAGCTCAGGGATCTGCAGCTGGTCCTTCAGCTGCTCTGTTGTAAAAGCCCATCCAGGCCGATGTTCTTCCTCCTTCCTGAACCAATCTGACTCCTCAGACAAGTGCTTCTTCCTCTTCCAGACTGCAGCACTGGCTTTACTCCTTACTGTTTAGTACACGCTGTGTCTGCTGCTCAGAGCGTGCTCATCTTAAGTATTTTCTTTACTGTGCCTTGTGAACTTAGAACAAGCACTCACCATTTTTAAAATTCACATTAGCAAATTTTTATTTAATACTAAATTATTATTAATATAATATTAAATTATTGTTTAATATTAATTTTGGGATGGCAACAAAGGGAGCTTTCTGAACACTGGACACAAGAAAGGTTAACATTGAAATATTCTGACTGTAGTACTGTATTCTTCTTTCATCTTAATGGGACTAGACATTCCTTTAGATGTATGATGATTGTCCCATTAAGTGACCTGTATTAAAATTTTAAATATAGTTAATCGAAAGTCAGTGCAATTCCTCAGAGATCCAAGACTACTTTAAAAATGTCTATTTGAAGATAGTTTAGAGAGCATTTGGTATATTACGTCCTTTTTCAGAAAAGAAAACTGGACCATACATAGAACGTAATCAACTGTTGCATAGCCAGTGTTAAAAGCCATGTTTTCTGACTCCCTGATCAGTTGCTTCTTTGCTACACTGTCTCCTAACATCAGTGTCATATAATAAAATGTTTTCAGAGTCTCCCAGACCATCGTACTCAGTGTGTGTGCATGCATTTCTTTCTGTTCTCTCCTCTTATTTTATAATACTGAAAGTTCACAGTGTAAGAGGTTTGAGAAATATGGGAGTTGTTCCTATTGCTACTGCAAGCTGAAATGTTAACAATAACACATCATTTATTGTTGAACCCAGTGATCGTGATACTCTATAAACCTAAAGCAGGTTTTGTGGCTGTCTTTACTCATTTGTAATTGCTACCCGTTGTGCTCAGAGGAAGAAAAAGCTTACCACCATGGCTTAAGGGGTGCTACAGCATATGACTCAGTGGTATTTCAGATCACCCCTTTTGCCACTCTACCATACTAATTTTCTTGAACAAGCCAAGTTCATGCTTGTCTGTGGGCTCTCATGAACTGTTTCTCTACCTGAAATGTATTTTCCTTCAGTCTCTCAAATAGCTGGCTTTTTGTCATTCATTTATCAACTGTAGCATCTCAGTGGTCTCTGCTTCCTATACAGTCTAAAGTGAGATCCAGCCATTCTGTCATATCATACTGTATTCATATACGTGACATTTTTCTTGTTTATATTCATATCTGTTGTCTTTACCTACTGGCATATAAGTAGGTAAATGCCAGGGTTCTTTATTTGTTTTATTAAGTAGTGTTTCCAGCAGTGTCTGTGGCACATGGTTGGCCCTCAATAAATCTCAATTGAATAAATGAGTGTTCAAGTGCCAACATGTCTGTGCATGAGCATTATGATAGCTAGCTGTTCAGGTGTCTCTTTCATGTTCAGGTTCATGGTTGTCCAATTGACTGAAGATTCAAAAGTTCCTTGCGTGAAATGGACATCAGCAAAGTAACCTTGCAGCATTTTAGCAAGTCTTGTTTAGCTTAATAGTAACTCTGTACCTGACAATAGAAGGCATAGTTGATTATCACAAAGACCTTGAGTTTCACCTGATGTTGAGATGATGTGTTTCTTTGTTGTTGTAGTCCATCTGCTGCAAGGAAGTTTGTGGATGAAGGAATTAAAACATTAGAAG
Organism: Cricetomys ansorgei; assembly: GCA_026225945.1. Classification (NCBI taxonomy): domain Eukaryota; kingdom Metazoa; phylum Chordata; class Mammalia; order Rodentia; family Nesomyidae; genus Cricetomys; species Cricetomys ansorgei. Next base: position 62,928,759 of record JAMJFZ010000107.1, read on the forward strand.
GTAAGTACCACATAAGTCACTAAGTCCAAGTTAAAATCTCCAGCAAGGTCATCTTGGAAATCCTGTCCCCAATTAGCTAAATACAAATAAAGGTGTTCTTAACTACATACTAGAGAGCAGATATAGGGCAAAGTTTATCTTCCTGTCTTAGATATTTTCAGGTTTGGATTTTAAAAAATTAAGATAAGCAGAAAGTTACTTCATGCTGTATGATCTAGAGAAAGGGCTATAATAGCCATATTTGTGTTTTAAATCAGCAATTATTAAGCAAGCCAAAGTAAAAGAATAAATAGCAGATAGATAACAAAACATCATCAGATCCAGCTCTCAGAACTTCTAGCCCATTGAAGACATCCAGGTGGCATTCCCAATGGAGAGAACCTGAGTAGAATAGAGTCCCCTCTGGTGAGGCTTTTGAGTAAAAGAATTAATGCAGTAATAAGGTAACATCATTAAAAAGTTGGGTGTTCACAAGATCCAGCAGAAACTGACTGGAGAAGTCAAGCAGTCAGTCAGAATTCATACATGAGCCTTTTCTCATGGATAAGCTTCCCTTGACTGAACCTCAGTTTCGCTTTACTCCTGCCATCCGGGCACGTTATGTCATGGGATAAACACTGGTGACCTCTTTTTAGCAACAGTTTACCTTCTAGTTGATAACCAGGGCAGTGTTCTTACTCCTGAGCTGTTTTGCCCCTAGTCACAGAGTTAAGGGGGCCTTGGAGGACACTTAGAGACACATACTTGCCTCTGAAATGGAGGGAGAAGGTGAAGGAGAAACAACCCTCCTTTGACAGCTTCTTGGTAGGCTCAAACAGCACATGACAGACTTCTCCACTTAAAGACAATTAAGTAGTAATCATGTGAAAGATTTTAGAAGGTCTAAATTGCTTTTGTTTCTTGAGTGTTTTAGACAGTGACATCCTAGATTAAAAGCTAAATTGTGTACGTTGAGAACATTTCTGTTAGAGATTTATAATGCTGTTGGGGGAATATTTGTTTTGCTTTCAAAGAAATGGGGTGAGAGGTATTAGAGCCTAAACCAAATAATTTAGTACATTTTCTTTAGTGTAGCATAAGTATCCTCTTAAACATAACTTATCTCCTCATATTATTCAAGAGCACATGCGGATTCATTGGATACCTGTGGAATGTTTACTATGCCACTCCTAACATAAGATGGAACGTTTGTGGGTTCAGCCATTTCTAAGTAATACAAATGGTTAGGTGACAGGTTTTGGAAACTCTTCTAGATTTGATTGCCACTTCCAATACATGATTGTAGTGGGTTAGCTTAGTCCTTCAGTTTCTGAGCCACAAGATATGTATTTCTGACTCGTAGAATTTGTTATACTATACATAAAGCACTTAGAGTGCTTGATGAGTCGTAACCACTGGTTTCTGTGGGGTACTCTACATTAGTAGTATTACTTGTGAGTCACACAGTCAGAAAATAAACTACTCTGTGTCTCAGAAGGATTTTGTACTTTTCTGCTTGTAATATATAAAGTTTATTGGAACCCTAATGATTAGCCAAAAGGGCAAGAAGTTGTGAGTTTGACAGAGTTGTTCACCTGGTAGTGTCTCAAATCACCTGTTCTGCTTTTTACATTTCATAATTCAAATATGTAATATAATAGTGACTGTGTAGCTTAGAATTCTTCCCATTTCGTTTCAGATATGTTTGGTAGTGTTTTCTCTGGGAGGTAGTATGTGTTCATGTGTTTCTCCATTTCTTCAGAGGAAATTTATGTATCTCTCAGTATACTGGTGATTAAACAAATTACATTCGAAGCTTAATTGGCTTGCTTTTTCTTTAACAAGAGTTGCTGCTGTATAAGTTCATCCAGTGGAGCTAAGACCCTTTTAGCTTTAAGACACATTAACATTATACTTTTTGCAAATTAAAAAATGAAAAAAATAATTTTTTCTTCATTAGGAGTGTTTTACACAGTGTTTTACAAATTCATGCTCAGTACTAACTGAACAAGTTAATGGATGTTTAAGAAGAATGAGTCTAGGCCAGATGTAGTAGTGCACACCTTTAATCCTAGCACTCTGGGAGTCAGAGGCAGGCTGATCCGTGAGCTCAAGACCAGCCAGTACTACACAGTGAGACCCTGTCTCCAGACAAGCAAGCAAAAAATGTAGTCAATTATAAAACCTTAAGAAGCTGTGGTTACAACTGCTGCTATAGTGTAGTAAGCAGTATTGGATCTGTTAAGAGTGTTTTTTAACTATAGCCAGTACGATTGGCTGTAATTCCTGGTTTATTTTATAGACTTTCTCCATGATCCTCTAATTGAAATTTTGACTTAGGATTAGTATTACATAAAAATGATTTTAAAATCAGCTGTTAGATTTTGCAGTATTGATTTGAAAAGCTGTTTTTACTATTTCTTACTATCTTTTTTTTTTTTTTTTTACTATATTTTGAAAATTGTTTCAACATATATTTCAGGGTAATTTTTTTTTTTTATAAAGAAGGTAATTGGGTTTAATATCTTTTTCTAGAATATATTTAAATTAAACACTTCAACTTTGTCTTCTATTCAGATCTCAGGAAAAATGAAGATAAACTGAACCATCATCAACGAATTGGGCTGAAGTAAGATGGCAAATCTCGACACTTGAGATGTAAAACTGTCTAGACGTTCTTCTTTTACTCCTTGAGATTATAATGACAACATTTCTTCTCCCTTTTCAGACATTCCGTATACCCTTACTCTCAAGTTCATGGCCTCTTTTTTCATCAGTTGTTACGTATGCATGCATAGATATTCTTTCATATACCATTACCTAAATATAACTATTTTCCATTCAGAAATGCCAGAGTTTGTTGCAGAGTCTTATAAAGCTTATACCTATACTCATATATTTCATGTTCTGTTTTTTATTTGTTTGTTTTTTTCCACTTGCTTTGAGAATTCCTTTCATTCTCTTAACTTTTATTGGGGAACTTCCCCTTAAAGTGCAGAGAACTGCCGGGTGATGGTGGTACACACCTTTTATCCCAGCACTCGGGAGGCAGAGGCAGGCAGGTCTCTGGGAGTTTGAGGCAGGCCAAGTCTACAGAGTGAGTTCCAGGACAGCCAGAGTTACAACAGAAAAATCTTGTCTTGAAAAATCAAAAGAAAAATAAATACGGAGAACTGAGTACATCAGAGAGCCAGTGGGAATTCATTTCCTATTTATACCAGGCAAGAGCACTCACTGTGCTCACTACCAGGTCTAGGGAGAACCTCTGAAGCGGTTAGGTATTCTCTCCTGTGGGGCGTGTTATTGACATATTGTTCACCTTGAATTCCTTGTGAGCCCAGGCTGATCTCTTGCCTCAGCCCTCCAAAGTCTGAGATTACAGGCATGAGGTAACATACCCAGTTCAAGTATTCTTCAGGAATTCACTCAGTCTGAGAAGAACATGGGCCATGTAAAGTTTGCATGAGTATAAGAAAAATCTCAAATATGTAAATGGAAGTATAGTACATTGGCATCAGTAGTGATTGCGTGTGGCTGGTGTGACTTCGAGAGATAGTGCGTTAGCACTGTCTGTGTCTCTGGGTTATATTATTTTATGATTTGGTCCTAATTCCATTTTTTCCTGTTGTTACCTTATGATTCCTTGCATTTATGTGGTTCTGGGAGAACCTGAGTGTTCGGGGAATATATGAGGTCTTCTCAAGAACCTTAACAGGCCGGACTGTTCTAGACACATGCGCTATCGTTCATACGCATGTTTCATGCTGATATCATCCTATTGGCCTTTCTGAGGCACAGTTTGTACATCATAAAGTTATAAAGTGCAAATTTTATAACTAAAATCATATAAAATATGATTAATATATTTACATGTGCCGCTATTATTACAGTCAGTTTTAGGACATCTCTCTTACTCTGAAGGAACCTGGAATGCCCTTCCCACTTAACTCTCACACACTTCTTCCCAAGCTTAGGAACTAATCTCTCTACCTCTGTAGACTTTTCTGATCTGGATGCTTCTCACATTTTTTTGTTGACTGGCATATTCATCCATGTTGTAATATAATATTTAAAATACAAAAATTTTGAAAATTTTTGGTATAATTTTTAACTTAAAAAATTCAACTGATACATAAAAACAAAAATTGCACATATTTATGGGGTGCCATATGATGTTTTGTTACATGTATACATTATATAATGTTTAAAATCAGGATAAACAGACCCATATCCTCAACATTTATCATTTTCATGTTGTAAACAATCAAAATTCCTTCTAGCTTTTTGATGATGTATGTTACTGTTATTTGGAAAGGAAGTAAAATAAAACCATTTAGATTCATTAGTATCTAGCCACCCTCCAGGGCAGTAGCACATCAGAGCCTTCTCCCTATTTTTGTGATCTTTAAATGCTTTGACCTGTAAACCTTTAACTTACCAGCAGAGAGCAGTCTACTTCAGAAACATGCAGTAATAATTTATATGTATTTACTGTGGTTTGGGTTTTTTGCTTGTTTGGTTGTGGGGTGTTTGCTTAGAACTCCTCATGTATCCTGGACTGGCCTTGAATTTGCTATGTACCCAGAAAAGGAGCCCACCTCCAAAGTGCTGGAACTGAAGGCATGTGCCACCACGCCTGTTTATGCAGCCCTGGGAAAGGAAGCCAAGGTTTTGTGCACGCCAGGCAAACAGTCCACCAATTAAGCCGCATTCTCAACTCCACTCATTTTCTCCTGTTAATGTGAATGTGAAGTTTATCTGAAGATGAATTTAGACAGAGTCTGGAGTCTGACGAAGGATGCAGTTCAGGACTTGGATGTATAAGGAATAGCAGCCTTCCCACCACCCACCCTGCTTTCTTGTCATCTCAGTGAACTCTAGTCTTGATTTTGAGACTGGTCTGCGTCTATGCTTGATACAATAGACAACCTTTAAAGAGATTTAAATTTTACAGAAATCGCTTTGCACTTGCTCTGTCTTTCTAGATATTTTGAGGACTTTGAAAAGAGAATTCCTCGTGAAGAAATGCTACAGATGCAAGTAAGTATGCCGAATTGTGTTCTTCATGAGCATGAGAACAACAGTTGTTTTTAGATTGCTGACTTAGTTTTTCTTCTATTAGGATATTGTACTTAATGAAGTTAAAAAAGTGGATTCTGAATACATTGCTACAGTCTGTGGCAGTTTCAGAAGAGGTAACATACTTCATACTCTTGAGTTATTCATAGCTTGATGGTAAAGTTGCCTAGTGTGTGTGACAAACTTGGATTAAGACGATGTAATGTTTGTCACTTCATAGACCTACTAAGACCCAGTGTATTAGTTAAGTCTACTTGTTCATGGATGGGAATATGTAAAACTATTGTTCATCCCAGAGTCTGTTCTTTCTACCATTATACCTGAATAATTGGACAGAAAATTGAAATCGTTGAACTCAATTAGATACAAGCTACAAGATACAAGGTCCTGTTGGAATTAAGGTTATTGTATATGTGTCTTCAATTTCATCCTATGTTGGCCTAATTAGTAGGTTTACGTGGAAAATTCCATATACGTTCTTTCTTATCTTAGGTGCAGAGTCCAGTGGAGATATGGATGTTCTTCTAACCCACCCAAACTTCACCTCAGAATCAAATAAACAGGTACCTCAGAATCTATAATCAGATATGATCAGTCTTACACAGGAGTATCATTTTCTAATTGGATATTTTCACCATGTAGATTTTGTTTGTTTGTGCTGTTGGGGATTGAATTGGGGCCTCATGCATAATGAACAAGGGCTCTACCACTAAGCTATAACCCTAGCCCTTAAGTTTATTTTAATTTTTCAATGAAGTATATATATATATATATATATATATATATATATATATATATATATATATACATATATATATACATATATATACATATATATATACATACACATACACACACAATACATTGTATATGTGTGTGTATGTGTGTATAATTATTGTTGTAAATTAAACATAATGAATGAATCATTGGAGCAGAGTCTGCTAATGCTCCCTATACCCTACATGAGAAAATCTGAAGAACTAATGTGAAAGAGCTTCTAAATGAGAAGTAGGCATGGAGCCAAGATTCTGTTCTTGAGATGTGGATGTCTGTTTATCCTCTTTCTTTTCCTTAATGTAATTAGCATCTATAGATAAAAATATGCCACAATCAGTACGCATATATACTAAATAGATAAGTATAAAAAACCTATTGTGAAACTTTACTTTTTAGAAAGTATATAAAGGCAAATATTTTAAATTTTAGAATATTAATGCATTTTAAAAATAGAACTAATTATTTGATTTAATGTAACCAAATTATGTTTGTTTATTATCATTGATATTGATAAAGCATAAGTGGTTTCTAAGGAAAAAAAATCATTTTATTTGAAGGTCAGGCATAGTGGCATGTGCTTGTAATCCCAGGACTTTGGGAGGCAGAGGCATGAAGTTCATCATGAGTTCAGTGTTAGCCCACTCAGTTCCAAGTCTGTTGGAGCTATGTAGCAAGATCTAGTCTCTAAAAAATAAAAATAAATAAGAAGAAAGAGAAAAGAAAAGAAAAAGTTCAATTTGATAAGATGGATTTCCTATTAGAGGGGAAATATACTCAACATATGAAACAGGGGCCTGGGAGGATGGCTTAAGCATGACAACCTGAGTTCAGTACCTGGAACTCACTTACAAAGCTGGCTGTGGTGGCTGGCTCACATCTGTAATCCCAGCATGCCCATGGCAAGATGGCAGGAAGTAGAGAAACCAGTGGAAGATTGCAGGCCAGGTGTCCTAGAGAATGCTCAGTAGAGCCAAGAGACTCCAGCAGGGTAAAAGGAGACAGCCAACTCTGAAAAGCTGCTCCCTGATCACAGGCACTGGCATGCTTACATTGGTATTCACGCACATAAATAAAAATAGTAAGAGTTTTTGAAGATTTATGTTAATTATGCATATGTGTCTGTATAGGACATATGTGTACATATGAATGCAGGTACCCTCAGAAACCAGAGGTGTTGAATTCCCTAGAATTGCAGGTATAGGCATTTGTGAGCTACCTGTATGAATGCTGGAAATTGAACTGGGGTGCTCTGGAGGAGCAAATGTTCTTAACCCCTGAGCCATCTTTCCCACCCCAAATAATAAGTTTTCTTTTTAAAGGAAACATTGGACTAGGCACATAACTCAGTAGGTAGACTATCTGAAGGTGTGTAGCATTCACTGGCCCTGATTTGGATCCCTAGCACTGCATAAAACAGGGCATGAAGGTACAGCAGTAGGTTGTCCTGGTCCACATATGTCTGACATAGCTGGGTAGATCCCCATCTCAAAAAAAGTAAGAAAGGAAGGAAGAAAAGAAAAAAAGAAACAGATTATGGGTTTAGAGGACATAGCTCAGTGGCAGAGACCAAGGCCCTGGGCTCGCTCACTAATGCTGAAAGTTTTCTTCCTGTAACAGTATTCTTTTTTATTCCCAATCATGATTATGCAGCCAAAGTTGTTACATCGTGTTGTGGAGCAGTTACAAAAAGTCCATTTCATTACAGATACTCTGTCAAAGGGTGAAACAAAGTTCATGGTAAGTGTTCATTTTAGTTAACTCATCTGTGACTTGTAACTTTCTATCACCATCACCAAATAGTTGCAGGGCATGGTGATACAGGCCTTTAATCCCAGCATTAAAGAGGCAGAGGCAGGGTAATCTCTGTGAGTTTGAGGCCAGCTGGTCTATGAGCTCTAGGACAGCAGGACTACACAGGGAGACCCTATCTCAAAACAACAGACCAAATAGCATAACTCTGAGAGCTTGGTAAAAGTCATTGTCAGGTTGCCTTAACTCCAGAGCTATTTTCAGAATGTTCTATTAAAGGATTTTTCTGTAAACTCTTTCAGTAATTTGCATCATCAAAATAATTAGGCAAAATTTGTTCTTTTAAAAGTATTTATGACTGGCATACAGTAAATTCTTTCCTAAAATAGTAAATGGCTTCATATTCCTGACTGAGAAGTTTTTTAAAGAGTGAGGTTAGAATTGCCTGATTAGTAATTTGTTACAGCAGTGAAGGAGAAAGGGAATCCAGGTTTGTCACAGGACATACTGGAGAACCATGTGCACGGAGCAGACAGAAAGGACACTTGTAGAGATTTTCTAAAACCCACTGTGCTGATCTGTCAGAATCCTGTGGGCTTTGGATTGAATGTTAACTCAGCACTCAGGAAGTTAAGGCAGGAAGATTGCCATGAGTTCAAGTCCTGCCTGGGCTATATACTGAATTCAGGCCACACTAGGCTACAGAGTGAGAACTTCGATGTGGCAAATGTATTAAAAACAGATAACTCTTTCTGAATAAGAAAACAGAGGAAAGCTAATGGAGGTCTAGGCCCAAAATTCTTACTTTTTTTCCTTGGCATACCTTTATTCTTCTTGTTACTCACTTTGGGTTTTTTGTTTGTTTCTGTTTTTTCATGCTGCACTTTCTCCATGTCATGTGACTTTCAGAAGGAATGAATGCTTTTGGAGCATGAACATTCTACACTTTGTAAAGCCACGACGCTTAGATTTGACAGGAATGTTAGCTGAAGTACAAGATAATGATTGATAAAGTAGAACGGCATTCCCAGAGCCCAGGAGAGGGGAAGTGGGGACGCATTATGTAGTCACATAGTGTAGGAGGGGCACAGTTGAGTATTGTAGAGGGTGACGGTCATAGCTGCACAGCAGTGTACATGTGCCCAGTGCTCAGAACTTCTCCACTGTGTCTATTTACCCACACACATAATCATGCCATTAAGTTAGGTATGATGATTCTAAGGGACTGGGAATGTGTATTAAGTTAGTCACAGTATTTCCTAAAGAACTTTGAGAAAGGTATTAAAATGTGCTTGTCAGTTTTGGGAGTTAAATCTTTGAAGACAAAGATTTTGAATGTGTCAGATTTTGAGGATTTACTTTGCACCCAAAAGTATACACTCCGGATGTCACCAGAGATGGTGAGATGGTATTAAAAATAGGGCTTGGAGGCCAATCACATGGCTCATTAGTTACAGGAACTTGCTGTGAAAGTCTTAACGACCTGAGTTAGATTCCTGGAATCCACATAAAGGTGGCAAGAGAACCAGCTCTTCAAAGTTCTCCTCTGGCCTCCATGGATCCACAGGTATGCTTGTGCGCGCACTCGCACTAATGATAAATAAAGTTGTAAACAAATAAAAATAGGGTTTGCATAAAGGATATTCTTTAAAACTTTAGTTTGATTTTTCACCCAAAATGAGAGTGGATTTTATATTAAGAAACATTTAAAACAGTGTCTTCCAGATATGACAGGTCTACACACATGTGAACTCACAGAGACTATGACAGCATGCACAACACCAGCCCAGGTTCAAACCAGACAAATCCCAGGACTGAGAAGGGAAGTTGACACAGAGTCCCACCCAGAATGGAGAATCTATTTGCCGTCCATACCTACTGGCAAAGGGCGTCAGTTTTCTCCAGTGGAATGTCACTGGCTATATCATCCACACTCCAGGCAGACCAGGAATAGTCGGCTAACAATAGAGAGTGCACACACTCTTGTGCATTTGATATCTTTCGTATGTTTTGATTTTTATTTCTTTGTTGTTTTTCCATTTTTTTCTTTTTTTTGAACGAGAAAGAAAATGAAATTTAAGTAAGGAGGTAGGGAGAGTGGGAGGAGCTGGAAGAGGAGAAAGAATATAATCAAATACATCCTATAGAAAAATGTTGAATAAAAAATTAAAAGAAAGAAAGAAATGTTGAGTGCCAAGAGCAACATGTGCTGATAAGTATTCTTTTTATGAAGTAGCAAAGTGTCGTTATAAGCCAGAGCATTCTCTAGTGTGTCTGTGGCCTTTGTCACAGGAAACAGGAAGTATGCAATACAGTAGAGCAACCTTTTCAAAAGATTCTTTTGGGGTGTGGGGCATATGGATGGATGTGTTCTTGGGAAGTGGTGAATGTGGAGGCTAAAGGATATTCGGGTGCCTTCCTCAATCTTCTCCAGCTTATTTTTGAGACAGCGCCTCTCGCTGACTCTGCAGCTCAGAGATTGGCATAGACCAGCTGCTAGATTAGCAAGTGCCAAGGATCCTTTTGCCTCTGCCTCCTCGTGCTGGGCTTATAGGTGTGCACTTCCTCTCCCCACTTACCTCTTACATGGGTGCTAGGATCAAACTCGGGCCCTGGTGCTTGCGTGGTAGCCATTTTACCTGCTGTGCTGTCTCTCCAGATCCTTTAGCTTTTTTTCTTTAGCATGTATTAACTACAATAATGAGTTTTATTATAATGCATGTGTACATTTTTATGCATGTGTATAAGATGTTATATGGCATTTTTCTGTGTGTGTTTAATATATTTTGATCATGTCATTCCTATTTGTCCCATTTCCACTCATGATCCCCTTCTCAACTAGTCCCTCTTCTGTTAGCCCAGCTTCCTATGTTGTTTGGTGGCCCCGTGTATTAGAGCTGCTTACTGGAGCATGAGCAAGGGGTTATTTCCATACATGTGTGCCATTTAGCAGTGGCTAAACTAAAGAAAAGAAAATGGCCCATCACCACCATTGAGATCATGTAGATCCTGAAGGAGGGATTGAGCCACCTAAGCTTCTCTTCTCTAACAGCCTTTAACTTCTGTAAGTCTTCAGGGAGTGTAGGGCCTCATGAGCCCTCCTCCTCCAGAACAGAATGGTGGTGGGTCCAATCTAGTGCAGGTCTTTTGTGGATACTCACAGCTGCTGAGAGTTGGAGTGCGTAGCCATGTCCTGCCTGGAAAACAGCATTCCACAACCTCCCACCCTTTCCTCTGGCTCTTACATTCCTTCTGCCCCTTCCCACATCTTCCCTGAACCTTAGAGAGTGTGATATGAATGTCCTACTTGGGGCTAATCACAAATAGTCACTTATTCTTGGCAGTGCAGTTATGAGCCCCTGCAGTAGCTGCCATCTGCTGCAAAAGCTTCTGTGCCCTAAACAGACAGCTTCATTTACTTATCAGCTTAAACACAAATTCTTAGGCAGCTCAAGAGTCACACTGTCCATTTAGAATACAACAGTAGCCAACCCACTAGGGCTTATGTCTTCCCCAGACATGGGCTTTTGACTAGGTTTGTAGTACCAGATGTAAATTCCCTCCCATGGATCCAGCCTCAAATCCAATTTAAAAAGTGGTTGGCTGCCAGGTGGTGGTGGCACTCGCCTTTAATCCCAGCACTTGGGAGGCAGAGGCAGGTGGAGCTCTGTGAGTTTGAGACCAGCCAGATTTACAGAGTGAGTTCCAGGTCAGCCAGAGTTATAACAAAGAAACCCTGACTCGGAAAAAATAGTGGCTGGCTATCCCAAAAACAGTGATACCTCTGTCTGGCAGGTTGGTAATGTAGCATTCAGAGTCTACAACTGAGTATGACATTTCTCCCCCGAAAGCCTGCATAGCCCCTCAGCACCTGGTAAAGGAGGACCACAGATGCATTTGTGGTTCTTATGTCTTGAACCATTCTACAGGATCAGCCTCATTTGTTTATTACCAAGATAGGAGTTTACACAGATTCACATGGGCATGTAGCCTAGTGGCCAGGAACTGTATCCATGAAAGGCTTTGAAAACTTTTGTACCCCAGGCTTTAAAAGGTTATTGGGGCCTTTGGGGAAAGTTGTTGGGAGTCGGTTGTGAGAGGAGTAACTTTGCTAACCTCTGAATGGCGGTATCCCAGACTATAGGTGAAACTATAGGGATCTACAGTGGAGAGTTGAGGGGAGGAGGGCTTTGAGGCTGGCTTCAGAGCCTTGTAGGGTATGGTACTGACTATCCATGTGGTAAGAGCTTCTGAAGTCTTAAAAAGCCTAAAATGGAGAAGGCTTCTCAAGTGGAAAAGGAGGTAAAGAAGAAGGAGAAGTCATGGGGTAGGTGGAGTTTCTAAACGGAAGGGTGGCTGGGCCCGGAGAAGCCAGAGGTTGAACAGGGGACTGGGGGATGTGTGGAGGGAAGTCATTGAGGGTGTATGTCATGTAGGGCTAAATCTGGGGAGAGGGACACTAGTGTAGGAGAGTCTAGTAGGCCTATACAGCATCTTTTTCACAGCGGAGGATCCTGTTAACAGAGCCATCTTAGAGTCCTTTCCTAAGTATAACAAAAGAGCTCTTAGCTGTGGATGCAGTTATAGCTCAGTATGCAAAGAGGTATCCAGAGCTCTTGGTCTGGGGTGGCTATAAGCGATGACTTTTGGTTTTTGAGAGTTTTTTTTTTTTGTTTTATTTTGCTTTGTTTTTGAAAATTTAAGAATCAAGTTAAGACAGATTTTTTTGAGTGAGTTAGGTAGTAGAAGTGTGAGACCTTTACTTGGGTCGTACTGGAAGGACAGAGTTTGCACAGGTGTCCCTTGAAGGCAGCAGATCTTAGGGTGAGACCCAGCCTCACTGCACTGACTCATAGAAGCATCTTCTATGATGCATGTCCTCCAAGGAGAGAGTCCTGACTCTCAGAGGTAAAACCCAGTTTCATTAGAATCAAACCTGTCTGGTTGGTCAGGAAAACTTTTACAAACTAAAACTGGCTGTGTCTCTGTTCTTGGGGAAAAGGAGATTTATCTTCCTGGAGAAAGCAAAAACTTGGTTACCTGTAGGTCTCTCAGATCAGGAAGTCTGGTGGGAGGGGAGAGCAGCAGGCACAAGGACTGTCAGCCATTCATGGCACGTGTAGACCCGTCCTGGATGTGCTGCCGCTGCCATTCATACCACACACCGAGAGTGAGGTGGCTCCCAGAAGAAAGAAAAATGGCCTTTGACCCACATAGACCACAGTGGGATGACCTCCTTTTCCCTTGCCTTCAGGTCCCCTACCAAAGTTTATCTTGGCCAGAGTCCTTCATTTCCAAAGGAGAAGTAAGGCTTTCCATGAGAGGCTGAAAGGACTCCCTAGCTTGTACTCTGATGAGTAACAGTGTTCCAGAGTCACAGTCCAGAGGCCTTGGGATCTCATTGGAGAGCCTTCCCACCCAGATACCTTCAGTTGCCAGTGGTCCAGTTGGCTGACCACCACAAGCACCAGAGTGAAGAGGAGCCAAGGGAGGCAAGGGTATAATGTTATCATCAGGGCCTCCAAAATGCCATGTTGGGTACTATGGTGACATGCCAAAGTCATGGAGGTAAACATGTTTACTAGACCTGAACAGTTTTGTTTTTTGTTTTAATTAATAAAGAAGATATGCTACAAGAAAAACAGACACAGCAGACAAGCTAAGGAAAGTTACTTTTGTGCCATTTGTGTGGGGTCCTGATCAGAATAAATAAGTGGCCATCTTAGTATCTTTTTTAATTAGTAACTTCTCATAGCACCGGTTGTCCTTCTTGAGATTGGCTGATTGGAGTCATTAAAAGTTAAGCTTTAAATGTTTGTTTGAGGCATCACAAGTCCCTGGGTTTAGGCTCCAAGTAGAGTCACACTGATAAGATACTGAAATTTCTACTTTTCCTTTGGCCTTTTAAAAAAGAGAACCAAATTGAAAGAATGGATGCCACAGGGACTGAAGATATATTCAATCAATTCAGCAGACACTTATTAAGCATCTATTACATTCCAGAAATGATTTAAGTATCACTTACCTATGGGGGTTGTGAGGAGGATAGGTTAAGGTGTAACAGCTATTAAAAGGGGCCGGATTGGGGAATAGACAATACTGAACAGAATGCTTAAGGCAGCCTTCTTTAGAACATGAGACTTAGATACTAGAGAGATGGCTCAGCAATTAAGAGTACTTCCTTTTCTTCCAGAGGACCCAAGTTTGGATCCCAGCACCCACATCTGGTGACCGACAGCCACTCACTGGCCTCCCTGGGCGTGTGCACATAGTGCATATTATACCCCTTTACCCCAAACACACAGTAATTTAAAGAAAGTAAACAAGACTTAGGCAAAAGCCTTCGAGTGAGAGGAATTGTTCAAGAAAAAAATGTCTATCTAGGGCAGCAGTTCTCAACCTGTGGGTCACTACCCCTTTGAGGATCAAAAGAACCTTTCACAGGGGTCACCTAAGACCATCTGTGTATCGGGTATTTATGTTAGGATTCATAACAGTAGGAAAATTACAGTTATGAAGTAGTAATGAAAATAATTTTATGGTTGGGGTCACTACATCATGAAGAACTGTATCAAAAAGTTGTAGCATTATGAAGATTGAGAATCACTGGACTAGGGAAAGTCAGAGCAACAGTGACCCTAAGGGATGTGTATAAACTAAGATATCAAAGAAATTACAGCCTCTGGGTTACTGAAAAGAAATTGACTGTACAGTGGGTGCAATTAATGGTATTGGGGGTATTAATCAATTGATTCTAAAACTTTTTGTTGCGATAACCACTGACTGATTTCAAAGATAAATCTATCCAGGGGCTTATTAAATTATCTTCAAAAAGCAGATGTCTTCCAGGCATGGTAGCTCTCCTAGTTGCTTTTCCTGTTGCTGTGATTAAAATAACCTGACCTTTAAAAAATAGCAAATAACATGGCAAAAGGAATTGAAAGGAGACAATATTAATTTGCTCATGGTTCAAGGATGCAGTTGTCAGAGTGGGGAAGTCCTGACTTCAGGTACTTGAGGTGTCTGTCCACATTACGTCTGCACGCACTTGGGAAACAGAACAATGAATGTCTGTACTTAGCTCACTCTCCTTTTTCTATGATCCAGAATCTCGGCCCCGGGAATGATGCTACCCACAGTGGGCAGGTCTTCCTACTCTAACCTACTCAAGATACTCTTCCACAGTCCTTCCCAGAGTCCTGTCTTCCCAGTGATTCTAGATTCTCATCAAGTTTACTATTGAGATTAGTCAACCATAATGACTTATGCCGCTAATCCCAGCAGTGGAGAAACTGAGACAGGACAATTGCCAGTTTGATGCCAGCATAGGTTACATAGTAAGTTCCAGGTCAGACCATGCTGGTTGGTTTTTGTCAACTGGACGTTCACCTGGACATATCTGAGAAGAGAGAATTTTTTTAAAAGTAGGTCTCTTTACTGGTTGTCCTGGAACTTGCTGTGTAGACCAGTCTGGCCTTTCAGAGAAGAGGGAATCTTGAGAAAATGCTTCCATAAGATTGGTCTGTAGGCAAGACTGTGGGCATTTTCTTGTTCGATGATTGATGTGGGAGGACCCAGCTCGCTGTGGGTGGTGCCACCCCTGGGCTGTTGGGCTCGAATTAAATAAGAAAGCAGGGTGAGCACGCCAGTAAACATTGACCCTCTGTGGGCTCTGCTTCAGCTCCTGCCATGACTTCCCTCAGTAACAGAGATCTGGAAGCTGTAAGACCAAATAAACCCTTTTCTTCCTAAGTTGCTTTTGGTTTTGGTGTTTTATTACAGCAGTAGAGACCCCAAGTAACACAAGCCAATCTGGGCTATAATATGAGACGTAGCTCAACAAAAAACAAAACAGGATTGTCTTAAGATAGTAGTAATCAAATCCTGTACAAACCAGCATGATTCTAGATTATTTCTTTTACTCAAGATTTAAAAAATAAATATTATGTGTGTGTTTTGCCTGCATGTATGCATGTGTACCATGTGCATACTTGGTGCTTGTGGAGGTCAGAAGAGGGTGTCAGATCCCTAGAACTGGGAACTCCAGACGGTTGTAAACACCATATGGGTACTGGGGACAAAAGCTGGGTACTCCTGGAAGGTCAGCAAATGCGCTCAACTGCTGAGCCATCTCTCCAGCCCCACTGGGTTATTTTCTAAAAGTCTTTAGATTGGTGAGCTATTCTTTATATAAATGTAAGACTTAGAAAAACACTTGTTTCCTCTGCATTTATGTCTGTTGGCTTTATAGAAGATTGGTTCCATTCAAGTGACAGTACAAGATACCTTCACTGCTCTGAGGAAATGAAAGGGTGTATTTTAGATACTTGGCATGAAACAAAAATCCATGCAGTCCAAAAATTTTACAGTGATAACTGAGGAATTATTTGACATTAGCACATCAGAAAATAAAATTAGCCTTGTGGAAACCCTGATAACAGACAGCGAGCCTGTGAGTTCAGACATCCTTAGCTGCAACTGAGCACCTCTTGATAATTCCAGCTGGAACCCACCATGACTAGTCCACTTGAAGGTGAAGTTGAGACAGAACTTGTTGATGCCAGGGAAGATATGCTTCACATTATGAAGAGGAGCATTTCACTAGTCTTTCAGCTAGAAGGATAGCTAGAGAAAATACCCATTTTAGATCAGACTTTTCTGTTTTGCTGAGTGAAGACAGTGTAGCTTTTAGTGACACATTAGCTTGTCTAGCATTTATGTATTTTTCTTAGAAAATGGCAGTGCTCTTCCAGAGGACCTGGGTTCAATTCCCAGCACATACATCAGGTAGCTCACAACTTTCCTGTAACTCTAGCTCGAGGGGATCCAGCACCTGTGGGCTCTGTGGGCATCTGCACTCCTGTGCATGTGGACACACGCATACAAAATTTCAAAATCTTTAAGTAGTATGGTAAAGTTTGTAGCTCTTTCTACATACGTATAGGTTGAGTTATTGTCCAGTCCAGAAATTTCGCCCAATTTTTGGAAAGGGAAAAGCTGATAAAACCTAACTCAGAAAACTATAGAAGCAGTGGCTAGAGTGGTAGGTCTGTGGTTAAGAGCACACAGAGCTCTTGCAAAGAACCAGAGTTGGGTTCCCAGCGCCACACGCAGTGACTCACAGCTGCCTGTAACACTAGCTGTATGGGGCAGGTGGAGGTGCCCAGCGCCTCTAGTCTCTGGACACCTGTACTCAGCGTGCACCCATGCACATTTACAGAGATGTAAGAGAACACAAAACCACTTCACGGTGTACTAGTATAATAGGAGAATCTTTAATAATGAAGTAAAGCCCATTTACTGACTTCTGTTCCGCTTCATCTGCATGACGTATGTCAACTCCCTAGCCCTGAAGCTGAGAATCCTCATCTGTGCGTAATCACTGCTCCTGAGGGCCTTCCCACAATACATAATTAAAAATAACAATAGATCATAAAAGCTGAAGAGGTATAATGAAAACTCAAGTGTAGGGAAGATGATCCAATAGTCTCCTTGTCTTTTAAATTAATTTTTCTTATTGTCTTTGTCTATTTCTAAAAAGATTTCTTCAAACTCCTCTATATCATATTTAAACCTTTCTCGAATATTCTTCATCGGTAGTATTCTGCCTGCTTCATGAATCAGATAATCTTTGTTATCTGTCAATATTACTGGCAGCTTTCTCAATGTCTTTGCTTTGTGTATAATTTTTTTTTTTAGGTTGCTTTTTCCTATTTGTTTTGGTCTCTGTCTTTTATGTTTTGTGCTTTCCATGACTAATCTCTAGCTTAGAGCCTGCAAAGGCCAAATCCTAGAAACAGAATCCTTATTTGCCCTCCATGTGGTTCTTTAGTTATCGTGAATACAATGAGAAGGCAGAAGTCATATGTTTGTTGTGGACACCTTGAATTACAAATATGTCTTTCTGCAGTGTCAGAATTCACTGAATTCTAAGTTTACAAACTACGTAAAGACTTCTCCCAGGCTGCAGTCTACCAAGCAATTTCGATTCCCCAGCTGGTTAGATAAAATGTTAGCAAAGCCAGTTGTAGAGTTGCTGGGAGCACACAGAATTGAGTAGTCATGGTGTCAGGCTGAGCTGTAGAAGCACTAGGAGCTCCCTCAGGGCTGGTTCAGGACTGAGTCTGGAGAAATGGACAGGTGAACAGATGGAAGGCGACTCAAGCAGTGAAGACAGATGGGAGGGGCCTGCCTATCCTTCCTTTGACACATGTCCAGTAGTGATGCAACAAGTCAGGGGGACTCTGGACCTTTCAGTGTTGGATGACCTTTTTAAAACAGGGGATTCAGGTTGAAGGTATTGACTTAAGTTCCAGGCCTGCTTTTCCTGATTTAATAAATCCATGTGCCCATATCTTTCCAATCTTTGATAAGTTTACAAGTGACACTTTTTTACCCATAGGAGTAAGTTATTAGTCTGTACCTCATGGGTGGTGCTGGACAGTGGTCTCAATGCACAAAAATGTACAGTTGTGCTATCTCTTCATTTATATGCAGAATGGAGCCAGATGCTGCTTATAAAATGAATTCCCCCAAGGCAAGTCAGTCTGAAAGCCACTGGTTCACACAGCTCAGAGCAGTGTGGTGACTGTACAAGCTGCAGCCAGATCTCCACATAATGCTTAGAAGTGCTGCTGCATTAAAGTGCTCAAAGGTCTAGGACTGCTGCAATTAGCTAAAAATAGCTTCATCTTTAACATTTGGTGAAAAATACCCCTTAAATTTAAGCTATCTAAACTTTCTTTAAAATATCCGTGTAGGGTGTTTGCCAGCTTCCCAGTAAAAATGATGAAAAGGAATACCCACACAGAAGAATTGATATCAGGTATGATTCATATTGTGTTTGTTGAATGCTATTCGCCCCTCTACGTAAGACTATGTACATATGTAGAGCCACCTCTTATTCTAAGGGATGATAAATTCCTATGGAATACAACGTTAAGCTTTGCACAGATTGGTGAATGTCCTCAGATGTCAGTTTCTCGAGATTTGCCCCTCACCAGAACACCTGCCATAGCTGAAGTGGTTTCCTGTGTTGTAATAAGGAGATGCTGCTTTTATGATCATCTCTAGCAAAGCAAAACTTAGTGGGTATGTAGCTGGAGTCTGGAGGGAAAAGCCTGGGCTCCAACAGACCAATCAGCCTGGACTTGACTGCCTGTCCTGATTCGTCAATTAAAGACACATGATGATGAGAGGCTCAGAGAGATGGGATCTATGTGTCCATGCTAGGAGAATAGATACAAGCTTCTGGATCCCCGGGTCCATTTTCCAGGCATTGGCTTGAGCTTTAGGTCTAAAGCAGGGGCCAAGTGGGGTGTGCACAGTTAAGCAGTTCTGGAAAGGGTGTGGCCCTAGATCCATCACTGTCTCTGCTCTGGTCTTGCAAACTGGCCCAGGTGGTTCTTGAGAGATGGTTATTTCTGCCCTGGAGTGCAGCCTCAGCCTCAAGAAAACTTGTCCCTGTCAGAGGATGACCTGTACTGTTTGAGGTTTTCCCCACTCTGGAATCCCATGTGACTCTAGAGGAGAGGTTAAGGACAGCAGTGTATCACTTCCCTTCAGCGGGAGTAAAGCAGGAGGCAC
Source organism: Cricetomys ansorgei (assembly GCA_026225945.1). Taxonomy (NCBI): domain Eukaryota; kingdom Metazoa; phylum Chordata; class Mammalia; order Rodentia; family Nesomyidae; genus Cricetomys; species Cricetomys ansorgei. Next base: position 62,947,929 of record JAMJFZ010000107.1, read on the forward strand.
AGGGGAAGGGAGCCTTGCTCTTAAACCTGCAGGTCCAAGTTAGTAGTCAACGTTTTTATCAAACACAGTTTTTAGTTGTAATTGTAATCACCAATTGCAAGGTTAGGTGGTAAGAATACTCATCTAACAGTCAACCTAATGAGCCTCTTAGGTTATTAGACTACATAGACTTACTTTAGTTTTTGTTTGTTTATTTTTATTCTTTTTACTGATTTTAGAAAACATATATTTGCAAACTTGAAATATGTGGTAAAAATAATAATAATATTTTTTCCTAAGGTTGATCCCCAAAGATCAGTATTACTGTGGTGTTCTCTACTTCACTGGAAGTGACATCTTTAATAAAAATATGAGAGCTCATGCCCTAGAGAAGGGCTTCACAATCAACGAATATACCATCCGCCCCTTGGGGGTCACGGGTGAGTATCTGTGACCGCCTTAGCAATAATTCTTTCATCTGGAGAGAAAGTTATTTTCAGAGATGTTTTATTGGGGTTGTAAGCAAGTGCTGTCACGCCTGTAATCTCAGCACCCGGGAGGTATGGAGATAGGATCACCCTTGGTTACAGAGCTAGTCTGGGGGCAGGCTAAGCACGAGCCCTCCCTTCTTCTCTTCCTTCCTTTCTTTCCTTTTTTATTTTTTGAGACAGGCTACTCACAAAGATCTGCCTGCCTCTGCCTACCAAGTGCTGGATTAAAGGCATGCTTGAGCTCCTCTCTCAAAAACAACAAATAAAGTTTTCTAAGTAGACTTTCAATGACCCTACCATTTAATTGTAGCTTCTTTATGTTTTCAGTCCAATAAGGCAGATGATAGTAATTTCCAGCTCTGTTAGGATAGATAGATTCCTGGTGATACAGCTTAGTTGGTACAGTGCTTGCCTTGCATACATGAGGCTCTGGGTTTGCCTGGGGTTTGACCCCGAGCAAAGCAGAGAGAAAGGCTGAAATCCTTCCCACCTGTGGGTGATGCTCATTAAAATATCTTCCTGATCTAAAAGGTTTTGTTTTGATGTGTATCTGAGACTTTTGAGGAAGTAGGGTATTATTTCTTTTAGTATCACTCAAAACTGATGGCCAAAACTGTAGCTCAGTAAGAGAGCGTGTTCTTAGCATGTAATAAGGTCATAGATGCTGTCTCTAGCAACCCAATAATTTCTGGGTAATGATTTTCACCTCGTTGTTTAAAGTTTAATGAGTTGGTGAGATGGCTCAGTGGGTAAAGGCATTTCCCTAAAAGCCCAAATGTGATTCCTTGGACCCACAAGTAGAAAGAGAACTGATTCTTGCAATCCTCTATCTGCCACATGTACACCCTGTGCCATGCACATGCCCACATGTATAATACATACATGTGTTCACACCCCACACATGAAATTAGTGACTATAATAAATGTTTTTAAAAATCAGCATTAGCCTGGCAGTGGTAGCCATGCCTTTAATCCCAGCACTCGGGAGGCAAAGGCAGGCCAGTCTCTGTAAATTTGAGGACAGCCTGGTCTACAGAGTGAGTTATAGGACAGCCAGAGCTATAATAGAGAAACCCTGTCTCCAAAATACAAAAAAAGAAAAAGAAAAAAATCAGGATTGATTGATCTCTATAGATCTTGTTTAACATTTCACAATCTACTGAATAGTTTACAAGTGTCTACTGGGAGAATGAAGTTTTGCCATTTTGTTCTAGAAGTTACGTTAAACAGGACTTCTGTCTCATATAGATTGGAGCATTGCTTTTCAGATTTCAAGATGCATATGGTTCACTTGGGTTCTCATTAAAGATGGGATCTAATTTCATTGGCACTCAAGCATCTGTGTTTCATTTCATTAATTTAATTTTGGAGACAGTATTCTGTAGCCCAGACTGGCCTATCCGTGTACCTGACTGATTCAGGAGTCCACAGTTCTAAGTAATGCCATTGCTGCTAGCTTGAGAACCACAGTCTGGGTTTCAAACAAACTTAAGAATATTTTATGATGGGTACATTAGAGATCCTGCAAAAAGAGCATCGTGAACGAGTGTGGCTTTCCTGGCCACGGTTGGGACGTCCGGGCTCTGTCTGTAGCACTAGTCATGTGACAAAACACGAGCATGCGGGTTCGTGTCAGAAAGTGGAGGCAGGCAGACAAGAACTTCTTTTAAGCGACTTAGTTAGCTCCTCCCACGGCTCCCTGTGCTGGAAATGGAACCTTGGGCCTGCACCACTGGTAGAGTCACTCGGGCCAGGTTAGCATTTTCTTCTCAAAGTAAGTCCTACACAGCTCTGAGTCTGTGGTGTTTCCTCTCTGTCCTTGCAGGAGTTGCTGGAGAGCCCCTCCCAGTGGACAGCGAGCAGGACATTTTTGATTACATCCAGTGGCGCTACCGAGAGCCCAAGGATAGAAGTGAATGAGGCCATTCCTTGCTGACCCCTCCCCGAGTGCCCCCCTTGGAGTCCTAATTTATTTCTTAACCTTTGCTATGTAAGGGTTCGGTGTTTTTAACTGATTGCGTCTTCTCCGCGCTTTCCATGTACTGTAGTCAATAAACTTTTGAGCAATTATCCAATGATACTATTTTCTAAGCAGATTTGTTTAAATTTAATATTATGTTTATGATCACAGTTTACTGTAGTTTTAGTAGAGAAAATAAGACCTGAGATGATAGAAAATGTTTAGTGGGAATCTTTATTTCTGCCATATGTTACAGCCACATTCTCTTCTACTTATCCTCCATTTAATCCTCACAAGTCAGTTGGTTCTCCCAGAGGCCACTTCTGGAAGTTGGTTCAGCATTCTTTAGAAACTAGGGGATACCCGGCATGGTGGCACACAACTCTAATCCCAGTACTCGCTAGGCAGAGGCAGTTGGATCTCTGTGATTTCGAACCCAAGCCTGGTCTACACAGTGAATTGTAAGACAGCCAGAGCTACATATTGAGACCCTGTCTCAAAGCTAGAGGGGGAGGAGGAGATACATAAATAAAGGCTTTCATAAATGTAACTTTTTTCTTTGACCCATTTTCTGTTAGCCATATATACTAGTAACAACTGGAAGAGCATGAATGTACTTCACCTCAAAGTAAAAGCTGTATAATATTGTCTGGAAGTCATTGGCAAGGCATCCCTAAGCATGCTCCTAATAGGAAGAAAGTTGGCTGCATAAACTCCTAATAATGTAGGCTGGGTGTGGCGGGGCACACCTAGTCCCAGCAGAGGCTGGTGAGTCTCTGTAGTCTTTACAGCAATTTCCAGGAGAGCCTGTACAGTAGGACCTGTTTTTTAAAAAAGGAAAAGAGATGGGTGGTGGCGCAGGCCTTTAATCCCAGCACTTGGGAGGCAGAGGCAGGTGGATCTGAGTTCGAGGCCAGCCTGGTCTACAGAGTGAGTTCCAGGACAGCCAGCTTTACAACAGAGAAACTCTATCTCGGAAAAAAATAAATAAGAAAGAAAGGAAAAACAACCTTAAATGATGTAATTCCTATTTTCTCCTGAGGTAACTTACATAAAGTCCTTGAAAACTTTCTTTTAAGTATAAAATAATATGTTAAAAAGTTATTAAGTGGTAAGTAAACTATTAAGAAAAATATGTAAAAATGCTTTGTAACTGCAAAGAACTACTCAAACATAAGATACCATCATGTTTAGATCTTTCTTTGGTAACCACATTATTGTGAGATATGCATTCTCTTCTAAGAAATAAAGGGAAATAAAATAATTTTCAAGGAAAAGATACATTAGTGATAGTTTTCCTGACATGATACAAATTCACTTCCTTTAATTCCCCATACTGTCACTTTTCCCCAAGGTACTGCCAGGTAGCGGTCAGTCACCTGACATGACCCACAGATTTATGGGGACGGTGCATGCACTAGCTTGTCTAGTGGGCAGTTAACTGTCTATCAAAAGATCACGCTGTACAGCCATATACAATTTCAATCTTTAAAAAGATTTATTTGAACAGATTGAATCAGTGTATCAGAGTTGTATTATTGTAGAATTACATCAGTATTTTAGACAGTAGACAAAAAAACCAAAAGTGATTCCATTTATCACGGTAAAGCATCTCACAGTACTCTGGTTGCTATCTGTTTCTGTTGCCAGATTTGGCTTTATATATTGGTGTAGTGTTGCTCACATGTAACCCCAAGTTAAGAGCCTGAGGTAAGAAGATCACGAGTTTGAGGTCAGCCTGAGCTACATAGCTTACTTTGAGACGCTGTCTCAGAACCCTTTCCCTTGCCCAAAAAGCACTCAGGAGGCAGAGGCAGACAGATCTCTGAGTTCAAGTCCAGCCTGGTTGACATAACAAGGTCCAGGCCAGCCAGGGCTACCTAGTGAGACCCTGTCTCAAAAAATAAAAAATAATAATAAACTTAGTGCCTGGATTCCGTGCAAACACTGAGGAGAGCCGTGTTTTACTACTACTCACATTCATGTTCTCTGACACACTCTCAACCTTGCGTGTTGTCGGTTACCAGTCACTTGACTTCGACATGATAGTCCAGGACCACAGTCGCAGCGCTGGAAGATTTCTGGGGCTTGGGCGGTGTCTTTGTGCCCTCTCCTAGTACAGACTTGTCCCTCTAACAGAACTGGCTTGCAAATTTTTGTCCAAAAATGGCGAGCACAGCAGAGTCCAGGGCCACAGTCGAAAGTTCTAAGACAGCTTTCTCCCTCTTGTCCTGTAACAAGTTAGACACAGCTTTAGTGACAAGTGGGCGGCTTTGCTGTGGCAGCAGGGGTTAAGGGGGGTGTGTTGTGCGGACGACGTAAGATGGGATGTAGGAATGAAGGCTCCAACCTAAAGATACCAACAGCCAACAGGACCCTGTTCTAGCCCTACCTAACTAAAGTCGTGCTAAAATCAAGACATCAAGAAAAGAAGGGATTTCTAGTCTCAGGAATTAAGTAGCACTCTAAAGTTTTGCTAACGTAATTTCTAATGATCATAGAATCTGTTACTTATAAAGGAGCCAGCTAACCCAGTGCCACGAGCAAAGACAACTATTTTACCACTTCCCTTTAAATATTCTGTATTATCTCAAAGTTTGTAATTTTAAACTCCAATTAAAAAAAAAAAAAAGATTTTAATCACCAGGTGTGGTGGAACATACCTTTAATCCCAGCAGAGGCAGGGAACTCAGGATCTCTGAGTTCCAGGCCAGCTCGGTCTACATAGTGAGCACTAGACAGCTAGAGCTACATAGTGAAACCTTGTCTCGAAAAAAATAAATACAAGAAAAAAATGTATTTTGTACAAGGTTAGAGTGAATGCATCTACTTCCATCACTTCCAGCACAGTGTGAGAGAGAGAGAGACAGAGAGAGGGTGTAATGGAACACTAGAAGGTTCTCTTCCTAAGCAGACATTACTAGGGTTTTGCCCTATCCTGGCCAGTGGATTCTCTAGACTTGCTCCAAAAGCTCACAGACAGGGGGTAGAAAGGGGAGCTGGTTTCAGCTTGTGGGGCTGGAAGGAGGAAAATTGTTTTTAAGATGAAATGTGCTCAGAATGATGTCCTTACCCTTGCCTTGTGATCTGTTAACACTGGGCTTCCCCTGAGGTCTGTTTGCCTCGGTTGGCCGTCTGGTGGTTCCTTCCGCGTGGGTGCTGTCTGGGTCATCGGTGTTTCCTCCCACTCCTGGCCTTGTGTCTTCCACTGCAGTGCAGACATCTGAGGGACAACCAGCTTTTATTAGTGCTACTGACTCAGAGCAGAAGTGAAGGGGTGCAGCTGCTGTACAGCCACAGAGTTCGGTAGCACTTCTGCCTTCCATTTTATAACATTTTCTATTTCTGAGACATAACACTGACTATTTGTATGCTCACATAGAGCAAAGCAGGTTATTGATTAATAAAATCCAATGAAAACAGAAAGATCCAAACCAGTCCACTTTGAATCTGTCCTTTAAAATAATTTTATCCGTGTCACTGGTCAGAGGTATTGCCAGTTAATAAATTGCTTTGTTTTATCGAAAACAAATGACAGTAACCCAACGTGTACTTGAGCCACCTCCCAGAGCACCCTGGAGACCGCCTCCCATGAGTGTCATAGTCTGCGTGACTCCAGCGATGCCTTCAGATGGCAGCCCCGTGGCTTGGAGCCCAAGATGGCTCACCATTCACACAGACGGCTCCCGGGCAGCACATGGCGCTTCTCTGGCACCTCCTGCGAACCCTGCGGCACGTGGCACAGAACGACTTCTCCTCGTGCAGCGTGATGCAGAACTTCCCTGCGTTGCAGTCCTTGTCTGAAGTGCACTTGGAGCCCTGTGAAGGGAAACCTGTCACAGGCTGGGAAATCCAGCGAGACCCGAGAGGTCTTCATCCAGGGCGTGGACGAGTTGAGGACCGACTGTAACGGCAGCGGGGATGTGGCAAGCTGTGGGCACCGTCTTAGCTTTTCAGAGTCATTGGTTTTCTCCCACTACCTGTGAGGAGACCTTGCTGTGCTACAGTTTGAGTTTGAAAATCCGTCTTTAATCAGTAATGAACCGTGCTCCAACCCCTTTTACTTCAAAACTCATCATTTAATAGTCTTATGCTCTTCGTGAAAAAAATCATAAGTTTTTCCTGTGTGTCTTACGGATGACAGATAATCTCTAAGGCCCATTGTCACCGCGCCCACCCGTCCCCTGTCCTCTGTTACATACACAGTGCACACTACCTGGAATGTAGTATATAGCACACATAAATGATAATGACCCCTAAAACAATTCTGTGAAGCAGATGGTTACAATAATGTGTCGCGTCCTGGTGTGTTTAAGTCCTAACTCCTGCATACCTGCTGTGCAGCCTCGGTCCAAATCCCCGTCTTTTTCATTGCTAAATAGAAAGCTATGCCTGCCTCAAGTTTGAGGAAGACAGGTGAGCACAAAGCCCCAGCACGTGGTACCACCTTCAGCATGCACTGATCTGTAGCTGAATTTAAGAGCCCTGGCTCCAAAGCCTCTTTACCTCCTTTTGTTTTGCTCTGCTTTTTGAGACAAGGTTTCACCTGCAGTACAGGTTGGCCTCTGACTCGCTGTCGGCCGCTTATTCGGCATTCTCTGCCTCCCAAGTGATGCAATTAGTTATGCCTTTTTTTAATGGTTAGAGACCTGGATTTCATGTGCAGCGCAGTCAGTCCTATTCGAGCAGAGGCGAGTGTCCTGCCTGACACAGCGCTGTGGCAGTTGATCTCAGTGTTGCCTTGCTGTACTTACCTTCCCAGCACCTTGCACATCGGCTGAGCTCTTGATGTTGTTGAAATCCAGAACCAGTGCTGCCAGGGGTGAACAGAACCAGCTGAGCCCAAGCAAGGCCACCAGTACCATCCTTCAGTCGCTCGGGTCCCAGGAGGGAGTTCCCAATACCCCTTGAGTCTTCTGAGGCTGCGCTGCTGCAGACTTAGAGCTTAGCGTTCCTGGGTACGATCTGCAAGTCGCCTGCAGCAGTCTTTCTGCCCAAGAACCATGTGTTCAATGGGACAGGCCTGGTCTGACCAGCATGCTCTTCTGAAACTATTTATAGCCAGATGTGGCCCCTCTTCTCCTTCAACCCACTTGCTTCCTTCCTCTTTACCCCACACAGGCTACAACAGATCCCTTCAAATCTTTGATCAATAGTTCAAAACAAGGACTCAGTGGAAGGAGACCAGAGGCAGGGCCACAGCAGCTGCTCCTCAGGCTGGAATCCCTCTTAATTATCGCATATCAAAGTGAGTTCAAAGGTTTCCCGGGAGAGAAGGATGTCGGTATCAAAGGCAGCTCTGATAATCACCTGCATTTCCCACCCTCAATAATCTTTTTGGAGGAGGGACAGACTAAGATGTGTTTTTACAGCTAATTGTACTCGAGAGAATGATTCATATTAGCCAATACACTGTAGATGTTAAAAAACAAAAACAAAAAACTAATGAATTGCTGCATCTACCCAAGTTTAAAGTGGGAAAGAGAGTGCCTTCTCATTAGCCCTGACTTCTGGACGCCAAAGTCCAGATAGCTTCCAGATTGTGAATGTAGCATCCTCTGTTCAGATAGATGTCACTTGGGAAAATTAATCTGTTTGAAGTCAGAGTTATTTTATTAGAATAATAATGGAGTATATAAATATCTGGTTTATAAATATATGGTTTTATTTTCAAATGTTTTAATTGCTTTTTAAACTGATACATAAAAGCATAATTTGACACCTATACTTCCAGCACTTGGGAAGCAGAGGCAAAAGGATCAGGAGTTCAAGGCCAGCCTTGGCTACATAGCAAGTTGGGCCCGATCACATGCACACAAAATAATAATAATAATTTTTTTTAGATTTTATTTTTAATCATACACGCACATGGTGTGTGTGTGTGTGTGTGTGTGTGTATGTGTGTGTTTGGTTTGAGTGTGCTTGTGAGTGCAGTTCTGAGGAGGCTGGAAGAGGGTGTCAGAGCCTCTGGAAGTGGACTTACAAGTGGTAAAACTACCTGAGTGCGTGCTCGTCACTACTGAGCCACCTCTCTAGCTCCTACGTTGAATTTTTTAAAACGTCTGCTTTCACCCCTTTCTCCTATGTATACATCTTAGTTTGGGACAGAGTCTTCCTGTGCTGCCCAGGCCCTCAAACCCCTGGCTCAAGCATCTTCTGCCTCCACCTCCGAACAGCATCTGCCAAAGCTCTGGAGAGGCAGGGGTTCTAGATGTGTGCTTCTCGCTGTTTTGAATACTTTACGGAGAGAACAGCCCAGGTGTGGGAAGAAGAAGGGCTTTTAGGCCTTTTTGCGGTTTTCATCCTTTCCAGTGCGGACGCAGACCAGGACGGTTTAAACTCACAAGGCAGGAGACTGGGGCGTTGCCCTTAAGAGCCCTTGCCGCTCCTGCAGAGGACCCGGTTTCAATTCCCAGCACCCACAGGGAGGCTAAAACAACAGTGTGTAACTCCAGTTCCGGGGATCAGATGCCCTCTTCCGACCTCTTCAGGCACCAGGCACACGTGGTGCACACGCATAGATGCAGACAAGCATACGCATAAAATAATACAATCTTTAAAAATTAGACAAAATCTAACAAGACTGATTTTTCATAAGTGGGGGGAGGGGTCCTGTGGCTTTACTGGGCCTTCCTGCAGGACCCCAACACAGCCAGAGTTCCGTGTGACACGCTTGAGGACATTTTCAGTTGGAAGTTCACCAGCAGGGCTCAGCTCTCAGGCTGCATGGAGGCAGGGGCTTTTTGCACAACCCTCTCCCTGGCAGTTCAGTGACGCTCGTGTGTACTGGGTTTCCTTCTCGCTGTGCTGTTAGCGTCACCTGCACCGCTGACAATTCAAAACCCTTAGGTAAACCAACAGGGTGAGGAGTAGGGGAATTACAGAATCCATTTTGAAGGTAGGAAGTGATGACCCAGGAAAGAGAACCCTAGCAGCCCCTCTGGGGTGTTTCCGCTTCCTGTTCCTACCTGAACTGCAGAGAATGTCAGGGAACCAGAGGCGTAAGGGTACACACAGATGAAAGGAAGGCAGAAGGGAGATCCGGTGACGTGCCAGCCATTAGGTTCTTGCGACTGACTGTTGGAAATAAGCTAAAATTGAAGGTCTGGAGTCCAGAGGAGGAGGCAAGGATGGGCCGGTGGTTTCCTTTTATTATGGCAGGCACTGAAAAGTCTAAACGCAGGCATTTAGAGGCGTAGACCTATATTTGAGCTGATTTTTGTGGGATATACTGTTAGGCCAGACGGAAGGAGACCCCCGAGATCGATGCAAAAGCAGGAGGTTTATTTCCAATGCGTTGGGGTCCGCTCCCACAGATTCCTCAAGCGAGGCAGGTGGGAGTGACCATCAGCACACTCCGAGCATGCTTTATATATGCTTTTCAAAGGCAGAGCCCAGCAACAGAGCACCAGGCGCATTCTATAAGTCATGTGGGTACAGACCCTCAAACCGATTGATGCTGGCATACAGCAAGGTTGCAGGCTCCTAGAAAATGCAAGTTCAGGGTTTTAGTCAATGCGGGAGGGGGAAACTCCTAGCCCAAGGCGTCAGTCAGCAGTCCATATCTTGTTCATGTCCCAGAACCTCTTTTTTATCTTAGTTCCGGAAACTGTTCTGAGTTACCTTGCCCCTGACTTGGGCCTACAGTTTTGGTGCTCTTAGAAGCCTGACTAAAGTTTGGCTGCTTTGTTCTTGTCCTTACAATAGGTTAAGAGGCATAAGGTAACAGGTAACGAAGTGAAAGAACGGGAGGTGCATGTAGGTTCTCAGGTGGATCTCGGGGTGGCTGGGGTGAATGGCGGGGCAAAGGATGAAATACTATGCCACCAAAGCTGGGTTTTGTTCTCTATACAGTGGAAATACCTGAGGCACTTGAATGTAGAACTGGCTACTCTAAAACTCAATTTCTAGAAAGAGGTGCTTGTGTCAGTGCGGAGCTGGGACTGTGGGCAGTTAAGAGTGTATGGGCAAATTGCTTGGAACCCTTGGTAGCTATCCCATGCTGATGAAAGGGTCCAACCTTGGACAGTGACAGAGAAGCTCTAAGAAACAAAGGAAGGACTGGATTCTGAGGTTGGTCTACGCCAGTTGATCAAGTGCACGGGGGTGGGGGGTAGGGATTGCGGGGAGGGCAGTGCTGAGGACAGAGCTGACATTGCTAACTGGGCACATGGGGTGATGCGGGATCTGGCTCTGCAGGAGGGTATTCCAGGCTGGAAAGGAGATGGGTAGGGGCGATAACCATTTGTTTTGAAGAAAGCTCTCCAAATAACCAGCTGGATGTCTAGTATCAAAGTGTGAGACTGATCACTGTACTCCCTGAGGATATCACCCTCCACTCTCCTGGACAGATACAGTGCCAGACTAACACTGGAAAGCAACGTGTCTCTGTTCTGTGTTTGTCTCTCTCTGTGTGTCTCTGTGTGTCTGTATCTCTGTCTCTGTGTCTTTTCTGTCACTGTCATCTGTTTATGTGTGTGTCTGTGTCAGTATCTCTTTGTCTCTATCTCTGTCTGTCTCTCTCTCTCTCCCTCACACACACACACATAAGGAACGTACGTGGACTTCAGGGTCAGGCAGACCCAATTTGGTCACCAGCGTGGCTTTCAGGTTCTCCTTTCCATTCCTCCAAACTCTATCACAGCACTTAGAAAACTGTCCCCTAGTTGGCTACTTAATTAGTTTTTTTCACCTAGGTGGTGAGCCCTTAGAGGGCAGGGCTCTCACTCATTGATCTGTGACTTGACCCTCAGACTTGAATACTAAGCACATAAAAAAAACTCAAAAACGACTGAGGATTTTACACTATAGTCCAGGCTGGCCAGGAACTGGCAGCCTCAGCCTCCTGAGTTTGGGATCCGCAAATGTGCACCACCATACTTGACACAACTGCAGAAATAAATAGATTTGTGGGATCTTTGTGATGTGAGGCGAGTTGCCAAGGCAACTTACAGAAGAATAAGTTTATCATGGTGTATGGGTCCAGAAAGCTAACAGTCCATAATGGCAGGGACAGCAGCTGGCAGAAGGCATGCAGTCAGAACAACCCTCCCCTCTTTAGCCACAAGCAGGGCACAGAGAGAGCAAACTAGAAGCGAGGTCTTTTACTCTCAAAGCCTGCCTCCAGTGCCATACTAAGGCAGCACAACCTAAACCTCCCGAGACAGTAACACCAATGGGAGCCAGGTGTTCAAATACCCGAGAGCATGGATGTTTCTGACCGAAGCCACCATGCCCATATTCCTAGACTCTAAAGTATCCCTTCCTGCTGTGGTTTGAATGTGAAATGTCTTCCATAGATTCATGTTTGAACACGTGGCCCCTGGTTGGTTGTGCTGTTCTGGAAGGTTGTGGTACCTTGAGGAGGTAGGGCCTCGCTGGAGGAAGTGAATCACAGGAGACAGACCTTTACGCTTGGTGGCATGCCTGTACTTCCTGCCCAGAATCGGCTTCCTGGCTGTGGAGAGAATGTGAGCAGCCCCCTCGTGCCTCTGTGCCTTCCCCCACCATGATGGACTGGATCCAGTCTTGAATGGCAAGCCTACGGATCCTCCCTCCCCTTTTTAAGTTGCTTCTGGTCAAGTAATATCTGGTCACAGCAATGAGACAAGCAGCTACTATCCGTCTCCCAGGCCAGTGCCTTACGCCACCATGTAGCATCAATACTTGTGCACAGAGATCAGAGAACGACCTCTAGCAGCGAGCAATTGCATGACCTTGCCGTGTTTGCTTAATGCAATTCAGCAGAGAAAAATCTCCCCCAACCTCATGCCTCATTTTACAACAAGGCTATCATTTCTGGCTCGGAAAAGCCGGAGTAATTCTAAGGAGAGTGGAAATATGAGGGCAGGGTGACTTGGCAAGACCGCGACGGATCTTCTAACCTGCCATGGCCACTTGCCCATTGGTGGCACTGGTGTTCCTCATCTGGGATACCGTCTCAGTTATTTAAGGGAGAGGGACAAGGAGAACAAGAGAACTCTAGGGAGGTTTCTTCCCTGCTATAGTTGAGATCTGAAACACCCTCCACAGGCTTGTGTGGTTGGCCACTCAGTTAACAGATGATGGCTGTGGGCCTTTGGAGTGGGGGACACTGTCACAGCCAAGGGCTCCATACCATACCAGAAGCTGCAAATGGAGTTCTTCTAGAGCCCTCCACCCAGGCCAAACCAAGATTCGCGGCTACAACAAAGAAATGAATCTCAGGGAGAACCAAATAGGAAGCAAGTTGGGTTTATTTTTTTATTTGTTTTTGCTTTTGTTGTTTGAGACAGGATCCCTCTATGTAACTCTGGCTGTCCTGGAACTCTCCGTGTAGTCCAGGCAGACCTCAGACCCACAGAGGTCCTCTCGCCTCTGCCTCCCGAGTACTGGAATTAAAGGTATGCACCAATCTACCTGGGCTGTTCAAAAATTTGTTTAAGTTACATTTATTTATTTATTTGTTGGGGGGGCACACCACACACTAATGCAGAGGTCAGAGAAAAACTTTCAGAAGTGGGTGGGTTTTCTTCTCCCATGATATAGTTCCCAGGGGTTGTGCCCAGGTCCTCAGGCTTAGCAGCAACCCCCTTCTCCCACCCAGCCACCTCAGCAGCCCAGAGGTCAAGTTCCTTTACAATGGATGCTTCTGGCTCTCAGGTTACACCTCTGAAGGTTCTGAAGGAACACCCTCCACCTCTGTTTTCTGACATTTGCCCAGAGAGGATAATTTGTAGCAATGTTAAAAGTTAAAGAATTTTTCCGTGTAAATCAGGTGGACTTAGGAGGGTCACTGTTTGTATTTAGGGGAAAGACTTGAATCCTAAAAACTCAAGGTTATACTTTATTTTGGCCATAAGTAATTACAATCTAATTACTGTATCTAATCCTTGACAGTCTAGGCTGAGCTGCCTTTGGGAATGAATCGAAGTGAGAACAGTTTATTGTCTTTGGCAAGATGTCTTTAGAAAATACATTCTGGAAGTCAGAAAAAGACAACTTGTGGGAATCAACTCCCTCCTTCCACCACATGGGTTCCAGGAATTAAACTTGGGTTCAGCCAAGTGCCTGAGCCTGCTGAGCCCTTTCACCAACTCACTCTCAGGCTCTTACTGGTGAAGTCTGAAGTCTCTGCCTACGTCAGCAGTACAAATAGGTCAGGAGTGGGGACCAGACCTTCCTCTCCTGGCCTTGGCTCCTGAGTCACTCGAATTCCCTCTCTTTCTATTTTGCTCAGCATGACTCTCAGAGGTGACTCACTTGGAACAGATCTTTGAGGGCTATAACCCAGCTGCAAGGTGACCAGGCAGCGTGAACTCCCAATGCCACAAACCATGGTGCACTATGGTGCCCTCCTGTCAGGATGCACTACATCCCCTGAATCTCTGAGTGAAAAGAAATCTTCCCCTTAAGTGTTTTTTTTTTTTTTTTTTTGGTGTGTGGGTGGGTGGGGGGTGGGAGAGGGTGTCTGGTATTTTGTTGAAAGGGCAGGGAAAGATAACTAATACGTGTTCAAAGGAGCCTTCCTGTCCTTGGTCAGGCCGCTGAAGTTCACACAGGGCCTACAGCAGTCAAATCCCTACAGAACCATCTGGGACCCCCCCGGAACAGCAAGCAACTCCTTAAGTGGCAGTCTTTTGAAGAGTCACTACACAGGACCCAGTAGCTGCAGAACAAAGGAAGCTCCCGTGCAGCTGGGCTGAGACACTGTCATTGCAACGCCCCAGGGCAAGGATTATGGTTTAATTGAAAAGATCAAGCTTTTCCTCTTATTTTGTAGTAAACACCTGGGGCCAAAGAACTCTACTGTTAAATGCTGTTGAATAGGCTCAGGTGAAATGAAAATTCCCCAGAGAAATTTCCAAAGGTCCCTATTTTGGCACTTTGGGTCTGATTACACCTCGGGTGTCTCCTGACCCAGGTGAGAAAGGCAAACTGATGCTGAGAGCTGACACCTGCATTCTCCCAAATTAGAGCCTCGGAAGTTCAAACCCAAGGCAGCGTGTAGACTGATGATTTATGTTTAGTTAGAAATGAATTTTTTTTTTTTGTTATGGTCTCTGTGTCGAAGCCAGTTTTACTTCCATAAATTTTTGCTTTTCTTGAAAGAAAATCAAAGTAACAGAAGTGGGCAAATCTTTGGCAGAATCTCACAGGAAATGCTCAGTAAAATCAGAGATGAAAAAAGGCATGGGGGTGGGGGTTGGGGGGGGGCTGGCAAGATTAATAGGACAGTCCTAGTGTTCCCAGCCTGCTGCCTGCAGAGGAAGGGAAGCCGGCTCTGAGTAACAGTAGTGTGTCTGTGTGTGTGTGTGTGTGTGTGTGTGTGTGTGTGTGTGTGTGTGCTGGATCAGCAGTCCAGGTAGTGTGGATGGGAGGCACGGAATCCCAGGCTAACTCCTGTCTCTGGCTAAGTGGTCATAGGAAGTCAGGTTGCTTCTCAACCTAAGTTCCCCTTGAGTTCAAGGGCTTCTCACACCCGTCTTCTGTGGTATTATGGTATGTTTGCCCCGGCTCTACAGTGGCCAGCTCAGTCACCCTTCAGCCCATGTTCTTAGTAAACAATGATTTGGGCTCATGAAGTAATAAGGTGCTGCTAAGGACGCTCTCTCTTCCAGAAGAGTGTCAAGCTCTCTGCCCTCCACACAGAGGTCCATGGGCAGCAGCACCAGTTTCCTGGATCTTCCTTCCTGTCGTCTTTTCTTCTGAAATTAAAAATAAATCTGATACCGGGAGCTGGAGAGATGGCTCAGTGGTGAAGAACACTGACTACCCTTACAGAGGTTCTGATTTCGAGGCCCAGCAACCACACGGTGACTCACAACTATCTGTAGTGGGTTCAGATGCTGCAGGTGTACATGCAGGTAAATCACTCATATAAATAAAACGCTTTAAAAAACAGAGCCTGATGCTGTTTTTTGTGATTTCTAGATCCCCATGCCTCACAGGCCCTCCCCCATCATGAGCATGCTCCCTGCGCTTGCTCTTCTGGGCCGTGCCATGCCACGGCTGACACACACTGCACAAAGTACCTTCAAGGGTGACAACAGATCCTACTAAAAGACAAGAGAACAATGAAACGGGCCACATCTCAGCCCTTCCCTTTTGCTTGGTGAAGGACTGGGATTGACAAAGGGATAGTGTCCCTTTGGATGGACTGTTACCTGACTCTGCCTGTGATGTCCTGTTAGCAACGTCACCGTACCCCAGGGGGCCACATGGTTATAGTTGTTTCACGAGTGACTCGTGGATGTGATTTTTTTCTATTGGTAGATGACATAAATTGGCTTATGAGGGTGGATCTGGGTGAGGGAAGAAGGGAGC
This sequence comes from Cricetomys ansorgei, assembly GCA_026225945.1. NCBI lineage: Eukaryota > Metazoa > Chordata > Mammalia > Rodentia > Nesomyidae > Cricetomys > Cricetomys ansorgei. The sequence continues at coordinate 62,963,664 of JAMJFZ010000107.1, forward strand.
TGGGAGGGGTGGGGGAGGGGAGGATGGGGGTTGGGATATGTTATACAAGAGAAAAAATAAACTGGCTTTGGGGGGCACTTTCGGTGGAATAATAGGATTGCACTAAGGGGTTAGAACATGACATTTTACTGGAAAGGAAGTTTCTGTGAGACTTTAGAAAATTGCAGGCGTGTAGATGGGAAGGGAGAAAAACAACTAAATGCTTTTTATTGTGTTGAGTTCTTGATTATCAACTGGCCAAAGTGTTGTGGGAGTCTTTCTGGAGTTTGCACTTGGACACCGATGAGTATGGGAGAGAGAGATGTCCCTGGTGGACCGAAACCAGGATAGTTCCTGAAAGGCACTATTGGTATCAGGTCCAGTTTGCATTCTCGTTTTCCTCTAAAACCGCAATGTGAAGTGAACAAGCAAGGGAGATTTTATAGACGCCTCTGTGGCAGTTAGCACGTTGTCAAGGGCAACAGCCCATTGTTTCAGCCTCTTTTCAGGTCATTCTCTTCCAGGTATCAGGTGAAGTGTGCTTGGCAAATAGGCAGTACACACAGTGCTTTAAGTAAATCAACAAATAGGTATCTAATAGTTGTCTTTTCTTCCTTATTTTACTTCAAAAGGCTTCAAGGATACTCTGGATTAGAGAGCTCCTTCCCCTCCCTGTGTCCCTCCCTATACATCCTGTCTTTATTCTCTCTGAGGCTTTGATCCCTCAGGGTGTGTGAAAGCTAGAGGTTTGTCTGCTATAGCTTTTTCAAGGTTAGCAGAGGCACAGGGTTATGCAGGGATCGAAAGTCCCGACCTGCCTGGTTTAAGGTGGATGTGTGCATATGTGAGAACTAGGGGATCAGAGGATCATCATTTGGTGGGACTCTGTCCCCACCAAAAAGGTGTCATTACGTGGGACATCGAGCAATATTTCATAAGAAGGATGCTATGCCCAATGTCAGGATTAGTGCCAAACCTTAAGTGCCTTTCCCCACAATCAGGTGCCTGAGAAGGGTGCTATTTCTAAATCATTAACACTTGAGGCAGAATCTGCTATAAATCTGAGTTTGTAGACCTTAGAAGGCCAAAGACACTGCCAATTGTTGGGTATATATACATATAGCGCCCTGCTTTTAAAATGGTGCATTATGTTGCTGCTGAACAGCAGTACATTAGGGGTCATTGAGTCTGTGGGACAGCCGTTCCCCATCGTCTTAGTTTTTAAGCTTAGGACTGAGAGTCCATGAAGTATATGAAGAGCATATGGATAGGCGCATACTGATGTTGTGGCAACAGAATGAACAGCTGGAACACATTAAAGGGATAACAGTGTGAGGCTACAGCGTTGGGTGTATTTTACATCAACAATGCTGCCTAAGAGAAACAAGGAAGCAGACAAACCGAAGCAAAGGTTTACTACTTTAAGAAGACATCATTTTTTTATTTGTTTGAGGAGAACTTTTAAGTTTTTCTTTCTATTTTTTTTTTAAACCAGTCACAGGTTTAAACAACTTTTTCTTCAGGACATTTTTGGAGACTGTTAAGATTCCGAAGGAACTGATTTTGTTTTAGTAAATAGCTTCTTGAGTTCTGGTCTGGGTGGGGCAGTCCTCCATCCAGCCTGAGCAGGTGGCAGCATACACCAGAAGGTATTTATATCCTTAACCAAGAAGCAGCTGAGTAAATCTGATTATCAGTCTTTTCCCCGGAGTATGACTGCCCTGGGTAGGAGGTTAGGGAAAGGCAGTGGTGTGATGCTGACTTCTGGTCCTAAGCTTCAACCTGGGATGTACTAGTCCAAGCCTCCCCAAGACTTTAGCCAGAGGAAGCTATCTGTGGTGGAAGCCTCCCTTGGGAGGGGTCTCATCTGACCAGAAGTTTACCTCTGAGGATCTTCATTTCAAGAAGTAAAATCAGTGAGGCTCAGGAAGGTCAAGTAATTTACCCAAGATCAAACAGCCAGTGAACTAAGCAAGATCTGAACACTGGTTTTGTTTTCGAAGTTTATTCTTTCCTATAGGCCATGCAGCTAAGTCCATCCCCAGTGTTACTGAGTTGCTTAAAACCACAGGTACCACGGTGTCAGTTTTCTCCAACTGGGAGAATATGTCACTTTGTCCCCTTGAACTGTCCTCAGTGTAGATGGAATTATAGTGCTTCATTACTGAGCGGTTAAGATGAAATGGCATATAGGTTGTGTCAGCCAGGCTGTACTCTAACCTACCTGTGAAATAGTAAAAACTGTTTTCGTCATAAAAACACCTTACGGAGTTGTGTAGATGATTCAGCAGTAAAGAGCATGCACTGCTCTTCCAGAGAACTCAAATTGACCCCCAGTGGGACAGGTGCCTCAAAACTGCCTGCAACTCCATCTAGCTGCAGCGGGGTCCAACTTGGGCTTCTTTGCACACTTGCACTTGTGTGCACATACCCACAGACACGCGTGCGTACACACACACACACACACACACAAACTGAAGTGGTAAATCCTAAACATACCTTGCATGCATTTGGTGCCCCTTTGGACATTCAGAATAGATCTTGACTTTGGTAGGAATTCCCCAGACGCAGGGTCCAACCCTGACTCATAATGTGTTCACAACCATATAAGGTCCTGGATATGGCTTTGGAGTACGGGCACGGTCCTTGTCCTGCACCAAAATGTCGGGCTGGGAGCCAACCTAAAGGTTTGGCTCAACCTTTACCTGTCTGTTTCCTTTTTGGTCAGCAGTGAAGGCCCCCGTGACCCACAAGTATTTCCCAATTTCTGGGGAAAATTACTCATGGAACAGCTCTCTCTTCCTCATGAATCCAGGTACTTCCCCATCTTATGAAAGTGAAACGGACTTTCCTAATTATTAAATGCATATGGAATTCCGAGTTTTAGAAGTTTTGCAAAATACAGAAAAGCGTGAAGAAGAAAATTATAATCATGTCCTGTCAAAAATTGGTAAAGTTTTCCATTTTTCCCTATGCGGGTACACATGTCAACAAGCTACCTGTAGGTTTATTTTTGCACACCTACTTGGACTATCACCAGTCTGCAAGCAGTAGCCCATCTGTGCTCTTGTGTACAGGCTCTGTGTGATCAGAGGTAGATGCTGTTTATATTCGCTGCTGCTTCTTAAAATCACAAAGCATACACACTCTCTCACACACACATCACTGGGGATACATTATATTAATACTTTTGTCTTATTTTTTTTCTATCAAGCTTCTTTCCAAGATCATCAGGTATTACCAGAACACATGGCTGAACCACGGCCCCCAACAGTATATATTTTACTTAATGATTCTTATAAATATTGGCCATTTAGTTTAACTTTTGAGGCAGAGTTTTGTGTAGCCTAAGCTGGCCTTGAACTCATTATGTTGTCAAGGATGATCATGAACTTCTGAACCTTTTGCTGAGTGCTGGGATTACAGGCATGTATGATCAAGCCTGGGTTTACAGAACCCAGGGGATCAAACACAGGCCCTGTTTACGGTAGGCAAGCACTTGACCATCTGCATTACATCTCCAGCTCTCTCTTGGTTTTTTTCCCCCTTCCTAAAGTCATTCAAGATAAATTTTGGTACAAATTTATGATCATTTTCTTTTTTAATTTTATGTGTATGGGTGATTTGCCTGCATGTGTACCATGTGTATGCAGTGCCTGTAGAGTTCAGATGAATGTGTTGGTCTCACCATGTGGGTGCTGGGAATTGAACCTGGTTCCTCTGAAAAAACAGCCAGTGCTTTCTTTTTTTTGAGACAGGGTTTCTCTGTGGCAACTCTGGCTGTCCTGGAACTCTCTCTGTAGACCAGGCTGGCCTGGAACTCACAGAGTGCTGGGATTTAAAGCGTGTGCCACCACCACCCGGCTTACAGCCAGTGCTCTTAACTACTCTCCAGCCCTAGATGACCATTTCTTGAGACGAATTATTTGGTATTGAGTTTTGGTTAAGAAACCGATCTTTGGTCACGCTGGAAGCTTTGTTCTCTGGAAGCTGTATCCTTCTTGCACACCTACACCCTCCTGGGAAATCTTCCGCTCCCACCAGGCTTAGTTAGATGCTGTCACCACTGGGTATTTGTGTCCTCCTGCCTCCTTATAGAAGGCCACAGACCTATGCTTGTGCTTCTTCAAAGATGTCAACTGCTCAGCAAGCGGGGTGTCCTCAGTTCTCATCAAAATTGTAGAGTTTCACAAATCAGTGGAGCCTTTTACTTAAAGAAGCAGAATTAAGCCTGGGCTAGTGAGCAACCCCAGAGCTTGGGAAGCTAAGGCAAGAGGATCCCAAGTTTAAGGTTCATGATATCCATGGGCTACATAGCGAGTTTCAGGCTGACCTGGGTTTGCAGAGGATTCTGTCTCAAAAGGAGAAGAAAAATAAAAAGAAAGCTAGCTAGCCAGACAGACAGGGAGAAAAAGAATTAAGTGCCACTGTTAGCGTCAGCTTTGGGACAGTGAGCTATCAGATATTCACAGCAGAGCTTCTGTTCTCAGCTGCTTTTTGAGATGAGGCTAGACTAACTTTTTGAGGTTTTTCTTTGAAAAGAGAGAAACAAAACATAGACTAGTGGGTTGTCTTAACCTGAGCAGATGGCTGGTGCCCTGATATTTTCCTGAGCCTCTCAATCCACACAATCTAGGTGCTTCCTCCTCTGTCACTCCTGAGGACAGTGTAAGTAAGCACTGTCTAAGTAAGCACTTAGAAAATCTCTAAGGGAAGAGCCTGAAGTCCCGGTATTAGTTACTTTTCTGTTGCTGTGATAAAAACCCTGTCCATAGCCAAACATGGTGGTGCATGCCTTTAGTCCCAGCACAGGCAGGTGGATATCTGTGAGTGCAAGGCAAGCCTGGTCTATAGAGCAAGTTCCAGGTTAACCAGGGCTCCATAGTAAAACATCCTTCTTAAAAAAGAAAAAGGAAGGAAGGAAGGAAGGAAGGAAGGAAGGAAGGAAGGAAGGAAGGAAGGAAGGAAGAAATGAAGGAAGGAAGGAAGGAAACACCTAAAACAAAACCCCACTATGACTAAGAAATTTGTTTTGGCTTATGGTTCCAGAGAAATAAGAGTTCATGATGGCAGATGGAGGCATGGCAGCAAACCACAGGCATGGTACCCAGAGCATGAAGCTGAGAGTTCACATACTTAATCACAGAATGAAGCAGAGAGAGCAAACTGGAAGCGGGTGACAGTGTTTAATATCTAAGCCTGCCCCAGTGGTATACATCCTTCAGCAAGGCTATACCTCTAACCCCCTACCCCAAACTGTACCACTAGCTGGGGGCCAAGACTACAGGAGGGGTAATTTCTCATTCAAACTACCACAGTCCCTTTCTTGTTCAAAGCTGATGCAATTTTATTATTTTTATCAGACTAGTATGCCACTAGTTTCCAGGATCTGTATTGCTAAAGTCCTTTTCACATTTCCCGAGAGTTTAGATCTAGTGTGGTGAGGAGGGAGGGAGAGCTGCAGTCTGGGGCGGTGAAGGCAGAGTTAGATATGGACAGGAAGTGCTACTCTTGGTCCGTGACCTGACAGGGCCAGGACAGGGAGCAAAAGAAGGGTGCTGCTCTGCCGTGGCTCTGATGGACAGTTCCTTTGCCTTCCTGGTTCAGGTGCTGGGAGAGAGCAGCTCCCTGATATGGGACTGGTGTTGCTAGGCCCTTTCAAAAGAATGACCATTGGAAACAGGACAAAGAAGGAAAGCTGTCACGTTTCTATCCTTCCGCTCTTGACAAAGATCAGGAGTGAGCCAAAGCACAAGCTGAAACAAATACACACAAACAAATACGGATTTGTGTCTCTTAGACTCCTACTGTACATTAATTTTTTCAAGAAATTTGTTTAATATATATGGGTGTTTTATCTGCATGTACATCTGTGCATCACTTGTGTGCCTGGCGCCTTCCGACGCCAGAAGAGGGTGTCAGAGCCTCTGGGACTGGAGTTACAGATAATTGTAAGCATTGATGCAGACGCTGGGAATTGAGCCCAAGTCTTCTGGAAGAGCAGCCACTGTTAACCACTCTCCAGCCTTGCATATTAATTTTTATCTGTTATAAATGAGTGCTTTCATATGCCAAGTGCTATAAATACATTATTTAATACCCATTACAGTCCTCTAAGGGACTACTGTCCCTTATGTCACAGATATGGAAACAGAGCCCTACGAGGTTATCTCAGATTACAAAATTGGCAGAGCTGAGATACAAAGTCAGCCTCTTTTGACTCCAAAGCTCATTTTATTTAGGTTATTGGTTATTCTGCTTTGCTTGATGACATCTACCAAATTCTACTTCATTCAGCATGTACGTGTTCAAGTCTCACAAGTCCCTCAGGGACATTTATCATTCTTCTTACTTGAAATGCCTCACAAACAGCATTATGATATACTCCGTACTGTGTGCTGACCATCATAGCTTTGTGTATTATTTTCCTCAAGCGGTGGTTTGAGTAAGAATGGCCCCAGAGGCTCATACATTTGAATGCTTGGTCACCAGGGAGCGGTTTGAAAGTGTTTGAAAGGATTAGAAGGATTGGGAGGTGTGGCTTTGTTGGAGCAAGTGTGTCACTAGGGGTGAGCTTTGAGATTTCAAAAGCCCAGGGTCCTGGGCTTACTCTCCCTGACTGTAGATCAAGATGAGGCTCTCACCTACTTCTCTAGCACTGCGCTGGCCATGCCTGCTGCCATGCTCTCTGCCATGATGATAATGGACTAAGCCTCTGAAACTGTAAGCAAGTTTCCAATTAAATGATTTCTTTTTTTAAGAATTGACTTGGGGCTGGATGGTGGCTCAGCGGTTAAGAACACTGACTGCTCTTCCAGAGGTCCTGAGTTCAAATCCCAGCAGCCACATGGTGGCTCACGACCATCTATAAAGGGATTGGATGCCCTCTTCTGGCACTCATGTAAATAAATAAACTAAAATTTTTAAAAGAAAGAAAGAAAGAGAGAAAGAGAGAGAGAGAGAGATAAAGAAAGAAAGAAAGAAAGAAAGAAAGAAAGAAAGAAAGAAAGAAAGAAAGAAAGAAAGAAAGAAAGAAGGAAAAAAAGAATTGCTTTGGTCATGGTGTCTCCCCACAGCAATTGAACAGTGACTTTACACACCTCTGTAGGGTAAAAGGCCCAGGGAAAATCACCCTGCCACTGGCCTGTTCCTGAGCCTGAGCCTTGGAAATCCCTGTCCTGCCCCATGACACAGCCAAACAATGTTTCTATTTCTAGTCTCTCCACATCACCAGCTGGTACTTTTCCACTGGCTATCTGTGCATGCTTCACTAGCTCACTGAACATGTTCCAGAAACTATAAAAAGCCCTCCCCTAAGCCCAGCTCTCTGGTACTCCTCTTTCAGTGCAGAGGCAGCTGCCCTTCTGTGTTTCTCCCCCAGTAAATCTCTTGTATGAAGTTTGTTGCATGGTGTGACTTTGTGGTACTCCTTGGCCCCCAACTGCCAAGATGCCTTTCACTGGAAAAACCCTTACATTCTCCTTAACTTTTTACTGAAATGTCAAGAACTTACTGGAACATTTTAAGAATGGTTAATTAACATGTACATTATCTTCCACCTAGATTCACCAATTATTAATACTTTGTCATATTTGTGTTCTCTCTTATCAAGATCAGATAAGCAATTTAAACAGACCCATAACACCTAGTGAAATAGAAGCAGTAATTAAGTAATTAAGAAAAGCCCAGGCCAGATAGATTCAGCCAAAAATTCTACCAAACCTTCAAATAATACTCAAATTATTCTACAAAATAGAAACTGAAGGAACATTACCTAATTCTTTTTGTGAGGCTACAATTATTCTGATACCTAAACAAAGAAAATTAAAGACCAATATTCCTTAATAAACTTAGATGCAAAAATTGTGAATAATAAAAGAACTGCTGGAGGTATCACCATCCCTAATCTCAGGTTGTATTACCATGCTGTGGAAGTTCATTTTTAGTTGTGTTCAAAATAATTGTTTTTGTGCACCGTTGTAAAAAGGGATGCATAGGCCTTGGCCTTTTGTATTGTCTGCAGGTGTTGGATATTTGTGGGGGATGTTTGATTGCCAATGATCTGCATGTGCTATCAGTAGAACACCTGAGGAGTTTTGAAAGAATAAAAACACCTGAGCTGAGATGCTTGGGGTTCCACTGAGTATGGTATTGACCATGACGGTGGTTCCCTCTGCTGAGGTCTGGCAGCGTTTGCAGTTATGAAATATGCCTCTGTGTCTTCCTTTCAGAGCTGCCCTAGCAGCAGCGTTCAGCTACACCACCAAGCTATAGTAATAAAGACAGCATGGTATCAGCACAAAAACGGATGCATTGATCAGTGGAATAGAATTGAAGACCGAGACATAAGTCCACACACCATGGACACCTGATTTTTGCCAAAAAAGCCAAAAATACACACTGGTAAAAAGATAAGCTTCAATAAATGGTGCTGTTCAAACTGGATGGCTACATGTAAAAATATGCAAATGTGTCCACATTTATCATCTGGCACAAAACCCACACAAAATGCAACAAGGACCTTAACATAAGGCCAAATACACTGACTCTGATCGAAGAGAAAGTGGGAATAGTTTTGATCTCATTAGCACAGGAAAAGACTTTCTGAACAGAACACCGATAGCACAGAACTAAGAACAACGAATAAATGGGACCTCACAAAACTGAAAAGACAAAGACATGATGTCTTAATCAGTGTCCTATTGCTGTGAGGAGACACCACCCCACCACCCTCTCTTTTTTGGTTATTTTCAAGACAGGGTTTCTGTGGCAACTCTGGGTGTCCTGGAACTCACTCTGTAGACCAGGCCAGCCTTGAACTCACAGTGATCCGCCTGCCTCTGTCTCCTAAGTGCTGGGATTAAAGGCATGCACCACCAATGCCCAACCACCATCTCTTATAAAGGGAAATATTTAATTGGGTCTGGCTTACAATTCAGAGATTTAGTTTGTTACCATCATTAGCAGGAAACATGGCGCATGCCCGAAGACATGTGCTGGAGAAGGAGTTAAGAGTTCTACATTTGAATCAGCAGTCCTAAATGGGATGTCATCATCAAATCCCTCCCCTCAGGGCTCAGGGAACTCTGTGGAAGAGAAGGTGGAAAGGTTGGAGCCAGAGGAGATGGATAATAACAAGAAATCAGTGTCTTCCCACACCACAGGACAGGTGTAAGCAACGGCAGAGAAACTACCAAACCACAGGGCCTGGGGTTTCAAGTGAGATGGGGCCCTGGTTTTGAGAGGGGACGGGGACACAAGCTTCCATCCTTAACCAAGAAGCTATCTCTAGTTGATATCCACTTGCAAAGGAAAAACCAGTTTTCTTCAACCATGTCTCACAGTTATTTACAGTTGGGCTCTATGCCCAACAGTAGAGGACAGCACGAAATGCACTCAATGGTATTTTTGTGGACTTTTTGTCTCATATCACTGAGTTTGGGCATGCTTCTTCATCTTACTTGTCTTTTGCTTGTATATTAGGGTTTCCATGTTTATATTTTTATGGGTCTTCTCTGTTTCTTGTCCTTCCTCTTTGTTATTTTTCTTTTTTAAAATTCTGGTTTGTTTGATTATGTTTTCTAAAGAGTGGGATATAGAAGGAATGGGTGGTTGGGAGGTTAGGAGAATCTGGGAGGAGTTGGGGGTGGGGAAAGAGTGATCAGAATATATTGTATGAAAAAAATTATTTCCAAGAAGAGTTAGTGTCAGACACATTTCTACACACATCAACAAATATCTCCAAAAAGGCCACTTTTACATTAGCAAAGCACATTACCCTTAGAAGGTTTTTACTGCAATACTAGGTGCTGCAATAGAGTGTAGTCTACAGCCAAATATGTACTCCCCGGTTGCTTTGGTAGTGTCCCTCAATAGCTGTTTCGTTTTATCCACGGTTCAACTTAGAATCACAAAAACATTCAGCATTCAATCTTTCTTTTTCTCTTCTTAAATGTAGAACAGTCTGATAGACTCTTCTTCATCTTGCATGACCCTGACCTTTTAAGCATTTGATTTGCAGAAGGTCCCTTTATTTGGATTTGCTTTCTCCTTATTAGAGACAAATCACATGCTTTGTGAAGAATACTGTCCTGTGTCCCTTTCTGTGCACCACAGAAAAATCTATCCCTGGTGGTGACATTAGCTTTAATCACTTGGTTAAGGTGATTGCTTGTTAGGAAGGTCCCTTCCACTTCAGTTAAGTCATCCGTGGAATGATTCTTGGGAACCCTAGGAATATCCTTAACCGTTTCGTCAGGAATCCATTGTCACCACGGTGGCTCCAAAGTAGTGGTTTCCTACTTGCATAGTTTCTCCTACATTGATTTCCTGGGTTCTCCTCTTCTGAAGAAGAGCTCTCTTCATGCCCTCGGGGTCTGTGCTTCCTCATCCTTACACCTAAGCAGGCCGAAGCACACTTGACGACTGCAGTCGACCGGGATCCATTTCCCATAGAGATCTGCAAGTCATCCGCCGGATGGCGGTCTGGGAGAGACGCTCTAGCCCGCAGCTCTCTCTGCAGCGTCCTCTTCTGCCCTCCGCTCGCGCCCGGCCGGCGCCCCTTCAAGACAACCGTAGCCATGGCTTCGGCACGTTCTCGCGAGAACCTGCGCCTCCCGGCCGAGCTGCAGGTCCTCCGGGCCTTCGGCCCGTGTCTTCAACCCCCCCGCCGGTCACCCGCCCTCCGGGGCCTCCTGCGCACGCGCACGCGAAGCCGGACAGTTGGCCGAAGCGTCTTCCGCAGCTCCCTGCGCGCCGGGTCTGAGGCGCCGCGCCGCGCGCACTCGCGCTCTGGGGCGACGGGCGCGCAGGCGCAGCGGGGAGCGAGGTCGCGCAGGCGCAGACGGCGTTGGTTCGAGAAGACCTTCAGCGTTGCCTTGGTGGAGCGGGACCGGCCCTCCCTCGGGTTGTAGGTGAGGCGGCCGCGGCCACGGGCCGGGTGGGCGGAGGTCCGGCGGGCCTGACGAGCCGAGGCGGCGGCGGAGTAGCCGAGGGGCGCCTGCCCAGGGCGAGGCGAGCGAGGCGGGGAGGGTCCAGCTGCCCGGACCTTGCTGGCCGCCTGAGGGCGGGAGTCGCCGCCTTGGGCCGCGACCTTCCGCCGCGCCCGGCGTGCGCACTGGCGTTCTGCCCGGGGCCGGGCTGGAAGGAGGGCGGTTTCTAGAGAGGACGAGTCCTGGAGCCCCGACCTTCACCCCACCCTGCCCTCAGCTCCCTCTCTGAGGCGTCCAGCGTCTGTCAGGCGTGTCTTGCACTCCTGAAGGCCGAAGTGAGGATGCTCCTCATGCATCTTAAAAAGCAGAAACAAGGAACAAAAGAGAAGCTGTGTCACCTAGTCAGTGCCTTTTGTTTTCCTCTCTGGGTCTAATGCAGCCTCGGGGCTTGGTGCATTATCTGTTTTGTAGAGCTCGTAGAAATGTGAGGTGGTGGCTTTACTCTCGAGGAACATGGAGTCTGTTTTCTCGATTTTTGCTTGATCATACCAACAGTGCATTTCCCATCGGAATCATGAGTCTGAATAAAGGACAGTTGTGGCGTCAAGGGGTCAGTTAGCTACTTGACTTTTGCAAAGTGATGGGTTTGAGAAACAGTCAATAGAAACTCTAAAAGCTTGTAACTATTTAGCACTTAATACTTTTTGATCATTTTAAGTGTATTTTCTCCCTGGTCAGTATGAAAACCTAAAACTTTAAACATTTCTGTCTGACTATGTAAGACCTGCATTTCTATACCTCCCTCCCAGAATTATGGCAAAAAAATTTCCATCACTACTGGAACTGTAAAGTTACCCTGTTAGTGGATTCTAAACCCTGTACGTAGAGCAGAATTTTATTATAATTTGGTGCAGAACATCAATACCACTCGATTTGCCTTGACTCTTTAACTTTTCCTTTTGATTGGTGCCTTGGCTAGACAAGTGCTTTACTCATAGGCCACCCCCTTCCCTTTGTGTTTTTTTCCGGGTGTGTGGATTTGTTGTGGTGGTGTATGTATGTTTGTGTGCACGCGTATGCTTGATCGTGGGTATCTTCTTTAATTGTTCTCTAATTTATGAGAAAGGGTCTTACTGATCTGAGAGCTCATCTATTTGCCTAGACTGGCTGACCAGTGAGCTCCAAGGATCCTCCTGTCTCCACCTTGACCCTACTCTAATGCTGTGTGGGTCCTGGGGATTCATACTCAGTTCCTCATGTGTGTATGACAGACACTTTGCCAATTGAGCCATCTTCCCTGCTCTGACTTTATATATGATTTTTGTATGCTCTTTCCTCTTAACTTTAGTAGTGTGTGTACTTGAGAGGTACAAATTTTAAATGAATTTTAGGTTCATAGTTAGGAAATGAGCCATACTGAATATGGTGGCACACAATTGTAATCCCAGCTCTCCAGAAGCTGAGGCAGGTCTGTCATATATTGAGGGCCAGCCTTGCCTACACAGTAAGTTTGAGGCCAGCCTGGGCTATAAACTGAGGCCCCGTTCAGTCAGTTATAGGCAAAAGCCTAGCAGAAATTCAAATTAAGAGTTGGACTGAGTACTTAGACTATTTAAATGATTTGTGAAGTGTTTAGGCATAGTGATTGTAAGCTTACAGGTGTGTTCAACTTGTTGACATTGTGACACAACTTCATCTACAAAATTCGTGCACAACAACTTTGTCTTCTATACAGGTCACGCTCAAGAACTGTGCAGGCAAGTTACAAACAAATCAAAACCAAAACAAAAGGTTTTTTGTTTTTTTTTTTGGATATAAGGTCTCTTACCATATAGCACCTTGGCTGGCTTCAGACTTACAGATTATGTCAACCTCTGCCTTCTTAGTGCTGGGATTGATGTGTCACTATGCCCAGCCTGTGTTTTATTTTATTTTTTTTAACCATTTATATATCTATATTGTATGTGTGTGTTTGTGTGTGTGTGTGTGTGTTCCTGCTTTTGCTTCTGCTCATGTGTGATGATCAGAGGATGACTTGGGGAGGAGTTGTTTCCGTCTACCACGTCTGTTCTGGTATCAGAATCAGGTTGTTAGGTTTGGTAGCAAGTAACTTACTTGTTGAGCCATCTTGCCAGCTCTAAATGAGAGAACTGGTGTGCTTGTGTGTGTGTAGATGTGTGCACGACACTGCCTGCTTGTGGAGGCTAGAGGACAACTTGTGGGAGTTGGTTCTCTCCTTCCACCATGTGGGCTTGAGGGACAGAACTCAGGCCATGAGTCTTGGCAGTTAGTGCCTTAACGCCATCTCACCAGCCCCAAATCTCATGCTTTAATGTGTTTACTTCTTGTAGGTCGTGGGTCACATTCACAGCTATCCTTGGCTGCATGTGGTCCCCAAGTGAGACATGCCTAAAAGCTGACTAGTACTCTGGAATTTTCTGGTATCTTAAAATCCTGCTGATGGGATTATTTGAGGTAGTTCTATGACTGCTTAGACTTGGCTTTTGGGTCTTTAATAGGGAGAAAACAGAAACTGCTGCAGGGACCTGTTATACAGAGGTTTGAGGGAGGATACAGTCGCTGAGTATGAGGGTAAAAGCTGGGTGAATAATGAGTAGGCAAGATACTGAGTCAAAGCACCTTGTGTTTTCAGAGGTTTTAATTTCAAAGTTCACACCTATTTTTGGTAAGCAGGTTACTGCAGATGGATTCTGTTCTATTTCTGGTTAATGGTAAAATTATAACATTTTAAGAAAAGCTTTGGGAGAAACCATATTCTGGAAGAGTATATTTCACTTAATAGGTTTTAAAAGTATCTATTTCTTTATATTGTGTATTTATATGAGTGTGTCAAGTGTGTGCAGGTGCTTGCAGAGGCCAGAAGAGGGCGTCAGACCTCCTAGTGCTGGAGTTATATAGGTGGTTACCAGCTGCTGAGGCACTCCTCTAGCCTTAGGTACTTTTTGTTTGTTTGAGATAGGATCTTGTAGGTCAGACTGACCGTGGATTTGAAGTCCTCCTGCTCTAGTCTGTTGAGAACCTGTTCAATCTCTTGAAGCCTTTTTTATGTTTTTAATTTTTTTTATTAAGTTTCTTTTTTGTTTGCTTTGTTTTTTCAAGACAGGGTTTCTGTGTTGTAACTCTGGCTGTCCTGGAACTCACTCTGTAGATCCCCTACCTCTGCCTTCTGAGCTCTGGGATTACAGGAGTGCGCCACCACACCCAAAGCGTTTAAAAAATTATTTTTACTTTTTAATTTTTTTTGAGACAGGCTATCACTATGTTGCTCTGATTAGCTGGACCTATGTAGACCAGGCTGGCCTCAAACTCTCTGCCTTCCTCTGCCTCCTGAGTGCTGAGATTAAAAGCATGTATTATCAAACCCAGCTCCAAAGCATTTAAAAAATTATTTTTACTTTTTAATATTTTATATGTTATGTATATGGGTGTACTGCCTGCGTGCATGTCTGTATCACATGCATGCAATGCCTATAGAGGAAAAGGGTGTCATTCCCCTGCAACTGGACTGCAAAAGATGATGTGAGATGCCATGTGGATGCTATGAATTGATTCCTGTCTCTTTAACTGTTGAGCCCTCTCTTCAGTCCCAGAGAAGCTTTGGCATGGCTGTAATACCGGGATGGACCTGGGTGCCTCTGTGCTGAGCAAACAGTCCCGACTGACCGATGTTCCCAGTTCTCTTCTTTTTTTTCTTGTCTTTGAGTCAGAGTCTCACTAAATGGCCTGGGCCAGCCTCCAGTTCACTCTGTGGTCCAGCATCCTGTTCCAAGCTCCCATGTGCCTGGGACTGATTGCAGACCTGAGCCATCAGGTCTGGCTCAGTATAGTGATTCTTATTTTAGGAACTGAATTTCATAATGGCAAAATATTAAAACCCTGAAGATTTGTAAACCCTTTCCCTTTTTTTTTTTTTTTTTTTTTTTTGAGACAGGGTTTTTATAAGTTGCCTAGACTGACCTGACTGACCTTGACCTTGACCTTCTTACTCTTCTGCTTCAGCAGCTGGGCTGAGATTACAGAGGCGTGCATCAGTATACATTTTTTTTCCCCCTGTGAGGTGTGGGATTGGAAACTCAGGCTCTCACACCTCAACTCTGAGGATTTAATTGCATGTCTTTACAGTTCCTTAAAAATTTCCCCTTTGTGTTCTGTAGCTCAGTTGGTGAAGTTTACAATCATGAGGACCTGAGTTTGATCTCCAAAACCCATGGGTAAAGACCAAGCATAGTAGTGTGTAAATCGTCCAGGCCTTGGGGAGATGGATACAGGCAGGAGGGCCTTGGGGCTCTGCCTGCCTCGCTGAGTTCCAGACCACTGAAAGACCTTGGGAGGAATAAGACACATAGATGTGTGCCTGTACAAAATGTACATGTACTTACACACATGTACACATAATACACATACATAAAAAATAAAACTTAGTTTAACAAAGCCCATGAAAACTTTTTCTTTGAAATACAATTAAAAAGGATCTTATGAGAAAACTCTAGTTTTCTAGTTTTAGGAACAGAATACCTTCTTTGAATTTTGATTACATTAGAGTATTAGCATTAATGATGCAAAGGAAAACGTCTCTTTTCAGGATGAAAGAATGGGAAAGTTAGGACTGAATGTACTAAATGGTTAATCTTTTGTCTTCATTTTAAAGATATGTGTAACACACCAACTTACTGTGACCTAGGAAAGGCTGCCAAGGATGTCTTTAACAAAGGGTATGGTAAGTATGCAATGGGAAATTTTATGTTGGGTTAGGGTTAGTGAGGAATTTCGAGAATTTAGTTGCATGTTGCTTTGTAAGCTGAGGGATGGATAGTTGGTAAAGTGTATAAAACACTCTTATTAAAATAAGGGTAAGTGGCCACTAGTCTGCATCACAACCATTGAGAGCTGTTAACAGCCTCTTTCATTCTTTAGGCTCCTTTGTAAAGGAGCTGGCCTGGAATGCAGAGATCCACTTGCCTCTTCCTCTTGAGTGCTGGGATTTAAGGTGTGTATTATCATTGCCAGCCCATATAATGCTTTTTAATATACCAATTTTTAATGAAAGTAGGAATGTCATATTTTTACATTTTTGGTAGCAATGTATTATTTTTTTACAAGTAGAAAATGTTTTAGGTTTTAAAATTAAAATTTATAATTTTTCCGTGCTGTACACTTTGATTTTTTTCTTACTACCAATGTTAATTGTATTTTTACCTTGCACATACACACACAAGCGTACATATATATGTATGCTTACATATATACACACAACAGCATAGATTTTTGAATAATTTTAGTTTTTAAAATAGTCCTTTTTATATTTTAAAGGTATGAGTTTATTTGCTTTTAGGTCCTTTAGAATTAACTTCTTTTGTTATAATTCAGTTTCTTTTTGAAATCTTATTTAATGACTATACCATGTATTTTCCATATAGGATGTATAATGTATTACTTTCATATTTTTTACATTGAAAAAACTGGAATGAAAGTTACATTTTTAATATATTATTTTGTGTTTTAATGTTTCTAGGGTTTGGCATGGTCAAAATAGATCTGAGAACCAAGTCTTGTAGCGGAGTGGTGAGTACTTAATATATTTTTAAAAGATATAGCACTGTTAATAGTTGTTCACTGTTGTGTAAAACAGCATGCTCTTAACACACCTACCCACCCTACAGCTTCGCCCTCCTCTGATCTCACTGCACCTGTGAAGCCTATAGACATTAGAGTGAATTTGTCAGGGGGATTCTTTGTGTGTCTTCATAAGAGTATTAGGCATCTTAGTTTAGATGATACAGAGTATTTTTGACTCCTGTCATATTTATACTTTCATTAATGTATATGAGTACTGAAACCATTACTTCCATTATTATGGGTCATACAAATTTTTTTGCTGTTTTCCAAAAATAAATTAATTATAATCTGTCTTTTCATTATTGATTTATGTAAAATATAGGAATATTTATTTTTATATACATGCATATACAAAATCATTTTGTTTTTAAAAGTGAATTAACTTATTTTATGTGCATGGGCATTTTGTCTTCGTGTCTGTCTGTGTGCCCCATGTGTCTGGTGCCTGAGGAGCCCAGAGGAGGGTGTCAGGTTCCCTGGGACTGGAGTTGCAGATGGTTTTTGAGTCACCTGGTGGTTGCTGGGAACTAAATCTTAGTTTTCTGGAAGAGCAGCTAGTGCTCTTAGCCACCAGGCCATCTTTCCAGCCCCTATTTTATATTTTTTAACTGATTCTCTTCCAGTCTTTTTAATTGGAAGTCAAGATGTTGACATAATTTTTTAAAAACATCATTAACCAGACATTCTATAAATCTCAGCAAATAGATTAACTTTTCTTTTCTCTCATACTGCGTTGAATCTAGGGCCTCATGCATGCAAGGAAAGTACTCTACCAGTGAACTATGTCCCTAGACCCCAGCCCTATTATTACTTTTTATTTTAGGCTAGGGTCTTACTGAGGTGCCACTATTGGCCTTGAACATACCCTGTAGCCCAGACAGGCCTTGAACTTTCTATCCTCCTGCCTCAACCGCCTCAGTAACTGGGATGGTAGGCCTGTGCCACTAGGCCTGGTGGGTTAACTTTTTTATTCTTTTCCCTCCCTTCCTCCTTCCATTCTTCCTTCCCTTCCTTCCTTCCTTCCTTCCTTCCATTCTTCCTTCCCTTCCTTCCTTCCATTCTTTTTCTTCCTTCCTCCCTTCTTTTCTTTTCTCTTCTCTTCTCTTCTCTTCTCTTCTCTTCTCTTTTCTTTTCTTTTCTTTCTTTTTTTCTGCTGGGTATCCAGGGCCTGTTCATGCTAGACGAGCTCTACAACATTGACTATCACCCAGGTGAACTTTCAATTCATCTTATTCTCTGATTTATTTTTACAGGCTACATCTTTAGCTGGTGCTTACTTATTCAAACCCATGCAAGTTTTATTTGTGAATATAATTGTTTAATTAGAAGGATGAAAGGTGTGTGCAATTCATATGGTATTTTGCATTGTACTCTGCACAGCTGTGGTTTGTCCCTGTCACTCTTTCCCTGGGTTTCTCTATCACGAATGAAAATATGTATGACTTGCCTTACTCAGGTAGGCATATTGTATATATGATTCTGTTGACATAGAAAAACTGTACACAGTTTAGAATTCTCAGAAGTCACAGTTGTGTTGGAAAGTCAACGATACCTTTCTCTCCTTTTCATGCTGCTGTGGTGGCGATGTCATTTCAGATGGTGAGAAAAGCTTATTGTGTGCTTGTTCTGTGTCTGCTCTTGGGCTCTGCATTAAGATAAATTTCATTCTTTGCAGTACATTTCTCAGGTTCTATTTTACAGTGACCTTTCTCTGTGTTGCTTACTAGCATTAAATGAATAACTGAAGATGCCATTTTCATGTTGTAGATGGATTTTATACTTAATTGTCTCAATTATCAATGTAGACCCAATTTTAGGCATTGTCTAAATTTCAACTTAGAACAGTTACAGCCTTTTCTGAGTTTGTGTATCCAGTGCTTTAGATTCTTGATAGAGCTTCAGACTAAGAGATGAAAGGAAGACGTGTGGAATAACACCAAAATATTTACATTTGCTGTATTTATCATTTTGAAAAGTAAATGTAAAAACTATAATAATTGACAGATTTATTATTAAAAGCAAACAGTTTTCACATTGAGGAATTAACCTGAGCTGTTAAACATGGCTTATGCTATATTATTTTTCTTAAGGCCTTATGTAAAGTATACAGCATTATTTTCATTTTGGAATCTTTCCGTGTAGTGTTAATAAAGAGATCATAGCTCCCCAGTGTCTAGAACTGGAGTCAGGGATAAAGGGAGGATTCATGTTGCAGTCAGTGAAATAGAACTGTTCAGGGCAGGTAGCCTTTCATTGCTGCTGGCCAGATTTCAGAAATGCTCCTTGAAAACAGGGTCAGGCAGAAAGCTTCTTGACAGTCATAGATTGTCAGTGACAGGCATTGACTGTTTGCTTCCCAGTAGAAGGTCTTTTCCTAATGACTTATTGTCATATGATAAAGGACACTTAAGTTGGGAGGAGGACACACTGACAACATTCATGACAATTATTTGATACTTCAGAGGGTAGGCCAGATGGAGGAGGAGGAAAGAGGAATAAACGACCCAATGGGTAGATAATTTTTATGTTTGAAAGTGTTTATGGTGAAAGTTTTTATGGATAGTTTTGTGGCTGAAGCATTCATGTATCACAATACTGTAAATATACTTTAATTTTATGTCAGTATAGACTTGAAAATGACCAAGTTTATGTTAAATGTATTTCTTCACAATATTTTTTCTTTTGCAATGCTGCAATGGAATTCAGGGCCTTGATCATACTAGGCAATCACTTTTCCATTAAGCTACTTCACAAGCCTGTAAAAATACATTAAAAAAACAGTAGGTGGGGCTGTAGAGTTGGCTCAGCAGTTAAAAGTATTTGCTGTCCTTGTAGAGAGACCCAGGTTTGGTTTCTAGCATCCACATGCAGTTCACATCTGCTTGTACCTCTAGTTCCAGTGGATCTAGAATCTACTTTCTAGCCTTGATGGGCACCAGGGATGCACATAATGCATGTACATTCTTGTAGGCACTCATACAGACACATAAGATAAAAGTAAATAAAGCATAAATAATGCAACAGGCTGAGGATATAGTTCAGTGATAGAGATGTGGACAGGGCCTTGGGTTCCATCCTCAGCACACACACACATCCCCATGTCACGCTGTTGACTCTATAAAAAGAGAGTGTGGGAGGTAGTGTTGATAGGTATTTAAGCACCTCTAAATTTACTGTTTGACAGGTGTTACAGAGAATTGATAGTCATCTTAGACCATGAAAGTGAAATTCTTCAAAATTCAGTACTTTTGCCTTTTTAATAGGCATATTTTTTCAGCAGAGATTTATTTTTATTTTTTGTTTTTTCAAACAGGGTTTTTCTATGTAGCCCTGGCTGTCTTGGAATTCACTTTGGCCTTGTACTTATAGATCTGCCTGCCTCTGCCTCCCTAGTCCTGGGATTAAAGGCATGTGCCACCACCTCTGGTAAGATCTTTTACTTTTAACATTAAGAATGGAATATGTCCATTAAAAAGAGAATGTATAGAATAATAAATATCAATAGGAAGGGATGAGTAATGGAAAGTTTTATACCTGGTTAGTGACAGAAAGAAAGCAGGAGGCATGTTGTTAAAGGGTAGGGGCATAGTAGAAAAGTAAATGTATTGGTTTCTGATGCATTGAACACTGTTTTCTGGAATGAATGGTTTCTGTTTGAGATCGTTTAAAAATAATTATTTCCTTCTTGTTTCCCAGGAATTTTCTACTTCAGGTCATGCTTATACTGATACAGGGAAAGCATCAGGCAATCTAGAGACTAAATACAAGATCTGTAACTATGGGCTTACGTTCACCCAAAAATGGAATACAGACAATACTCTTGGGACAGAAATCTCTTGGGAGAATAAGGTAAGAAAAAGTGTAGTTGTAAATTCAGGGCGGAGGACAATTTATTCTTTGGCTAACTCAATCACTGGTTCTAGCTTGGAGCCTTAGATCTCCAGAGCGTTTCCTTCTAGAACTGGAAGGCTTCCGCCTCTGTACAGTCTAGAACATGTAAGCTTCCATTGCTGACTGAGCCACCCCAACTAGCTCCTTCTGAACACTTGACTCTTCTGGTTCAACTCACTCTTGTTCTGGCTCAAACTCTTCTCCATGCTGCTGACTCAAACTGACCTTCTGAGCAGCTTACTATTTCTGACTGAGCTCTTTTGACTCTGGCTTACTCTGGATGATTCTCTGATTCCTTCAGACAGAACTGCTCTGGTAGGCTTCAGACTAACTCACTCTTCCCGTCTGATACTGACTCCTTCTGCCCAGCTGCCTCTGTGCCTACCTCAGACTACTCACCTCATACTGCCTACTGTAACTGATTCTTTTGTAACTGACTGCTTTAACTGACTCTGTAACTGACTGACTAACCCTGCTGTGAGCTCAGAGCTTGCCTTTTCTATTGTGAGAGTTGGGCATGTCCTCACTCTGCTAACTCTTCCTCTGATTAGTCATTTGCTTGTCTGCTTCCAGACTCTGTTTCTATTTTAAGGATTAAAAGCTTAAACCACCACTGCCTTTAGAATGCTGGGATTAAAGGTGTTTACTCACATTCTCAACATTCTATGTTCCATTTGAACCACATAGGCCACTAAATGTGATTCCTTCATATAGAACCTTCCTAGTTTTCACACAGGCCTATTCCTCTACAACAAAAAAGCACTAGAAATTATTTGTAGTTTTAGTATCTCTTTCACATCAAATAATGAATATAACTGTGGCTGGAGGAATGGCTTACCTGTTAAGAGCACATACTTCTCTTAGAGAGGACCTGAGTTCACTTCTCAGCACACTGTCAGGTAGCTAGCAACAACCTATAACTCCAGCTCCAGAGGTATCTAATACCTGTGTACACAACTCCTGCACTTAGGGGCAGATGGAAGGAGACCTCCCAAGAAATCACCAGGACTGGAGATCGATGCAAAAGCAAGAGGTTTATTTCCAATGCGTTGGGTCCACCCTTACAGGGCGACCTCTAACACTCTCTAAGTATTGCTTACATAGGAATTTCAAAGGCAGAGCTTAGCAACAGAGTATTAGGCACGATTCTATTGGTTACATAGTGATGTGAATATTAACCTTTAAACTGATTGGTGCTGGCAAGGTTGCAGGCACTAGAAAATGTAAACTTAGGGTCTTAGTCAATGTGGGTGGGGGAGATTCTTAGCCCAAGGCCATTAGTCAATGGTCAGTATCTTGTTTGTCTTAAAAATTGTTTTTCTTACTCTATTTCTGGGAACTGTTCTGAGTCACCTTGCCCCTGACTTGGGCCTACACGGTTTTGGTGCTCTTAGAAGCCTGACTAAAGTTTAGCTGCTTTGTTCTTATCCTTTCACAAACATACATTAATACACGTGAATAAAAATAAATCTTTAAAAAATTGAACAAACTCCAAATACAGTCTTAGTGGAATTTTATAATGCATTCTATTGTATTTTCTCTTTGTGTAGCCTTTTTATTTATTTTCTTGGTGTGTTTTAACATTTCTAGAAATTCGAGGCTTTGTGAACACGTCACTACACTGTTATCTTTTTTCTGATTAGTTAATTCTGCTACACAGTTGATCCTCTCCTGAGTATTGTTTTCAAGAAGAAAATGTGTCACTTGATATCTGTCAGATACTTTTTTTTTTTTGCTTTGAGAATGGATCTCATGTAGTTCAGGGCTGCATCAAACTTTCTTTGTAGCTGAGGTTGACCTTGAACTCCTAATTTTCCTGCCTACCTCCCAGGTTCAGGAATTACAGGTGTTCCAGATGCCCAGCTCAGTTTTTGAGATACATCTGTATGTATTGGCACATATTAAAAAGTACAGGTAAAGAAGTTGGCTTTGTTTACTGTCAGATTATCTTACTGTCATTTCAAGAAAATAGCAAAATTACTTTGTTACATTGGAGTCATTTTTTTTTTGACAATATTTTGTTATTTAAAATATTAGGATTTGGCCTATATATTTTAACCTTTTTAAAATTTTTGACATGGGATCTTCATTATGTCACTCAGGCTGGCTGCAGGCTTTCAGACCAAGGTTTCTGCCTCAGCCCCCTGAGTAGCTGGATTATAGGGACATGCCACCATAACCTGCTTAACTTATATTTTGATTAGAGAACCAGGAGGGCTGGGCTCGTTGGGAAGGAAGTTACAGAGTGAAGAAAGATGGGAGGTAAGAGCTGGGAGTGGTGGTGCGTGCCTTTAATCCCAGAACTCAGGGAGCAGAGGCAGGCAGATCTCTGAGTTCAAGGTTAACCTACCTGGTCTACAGAGTAAGTTCCAGGTCAGCCAGGGCTGCACAGAGAAACCCTGTCTTGGAAAAAAGAAAGAAAAGCTGGGGAAGATAAATTATTATATAGTTTACTATCTGGCTTTCTTTAATGACTTCATTATTAAAGAGGAAGTGGGAGGAAGCTTTAGAAGTGGCTTTTTAAGTTAAATACTTGAACATTAATTGTTAATTGACAAATTTTTGTTTTACAGTTGGCTGATGGGTTGAAACTGACTCTTGATACCATATTTGTACCAAACACAGGGTAATTATCCAAACCCATTTTTTTCTGATTTCCTTTTGAAGACTTAGAACTTTAGCAATGGAAATGTAAAGTGGGAACTGTAGGGGCCGGGAAAAATGGGGAGGTTATTTTAGCAATGCTCCAATACTTGGATGTCTTTAAAGGAAGGTCTCCTCAAGGTGGCATAACATTGCCAGTAAAAAAAAAATTAGATGCACAGCTAGCTTAGGAATTAGAAGGGTCTGAGACCCTTGTTACATCTATTCTAAAGACTAATAGGTGGGCAGGAGAGTAACCTGATTGTAAAGGACCAGGGTGAGGGGTTTTGCTGCCATCTTCATTCCTGAAGATGAAGTCTGTTTCTTCATTGTGTCATTGTTTTATCGGCTTCACTGGTTTTCTGCCATCTGAAAGGCAGAGGTGCTAGATAATTGCAAAAACATAATATTGTGTCTGTCCTTCTGCCATGTGCTTTAATTATTCTTAGAACAAATACTCTTACAAGACTTGTAAGGACTATTAGGAACAAGAGACAGAGGCAGGCTCACCTCTGAATTCCTTGTCTAAAACAAACAACAAAACGTGTATTTCTCCTAATAAGTTAGTAATGTGTTTTGATGTTACTTGTAGCGTTTGAAAATATTTAAAGATATTTTATTTCTCATGTGTTGTGAATTGTATACACACACACACACATACACACACACACATCTTTAGATCATTAATGTGTCATTGAAGTATATTACTACTTACGGACTTCATGTACTTTTTTTTTGACAAAATTATACCTGTGGAGTAATGTGTAGTGTTTGATTATGCATATACATTGTATAATCAAAACCATAGTTTTTATCTCCTCAAACATTTTTTATTTCTTTGAGTTGAAAGCAAATTAAAAAGCCTTGTGTTGTTTTTGAAATATATAGTACTTTATGTGAAGTGACCCTGATGCGCAACAGGACATCAAAACATTTTTCCTATCTATAACTGCAACTATATCTGTTGATTTACTCAACTCATGGTGAAGAATATATAATGATGTTTTCTCTTTTCTTTTCTTTTCTTTTCTTTTCTTTTCTTTTCTTTTCTTTTCTTTCTTTCTTTTTTTTTTTGAGCAGAGTTTCTCTGTGTTCCCTAGCTTCCTGGGAACTCACAAGATCCACTTGCCTCTACCTCCCAAGTGCTGGGATTCTAAAGGTGTGCGCCACCACATCCATTGACATGTAGTTTGATCCTAACAGAGTTGTATTTGTAGAATTAAGTCATTTGAAACATTTTTACCATATATTATGTCATCTACCAAAACAGTATTTACCTTTGGAGAGGGTCTAAATTACACATTATTGGAAATAGTAGACTCACCTGTTTTCATTGTGTCGTTTTTTTTTTTTTACAGAAAGAAGAGTGGGAAATTAAAGGCCTCTTATAGACGGGATTGTTTTAGCCTCGGCAGTAATGTTGACATAGATTTTTCTGGACCGACCATCTATGGCTGGGCTGTGTTGGCCTTTGAAGGCTGGCTTGCTGGCTATCAGATGAGTTTTGACACGGCCAAATCCAAACTGTCTCAGAATAATTTTGCTCTTGGTTACAAGGCTTGTGACTTCCAACTGCATACTCATGTGTGAGTGTTTATAATTCATTCTGTCTTTACTGCTGGTGCAATTCCCCTGAAAGGTGGTAGTTGCTAATGTGTTAAAAGGTTAAAGGTGATGCTTGTATTGCTTGGTGGGTTCCAGCCTGGCTGTACATTTTCAGTCAGCAGTGCATTCATTGTCAGGAAGTTCACATACTGAGCACGTTGTGCTATGCTGCTGTTAGTTGCCAGTATCAGCTTTTACCCTAAACTTGGAGAAGTTTTAGAATCTGTAAAATGACCACTATGTGAAGTCAGCCCAGAGCATGAATACACTTCAGTTACTTTTGACTTATTTGACTTATTTTGACTATATCTGGAAGCAAATGTTTGGAACATTAAGAACAATCACCAGGAAATTTGAACATCCTGGAACTTCTCTGGTAATTCTGTATGGAGATTTTCATATATCTTTGGTCGGAACTAGTTACTATTGTTGTATTCAGAAGTAATAGGGATCTCAGAGTAAACCTGTGAATCAGCCTGAACTTTTACTTTTAATATATTTAGTTTTTTGGTGTTTTAAGACAGGATCTCATGTAAATCAGGCTGGCCTCGAATTTACTATATAGCCTTGAATGACCTTGAACTCATGATCACCTTCCTGTACCATCCAGTGCTGGGATTGTAGGCAGGAATGAGCTGTGTGTTTCTCAGGTATTGCTTTTCATGGGATACACTAATAGAGACAATGGTATTGAAACACTGTTCTTAGAAAACCATGGTATGCTTCAAAGAGCCATGTGTTTATATCTGGAGCAGTGCCTCTTGGGTACTGTATGGAAAGTGTTTTCTCACTCTGTGGATGCACAGTAAGTAATAGCAAGTATTGTCTTTATTCCTTTTTCCTCTCTCTACAGTCTATACCTGAGGTGTCTGCCTTTGAGCACAGGTGAATTGTGTTGTAAGAAATTTATATTATGTAGAAGAGTCAAGTAAATGAATCAGGTGCTACTGTGCCTTAATTAGGCTCTTAGATATTTCATAGGTTGATTTTATTTCTTGTTTAATAGTTGTTGTACTAAAAACTTGTTAGACTCCATAGTTGCACAATAGAATCTATGTTTAGATAGTTGTAGAATTTGTTTCCATGTCTTAACAGTAAATGATTCAAACTTGTTAACATTTTTTTTTTTTAACACAATGAAACAGGAATGATGGTACTGAATTTGGAGGCTCTATCTATCAGAAAGTTAATGAGAAGATTGAAACGTCAATAAACCTGGCATGGACAGCCGGCAGCAACAACACTCGTTTTGGCATCGCTGCCAAATATAAGCTGGATTGTAGAACTTCTCTATCTGTAAGAATGTGCTGTCAGATTGGGTCCCAGTAAACAAGTGCTGTAGTGTTGTTACAGTTTGCATGTTCTTTACTAACTTCATGACAAAACTCACGTAGTGAAAGGCCATTATGTCTAAGGCAGGAAATGTGGGTTCTAATCCAAATTTCTCCTCTGTTGTGTGTTGTCTGACCTTTGACCTCAGAATAAGGCTTTACATGTATTATCCTATGTAATTCTCATAACTGTTCTGTGTAGTAAAAAGAAATATCCTCATCTCTGTTTACAGACACCCTACAAACTAGGTGAGGGTCACAGTAAGCAGCACTGTCAGACTATGAATCCAGGTCTGGTTTTATGATATTTGAGTTCATGTTGTAACCACTGTCAGAGGTTGTAAATTGGCATCTTAAAGAATTCAGTACAGGCAGGCATGGTGCTGCATGCCTCTAATCCCAGCACTTGGGAGGCAGAGGCAGGCATGATTTCAAAGATAGCCTAGGCTACGCAGTGAGACTCTGACTCAGAACAACAAAATTCAGTATGTAGGGATGCTCGGTCACAGTGTGCTTGAAAATCTGCTCAGGAATTTTAAAGCATACATTCTCCTATTATCAACAATTCCTACCAGTCCTGTTGACTTTAAAAGATTTATCTTTTAATTAACTTATTTTTTCAGTTTTAATAATTCTAGATTAGTTCCAGTGTGCTTTTAGCTTTAGAAGTCTTGTGCATGAAGTAGGTTTTACATTGAACTGACTGTTGTAAAGTTATTTTCTAACAGTTTCTATTTTCATCTCTTAATCTTAGGCCAAAGTAAATAATGCCAGTTTAATTGGACTGGGCTATACGCAGACCCTCCGACCAGGTATGTAAAAAGAATTAATGGAGAGCCAGGACAGAAAGTTACAAAAAGATAATGAAAATCTATGGAGCCACTTAAATAATGTGTGTGGGTTGACTTGGGCCATTCTGTAATAACTAGATACACAGACAGAAAGTAAAATGGACCAAGTACTTTTATTGTAAATTTCTAGCTTTAGTCACTAGCTTTTGATTTTGGCTCATCCTTCATTATTCCTAACCTTGAACTCCAAATAGTTTTACCTCCTCATGCTCTGCTCAGCACAGGTCAGCAGACTAGACAGCCTGTTCCAGTGTAGTATAGCTTAGGTCTACCTATACTTCATCCCATTGACTCTGATCCATTATTTCTAGAAAATTTAGGTCTGAGTACCATACTGGCTACAAGTAATTATGGTGTTTTCTTCTTCCTAGGAGTCAAATTGACCTTGTCAGCTTTAATAGATGGAAAGAACTTCAATGCAGGAGGTCACAAGGTTGGATTGGGATTTGAACTGGAAGCTTAATGTGGTTTTGGGTAGAGCATCATTTATCCCTGGCAGTGAAGAGAAATGAACCCACTATGTTTTGGCCTTAAAATTCTGTGAAATTTCAAAAGTGTGAACTTTTTATTCTTCCAAAGAATTGTAATCCTTCCCACATGAAGTCTAGAGATTACAGATCCATCCTAAGGGAGGTCCTTGAAGGCATGCCTGGAGATTGTCATGTTTGTGCCACATTTCAGTTGAGTTCTGCAGTGTTAATTTAAATATGTTCCTCAACAGCAACGTAGTGTCATGTTAAAGGAAGTGACCTGACTCCCAGTTTGTACATCACGTCCTGCATGTCCCACTCCACTTTTCCACGACCTTTTGTTATATCAGTCTCTGCTGTAGTGAAATCTTTGGTTTTGCATCAGAGTAAAATAAACCCATCACATTTGGAACAGAATTGCTCACTTGGTTTATTAGCAGTGTTTGGTTGGTTTTTGAAAGTGAACTTATGTCTAAAATACAGGTGCTTTCACCTCTCCCTTTGACTTCTGTTCTCACTTTTTCCACCATGTGGGTCTCGGAGATCAAACTCTGGTCATCAAACTTGGTGGCAGGCACCTTTACCCACTGAACCTTCTCATTGGCCTTGGAGTATACTTTTAAATTTAACATGTGACCCCTCTTTGTGTTTGTTTATATTTCTGCCAGTGGTGTTTGTCCATTTCCCTATATCCTCAGTAACACTGCATATTGCAGACTCATATTGGTCGCTTTTTTTATGTTCATGAGTTAATAAGAATATGACATACTAGTTGGGTGGTGGTGGTGCAGACCTTTAATCTCAGCACTTGGGAGACAAAGGCAGACAGATCTCTTTGAGTTCAAGGCCAGCCTGGTCTACAGAGTGAATCCCAGGATAGCCAGAGTTAACAGAAAAACCCTGTCTCAAAGAAACCAAAAAGAAAAAAAAAAGACATACTTAACTGTACCTGTTCTGTGCTGTGTTGGTTTTGTGGCCAGTGCAACCTGAATATCATTCTTCTTTCTTGAATTTTTCCATATTAGCGTTCCCATGTGGAACCTTCTGTGATGATGGATTTATGTTTGGTTTATGTGTGTACTAGCTACATATGGCTGTAGCTTATACTTTTTAGTATAAGGACAACTGAACACCTGAGTTTGAAATTTAAATAATTTGTTTAAATTTAAATGAATACATGTAGCTAGGGGCTGTTGAGTTGAACATCATAGTTTTATAAGATTTCTAGAAGTGACGTTTCGAGGTGCAGGGTATAGGCAATTAATAAATAGCACATATTGCACTTTGGATATTTGGTATCAATTTATATTTCCATTAGTGGTGCTTACATACACATTAACATTGTTGCCACACTTTTAAATGTTTACCAGTTTAGTAGGTGAAAGTTGGTACCTTTTGATTTATACATACCCAGTGGCCAATGAGAAGGGCTGTTTGCACATGTTTTCTGGTCATTTATATTCAAATGTACCTGTTAGGATTCCTTGCTGTTTCTAATTGGGTTGTCTTAAAATAACTAGACACATTTATTCTTTGAAAACTGCCAGTGTAAGATAGTACTTAACACTAACAAAGTCTGTCTTAAAGACATCAGTCTTTACCCAGGTTATGGGTAACCAGGTAGTAACAAGACCACTAATCCTAGAAAACATGTACAGTAGCAGTCATGATAAAATTTCATTTTCTTGAATATTATCTTTGTGGATTGAGCCGCCATCGCAAGAGATAAAACAGGAAAGAAGGCGAAGCATAAACAGTTGATGGCAGTGTATCTAATCCTACATTGGGAAGCCCACGTGCAGAATATGCGGTGAGTGACGGGTGTCTGGGCCCTCTGTGTCATGGTGTGGGTGCAAGTCCAAAGCTATCACAGCGTGTCTGAGGATGGTTTTGCAAGGCAGTTCTTCAGCCTAGCGTGGGTGAGAGTGTAGGGTAGAGGTGAGGGCTGGAGCACGTCAGGCCCTGTGAAGGATGAGCGAGAGCCGTACCCTTCGTTCTCTCATCTTGGAGTTGGTTGCATCCATGTCCTCAGTCGAGAGGAAGGCAATCTTTACGTATTTATGTTTTTCCTTTTATGTTGTTTCTTTTAAGTTATTGATAGTGCAGAGCCAAGGAGCCAGATGTTATATATTGGTAAAGTAATCCAAATATGGATATAGGAAGCTTAAATTGAGCCTTTATCAGGGATTTTATTGAATGGTGGCTGGCTAGGTTGTATGCTGAGTAAGAGTTTCCTCATCAAAGTTGTGTAGACAGGAAGCACATGGGTTCATATGCTGGTACTTGCTGGTCACTTGATATGAAGTGACCCATTTAATCCTCACAGTGGTAACCAAGCATCTTGGAGTCCTGTAGTCCAGAAGAGAGAGCCAGGAGAAGCTTCCCAGGGAGAGCAGTTGGTATGGTTTCTCTCGGTCCCTCCTCCCCTGGTGCAGCGTAGGCTTAGGCTTGGGGTGCTGATTCCGGTGCTACTTGACACCCACTCTCTCCATGTCCTCTCAGTACAGCCAGTTACGAGTACTCAGTACAGCCATGGAAGTCCTGTGGCCACCGTTGACTGTGTTTGAAGTGATTCATTTAGGACATGGTAGGACTGTCAGGATGGCTGACTTCTAGATCTCACCACAGTCCGTGTGTCTGGCACCTGAGAACAGAGCCCACACTGCAGTGTGTGTGCAGTTACCTGCAGTGACTCTTGATTCAGTCAGAGCCTCCCCTTAGTTTTTCTGGAGGAAATCATGAGGGATGCCCGAAACTTGCATGCGAGTTTTCTCGCTGGTGTTAATTTTGTTGGTATTCTATGTGTATGGGTGTTTTGGCTGTATGAGTCTGTACACTACATGCATGCCTTGTGCCCACAGAGGTTGGGAGAAGGTCCCCTGGACCTAGAGTTGCAGATGGTTTGAGGTGCCATGGATGCTTGCCTTCACCTACAAACCTCCACTTGAGCTCTCCAGACCTTTGTTTCCAAGTGCCTGGCAGAACTCTCTCCTTGGATGTTGTGCAGGCACCGAGAGCTACCACTTCCCAAACTGTTTCTTGCCTTCCCTATCCTGTATAGTGCTTGGAGTTTGGGCCACATTGCCACCCTTTGCAACTTCTCTGACCTCACCCACCAGTCAGCTTTCCCAGAGCTGCTCTGATGAAACAGCCTTGCATTTTCTTTCTAAAGCCTCTTGGTCTCTAGAGGTAGGTAGGTCTTTCTACCTCCAGTGGCCAAGTCATTGATAACTTGTCACCTGACTGTCCTGCGTGTTAGCTTAGTAAACTAAAACAAGCTTTTATTTGGTTTGGCTTCCCAATAAGGAGGATTTTTGAAAGCAACTGTTGTTCCTTGTGAACATCAAAGAAACAAGGAAAATTCCTGGCATTACTTGCAGCTCTGAACATGACAGAATTAACATCTTGCAGCTTAAAGGGTCTGAAAAGATGTTATAATTACAATTAAACTTAACCCCCGCTAGGTGCCGCTGTGGCACCATCCACAGACAAACACCTGGTTTCCTAGTCCTTTCTGCTCTGAGGTCAGTCCATCCATTTTCCTGGACTTCTCCACCCCTTCCCCTACTCCTTGAAGTTTGAAGTTTGTGTTCAGGGTTTGTTTAAGACATGACAAATCGGGGAAGATAAGGAAATTCTCCATCTCACTCACATGCTTCCTTTGTAGAGACTCACAGAATCAACTACACCCTTTCTCGGACTTCCTTTCCAAGTTCTTAAACCCCTATAGTCCTATTCCCAGGTCTCCTGTGCTGTCCTTTGCCTTTCTCAAGTTTAAATGATTTTTGTTTAAACACTCTATGTACCTTTGGCTGGCCTGGAGTGTCTATGTAAATGTGCTGGCCTCCTCTGCCTCCCAAGCGCTGGGGTTAAAGGTGTGTGCTGTCATGCAACACCACCACAGCTGGCTACATTTTTTTTTTTAAAACAGGGTTTCTCTGCAGCGCTGGTTCTCTATCGTAAACCAGGCTGGTGGCCACCTTTCCTGGCTCCAGCCAAATTTTTGTCTTTATTTTGGTATAAAGACCTTAAAAATAAAGGTTTTAAAAATAAAATAGACTTGATTTTTTTAAAAAAAGAAGATTTGTTTTTTGCTGTTTTTCAAGTTGGGATTTCTCTGTGTTGCTCTGGAACTCTCTCTGTAGACCAGGCTGACCTCGAACTCTTGAGATCCACTTGCCTCTGCCTCCCAAGTGCTGGGATTAAAGGCATGTGTTACTACTGCCTGGCAGATTTAATTATTTCACTCACACACACACACACACACACACACATACGCTCATGTGTGTGCAGGTGTCTGTGGAAGCCAGAAGGGTGTTGGATCCCTTGGAACTGGAGTTTTAGGTGTTGACAGGCCCAGCTTGATTAATTTACAGGAAACAACAGCATGCGATGTTCTGATATGTGGGGGCAGATCTGAGGTGGAATTCACTTCTATTCTTTTTGAGTAGAGGAAGTAGTTTTCCCTTAATGGGCCTCAACAAAGTGCTGATGTTCCCACGTCCACAGGGCATTTTCAATCCTAAGGAGGGCAGTTGTGATGGTTCTCTTGTCTATCTGGCCTCTTGCATGTAGCTTGGGCCGGCCTGCCTCTGCCTCCCCAGTGCTGAAGTCCAAGTGTATGTTACCACACCCAGCTTATAGAATGGATTTTACTATGTCTTACGTTGCTTGAGAACTCTGTAGCTTAAGAGGTGGGGAGGACCTACTTCAAAATTACGTGTTGAAAATAAACATAAATGTGTTTAGACACTCAGGCTCTCAGGAATGGTAGCAGTGCAGTGTGAGGTATGATGATCTTCCTCTGAGATGGCTCTCTTTTCCCCCAGGCAGCTTTCGTTTGCTTGGGAAAGTTGTATGACAACACAAAGCTGTCAAGGACCTTGAAGTTTCCTTTGTCTGGGGGACTCCCCATTCCTTCCCTTGGGGACTGGGCAACACCCTCTCCTGCAGCCAAGCACTTCCTCAACCTGTGTGTGGCCTGGCTGTCCCTCACACAGGAACCTCTCCTGGGAAATGGCTGTTGGAGTGGATGACATACCAAGGAGCCATTTCTTTGCCAGATAACAGACTTGCAGGGAGAGTTTCTGGGCAAGGTCCTTTCACATAGCTGTCGAGGCGTGACCTTCCTCTGCTACATTCAGAGCTTCGATTCAGCTCTGCCAGGGGCCAGCTAGGGCTGGGTGAGGATGCTCAGGTGGCTGTTTTACAGCTGGGACTGCTGCCTGGGATCAGCAGGCTGTTGGACTTGCCTAGTGCTTGTTTATACCTGTGGGAAGAGACTGAATTTCTTTAGACTGTATCAACAGCAGGAAGATGAGAGGCTCAAGGGGGCATTTTAAAAGGAGAGGATCTCAGACTCCATAGTGGAGAGGAAACCATTCATTACACAGGGTGGTGGTTCTCATCCGTCACTCATCCAGCTCTTCGGCGACAGCATGGCTGCCACCATGTAGACCATGCAGAAGTTTCACTCTGAGCTTTCCAGCTTGAGAAGAGACTGGATCTCTTCCCCCACAGGAGCCTGGAGAAATGAAGGGTCAAGAGGTGAGCTCTGCACGTGACATGATCTTCCTTAACACTGTCCTGATCAGACACATCTCTGGCCAGACAGTTTCACCCTGGTAGGCAACTGAGTCCACTCACAGGGGGTGCCCACACACAGGTGCAGGGAACTCTTCCCTTTCCTAGTTGTGTGTACTGGTTCTGCACACATGGAAGGGTAGCGAGATGAAGGGAAACAGAAGGTAGTTGAAAACCACAAGTGGCCAGGTGGTGTAGTTTTATTTTGTGGGAACTCTGAAAGAAAGACTTCAGAAGTGAACTTTTGAGGGGCACTTTTTATTATAAATTTAATATGGTTGATTAATGAAAAAAATTACAATGAAGTACCGTGAAAATGTATGTCAATATAAAAATATTAGCAGCATTTCCATGGTTTCAGGCTCTTAACATTTGTTTAGTCACACTGTCTGTCTCCCACTATCAGGAGAGAACAGAGGGTCCACAGGAGAACCCCAGGTGCTCTACACAGTAAAGGCCTCAAAGGTCCCAAGCCCAGAACCCTTTCTAACATTTCCCACTCAGCCCTGAGTTTTACAGCATCCAAGCACAACAAAAGCCTCGCTGGCTTTAACGTTTGCGACAAGAATTCCGCTTTCCAGGGCAGAACAGGGAGGGACACTGGAATTGGACTTGATATGTATGTAGTGTTTAATTATATACCCCCATTGCTGTAAGTTATCCACGCTGGTGACAATGAAAGGCCTCTGAACACGCTTACCAGAATCCGGTGTGGCAGCGGTGTGGCTGCTGGTTAGTGGCTGGTGCTTCCAACCACACACACTGCTCGGGGTGAGCTAAGAGCTTGCCTGGTTCACGGCAGTGGCCAGTGGGAAGGGAAACAGACAACAGGAAGATATAATACTGGCAATCTATCCCCTATTTCTTTGGTACTTTCCAAAATTCTCCAATCAGAAAAGTGTAAGGGAAGCATACCATTAAAATTACAGCTTAAGTATTTACAAAAGCAATTGTGATCCATTACACAGTAACTCAGACACAGCTCATGAACACATTCTTCAGAGAAAGCACTTGTGAACCTGCCCCAGTAGTATGCAATCACACAAGGGCCTAAGACCTTGCCCGAGTTTGTATTATGTATACTGTATCTCACTTATATTACAGTATATTTAAAAAAGAACTTTATAATCTACACTTGAAAAAGTTTTTAGCACTTGCCACCACTGAGATCATTATATACAGTTAACAGAATATTGCACTGTAGGCAATACTCTCTGCTTTCATTCTGAGTTTGTTTGAAATAAATGCTACCTATTCTAGGTACACAATATATATTTAATGTAAGTAACCGCACCACATTATGTCATCACAATATCAGTTGGAGATACACTACTATGTACAGTAGTTAGGTTACTTCTGGAAGATGAACTTCGGTGACCTGGGTAAGCAGTGTGTGGCATGAAACCATCTGGAAGGTATGTGGGAGGCGTGTGTGTGTGTGTGTGTGTGTGTGTGTGTGTGTGTGTGAGAGAGAGCGAGCAGGAGTGGAGGTGTGAGCACGCACACCCATGTTAGACTATCCCTATAGTCATTTACTGACTGGAAGAAACAAAATCACACGAATGGAAGGATTCCATACATGAGGAGAGCCATGATAGCAGCACTGAATAATCCAGCCACGGGAACAGTCACAAACCAGGCCACGAATATGTTCCGGAAGAGGTGCCAGTCCACAGCCTTCCGGGAGCGGATCCAGCCCACGGCGACCACGGAGCCCACCTGGAGAGGCAGGAACATCTCACAGTAAAAATGGGGTGTACGTATTTAAAGGTGAGACACAAAGGAGACCTTCTCAGACAGTGACCTTTCAGTTGTGTATACACGTCACTATGTGCATTGTGTGACCTGCACCCTTCCTCACTAGTTTTCTTTGTAGACCATTTTATAGTTTCCATAATTGAGGCTATCAAACTAGTCTCATTTTTGTAAAGTCCCGAGAACACTTCTGCTGGACTGCATACCTTCCACCAGTCACATGCTTGTCAGCTTCCTTTCTGCCTTTCAGCGTACATTCCTCATATTTCCTTAAAAATAACTCACTTAATTTTATGTACATTGGTGTAGGGGTGTCAGATCCCCGGAACCAGAGTTAAGGACAGTTGTGAGCTGCCATGTGGGTGCTGGGAATTGAACCTGGGTCCTCTGGAAGAGAAGCCAGCACTCTTAACCATTGAGCCATCTCTACAGCCCCTCCTTAAAAATTTTAAAAATTACATTTATATTTATTTAGTGCATGTGCACGTACACATGCCACAGCATGTGTGTGGGGATCAGAGAGGGACTTTGAGGGGGTCACTTCTCAGGTGGTCAGGCTTGGCGGTATGCTCCTTTCCCTGCGGGGTCATCTCAACAGCCTGTTTCTTACTAGAATTACTATGAGAACGTTTTGTCGCCCTTTAACTATGTAGTTGTTACATTGTTGATAATGAAGCTCTAGATTTTTGTGTTTTCATCTTGGATGTGGGCGGTTTTACTCTACCAGCTTTTTCTGGTCTCTCTGGTCCCATGTGAAGGACCTACTCTTGGCAACACGTTACCCTTATGTTACTTATTATTCCTAAGGAAACAACATTGATTGTGTGGCTGGTACAGAGACTTCAGCATGTTCTTATTATGATATAAATATTGGGCAAAATATACTTCAAGATGAAATTTAAAGTTTATCATTTTTGTTTGACTTTAATTAATTACTATTTTTTTTTGAGTCAGGGTCTTACCATAGAGCCCTGGCTGGCCTGGAACTTGCTTGCTATGTAGACCAGAATCAAGAGATTCTGCCTACCTCTGCTTCCTGAGCACTATCATGAAGGCTTGCACCACCACGTTCGACCAAGAGTTTAGTTTTAAAATCAGCATGTGCAGATATGTGCACGTATTCACGCTATTACTCGCTCACTGCCCTCCATAGCCCTAGTCAAGCCCCTCTTTTAGAGAGGTTTGAATTTTTAGACAGTAGCTTTCCTCTATGACTGTGAGGTGTAGTCGGCAGTTTCATGTTATGAGCAGACCATTACTGTCTGTTGCAGCACTTTTCCATCAGTGGAAGCGGACTGTGGAGCACACTGCTAGTAATGGGGGTTTCACGAGATCTTCAGCTAGGGTGACAAAACCTGCTTCTGTAAGACTTGCTCAAGTATAGAG
This sequence comes from Cricetomys ansorgei, assembly GCA_026225945.1. NCBI lineage: Eukaryota > Metazoa > Chordata > Mammalia > Rodentia > Nesomyidae > Cricetomys > Cricetomys ansorgei. Next base: position 62,999,726 of record JAMJFZ010000107.1, read on the forward strand.
TTAATCAAAAACACAACAAAAACAAAAACAGTGTAACATTTAAATGCATTCCTAATTTCTGTTTCTGCTCACAAAAAGGTGAAAAGTGGGAGCTGAGATGACTCAGTGGGTAAAGGTGCTTGCTGCTAAGGCTGTGAGCTGAGTTTAATCCCTGGGACCTACATGACAGATGGGGAGAACAGACTCGTGAAAGCTGTCCTCTCATCTGCCACAAATGTTGGGTACAGAACGCACACGTGCACACACACTAATAAGTAACTACATGAATAACTGTAATAAAACGTGAAAGCTGAAAGCCTTTTCCTTGGGAGAGCATGTATTTAAGGGTGCTTGCTCAGGTGTCCCATGCAACAGAGAGCTAAAATAAACGGATGAATGGGGAGATGGCTATGGTCTGCACAGTTTTGTGTTAAGTAGTTCAGCAAACCCATGCTTCTTTGATAATTGTATTATTTTATTCTGGCACGATGGACTGAATTCAGGGTCCCATTTGTGCCAGGTGTGCACTCTCTCATTACGCTGCTCCCCAAGAGCACCACTTCATCATTTCAGAAACAACCAAAATTGGAGCAGTCCCAGTTGCTGAATGGCGGAGTGCCCATCTTTCCTTCTTCCTCCCTCGCACTAGGAGGTGAACAGCAGAGCACCATGCGAGCCCTAGATGGGAAATGCTTCTTAACCCTTCTGGGCTTCAGCCCCCACACCTGTACGACTGGGTTGCCAGCATTCTCCTCCAGAGGATCTCACAATGAGCAAATGAGTTATGTTCGCATCACACTTCCAACAGTGCCCAGTGGGTATGTCTCATACACCGGGGTCCAGTTGGTTGCTATGGTGATAATTACTAATTGACTACAATTCAATTAGGAGGCTGAAGATTTGAACTCTGGTCCTGTCATACATGGGCTGTATCTTTATAGGAAAGTGGCTCAACCCGAGAGCCTGAATTTTCTCAGCTGTTAGCTGTGAATAACAGGAGGTAACGTCACACCAGCATCAGGAGCTCCTGCCGGCCCCTCTTCTGGAAGGCAACAGAGTCACCGTGGACATCATGTAAGAGGGGAAAACAGAAGCAGCCACATATTTTCATTGTTCTGGAATAACTTTTTGTTTACTTCTGTTTCTTTCCTGCTGCTGAGATCCTGTGCAGTGGCAGGGACAGACAGTGAGTGCACATGTGACTTCCACAGAAAATCTAGGTGTGAAGAGCGAGGGGTACAGGGCAGACGGAAACTCGCCCACTGGTGCTGAGAGCAAAGCCTCAACAACAGGTGCCACCCTGGGGGTCAGGGCTAGGGGAGGGGCATTCTAGGGACACGAACGCCCCTGCTTCCTCCTCCTCGCTTTCCAACAGTGTCCTGGCCACCCACACTGAGCACAGTCACAGCATTTTTCAGATTCCCTTGGTGCCGCTGGGCAAGACCTACCTTGCAGTGTGTTGTGCTGACCGGGAGGCCGATGTTGGAGGCGATCACCACCGTGAAGGCGGAGGCCAGCTCAATGGTGAAGCCGCTGTGGGAGAGCAGGAAAGCAATGTCACAGGAGCTCTTTGTGTGGCCCTGCCGACACCCCGTGGCTGCAGAACTCTCGCCAGAACATTCTGTAAGCCGGTTATGGACTGCTGCCTGGGCCAGATGACCATTAGGAGAACAAGGCCCTGTACTCGCAGCAGGATGTTGGGCTGTGCGGCCGACACCAGTGACCTTGTTTTCCCAACGTGTTTTCCAACCTGAAGTGTGGAACTGGGTCAGAAATTCCTGCTGTGTGCAGATGATGAATTACTACTAAAGGGGCACGGGAGAAGCCAGGCTCCCAGCTTCAAAGTGTGGGCTTACTGCAGATAGTGCGCTCTCTTCAGAGGACTAATTTTTCCTCAATATCTTAGAAAACAACCTTTTGTTAAAAAGGATTTCAAGGATGGGGGGCTGAAAATTGGAAACAGAAAGCTCTAATATGTTTAAAGAAGAAACGGAGAAAAAGATTCCTACAACTGAGATTTGGTTGTGCTCTGTAAGCTGAGCTCTGTTGTCTAATCTCCAACACATCCAAAGGCTACACAGCAGAATGACTAGATGTAACACCTCAGCGGTCCTGGAGGATGACGGGTGATCCCAGGGCTTGGAAATGTGGGGGAAAGGCAGGAGCCATTTGTGTCCCCCACAGGCCCCTATGCCTGTGGCTTGATCCCTAAGAATGCACTCCTGGGAGGTGACAGACTCTTTCAGAGGGGTGTCTGGGTCCTTGGCCTTTCTGTTGTTTGCTTTGGTTCCTGGCTGTGTGGTGTTTGCTTGTTTCTGTGGCAGACTCCATCATAATGGATTTTCTATCCACCTGAAGAGGGAAGACAATCTGAAATGGGCCAAGATCCGTGAGCCTCGCTGAACCTTTTCTCTTTATAAACTGCTCACCTCAGGTCTTTTGTACTGGCAACAGAAAGCCAAGTAACAGAAAAGACACCAGATGGGGCTTGGAGTTGGAGAGTGGGTGTGGGTGTCGAGTTTTGGAGAGAGGCAGGCAGGCCTGGGGCTCCAGTTTGCACTTGCTCTCTGGACCTCACACTGCATTAGAACAACAGTGGGTAGATGGGGGCCCCAGCAGCCTCCTCTGCGTCAGAGTCTCCCTTCTTTTCTGTCTTCCTGCCTCTATCCTGGTGCTAGTGTAGATGGCGGTGGGGAGGTATGGTGAGGGAGGGGCTGGCTGGTGGAGAACGAGGCTGGGAGGGTCCCCCTGTCCTTTCTCAGGGTGACTGGTGGCTACAGAAGGGCAGCACGAGAAGACTCTGATAGACTGACTCAGCTTCTGCAGTGAGCCCCAAACGCTAAGCCCTGTCTTTTCAGGTCTAACCTGTGCCTCACCTGGATGGTGTGATTGGAGTGAGGTCCTTCCCCATGGTCTGGATCACTCTTCTCCCCCAAACCCAGAGACCCGTGCAAATCCCAACTCCTCCATAAAACAGCAGCCAGACTGGAGTAGCATCTTCTTGCATAACTCCATTTTTTTTATATATCAGCCACAAAGCCACGAGGGGACCGATAGCATTGCTGGCAGAAAAAACGAGAAAGGTTAGTTAGCCATAGGCACGACACTACACACGGCATATAGTGGCTTTTCAGCTTCCTTGTATAATCAAGGGTGATAAATGACTTTTATTATATGAACAGCACACCGGAAAGCATGCCATCTTAGCCATTTTAGGTAGAGTTAAGTAGTGCTAAGTGTAATTACATGGTTGTGAAAAGGTACTTTAAAAAACCAACAACCAAGTTCTTTTCCTCTTCCCTTTTTCTTCAAATGCCTTTCCAAGTCCTCAGCTCTCTCTACTGCTTCTGACTCTAACTACCAGCTTGGACAGTCGTGTCAGTCCCCACACTGGGATCACAGATTCTTACAACTGCCTGGAAGCCGGGGTCTGGCCCTCCGTTTCACATGAGAATGCCAAGGCCAGGGTTGAGCTGCAGAGGGAGGCTGCTTTCACCCGCCGGGTCCTCACCTGGACATCGGCCTTCCCCTGGCCGCCAGTGGCCTGTTTGAGCTTTGCTGTATGGGTTTTTAGTAGTCCCTCCAGATCTAGTTCCTACCCTGCTTGGCAACAGCTGTGTAGACAGAGTGACTGGCTTCCAAGTCAGTTCTGCTCTAGCTGTGTGATTCTATGCAGGTAACTTCACATTTCTTAGCTTTGGTCCCATCTTTGAATGGGAGGTTGTTCTAAAGAGGACTATGGTAAATTGCAAATGGTTCCATTCCGAGTCCTGACAGGTACTTGGCAAACCTACCCCAGGTGACTGTGTTATCAGATATTATTCTAGAATCTGGCTTTCTATCCGTTGACACTGTTGAAGACAGTCCCAAGTTGTAAGCAATTGCTCCAGACTCTGTCATCTGAAGCGGTTGCTGTGTTTTGGGAATATACTTTTCATGTGTATGTTTTTCTGATGTCTCTAGCCAGAGTTTGAACTCCTGGAGGTTCATGGAGGGAGCACCACAGTGCTCGACCACACTGAAAGCAGTAGAGCACGCACTATTGGACAACTGCGAGCTGACAGTGCCTGCTCTTAGCTCTTCTCACAAGACACTAGTGGAGGGAAGTAGTTCCTCATTCTGTACCCAGCCCCGTAGCCCTTCTGGAAAGACCCTCAGGCTAGCCCTGCACTGCAGGCCCTCCCAGGCAGCAGGCTACCACAGCAGGCCTCCCCAGAGGCAACAGTCCCCACAACGCTCTTGCCCGTGGCCACAGAACGCCATGATGATGTATTAATATGGCGTTGCTCCTGTTTCCGGGGACAGTGACAGGTAAGGCGTTTGGACCACGTGCTGCTGGGCCATATCCGTGTGGTAGTCTTTTACGGAGGCGCTGTCTTGCCTGTCTTCAAGAGGATAAAACCAAACAGCAAGGTTGTTTTCCCGTTGTAACTGCAGAGCTGGGGAGAGAACTCAAGGCATTCTAGGCAAGCAAGCGTCACTGAACTCCAGCCCCATCTTAACCAAAGAGGCTAAGTGTTGCGCAGTTCCCCTCGAGCCTGCCTCCGCCTGTTCCTGCGCAGGGCACACTGTTACGCATCTTTCTAGGCATGGAAACTTGGACTCCGATGAGTGGCAGGTACTCAATCTTTTTTTGGAAGTTTTGAAAACATCTTTGAAGTCAAACTTTTAAAAAACGAACAGAGAAAAGACTTCAGAGACCTGGGCGCAGTCAGGCTATTGTTAAATATCCACGAAGGGCCAGATCCTGGGAAGCTCTGCCTGGCTTGACGCCTCTCCCTGCCGCTTCCTGGTTTCTCCACGAAGCGACAGGGCTCAGGCCGAGCACCTGCTCCTTCCTTTCCTGCTCGCACTCCCAGGATTTCTACCTGGCACTGCTGCCTTTTGGACACAGACCCTCATCTGTCCCCAGCCCGGTCATTCCCAAACTGCTAACCTGGCTGTCACCCGGCTGTTACTGGTACCTTTGGGTTCACGTCTAATCTCAGTTCTAACTGCTGAGTCCCAAACCAGTCCTTTCTAGGTTGTATTTCCTAGCATGGCAACTCGTTCTCAGATTTGCTAGAGCTAAAATTGTTGAACTCAGCCTTCCTTCCTTCATACCTGTGTCTAATTGCTTATCAATACCGTTGGTCCCACATTCAAAATAACATATCTAGATCCTCGTTACTGTACCATTTCTCTGCTCCGAGGACTGTTATTTCTTCTTGGATCACTGTAAGTAACATCCTAATTGCTCGCCCATCCCCTCACTGAGGTCACGGAATGAGCCAGGGGATCCTGTTACCACATTAGTCTGCCAGTCCCTCCTTGGCTCCCCTCTTCTCTCAGAGTGAAAAATACCTTCTTCCGAAAATGTATTTTCTTAAACATTTAAAAGTATTTTTTCACTTTAAGTGTGTATTTTTCTTGATATGTATGTCTGCACCATGTGCATGTCTGGTGCCCTTGGAGGCCAGAAGAATGCACTGGATCCCTGCAGCCAGAGTTACGGGTGCCTGTGAGTCACCACGTGGGTGGTGGGAATTGGATGCTGGTCCCCTGCAAGAGCAACAATTGCCCTTAACTGCTGAGCTGCCTTTCCAGCCTCTGAGCAACTTATTTTTAAGATGGGCTACGTTGTTCAGGTTAGCCTTGACTTCCTGGGATCAAGCAAACAACCTGTCCCAGCCCCAGAGCAGTTCGGGTCCCTAGCTGCACATACCTTTGCCTAGCAGAACAGGATTCTTTACATTTCTGTGCGACCATATCACGACTTGATTTGCAACCTCCACTCTCTCCTCTCAAGGCTTCCTGCTCTTCCCAGAGTATTCCAGGGAATGCTTCACTCCACTTCACCCTGTGTGCCCCGTTTGCAATTCCTGCAACTGTCATGTGGCTGTTTCCCTCATCTCTTTCAGACCCTGTTCAGTAAGCCTTGCCACGCAGCTAGCGGACCTACCACTGCACCCCGTTTCTACTCTCGTGGGTACTTCTATGTTTGCTTCCTGTCTGGGTCCCCTCTGCCCACGGCAGACGCCTGGATCCCAGCACACGGCGGACCTGTACTGTGCATTTGCCGAATGAATAAAGACACTCACCTCACGTCATTGCCACCATGAGCGAAGGACCCAAAGCAGGCCGTGAGGACCTGCAGGAAGTGGAAGAGCAGGTGGACCTCTGCGGTGTCCTTCTCCTCCTTCTCCTCTTCCGTGGGGTCCTCGTGAGGCCGGTCGGGGTCCGCCAGCTCCGAGGCCAGCCTCATCTCCACGCCGCCCTCTTCCGCCTCAATCTCGGCCTCGGCCACCGCGTTGCAGTAGCTGGAGTAGCTGTCGTAGCGGAGCCTCTTCTTGGAGTAGGACACGGTGTCGCCTACCAGCTTCTCGCTGTCCTCGGGCGCGGACGAGGTGTCCAAGGCTCTGAAGGTGGTGTGCACCGGCATGCCGCAGATGGCCGCCGTGTAGCAGGTGTAGCTGTTGTTCCTCCGCAGCAGCCTGTAGTTGTTTTCCTGAGCTGGCTTCTCCTCGGGGCCCTTGTCAACGTGGATTTTGTGCAGCAAGTCTTTGTAGAGCCCCGAGTCTTTGTGTACGGTGTGGTAAACGTGACCGTCATTCCTCACGTGCCCTTCAAAGCCAAATGTGCCGTTGGAGACGGGGGACTTTGCAGAGCCGTGGGTCATGGACAGTGCCCGTCCTGAAAATAATTTAGAAGATGCCGATTTAGGGCAGGGGTAGGCCACTTGGTGGGGAATCACGGGCTTGGCGTGCACAAGGCTCTGGGTTGCGCCCTTGTCCATCAAAACAGAGTGACAGCATGAAACTTGGGGACACTTTTGTGTCTGTGCTCAGCCTGGCTGGTTGCCTCCTGAGGGCCTCCCCATGTTGTACCCAAGCTCTCCAAGCGAGCCTTACCATAGGCGGTCCGGGGGTGGTTCCCAGCAGATGTGCCTTCTGAGGCCCCCACAGCCTCCCCAGCCGGGCTAGTGAGCGGGACAGCGCTGTCGTCGCTGGCCTTGGCGCCAGGGAGCTCCTTAAAGACCGGGGACTCCGCTTCCTGGACTTTACCAAGGCTCTCATCAGAAGTGCGCGATAAAGCAGTTTGCTTTTCTAATTTTCCTAGAGAAAACGAAGAGGTAAGTTCAGATTTTGGAAATGCATTCTTTTTATTTTTGAAATAAATATTAAAATGTGAACCTGTCTCTTCAGACATTAGTATTTACCCTGGAAACAAAACCTTATAGCTGGAGTGAGGGAATAAAACAGAAACTTCAGTCAATGAGCTTGAAGACAGCTACCAAGTAAATGACAGGCACTTACGCGGGTCTCTGCCAGGACCGACATCCTATAAATCTACAACGCTCCGAACAAGGAGATCCCATTTACTCAAAAAACAAAACAACAAGGGAGCCGGGTCACATCCGCTGGACCTGGAGCCACAGACAGTTGTGAGCTGCCGTGTGGGTGCGGGGAACCGAACCCAAGTCTTCTACAAGAGCAACAAGTACTTTAAGCTTCCGAGCTACCTCTCCGGGCCTTTTATTATTTTAAAGTTATGAATACATGTGTTTGCGTGTCTGTGTATGTGCATGTGACTGCAGTGTCTAGAGAGGCCAGGGGCACTGACCTCCCCGGACCTGCAGCCACAGGCAGTTGTGAGCTGCCGGGTGGGTGCGGGGACTCAGATCAAAACTGAACTTGGGTTCATGTTCTTAACTGCTGAGCTGTCTCTCCAGCCCCATAAAATTTCTCAAAATGTTTTTTTAAAATTTATTTCTTCTTCTACTCTAGTATAATATATCTGACACCCTCCTCCTGTCCCTCTGATCCTCCCAGCTCCCCCGTCTTTCCTCTCCCCCAGATCTATTCCCCGCCTCTCCCCAGGTAAGAGCAGTCCTCCCAGGGTTACTGCAAGGGCACAGGGCACAACAAATGGAACAAGGCTGGGCACTAATCCCTACATCAAGGGTAGACTAGACAACCCAGCAGGAGGAAAAGGGTCCTAAGGGCAGGCAAAAGGGTCAGAGAATCCCTCCCCACACACACACACACATACTCCAGCCTGTAAGAGCTCCACAACAACACCAAGCCAGGCAATCACAAGGAGACCCTGCTGTGTCAGGCTCTGTGAGCCCCCAAGAGTGCTGGTCAGTTGATGTCATGGGGCTTGTTCTCCTGGTGTCCTTGACCACTCTGATCCCCGCCATCCCTCCCCCCCTCTTCCTTGGGGTTCCCCAAGTTCTGCATGATATTTGGCCCATAACATTTCTTAGTTCTAAAGTTTACATACAGTAAGCTGACTTTCCATGTGTGTATGATTCTGAGTTTACAAAGCACCTCTCCGATGAGGGCATGAGGAGACCCCAAACTCTCCGCTCTCTCCTGGTGGTCAGACCTTATGCTCAGCCCTACCTGAGACAAGCATTTGCTTGTCTTTGACGCTCCAGTTTTGCATTTTCCAGAACGTCTTCTAGATGAAACCAAAATTTATGCAGTTGTCTGAGAAGGCTTCTTTTACTTGGCACACTGCCTTTGAGATTCACCCATGCTGCCACAGAAATGACAGCTGGTTCTTGTGACTGCTGAGCCCTGGAGCAGGGCCATCACTTTATCCTGCGGATAATCTACGTGTGTGTGTGTGTGGGGGGGTCTGCTCTGGGTAACAGTGATAAAGGTGCTACAAACTGATTTTTGCGTGCACTTAGGTTTTTATTTATTGGGGGAAACACCTAGGAGTGGTTCGAAGAACGCTTCTGGCCGGGCAGTGCCTGTGTAATCTAGGAACCACCCGGCCGTGTGCTTCTGTGCAGAAGCCACTCAAACAGGTGTGAAGCGATATCTTATGGTCATTACACTTTGTATTCCCAGACTGTTAGTGACACTGAACTTTGTATGCGTTCTCTACTCTAGTGAAAGGCGTGTTCAAATACTGTGCTCTATCTGGAGAGACAGCTCAGAGGTTAAGAGTGAGTAGGATTGCTCTTCCGGAGGACCCAAGTTTGGTTCCGAACGCACCCTCTGGGTGGCTCACAAACAGCCTCTAACCCCAGCTGCAGGGTTATCAGACACCCTTGCCCTTTATGGGCACCTGCGTTCACACGCACAAACTCCCACACACGGCTGCACGTGTATAAATGGTTTAAAATAATAAAAAATTAAAAAATATTTCGCTCATGTTTTAGGTGGCTTTTTAAAAAAAAATTTCTTAGTATATTTTTCATGACCCAAAGTTTCCCTTAATGGTGTTTTCAGAGAGCAACAGTTTTCAATTTTCATGTTGTATAATTTGTAAATTTCTTCTGTGGATCATGTTTGGTGTCACGGAAAAAGCTCTTTGCCTAACCAAGATCACAAAAACTCTTACCTTCCTAAAAGGTCTTTAATCATACTTTTATATTTAGATTTGTGGTACATTTTGATTTAATTTTTAAATAAGGCATAACATTTATAATAAGACTCTTTAAAATGACTGTTTTAGTTAATTAAACAGTCAATTAATTTTGTTTGTTTCTGAGATAGCGTATCATATAACCCAGGTGGGCTTCAAACTCGCTGTGTAGCCCAGCCCGGGCAGGTGACAGGGTGTGTCCCCACATCTGCCTCAGGGCGTTGCTCTGGTGTATGGACACCCAGTTATCTCAGAGCCTTCTGTTCAAGGACCAGGTTTTCCCCATGAATCACCAGTTTTGAAATATCTGCCATATTGCGTGTGTCTATCTCTGGAATCTGTCTCTTTACAATGCCACACCGCCTTGTGGTCTCATAATAAGTCTTGAAGGCAGGAAGTCTCAGTCTTCTAACTTCAAAACTTGGCTATCTTAGTTTCTTTAGCTCTCTGCATAGATTCAAGAGCTTAAATCTAGATCTATACAATATTATGCTGGGATCTTAATTAAATTTATGTTATGTCTACAAATCAATTTGGGAAGAATCAACACCTTGGCTACCCTGAGTCCTCCATTTCAAAAGTGTCTCTTCATTTATCTTGGTCCTCTTTTAAACACAGATTTTCAAACTGAGATCTATCCACACTGGAATAAAATTACAGGGTCCACTCTGCAGCCAATCCGCCACGAATCTATAAGAATTCAAGTTATTTCCCTTGGACATGCTGGTCTTCTCCTTTGAGCCATTCTTGCCATAAAGTGCTATCTTTTATGGTAATTGTTTGCATTTTACCAAAGACAAGTGTTTTCTACCGAGCTAGCAGAACCTGGCTATATTTGGCTGGCTGAATAACCTGGCTATAGAGTTACTCTTGGAAACACTAATGGCGCTCCCGTGGGTCACTGATTACCAAGGAACCATACGATCCAGAAACACAAGTGGAGAGCCAGAAGCCCGAGCTCGCGTCCCAGTGAGGTTCTGGGGACTTTGGCAGCCTCCAGTTCCTCTACTCCTAAGGATACTTCTTTGCTGACATGGAAAGTCTCGGCGATCAAGAGCAGTTTTGTGATTTGCAAGGATAAACAGCTGCTTACCTGCTATTTTCCTCTTCATCCACGGACACACGAAGAGCCACACGAAGAAGGCAAAGAGCAGAGCGACGCCAAAGGAGATGAGTGCGATGGCCCATATGGGGAGGGTCAGCCCCAGCTCTGGAAAGGAAGCGGACACGGTGTCGGTGCTGGCAGGCCCGAGAGCAATGCATCTCTACCCCCAGCTAAGGCAAGACGCCCGGAGTTGGTATTTAATGAAAACCTCAAGGAAATGAAACCGAACCAAACACACTGCACACCTGGGGGCAGACAGCAGGACTGTGCTTAGGACGCACCATGGGCCTGTGAATTTGTGCTTCTTAGGAATTAATTATTAAAATGCTACCACTTTGGCATGGACAGTCTAGGAAGTTTGGTATAACACTATTTGCTGTCTACATTGTGTCAGTATCTAAGCTGACTGGGCAAACATGGTGCTCGTGGCCCTGTGTCCTAACAGACGGCCCCTGTCGCCCATGGGAAACGGTGGCTCTATGGGAGCTGCGGCTTGGGCTGGGCTGCCTTCTGGCTCTTCGCTCACCGCCAGCAGCTCTATTTTACACGGATGCCGTACCACTCTGGTCACGCGCACCTCTTTACAAGTCCGCTTCGAAGTAACTAAAACTCTGGGTATGGTAATGCACGCCAATAATTCCAGAACCAGGGCAGCAAAGGCTGGAGGGTCATTGTGTTAAAGTCTCGTAGAACAAAACACGTCCAAACGAAACAAAATGAAAACCCCACAACCGATCAAAGGAAAGGCCTTACAGAAGTACGAGTTTAAGGACATCGCCCTTCCGATGTAACTCTTCCTCAAAATGCCAGTTTAAGGACTTACCGTGCAGGGAACCTTCCCAACAAAACCCAGCAACGCTGGGAGTAGGCGAGGACAGGGCAGCACCCTGACTTGGACCTACTGGGGTCAACAGGTGACTTTCAGAAATATCTACAGGAATAAAACTTCAACATTCATGCTCACACATGGACATGTATATACATACATAGACCGGAATGAATACCTTACCCCGGCTCTATTTTTTTTTAAATCGTGTGTGTGTGTGTGTGCGCACGCGTGTGTGCATGAGCGTGCATGTGCATGTGTGTATGAGCGTAGATGGCTGTAAAGGCCAGGGGTGTTGATCCCTGGAGCTGGAGTTATAGGAGGCTGTAAGATGCCTGACACGGGTGCTAGGAACTGAACACAGCCCCTTGGAAGAACAGCGCAGCTCTTAACCCCTGAGCCATGTCTCTGCCTCCTTCCTCGACACTATTTCTATATTGTATTTCTAATACTAAGAACCTTTAGGCTAGCCAACACATGCATCGTTACGGAGATGTAAACAGTTCATAGCATATAGTCACAGCATGCATACAGGCACAGGAGGTAGCCATGTGTGATTAGAGCAAGTTCTGGAGAGAGGACACCCAGTGTTTTTACCAAGCTGGCTGCATCATTTGGTTCTTAGGCTTAGAAACAAACAGTAGTCATGCTGACCTGGTCACAGGCTTCCAAGAAAATGCATGAGCCTGAAACAGTAGTGGGAAGCCAGAGGCCTGCTATGTGTTCATTTCATATATTTAGAGCCAATAACTTAAAAATATATAGTTAAGAATGTCATTTTTGTAAATTGGAAGCACTTTTAATTTTGAAAGATAAAGTTTTAGTGATATTGCCTTAACTATTTTGTACAAACAAATCAGTTCAAAGTCACTCAAAGTATTACTACGCATTCTGACAACAGTAAGAGGTTATAGGATGCGTACCAAGCACAGGAGGTCAGAATGAATGTTCATGAATACTAAAAACCAAACCCAGACCTCCCTGGGTTGTTTACGGTTAGCAGGTGGCAGCTGGGTTTAGACATTTAGATGGATCCACTCCCGAACTCCAGGGACAGCAGGGAGCTGTGGGCTCAGAACCTCCTCGGCCCACAAGTGCTAACTAGCAGCCCAGTACAGTTCCTCTACGGCTCTGCCCATGGACTTGCTCATAGGACCATGCAAGGGAGCTCTCACTGGACTATGTGTACCCATGAAACCCTGTCTCAAGAAAAGAAAAGACAGAAAACAAAAGGAAAACAATGTATGAACAAAGCAAAATATTTCTTCTAAATAGAATACTTTTGGGCTGCTTCATATACAACAAAATTTGTGACTGAGTACTTTGTATTGGATCATCTTCCCAGTGAGGCTCTCAAATTGTTTCAAATATTTACAACTTCAGGGGACAACCAGGCACCATGGCTGCTTCCCACTGTGGACGGACAAAGTAGGGCACAGCTTGAATAGCCGTGTTCACTCAGCCAAAAGCGCTGCCAGGAGCCAGCGCTGTGAGCCCGGGACTCGTTTCCAGCTCACACCACTGAATGGTCTTTCACCTCACGCTCATTTTTCTCAACAACAAAGATATGATAAATAGTGATTCAGTGCTAACCCCAAACGTTCTGGTTCTATTCCAAACTCCCCAACGGTTAGAAGCATATTAAAATTATTTAGGGAAGAAATGACAGGATTTTTAATAATTTCATTGTCAGTATTTTGTTCTGCTTCTAATTTTTTTTAACGTATGATAATCATTAACACAATCTACACACTGAATTAAGCATACTAAAATTAGTACGGCTTTAGCCCAGACCAGTTGACTTCTACCCACTGCTCACCACTCCTTCCCTACAACCTTCCCTGTCACAGACTCGATGCAAGCTCTACATTGTTTTAATTTTGCACATTATACATGCTTTTAAAAATAAGGACCACAGTGAACTGAATGATTTACAATTACAAAGTGTCTCTATCATCCTTTCCCTTGGCACACTTTGCAGGGAAAGTGTGTTGTTTGTTGTGTATCTTTCCAGGCGTTTTCCAGATATACATAGAGTTTTACCAAGAGTTGGAAGGAGGAGGGTAAGGGGGAGAATTTAGGGAGGGACAGCTAACACTAAGGGCCATTTGAGAGGCCATATGGAAACTTGCTACAGTGGAAGCATCTTAAATTATATACATATGTGGAAGAAATCTAAACAGAGTCACCAAATAATGGGGGAGACAAAGCCCCAACTGGACATCTTTCACCGCCAACTAAAACCTCCAGTGCTAAGAATGGGTAACATCTAATTGAACTGTTGGCCAAAGGGGCCCCCATGGAAACATCTAAGCAACTCAGGCTAATGCCAAGGCTGTTCATTGTACAAGCTACCAGAAAGGCCCCATTGCTGAAGACAGCACCTGCATACCTCACTGAACACAAAGAAGTTGAGCTGGAGAATGACTAGAATCTTTACCTCCCTGACTAGTGTTCACGGTACTAAGAAGTACTCTGCATGCTATCAGGGGAGAATGGTAAACACAAACCCTGCTACAAACCCTTCAATCCACAACGGTGACCTGATGCATGACACGCTGGTGCAGTGGTGGCACAAACGTTGTGGGCGTAACCAACCGCCAACGGGTTGGATTCAAGGCCCACCTCACGGAACAGAACTCCTGATTGACGCTGCTCAGGTGAGACTAGATAGGCCATGGGCCTAGAGGAAAACCAAATACTACTGTTCTGCTAAAGATACATAGCAATAAAATGACTCCTACTGACATTCTGTTATACCCATAGATCAGTGTCTCGCTCAGCCACCGCCAGAGAAGTTTCCTCCTGCAGGAGGTGGGAACTAACACAGAGACCCTCAACTGGACAAAGTGCAGAGACTGAGAGACCTTAGAAAGCTCAGTCCTAAATGGGACGTCAGCATCCAACCCTTCACTCCCTCCGAGATCAGGAATCTATGTGGAAGAGGAGACGGAAAGATCGTAAGAGCCAGAGGGGACACAGTGTCTTCCAGACACAACAGAACTGACACACGTATGGACTTGCAGAGACAGTAGCAGTATGTACAGAGCCTGCACAGGTTCAAGCCAGTCGGGGTCCCGGCACTAAGAGGGGGAAGTGGACACAAGCTCTCATCCCTAACAAGAAGCTATCTCCAATTGACAACTGCTAGCAAAGGAAAAGCTCGTTTTCTCCAGTGGAGTCTCACTGGGTATACAAATCACACTTAGAGGAGGCTCCATGCCCAGTTGTAAATGGCCAACTCAAAATGAACTCAGTGGTATTTTTGTGCTGAGGCCTATGAGTATCCCTGATGCTAAATAGAGTCTGCCTGACAGAGATCTGAATTCTTTAGCTGGGGACGTATTAGTCCATCAGCTATATTGCTCCCCTTCCTTGCTGAATTTTCATCATTAAAGAGAATGTGGCCTTGGTGGCTGAGACAGGAATGTAGTAGCTTCAGGCAGAAACCTTGCAGGCCCCTTTTTCCCTAAGCCCTGGCATACTGCCCCGGGACAGGTGTTAATGCTCCAGGAAGAGATAGCCTTTAATATTAGCACACCAAAAAATGAATCCACACCAGAAGAGCTGCCAGCAAGAGCCTACAAGCCACTGGTGTCTCAGATGTTCTTTTCAGATGCTCTTTGTATATACCTCAGGTTTTACAGGTTTGCAGGCCACCAGGAAGAATGAGCTGGCTCCATCCTGGATCGCACCTGCACACCAGGAAGGCCCCTGCTGAGATGACTGGGCCCTTAAAGTTCTCATCGAGCAGCAATGCTCTCTCTAGGTGGCTCCATTCTAGCAGTGCCCTCTCCTACTCCTTTCTCCCCTTGATATGTGCACTGTTAAATTTTCCTATTAAAAACGCTTCTGCGTTTTTATTTCTAAAGTGCAATTGTGCGTGTCATTTCTTAAAGCGTGTAAGCCTGCCATGTCTGAGTTCCATAAAGAATGAACTACTGTGTTCATTTGCCATAATTCTCCTTTTCGCCCGTATTCCCCCCGAGTGGAGCCCCGAGAAGCCCTCTGCAGAAAAGGCTGGTTCCCTCTGCATTTTTATAGTTGGTTTTTTGTCTTACTAGCCTTTTGTCTGTATGTTATGGTTTACAATTTCGTGTTTGGTACGTGTCTGTGAACGCATGTGTTTCTTATGCGGTTTTCTTTGTTTTGTTTTATTCTGGTTTGTTTGTTCTTATTTCCCTGTTTTCTAAAGAAAGAGAGAAAGAAGGCATGGTACTGGATGGGTGAGGAAGTGAGGAGGGTTTGGGCGGAAATAAGGGAGGGGAAACAGTGACTGAAATACATTCTCTGCCGAAAGTGAATTCAAGTGAAACCTTGAGTCTTGAATACGTGTACACATAGATGCACACATAGGCTCGCCTGCTCTTCACTGCTTTAAATCATAAATGAAGCCATTATGTTGTTGTTTTTTTTTAATTTAAGATCAACATTTTAAAGCATTAGAAGAGCCATATATGAAAAACGAATGCAGGGAAACTTGAAGAAATGAGTCATAATTTGAACTAAACATGGTAGTTTTTAATTTGTCCTATAGTTGGAATTTTAAGAATATAGCAGCAGCTTTTGAAACCAGGCTGCACTTGTAAATATTTTGGGAACACAAAAGTAAACGTAAAGAACTTTGCTTTGACTCTAGCCCTTGACAGCAACTGGAGACGGTCTCACGGGGCTAGCCCTCACCACAGCTGAGCTTCGCCACAGCTCGGAAGCTACAGCAGCCATGGAACCCAGAGATCCCTGCGAGGAAGCTGCCTTCTTACCAAGGCTTTGGAGGCCTGATAGGTTCCAGTGAGTCCAGTGAGACTTCCTTGGGCTTGGGTAAGAAGCGGCTAGGACTGGAAGACATGGAGGAAGAAGGGAGAAGACGAAGCAGAGAAGAGAGAGAGATGGAGAGGGAGGAGACAGGATGCGGAGAACAAAACAAAGATGGAGGAGGGAAGAGGTGATGGAGAGTAGAAAAGAAAGAGGAGGAGAAAAAGGATGAGGAAGAGGGAGAGGAGGAGGGGGAGGGAGAGGAGGAGGAAGAGGGAGAGGAGGAGGAGGGGGACAGGGAGGGGGAGGGGGAGGGGGAGGAGGAGGAGGACGGAGAGGACGGAGGTGGGGGAAGGAGGAGGTTCCTGCTGATGCAGCCAAGTCTCAAGATCAGGATTTTTCTAGGAAAGCCAGAAACCAGGCTGGGTTGTGTCTGAGGATTCATTTACTGATAGAAAGGAGTGGGCAGGGCCAGGGGTGGGGTGTGTGTGTGTGTGTGTGTGTGTGTGTGTGTGTGTGTGTGTGTGTGTGAGAGAAAGGATTTTCTGTGCCATGTGTGCCCCTGTGTGTGCACTTTGCAGAAATGAAGTGAAGAAAGATGGCTAGTCAGAGCGTGTTAACAGTACTCATCACCTGAGAGCTATAATAGAGAAGTAATGTTTAGCAGGGAGGTGATTAGTCAGGTGTGGTTCGCACCCGGGGCCCCAGCTACTCAGGAGGACCCTTTAATCAAAGGAATTCTGGAACCGCCTGGGCGGCACAGCGAGGTCCTACCTCAGAAAGGAAAACAAAGAAAGTGCCTAGTGTTGCAGCCCTGGGCCTCTCACATGAGGCCCTGTGGAGACAGACCGCAGAGCCCCATGCTCAGTGCTGGCCAGCTGCCTTTCTGATGTTAGCACCAGTGGTGCTGACGCAGCTGGCCCTCACTCCGACGTTCAAGTTGTATGTACCTGTCCTTTATTTTCTGCCTCTGTTCTTGCTTCTTAGTCTGTCCAGATGCCAGGGGACGACTGTTGATTTTATTATAACGCTTTCTGTTTATTTACATTTGCCTGTATTCTTGGCATCTCTTCCTGTTCTTTTGTCCGCCTTTCTACTACACAGCTATTGCACAAAGACAGCCATCTTGCCGGTAGAGTGGATTATTCTGGGGAAATGAAGCTGTATGGTGATGAGACGCCAAGGAAGATGTGCATACTCACCGGCTTGTCGTGAGAAACAGGTCATAAGTAGATCACATGGAGCTGATCTCCAGGTGGATCTACCATAACCAATCCCACTCTGAGGATGGGAAACAGACCCTCAGCATTAGTCCGAGTGACGTGCAAAGCTCAGGACCAGAATTTACCTAGCCGAGGACCCAGGGTCTCAGTTACGACGTTCTACTGATGTGTACAACAGCTTAAGCAACCTGGCACATTTGGAATATAACAAGTTCTTTCTCTTAAGTTCTCCTAAAATTACCTTTCAATATTTTTGACAGCCTATCTCTGTATTCACTGTATGCTTATGTTAGAGGAAGCCACCGCCACATGAGGAATGTTAAAAATCTACACGAGGATGCTGCGGATTATTACTCAATAGTTCCAGTACCAGGGTTGGTGTGTGGGGTGTGCAACTGTTCATGTAGGAATATAGCCAAAGGCCGGGCAATGGTGGCACACACCTTTAATCCCAGCACTCAGAAGGCAGAGGCAGGTGGATCTCTGTGAGTGAGAGGCCAGGTCTACATAGTGAGTTCCAGGGCAATGGAGAGAGAGACCCTGTCTAAAAACAACAAAAACAAACAACTATGTCTCCATAAATAAGTAAGGAAATCGCAGTCTGTTTCTTGAAGGGATACGGAGGAGGCCGGGCATTTCCCACAGTGCCCGGCATGTGATGAACTCAGCATGTGTTAGGGACTATTTCATTATCAACAACCATAAAAAGCCTTGCTTTTTAGCTACAATGTGGCAGCAAGTCCTGTGACATCTTGTCTTCACACTTTCCCGTATTTGTATGAAAATATTCTCACTTCAGGTTTCAGTGGGACTCGCACAGAAGAGAAGCCAGTGGTCATGGTTATGAAGGCCCGGCCATACACAGATGAGCACTGTACCCGAGTGCTGGGACTACAGACACGTGCCACTGTCTGTCCCTCCCCAACCCAAAGTCAGAAGAGAAGGAGAAGGCATACTTCTGAAAAGAAAATCATCCTAGTTCCAGGACTAACGGTTTGACAACGCCCTGGGAGTTTCTGTATTCGCAGCTGTAGACCACCTCTGACCCATCTTTCCCATCCTTGACACCTGGCCCACACGAGTGCTGCCCCTTCTCCTGACCCTCCATGGCTGTGAGAACATGTCCTGAGACTCAGAGAGTTTCAGTCGGCTGCTAGGGCAACATAGTCGGGTAGGGCAGAATGGGATTTCACTATTTAAGGGGAAAGCCTCTTGTTCTGTATTTCACGTCATCGTTCCGGTAATAGATCAAGGAAATAGATTTGTTTTTTTTTTTTTTTTAACTACTCCACAATGACTGTGAACAATGCTTTTTATTGTTAGCCAACACCAATGCTAGCTGCAAAGCAAGTCAATGCTGTTCAATGATTATACGCCTTCTTGTAGACTTAAGGTCTCACGGAGGGGGGTCTTACCTGGTGCTCCTGTGTACATGATGGAAAAGACATTTATTGCTATCGTAGCAGCGTAAAACAGAGGAAGTGCCCGCAGGCCGTTTGGAACAGGGTCCTCCTGTGTGACAATGAGTAAAATGGGCGGTCAGGACCGGGAACATCTGGGAGACACACAATCAGAACAACATGAGTCCTGGCTATGGGGAAGCTGGCGTGGTGCTGCTGGGAGCTGCGCATCGGCTGTGGCCATCTCTTCCCAACAGACACAGGTCCGGCAAGCCCCACCTGCGGCCAGCAAGCACACGAGAGTGCCGGAGTCACACGGGCTGACAGCCTTAGAGAACTGTTACAGAAGTCCCCGCCTGAGGTCCCAAGCCCAGTTTGGCCTCCTCCAAACCTGTAGTGCTTCCTTCTCCTGCTAAGATCATCTTTGCAAACTAAAAGTCTACCTTCAACAATTATTTGTAGACTCTCTACCCTCTGAGGAGTCTAGAGAGTCAAGTGACAGCCACCACAGCATTGATGGTAGGTTTTATGTGACTCTACGGCTAGACATATGTTTAGCTGTATTAACATACACAAAGCAGGTTTGGAGAGATGGCTCAGCAGTTAAAAGCACTGGCTGCCCTTCAAGAGGACCTGGGTTTGATTCCCAGCCTCTACATGTAGCTCGCAGCCGTCTCTAACTCTAATTCTAGGGGATCCAATGCCCTGTGTGATCAACAGGCAGACATGTGCTACAGACATTCTTGTAGGCAGAACACCTGCACACATTAAACAAAAAAAGAAAAAAATATATATTTATTTCAGGGACAGCGAGATGGCGCTGAAGTAAAACACTCACTATCCGATAAGGATGATCTGAGTTCAACCTCTAGAACTCAGGTGAAGGTGGAAGGAAGGAAATGACCTCTGAAAGTTGACCTCTGACCTTCACGAGCACCCGATACACAGTAACGCTAAGTCAACTGTATAAAGCAAACATTTTCCCATGTGCTAAGATTTTCAAAATCTTTTTATAAGGTATAGTACTTAACCTCCAGCTACTAAAGTTAGCAAGAATTGTGGGCTTTCTGTGTGATGAAAGGTGGATTTGTAATGCTGGGCTCTGGAGATGACATTCTCTTAGCATAGCCACAAGAATAGCACTGAATGTGTTTGAGATGAACTTATACCTGAGAAGCTGTAAACTTTTTAAAAAGTTATTTATTTTTACTTTAGGGTATGGATGGGTGTTTTTTGCCTGCATGAATCTATGTGTATCACAGGCATGCAGTGCCCATGAAGGCCAGAAGAGGGCGTTGGAACTCTGAGACTGGAGTTGCAGATGCTTATGAACCCTCATGTAGATGCTGGGAACTGAACGTAGATCTTCTGCAAGAGTAGCAAGTGCTCCTAACTGCCGAGCCATCTCTCCAGCCCCTACAAATGCTACTGTAAGCAGATCTATAAAAGAATTTTGAAGGAATAATATAGGCTAGAAACTCATCAAAGCAGTACTAGTACACAGTTGCTACTTAAATCTTTGAAAAAGTGATTGATCTCTAAAATATATACTCTGAAACGCCACCTATTAAGATCAAAGGACATTTAGATACAAACTCTGGAGTGAGCTGTGGTGGTAGGAAAGGTGAAGACCACTTCAGAGACAGGACTGTGGAATCAAGCATTGCACACACGGAGGGTGCTAGCGGAGTAAGCCGTGCAGCTCAGGAAACGTTCTGGAATGCCTCAAGTCAGCACTGGCGTTGGTCCAAGGGCTTGTGTTGAATGGTAGTGAAGCATAAAGAAAAGAGAGACAGGAGAGGCTTCTGCTGTGTGAGAGCTCTACCCACGGCAGGCAGAGGAGGTATGAGGGGGGCAAACACTACAGCAAAAGCTGAGCTGGGGAAACGGTGCACACAGAGCTCACACGCCACCTGGGAGGAGCCACATGAGGAGCCCTGACTGAAGACCACATAGGCCCTGCTGTCGCGGGCTCCGAACGCATTATTTTCTTGGGAGCCACGGCTGTCTGAGGACAGTCACAAAGTAAAGGTCTCCTTGGGACCTTTCTCCCTTTCCTTCTCCTGTTTCTCCTTCTTACACATCCATTTGTCACCTGTCACTCATCCCAAAATATAGCATATTCCCCGTCCCTCCCTCTGCCCTCTCTGAGCATCCACACAAGTGAACAGGAAGGCTGAATAGGAATGGGATGTGTTTGAACACGCAGTGGGCAAGGCAAGATGGCAACGACAACCGGCTCAGGCTACGGTTGGTGTTTCCAGAAAACCTGAGCTCCCTGCACTGAAATTGGGCATTGGGTCAATTTCAGGGGGCTAGGGTGAGGGGAGCAGAGTTGGTTGGAGTAGAGTGCGATGGGGTTGGCTGGGGTATTGGGTGGGTGCTGGCTAGCGTACAGTGGGCTGGCTGGGGTGAGCTGAGGTGAGGTTGTTTCGGGTGGGGCGGAGTGGGCTGGGGTGGTGGGCTAGGGTTGGAGAGGAGAGTGGTGGCTGGGATGGGGTACGCTTGAGTGGTGGTTGGGGTAGTGGGCTGGGGTGAGGGGTGGGGTGTGTCTCGTGTGCAGGTAAGTGCTAACAACATCCTTTTGCAGAATTATCTGTGGGAATTCAAACTGTACAAGAAGAGATGATCATTTTAAAAAATAATCCTTTAAGAAAGAACTGATTTGAATTTTATCTCTTCAGAAATGGGCATTTTCCTGTTCTTATCTTTCCCTATTCTTTATAAATACAGTGTTCAGGCACAGTAGATCTGTTTCTGGTTTCTGGAATGAACCCTCCTGATAGTATGAATAATGGAGAGAATGGGAAAGAGGGAGAGGGAACCATGAGACTAGAGATTATGAATTCAGAACTTGCCTCTCACCTGAGCAGAGACTGGGCTGGAGACGCTCCGTGGCATCGTTTACTCTTAACTAGCTGCTAATGCGCATCTTTAAAGGTGGTTAATTACACAGGAAGGCACTGCAGTTCAGAGTGACTGAGACACTCATCATTCCTATCCCACAGATCGCACGGCAAGCAGGCAGGAAGCAGCAGGTAACACACCACACACTACCAAGTGTGGCGATGAGCAAAGGGCTCGGAGGGGAAAGGAAAGCTGCCAACTCTGGGTCAGGAGAGGTGCGCTGGGAAATGACATCAGGAGGCTGGAGAGGGCGTTCTGGCTGAGGACAGAGTCTAGGCAGAGGGAACAGTACGGGTGAAGGCCAGTAGCCAAGATGTAAACTAACCTTAACACGGCCAATCCTAGCCTAGGGGAAGAACGTTAAGACAAAATGATGACGACATTTGTGTTTACCGACGACATTTGTGTTTACCCCACAGAATGAATCCTTCAATGGCTAACAGTCAATGCTAAGAAAACAGAGTTATGTTTTCAAGCAACACATGGATGAAAGAAGGTATGTCCCCAACGTATTGAGCGATCCGTGTGGAAGACATTCCAAGGCTCCCAGGAGATGCCTGAAACCCAACCCTGTATACACTAATTCAAACACACACACACACACACACACACCTATGGCAGACTTACAATGAGGCACAGGAAGAGACTAATAACAACACAGTAACAGAAAACAATCATGACTATATACATGTTTAGTTATGTGAACGTGCCTGTTCTCTCCGGAAGTACCTATCTACCACACCTCCTCTAACGATGTGAGACGATGACCCCGTGCGCCTAACTGAAAACGGCAAAACGTGGAACTGTGAATGGGGAGGGCAGCCAGTAGCACGTAACACAGCCAGTGAGTGTGTGTTCTAAGGGCTGGAGAGTCGGCTCAGTGGGTGTAAGTGCTCTGGGGACATGCCCAACAACCCAAGTTCGATTCCTGGAAACCATGTAAACGCAGAGAGAACCGACTCCACAAAGTTGTTCTCTGATTTATCAAGTATTCAATAAGTCAACCAGGTGTCCAAGGACGAATCAAAGAGCTAGGAAACACGATCTATGGCTATATAGTGCAGGATCTCATTCATCCTGCTGCTTGCCACGGTTAGAACCAGAGGACACTGTGCAACATGGAATCAGCTAGCCACGGAGAGCAAAGTGCTGCAGAGTGAACACTGATCACATGCAAGTCCAGGGCAGAACGAAGGTCACTAAAGGTGGGAAGGGAACATAGGGAAGAGCAAAGAAAGCATGGGTAATGGCTACAAAAATGAGTTAGAAGTAGCTGGCTGTAACTCGGATCCTGTATGCTCCCCACAGGCACTAGCAGGAGGCGGAAGAACAGAGAGACGGGCATAGTGGAAGTGAGGCTCTGGGGACGGGCCCCTGAAACCAGACAGAGTGGAGACACAGGAAGGGCCCCAGGTGGACGGATCTCCTCCACATGATGGACTGGGCTACCGGGTTCAAGCAAGAGACACAAATCACCCACCATGCGCTGAAACCTTTGAAATTCTCTCCAGATTCAAAAGAACACCTCCTCCCCCTTGCAAGTTGTTTACTTCATGTATTTCCTTGCAGCGACGGGAAGCCACAGACACTTCCAATGCTACACTCAGAACAGGGCGACTGCAGTCTCTGACGATCCATTATCTATTTCAAAGTTACTAGGCTTAGAAGTTTGAACGTTCTCCTTTGTAGGCAGAAACGATCATCTCGGGTGACAGAAATGCTGTTTTGACCATTATACATTGTCTACATGCATTAAATATAATATCGTACGTCACACAGTACAAATGCTTTTTGCAAATTAAAGAATAAATTTATAAAAGAAACAGAGACACTGCAACAACCCTTCGATAGTCAAATAAGAAAACACGATCAAACTCTTTTGCCAGAATAATGATCTCAATAAATTCTACTATTTTTAAATTTTATTTTATTTTATTTTAGACAGGCTCTCATCATGTATCCCTGGCTGGCCTGGAACTCACTATGTAGACCAGGCTGGCCCTGAACTCAGAAACCTGCCTACCTCTACTCTCTTAATGCTTGGACTAAAGGCACTTGCACCACGCCCGGCAAATTCTAATTTCGGTTTTTGTTTTCTGTGTTTCTTTTTTATCCTTCTCTTTAATTAAGCCACTGTTTCTCCACTGAAAATGAGAAAGCTTCTGTGCTTTCTGCCTGTTCGACACAAGCTAAGCTCATCTGGGTGGAAGGAACCTCGACTGAGAAAATGCCTTCATAAGATCTGGTGGTGAGCAAGCCTGTAGGGCATTTTCTTAATTAGTGATTGGTGTGGGGAGGGTCCCGCCCATTGTGGGTGGGGCCACCCCAGCTGGTGGTCCCGGTTATAAGAAAACAGGCTGATAAGGCCGTGAGGAGCAAGCCAGTAAGCAGCACTGCCTCATGGCCTCTGCATCAGCTCCTACTTCCAGCTCCTACCTGCCCTGTTTGAGTTCCTGCCCTGACTTCCCTCCGTGAAGGACTGTGATGTGCAAGTCAAATAAATAAACCCTTTCTCCCCATGCTGCTTATGGCCAACAGCAGAAACCTAAGACAGCACCTTTACATTTGCGTAAAGAGACTACCCAGCTGTTTTTAACTAATAATTTCAAAATCTTAACACTTTTATTGTATTATTTTTAACAACCAGGTATAATCGCCTTTCATTTTTGAGGTCTGAGCCCAATTTCTGGGGTGTAGGCTAACGAACTAAATTATAGAGCCACAAAGCAGCACTTGTGTGCTCAGCTCTGGAACGTCCTGGCCCTTCGCTGGGGCTCCTGACTACTCATGACAACCTCTGACTCCAACTCCGGGAGCTGTGGCTTGGCAATGAAAATGCAATTCTCCCACTGACCTACTGTTACTAGTTTCTAGTGAGTACTAGAACTATTTAGAACTAGTTAGTACTGAAACTAGTTCTAAAGTTTATTTAAAAACAGAAACAACAACAAAAACCACTCCACCTACCTTTGTTAAGATGAACATTCTGATTAGTACAAACAGCACGCCAGACATGAAACCAGACAGAAGTGGAGATATAAACCAGGAAGCAACTGAAGGGTTAAAACAAATATTCAGTGAATGTCTATAATATCATGTCATGTCATGTCATGTCATATCATATCACAGACAAGTATATTTAAACAATGCAACAATAAGCAATATATTGCATATATTACCACATTTGCCAGAACTGTTTGCCGTAAGTCAGAGCTCAGCCAGCCCTCCCTCTTGTAGAGTTCTCCTCACACACAAACACGGCCACAGCTGGTTATACTGCTCGGTTTTCTAGGTTTCCATCCCCCGAGCTCTAGCCTTACAGTTGGCTCCCTCTGAGCCACTCACTTGCTTTAACCAATATATGTGGGAGCTTTAACCAATATACAACAACAACCTTGCTGTTGTCCCGACAGCAAGGGCGACACAGAAGGTGGGCCACACTCCACTTCCTTTAACCACATCCAGCTTGGGGCTTTCATTCTTGATACCTAGTGACTAGAATCTCCAGTGTTAGCCTCTAACCAGGTGGTTCTAAATTCTGGCTAGACCTGGAAGTTTTCAAACACCAGTGATGGGCTTCTCCATCCCTGGAATTCTGGAGGTGTGGAAAAAGATCTGCGTGCGGATACTTTTTAAATGCTGCATCAGGTAGCTCTAATGGGATAGAGTTGAGAGCTGTTTTCCCAGAAGCGTGGGACATAAGGTGATATTCCTGGTGGCCTGTGCCCCTGATCGAAGGGCCAGGGATCCATCCAGTGTGACCTATAGCTTCTAAGGTTATGAAGGTCTGGGAATGACCCAAAGGACAGAGATGGCACTTTTCATACTCAGTAGACTGGTACAGACAGGCCCATCCATCATTAGGTGAGTGGAGCTGGACCCCCAGGGGTGGGAGCAGGCCTGCAACCCCGAAGGAACACCACAATGCTTCCTCCAGGGGGCAGACCTGGGCAGCTCCCAACTCAGCGAAGCAGACAACAGGGACTTCATTTTGAGGCTTCCCCAGGACCATGAAGACTGACTCCTGCTTGAATGTAAGCCTTCTCCTCACTTAGGTCTAGCCTTAGTCTTTCTCGGACGGTATACGGATTTCAGTGAAATACAATTTTCTTCTGCTCGGCAAGAACAAACAAGATGTTGACTTTCAGAGCTAGAGGGTGCTGCAACATTTTACAAGAGTGGAGTTAACACTGGCACGGAACAGTGAACTCGCCCCATGAGCAGCAATTGTAAAGGAAATGCATCCCTGATACAACATAGGCCTTCTAAACCTTTACATTTAAAGCAAAAATATTATAAAAGTAGCTTTTGGTAAAACTCACTCTAGAAAAGACAAACTTCCTTCTTAAAGGTAAAAGAAAACGGCAGTTACCGATCTTGACGAGCTCCATCCACTGCACCCCTTTCGTGCCGATTGCCACGAGGGAGAACCCTATCGTGGAGCCCACGATGCAGTGAGTTCCTGAGATCGGAAGTCGCAGGAAGGATGCGATCAGCTGCCAGACAGCTGAACCTGTCGGTGGAGAGACGAATGAACACATCAGGCAGCCGGTACGGCGGCTCAGATACCTCGCAAGGAGAAGGCGTCTACCACATCGTGTCGCTGAGTTTAATTTTCTTATGGATCGTTTTCTTACAGAGTCTAAACTCCTGACCAACATCACTCAAAGTGATGAACAGCTATCACCCGAGGGTGGGGGTTGTTGGCAGTGACGACTTGTTCTGCTGTAAAGTCTGGCCATACTAAGCGAGAAATTAAAAGGCACTGCACAGAAGGAATGCTTTCAAAAGGCCGTATATTGGGAGGGAGTTTTGTCACAAGCCGGAGAGTGATTATGCCGTGTTAGTCCACGTAAGAGAGAGGAACGTGCTGTATTAACCTGAGGCTGGGCATCTGCTCTCAGAGCTTGCTTGAAATATCGGGAGCTCTGAGTTTGGCCTTGTCTTCTAGGCTTGACGTGTTTCTAGGCTATAGGTCACGGCAGATATCTCTGTAAGCAGGTCCTGTATGGCAGGGAGCACTGACAGGATCAGCTGGGAGATATCAGGTTCCACAGCAGTTGTTGAAAAGGGCACGCGGAGCCCAAGACAACAGGGCTGGGCTGATAAAGTGGACTATTCCTTATCCCAAATGTTAATTCTGAAAATCGGGTTGCCTGGCAACAGTGCTGTTTTTAAGCACCCCCTGGCCTTTTCTTCAAAGATATCTGAGCGGCAGAAAGGTCGTCGAAGGCCACACAAGTCCCAGGGTACGCGGCACAGAGGAGGGCTGCACGAAGGCCCGGCTTGCTGACCTCCGTGCTGCCGGTGGGTGTGGCACCATGTACCCCTCTGCAGTGTGTGCTGACGGACTGCTCCCTCGGGCCTGCCTCTGTGACCGGGGTCAGCGGCGACGACGAAGCCAGGGTTAGGACCATGTTTCTGAGCCCAGAACTGTAATGTGAAAGTATAAACTTGACGGTTTCGTAATGCTCTTATAAAGTTAACCTGGCGACGTAGGAGGGTCGTCGGAACTCACCCTGCCACGTGTGGACTGACTCTTCCTTCTGGAGAGCGGCCATCACTTTTCTTGGTGACTTTATAAATTACAAGGAAGGGGAGGATTATGGGGAGAGGGAACGAGAGGGGGACAGGGTGAAGGAGCGGCGTGTTTGTCTGGGGGTGAGGCAGGAGCCCCCTCACTCTTGGGAGCCGCTGGAGGGGTGCCGGGTTATATGCATGTCAAGAAGGAAACTGAGGAGAGATGCTCTGATGAGATGGTGACATCCTGCAAGGGAGAAGGGTGAACCGCGGAACGGAGACCCAAGTGACCCCCAGGCAAGATGAGGCATCTCTGGGGTGCTAAGGAGTGTCTGGAAGTTTAAGCAGAGGGCAAACAAACGCTTGGGGTGGGGGTGAGGGTGGGGGGTAGGTATGAGTAAGGGGAGGGTGCTGAGTGCGAACTGGAAGCGAAGGCCGAGGCAAGCGGAGGCCTGAAGAAGCGGCTTGTTCCTGTTAGAGTGGGTACTTCCAGAGGAGATGCCTGGATTTGAATTCTCAGGTTTTTGGAAGCACTTGGCAGCCTTGTAAGAAGTGGCTGACTTTCTATGGGGCTAAGCAAGGGTCTCAAGAGGAAACTTGTTTAGGAAGTCGAGGTGGCATTATGGGAGCTTCTGGTCAACTCTCTGAACTCCGACACCGGGCCTTTAGGCAGCTCAGAGGCCACAGGTCTGGGGAGGAGCGGGAGCAGAATGGAGGCAGAATAGAGGGGAATGAGAAGACCAAGCGAGAGAGGGAGAGGGAAAAAACGGAGGCTGAAGACAGTGCGGATTCAGGACTCAGTAGATCAGCTTTGCGTGGGGTCACTTAGCAACACCGTCATCCTCAATCACGCGGCTCCCTGAACTCCAGACTTTCAACAACAACAACAAAATCTTTAGCGTGGCTTGTTTGCTTTTCAGAACAGTAATTGCTTCATTAAACATAAATATTAAAAAGAAAAAAAAAGATTTTTTTGGACAGAAATTTTCTGGACAGAAAATTATTTTTATTGGGGTGACCACAAAATTTAATTAATTGATTAATTACTTAATAATTAAAACAGACATTTGTAGGTTAAAAAAAAAAGGAAAAAATAAAAAGTGTTTGAAAACAGAAAAAAAAATTACACAGCTCCCACTAGTAAGGAATTCAGTTTTTAAAATCTAGGCAAGCCATACAAATTCCCAACCAAATGGGCTTTGAAATGCATCCAACCACAAACCAGAAAGGAAATAAGAACAGCACCTCCCCAAAACCAGACCCAGAGAAGAGAGAAACTGAGAGCCATGTCATTCGGACAAACCCTCAAATTGCCTTGGTAAACCCCAATTCTAGTTGAGGTAAAAACCCTTTACTCTTTGAAGAAGGAGCCCAAGGCCAAGGGTGGGAAGAGTAGAAACTGATCAAGAACACCGACCATAAAAGGAGCAGGGACAGAGAGCTCGCTTCCCCCTGCTCTGCCACGGGGAGCCCTCAGGAGAGGTGCAGGTGATCTCTTTTCAACAGGAGGAAGAGCTCCACCTGGGACTGAACTTGTCAGTGTTTCTCTTTATTTCAAAACCTCCTTCTCACAATACCTTAATGAGAAAAATCTTAATTTTAGTTGGCTATAGTGGAACTATAGATTAAGTTGTAAACTAAAACCACAAAGGTTAAATTAACCAATCTTTTCTCTCTTGGTACTGGAGACTGCCAGGGCCTCGTGCATGCTAAGAACAGATCCTGAGTCACGTCCCCAGCTCCCCAAATATACTAACTACCATTATTCTTTTGTAGTACCGAACGCTTGCCCTTAGAGCCTCATGTATGTTAGAGACACACCCAAGCCTCTGAATGTTGTTTTATGGTAGCTACATTTTTGAAACATTTCATCATGCATGATGAAAAATCAGAAGAAATATAAATCAACATTCAAGGTCAGTTATAGGTTAAAAATTTAAAACATACACATGAAGACATAGTCTTTAATAACTTTAACATATTCCTAAAACAAAAACAATATTCTACCAGTGGCATCCAGAGGCCCAAGAGTCTATTTTAACCATCAAAAATTGCTAAAATTCTGACAGAACGGATGCTTGCTTGTAAAAATCATAAAGTACTGGTAATAAAAATTATATGGTAAACACAAAGTATTAAACTGGCTCCTAAACAGAAGAAGACAATGGAAATGGCGACTGTAGCGAGGGAGACGGGCAGCCGGCGTCCCAGCGGCGCAGAGGTTAAAGCTACTCACCGACCATTGCACTCACTTCCCCGGCCATGAGGGTCTCCATTGTGTCGTTGTAGAGGTTCACATCGATGATGCCTTTCCGGATAGTCGCTCCTACTTTTGCTCCCAACAGTACAGAGCCCGTGGTTTCAAATATCGAAGCTAGAATGCATGCCTGTCTCAGGGTCACCACGCCAGAGCCCACCGCAGTTCCGAAGGAGTTGGCAACGTCATTTGCACCAACCGAAAACGCCAGGATGAAAGCAATGATGAAACCCAAGATGACCATCCACAAATACTCATCCATGGCCATTTTGGAAGATGGGCTCCGGGGTACTTTTCTTTTGCCGAAATATTTTAAATAGACTAAGTTTGAGGTTGCTAACTTTGGGAGGCCAGGAGTCCTTGTAAACAGTGAGTCTGCTCTGGAAATGCCGGACAGCGTTGAAGTCTGAAGAAACTGTTAACTGCTGGTTTTCAAACTACTGTCAGTACAGTTCATTTGGTTATGTTCAGTCAGTGGTACAACACATTCCATATTTTCTCTCCCAGTCTGGGAAAGCTGCGATCTTTCTCCTATAACAAGAAATAAAACAAAAGGAATCTATTACTCTGAGTTCCCGTAACTGCTAGTTCTCTCAGAAGGTAAGTGTTTGAAGCTGCTAATGGGATCTGTCTCTGGCATGTGACAGATCTGACCATAAAGCGGTTCAAGGAAGATGACAATTAGCATCCTTCTCTAAACCAACCAAACACAAAAGATAAAATACAAAGCTGGCCTCTAGAGGGTCTAACAACTACAGGTTGACAGCATACCGTACTAGGTGAAGGGTTGTATGAGTTTGACAAAAATATATTTGGCCACTATTTTCAGAGAACAGTCTCCTCAAATGAGCTAAGGAAATAAGCCATCAAAGCTATTCCATTTTTCACACGCTTGGAATGTGCCCGCTTCCTTGGAACAGGGGTGACAGAGTCTGCCTGTGACATTGTAGGAGCAAGTGCTCTGAGCTGTGAGTACATCCTGCATGAGTCATCAAACTCTGGAATAAGGGCACTCTTCCTGGGGGTGACAAAGGAGGAACTACTGAGTCTCAGGATGGGGCAGAGAAGGTAGCAGATGTTCGGGCAGGGGCAGGCTGCTTACTATTTACTGCCTCTCATCTCTGTCGGAAAAAGCCAGAGACCTCACTTGGCTAGCAAGAGCACCACCCACCAAGATCACCACCGGCTAGCCCAACCAGCCATCACTCCCCGGTCTTGGTCTTCAGTACTTGAAAGCACAGAGCTTAGGCTAAGCCCAGGGCTCTGGTCTTTGTGGTGGTTTGAATGAGAATGGTCCCCACAGGCTCATGTTTGAATGCTTGGTCCTCCTTGGTGGTGGGACTCTTTGGGGGGAGGATTAGGAGGTATGGACTTGTTGGAGGAGGCGTGTCACTGGGGTGGGTTTTGAGGTTTCAAAAGACTAGCAGGGTCCAGGCTTGTTTTGCTGTCTTCTACCTTCAAATCAAGAAGTGAGCTCTCTGCTGTCGTGCCTTTGGGCCACCCTAACCCTCTGAAACCCACAAGCCCAATTAAATGCTTCGTTTTTAAGTTGCCTTGGTCATGGTCTTTCAGTACAGAAAACTCCAAAGTATCTAATAGAGAGCCTGATGACCCTGCCAGAAGCAAATCCTCTGACAACCCCACAGCTCCCTCCTCGCTCCATTAGGAATCTGCTCCCATGTTACCACTCAAGAGGCTTTCCTGATCCTCGAGAAGACCAGCCCTTTCTCTGTGCCCACATTCATCCCTCTTGTCACCCGATTCATTTGTCCGTCCGTCCATCCATCCATCCATCCTTCATTCACCCTGAAGGAGGTGTGGCCTGTGTTCGTTCATTGCTGCAACTTCAGGATGTAACGAATAATCAAGTTACTGAATAAACAAAGAAAGAAGATGGTGAGGAAGTGGAGAGAAGACTTGCTCGGTCCTTCTGGAAGGAGAGGAGAGGCTATAAGAAATACACCAGGGCAGTGCTGGGAGCTGTGTGCTGTTCTATTACTGTATGGTCAATGAACCAGATTTTCTTTTGTTCTAAATGGGGCGAGGCATAAAGAATGGAGCCCAGTAGTGTGTTCCTTCGTAAGTGCTCATTGCATTGAGCAGAACAAGAAGGCTCATCTCCCACACCACGTGCAGCTAATACATTGATCAATCAACAGTAATGCATTTGTAGGAGAAAAAAACCACAAAATTTTATAAACATTATAATTATGGCAGTATAAAAGGTTATCATAAAAAGACCAAAAAAGAGGCCTGCGAATGAGTTCATTGGAAGCAAGCTTGCTGAGCACACGCAAGGCCCTGGGTTAAGAACCTAGCACTGGGAGGGTGGGGGAAGGCCAAAGGGTAATACAGTAATTGAGATTGGCAGTAAAACCTACGATTTTTAAAACTTTCCTTTCTAAAATGTGTTTTGTCGCTACATGCGTCTCAAACAAAAATAACACACAGTAAATAAGCCCACAAGCATATTGAGCAGTACATATGAAATGCAACCGTTATAAAATTAAAATAAATACTGATAGGTCCTACCGTGTTTCAGGGTTTTTATTCTATTCAGGTTTTGTGTGAGGCAAATGGAAGGGTGCTTTCAAGGCAGAAGTTAATATTCCATTGAAGGAGAGTTTTATTAATATGATTAGTGTTAATATGTAGATGAAAATCTAAAAAGATTTGGAGGGGCTGGTGCGGTGGCTCGGTGGTTAAGGCTCTTGTTGCTCTTGCAGAGGACCTGAGTTCAGTTCCTAGCACCTACATTAGGTGGCCATGATCTGTAACTCTGGCTTTAGGATGTCACATGACCTCTTCTGGCCTCTGTGGGTATCTGCAATTCATGTGCGTGTGCGTGTGCGTGTGCGTGTGCGAGCACTTGCACATGTGCACTCAACACACATTAAAAAAAAAACTGGGACAACTGCTCTTTCTCTTAAAACACAACTTTTTAAAAAATGAAATCTTGTTTTCTAGTGTAGGCTGTAAACGAGAACCATCAGCAGGTATTTATTGGGAGTTTCCTTTGTTGGCAACACAGAGAGAGTGAAGGGAATCAGTTATGGCACAACTGGGGTTTACTGCACAGTGGTGGAAACAGACTCGGAGTACACGAGAGATTCTGCACTGCTGACAGGTGCCATGGGAGAGCAGGGAATGGAGTGTGACCTCATCTGACAGCAGGGAAAGGCGTACGGAGGTCTCAGGAGGGAAATAACCTCTGCGGCTATGGGGGACACTCACCCCATTCAGTTCTCAAGGTGAGGAGGACAGGAGATTGGGGAAGGGGAGGAGGAGGAAATCATGATGAAAACTGAGGCAGACCGCATTAAAGACTAGCCACCATGTGAACAGTGTCAGTGAGGGGTTCTAATCCACCACACAGCAGGTACTCAACGAATGTCATCAAGCCCCATGAAGTACTAGAGTGAATTTTACTTAATTGTTAAGTGAAAATACATGCACCACACTCCAAAGTCTCCAACAGGAGGGTGACCTGTGTGTGTGTGTGTGTGTGCGTGCGTGTGTGTGTGTGTGTGTGTGTTTATTCACATGTTTATTTGTGGCCTGTAAGTATACATGCCAGGGTGCAGTTGGGAGGTCGGAGGACAACTTACAAGAGTCTCTACCACGTGGATCCCAGAGATGGCGCTCAGGCCACCAGGCTTTACATGCTGAGCCGTCTTGCCAGCCCAGACGCAGTGTTTTTCCAGTCCATCCTGGCTGAGGGGGGGAAATGAACTGCCCAGGAGACAAGTGTGAATGTGGGCAGACTAATTATACAGTCCTGTGTGCTGAAGCATGCCACGAGGACCCTGGATTTGAGGGACAGTGGGAGGGAAAGGAAGTGGCTTCATCTCACAGCTGTGGGCTAAGAGGGACTGAACTGAGACATAACAGAGTGGGCTTTTCTTCTCTTTTGTTGGGCTGTTTTCAGTGACAGGGAGAAGGGTTGGTGACAGGCTCTTTTGGACATGTTGCATGTAGAAGTCGCCCGCCAGAACACTAGAGAGCAGCCAGTGACTCGCTGAGCCGTTGTATCCTTTGCTGTGTTCGGGTGGGAGATTAGTCATTTTTTATTGTTACCAGTAGCACCAATTCCAGCCCTTTCCTACTGAGGGTTCTAATGCCACGCCCATACCGTTAACATTTGTGTTCATGCTCTGACCAATGTACTCACAGCCAGTACGGGCTGGGCTGAGCAGAAGGACGTGCTGCTCTTGTAATCTAAACAGTTTCTCTTTATCTCCAAAGTACTTTATATCTACAAGGACTTTTAAAAAAACACTTTGGTTTTCTCCCTTTCCCATCATTTATTTATTTAGCTAGTTAGTTAATACTCAGGTGAGACAAAACAAAGCGTACAAATAAACACACAATGGGCTGCAGAGACTGCTCATTGGTTAAGAGTCCGTATTGTGGCTAGGCTGGTGGTGGTGGTGGTGTGCACGCCTTTAGTCCCAGAACTTGGAAGGCAGAGGCAGGCAGATCTCTGTGAGTTTGAGGCTAGCCTGGGCTACAGAGTGAGTTCCAGGACAGCCAGAGTTACAACAGAGAAACCCTGTCTCAGAAAACCAAAAATAAATAAATTAATTAAAACAAAGAGTCTGTATTGCTTTTGCAAAGTACACGAGCTTGGTTCCCAGCACTCACAACTGCCTGTGGCTCCAGCTCTGGAGGGTCTGCTGCCCTCTTCTGGACTCCTCGGGCACTACACTCAGGTGCACAACACATAATTTACACAGACACATAATTTAAAATAAACCTTAAAAAAAAAAATAACCGCACAATCTGAAGCACAGGAAAAGATAGCAATGCTTCTTTAACTGAATCTTTCACAAGCTAGATGATGCCATGCAGAACAAAATATTAAATTTCCAAGAAGTACAGGTGTCCAAATTCAGAGTGGCTGAGATCTGATGAGGAATTATATTAATAAGAAAGCAGAATTTTGAAGAGGAGTAGACACTGACTCATCAATAGACGATGCTGTGACAACTCAACACGGGCTCTCAGGAAGGGAAAAGCTAGACTCCGGGGCTGGGACGAAGGCTCGGCAACTAAGGGCATTTGCTCTTTCAGAAGGCTCAGGGTCAGTCCTTACACCCACACACCAGTCCCATGGGATCTGATGATACCTTTTTGGCTTTCGAGGGAACTGCATAAACACCATGCATAGATATACACGCTGGCAAAACACCTACACACAGAAAATAATCTTTTTTTTAAAAAAAGCTAGATTCCCTACTTCACACCAAAGCACATGAGCTTTAAAAGCAAACACTGAAACCTAAAGAGAACAAGAAAAGAAACAAGTAAATGTGTGTTGAATATCGGGATGGGGAAGCTTAAATTTGATGTGAAGGCAGTAATTAAAAAACAACAGTGGAGTTTATAAAAATGATGGAAACAGAGATAACTTTTTAAAAATGATTTTTTTCTATGTATGAGTGCTTTGCCTGCATGTATGTAAGTGAAAATAAACATTCTCAGACTATTTTTGGATAGACTTACAACTATTTTAAACCAGGAATGTGGAGGAACTGTGGCCCCAAACACATTTATGGAAAATGAAGTTTGGGTAAGAAGGTCCCTGCTGTGGAATGCTGCTAGAGACTTTTGTAGTTTACATGTACATATTGTGTGTGTGTGTATGTGTGTGTGTGTGTGTGTGTGTGTGTGTCTGTGTGTGTATGTGTGTGTGTGTATCTATATCTATCTATATATTATTTTTGAGGCAGGATCTCACTATGCAGCCTTGGTTGGCCTGGAATTCACTATAGAGACCAGACTGGCCGTGACTGCTGGAATTACAGAGTGAGCCTCTTCAACGGTGTGATGTACTATCTAATGACTCTGCCACATACGGTGACTTGTACTCCCCAAACACAAAAATCACTCGCTCTTCCTAATGAAATAAAATGAGACGTTCATGTTTGGAATCTCGTTCTCAGTAGAGCGGTATAGCAGAGGAGTGTGTTTCTTTTTGAACACTTTACTCACGGATCTTGTCATAAGGCGTTCTAGTCCCACCATTCTCGAGTGACAGACACGAGCAAGCGTTCACATTACACTTGAAAATGCCTGACAGTAAGGAACAGGGAGGGTTGCGTGTGTTAACACAGCGCTTGGGGGGCTGAGGTAGGACAATGCATTGGAGACTATCTGAAGCTACTTAGTAAGCCCAAGACTTGTATGGGCTCCATAGCCAATCTGCCTCGAAAAGTCAAAACCTGTGATTCCATTCCCAGCACCCACATGGTGCAACCATCCATTACTCCAGTTTCAGGGGATCTAATGCTCTTTTTTGATTTTTACAGTCACCAGGCACACACATGATGCGTATACGTACGTAAAGTACTCATAAATAAATAAATCTAAAATATTTAAAAAGCCAAAACCAAACCAAAATACCCTTAACATGTAATGGTATATTTTTGAAAGTATTTTTATATGTTCATGTTCACGTTAAGAATGAAGATACCACTGGAACAGCACTGAGATGGTTTAGGGGTGTGTGTGTGTGTGTGTATGTGTTGTGTGTATGCCTGTGGAGGTCAGAGGTTGACATAAAGTGTCTTCTTCAATGACTTTCCACAATATTAAAAAAACCCTTTTTATTATAATCATCTATTTTATGTGTATGAGTGTTTTGTCTGTGCATCATTTGTGTATCTGGTGTCCAGGAAGGCCAAAAGAGGGTGTTGAATACCCTGATGTTGGGGGCACAAAGGTCCTTGTGCCCACAGAGCATTAGGGAACCAGGATAAACACGCAGGAGGCTCTCCTCAAAGGAGGAGTTACCTGTTTTCCACCCAGAAGGCTGGGGATGGATATTGTTAATGACCTGGTGACCTTTCTGCTATGTGTGGAGGAGGCAGACCTCACCCACCTTGTGCTATGGGGGCAGACCTCACCCACATTCTCCAGACTCTTCTCTCCCTAGACCATTAGC
Source organism: Cricetomys ansorgei (assembly GCA_026225945.1). Classification (NCBI taxonomy): domain Eukaryota; kingdom Metazoa; phylum Chordata; class Mammalia; order Rodentia; family Nesomyidae; genus Cricetomys; species Cricetomys ansorgei. The sequence continues at coordinate 63,036,007 of JAMJFZ010000107.1, forward strand.
CATCTTTAGGAGAGATGTTACATGCACTTTATGGCCTGCTGACCTCTATGCTTCCTCAGTCAGAGACCACATTAGATTCTAGGCCTTTTAGCTACAGAACCCACCTCACGGTCACATGTACTTTGTAAAGGAGTTTCTATGTAGTCACATCTTAAGCGTTATTGCTTACCTCTAATTGGAATGATCGTTGCCCGGAAACCTTTCCCCAAATTGTATTGTGTTTTAAATATGTTGATGCCACCTGGCATCGGACTCCCTGAAGTCTGATCTAGATTGATGAAGTCAATCTGAACCCGGTTTTCATTCTTATCTCTCATGGTTCTGCTTGTCTGCTGTTGACAACTGCAGGGTCCCCCTCATCCTGGGACTGGAGTTACAGATGTTCTGAGCCACTACATGGGTGCTGGGAATCAAATCTAGGTCCTCCGGAAGAGTAGCCTATGCTATTAACCACTTAACCACAGGGCGCTCTTTCCAGTCCCTCTACCCTTTTTTTTTTTTGAGACAAGGTTGCTCACTAAACCTGGAGCTCGCTGACTAGCTAGACTGGCTGGCTAGCAAGCCCTGGGATCCTTCTTTCTCAGCCTTGACACCCACCCAGTGCTTGGGTTACAGGTATATGCCTCCCTGCCCAGCTTTTAATGTTACGTGCTGGGGCCTGAACTTAGATTCTCATGTTTGTACAGGTAGGGCCCTACCCATTGGGCCATCTTCTCAGCCCCTCAAACCATCTTTAAGACAGCATACTTACAAACATGCAAAGCAGTCTAGGGGAACAAAGGAAGAGAGCAAGAGGAGAAAGAAGGGAGGAGAGGGAGGAAAATCAAGCCAAATGCAAGACCAGACTTGGGGCACAGGAACACAGAGGCCAGAGGACACAGCAGAAACAGCAAGATGGAATGTCTCCACAGCGGGAGCCAAGAGTACGGACAGCCCGAGGAGGAAAATGAAAGATGGCACCTGGCACCGAGGGCTGAAATCTGGAGAAGGATGGGAGGGACGATCCGCTGACATCCTGCCGCTTCTTTTCTCTCCCAGACTGTAAAAGGGAACATTTGTCTCTCTCCCGTGAAGAAGGGAAAGAGCACAGGACCTGCTGGCAGGGATCGTCCTCATTCCTGGATGGTTAGCTCCTGGTTACACCACTCAGGTCATCCCAGTGCTAGTTACGGAAGATGGCGCACAATCACTGATTATATGCAAAGCGGAAGCCACAGCATGGCGGCTGCTGGCGTCATTACAAGGTAACTCCCAGGGGCTATGGAAGCTTAGGCCTAATCGTACTTCTGTTAGTAATGGCAGTGAACCTCGAGGGACTCATGTGCATGTTCTATGCCAGTTTGGTCTTCCACAAGACGATGATGGTGATATTCATGTCTCTTACAAAATCAGGGCGAAGCTAAATCTATCGATATGAAGAGTTTCCCAATTGTGACGTGCTTCAAGTAATGCAAAGTTGCTGGCTTCACTAAAGACAAGGAGAATGTATAAAGACACGAACCCTTCTAGCAAGGTCTTTCTCAGTCACTGCCTCTCCAAGCCCTGCCTCAGGCCTGTGAAAGTCATGTGGTTATGTGAGAACTCCAAACTCTTCTAGAGAACCTCTCCTCATGCAGTTCTAAGCTGTGGCCTCTTCTCTGGGTAAAGAGTGGCACATACACTGTAAGGGACAGGGACTTCCAGGCTTGGAGTGGGATGCAGGGAAGTAAAGAGAGATATTAAAAAACACTGAAAAGTGAAAGGCCCCAGGGGGAAAGAAAATATTCAAAATGGTAAAGCTACAGCTTTACCTGGCCAGGCCAGCCAGCCAGCCAGGAATATATACTGAGACTTCGTCTCAAAAACAGGAGGGGGGGAAAAAAGTAAAGCACATAGGTAGACAGGTTCCCTACAGAGCAAAGCACTGGCTAATTAACAACCCAGCTACTCTTTTTTGTTTGTTTTTTCAAGACAGGGTTTCTCTGTTGTAACTCTGGCTGTCCTGGAACTCATGCTGTGGCCCAGGCTGGCCTTGAACTCACAGAGGTCTGCCTGCCTCTGCCTCCTGAGTGCTGGAACCACAGGCTAGTGCTGCCACCGCCACCTGGCCTAGTTGTTCATCTTAAGGGGTATTTACCTAAAGGACATTGTGATAGTCTGAATGAAAATGGCCCCTATGGGCCCATAGGGAGTGGTACAATACAAAGGTGTGGCCTTATTGGAGAAGGTGTGGCCTTGTTGGAGGAAGTGTGTACGCTTTGAGATTTCAGAAGCTCAAGCCAGGCCCAGAATCTCTCTCTTCTTGCTGCCTGCCATTCCAGAAGCAGACCTCTCAGCGCCCTCTCCAGCACCGTGTCTGCCTGCACGCTGCTATGCTTCCCACCTTAGCAATAATGGACTAAATCTCTGGACTATGAGCCAGCCACCATTAAATGTTCTCCTTTACAAGAGTTGCTCTAGTCACAGTGTCTCTACACAGCAGTGGAAAAACTATGACAGGCATGAAACACTTGTCTACATGGAAAATATTTGGTTTAAGTTTTGGGCATGGTAGCAATTACACTATGGCTCATTTTTCAGAACTCATGAATGTATATGCTTAAGACTGATGTACTTTATTGTATATAAATTAGAACTAATCCAATATAATCCAGGTCACACAAGGTAGCATTTATTTTTGATAGTTTTTCTTTCCTATACTGTATTGCTCACTCCCTATCCCTCTATGTTAAACAAAAACAGAAAGAATAGTTCCTCCCACTTAATGAAGAGGAGATACTTCCACCAAGATAGAACCTGGTTTTGATGCCCATCACCTGTGTACAAAGCCGGGCATGATGGCTCGTGCTTATAACCCCAGCACTGGGGAGGCAGAGACAGGAGGCTTGCAGAGGTAGCCAGCCTAGCATGATCGGTGAGCTCCAGGTTCCCGTGAGAGACCCCATCTCAAAAAACCAAGATGGACGGGCTGTGATGGCATACACCTTTAATCCCGTCAGCTGGGAAACAGAGGCAGGAGGATCTTTGTGAGTTCAAGGCCAGCCTGGTCTAAGTTCCAGGTAGTCAGGCCTACACAGTGAGAACTTGTCTAAAGACACAAAAGAAAATGAAAAAGATTAATGACTTCCGAGGGTAGGACACCTGAGTTGACCTCTGGCTTCCACATGCACAGACACACCACCAGCACCGGCATCGGCACCAGCACTACCACCACCAGCACCAGCTCCACCAGCACCAGCACCACAAGCACCAAAACAATAACAACAACATAAACCAGATAGTTCAACCACCAAGGATCATGCCTGAAGCAATGGCATCAAAGAGGCAAAGAGGTTGTGTTAGCACAGTTCTTTATGAACCCCTTCCCAGGTGAGGGAGGACACAGTTGCCAGGCGGGGCCTTGACTTCCTCCCAGTGAAGGACTCTGTCCTGTACTTGTTGCTTTGCTGTGATAAAACATTGTGACCAAATGTAACTTCATGAGGAAGAGTTTACTTCAGCGTCTGAGTCCAGAGGGATGAGAGGCTAATTTGGTGCTGGGGGTGGTGGTGAAGGTGTGGCCGCAGGACCAGGAAACTGTAGGCCACATCTACACAAACAGAAAGAGGCCGGTGAGCTACAAACTCTCAACTCCTACCACCATGATGGACTCCTTCCAGCAGGGCTGCCTTTCCTACATGTCCCCAAACAGCACCAACTGTGGCCCAAATATCTGAGGCCATGGGAGATGTTTCTCATCTAGACGTTTACATCCTCCCTGGGGAAAGGAGAGCGGGGCCTTTCCATGCAGGGAAGTCTTAAGGCTGCTGTAGGAATCCTAGAGCAGTCCTAATCCATTAGCATTTACATTCAGCAGGAGAGCACTCCCACGGTACAGCAGATGGAAGCTATTTTAAATATGGCCTGTGAATCCTGATGCCGAGAGTTATGTGCAAGTCTCTTAAGAGTTTGAGTGCGTATGCTGTTGTAATAAAAGCGTCACCTGATTGGCAGCTCCAGTATCGATTCTAAAAGCAGTTCTGTGAAGCTACCTATTGTGCGTCTGTGGCGTGATGCAATGTTGTGTTGTGGTGTCACCCAGAATTCCAATCAGAGATGGTTCAGAAAGCTCCGAGAGGTAGCACTTATTTATTTTTTGATTGGGGATGGCCAGGCCAACAGCTTTTTAAAAAATATCACATTTTAATTAATCTTTCAAGAAATTCGCACACGTATACAATGTATTTTGATCATATTCACCCTCCACTCCTCCCTATAACTCTTCCCAGGTCCACGGCTACCGCTCGTCCCCTTTCGAAAACAAATACCCTTTCCCCATTGTGTCCTATTTGTGCGGCCCATGTCTACATAGATGTGTGGCCATCCAACAGAGCACGGTCAGTCTACCGAGGACCAAACCCAGGAAGGAAACTACCCTCTACCCCTGCGCCCAGCAATCGAGCACTGTCTACAGCATTTTGGCGGGGGAGGGGCTCAAGAATTCCTCCCCACTCCATGATGGAATGCTGGCCTGATCTAGTGCAGCAACCACCGCTGCTGTTAGTTCATGAGGGCAGTACCCTGCCATGTTCAGAAGACATTTTGCCCTGGTCCTCCCCAACCTCTGGCTCTTACAGTCTTTCTGCCCCCTCTTCCTTGATGTTCCCTGAGTCCTGCGGGGAGGCAATGTGACATTGATGTTCCATTTATGGCTGGGCACTCCATGCCCTTATTCACTGCACTCTCGTTGGCTGTAAATTTGTGTTAACCACCATCTGACATACAAAGGGATTTTTCTGATGAAGAGTGAGACCATACTAGTCTATGGGTATAGAGATAAAGACTTAGGAAGCAGCCTGATGCTATGTCCATACAGCAAGAGAACAGCAGTGACCTCACCTCTGCGGACTATGAGAACCCGTGATGGGCTCCTGGCCATATTTACAGTCCAAGGCATATGTCCCCCCAACCCCACATGGCCGTTCTTACAGCGCCGATTTTCATGTAGGGAATGGCTGTCATGAATTTGACAGGCTGCGCCAGATGCATGGCAATTTCGGTACTCTGTTTTGAATGAGAACTACCTGGGTATTTATGATGCTAACTTCAAATGTTTGAGAATTTAAGTAATCTGAAATATGAGAAAAAATACTGACAGGTTTACTGACATAAGGTCATTTATTATACAGATAGAAAAGAGGAAACGATCTGATGTCCTTCGATGGGGGCTATGTAAGAAAATACTGGCAACTTCTGTAAAATATTATTGTAGTCACTCAAATGATAAAACCTGGGTCTTTCACAGCACAGCACATATGAATGAACGCTCAGTGAGCCAGTGCGCGCAGTGGTTACAGCCACCTGGATTCAGCAGCTAGGACAGCTGAGGAAGCAAGCCTGTGGCTGACAGTGATCTCTCTAGCTGGCACTGAATTCCCCTCAGCAGTTCTAGAACCTGCAAACGCCAGATAAGCTCTGCATCACTGAGCTGCACCTCCAGCCCTTCTTTACCCCGACCCCTTTAGACATTATGGAAATTTTCTATTGTAAGCAATAACCATTTTTATCACTGGAAGACTTCAAAATATCACAAGGCAACTAAGACAGTTTTGGGGGGATGCACCACCAACAGATGTTTGCTTCTCTTTACCAAACAAAACGAATCTACCATGACTGGTCATTGTCTGGGGCTCTTAACAGTTTTGCATATTCCTTCATGCGACTGCGTTTTTCTTTTAAGGGTATCTTTTGTTCTGGTAGCTGAGGACTTAGTGGAAGTCGTTCCCCTTCCCCAAACAAGTCCTGGAGTCTTTTCCCAAGAGCCACTTTGCAGGATTTGTCTATATTCAGTCACATTGTATCCTTCTCTCAAATGCTTCCTTCATCTTCCCTCTGCTTCTTTTGAGGTTTGGCCATCCAGGCTGAATTGAGCAAAAATGTCCTCCTGCTGCCAAGTACTCTGCAGGTGTTTTCACTGAAATGGCATTTGAGGTTAATGTTTACAAGAAATAACTGATAACCACTCATGTATTCCTGTCTTGGCTCCCAGAGCTAGGGAATCTCACAGCACTAGCGCCTGCCACTTGAAGACATGACTGACATGAGAGAAGAGTCCCTAAACGCACTACCTAGTACAGAGCCAACATCGCAGCGGAGAAACTGTGGTGGAGCTCCCAGCTTGCTCTCACCAGGCCTTGCTGAAGGTAATTCTGGGGCACTGCTGGTCCCTGTGGTCCAGGCGGGGGTGGGGGCAGAGGGTGAGGAGAGGACAAGGGGGAGGATGGACCACAAAGGAAGCTGCCAAAGGCTTTGTCCTTGGAAGTTGTCAAGGTTACTTGATCCCTCCAAGCCTTGTTCAACGCTGTAATTCTACATCAACCAGAGACCACAGGGCTGGGAAGAGGCAGTTTTGCCCAGGACTGGGAACCACAAGACTGTTTTGTGGGAGGTGGTAGGTGAAGGCTTCCGTCCCATTCCCAGGCGGGAAGAGGTGGTCTCACAGAACACAGCCAACTGACTTTTGCTCCATCCGAAGTTTCTACTTCAGAGCCTGGGGCTCCAGCTTTCCCCACCCTGCCTTCCCCTGGCCCCATTCCTGTTCTATCCCTCTCCCTCTCCCAGTTTTCTCTACTGACATGTTAATTTCTTTCCAACTCATAACACTTCTGTGTTACTTAGATGCTTCCCACAGACTGTTTTTCCTCTGGAAAAGCATTACATAAATTTAACCCAATCTCTCTTATTACTCTGAATGTGTGTGTGTGTGTGTGTATTTTGAAACAGGGTCTCACTATGTAGACCAGGGTGGTCCTGAACTCAGAGATCACCTGCCTCTGCCTCCTCAGTGCTGGGATTAAAGGCATGTGCCATCATGCCTAGCCAAATAATTTTTAAAGGATAAAAACTAAATGGCAGAGGCAATTAAAATGGGATAAAATTCAAGGAGTCAGGGTGAGGTGGCCGAAGAAGAAAAAATGTCGAAGGTACCATATGAGTCCCATGGAGACTATTTTTGAAAAGTTAAAAGAAAGGGTGGCGGGCATTTCTTCATAGGTATCTGACAGGAATGGGAACCACAATATGGTGTGTCATTATAAATAAAATTTTATTTTGTATTTTCACTTTGAATTATAACTCAGTGAACCTATGAAAAAAAGCTCCTGCGAGTTCAGAGGTATCGTCAGTTCAAGTCTGAGGAGACGGGACAAGTAACGAAGCGGCGATCTTCCCCGTAAGACTCACCTGGGCAGGGGCAAAAACCCTAACCGAACGGACGCCGTGCACACTGAAACCGTCTCCTACTGAAAGCGTGGATCACTTACGCGGAAGGCTGCAGACTGACTACCATGGTGGCAGAGTGTTTTAGGTGCAATGCTGTTTGAGAACAAAGGACAGGAATGAATTGCAGAGCTTTGTGGCTTCATTCCTGTTTTAAGACGGAAAAGCTTCTAAGTATTTTCCATCTTTCTTGCTTTTTTTTTTTTTTTTGTAAGAAAATAAATCACTTATCACATGAAACATTTATCAACTGGCAAGCCTGGGATGGCTCGTTCTAAATCTGTGCCTGAAGTGTCGGACTACTGGCAAAGCTCCAGGAACTATATTAAGCAGACACTGTCCTCCCAGCTACAGTTTAAAATGGAACCTCGTATATAAATAGATATCTTGGCTCTTGCATATTTATTTGCGAATTTTGTTCTGATGGGTTGAGTGGAGGGACTCAATTAAAAATGCTGGTGGTACTTACGCAGTTTTGATTCTGGAGCTGTTGGGGAGGAGGGTCAGTGGTTAACGGCTATTGCTTTATCAGGAAACCAGTGTTAGATCCCAGCACCCACTTTGGGGAGCAGAGACACCTGTAATTTCAGCTTCTGCTTCTAGCCTCTGTGGTACCCTCACAGACACAGACATTTCTGACTCCTGAAACAACCACATATTTTTTTCTAATTCAACACAGTGTAAACAGAGTTGATAAATGATTATTTCTATTTCATGTTCACTTTACAGCCCCCTGTTTCTTGCTTTCATTTCTGAGACTTCTTCCCTTTATAAATGGTTTATTCATTTTTTTAACATGTATTGGTGTTTTATCTGCATGTATGTCTGTGCCCAGTGCCTATAGAAGGCAGAAGAGGGTGTTGGAACTGGAGTTACAGATGGTTGTGAGCAGTCATGTGGGTGTTGGGAACTGAACCCGGGTCTCTAGAAGAACAGCCAGTGTTCTTAACCACTGAGCTATCTCTCCAGCTTATTCCTGAGATTTCTGAGCACAGTTTGCTCGAGAGCAAAACAAGTAAGAGGGGACAAACAGTTATGATATGGATCCAGGCAGTGTCTTCCTCTTTCATGTGGAGAAGGGTCTGGCCAAGTTTCAGAAGCACTTCATTGGAAGTCTGGAATTTTCACCCAGTGTTACCAATATAGTGCCAAATTAGGGAGAGTGCAAACAGCCTACACCAGACAATGATCTTGTAATCTTACTCAATTGACAGAGGAGTCAGGTGGAAATTCAGTGATTCTTCCTTTCTTCCACCGAGAGTACCCAAACTGAAATCTTTTTGCTAAATTAAGAAACCGTAAGAACTTGTTTGATAGTACCTTCAAAGGATCATGGGCCTAACACAACAGCTGAAACATAAAAGGGATCAGACAATTTATAAGCTTTCTTTGAAGACCGTTTCTTCACTCTGAGAAGGTGCCTACACTTGACGCATGATCAAGAACTAGCTCCCTGGCTTCATCTTCCCTTTGGCTGACTTGGACCAAGGGAGGATGTTCTGCTGAAAATATAATTAGAAAGTAACCAGATATAAGCAGTGCTTTCATGACACCTTATGTAAGTTCAAAAAAGAAGAAAAAAAGAAATATACAATTTTTCTGTGTTTTATCACTGCCTGTACCAGAGCATCTGTACAAGTATGAGCAGGGAGATTCAAACCACTGTCTAGGGTCGCTTCATTACTCCATGGAAGGCAAGTCTGCAGCAACACTGAGCTCTCCCAGTTTGTACTGCCTGGGAACTTTGTTTTACTGTCATCACTTCTGAAGGACAGTTTTGCTGGCTATGGGACCTTTTCTGCCACCCTGCTGCCTGCCTTTTGGCCTCAGTGCTTTTGAAAATGTGACCACAGTAAGCCTCACTGTAGTTTTACCGTATGCAACGGTTGCTTTTCTCTTGGAGCTTTCAAAGATGTTCTCTTTTGTCTTTCAGTCTCGTGACTATCCCATGTCTGGAGGAGACCTCTTTGTGTTATCCAAATCAGGAGCTTGTTAAGCTTCTTAGACGTATAAGTCAGTATTTTTTCATCAAATGTGAAAAGTTAAACTGTTTGAAATTGTCATTAATTACTTTTGAAAACTTTAGAAGTTTCTGTATGTGTATGCAGGCGCACATGTGCATGTGTAGGTCAGAGGGCTGTACCCCAGGGGTTTGACTGCCCACCTTTACTTTGAGACAGCGTCTCTCACTGCTCTAGAACTTTGCCAGGCAGGCTATGCTAGCTGGCCAGCGAATCCCAGGGATCTGCTGTCTGTCCTTCCACTGCGCTGTCCCTGGGGTTTGAAGCACACGCTACCACACCTGGCTTGCTATGTGAGATCTGAATTAGGGACGCCATGCCTCTAATAACTGGGCCTCCTTTCTTAGACTTCTGATATTACTGTTGGTTATTTCATGACGACTCTGGATTTCTCAATGTCTTAATTTCTTTATTCTTTTTAATTTCTACTGCTCTGTTGTCAAAAATCACTGAATATTCTGCCAACTTAAGCTCACTGTGGAATCCTTCTAGCTAAATTTTCCGTTTGATTATTGTACTTTTAAACTCCTTAATTGTGACTGGTTACACATAACACGGAATCTACTGACCTAATAATGTTTAAGCGTACAGTTCAAGAGTACGTGCAGCATGATTCGCCACTCGCTTAACTCTTCATTTGTAAAAGTAGAACCCTATACTTACTGAACACCTCTCACCTCTCTTCTCCCCTCAGTCCCTTAGAATCAACTCTCCTCGTTCTGTCTCTAAGAACCTTGCCACCCAAGAGCCTCACGCTGAGGACTCAGAGTGAGCGTCCGCCCTTTTGTGACTGGCCACTGAGCTATGCACTTGGCGCGGGGCCAGCACTATTCGCTTGTGATCATGCTATTTACTCGCCACCGGGTCTCCAGAGCTCGTCCACGCTGTAGCACACAGCAGAGCTCCTTCCTAAGACTGAATAATATTTCACTGTGTGTGAATACCAATTTTATCTCTCTGTTCAGCTACCGAGAGACATCCGGGTTGCTTCGCCTTTGGTCTACTATGAAGGCTACTGTTATTAAAGTGGGTACACGAATACTTCTTTGACACCAGGCTTTCTTGTACCCAGGAGTAAACCGCTGGGTTATCTAACAGTTCTATTCTTAAATGTTTGAGAAACTGCCATATTGCTTTCTAGCAGCCTGACACTTCAATATTCCCATCAGCCACACCGATTCCTCCGGATCCAGTATCTGTTATGTTTCTATCAGTTTTCTTTTTTATACACATGCAGCCACCCTAACAGGCTCAGATATATTACCATGGTTTTAATTCCCATTTAAGCAGCGATCAGCGATGTTGAACAGTTCTTCGCGTGGTGGCTGCCCATTTGCTTACTTGTCTATTCGGGCCTTTTTCCCCATTTTAAAATCAAGTCATTTGCTCTTTTACTTTTTTAATTGTTAAACTGCATATTTAAAATAGTATATTCTGAGCACTAATCCCATTATCAAATACATGACTGGCAATATTCTCTTCCATTCCTTAGAGTGTCTTTTTCCTCTGCTGTATCCTTTGATGTCTAGACGTTTTTAATTTTTATGTAGTCTAGCAGTGAGTAGATGTATGTAGCATCTCCAGGGAAAGTCTCGTCACACAACACCACTCTCTTAACCAGTGAAAATTTCACCCTTTAAACCCAGCAGTGGTGGCACACACCGTTGATCCCAGGACCCGAGAGGCAGAGGCAGGTTAGAGGCCAGCCTGAGTGAGTTCCAGGACAGCCAGAGTTACAACAGAAAAATTTGTCTCGGAAAAAAAGGAAAAAAGGAAAAAAAAATTCCCCCTTTTCCATGGTATATGTGACTCATAGATGGCTCTCAGGCTTCAGGAATCCAGGATGCAGGGAAGGCCTGAATGCAAAGATCAGCACAGAGCAGGAGGGCTGGCTCTGTGGTTAAGGGCATGGTTGCTGTTTCAGAGGACCTGGGTTTGATTCCCAGTGCCCACATGGGAGCTAACAACCATTTATAATTCCAGTTCTGGCCTCTTTGGGCACCAGGAACACATGTGGTGCACAGAAACACATGCATACAAAACACTGATACACATAAAGTAGAAATAAATAAATCTAAAAAAAATTGTAAAGGGCAACACAACGATGTTCTTTGGGGAAATGGAATTACTGTGCAGTCAATCTATGGTAGAGGCCCTAGCAGTCTGCATGTATAAAAAATTTACAGATATATACCCAAAAGTGGATTTTCTATGTAAATTAAAAAGAAAAAGCAGTTAGTATTTGTATGTAGAAAGACTTTTAAACCTGTGTGTCTCTTAAAAATTGGATTCAGTTCCTTACTGAATTCCCAGAAGCTGACTATTTAATATTCTCTGGAGAAGTAGGCAATAAAATCTTTCCTGTTATTATACCATTGCCTTCTTAGAATACAATAGAAGTTAAATGAAAAGAGTATTCTAATGCTTAGCAGTAAATACAATAAGGTCAAACTCTGATACTTGATTGTAGGCTAGGGTAGGGGTAATTTTTCTTCAAGTAAAATTCTAGGCTTATTTGTTACTTGCAAGTCTAGCAGATTATTATTACTTAAAGGACAAGGAAAACCCAAAGAAATGTAACAGGAGACAGCCAAAACAGGCCTGACAGAAAAAGGATTTGGCTGGATGCTCTTCCTCCTCAACCCCAACTCTGCCCAGCAGGCCAAGGCAGAAAGCAACACAGCAGTCAAGGGATTCTCTCCCTGCTCCAATCCCCACTTTAACTTCAGGTCAGGTCTATGGTAAACACTCTTTTGTACAAACCTTTGTGCAAGATGAGCTGAGCTGTAGCCTAACTACAGGCATGGTCCCGACATGCTCCTAACTACACGCATGGTCTCTACATTCTCCTAACTGCATGCATGTTTACTACATTCATAGCTCTTACTTCTGCTTTTAGTCTTCAGAGTAAGGCAAACGCAAACAAAATCAAATGAACAAATAAACAAAAAAGTACATTCAGATATTTAAACTGAGATCCATTCTCCTCCTCTTTCTCCTCTTCCTCCTCCATCTCCTCTTCTTCTTCCTCCTCCTCCTCCACCTCCTCTTCCTCCTCCTCTATATTCTCCTCCACCTCCTCTTCCTCCACCTCCTTCTCCTCTTCCTCCTCCTCCTTCTCCTCTTCCTCCTCCACCACCTCCTCTACCTCCTCTTCCTCCTCCTCCTCCTCTTCCTCCTCCTCCACCTCCTCTTCCTCCTCCTCTACCTCCTCTTCCACATCCTCCTCCTCCTCTTCCTCCTCCTCCTTCTCCTCTTCCTCCTCCTCCTCCAAAGCCATCCTTTTGCACGTGTTAGCTCCCAAGCATGCTTGGCTGCTCTAGCCCTTTTGAAGAGGTAAAATCTTTTCTTTCTTCCCTCCCTCCCTCCTTCCTTCCTTTCTTCCATTCACTCTTTTTTGCTTTGAGCTACTAAACTTACAAATAATTCTCTTACCATATTTTAAACACCTATTCATTGCATCTCAAAGTGTCATTTCATCTGGCTGTGTTTACAGATATAGGGGAGCTTTGCATTCGGAGTCAGGAGTGCCTGGTAGGACACCCTGTCCTAGGAACTGACTGCAGCACATGGCAGAAATAACTGGGGGAAGTGGTAGTTGTACTCTCTGAGAGTGCTACCACTTGTTGGTAAGGACTGGTGAGATAGGCTGATACAAGGATCAACACTTTGGAAATAGTGGTTAGGCGATTTGTCCCTACTCTTACCCTTTAGCAATGCCTCTTGGCATATTTCTTGAGGTCCACTACATGTGGACTCTTCTGACTTTAATCCTTACCCTTAACTATGGTTCTGTGCCTAATTTAAATGGATAACCTAATAGCAGAACTACTATTTTAATTGGTTTAAATATATGCTGGGCCCCACCTTCTTTCCTTTGCTCTCCAAATGCTACTGAATTGACATCCTGGCCCATGTGAGATGGGACTAGCGTTCGCTTAGGATCCACAGCGAGTGCAGACTCTTGTTCACGACCTCTAGTGTTCCAGAAGCAGGACTACACTTGATCGGTCACACACTCATTTGTGTGGGGCAGGCCTCTTGCCAGGGGTCAGTATCTCAAGTCTCTGCCCTAAAAAGTAGGTCAAGAGTTTGAAGGACAGTGAGTTTGGAGGGTTTGGAGGGGAGGAAAGGGAAGGGAGAAATCCTGTAACTAAATTATAAGCTCAAATATAAAGTTTTAAAATAATAGGTCAAGTTTTCCATTATGACAATAATAAATACTTAGAGCAAAGAAAACAATGAAAGATGTTTCTAGCTCTCTACTGCAAAACAGCCATCATTTACGTTTCATCCAGTACTAGCTTTGTCAACTGGGTAAGGACTACTTGCATAAGTTCCTAAGAGGCCTGCCAAATCAAATCAAGCAATCCAAAGTTGTCTAGACATGCTACTATCTACATCACCATAGAGATTAGGTATTACGGGTCTAGGAAGTAGGGAGGGTCAATAGAATATACAGTTAGAGACAGGGTGAAACTGAGGCAGGGGAATTACACAGGGAAGAGGGGCATTAAAGAAGGAAACACAGGGAGGGACATCTGAGGGGTCATACGGAAGCTTGTTAAAACATACACATATAGGAAAGAAATCCAAACAGAGTTACCAAATAACAGGGGCGGGGGGAACAAAGCCAAACTAGACATTTCCTGTCCCCAAGTAAAGCCTCTAGTGCCAGGAAGTTGTTGGCAAAAGAGGCCTCATGGAAACCCCCAAACAAGTCAGGCTATTGCCAAGGTTATTGGCTGCTTTCCACAAACTGATGCTAAGGCTCTATTGATAAAGAAAGCACTTACGCATCCCATGGAACACAAAGAAGTTGAGGTGGTGCCTTACTAGAACCTTCACCCTCCTACTGACTAGTGTCCATGGTACTGGAAAGGAGAGAGGTAAACACAAACCCTGCTACAAATCCTTCAATCCACAATGGTGACCAGATGCATGACACGCTGGTGCAGTGGTGGCACAAATATTGTGGGCGTAACCAACCACCAACGGGTTGGATTTAAGGCCCGCCTCACGGAACAGAACTCCTGCTTGATGCTACTCAGGTGAGACTAGATAGGCCATGGGCCTAGAGGAAAACCAAATACTACTGTTCTGCTAAAGATACATAGCAATAAAATGACTCCTACTGACATTCTGTTATACCCATAGATCAGTGTCTCGCTCAGCCACCGTCGCAGAAGCTTCCTCCTGCAGGAGGTGGGAACTAACACAGAGACCCTCAACTGGACAAAGTGCAGAGAGTGAGAGACCTTGGAATACAAGGTCTAATCCTAATGGGATGTCCGCATCCACCCCCGGCACACACTCACCCCTTCCAACCCCTTGTCCAGGATCTATGTGGAAGAGGAGGTGGAAAGCTTGTAAGTGACAGAGGGTATGGATGACACCAAGGAAACAAGTGTTTTCCAGACACAACAGGACTGACATACATATGAAGTCACAGAGACTGTGGCGGCATGTGTGGAGCCTGCACAGGATGAAGCCAGACGGAGTCCTAGCAGTGACCGCAGTGAGGAGGGGTTAGGACACGATGAGCTTCTGTCCCTTACCAATTGAAAACCTCTAGCAAAGGGAAAATCCGTTTTCTCTAATGGTGTCTCCTGGGTATACAAACCACATGTAAGGGCAGGCCCAATGCCCAGGAGTAAAAAGCCAACACAAAAAGAACTCAATGGTATTTTTGTAGATTTTTTTTTTGGTCTCATAGTGCTCTGTTTTGGCATTTTTTAAATCTTACTAGTCTCCGCCTGTATATTATTGTTCCCTATTTTGTTTTTATGGATTTGTGTGCTTGTGTGTGTTTCTTGTGCTCTTTCTTTCTTTCTTTCTTTCTTTCTTTCTTTCTTTCTTTTTTTTAAATTGTCTTCTAAAGAGAGAAAAGGCATGGAGCTGGATAGGTGGGAAGGATCTGGGAGGAGATGGGGAGGGGAAACTGTGATCGGAATATATTGTGTGAAAAAACTGTTTTCAATTAAAAAGTTGACTAGAGATGATGACTGCTTATGTTTGGTACATAGCATTCTGTTTCCATACACATACATAGAAGTGTTTTCCAGACATAACTGGACTGAGGCCATGTGAACTCACAGAGACTGTGGCAGATGCACAGGGCCTGCCCAGGTTCAAGCCAGACAGGGCCCCAGTCTGGAGAAGTGGACACGAGTTCCCATCCCTGACAGAAGCTATCCCCAATATGTATGTCTACACATATGTGGGACGCGCCCTCACGGAGCCCTTTTTCCATTGTAATCGTGAATGGCTTTGACTCTCCTAAAAGCCAGACACAGTGTGACAGATCTCAAAAGTTCGTGTTTTCAATTCAAGACAACTCCTCCAAGCAAAAAACTGTAAAGAAGTATGTAAGGAAGGGCAAAGGCATCTCTAAATTAAGATGCATTTACATAACTTGCAAAATAAAAAGTCGGGGTGTCAGCATGGGGTACTGGGGGGTCACTTTTACAGGAACAGTTTAATAGATACACAGTATCTTGTAACCTGCTAGTTTTACTCGATGTATACACTGAATATCATCATTTCAAACGTTACACACAGTGTCACACTACTGGGCATTATTACAGATTAACCTTTACATTACTGTTTTTGTACTTTTTGATTGAATTAATAGGTAATTCTTATATTTTCTAACAATAAGTAAAAATATTTTTTCCCAAGCCTCTCTATTCAAGTGTAAGTCCTTTAGCAAACAACTAAAAGCAGGCCAGGTTGATTCCAAACCACGCAGCTACGTTATTTTTAATGGCACGTGCCCTTTGGCTTCTGTCAGTAAGAAGTTCATCACACATTTGGATTTTTTTTTTAACCTCATGGGTACTCAGTTATTGAGACTCCGTGGGTTTTAAAGAAACTATTAAGATTCTTTCAAGATGCTAGAAATTAGTCATTCACAACTTCTGGACTGGCGAGGCACTTCTAGCTTAGTATGCAACCTCTATGTTCCCAGGGCTTCATGGATTCAGAAACTGACACAGATGTACAAAAGCAAACAAAACAAAACTTATGCAGCTCCATGTCTGAGGCGCTTCCAAATATAACAAGAGCCCAAACCCGAGCAATTATATCAATACACACACTTCCTGCCTTCATCCCTCCAGGTCCCCTCACAGGAAAAAGCAGAATCAGGGTTAAACTGTCTTTACCTACCCTTTTCACTTCAAGGACGTTTTAATGTTCTGAAAATATGTAATTAATTATACCTATAAAGGCCAAAGATTTTACCCATCCTCTTTCAAGTCCTAAAATACTATGGCCGGAGCTCCCTGGCTAAGGGAGGGGATGTTCTTTTGGCTACAGAAGTGTTACTCATCTGATACTTTTTAAACAGAACTGGAAAATCACGCCCTCACAAAGCCTTTCTTCACCGCAGTCACAAAAAGCTTTGTACTAAAGGCTAGACAAGGTGCAGCAGACAACTTCAGAGGTTTATGTTTGCAATCAAAGAGAATTCCCTCAAGTAAAAACTGCAAAGGAAGATGTAAGAAATAGCAAAGAATTAAATCACTAAATTAAGATGCATTTGCATGACCTGCAAAAAAAAGGTTCAGGAACCAGCGCAGGGGACGACTGTTAGGAGACAAGAACTGGATTGGGCTGGGTACGAATTGCTACTTGCCCGAGTCTACAGAACTCACGCAATTCAAGAAGGCAGAGCCTAGGTGGCTTTGGACTTGTCGACTGAACAACGCAAGTGGGGGTGCCTCCTTTGGATTACTTGCTACACATCCCTATCCCGCGCCTCCCGTGGACAAGCACGGGGTGTCTTGCTGTGCCTGTGTCTTCAGGTCTTCCTATGGCGCCGTCTACTTCTGACGACGGAATTCCCCCAGCAAGTTACCCACCAACTTTTCTCTTCCAGTAGAGGTGAAAGGGTTGGAAAACTACTTAAAGTCACACTTTGCCCATAGTCACCTCTCTTCTGATACGGGCTTCATGAAGACAGTGTCTGATCTAGGCTGCAACATAGTGACCATGGGCTAGCATTCAGGCAGTGTGACGAAATTAACTGGGAGAGGAGACCGACTTAGCGATGCTGCTAAACCCCCATGAAGCATCTGCTAGCACGCATTACCACTCTCATCTTATTTCTGTGTTTTCTCGTTTAAAGCGGGTGCTGCTGAAGCTGGAGAGCTGGCTTGGCAGCTACACCTGCTGCTCTCCTAGAGGGCTCTGAAGAAGTGCTAGCACCCGCAGTAGGGTGCTCACAGCCGCTTGTAATCCAGCTCCAGGGATCTAATGTCCTCTTTAGACTCTATGGGCACCTGCATAGACATGGCATACACTTACACATACTTATAAATAAAAATAAAATCTTAAAAAAAAAACCTGGTGCTGTCAAGCTGAGGATGTACTTCAGTGGTAAAACACTTGCTGTTAAAACCACGTGTGAGGCCCTGGGTTCCATTTCTAGTACAGACACCAAAACACCAAACAAACAATAGGCTCTGTTTTAATTACTGAATTCAGAAAAGTCAATGCAGTATTTTCTGGGTTAATTATTAAGTGACTGAAAGAAATTCAGAGCCAAGTCAGGGTTAGAGGGACTTTGAGAGATCACTTATCTCCTGACTTCAGAGATATTAAAAACATTGCAAATAAATATAAACCCAGGTTTATATGACTCCAGGGAGAAAAGTTCACATTTTTTTCAGTGCCCATGTTCCCCATTTTATGATACTTTTCTTCCTCATACCTCGTGCAGTGGACATCAGAGTTGCTTTAGAGGATTGTTAAAATAGTCCTGGACACACACCCCCAACCTCTTCCGAATCACTTGGTCTTGGCAGGCCTGAGAATGTGTATGCCTCACAAGTTCCCAGACCGTGCCGTGCCAGCCACACCACGGCAGTCACTGTACCTGAACCTCTTCATTGCAAAGGGAAGCAGATCCCGCTGTTCGTCATTCTTTGGATCGACACACATATGTATTCAAACAAAAAGGCAAGCCGTCACTCAGCCGTTCTTCTCCCTTCCAGGCTAAATAGCAGAGGCTTTCTAACCTCTGGTTGTAGCTGTACATTCCAGCCCTTGACTTTATTTTATCTTATTTTATTTTTTTTGAGGTTCTTTGTTGAATCTCTCCAAGTTTCTTTCAGACTTAGAGCCAGAACTTGGGTCAGAGACTGAATGTTTCAGACCCGATCCTTGTGAGCACATTCATCGGTCTTTTGTACACAAGCCTGCCCTGTTAGCTCTCCTGTGTCAGGTGCTTCTGACTCTTTGTGAGCTGCAGTAATGCCTCACAGACCTTCATAATGCCTCTGAGAAACTCAAGACTCTGCCTTGCAACAACAGATAGAGTTGAACGACAGAACAGGGCTAGGTGACATCAGGGAGAGAAAATATAACTAACCTAGAACTTGCGGTCAGGTTTCCAAGTCTAAACAATTTGATAGAAAGGCTGCTTTTTACTTGTTGGATTAGATCTGAAGCTACCACCCAGCAGTAGTTTCAGGTGAAGAGGAACATCAATGCCCCCTTTGGTGGCAGAAAGGCAGTAAGGACTGGGGGAGGACAGCCAGGCCTGGGTGTCACTTACCCCCAGCCGCTGCTGAGGGCAAAGCAGCACCAGGACACCAAAGCCTGTGCCAATCCCATATTGTGAACGCTCAGATAAACTGGCCGCCACTATGCCCTCAACTCACCCCACGCTCTCCTTCCCACTCCTCCCTTTTCATATTGTCTTTTTGCCAGTTTGTTTACTGCATGTCAGGGCCCCTGCTTTTGGCACTGCTGAGGTTTTAGCACGTGAGCTCTCGGCAAGTAGGAACTATGCTCTCTTTGTGTATTGTGTGTGCGAGGTGCTTAGCACATGCGGAATAACAGCAGCTATCCCCAGTACTCCCCAGCAACATCGGCATTCTTCCCAGCAGTCAGCTAGTGGCAGGAGTCACACAGGCAAACTGAGTGCTTCACTCCGCTCACTCTTCTTCCATTTCAGATAACAGCTGAAAAGAGGCACACCACAACCCTTTTCTGCCAAATTGCCTTTTCAAAGAGAATATTCCAGGGATGTGATCACTGAGCAAAGGCAGCCAGTTACAGAATGTTGTTGCAGACAGCCACACAGACAAGCTACTGGTTAAAGCCCTGGGGTGGGGTCTGGGGAAGTAACTCAGAGAGAGAGTGTCTTTGAGTATTTGAGGCCTTGGATTCTGTTCACAGCCCCGCACTAACCAACCAAACAACCAACCAGTCAAACAAACCTACAGCATGCCAATAGAGGGAAGCCATACAAAAGGCTTCCTGCTAAGCCCTCAGACCTTCAGAGCAGAAGGATATACTCTGCAATTAAAGGGACTGTAAAGTAAACCTACTCCATCAGCAGCTGTCCTCAGGACAAAGCCTCAGGATAGCTAGATTTAAAGAAGCAAGGACGAAGGTGGGAGGGTGGGCAGCTGGTAAACCCGAGGCCGGATCCGGACTAGAGGGGGTCCAAGCTGGGCTCTTCCGGTGTGTGGAGGCTGCCCGAGTTGCTCAGCACATGAGCACCCATTTGTGGCCACAGAGTTGAGCTCTCTGTGAAGTTACATCAGAGCTTCTTTCTACTCATGAGTCATCTCCGACAAGAATCCCTTCATGGGACACAGAGGATACACCCAGCAGTGGGAAGAATCATGGTACCACCACTCACATAATTCCACGCCGAGTAAGTCCTCTTCCGCTCACCTGAACCCCTCTTACCACGCAGACTGCACTAAACGCGCTCGGAAAGTATCCGTGAGCATTTCGGCCATTTGCCCTAGAACACATGCTTCCCACTAACAGATAAACCTCTTTCAGTTACATTAAAAATGGATAAATACTAATCAGCTTTTCTTTGGGGCGGGATTAAAAAACTACAATGATCAAATTGATTTTAGCTTGACAACTAACACAACTGATGTACACCACCAGACACACTTCGCAGGGGCCCGGCGGCTCCTTGGGAAGAGCGGAAGGACGGTCAAAAGCTGCGGCGGTCTCGCAATGATGTGCTCCTTATGGAGCATCTGCTGGAACAGATCCCTCCCGCTCAGGATGACATTAGTGACTTGCCTGTTATAATTACAGATTTCTCCTGCTCAAAAAGCTAAGCTTCAAAAAATGTTTCTTTCTAAAAATAGCCTAGGAATTCAGTTCTATTTTCAATTCTTACATTCTTTTCCTAGTAAATGTACCACTGAAACATTTCTTCTCATTGTTGACACCTTATGTCATTTGTATTTAAAGTCAGACAACACATAACAACAAAGAGGCCTTTAAGTTCAAGTTCTGCAAAATGGGAAAACGGCATTCACAATACAAATCCTGAGTTTGTCTCCCTCTTTGCTTACAGATAGAGACGTGGGAACACAACCATTTCATTAAAAAGCCACATTCCTAGAGTGGCTGTAATATGCATGTCAACCAATAGAGAAACTTATTTCTGTTTCTGTGATATAGACAAGTTGCTTGACTTGAAAACACACTACTTTAAATGTAAACATAGTTCAAACTATGTGTTTAATGTAAAAGAACACTGAATCTTCTGTTTGCTTCAGTCTAGATTTAAGTTGGTACTGACCAAACTGAAGAGCAGTTAAGAGCTTAAGACACCTTGGGTAACTAAACCAACCAGAGGATGCGTAAATCACTCTCTAAAACCTTCTTCCTAAATGGATTTTTATATTTCTTTGGGAGGATAAAGGTCTACTTTTAAGCACAAATTTCTCCTTTAAAAAGATGCTCTCCATTTATACATTTAGCAAGGTAACACTTGATATCCTAGTTTCTACAGCATATGTAACCCTTGAGAGAGGTGTAACAGGAATTAACTTTTAACATGTCTTCCCCAAACAGTTACCGTCATAGAAAAGAAAGCTTAGAGACATTGTAACATTTCTGTGTAGCTAGAAACCATTTCTACTAAGCTAACATTATAGCATTCAAAATAAGGGCTAGTCTACTCTTTTTTTAATTACAAATAACCAAGGATCAAATCCTTTCTCCAGGAAAGGCTGGGAAGGTCACGGTGCTCACAGCAGCACACATGCAGAGAAAAGGCTCCACCACCACTCTCTCATGGCCCCGTTGCAGCACCGACTCTAGTTTTTCCCAAAGCATATAAAATTACCATGACAGTCACTTTAGGAAGATTTAAGGTACAAAGAACAAAGAGAAGTCTTAAAAATTCCCAGAATACTCACAAGTAGTTTGAAAGGAAATCTGAACCACAATTCTTCAGAAGTCTGCTCTCCGGATCATAAACACAATCCGAAGTCTAAAATAGATACCTATCACATCAAGCCCAGAAGTCACATTTCAGCTCCCTAACTTCTACTCGGGTAAACAGTTTTACAACTCATAGAACAAACGCTGGCTAAAATTAACTGCAGCCAAGCAGCAGGCAGGAACACGCTGGTTTGCATCATGTGGGCCGGGATTTATTCACTAGGACAACACTGGTGTCCTCTTTAATGGGAAACCGGCCAAGGGGTGTGCCCTGCTAAACAACGCACAGCATCGTGATTACACTAATTACTGAATTCAGTTGCACACTGCTAACTTACTCTAAGTCGGTTCTGCAAGTTCCGACAGAGGAGCGTAATAAGGTCTTGTCCATAACAGGCAGGCGCTTGATGTTTAAGCACATTCGTATCAGACAACTTTGGCAACAAGGTGGCAGCACTGCCTACTCTTTGTGGGGCGTCTGGTGAGAGTGCCCACTTGCTCTCTGCTTTTCTTCTGTATTTCCCAAGGAGGTGCTATGAGGACACACGTTCACTTAAGATACAAAATCCACAACTGAGAGCAAACACCTCCAGTTTACAGAATGCACTTTGAAGTGCCTTTCACTGCGTGGCTACAACTGGAAAACGGTCCTCCACTGGAACAATGGTCGTTCTCAGAGCAAACTGAAACCCAAGCAAACAGTTCAAGACTCCAAAAACACAGCTAACACTTACAAGAAAAGGAGAACACAAAGCATCGTTTAAAAAACACAAATGCTCTCTATAATGATGGCTTAGAACAAGGGCACAGTCAGTTTAGCACCTACAGTGGACGACTCGGACTGGCTTGCTCTGGCGTTTTACTTCAGGTGGCACACTTTGCCCTGACTGGACACTTCATCAATCAAACCCCCAGTCACGCTCCTTCCAATAGACACAAAGGAATCCAGTAACTCAAATGCAACTGTGTTTTCCGTCTCCCTCCAAACCCCCTACAGCATGACTCCCTGTTAACCACACACTTAAAATCCTACACACCTTTTCAGAGCTATTAGTTTTCCTAATTATGAAAAATCATGTTAGCTTAGACTTCAGATTTACTGTGGACAACACTCCAAACTCGAGTCCAGGTCCAGGTCAGTATTTCCCTCTACAGCACTGTGTCTAAGGATCATTAAACACATCCAGACTCTTACAAAGCACAGCCCACTTGGGACAAGCATGCCAAAAATTGCCAATGGTTAGCGTTCGCTGGCATCAACTGGTAAGCGCTAACACAATCTTCCTCGCGTTGTTTATAACACTGCTGGCTGCACACCTGACATCCTATCCCCATGCCCGATGCCCGAGCTAGTTAGATGCAGAGAGGACACGTCGTCCACCACTCTGTAAGGGCAGTTGCTGTGTGCTCCGTCATTTCAAAGTCCCAGAGGATGGATGTTGTCATCCTGTGATGAAAGAAAATAAGTCATACTAATCGGAGGGCTAACCTCCGATTAATGCAATTGTTTTCAGCAAACTTACTCTAGAATTCTTAATGCCAAAAGAGGACATTGTGAGGCTAATTTTGACAAAATTACTATTATCCAAAAATGCCTGTGTTCAGTAGAAAGGTCTCATGGCCAAATGTTTTTTCTGCTCTCTTCTAGTAAGAAAAGCTGCATTGACCTACACGTCAGATTTTGCACTGTAGAAGATCCAGATTGCACTGTAAGGTCTATTTTGAAGCAAGGGATACTGAGCAATTCTCTAGTTCCTCCTATGTCCAATACAGTAAGCATGACCCTGCTGTTTCCCTCAACAGCCGCCACACCTGCTTGAAACGCAAGAACCAAAACCCATGGAGAAAATAGTGCACCCTCTAATTTACTGTAGACACGTGACTGCTTCCTCTTCAGTAGTGGAAAGAAAAAAAAAGAACCCTGCATGTTTGTTCTAGGTCTAGAAAAGGAGTATCAAACCCTTGACTCTGCAACACAATATGGTTATCTGCAAAGTTCACGCTGGAGGATGTGTAATCGAGATTTTTTGTTTCAGAAAAACCTCATATTTTAAATAAATTTACAAGTTTGTATTGGGCCATATTCCTAGAGATCCTTGGGCTGTATTTGTCCTCAGGGATTCAAAGACTGAAGATTTTGTATTCTGAACTTCTAAAAAAAAAAAAAAAAAAAAATGTCCTGTGTTCACTGTGTACTTTCTGGAGTGCTAATTTTTTTTTTCGTAATGTTATCAAAAAAGGGGTCTGTGACCCCAGAGAGTAAAGAGCACTCAGGCTAACCTGGTCACACTGAGGGAGGAATCGAATGCTAAGGAAAACCAAGGAACTAGACAGGTAGAGGGTAGAGGAAGATCACTGAGTAAGTGTTAAAAAAATGATAAATAAACCAAAAGAAGGGATGGGAAATAGGAAAGAAAAATTAGGCTTGGTGTTCAGTTACAATATGGGGGACAATTTTGGCAGGCTCCTGCTCTGGAGCTAGGCGAGGGGACAAGGGTGAAAGAGAAAGTCTAGGTGGTCAAGGTCACATTTTAGTGTCGTGTCAGGTAAGAGAGCATGGCTCAGTTTTTAAATGATGCTTGTCTTCTGATGGAATTTAAAATTTATGTTCTAGAATAAATTAACATTCTGTATTTTATTTTGGAGCTTTTAAGAGTCATGGATCACGAAGAGATAAAATATTCCAAAATATCTAAAAATTATATCTAGAGACAGCAACATGCTTTCTATTCTGAGCGCTTTATATTTGATCCAGATATTGAAAGGGGAAATTTTCAGGGTTCACCATGATTCCACGCCTTAACAAAGTGAATGTTTAAGGGGGGGGAAGTACCAACCCTTAAGGGAAGAGATTCATTGGATAGAAGCTCTGGGGTTCAAATGTAAGGTCCCTATGGGCTACGTGACCTCGGGGACTTTGCTGACCTCTGTGTCTGTTTCCTCATATGTTAAATGGTGACAATAATGCTGACATCAAAGGACAGTAGAGCTCCAGGAGATGACGTCCAACACTGGTTCACAGGTGCTTTCAACAAATGCTGTGGCAACATGACTATGTCTCATCAATGGAGCACCCGGTGAAGATCAATCAGGTATTTAATGAGGATCACGCTTCTAAAGCTCAAAGCTTCAAAACATGAAGAGTTGAAAGAAATGTCAAATGATTGTTAAGTATCCCAAGGAAACCTGGGGTTTGCGAATGCTCTTAAAACCCTGTTACTGCAGTAGCCTCTTTAATTTTCCTCTATTACAACCCCCAACATGCCTAGCCTTGGTGGAATTAGAACTGCGGACACTGGCTAGACAGGAGCTCACGCTTGTTAGACTGTTGTCATTTACTATTTACTCCAGCCTCACTACTGGGCGGTCCCTTCCCATGCTGACTCTGGCTTGGCTATAAGAAAGATAGCAAACGGTACCCAGAGCCTTGTTTTTAAGACAATATATCACTCTTTAGTCCACTATAACTGTGGTGTTTTAGCCTCCCAAGTTGTGGAATCACCAGTGTGTGTCACCAGCACCAGCCTATGAGTGCCTCATTATGCAGCAGGAGCTCACTAACACACAAATCCATCCTAGCCTCCCAAATGATCACACTGGCATTATCCACAGAACACTTCGGTCATGAGTTAAGAGTGTCATTTATATACACACAAACGCAGAACTCTAACAAATTAAACAGCCTTTCTTCATCATTCTTCTTCTGTTGGTTAAAAAAGATGTACATAGCAAACTCAAGACAAACAAACAAACAAACAACCTCTGATAAATAGCTACTTTGTCAGAGTTCTGTGATGTAATTTGCATCAGGACTTGGCGTTGGTACCAGTTACTGCTGGTACTCAAATGCTTATTTCATTATTATTAAAACTTTTTGAAGCAATTGTTTTATTTTAATCTCGATTTTACTTACAAAAATATATGTAGTTGAAAATGTTTTCATCATAGTACCTATATTTTTCATATTTTAAAAATTTTATTTACTGATAATTTCATATATGCATACAACAGAATATGCTCATATACAAGTTAATTTTTTAAAGTATACTAGAATTCAATTGGGAAAATTATACTACATATCAGTGGGTTTCGACCTTCCTAATGCTGGGACCTTTTAATACCGTCCCTCATGTTGTGGTGACCCCCAACCATAAAATTATTTTTGTTGCTGTACTGTAATTTTGCTACTGTTATGAATCATAATGTAAATACCTGATATGCAGCTAGTCTAGGGCGACCCCTGTGAAAGGGTCATTTAACCCTCAAAGGGATCACAACCCACAGGTTGAGAACCATGGCTACAAATAGTCAGGCACCTAACATTTTTGAGCCATCGATTCTTGCTATTTCAAAACTTGCAAGCATTTTCAAGAAGTGTGTGAACAGCAAGATGCCTGTGACAGCGTTTGCCTTTAGGAA
The DNA here is from genome assembly GCA_026225945.1 of Cricetomys ansorgei. Classification (NCBI taxonomy): domain Eukaryota; kingdom Metazoa; phylum Chordata; class Mammalia; order Rodentia; family Nesomyidae; genus Cricetomys; species Cricetomys ansorgei. The sequence goes on from JAMJFZ010000107.1 coordinate 63,061,899, forward strand.
CGTTACAATTTGAGTCAGGACAGTGCACATAAACCTTATCCATATAAAGGAGTAAGCTTCCCAAAGGGTAAGAATGCTTTCCAAGGGGAACGTAAGAAAAGAAGCTTCCAGGTACACTAACTAGAAAAGGCATTTTGGAGGAAATGACACTTGAACTGAGGCTTCTGCAAGCTGACTAGGTTTTCAGTAGCAAAATAATAAGGAACATTACTCAGAAGCGAGAGAGGCAACCATGAGGGAGAAATGACAGACTAGGTTCAGATTCCAGCTCCTTCAACTAATGTCATTTTGACCACTGCTAAGTTACTTGAGTTCTCCAAATCTGTGCCAAGAGGTATTCAACGAGAGGGTAGGGGTCTCGGCAAGTGCCTCAGTCTCACCATCTCTAGTGAGGATGACACTCAGGGATGCCTACAGTGCGACTATGAAGGGGAAATGAGTGGTCTCTGTAAAGCATGCACAAGAGTGTCTGGTATTTTGTTAAACCATGCACAGTGAGGTAGAGAGATGGTAGATGAAGGTATAGATGGATAGATCCTCTCTCTCTCTCTCCTCTGTGAGGGAACCCAGGGCCTTGAACATGCTAGGCAAAGGTCCTACCACTGAATTACATATCCAGTTCTAGACAGATATAGACGCATGTGAATCTAAGTGTGTAGATACAATTTTTTAAAAGTATTTATTTTATGTGTAAGTATGTATGCCTGAGGATTTGTATGTGTACCAAATATGTTCAGGAGTCCACAGAGGCCTGAAAGGGCATCAGATCCCCTGGAACTAGAATCATAGGCAGTTGTGAGCCTCTACATAGGTTCTAGGAATGGAAGTTGGGTCCCCTGCTAGAGCAGCAAGTGCTCCTCCTAACTACTGAGCCACCTCTCCAGCCTCATGCTGATACAGTTGTATCAGAACGCTATCTGGCAGTAGGAGGTGCTGAACACATTCTAATGCTCCCCTCTCCTCCTTTGTCTCACACTCACAGATACTTACATTTGAGTACAAGCCTCAAATATGTTTCCCTGTTTCTCAACACCAGCCCCTTCAGTTAAAAGAAGTAAGCGCATGCTCTGTGCTGAGGCTGGTGGTTTCCTCCTTTCTCTACAGGGCAACCATTCTGTTCTTGACAGTACAGACTGCTGTGCGTGACACTGCTACAGAGACGTGGCCACCGGTTTGAAAAAGCGGGGAGCAAATGGAACAAACATAGGCTTTCAAATCCAACCTTAATTCCTGTAATTTATTGTTCTTTAAGCTAAGGTAAGACAAGGACTCTTAAATGTACTGTAATTTGAGATTCGGAAGCAAAATCAGTCATCAGATTTAAAGCCACAGAAATTCAGAAAGTAGATTACCAAAGGCTTCTTACTTTCAGACTAATTTTACTTGAAGTAGTTTGAGCTTCTAACTAAAATCTCTTCCTCCCCCCGTGTATATGTGAGTGCCTGTGAATGTATACAGGTGAGACTGTGTGTGAACGTGTGAGTATGTGTGTTAGTGTGTGTGTATGGTGTGTATATATATGTATGTGTGTGTGTGTGTGGTGTGTGTGTGTGTGTGGTGTGTATGTGTGTGTGTGTGAGTGTATGCGTGTGTGGTGTGTATATGTATGTGTGTGGTGTGTATATATATGTATGTGTGTGTGTGGTGTGTGTGTGTGTGGTGTGTGTGTGTGTGTGTGTGGTGTGTATATGTGTGTGTGTGAGTGTATGCGTGTGTGGTGTGTATATGTATGTGTGTGGTGTGTATATGTATGTGTGTGTGTGTGTGGTGTGTGTGTGTGTGTGGTGTGTATATGTATGTGTGTGGTGTGTATATGTATGTGTGTGGTGTGTATATGTATGTGTGTGTGTGTGGTGTGTGTGTGTGTGTGTGGTGTATATGTATGTGTGTGGTGTGTGTGTGTGTGTGGTGTGTATATGTATGTGTGTGGTGTGTATATGTGTGTGTGTGTGGTGTGTGTGTGGTGTGTGTGTGTGTGGTGTGTATATGTATGTGAGTGTGAATGTATGTGTGGTGTGTATATGTATGCGTGTGTGTGTGTATGTGTGTGTGTGGTGTGTGTGTGTATGTGTGTGTGTGGTGTGTATATGTATGTGTGTGAGTGTGTGTGGTGTGTATATGTATGTGTGTGAGTGTGTGTGGTGTGTATATGTATGTGTGTGTGTGTATGTGTGTGTGTGAGTGTGTGCGTATGTGTGTGTGTGGTGTGTATATGTATGTGTGTGGTGTGTGTGTGTGTGGTGTGTATATGTATGTGTGTGAGTGTGTGTGGTGTGTATATGTATGTGTGTGTGTGTGTGTGTGTGGTGTGTATATGTATGTGTGTATGTGTGTGTGGTGTGTATATGTGTATGTGTGTGTGTACGTGTGTGTGGTGTGTATATGTATGTGAGTGTGTGTGTGGTGTGTATATGTATGTGTGTGTGTATGTGTGTGTGTGGTGTGTATATGTATGTGTGTATGTGTGTGTGGTGTGTATATGTGTATGTGAGTGTGTGTGTGGTGTGTATATGTATGTGTGTGTGTATGTGTGTGTGTGGTGTGTATATGTGTGTGTGTACGTGTGTGTGGTGTGTATATGTATGTGAGTGTGTGTGTGGTGTGTATATGTATGTGTGTGTGTATGTGTGTGTGTGGTGTGTATATGTATGTGTGTATGTGTGTGGTGTGTGTGTGTGAGTGTATGTGTGTGAGGTGTGTATATGTATGTGTGTGAGTGTGTGTGTGTGTTGCCGGAAATTGAATCCAGGACATCATGGATGCTTAAGTGCCCTACCACCACACTACGACCCCAGCCCTGAAAATACCTTTATTCTCCTGCCCTGAAAATAACTTTAAGTACAGTATCATTACCTGACTCAATCTTTGTTTTGAAGATGAATACAATAAATGTGGTTACCAAGTTATACTAAAAAAGTGTAACTGCTAACATACGAGAGACTGTCCTGTCCCCCTGTGCCGCTGTATCTAAATGAAGGCCATTTTCTTGCAATCATATTTGTACCACTTCTTTGCATAGAAACTTCTTTTTCACAAGCATTGCAAAAGTAAACTTTACAAATCAAACTTCAGTGCTTATTTTCTGTTAAACAAAATCTGAATTAGTGTCCATTTCTCAGTTTACCTCACCAACTACAGGGAAACTTAAGAACCAGTCAACAAACGACTGATTTCCCAAACATTTTGATACGTTAGTGCCAGAAACTAATTATTCCCGCTCTTCTTCCTCATTGTTTTTGGTAATGGAGATTGAACCTAGGGCCTCACCGGCCTCTGTTAGATAAACATTCTACCACTGAGTTATAGTTCAGACATGTTCGTACTTTTAAATTTTGAGACAGGATCTCATTAAGTAACACAGGCTGCTCTCTAAGTCACTCTGTAGCCCAGGCAGGTCTTGAACTTGTGATCCTCTTGCCCCAGCCTCCTGGAGAGCTAGAATTAAAAGCCTGTGCTGCTAGACACATCAATCACACAGCTCCAGTCATTAAGTCTTTGCTAAGACTACTGCCATCCTTCTGATTGAGCCGCTCACTCCCTGAACTTGGAAATCAAGACTTTGGGGCCAGTTAGAAGGCTCAATGGGTAAAGATGCTTACCTGGGGCTTACATGGTGGAAAGAAAGAACCAACTCCAAGCCTTGTGCTCTGAGCTCAATCCCTGGGACCCACATGGCAGAAGGAGAGAACTAAAGATTGTTCTTTGGCCTGCAGAGAACAGTGCCACATACTTGTGCTCCTGGTGCCTCCCGCCCCAACCAATCCTGCAGGCCACTGGAAAGAGTACTTCAGTGCAGCAGTACCACTGGGTTAACTCGCCTGGAAACTATAGGAAGTGACTTGGCAGAATTCATCCATAAGATGATGATGACCTACCTCCTAGGATTGTTGCAAAAACAAGTTAGTATACATAAGGCAAAGTAATGTCTGACAGGGTTCTTAAAATACTACATACATGCATCTCTCTCTCTACACATGCGTGCGCACACACACACACACACACACACACACACACACACACACACACACACGGAAGCACCAATGGATTCTGAATGCCAGTGGCTGGAGTATCTGGGGCTAGAGAATCCGGGGCTCCAGGTTTTGTTCCCCTGGCTAGGCTTTCTTGATGGCAGGGTAAGAATGACAGGGCTCCCCGTTTTACTGTTAATAATTTCAACTTAATTCCAACAGCTCTTGCTACTGTGTTACTGCAATCAACTCTCTAAACATCCGAAAGGCTTGATTTGAAGAGGAGATGCCCACATGTGTGGCAAAGTGTAATACTTGATATTAATTTAACAAGAGACTTGGGACATTAGAACTTTCCTCTCTCTTTTCTACTGCTCCCCTTTCTTTTTTCTCTTCTCCCTTTCTTCCTCTCCCTCCCTCCCTCTCTCTCTCTCACTCTCTCTACCTCTATCTCTCTTTCCAGGCTGTCCTGGAACTTATAGAGCTCCACCTGCCTCTGCCTCATGAACACTGGGATTAAAGGCCTGCACTACCATCACCTGGCTAAGCATTTATTTTCTATTTTTTCTCCCTTCTTTTTGATATAAGACATGATCTGTGCAACCAGATAACTTGAGAAGTTTAGAGAAGGCAGTTTAAAATCAACTTGAAATTATGGAGATGGAATGTGCTAGCTGGCTATAATCCAACAGATGGCTAATGCCAGTAATATCCATGAGTATACGCTTAGAAATGAAGTACTTCATTTCAAAAGTACTCTGATGACTGCTTATTTCTAAAGCAGCAACAAGAAACAAAAACAAAGCAATAAAAACCCAGAATCAGAAGGATAAGCAACTTCGCTCTAAGAACTGTAATAACTCAATGGTTATAATAATCCAGGATGTTGTTCTCATGAACACAGAAGTGGGTTCTTCAACGGACACTGGTTCTCAAGAACAGTGGACAGAGTCCTGGGACAGGCTCGGTTGTCATATGCTACAACATAATGAATTATCTATTTTAGACCTTAATGCTTCGGTTGGTTTCTTTTCTTCCTTCCTTTCTTTTTTCTTTTCTTTTCTTTGACATCACGTTTCTCAAATTGCCAGGAGAGGACCTATTTCCTAGTTCTTTGATTCTGTCATCAGGAAGTTCTTCAAAAACAATAACTGAAAATTATCCTTTTTGATTTCCTCAGATGAGAACTTTTCACATAAACTGTGTTGAAAAAAATCGGCTCTTTAAAAAACCATATTCCTTTAAAGCTAAAAAATTTTTTTTAAATGATAGAAAAGCAAAAGAGTAACATTTGTAATTCCAACCTTTATTCTGAATATTTATTTATTTATTTATAAGACAGGGTTTCTCTGTTGTAACTCCGGCTGTCCTGGAACTCACTCTGTAGACCAGGCTGGCCTCGAACTCAGAGAGATCCACTTGCCTCTGCCTCCCGAGTGCCGGAATTAAGGGCGTGAGCCACCAACACCAAACTCTGATTTAAAAAAAAAAAAAATCCTGTCCTTTTTTATGATTATTAAAGGAATAAGCAGCAACTTAGACGGAGTCTATACTTGTTGATGAGCCCCATCAGGGCTGTGGGTGTGGCCACCACGTCAGACTAGACCTCACTGTTGTGTGAGTTCTGAGTCACTACTGCCTCTCCTAAGTGGTTGGTGTTCGTGACAAAGAATTAAAGGGCAAACAAAAACTCCAGAGATTCCACACTGATATCTAAGAGTCTCTCTGAGATGGCTTACAAAATAAAGCAATTTCTCCCAAAAATCATCTTAAACTAATCCTGAGCAGTGAAAAACAATCATAATAAAACAATAATAATAATAATAAATAATTAAAAATAATTAAAAAAATAAAAATCACATTTAAGTTACTAGCCTTTAGAATATATATTTTAAAAAGGTATTAAAAATAGCCAAGAGAAGGTTATCCAGCAGTTACAACACAAAGGCCAAGAGTGAGATCAAAATTAGAAACTTATCTACCCAAGAGTCCATATTTGAGTAACTAAGTTGGAATAATCTGCTGAGCCAAGGAGACAGCTGGTTCCTTCCTGATGGATGAGCCCTCTGGAGAGGCTTGGGAGCATGACTACGCTTGCACAGTCACGGGTACACAATGCTGGGGGCGCTGTAAGAGCTACTCTTAACTCTTTTAGTCCCATATAATACACTTCATGTACTTTGATCCCTCCTAATTAAGAAAATATATTATTGTTTATTTGCAGTGGGGTGCAGACAGAGGACACCTAGGACTGGTTCTGGAGGACAGCTCAGGTCATCAGGCTGGGGGGGGGGCGGGGGGCACTCTCACTCAGCCATCTCATGGGCCCTGGTCTTTCCTTTTGCAGAGAAGACTACGAGGCTGCTATGCTTCCTAGCCAACTCAGGGCTGTAGTTACATTTTCCACCCGCATACGTTTTCTGACCCTTCCCCAACTCTAGGCAGAAGGCTGTTTGCTCGTCTCTGTGGAGGGAACCAGCCTTTTCCACAAATGGGTCCACGAAAACGCTACGCAGGAGAGAGTATGAGCGCAGGAAAAATGAGGAAATGATAAACGAACAGGGTAGTTCGTTCTCTTATGAGATCCAAGGAAATGACACGCACGATCGAGCTTTAAAATGACTCGTGGAACACGCTTTAGAAGTAAAACGCATGAGAGTTTTTAATAGGGGAATTAACAGTATCCATATTAAGAAAAGAGAGGGGCAAGAGAGAGACTGACAGTGAGCCTTGGCAATGGAAAAACCACACCAAGAAGAGAAGGAGGGAGAGACTGACAATATACATTACCAGGGGAAAAGGGCCCACACCAGAGAGAGAGAGAATTGCTCTGGCAAGAAGTTTAAAAAGCCAAGTACAGTTTTTTTGGTATGTAGATAGATGTTGCTCAGGCCTTCAGAGGAACCGGTTTCATATGTAGATGTAGTCACGCCCAGGGAGGAGGAGCCAGGTGTCCTTCCTCCTGCGGACTTACAAACTTCAAGGTTATCTTGTTTGCTATGAAAGAACATTTGACTCAATAACCGACAATTGGTTGAATGTTATGGTTAGCTGAATATCTCCATCTGCCTCAAACAGACCAGAATGCCATGTAGGCAAAGAAGGTTTTTATTTTATGGTTTTTAGCTGTTTGATGTGTATTTATTTTTTCTCTATCTAGGCTCCTTTTGCTTCTATCTGTTAAAGGCTTGTCTCTTCTGGGGAGGACCAACACCCATTTCAGGAATATCCTTTACAATGTACTATCAATATGAATACGTAGCTCTACACATGCCAGGACTTAGAAGCCCACAAGATATTTTACAATGACAATTACTTTTGAGTAAAAAAATGGCTGCTTCTCCTTCTCAGCTAACACCAGCCAGCTAAGGTATCACTAGGCCATGCAGACATAATGAAAGGCTTTTGTCGTCATTACAGCAAAGGGGAAAAAGGGCTAGTAAGCCGAAATTCCCAGCCGGGAAGTCTGGAACCTTGTCGACAGACTTCAACCACGTTGCCAGGGTATTGGGGCTTCCAGTAGTTCTCATCTATAGATCCACCAGGGAAATAAAATCAACAGGATCGTATCTTCTAGGACTTCAGAGTATTCTGGAAAAGAGATCTATAGATAATTATTAATACAGAGCCAAAGTAAGGGATGTTCTTTCTGGAGTGTGGAGAAGGTTCTAAATCAGAAATGCCTGTTAGGTGGGAAAGTGAAAGGTATTCTAGAAGAGCTATCTGTATAGTTAAAAGCTGGGACAGGGGACAATGTGTTCTGGGATGGAAGATGGAACAGAAGGGAGGAGAGGTGGATCAGGCTGATCATGCAAGACCACTGTGGTGTACATGTGCCCAGCTAACAAGACAGTCCATTATCATATGGCTCTGAGGCTCTCTACTCTGAGTACACATTAAAATCTCTGGTGAGACTTTAAAGCAGAATACTGACACCTGTTATGTGTTGGTATTGATGATCTGTTCTGAGTTGGGGCCTGAGTATCAATACTTAAAACAAAGAAAAACAAAACAAAAAACTTCCCATGTAATTCTAGCATGTGTCTGGGGTGACACCTATGAGCAGCTAGAATCAATACAACGATATACACAGGAAATTGGCAATTACAAATACGCTTTAAAGTTGACCAGGTAACAGCAAGGAAAGACTGAAGGCAGAGGAACTTGGGAAGTGTGTGTTAGTGCACAGGCTCCTGAACATAGGCACAGGAACAGGAACAGTCAGCCATATTGCTAACATTTAACCTCACAGAAGGTTAAAGGCCAAAGATACTCAAAATGAGCATGCACTTTCAGCGGACCCTAAAGTTCTCTCGATAGTGGACACAGTTTAAGAAAGACCCTGGAGAAAGAAGAGCATGGAGAATCTTCCAAGCAGGGTCAGAGGTACTGATGACTCTGGGCAATAAGCAAGCAGAGGAAGCAGGGAAGACACCACCACTTCTGGCTCTGGCGAGGTCCATAGCAAACGTGGACTAAGCACAAACGTGTGTGAGCGCATTGATTTTCCCGATGTTGCAGGGTGGATTGCTCTCACATCCACTTCATAGCTGAGGAAGCTGAAATTTCAAGATGGCAATTAACTTGTCCACAGTCACACGGAGATAAACAGGAGATAAGGAACTTCTTCTCAGAGTTGTAGCTCCGGCGTGGGTGGTGTAACCCCTTTCTCTACTCTTTCTTTGATGAATGTATTGCTAACTAAATAGGGAAGCTAGAAGAATACAGCAGGGAAGGGCTTAGGATGAAAGGTAGGTACAGGTTTTAAGAGTTTGTTTTAGACATGGTGTGTCCAAGACATTAAAAGGCACATAGACGTCGGTGACTATTAAATCAGAAAAAGTCAGACAAGAGACCCAGAGGTGAGAGTGAGAAGGTACAGGGAATAATTCAGTAATCAGGAACTGAGCACGGTTTATGGGTACCCCTTCCAACTTCTGATACTGCACTTGGCAGCTTAGATCCTTTGCCACAAGTGCTGCGCACACATCCTCTCTCTGAACAGTGGGCCCTACCTCCTCGGGCTACATATGCACTCCTCTCTGAAAAACAGAGTAGGCTCTTCTCCCGACCAACAAGCAAAGTTAAAGTTTCTATATAACTATATTGCTAATGTATCTGGGTATGAAGAATGGAAAGGCTAATCTTCCCCAAATGGGTATATGCACAGTAAGGCAAAACCGAGCCCTTGAGCGAACTTTTAGGGAAAAATGAAAAATCCTCTATTTTCATTTTATGCCTAAACATAACTGGAGGTATATATGAATAAAGTAGATGTGCTACGGGGAGAAGCATGCATAGTAAAAAAATGACTGGATGATCCAATCTGCCAAAACTGTGAACACCCGCACTACACACCTAGTTTTTAAAAAAAAAAATCCCTCCTTTAAGTCGGGCAGATCTCTGAGTCTGAGGCCAGCCTGGTCTACAAAGGAGTTCCCTGACAACTAGAGTTACAACAGAGAAACCTCATCTTCTTGAAAAACCAAAACAAAAAAGAAAAAAAAATTCCTATGTTTCACTTTAATAAAGCTTTTTTGCTACTTGCGCAAATCCGTTTGGGCTTCTATTTCGGTTCCTTGAATAAAAGTCCAGGCACTCAGAAACAGTCGATCCCAACCTCAGCTGCCAGTAATAACACCACCACCTGACCTACTGAGTCTTGTCTGGCCAGGTCTGTGCTAGGTGCTTCCTCACAGACAGCCTTAGTGCTGTCGTATTTCCTTTACGCCAGGATGAGATATGGTAGATAAGGACCACACAGTCTACCATCGAATGTGGGAGACGAACTCTGAACCCCCCAGCTCATCCTCCTACCCTCTCACCCCTACATTTCTGGAACTATAAAAAGAACTAGAAACCATGACATCCCAGATGGCCTCAGTCCCTACCAGGCTATCAAACTGTAAGTGGGAAATACGGAGAAAGTGTTTATCCATTTCCACAACTTAAAGGCTTTCTACCTTGTTTAGTTATTTGATTAAACAGGACACATGTTATCTTAATCAAATCAAATGAATACTAGAAACAAATTCATACAAGTCAGTACACAAACCTGAGTGCAAACTTCTGTACAAGAGCTGAAGCCTGACACAAACTTTGTGGTGGTGTTATTATCAAACCAGAATCCAGAAGGACCGATCTGAGGGAGACAGTGGCTTGCTTGGCCTTCCAAGAGTCACAACAAAGGTGCCATTTCACAATAGCGACCTTGCCTTTTTCATTTAACCTTCTCATACCTGAAAAGATCATAGGTATTCCTCTCTCCAAAGAAACAAAAACAAAATCATAAAACCACACCACACGAGTTTCATCTAATTGTTTCCATTTTCAGCACCTTTGAAATACTGGTATTGACAATCAAGGAACCTTGGAGTTAAAGGGTTCCTCCTATACAGGTATTTGACATATTGTCTGTTTGTAGTGTGTGAGAGAGAGAGAGAGAGAGAGAGAGAGATAGGGAGAGAGGGAGAGAGAGGGAGAGAATGAGAATGAATGTGTGTGTGTGTATAATGGTTGTATGTGTATTATGAGGTCAGAGATTGACAGTAGAGCGTCTTCCTCTCTCTTTGAGATAGGGTTTCTTACTGAATCTGGAGCTTACTGGGCATGACTGACTGGCCAGCAAGCTCCAGGGATCTCTGCCTTTCCAGTGCCTTTCCAGTCAAGCACACGCCGGTGTGCCTGGGTTTTTGTACGGTGCCTAGGATCCAAACTCAGGTGCTATGCTTACATGTCGAACCGACCAAGCTATCTTCTCAGCAACTGTCAGCTTGCTTCTGGAGACAGGCTCCTATTATTCAGCCCAGGGTGGTCTCAAACTCCTGATTCCGGCTTGGCTGACTTTTTGACAAACTCTACAATACTAGCAACATATTTATACAGGTCAGTACACAAAACTGAGTGCAAACCTCTGTATAAGGGCTGAAGCTTGACAAACAAGCCTCTAGGTGTGTCAATAAGGGATTATGTAGATTAAGTTAATTGGGGGTGGGGCCTGGCTGGATGTGGGTGGTACCACTCTGTGGGGTAAGATCCTGCATTAACTAAATGCAGTTAGCCGCACGCTCACATTCATCACGCTGCTTCCTAACCAGCTGTAATATCCGCTTTCTGCTCTTGCCACCCTAACTTCCCGCCTTGGTAGATGGTACCTTTGAAGTGTGAGCCCAAACAAACTTTCTCTATTAAGTTACTTTTGTCAGGTATTTTGTCAGCGATGAGAAAAGACACTAATACGGTACTGACGGAAGAAATACAAAATGCAAATTTAAAGAGTCTATAGTTAGTCCCATTGTATGGCCTTTCACTCAGGATGGAAATTCTGTCCTGAATCCCTACCTGTGTCATAGACTGCTAGGCTTGAAGGACTCAACATATGGGAAATTATTACCTACCAGGCCAAGCCTTCATGTGTCTGGAAAGCTCTCATGCCGTGATGTTCTGTCTTAGATAAAGAATCCTTTGCTTTAGAACCTGCATTTATTCAAACACTGACTGAGCACTTATGTGTTTAACAAATTATCTGTATCATTTCCTGGTCTTCTCCACAGCCTACAGGGGTGGCCACTGCTGTGCTTTATACCCAGACTTCGGATCCGTCAACCAAACCCCTTATTCTGTCTTTCTTTTTTGTCAATATCTTGTCTAAAATGTGATCAACAGACCTAAACACAACCCATCAGATGCAATCTAAATACCCATACAAGGAAACAGACTCAATGTGATGCAGGGATGCACTGAGGAAACCTGAGATCATTCCAACAGCCTCGCCAGAGACACAGCTCACGGAAACCTGAACTCCAGTAAACCCGCTGGCATTTTTCATGGCAAATGTTTGAGATTATTTGTCACCCTGAAGCATTTCTCAATCTCTGTAGACAGCTTGACTTTAATATATTGTGCCTCATGGGCCAGAGAGATGGCTCAAGGGTTAAGAGCACTTACTCTTGCAGAGCACCTGGATTTCCTTCCCGGCACTCATAAGGCAACTCACAACTGTTTAGAACTCCAGTTCCAGGGACTCTGATATTTACTTCAATTCATGCAGATAAAATATTCATACATATAAAAATAAAAAAAAATCAAAAAGACACTACAAGGTGTTAAGAACTCCGATGCTCACAGATTAGCAGGATTAATATTGTGAAAACAGATACCCTACCAAAAATAAGATACAGATTCAATGCAATCCTCATCAAAATTCCAACACAGTTCTTCATAGGAGAAAAAATCCTCAGCTTCCTATGGAAACACAAAAAAACCCAAGGTAGCTAAAATAATCCTGAATAATAAAGAACTGTGGGAAGTATCACCATCCTAGATTTCAAGTTGTACTAGAGTTACAATAATAAAAGCAGCATGGCATTAGTATAAAAACAGACATGTTAATCAATAGAATTGAACTGCAGACCCAGACATAGTCCACGTACCTACAGACACCTGATAAGAAGCCAAAAATACACACTGCAGAAAAGAGAGCATCTTTAACCAATGGAACTGGTCAAAGTGGATGGCCAGGATAGGAGAATGGAAATAGATTCGTATTGATCAGCTTGCATAAAACTCAAGATGGATCAAGGACCTTAACATAAGACCAGATACCCTGAATCTGATAGAAGAGAAAGTGGGGATAGTCTTGAACTCATAGGCATAGAAAAGGACTTTCTGAACAGAACTCTGATAGCACAGGTACTAACAATTAATAAATGTGACTTCACGAAGATGTAAAGCTGCTGTATGGCTAAGGATACCATTATTCAGCAAAGCAGCAGGCTACAGAATGGGAAAGGATCTTTACGGATCATACATCTCATGGAGGATTAGTACCCAGAATATATAAAGAGCTATAAAAACCTGAACGTCAAGAAAACAACCCAATCAAATCTGCCTAAAGCAGGAAGAGAGAGAGCCACTGGGCCTGGCTCAGGCCTTTTAAACCTCAAAGCCCACCCCCAGTGACATATTTCCTCCAACAAGGCCACACCTCCTAATCCTTTAAAATAATGCCACTCCCTAAACATAGTTGTGTTATTTTTGGTTGTTTTTTTTGGGGGGGGGGAGGGGTGTTGAGACAGGGTTTCTCTGTGTAGCTCTGAATGTCCTTGAACTCACTCTATTAGGATTAAATGTATGCACCGCTACCACCAAGTAGGTCATTTTAAATTCAAACCGTCATTCCTACAACAGAGATACTTTCTGTATCATTGCTATTGTAATCATAATAGCCAGAAACTGGAAACAGCCTAGAAGTCTACCAATCGATAAATCAATGATGAAAATGTGGCGCGTCTACACAATGGAATATTATTCAGCTGTTAAGAAAAATGAAATCACGGACATTAATGAAATTAAATTTTAATTAATTATTAAATTAAATTGTTAATTAATTAATGAAATTAAGAAAAACAAAATTTGCAGGTAAATAACTAGAACTAGAAACAGTAATCCCGAGGGAGGTATCTCAGACTCAATAAAACTAACACTGTATTTTTTTCCCCTTATATGTGGATGTTAGTTTTTAGGCTTTTGATACATGTGGCACGTCCAAGTAACCGAAGAGGTCAGGTACCTAATAAAGGAACCAGGGGGGAGGAGAGGACTACCAGGGAAGGAAAACTAGAATGCAGTGCTATGGAGAGGTTAGGAGACAGTGGAATAGGAGGGCTACAGGGAGAGGGTGGGAGGGAAAGGTAACAGAGGGAATGCGTCAAGGGACAACTAACACAAAGGCTTTTTGAAAAGCATGGAAATGTATTACTGTCTAAGCTTTCAGAACCTAAATATAGTCGCCATATAATGGGGAGAAAATGCCTAACCAGATATTTTATACACTAAGTAAAACCTTCAGTGCCAGAGATGAGTCGTTTTGTTGAATTGTTGGCCCAAGGACCCCATGGGATTCCCCAAACATCACAGGCTATTCTCTCGGCTACTGGTTGCTCCCCACAAAGTGATGATGAGATTCCACAACTGAAGTTAACGTTTCTTACGTCATCAAACATGGAGAAGTAGAGCTGGTGTCTAACTAGAGCCTGCACCCCTGACTAGTGTTCATAGTGCTGAAAGGAACTCTTCCAGTTACCAGAAGAGAAAGATGGCCATCAGTATCACCCAGCTACACACGCCGGAAACCTACACCAATGGCTTGCTTGCAAGATATGCTGGTACTACGGTGGCACAAAAGTTATGTGAGTGACCTGATTGGGTTGAAGGCCCACTCCATGACAAAGAACCCATGCCTAACACTGCTGATGTGGCCAAGAACCTGAGACTGGATAGGTCATGAACCTACGGGAAAACCTACTACCACGATTCTCCTAAAGGACATATCAATAAAATGACTGCTGGTGACGTACTGGGAACGTAGATCAGTGCCTCATTCAACCTTCATCAGAGAAGCTTCTTGCAGTAGATGGTAATTAACACAGAGACCCACAGCTGGAGAATGTGCAAAGAACAGGAGGAGACTTGGAAGCATTCAGCCCTAAACAGGATGTCGTCATCAGACTCCTCCATTCACGGCTTAGGGACCTCAGCACTAACCAGGGGGAAGAGGACAAGGGGTACCACCCTTGACCAAGAAGCTATTTTTAATCACTACTTGCTGATAAATAAAATATCAGTTTTAACCAATACAGTGTCACTGGGTATATCGACCGTACTCCAGGGCGGGCCCCACAACCAGGAGTTGTTAGAAAAGACAAACAATTCCGTGGGTTTTGTGGATTTTTGTTTTGTTTTGTTATTTTTGTGTTACTTTTTTTTGTTTATTTTTTTATTTTCATTTTTGTGGGGGCTTTGAAGAAGAGAGAAAAAAGATAGTTGGATAGGTACAGTGGCAGGGAGAATCTGGGAAGAGTTGGGGCAGAGTTAACACATGATCAAAATATATTATATGGAAAAATTTTTAATTAAAATGAAACAAAAGGACCTAGAAAAATGGCTTATTGGTTAAGAACACTTAACTCTTCTTCTAGAGGATCCAGGTTTTTTTTCTGCCACCCACAAGGAGTCTCACAACAATTCTAGATGATTCAATGCCCTATTCTGGCCTCCACTGGCACCAGGCAAGTACACAGTACACAACCATAGCATACAGGTAAAACATCCAACACACAAAATAATAAAATAATTTTTATTATAAGCACCATTTTAGAACATTAGTACATGTAGTACAGTACAGTAATACAGTACACACTACACAGAATACTTAGAATCCAGGACATGCTATCTGATGTGTTAGTCACAATTCCTAGGTTTATGTCACCCAGAAGTGTGACACTTATTTCAACTCAGGTCTTTACAGGGAGAGGGCGCTGTGATTTAAAACACACCTATGGTATCTCACAATCATTTCTATGTTCTCTAGACTTAGCACCACTGTTTGAGGCATATGGTATCAATTTGTATGGTATCAACTTGTAACCTTTTCTGTAACATTAGTCCCTTTGAAAACCTGATACAAGCCATAAAATGTGCATTTGCATACATTTGACTTTCAGTCAATGTCAAGTGGTTCGTGGCCTCCCATGGAGTCTATCCTAAGGACGACAGGGCCATGAGAAACATTCTGGTCAGTAGGATTCATTAACAACCCAAATATTTCTAAAATAGTTGATTACCTTCTCTAATGCCCAACATTAAGTTGAATTCATAAAAAACCAGTTAAGTAGAAATCAAGTGGCATTGACTCATTGATTCTCAATAAAAGAAAAAGTATCCAGAAACTAAGATATGCAACCAAAATATAATTCACAAAATCATGGGGCTGGAGAGATGGCTCAGCAGTTAGGAGCACTGGCTGCTCTCCCAGAGGACTGGGGCTTGAGTCTCAGCACCCACATGGTGGCTCACAACTGTACAACTCCAGTTCCAGGGGACCCAAGGCTTCCTTCTGGCCCCTGGGCACCAGGTGTTGTGTGTGCGTGAGCACACACATGGGGGAGGGGGCGATTTATGCAGACAAAACATCCATACACATAAAATAATAATAATAACCAGAAGCACAAGCACCTGAGTTCATACATATACAAGTATGTGCAGGGCCATCACTTTCAGTATGTAGCAAAATAACAGCAATAATACCAACAGAGGAAGACATCCTGAATGTCCGTTCCTGGGAATACGACTGAACAGATTATGTTATGTACATCCATATATTTCATTCATAGAAATCTAATTTTTCTGATTTGCCATGCTGTGTTCAAATCCAGAGACTTGCGCACGCTGGGCACTCAGCCACTGAGACATGCTTCTAGCCCTGTGGATGGTCTTATTTTCAAAACAAGAGTGAATACATATCTACTGATGTGGAGAAACACCCACAATACACTAGAATGAAAGGCAAGCTCTGTAATAACGTTAGAGTATGGTCTTACCAAATATCCCCCACAAACCTTACTGCTATGAGGACAGAAAAAAGAATCGAAAGGGATCACAGCAGGCTGTGGACACAGAGGAGGGGGCTCGTTCTTTTCACTAATCTTTGCCCACATTCACTTGTAGAGAGACTGGGATGTTGCAGGTCAGGAGGCGAATTATCTTATCCTGAGCTAGCTTTAGCCTTCTGAACAACCACTTCTTCCCCACCTCTGTGTCAGAACTAACAACCCATGAAGAAGAGATAAAAACCCTTTGAACTACTAACTTAGCAGACTACTAGCTTCCTCCTACCCAAAAAGCTAAGAATGCCCTCAGATAGCATCTTGGGACCACAGGAGAGCTTCTCCCGCTCGCTGTCACCACCCCTCTGATGGACCCATCAACATATTTTGAACTTGTCTTAAGACTTTCTTTGTTTTTTAAAACTATGAAACTGCTTCTGTGTTAGAACATGCAATTTGAGGGGACCTCAATCTGGGTTCCCAGGCCACAGTCACTCAGAATGGCTCCGGAATAAATTATCTCCTGTTCTCTTTAAGATGAGCTGTGGTTTTTATGTTGACATAAGCAAACACTTATTTTTTTAAAGTGAAAAATTAAAAGTTAATAAAAGAAAAACATTCTTCTTCCCCTTCTGAAAAGTGTTGACACCCAGGCATGCCTGCCAGAGTCTCTAGGGAATAAAGTGAGGAAAGTTGGGTTTAAAACTATTAAAATAAGGTTAGTGAACCTGAGTATTTCCAGCTTTAATAAGATAAACTTGAGAACTTTAGAAAGCAGGAGAGGAAGTCCAGAGTATTTATTGGCCGGACTGGCTCAATTTGGGGAGCTCTCTAGTCCAAAATATGCATTGGTGGGAATGGCTCAATTTGGGGTGCTACCTAGTCCAGAGTAAGTGTTGGTGGGAATGGCTCAATTTGGGGAGCTCCCTGCTCCCAGTGAGAGGAACCTAAAGAAGTCAGCAGTAGCCACAGCTGAAGACAGACAGGCTCAGAAAATCTACATTGCAATTTCAGCAATATTAAAGAGCAGAAAAGGAGGGGTAGCCAGATAGAAGGTGTGTGGTAGAAGCAATGGAAGATATTAGGCAAAACCCCCTTCTCGGCACTAAACTGGAGCAGCTGTGTGCTGACATCTTAATAAGATGTCCGCTACATTTGTAGCTGTGATCCTCGGTGAACTGCACTGTCAGGAAACTCAGAAAACCTATCACAGGATTGTACCCTGAAACCTGCCCGAAAGAAAACTGTTGGACTACATGGTAAAAATGTTGAATCCACCATATTTGGTGTTATAGACAAGCATGGCTAAACCCAGTTTACAGAGGAAATGAAACACAGGCTCCAAGCAGTACACAAGACACCAGCAAAGACTACAGTAGGTGTATGGGAAGCATCTGCAATGCAACCAGACCCCTGGCAGACTGTCCAGGAGTGAGACCAGAATCTGGGACTGCTGTGAAGTGCCACCTACTGACCAGACCAGCATCTGTGACCAATCTGGAAAAGCCCAGGTGAGGACTGCATTCCAATGCGATCCTTGACTCTGCTTAGCGCTGTAGCCAGCATCTGTGACCCCATATCACAGAGGAGTGTTGGGCTTCTGGGAGCCCGGGAAGGAAGGCCAAGACATTCAAGACTGAAACTACAACAGGGCCAGACTACATTTATACTTAACCCCGCCTCCAGCTCTCTGCCCTAGACTTTCATTCCTCATTTATTTCATATTTATTATTCATTTAGCAGTTAACTCTGAAATAATTAAGTTCAGGGCAGAAATTGATGACGTGGAAATGAAGAATTACATAGAATCATAAAACAAAGAATTGGTCTTTGAAAAGTTGAATGAGATAAAAAAACAACTTAAGAACAGAAATCACATAATCCTCTTAAGAGACGTGACAAGATTTTTGAAAAGCAAAAAATAGAAAAACAAACCCTGAAGACACTAGAGATAGCAAGAACACATCTCCACATCTCAGCATACTAAAGGTTACATATCATAAACCTACAGCCTTAGTGGGGTTGCGACCCCTTTGAGGGTCAAACAATCCTCTCACAGGGGTCGCCTAAGACCATCTGCATATCAGATATTTACATTATGATTCACAACAGTAGCAAATTACAGTTCTGAAGCAGCAACAGAAATAATGTTGTGTTTGGGGGGGTCCCCACAGCGTGAGGGACCGTATTAAAGGGTCGCAGCGTTGGGAAGGTTGAGGACCGCTGGTATAGCCAATATTGCACCAAAAGGAAAAGACTCAAGGCATTTCCAGAAAACCAGAAAAATGACAGGGATCCGCTTTCTTTACTCTTACTCAGTACAGCACTTAGAAGTCTCGGCTAGAGCCGAGGACAAGTGAAGCAAATGGGATAGACATAGGAAGAGAAGCCAGAGCATCCTTATTTGTAGACGGAATGATTACACGGACAAAATACAAACTGAGCCAGAAAACGCTTAAGTCTGAAAAATACCTTCACCAAAGGCCGGGATACACAATTAACACAAAAATCAGTAGCGGTCCCCAGTGGATCCAGAGTACAGCGGTACCAGGCTCTGACTCTGGCTCCAACAGGACCAGCATTTTATACTTCACCTAAGACCAGGATTCTGACCATCACCCCCAGCCAGTTTACGGACTTTAATGAGTCTGGCCACAGCAGACTCACGTATTTCAAACTGTGGCCAGGTTTTTGCTCTATCCGGTTACCTTCATGCTCAGTGTGCAGCCCCACCCTTGGTGCTGTTGGCACCTGGCCTCGGGTCAGATGACGGCTATTCTTAGTTGTCAACTTGGCTACATCTGGAATTAACTAAAACCGAAGTTGCTGAGGGATATTTTTCTTAATTAAATCACTTGAAGTGGAAAGACCTACTTTTAATATGGATCTTCTGAGGTGGGAAGATAGACTTCAATCCAGATCTTTTGAGCCTGCAAGCGACTCCAATAAATAAAACGAATGATATATATGTATATGTGTGTGTATATATATACACACACACATACATACACTCATACATACACTCATTCTCTGAGGTCTATTCCTCTAAAGAACACTGACTAATACAGATTTTGATATCAGGAATGGTCCTAGGGCAACAGAAGATATATTAACTCTCCAGCCCTCTATCCTAACTTTGTTCAAAGGCATCTCGATCGTCTATCTCTTCCACAAAATATCACATTGGTTCACTATATTGGTGATGTTATACTGATTTGGCCAAGCAGGAGGTAGCAACCACTTTGGACTTCTTGGTTATCTATATGTGCATCAGAGGATGGAAAGTAAAGCCAATCACAATTCAAGAGCCTTCTATCTCAGTGAAATTCTTAAGAGTCCACTGGTGTGGGGCATGCAGAGACATCCCTTCTAAGGCGGAGGATAAGTCACTGCACCTGACCCCTCCCACCACCAGGAAAAAAGCATAATGTTCAGTGGGCCTATTTAGAGTTATAGAGACAGCACATTCTTCGCTTGGGTTTGTTACTCCGGCCCATATACCAAATGACTGGAAAGCTTTAAGCTTTAAGTGGGGACTGAGACAGGAGACAAGTCCCAGCTGCTGTTCGAGCTGCTCTAACACTTGGATCACATGACCCAGAAGACAGATGGTACTCAAGGTGTCAGTGGCAGACAAGACTGCTGTCTGGAGCCTTTGGCAGGCCCCTATAGGTTAATTACAGAAGACACCTTTGGGATTTTGGAGCAAGGCTCTACCAACATCTATAGACAGCTATTCTCCTTTTGAGAGACAGCTCTTGGCCTTCTAGTGGGCCTCAATCGAAACCGAATGTTTGACAATGGGGCCATCAAGCTATCATGAACTAGGTGTTACCTGACCCACCAAGTCAGCAAGTAGGATATGCACAGCAGCAATCCATTATCAAATAGAAACGGCAGACACATGATTGGGCCCAAGCAGGTCCTGAAGGCACAAGCAAGTTACATGAAAAATTACCCAAATGCCTGTGATTTCTACTCCTGTTACAATGCTATCTTGCTGCTTGCATGCATTTATAGCTTCGTGGGGTGTTCCCTATAATCAGTTGACTGAAGAAGAGAAGACCGGGCTGGTTTACTGATGGTTCTGCAGACTATGCAGACACCATCCTGAAGTGGACAACCCTGGAAGACACTGGAGAAGGGAAATTTCACAGTGGGCAGAACTTTGTGCAGTACACATGGACATACATTTTTGTTAAGAAGGATATATGAGCCAGGAGGTGGTGACGCATGTCTTTAATCCCAGCACTCTGGAGGCAGAAGCAGGCGTATCTGTGTTCCAGGACAGCCAGAGTCACAACAGAGAAATCCTGTCTCAAAAACAAAATAAAACCAAAAAATGATAAATGGCCAGATGTGCAACTGTTCAGGGATTTATGGCCTGTAGCCAATGTACTGGCTGGATGGTAGGGACATGAAATGAACATGATTGGACAATTGGTGAGAAAGACATCGGGAAGGAGCGTGTGGATGGATCTCTTCAAATGGGGAAAAGATGCGAAGATACTTGTATCCCATGTAAATGTTCATCAAAAAGTGACTTGAGGAGCTCAGTGACTCAGTAGATAGGACAGCCTCTTCTGTGGAGTCAGCACCTTTCCCCAGCCATCCCTGTCACTGCCCTGTCACAGACAATCACTAATGTGGCTAGGGTGGCAAAAGATGGGGGTTATGCATGGGATGGACAATGTGGACTGCCACTCACCAAGGCTGACCTGGCTACAGCTGCTGCTGCTGTCAGACTTCTGACAACAGAAACCAACGCTGAGCCCCAGGACCAAGGAACTCACTTCACAGCCAGAAAGATGTGACACTGGGCCCATGATCATGGAATCCACTGGTCCTACTCTGTATCCCACTATCCTAAAGCAACTGGCCTAATAGAAAGATGAAATGGCCTCCTGAAGACATAGTTACAGTGCCAATTAGGCAGCAGCAGAAGGTGGGATATGCTTTGAATCAGCATCCAATATATGGTATGGTTCTCCCACAGCCAGAATCCATGGGTCCAGGAATCAAGGGGTAGAAAAGGGTACAGCTCCTCTCACTACCATACCTAGTGATCCACTAGAAAAGTTTTGCTTCCTGTTCCCGTATCTTTAGTTCTGCTGGCCTAGAAGTTCTGGTTCCAGAGTGGGGAGTGGTTCTGCCAGTAGACACAACTGGAAGGTGTTGAACTGGAAGCTCAGACCTCCTCCTGGTCCCTTTGGGCTTCTGAAGCCCTTAAGCCAACAGACTGAGAAAAGAATATCTGCGTTAGAAGGGGTGATTGATCCAGATTACCAGGGGGATATTGACAGTTTCTCCATAGTGGAAGTAAGAAAGATTATGTCTGGAGTGCAGGAGAGCCTTTAGGGAATCTCTTGGGCCACCTGTGATTAAAGTCAACAGGAAACTACAATAGCCTAATCCAGACAGGATGACAAGAGGCACAGACTCTGCAGGAAGATGGTATGAGTCACTCCTCCAGGAAAAGAACAAAGACCCGTTGAGGGTGGAGGAAATACAGAATGGGTAGTAGAGGTAGTTACAAATGCCAGCCAAGGCCACGTGACTAGTCACAGACACAAGGATCAGAGTCGGCATGAGTGCTTCTGTTGTCTTATTAAGAATGTGTTTGTACAGCTATTTGTGTTTTCTTGTGCAGAAGCTTACCTTTAATTATGTTTAAGACGGTTGTTTTGTGCACTGTTGGGAAAAGGGCTGCCTAGGCCTTGACATTCATATTGTCTGCAGGTGCTGGCTTTATGTAAAAGATCTTTGATTGCTCATGATCTGCACGTGCTATCAAGAGAACCCCCAAGGAGCTTAGGTATCAATAAAAACCTCTTGTCTCAGGGTTCCACTTCCAGGATGGTGCTTACCATAATAGTGGTTTCCTCTGCTGAGTCTGGCATGGTTTGCACCTAAGAATATGTCTCTGTGTTTTCTTTGGTGAGCTGCCACTGCAGTGTACTGCTACAAGTGGCACCTGCAACATGGGACATGACATCATGCCAGCTAATCCAACATGGAGACAAGGAAGAATTTAAAAAAAAAAAAAAAAAAAAAAACAACTCCAGACCTCACAGACTCTGGTAAAGATGTTCAGAGCAGTTCCCAGAGGACAGAGATTAAAGTATTAATGAAATCTCCTGAAGGAAGAGGAGAGAAAGGAAATAAGCCTCTATGAAGAGAAACGACAGTGAAATTAATAATAAATAAGAGCGGCCTTTGTGAAAGGGAGAGCAGAGTAAAGGAAAGCTCTATAGGAGAGAGCTGTAAATGAGAAAGGTCTGAAGCGAGAGCCACAGAATAGAAGCCTGTAGAGAAACCGGAAAAACAAACAAACCTGAGAAGTCCTTGTGAAGTACGAGAGCCTTGGCCAGGTCTGTCAAAGCATTAGAAAGCAGGGTTCTAACCGCTTTTCCTGGTCATGGAGCCAATGCCCTCCGCCGCTGGTAGCAGCCAGGCCACGGGAAATGGATGTTCTACAAACTGAGTTTTCTGATAGTTTTTGTGTGTGAAGCTCAAGATGTTGTGTTAGGATCTATGAAGAAGGTTGTACATTTCTCTGTAGCAGTGGTGAAAAGAACACCAAACCAATAGCTGGAAACTCTTCCCACCACACAGAAGCCTGTTTTGGAAGCTGGCGGGGGGGGGGGGGGGGGGGAAGGGGGAAGGAGGGTACAGGTCTTAGAACTCAGAAGCTGCTTATTTTCTGCAAACCTGACTACAAGTAATCCAAATACTGGTGAGGCAATCCTGACAAGGCACATCTGCTATGGTGATGAGAACTCCACCCTACGAGGGAACCCTTCCTGAAGACAAGGAACATCTGAGATGATGCCAAGAAAAACACTTGCTACAAGAATCAGGACTCATGGTTCCTGCATTATGAAGAAGTCTTTGGAATGAACTCAAACATGAACTGATCAGTTTTTTTTGTTGTTGTTTGTTTTTTTGTTTTTTCCTGCAAACCAGACTCTATCTTAAAATCTAGAAAGTGTTTTCTCAGGGTCAGCCCACAGAAATTGTCTTCCAGAAATGGCTGAGATTGTATATCATGTTGGCAGCTGGATTTGGTAATGTGTAAGAGTCACCCAGGTGGTGCTGGTTTTGAAAGCAAGAAGGGGTCATAGAGAGCAGCTGAAGCTTGGCACTATGAGGCCAGGAGAGGCTATTGGCAAAGGTGCAGCCTCAGTAGTAGTTGAAGGCCCAGATCAAAGGAGTCATGCAGAGAAGCTGAGGTTTGGCGCCATGAAGAGAGCCCAGGAAAACTATCGGTAAAAGTGAAGCACAGTTGCAGCAAGGGAACCCAGCATTCTGAAGACGCCAGTACCATGAGAAGACCACCAAAGAAGCAACAAAGGTCAGAACCAGAGAAGTGACCCAAGCCCTTTGGAGGAGCCCAGAAGATCGTGAGTCAATTCCAGAAATATGG
The DNA here is from genome assembly GCA_026225945.1 of Cricetomys ansorgei. Taxonomy (NCBI): domain Eukaryota; kingdom Metazoa; phylum Chordata; class Mammalia; order Rodentia; family Nesomyidae; genus Cricetomys; species Cricetomys ansorgei. The sequence goes on from JAMJFZ010000107.1 coordinate 63,085,679, forward strand.
ACATTGATAATGTTTTCCTGCTGCCCAAAGACATTGTGAAAAGCTTCATAGATGTTTGGTTTCATTTGGTCCTGTGCATCTTGTCAAGTCTCAAGACTTGGTTGTACCTCTTGTAGACAGTTTTGCTGTTGAAGTGTTAAATTGTGTTGTAGAGATAAAGCAAAAAAAAATTTAAATTTAATTGTCTATACAAAAAGGGGGAAATGTTGCAGAAGTTTATTTCCAATTATGTTTAAAATGTTTGCTTTGTGCACTGTTGGGAAAAGGGCTGCCTAGGTCATGCGATTTGAATTGTTTGCAGGTGTCGGCTTTACGTAAAAGATGTTTGATTCCTCATGATCTGCACATGCTATCAATAGGACACCCAAGGAGCTTAGGTGTCAATAAAAACCCTTGAGAGGCTTAGGGCTCCATGTCCAGGCGCTTGCCATGTTAGGTGGTTCCCTCTGCTGAGGTATGGCAGGGTTTGCACCTGTGAATATGCCTCCACGTATTCCTTGATAAACCGCAGCAGTGCTGCTACATTTCTTTCCTCGAGATTTCTTTATCATTCATTGTGACATCAATTAAGGGACTATCAGTAGTTATCATATTTAAGTTTGAGACACTAAGAGAAGACACTCAAAAGACACTGCAAGCTGTTTTTAAATCTATAATGCATTTATGGTTGTATGTTAGGCACAATTATGGTCTGGTTGAATATACAATGCTTTTGTGATTGTATATGGGAGTTATATCATGTTAAGTGTAATTACGACCTGGTTATCGTTTTCATTTGGAAACTAAGCTTGACCTAAGGAGATATGATTGTGTGTCGAGGTAACAAGTGGTTGATTGCTATTTTTGTTGTCAGTTTGACTATATCTGGAATTAACTGAGACCCAAGCCACTGAGTACACCTGTAGGGATTTTTTTTTCCTTAATTAAAACGTTTGAAGTGGGAAGACCCACCCTTAATCCAGATCTTTTGAGGTGGGAAGAGCCACCTACAGCAGTACACCTACTGTGGCAGCTCAGCAAGGAAGACAAGGAGTCATATTCATAGATGTAAACCTGGCCAGACCTCAGCAGAGGGAACTACCTGTCTCGGCCAGAGCCTTCCTGGACAGCAGAACCCTGAGCCTCTCATCTCAGGGGTTTGACACCTAAGCTCCTCAGGGAGTTCGCTTGATACCATGTGTAGATCATAAGGAATCAAACATCTTTTACATAAAGCCAACACCTGCAGACAATATGAATGTCAAGGCTTAGGTAACCCTTTTCCCAACAGTGCACAAAACAACATTTAAGTAAAAATAAACTCCTGCATCAGCCACCTTTAATCTGGACCACACTTCCTGGTGGCAGCCTATATAAAGAACATGGAAGAAGGACGCTCTTGCTCTTTGCCTGCCTGCCCTCACTCTCACTGGCAAGTCCATTCCTTTACTGTAGAGCCTACTTCTTCAGGATTCTGGTATACACTGAAGACCAGATGAGATACTGTCTTGTGGACTAAACAATTTCTGTATTCTTGGATCTTCCATTGGTATACAACCACTGCTGGACTAGCTGGACCACAGCCTGTAAACCATTCTAATGAATCCCCTGTGTGTATATATGTATGTATATGTATATATTCACTTTTTAAGTTTGTTCCTCCAGAAAACCCCAACTAATACAGATCATATCAATGATTTTACTTTATAATCAATGCCAATTTTTACAAGACCCCAAAGTTGAACTTCATGCAGAGAGTCCTCCAGAAAGATTCAGAGAAAACAAGACACCTAAGTAGAATCAGAAAGGGAAGTCAAAACTGAAAGACAGGTCTATTTCAACAATGTGCAAAACGTGTCAAAGAATATGACATAGCTATCAACTGTGACCCATACACAACTGATCAACTCCCCTACGTCGGAATCCAAAGTCATAGCTGAAATGTCGGAGAAAGAATTCAGAGTCTCACTTTTTAAAAGAATTAATGAGCAGGGTTGGAGAGATGGTTTAGTGGTTAAGAGCACTCACTGGCTACTCTTCCAGAGGATCCAGGTTCAATTCAAAACTGAAAGACAAGTCTGTTCCTACAGGAGCAATTTTCTATAGAAAATTGGAATTCAGTTCCCAGCTCCCACAGGGCAGCTCACAACCATTTATAAGTCTAGTTCTAGGGAATCTAGTAATCTTTCAACCCCTCGGCCCCAGGGATGCACACTGCGGACACAGACACACGTAGGCAAAACGCACACCCACGTAAATCTAAAAAAATTTAAATAAACTAATGATCACATAGACGATTCAAACAGATAAATTAAGGAACTATATATAAGATCTTGACAAGACAGGCAATATGGAGGGAAAATTAAGCCAGGAGAGTGAAACACTGAGAAAGAACCAAACAGAAATACTTGAAATGGAAGAAAAGGTCAATCACACAGAACCCACATCGGAAAGCATCATCAACAGATAAAGCATGCAGAGGAACAAATTTCAGACATGAAGGACAAAGTGGAGACAATATACAGGCATAAAAAGAAAAAGAAATTAAGAAGCAGGAATGATATTTCCAGGAAGTCTGGGGTATGTTCCAAGGCCAAACCTGGGAATCGATGGTATAGAAGGAGCATGGGTAAAGTCAACTGGAATAGACAGAATTATCTAACAAAAATATAGCAGAAAACGTCCTAACCCAGAGAATGAAGCAGACATCCAAACACCAGAGGTGTACAGAACTCCAAATAGATACGACCAGAGAAGAAACTCTTCAGGACACATCACAGTCAAGATGTTAAAGTATGAAGTAGAAGTGGCAGGAGCGAAGGTCAACCCACACACAGAGCCAGGAATATCAGAATAACCGCAGACCTCCATCAGCGTTCGAAAAGCCGGAAAAGCACGGAATGGCGTACATTAAACCCTGAAAGCAAATAACCACAAACCATGAATACTATACTCATCAATGTTATCTTTCAAAAAGGAAGAAGTCAGCCCCACAATACGAGACTGACAGTAGCCTGAAATTGCAATCCAAATAAACTCTTCTCCTACTGAGTAAGAAGCCATACACGCAGATCTCTTGTGAGTTTCAAGGCCAATCTGTCTCAAAAACAAAACAACAACAAGAAAAGGCATATAGGCATCTTATACAATAATAAAATTTAATGTATATAAACACTATAAATATTACTGTTTCACTGATAAAGAAACTCAGTGAGACTGAATGTCTCTCACTAGTCCAGTTCACATAGGTATAGCAGGAGACAAATTACATTAGTTAGACTCTCCACATACATACACACTAAGGCTTCTAACATTTTCCAACTGTTTAGTCTCTTTAGTCTCTTTCTGTAAAAGCTGTGTAGTGGTTTGAATGAGAATGGCCCCCAAAGGCTTATACATTTGAATGCTTGGCTGTCAACTGGTAGAACTGTTAGGGAAGAGTTAGGAGGTGTGGCTTTGTTGGAGGAGTGGGGTGGGCTTTGAGGTTTCAAAAGCCCATGCTTTCTGCCCTGTGCATGTAGTCTGGCACTGGACACAATGTATTATCATCATTTACTAATATTCCCTGCTCAACTATGACCTAGAATATTTATGTAAATTCCTTATTAGCATCCCAACTATAGCTTTAAGACACCTATTACTAATGACTAGTAAAATTCCTTCAGCTCCATGACACCCAACCACCACTATGGTCAGAGAGGCTCAGGCATCAAGATACCCAGTGAGGTGAATCTCACATTGTAGGGCTGTTGTTCACACCTCAACACCACCATATGTGATACATGGGCTTTTCCTGTACTTTCTACACATGTAATACAAACCTCACAGTGCAACCATTATCTTCTATACTGTAACTAATAACAACAAAGAATATATACAAGAAAAAAAAGAAAACAGGAAAAGAGTTACATTTACAAATAGCTAAGACAAAGTCTTTTTTTTTTTTTTTTTTTTGAGACAGGGTCTTGTCTCGTTCCTGGCTGGCACAGAACTCAGTATATAGACCAGGCTTGCCTGGAAGTCACAGACATATGCTTGCTTCTGCCTCCTGAGTGCTGGGATTAAAGAGGTGTGCTGCCATGCCTGTCATTTAAGGTAAAGTCTTGCTACATGCCCTGTTTTTTATAATACAATAGGAGTCTGGAGATGCAGACCACACAATTTATAAACTAATGAGGCAGTTGTTCAAAGCATTTGCAGAATGTTACCACGTAATTACAAAACAACAGGTTAATTTTAAGGAGACATGAAGTCTTTCAAAATAAAATATCTGTTGTCAGTTTTTGTTTTTTAATATGGCCTTAGGACCCAAAAGGAAATGCAAAAGTACCTGCAATGCATTAGTTACTAGAATTACCAATACTTTTGTTTAGGGGACCTTTTATCTAATAAATGTTAAAGCTGTGGAGTTCACTCTTTCCGTTTCTAGAAATTGATTACTAATGCAAGTCCTCTGCTAACAGTATTTACTTTCTCTTCCTGCCCTCCCATGTTGATTCCAATTGGTTTTTGCTGTAAATTGTTGAGATCAGGCTGTGCCCTGCTCCACCTTACTCCACGGTGTTAGACTGGGAAAGTAACAAACGGGAGAAGATACCAGGAGCAACATGAAAGCCGCCAGTTGGCAGAGGAAGCCTGGAAGCCCGCCCTCTCCGGGCATCACCCGATGAACTAAAGCAAACAAAATCTGTGGATATGGAGGAGAGCTGGGAAAGGGGTCTGGGAGACACCACACAATGGTGCCTTGGGGAGCCTTGCTCAGCTCACCCGCCCACTTTCATTTTTTAAAAAATAACCTTTATTCTTCCTCCATTCTGGGGAATGTTTTCTCCTTTTTCAATGAGCTGTCTCAATTTTTATCCATGCTGAACTTAAAAGGAATGACTTCATCATCTCTCCTCCCTGTGGCTTCTGGGATTTTCACCTAACTTGTACTATGCTTTCCTCTTAAACTTTAAAAAAACTGCTCTCAAACTGCTTTGTTTCAAAAATGTTTATTTCCCCAAAAGGAAAATTCAGTTCCCCTGGCAACACCGGACTGGCTTCACAGACATCACAATCTGTACAGTACCTCTCAAGTGGCCTAGACTGACAAAAGGGTCTGGTGCCACCCTATAAATCTGAGTGAACTGAGACTCTGTGGGCAGCTGAGTATACTAGAGTCCTAGCAGAGAGACCAGGTCCATGAACTTACCAAACACACACACCGAGGGAAGGGCAGACCCTTCACTGGGACCCCGTAAGAGCTCAGCATGCACATCGTGATGGCCACAACCTCCACCATCACCTGATACCTGGTGGTGCAAGACTGAAGGGCTGTCTGTCCCTGAGGCTTCAGCTTAACTCAGTCTCCCAGCTGCTGACTTCCACCATCTGTCCTGACTTCCACCTCTGCCTGGACTTACTGTTCACTCACCTTTACAACTGAGCTCAACTCTGCAGCTTCTCCTAACGCCCTTCCTCCCTGCGGCTGCTTTGGTCCACGATCTCATCAATACAGACCCACTGCACTTCTATCCTGCAGCAGCCTTTAACACACATCAGATGTGTATACAGATGTATACACATCTGTAACGTGTGTATACATAGACACACTTAGTGATGTGTCAGATCACAGACCCTCTACCTGCTTTGGCTTCTTGCCCCACTGCCTGATAAAAAGCTGACAGGCCCCTGTTAGAACAGATAGAGGCCTGCCCCTTGTAATTTGCTAAGATTATGGTCCTATCTAGTGTTTGGCTCCCTGCCAAGAGGCTAAGCTATACAGTCAGGTGGTGGGGAATTTCCCACCCCCATGAAAAGCTGTAAGTCACAAGCTTTGTTTTGAGGCTGCTGAGGGGGGGTTGAAGGCTTTCTTTCATACTACAAATGACAGCTAGCCTACTGCAATTCCTTTCCAGACCTGAAGGCTTGCTCTTCCCCTTCAAAGTGCTCTCTTTCTCTTTCTCTCCCCTTCCATTCCTCCCTCCAAGGGCCCATCATAATGTTTCTGGTGTGAAGTTCATTCTGAAGAATAATTTAATGTCAGCTCCTTTCCCAATCCTGCATTTTTGTTCTAACAGTGATCTGTACTAATCTTAGTTAACATTAGTAAAGACTGGATTCAAGAACCCATGTTACGGAGATGGGAGAGACGGCTCAGAGGTTAGGAGCATTTAGTGCTCTTGCAGTAAACCTGGGTTTGGTTCCTCGTCCCCACCTTAGGAGGTTTACAACTGCCTGTACTGGGAAGTTCAGGCGTTCTGACTAGTCACCTTATCTCTGTAACAATATAGGGACCTGATGCAATTTGTTATGTAACAATATAAGGGATCCTCTGCCTCTAGACCAGTGCCTCTCAACCTTCCTAACCCTGACCTTTGATACAGTTCCTCATGTGGTGACCCCAACCATAAAATTATTTTCCTTCTACTTCATGACTGTAATTTTGCCACTGTTGTGTATCGTAATGTAAATATATGCAGGATGTATTAGGCGACCCCTGTAAAAGAGTCATTTGACCCCTAAAGCAGTGGCGACCTATAAGTTGAGAACCGCTGTTCTAAGATGGTGCACACAAATTCATTTTTATTTACACATAATCAATCTTGAGAGAGAGAGACAGAGAGAGAGAGATAGAGAGAGAGAGAGCACACATACCTGTGTTCACCTTAGCCAGATTACCAGGGAAAGTGGGATTATCTGGAAAATGCTACCACTGAAATGGCAGGACCTTGGAAATTTACTGTTATTCAATAAATTCTGCCATCTTGGAAAGACGTAAGCGCGTTTGTCCATGACTCTGACAGTGTGCTTAGAACAAAGGAGTACTATGTGTCAATACCTCTTGAACAGTCAGAATGACAGTGCCTGAGGCTATCCTGACTGAATCTGAGGAGCATAGTTGTCTAGAGGACCAATCTTAGTTCTTGGAAGCAGAAAACACAGGAACCCCAATGTTCCAAGAAAATGTTGGTGACAACTGATTTATCTCAGATCTCAGAGAACACCTGAGAAGGAGCTGTGCTCTGTGCAGACTGACCACATATCCACCAAGCAATGTCTGCCTCCCGAGGGCAAGGAAACAAAAAACCCTAGAGAGAATGTACCATGACTGAACACTGCCAGGGAAACAACATGAGTTTGTAGCTTAAAAAAAAAAAAAAACCAGACACCAAAATACCAGAGACTGGACCATGGTTCACTGACGAGAACGGACAGGAGAGCAAGCTGGCCGCAGGTGGAGAGTAGGAGGGAGGCACAGCCATGCGGAGATAGAGCGCAGAAAAGGGAGCTGGAGAGACGGTACAGCAGTTAAGTGCATACACTGCTCTTGCTGAGAACCCACTCAGTTTCCAGCATCCCACACTGCGCGTGACCCTAGCTCCAGGGATCTGACACCCTCTGTGGCTCCCAAGGGCACTGTACTACATGCACAGACACAGATACACAGACACACATAATGAACAGTAAGTATAAAAAACTAAAAACAAAGAACATAAAAACTTAAAACAGAAGGTTGACCCAAGGAGAGGCAAAGCACAAAGAAATCCAATTCCTGACAGACGGCAAACAATCCACAACTCCCAAAGGGTGACTGGAGCCGATCGGCAGGAGAGAGGAAAGTGAGCAGGCCTCCTACAGGAGAAAATAGCAAAATTAACCTGCTTTATGGAATTTTGTTTCACTAAATTAAAAACCTATTCTTTTTCTTGTAATTGTCCTTGTTGAGTAAAACATGGATCAAAAGAACAGAAACTTTCCTTAAATTACAGAAATATACTGGAGAAGCCAATGCATCTTCAATTAGGATAAGGCCATAATAGGAAGAACTGAAAATCTTACATGTCAAGTATCTTAATTCTAACCAACAGACTGACTTCTGACAATGTGTTCAGACAAGTTAATGACCTTAAAGACTGACTCATTTCATTAACTACACAAATGTGTTTTCCGTTCCTTTTATACTGCCTACCTCGATATACCAAAAGGGAAGGGTATCAACAAACTAAAAACTAGTCTGAAGTTTAACAAGAAGTTTAAAAGACTGGAAAGTTCTACTATCCATGTCTTCTGGAATACTCAGATCACCAAGAACTAAACACTGAACATTAACTAAACATGAAAAAGAGGAGGGAAAGAAAAAGATCAATACTGAGGAGAACAGAAATTGTTTTTTATCTCCTAATTTTATGAGGCAGGGTCTTATTTAGCTTAGTCTGGCCACCAGCTAACTACCAGGCTAAAGATGACTTTAAATTCCTTACTCTTCTGCCTCCGCCTCCCAAGTGCTAAGATTATTGGCATGTGTCACCGTCTCTGGCTTTAGAAATAGTTCTTGATTCTTGAAAACATAAGGTAGAACATGGTTTTTTAAGATAGGGTTTCTCTGTGTAGTCCTGGCTGTCCTGGAACTCACTTTGTAGACCAGGCTGACCTTGAACTCAGAGATCCACTTGCCTGTGCCTTGCGGGTGCTGGGACTAAGGCGTGTGTCACCACCGCCTGGCTCAACTCTTATTTCAACACCTCCAAAGATGATTAACAGATCTTCAGTGCTAAAAACTTGTTCAAAAAAAGAATACCTTGAGTAGACAAAGGAAAACAGAACTTCCAGTGAAAGAATGCATACCGCACTCTTCAGTGACGATTCAATGAACGTCGATTTCTGTGGGGTGGGGCGTCGGTACCCCAGTGAATGGACCCTATTTTACCTATTCATGTGATTTCTGTGTCCACACAGATAAAAACTGTGATCAGAAGTAGATTACTAGCTACTACAGTCATGGAAAATAACTCAGATATCATGTGCCAAGTGGACGGGTTAACAGAGATAATGAGCATCTAGAATCAAATGTAGAAATGACTAGAATCTTGTCACTCATTGCTAGAATTCTCTTCTTTCAAGCTGCTTAAAGGCCACAAGTGAGTTGGAGTTGCTTCCTCCTGAAACTCGCCTCTCTTCAGCTGTTTACCGTTTCTCACAAATATTTTTATGAGTCAACGGGCAATCCAGTCCACGTGCAGATATCCAACATACTACTTCCGGCGTCGAGAGACTTCCTGAAAGTAAACCTGGTCTGCGGGTCTCTATGAGGACATGCTGAAACTAGGAATGTCACTCATATTCAAAGATGATATGGAAGTCAATCATGCTGTTTTCAAGGTAAGATCCCTTAAAAAAAGAAAAGTTAAAAAAAAATCAACCAGATTAAAAACCAAAAATTCTTAATACAGTGCAAATTCTCACACAAAGTATTTTAGCTAAAACTAAAAATTAAATAGTATCAATAAGAAATTTTAATTTTTACTTCAACTTTAAAATATAATCTTTAAAAAATTAAAGTATCGCTGGGCATATAACAATATTACAAACAATCAATCATTCTTGAAATTAATAAAAAGTAGTAGATAAAGCTGCATGTATATTCTAAGGAATAACTTTTCAATTTTTACCTGTCCTGTGTTTACTAAATGACTCAGTGCATCAGAATCTCTTTCACTAAACACCATTCAGGGAAGAGACTGACATTAAGTCTAACATGCCAATTGGATAAACATCTATTTGTTTTTAATTTCTATTTTATGAGTGTTTGCCTGTGCGCCATGAGTGTGCCTGGCACCCGTGGAGATAAGAACAAAGCACTGTACATCAGATCCTCTGGAAATGGATTAACAGACAGTTGTGAGCTGCCATGTGGGTGCTGGGAATGGAACATGGGTTCTCTTAACCTCTGCACCATCTCTCCAGCCCCTTAATAGGCATTTCAACACAGATTATCTCAACTCAAACTTTCGAAATTAGTTTTAAAATATTTAAATAGGCTGTGGGGGAAATATTCATGTCACTTCTACACAGGGCATCTCAAAATAAATGTTAAAATAATAGCAGCCATGCCACTTTACTGACTCATCACAAAGCAACTCCCAAGACAAATGACATGACATATGTCACCATGAAAATGACCTCTAACACAGAATACTGTACCTTCATGGGATATGTCCAGCCCGGCTGCTGAGTAGGCTGGTGGCCGATGCTCCATCTAAAGGGACGTCTTCTTGATTCCTGGACAGCGGTCAGATGTGCAATCCCCTATCTGTGCAGTTTTTAACATTCAAAGATGGTTGGTGCCCAGTGCCCCCGAAATAACTCTATCAAGGGCTGACACAAGGGTAGGTAACTAGGTCTGAGGAGAATATAATGTTTCTACACCTTGCTGGATTTTGTTTGTAGGCCCCCATTAAACCCACACTTCTGACTTTAATCCAGGTTTATACCAAATCAACATAAAGTTTTACATCTTGTCCCACTGAGATAGGTAGATAGATAGGAAGATAGGAAGAAAGGAAGAAAGGAAGAAAGGAAGGAAGGAAGGAAGGAAGGAAGGAAGGAAGGAAGGAAGGAAGGAAGGAAGGGAAGAAAGAAAGAAAGAAAGAAAGAAAGAAAGAAAGAAAGAAAGAAAGAAAGAAAGAAAGAAAGAAAGAAAGAAAGAAAGAAAGAAAGAAAGAAAGGAAGAAAGAAAGAATTACTTGGTCAGAAGACTGCAGACCCTTTCTAATGAGTGTTGCCTATTGCCAATACAAGCTGAAAAGGTGTGATCGAAACCCCACCAGAGGGAAGATAACATCAGGAAACTTCAGTAATACCCTCTCACCATAGTTTCCCATGTCGTAAGTGCTTAAGAAAAGAAGGCAGCAAACTGTCATGTGTCACCCAGTATTATTTTCTTTGGCAGACGTATTCTAACACTAAAGTGGGAACTTACGGGTCATTGCCCTGGTAAATCATTATCCGAGAACCCAACAGCCACCAAGATCAAAATCCGTCCTCAGCTGTGAGTCAGAATTCAGTTCCTCCACCCTCATTAGTCCCTGAATGCAAGTCTGTGGCCATTTCACGATCACCCTCTTCTACCCAGAAAACTCAGGCGTGCTTCCGAGATTTTGTTTTTCTACCCTGAACTTTTTAAGGATTTAAAAAACTACATTTTTGTGTTCCTGTATAGGTCAGCAGATAACTTCTGGGAGCTGGTACTCCCCTTCCACCATGAGTAGCAGGAACTGGACTCAGCTGATAGGCTCGGTGGCAAACACTGGTACCCGTCGAGCCATCTTGCTAGCCCCACTTTGAGGTTTCTAAAAAGAGCATCTTTAGTGCTGGGATGTGGGGATCTGGAGGGTCACTCATCTGGCACACACAAGGCTCTGATCACTAGCACCCCAAAAGTAAAAAAGTAAAGAATTTGAAGGAACATCTATTTTTTATTTATTTTATGTATGCGGTTGTTTACATGCATGTGTGTATGCATGTGTACCGCATGCATGCCTCGTGCCAGGGAGGGCAGACGGTGTCCTGGAACTGGAGTTACTGCAATGGTTATAAGCTGTCAAGTGGGTGCTGGGAACCAGAGTCAGGTCTTCTGTGGGAGCGGCCGGTGCTTTTAACCACTGAGCCGCTTCTCTAGCCACCTCTCATCCTAGCCAAGAGAACCTTTATAACTGCAAACACAGTATGAATTTATATTTCAAATTGTAAAATAAAACTCCAAGGCAAGAGCGATGGCTCGGTGCTGCACAAACACGAGGCTCTGATCCCCGGGACCAACACAAAAATCCCTGTTCTGTGCAGTCACTGGGGCTTGCTAGCCACAAATGTAGCTCCAGGTGCAGTGAGACCCTGTCTCCAGGGAATAAGGCAGATGATGACAGCAGGATTCCTGATCTCTTCCTTTGGCCACAACCCCCCCTCCCCAACCCCCCCACCCTCTTACAGCACACAAATAAGCAAACTCCGAGAAGCTAGGCCGACCCAGGAGCCAGACTGCCTATCCTATTTATCCTCCTTTGAAAAACAGGGTAATAACTGCCTTCAGCAAAAAGTTGTTGAGACACAAATAAATGAACATGTAAAGGAGACAGGGACAGTGGGGGACACATTTTAAGTATTATACAAATGTTACCTATTTTTTTTTTTTTGGCCCAAAGTTTTTTACATTGTTTCACAAGTGTATACAAAGTTTGCCCAGTTAGTACATTACCTATGGTTTAAGATGTATTTGTTGTTTCCCCATGCTAACTAGTATTTACTCAACAGTTACATACAAGCCGACTTTGTATAGACATACCAGATGCCAAGGCAATTCTCAAAAATAGAGCTGTATACGTAGGTACACCCTTAAAGAACACTCGACTTGAAGAGAGGAAACAAAACCCTAACGTAGGCCATTAGTAAGGCCACTTAAACACCAAATGGCACCGAATAAACACCTAACACACAAACAGGATTGTGGGATGCACTTAGAGAGCACGTGAGCCTGAGGTAGCCCTACATAAAGGACTTAATTAAAAGGAAACAGATCCATCCGATGCGTTGTTCGTTTCACAAATACTTTTCCCGGTCAGGCTCCGCTCGAGGCCCTGGGGACAAGCAACGACTAACGGACTTGTAGTCTGTGAGCTAAAGGGCACCCATACCAGAGACAAGATTGTCACTTTAGTTTTTGGCAATAACAGGGATAGAATCCAGGGTTCCGAGCATGCTGGGCAAATGTTTTACATGGAGCTGCATCCCCCAGCCTGGAAGTTAAGTTTCCCAGTGAAGAGTGAGACGGGCCTGGCTTCCTATCATCACCTGGATGACTTACAGACGGGAGCGAAGACTGCGCTGACTTCACAAGTGTGACAAACGTACGCAGTGGCTGACACGAATAGTTTAGTGATTCTCCATGTATTGAGGTATATTATACATCTATTCAATTGTGTATAGGTTATACTAAGGAACAGTCTCTGTAATTTCTTGATACAAATGATAAGAGAGATTCACTATTATTTGGATAAATTTTGTTCACAGTCCCCAAATTTAGCCCAAAAGAAAGTCTAATATTAAAGGCCTTGCCTGTACGGTTGTCTGCTTTGGGGATTCCTTAGCACTATCTCTTTCCTTTTTCTTTCTTTCATTTGCCAATAGCTCCTCCCAAATCTCAATGCTTGCAAAGTGCCCGAAGAGGCACCATATGTGGTAGCAAGAATTATTGACACGGAGAAGTATTCACTCCAAAAGACAACATGCATCCTTCTCTTCCCTTCTTGCCTCCCTCCTTCAAGTAAAGAAAGAAACCTCTTGGTAAAACACTGACTAGCAAAAAGCTCTTCCCAGTGACAAGCCATTAGAATGTTCTGATAGTAAGTTCCAATATGCTAATTTACCCACAAGCACCACAGACCTCCAACCTCTCCCTCAGTCTGTCTAATCTTCCCAACCTCTTCTCTACTCTCTCAGGACACAAGTTAAGTAAGGTTCTACCGTCACCCTCGCAAATTAGGTTTTTGAACTGTTATGGCTACATAAGCCATTAAATTGTATCTTTATAAACATATTCTAATCATACACTGGACACAGTAGTGAATGTGTTTAACATTAAACCCAAATCAAAAAGTTGGGCACATAAAACACCCACAACTACCCACAATACAGAAAATCTAACGTTCTTAATATTCAAATGTTCAGTGAAACCCTGGCTCTCCTAGCTGAGTGTACAGTTTTCATCCCAGCACTCAGGAGGCAGAGGCAGGCAGGTCTCTTGAGTCCAGGGCTATCCTGGTCTACATAGTTCCAGACCAGTCAGGGATACACAATGAGACCCTGTCTAAAAGAAAAAGAAATAGAGACACTCCAGAAAAATCTAACATCCTCCTTACTGTTTTGTTGTTTGTTTTGGTTTTTTAACTTTCTTAGTTTGACGTTGAAAAATCTTGTCACCTGTTTGCCCTTAGTTAGGAATTGTAGTAAGAAATACAAAGAAGGACCCTTCCAGAAAGTGCCTCTATGGCTCTCAGTACCTTTGCCTGATGCCCACCTAGCTTGTTCATTTTCTGGCCATATTATGTAATGGGCACTTGCATAAGTAAGAGCTTACAAAGCTTTGTAAACTACTTAAAACCCAAAGAGATTCATTGCAATTCCATGAACTTCTAAAAGCACAAATTTACTTGAGTTGTTTTATGTGACACACACTCTTATTTTCACAGAAGGAACAACTATGTATGTAATGTAAACATTCTACACGGTGATGCATTCAAATCAAACCCACGTGCTGAAAAACACTGAACACTCTACGCTTATGCAAAAAGTTACTCTCGAAAAATGAAACGATATAAAACTTGTGTGAACATCAGGCACTATCCTGGCACACACGCAGCAGCAAACAGCACAGTTACCACTGTTTCTAATTTCCTAACTTTAAACTCAAACTAGATGGTTAAAAAATTACAAACACGATAGTGTGTGTGTGTGTGTGTGTGTGTGTGTATGTGTGTGTGCTATACGTAAAGGCACGTATCCCGACAGTAGGAAGATGCCGGTATGTCCCCGTACCTAGTGGAAGGTGAGTCTGTACCGGGCACTGGCTAAAAGTTACAGTATCCTTTGCTCTCTTATCTCCGCATACCAGTTCCACAGAACCGCTACGCCGCGAGCAGGAATGGTGAGTAGCAGTCAGCTGACCCGGGAGAACTTGCCCCACAGGAATAGTTAAGCCCTTAAGCACGTGGACAATGGGCCGCTTTATTTGCATGGCCGCGCTAACCCGGGGACCGATCGGTTCGATGGCGAAGCTGCACCCCACACGTACCCATCCCCTGTCACGCTGGGAACGCGTGGCTCGAGTCGCCGCGCCAAGTTGTTCTTTTTCCCCCCTTTGTAAGACATGCCCCCGGCCGTCCGCCGTCCGCGCGAAGAAGGCGGGAGCCCGGCCGCAGCCAGGGCTCCAGAGCACCGCGATCGCCTCGGCCCCGCGGCCGGGGAACAGCGGAGCCCGCAGCCCCGCCAGCCAGCGTCCTCTCCGGAGCACGCGCAGACACCCGAGACCGCCCGCCGCGGAGCAGCCGAGCCCGCGGGCCTCCCGCCGTCCCGCCCGCGCCGACCCGGCCACGCCGCGCGGAGGGACGCCCCGCTCCGCTCCCGCCACAGGCGGCGCCCGGGCCGCCGCGGCGTCGGACTCCGATCCCGAGAGAGAGCGAAGGAAGAAAAACCAATAACAGAACCTGGCGTCTCGTTCCCTCCGGAAACCGCGGGCCGGCAGGAAGTGACGAAGCAGAGGCCGTCCGGTCCGCCGGGTCTCGCTCGGCCCGCGCTCCCAGCCCGACTCCCGGAACGGCCGGACGGCGCGGCGCGGCGCGGCGGCCTCCGCACCTCCGGAGCCGCTGAGCGCCCGCCCGCGCGCGCGGCCGCGTCAGCGCCCCGCCCTCCCGGCCCCGCCCCGGCCGCAGGCTGCGAGTCAGAGACCCAGGCTCGGGTCTCGGCGGCCTTCCGGGGCTTGTGTGCGGGGCCCGGGGCCCCGGGGCCCGCAGAGTCGCCGGCGGGGACGGCTGCCGGAGAGGACCGCACAGGCTCGGGGACGCGGCTGGAGGAGGCCAGGTTTGGGCGTCGGGTGTGTGTGCCGCCTCTGCCCTCCGTTCCCGGGCCCCGGGCCTGGGGGTTACAGCCCGCCGACACCTGTTACGGAGTTGCGGCGCCTCGAAGCAGGATGCTTGCAAACGAACTGTCCGGAAGTGGGGTGCCCAGTCCTCAGATGTTCCCAACTGTCCGAAAGTGGGGTGCCCAGTCCTCAGATGTTCCCCTTCGAGGGAAGGGCGAAGGCCTGAGAGCCTGTTCCCTTCCGCTCTAGGACCTCAGGGAGTCAGGAGAGAGAATCCTCCCGACAGTGCTGGGGTTTTGTTGTTAGAAATGGTGTGTACGCCGAATTCCCGTGAGGAAAGAACGAAAGTTCCAAGTGAGAGACCACAATAACGTTCTAGTCACGCTGACGAGTAATGCTCGCTTCTAGACAAGTTTTAAAACTGACTCGTGATGACTAGAGAAGGACTTTTTCCACCTCAACGTTTGGCAGCTTTAAACTAAACCGGAGTTTAGTTTAGTTTTGGCAGCATTATCTCTGAAAAGTATGTTTCCTTATGATTTAATTCAAGTCGTTCTAGTATCTGAACCTGAAATAGTAGTCTAAGCATTACATCACAGGACAACTGAGGGAAGGGATCAGTTTTCCCAAAAGAGTCTCGAATGTCACTCCCAGAAAGTGACTACTAGTAATCTTCCTGGAGCATTAGCCTGCCAGAAGTGAACCCCTGGACATTTTTACCTTAGGCTGAAGAGGAAGACTGTATCCGCACATACTTGGTTAGACAGCGCTGTGCTGGGAGGGATGGGCAAAGATTGAGGCCTAGACCATGTCTACACTGTGGCTGAGCTCTCCCTTCCCAGTTGTCTTACAAAGCGTGGCAGGACTAGCAACTGTAGGCCTAAGATAACTTGTGCATCCCAGGAACAGTGGCATAGCTTTGTTATTAGCTATTACTGATGTGTTATATTATGCATAGCTCAGGTCAACGTTTTGCCACTCCTGGGTCAACAATAACCAGAAAACGTTCTTCTAAATACAACTAAAGAATGGCGTGGCAGGAAGAAATCAAGCTCTGGGTAGAAGTACGTCATTCCCTCAGTGGCACGTGAAGAGTTTTGTCAAGAGTTGTAGTAAGAAATTTGGACATTAGGGAACACTCTGTTAGCTTGTCAGATAAATGAATAGTACTGACTCTGGATCCTAGTGGCCATTGCCTTACTTTTCCCTATTTCTTCCCTGACCTGCTAACTCCCAATTCTGAGTGTTTCTACTGTTACCGTCTGTGCTGCCCGTAGCACCTCCAATCAGACTCTTAAACTTATTTTCTTTTTTCCAAACATGATCGTGTTTATTGCCATTTTAGCACCTTGGCATTTACAGTGGTCAAAATGCCATAAAATAAAGGCAATTACAGTGTTTGCTCTTTCCATGTGTAATATAGACTGATTATTTACTATAAATAAGAAAATTCAGAGAACCCCTGGAGTTGAATTTTAAAGAATTTTAAGAATTGAACATGTAACAATGTCACCTACTCCTGTAGGTGTCCGGACTACTTCCAGTCAATCATAAGCCCAGAGCACTAGCCATTAATATTTAGGAATTTAGGTCTACCCTAATACTTAGATCTTGAACTGTTAGTTCTTTTATAGTGTAAGTTCTGTTTGTTGTTCCTTAATCAAAACATTTTTTTTTTTTTACAACACCAGTGTTTGTATTCATGAGACACCAATACATGAAATTACTCTTGTCCTCAATGTCAGAAGTTCAACTTAGAGGGCTGTTCTTGTTCCTTGTCTGCTTTACCCTAAATGAGCACAGTAGGCCTCCAAGTGTCTGGTGAAGACTTCAGATGTGAGAAAGAGGAAAGCATGCCACCTGACTTAGAGCAGACCTTTCCTGAAACTTCATTCTGTGTGTTATACAGACAATCGGGAAGAAAGGAAACACACACTAAGTAACTGACTGAGGCAAACAGCGCTAATGGTATTTGCGTAGCTTACAGAATAGCCAGCAAGACCTTTTTGTAGAATTTCTGCATCACCTTTCATTGTTGAAGGCTGCAAAGAAAAACACAAAAGCTTTGTAATTGATTTCCCAGACACTTCAGATATTTCATTTCATGGCAATATAACATGCTTTATTGTGAAATACTACGGTGCTCTTTCCACCTGTCGATTGTCCCTTCTTTCTGTAGAATGTCTGGACCGCTTCTGAGCTACTTCCACGTTTTATGACATTTAACTAAGCCTTACCTTTTATGTCCAACACAAGCTGGGAGCTTTGTCCTTCAGGAGAAAGTCAATTCTCAAACACAAATAAACCTTTGTTCTTTTACTTGTTGTTTGTTACGCTTGTGATTATCACTCCAGCTTTCTGTGGGAATGTCCAGAGAATGCAAGGTTATAAATAAGTAGCAAAGTAACTTTTTATCTCATAGCTTCTTTTAGCAAGATCTTGCAAATAGGCAAAGCTTGATGCAGCTCCAAATGTGCAAGCCTGCTGGGAGGAACGTGAAGGCAGTTAGTGTGGCCGTGTTTGTCTAGGTTGCTGTCATGAGAGACACTGGTCTCAGAATCCCAGCTATTGTTTGGGTCTATTGAAGGTCTCCATTGTTTTCTTCTGAATGACAGCTACAGTTTGGAAACTGCAATAGCATTTCAAATTCAATTCATTTAAGCAATATTATTGTTTAATTTTACATTTTAACATTTATGCAAGAGCTGTAACATTTCAAAGTAGAAAGCGGGGAAAATAAGTGTTTTGTGCTTTTATGACCTAAATCTGAGATCAGGAGATCCAAACTGAAACTATTTTTTAGACTCCATAAGTACTGAGGGAAATTGAGGCACATAGATATTTTGGATCATAGTGTACCTATTTAGGGACTGCAGAGTAGCTCAGGGTAGAGAGCATGCTTAGTATATGTATGGCCTGGGTTTGATCCCCAGAACCCTTCAAATAAATGCAAGGAGTGGATGGCATGCACCTATTTCAAACATTCTTAGCCGTGGGCCACACAACAGTCCGCGGCCATGTCTTAGGCAACCTCACGTTTTGATCTTTCTTACAGATCCCATGGCTGGAAGTTATGGTGTGATGGGGGATGACGGTTCTATCGATTACACAGTCCATGAAGCCTGGAACGAAGCCACCAACGTTTACTTGATAGTGATCCTTGTTAGCTTTGGTCTCTTCATGTATGCCAAGAGGTAAATAAGGGGAGATTAGTAAGATGCTGAACATTCAAGAGTTTTAAATGGTTATGGCTTGGTTTGTTGTTGTTTGTTTTAGCTAAATTAAATGCATAAAAACATTTCTTCAGAAATCTTGTTCCTGGACTGACAGATGCTGTCTACTCTGGCATTGGTGACTGAGGTTTGATTTGAAAAGTCCCATATTCAGTTCTGGGTAACAGGACCTCCTGCTCTAAAATTGGAGTGTTATCACTAAAGTAGCCTGACTTTATCACTAGCTTTGGTACATTGTCCCCTTGCAATGAACACACTTTAAGATATTTTTGGTCCAAGTGTCTGAAATGCAAAAATATTTAACAGCTATGTAGTCAGCAAGCCTCTCTTCACCCTTGACTTTTCTCCTGATTCTTATGCGTGGCACTTGTATTAGTTTGCTTCCTATTGCTATGAAAAGACCATGACCAAAAGCAGTTTGCAGAGGCAAGAGTTTGTTTCAGCTTGCAAGCCACAGTCCTCTAAGGAAGTCAGTACAGGACTCGACAAGAACCTAGAGGTAGAAACTGTGGAGAGGCTGTGGAGGAGCACTGCTTATGGCTTGTTCCCCATGATTTGCCCAGTTTGCTTTCCTATGCAACCTGAGACCACCCACCCACAGTGAACAGGGCCCTCCCACATTGGTCATTAATGGGAAAAGTGCCCCGCAGGCTAACCCAGAGGCCGGTCTGATGGAAGCCGTTCCTCAGCAGAAGTTCTGTCTTCCCAGATGACTCCGGCTGTGTCAAGTTGACAAGAGACCAGCACACTGCTTCCCTGTCCTTTATTTATAAATCTGTCAGTTCCCTGGGAACAAGGATTGTGTCATTCATATGCCACATGTTCCAAATTCTTAATAGACATTTTCCTGCCTTAATTTCTAGTATACCTTAATTTAAGTGCCCTTTCTAACTCTTCTAGACTTCTTTCTCCCAAGTCCAGCAAAACAGTAATAAAATTAATTAATGATGATGGTAATGAAGATTATGGTGGTGATGATGATGGTTATGATTGTGGTGATTTTGATGATGATGGCTAGGGTATATTTTAAAGAGAAAAGTATTTTCTTGTAGGTATATACCTCAGAACATTCTCTACTGGGGTTTTAAAAAGTCATTAAGTAGTTCATAATAATCAATACTCCAGAAATAATTTCCGGTTGGCCTTGGGTATATCTCACCGCTTGTGCTTGCCCTTGTATGCCGCATAGCTCCCTCGAGGTGGCTGGACTACCAGTGTGGGTGGAAGAAGGTGCCACATGTCATCATGGACCCACTTGCTGTTACTTTTCTCTCAAAAGAGCTGCCGCCTCCTTCCCACTTTTCTTTTAAAAGCAGAGAGGCACTGCTCTTGTTTCTAAAAAGATATCCCACTGAAACTGTGTCATTAAAGAACATTTCCGTTCATGAATTTTCCAGACTAAGGTCTGCTCACATCCCGTATGTTCCCCACTTAAACGGTTTGTCTTTATTTGGAAGTCGTGAAAGGGAGGGTAAATGACATGCTTTCTTGTTTGCATACTGTTGTTTTTAATATACCATTTTTCCTAGGAGTTGAGGGGACTCACAATGAAAGGGCCTCATTTTGCTATATTGTTGATCTAGTATTGTATATATTTTAATGTGTTGAGCATCTTTTCCCCCTTATGTCACCATAGCTCTACACACACACACACACACACACACACGTGTGTATATTTTACATATATATGTAAATGTATCATATGTGCATGTAATATATATGTGTATGTATATTACATACATATGCATATGTATCATATATATATGTGTGTGTGTGTTTGGGGGGTTTTGTTTTTGTTGTTCTTGGGGATTTCTCTATTGTAATTCTAGATGTCCTGGAACTCACAATGTAGACCAGGCTGGCCTCAAATTCACAGAGATCCTCCTGCCTCTGCCTCCCAGGTGCTGGGATTCAAGGCGTACACCACCACCACCTGGCAAGAGCTTTATAATTTAGTGAACAACAGAGTACTTCACAAAAAGAATTTGTTTCATACTTTTAATGGATCATGAGACAATTATATAGGTATTTAAACAAATCTGCATTGGTTTTGTATTTTAGGAATAAAAGGAAAATTATGAGAATATTTAGCGTGCCGCCTCCAGAAGAAACATTGTCAGAGCCCAATTTTTATGACACAATGAGCAAAATTCGTTTAAGACAACAAGTGGAAATGTACTCCATTTGTAAGTATGTTCTGTGCCAAGCTATGTACATAACATGTTTAAAATAGATTTTCTATTGAGCTCAGTTAACAAAAGGTTATAAAACATGGTTATTTATAAAAACTTAGACCTTTTCAGATGCAGTTATGCAGATTTTTCCAGAAGTTTTTGCTTTCGAACCCTTTGCCTTCCTGTTGCCTGAGGCCTTTCTATGACCCAGAGAAGTGATCATCTTCTTACAAACTTTGCAGACATCGAGATTGTAATCACTAATGGGTACCTCCATTTCCTTCTCTCCTAAATTTTCCTCCTTTGTAGTTCTCATGTAGGATGACATCGAAATGGCCAAACAAACCGAGCACAAAACTAGTCAAGAATGGCCTTCAGGGCTTTCACAATCAAGGTGTAAGGCCAGAAGTTATATTTGAAAATATTAGTACATCCTATGGTGCTGATCACTGCAAGTGTGTGCACAGCAAAGAAGAAACAGAAACAGGATTTAAGATGTATAGGTCCAGAGTCAGATGTACCCTGAAGCCTTTTGGGCCATTGTTTAAAAGATTGAGGTGCGGCTTCCAGAGTGCACTAAGTAGGACAAGCATGACAGTATTATATTAGAGCGCCAGGGTCATCTCAGCTGTGAGCTTGATGGAATTTAGAACCACAGAGGAAAAAAGCTCTGGGTGGGTGCTGAGGATGCATGAGCTGAAGTCAAGGACAGAGTTAAAAAGGGAGAAAGCTGGCTGGGTAGGAGCGTCCGTCTCTTTGTTTCAGGCTGAGGATGTATTGTACTTAGCTGCTTGCCAGTTCTACTGCCATGTCTTCCCTGCCGTAATGGACTGTATCCTAAAACTATAAGCCAAAATAAACCCTTCTTTTCTTAAGTTGCTCTTGTTGGTACTTGCCGTGGCATCGAGGGAGCAACACCTTGTAAAGTCAAACAGCCAGAGCACGCCTTTTGTCATCCATGCATAGTGGAAATATGTACATGCATGCATGATGTGAGTGCTCTGCATGAGGCAGCGCAGAGAGTGCACCAGCTTACTGAGTCCACGTGCTTGTAGATTGCTGTCTGGAGTGCAAGGTAGAAACACTGGATAGTTACATTCTGGTTTTCCCTTGGGACGGTCTGTGTGTTGTTTTAGTGTGGTCTTTTTTTTATTTCAGTTTTTAAAAATTCTTTGAGAATGTTATTCATTTATACAATAACATGTGATCATATTGTGAAAAACAATGCTCCTAACTTCTAATAAGAATACTGGAGTCTCAGAGTAGTGAAAGTAAAACAGATTATATTTTTGGTATTATAGAAGCAAGGTATTAGGCTGAACAAAAGACAAAAGTGGCTAGCGTGCTGATTTGGCACAGAACAGTGGTTTTTCTGGCTCTAATTGTATTTTGCTGTCCTCTCTGGTTCTTAAGGACTGGATTCTTCAGGGACGTGCAGTCTTCCCAGTGTTTTGTGTTCCCCTACCAAGCCCTTCATCATGCTGGTTCAGGACATAGAGCTGTATCTAACAAACATCTGAGGCTCAAGGTTCCCTCTCTTTTGATACATGGACTCAGTAATGTAGCAGGCTGCCAGATGTTCCAACACGAGAGCTCCTAGAAAGGCCTTTAGATAGGGAAGACAGGCCTCGTGCCTCCCACGTTTCTGTGGTTCTCTGATGAGCTCTAAATGCACCTCCTGCTGACAATGGACCATATGATTTAGTTCTTAAAATTCTCTTCTCTTTCTTTTTTTAAACTTATTGGTCTTATTTTTAAATTTATCTTAACTTTTTAAAATTGATCTAACATTTTTGACTCTATCATAGGCCTGATGGTCTGGGCTAGGTTCTAGAAGCGTTCAACTAGGTTGATGCATTACGGGCATCTGCTTGTTAGTTGTTGTTTTAGTGGATTTTTGTTAACACCCTTATGCAGGAACCACTTTACTATAGTTAGTATTTCTGCTTCAATTACAAAGGGAAGTCAGAATTGAAGCCACCAACATTTCTATTTTTTTAAATCCTTTCAGCCAGTCTGTAAATGGATCATCAATTTCTGAACTTCCTGTTAAACTCATCGGCAAGTGTAACTAGCCTCCTTGGTCTCTGCTTTAGTTGCTGACTCCAGATTCCTGCCTTGACCTCCCTCTATGATAGACTATAAACTGTAAGCTGAAGTACAGCCTTCCCTAGGTGCTTTTGGTCATGGTGTTTATCACAGCGATAGAAAAAGCATACCAAAACCACCCCGCCCGCTGCTGTCCCCAGTTCTCCATTTTGTAGAACACAAGGAGCTGGTAAACAAGACTTGTAACATGGATTTTCCTTGTCGCGTTTTAAGGAGAACATCGGAATTAACTCTCACCTTCACTCTTCTTAAAAATCCTCTGGATTAGCCTGACAGTGGTGGCACACTTGGGAGGCAGAAGCAGGCAAATCTCTGAGTTCGAAGCCAGCCTGGGCTACAAACAGAGTTCCAGGACAGCCAGAGTTACAACAGAGAAGCTCTGTCTGAAAAACAACAACAACAACAACAGAAATCCTCTTGGGTCTTATTTGAAGTATTGGGAAGAGACGAGGCCTGGCAGAGTAGGCCACCCAAAGGTGGAGCAGGATGCATCTCCTACTCTCAGAAACCAAGGGCTTCTCTTTCCAAATACAGCAATCCTGGAAGATGTTCCCTCTCCCAGATTGAGAGAAAACAATCGCCCTCACTTTAGAATAAGAACAGTGGAGTCTCAGAGTAGCAAAAGCAAGACAGCTCTATTTTCAGTTGTACAGAAACTGGGAGTCAGCCTATACAAAGGCAAAAGGCAAAAATGGCTGCTGTTCCAATTTGGCACAAAACAGCTCTTTTATATCCCTGGTTGCAGTTCTTTGCCCCTTTGAATTCTCATTGGCTGAGTTCTTTAGAGAGTTATAATCTTCCCAGTGGCTCAGTATTACTTGCTATCCAAACTCCTCATCCCATTGGTCCCAGCCTTATCTAATGAATATCTTGGGGCATTCTTAATCCCCTCCTCTTCCCATATTGAGCTCAGTCAAGTAGCAGTCTGCTGTGAGTTTTCAACCCTAGACAATCAGGTGCCAGGTACCAGCCAGGAAAGGTAAATGTCAGTGCCTCCTCCTCATCTGTGATTCCCTGGTGAGACCTGAACACACTCCATACTAAAAATGGACCATAACTAATTTCTTACAATATGTGCCTCCAGTTCCTCTCTAACCCCCACAAAATCTCCCTCAACACCCCCTACAACCTCAAGTTCTCATCTAAAAAACAAAACCAACAAAACCCATTAAGTTCAGTGACTGCTGACCATGTGTACATGGGTAACAGCTCCTCAGTGAAGAGGAGGCTTTGAGGACTTCTACCCCATGTATGCTGGAATTAGTTGGCTTGCCCTTGTGCACCTCTTGGGCAGGTAAGCCCTGCTACTGTGAGTTCATGGGTACAATAGCCATGTTATTACAGTGTTACATAGAAGACAGTATTACATAGCGCTTCCCTCTCTGTCTCTTACGTTCCTTCTGTCTTCTCTTCTGCAATGTTCTCTGAGCCTTGGCAGTGATGGGAGCTGTTACTTGATAAAGATGTCCCAGCTGGGGGCTGAAGACACAGCCCAGTAGTTACAAGCACTGTGTGCTCTTTCCAGGGAACCCAGGTTTGACTTCCAGCACCACATGGTGATTCACGACTATCTGTAACTCCAGTTTCAGGGGATCTGTTTCCCTCTTTTGGCCGCCTCCGGCACTGCACACACACACAGTTCACACACATACATACGGATAAAGTACCCATACATATTAAATAAATAAATAAACAAAATTTCAAGATGCCCCACTTAAGCATTAGTTACGTACTCCCGTCCTTTGAGCAGTTATGAGTTCCTTCACTGATTGCTGCCACCTGCCAAATGAAGACGCTATAACCAAGGTTGGGAGCAGCCCACGTCTATAAATATAAATATAAATTGTTAGAAGGCAGTTTGACAGCCTGACCATTTAGCAGAAACAGTATCAGGTTCTATCTTAGGGCCTAGGATGTCTTTTCTGCCCCCAGCAGCACACATAGTATCTTCAGGCACTGTGAAAGCTAGCTGGTAGGGAGGACGTTTTCTAGGGAGTTCGAGATTCATTTCTCTGTGCCCTGCAGCCTTACTGTGGAGTTTTAGCAATTGCGTCTTACTGTACAGTTGCATTGAGTAACCAAGGGCAGCAGCCGCAGCAGCCGCAGCAGCCTTGCTTGGAAACCTCTGGGGCCAATAACTCACAGGGAAGGCTGCCATGCCCTGCACTGCAGCTTTTGTTTAGTAACTCACGTCTTCTGGGAGCAGTATTGTCCATCCGTGCAGGTTTCCTCCATTCAAACTCTTTCTTTTTTACAATTGTATTTTGAAATTATCTTACTAACTAGTGGGCTTTATATTTCATACATCCTTAGTTTTGGCCATTATCCAAACTACCATTTGGTCAAACCACCCATTCTCCCCTTCTCCCCTCCATCGCTCTGTCCCTGCTACCCCAGCCTTCTTTAGCCTGTGTCTACTTTCCTTGCGATCACATTTTGACTTGGTCTGTGAGATACTAGGTCTCCATGTAGCTTTTTCATACTCTGTCCTTTATGTTAACCCTTCTCCCATCCCATTTTCCCCTCCTTCCACACCCCTCCTTGCATAAGCCTCCCCCACCCCAATATTCCACCACTCTACTTTGGTTTTACATAGAATTTACTGCCACTCCTTAATGCATCACCCCGGTGGAGACTTTCTGGTTTATTGGTTTCTACTTGTGCACCAAGCTAAACACACAAAACAAAATATTTGAAACTAGGCCCCACATATGAGAGAAAACCTGTGACATTTGTGTTCTGGGCCTGAGTTACCTTAATATAACTTTTTTTCCAGTTGTATCCATTTCCCTGAAGACTTCATGATTTTATTCTTCTTTAAAATTGAGTGACATTCTATTGTGTGAATGTACATTTCACTACTGCCTGTTAATGGACGTGTAGGTTGACTTTGTTTTGTAGCTATTGTAAGGAGGGTGGCAGAGAACATGGCTGGGCAAATGTGTCAGTATAGGTGCAAAGCCCTTTGGGTATGTGCCCAGGAGAGCTATGGCCGGGTCGTATGACAGTTCTATTTCTGGCTTCTTTGAGCGAGGCTGCCCCGGTTTGCACTCCCACCAGCGGCGCTTAAGACTTCCCCCTTTGCCACATCCTTTTTTCCTTTGTATTCCTGATGATGGCCTTCTGACTGGGTGAGATGGAATCTTACAAGTAATTCTAATTTGTGTTTCCTTGATGTTGAGCATTTTTAAAAGCATTTACTAGCCATTTGTAATTCTTTTTAGAATTCTGCTCAGTTTTATAGCCTATTTTTAAATTGGGTTATTTATTTTCTTAATGTTGTATTTCCTGTGTTCCTTGTGATGGAGCACTCCTCTGTCAGATGAACGGCTGGCAGTGTTCTGTGCACCGCCTTTTCACGTGGCCGGTGGTTTCCTTTGCTGTATAGAAGCCTTTTAGTTTGAGGTCCCATTTGTCCATTGTTGGTCTTTCTTGTGCTATAGGAGTCTGGTTCAGAAGTTCTTTACCTGTGATGGTAAACTGAAGCATGCTCCCTTCTTTCTCCTCTAGCAGGCTGCAGGGTATCATGTCTTATGTTGAAGTCTTTGGAGTTGAAGGGGTTTTTTTTGGGGGGAGGGGCGGGGGTAAGTGTAGTAGGACGCTTTGCCAAAAAGTTTTTTGTGCTGTGCAGCCTTTGTTAGGGTTACGTGCCACTTGGATTTCTGGGAACAGCTTGGGAGGGCTCTTTAAGAGACAGTGTCAGTTGGAAAGTGACAGTTATTTTCAGAGGATGAAGATGGGAAGGCAGGCAGGAACTGGGCTCATAAAGGACAGTTGACAGTTGTAAGACAAAGGCGTTAGTGGCCAGGGACAGGAAAAAAGAAGGCAGCCACCAGGCTGAGACAAGGGACAGTTAACAGTAAAAGTTCTTAGATGTTAGTCCATTTCTCCCGGTCTAGACAGATTAAGTCAGCCAGAAAGGGCAGCAAAGGAATCATCTTAGCCGGGCAATGGTGGAGCACGCCTATAATTCCAGTACTTGGGAGGCAGAGGCAGGCAGATCTCTGTAAGTTCGAGGTCACTCTGGTATACAGAGTGAGTTCCAGGACAGCCAGAGTTACAACAGAGAAACCCTATCTTGAAAAACAAACAAACAAACAAACAAACAAAAAAAACAAAAAGAAATCATTCTTTCTCTTTCTTTTCCTTTCTAACCTTATAGAGCTAGGGGATTAAAAAAAAAAAAAAAGTTAAAAGTTAGGAAGTAGCAGCCTGAAAAGAGGAATGGGGTGGGGTTCTGTTAAGAGGGGAATAGTAACTGTTACTATTGGCGCCCTAACAAGGCTTCCAGGCAGCTACAGCTCAGAAATGAGTTACATTTTAAGAAATTATTTACAGGTAAGAATTAGGGATCTAATTTCACTTTTCTACACATTGAAATCCAGTTTTCTCAGCACCATTTGTTGACGATGCTGTTGTATTTTTTCTCCATTGTATATTTTTTTGTATTATTGTAAAAAATGTAGTGGCTGTAGGTGTGTGGAGTTATATCTGAGCGCTCGATTCTATGCCCTTGATCCAGGCATCTGCTTTTGTGCCAGTATACCATGCTGTTTTTCTTACTATGACTGTAGTTTAATTTGAAATTAGGTGTGGTAGTGTGTCCTTTAGTATTCCTTTTGTTCAGGATTGCATTTGCACTCCCAACATGTGAGCTTTAGGCTACAAGAATACGTATTTGCCCTGAGTGGCATAAAAAAGAATACTGTCTGTCTTGGAGAGTAAAAACTTAAAGGAAGAAATTGCAATTTTTAAGGCTGAACAGTTGAATAACATTCACAAATCTTTTTAGATTTATCATCTCCAGGTTCAACTTCTGATAAAGTTTTTCTTTAGTTTTTAGTAAGAATTGTGTATTTGTTTTTGCTTTTAGTTAATAGTAATGACTTTATGTTCAGTGCATCCATAGACTTAGAAGTTAAATATAGTAAAAACGAAAAGGTGGTTGTGTCGGGTGACAGAGGTAAGTCACTATGGAGTGTTCGGCCCTTAGTGGGAATCTCTACCAGCCCTTCCCACAGGGCTCAGGAAAGACAGTGCGAGCCAGAGGTTAAGGAAGAGCTGCAAAACAGTGCTTTCCAGATACGATAGGGCTGCGGCCCACATGCACTCACAGTGACTGTGTTGCCTGCGCACGATCAAGCCAGTCAACATTCCAGGTTGGAGGGGGAGGATGCATGAAGCCCACCTCTGGCAGAAGACATACTGATAGTTATTGGAAACTGAGGTAGAATTGGGTTCAGTGGGTGGCCCCACTGCCATGCACTGACTGGACTTGGTGAATAAGAAACAAATGAAAAGGATGTGCAGTGGAATGGAGGTGTGCAGGGGGGAGCTGGAAGTGGGGTGTGCAGTCGGGGGGGGGGAGTTAGAAGGAAGGTGTGCAGTGGAGGGGGGAGCTGGAAGGGAGGTGTGCAGTCAGGGGGGGCTGGAAGCTGGGTGTGCAGTGGGGGGGAGCTGGAAGGGAGGTGTGCAGTCAGGGGGGGAGCTGGAAGCTGGGTGTGCAGTTGGGGGGAGGAGCTGGAAGAGGGGTGTGCAGTCCAGGGGGGGAGTTGGAAGGGAGGTGTGCAGTCAGGGGTGGGGAGGATGCTGGAGTGGAGGAGCAAAGTTATGATCAAAGTACATCGTGTGTGTGTATGAATTCTCAAAGAATAAATAAGACTATATTTTTAAAGTAGCAATACAGAGTAAGAAAGAAGGAAATTAAAATGTCAATAGCTTACTCAGTTTTTCCTATATTTTAAAGCTCAGAATAATCCTGATATATGAATAATAATTTTAAGGTATATATAAGTAGTGTCAAATTAGGAGATCCTTGAATATAATTAACTTCTTCTAAAGAAACAATTGTTTAAACTAATTTCTTACCTACATCACGATTTAATTATGATTTAATGACTTTTGCTGATAGTTATTTGATGCTCTATCTTCTTTGTCATTTTTTCATAGCAAGAAAGTACGAGTATCAACAGCCTCAAAGCCAAGCTGACAGTGTACAGCTCTCTCTGGAATGAAACTTCAAACTGAACACCAGAAGTGCACGTGAAGCAGCATGGCAACCAGTTTCTGATCCCCTCTACTCAATCATGAACAGCATTTAGAGAGATGTCAGATAAAGTCTACTTTGCCATGCCCCCTCCCAGCTTTCTTTCTCTGCTTCTTCTAAGACTTGCTGCACAAAGATGCTTTGTGACTAGAGATGGGGCCTTTCCCTTTTGAGGATCTTTGATGTCTTTAGGATTCAGTGAAAAATACAAATATGTCTTTGGAAGCAAGAATCCTGGAGTTAGAACATCTTTATGAGTTGAAACATGAAATTCTAGCTATTGGAGTATTTTGCTCTTAGGTTGTGGTCTATAATGATAAGTTTAACATCAGTGACAGACTAGTTTGTGTTGCCTTCACTAGTGTCATCTTTGCTTCTAGACTTGTGTGACACAGCATGGAACTGTAGTCTCTTGTACATCACGAAGCACATCTCATCTCCTGGCAGTAGGTACTTTGTGTAACTGGATTTGTCTCCCCTTAATTCTGTTCCCCAAAGTTGTTATTTTGCTTCTGACCACATATCATCTTTGCCTCCGTATGGCTCCTGTGGCCATGCTGTTGGACAGAGAAATCTCTGTGTTGCTGTTCCCAGCTCCCTTTCCCATCGTTTCAGTCGCTGTTGAATGTTACTGTCCAGTGTCTTCTGCTCTTTAAAGTTCTGTTGAAGACCCAGCTGTCTTGTATCATTTTGTACTATACAGTGGAATGTTTTTTACCCTAACTTTTCATTTTAGGAGCTGGTAAAAGCTGGTTGGAGGTAATGTTAGAAGCAGAGCAGAAATCAGACTGAAAGCTACAGTCCTTCTGCCCTGATGAGTCCAAGGGCCTTTAGAGAATCAGAACAGAGGGAGATAGCCCAGAGGGAAGTGGAGCACTCGGGGTGACATGTCACAATCTGTCTGTAAGTATGACTGAGTTAGTGGATGATCCCTGGACTGTGAATCTTCAAGGCAGACTACCTGGAGCCTGGTAGAAAAACAGCTAAGACAAGAAATATCTGAGCAGCCTTCAGCTGTGACCCGACACCAACATTATAGTTTGATTCCTGCCACACTGACTGCTTGATATAACAACAACCAGCAAGCACTTCAGCAGAAATTAACAGAACCAAAGGACTCGGCACCATATTCTTCATGTCCAGTATAAAACGAGACAAGAATGAATGGGAAGAACAGGAAATGAGATGGATAGTCAAGAGGAAAAGGTGGTCAGCATATGGGACTTCAGTGTCCCACACGTTAGACCAACAGACAAGGACGTGAAAGCAGCTGTAGACACTTGCATCCTTAGCCCCTGGTGGTGTGCTTGGGGGTTCTCAACGGGTTATGTCAGCCCTCACCACACATCAACTGGAAAAGTAACAGCAAATGTCAGGAAAGGAACTTAATAGAGTGGTATTCGGCGGTAAGGGGAATTCAAGGATCCCATCCAAACATCAGGGGTTCTAGCATGAACTTCGGGTTTAAATAGAGGAAATTTTGGGATAGGAGCAGTCTCAACACCCGCACACATATGTACACGATTAGAAATGCAATTTCTTTTTTAAAAAATCCTAGTTAAAAAACAGACCTCCTTACCTGAGTTCAGGTAAACTCAGGAACCCAGAGGTCTATGGGTGCACCGAAGAGTCAGGAGAGTGAGCTGGGCCCAGAGATAGACTTGGGTTTAACTGTCACCCGTCTTTTGTGTCTCCTGATTCACTTTGAGAAACGATACCCAGCATTAACTGCTCAGGGAGGGCTGACAGGACGCATATCCCACATGAGTGTTTCGGTTCTTTGCTTTAGGTTAGTGTAAATGATTTATGGCAGAAATGAAGTATTACTAGCACACAGGCCTTAGGATAGAAATGTTTGTGTCGTACTTAAAAGACAGAAGTTCTTTACTTTCAGCAACATAAAGTGGCAGAAGTGTGTTTATAAGTCACACCAACATTTCCTGCCGACCTTCTCAGCCTTTCCTTCTAGCCTGTCTGCATTCCTTTTCTGTCCGCTGTGGAGTCACAAAAGCACTTTCCAGGGATCTCCAGGGCCACACTGGGCTGGTACACAGGCAATTATCTTTCTAGCAGCCTGCTTGGCAAAGCTCCTCCTCCCACCCCAGCTCCATTTGCTGTGGGCTCCACCTCTTGATGAAGATACAGGGTCCCTCTGGCCCTTTCATCCCTGTCTTTCCAGACTCACCTTTCTCCTGCAGCCTGCTTGCAGGTGTCTGTCCTCCCACACACCTCCACTGCCTGGGAACTGCGATTCTTGGTGCAGACAGAGTCCTAGCATGTTCCCGTAGACCCTCTCAGTCTTTCCTCCCCCCTCCTTGCTCATCTCCATTTTTCTCTGCCACCCACCAAGCTGCAGAAACTCTGCCAGGGACCCCTCAGTCACCACACTTGCCTAGGACCCAGGGGGCAACAACAGCCAAAGAACAGAACAGCCATCCAACAAAGACAAGACCAGATAGCAACACCAAGAAACACCCACCTATCATAATTCAAGATGCCTTGATTTTGCAGAAACACGTGAACAGCCAAGACAATTTGGTTCTTTATCAGAACCCAGGAATCCTATCACAGTAGACCCTGAGAAATGCAATGTGGCTGAAGCACAAGACAGGAGTTTCAAAATAACAGTTATGAATATGGTCAAGGACCTTAAAGAGAATGTAAATAGATCCCTCAATACAGACCACGAAAACAGAAACAGTTGAATGAAATAATGAAAACAGTTCAAGACATGAAAGTAGAAATAGAATCACTGTTCTTAGGATTTCTATTGCTGTGATGAAACACCATGATAAAAGCAGCTTGGGGAGGAAAGGGTTTATTTGGCTCACATACCACAGTCCATTAGTGAAGCCACGTCAGGAACTCAAACAGGGCAGAAACGTGGAGGCAGAAGATGATGCAGAGGCCCTGGAGGAGTGCTGCTTACTGGCTTGTTTCTCATGGCCTGTTCAGCTTGTTTTCTTACATAACTGGGACCACCAGCCAAAAGATGGCACCACTCACAATGGGCTGGACCCTCCCCCAATCAATTACTAATTGAGAAAATGACCTAGAGGTTTGCCTACAGCCTGATCTTAAGGAGACATTTTCTCAATTGAGGCTCCCGCCTCGCTGATGACTTTAGTTTGTGTCAAGTTGACACAAAACTAGCCAGCACAATCACTAAAGAAAAAAACAAACTGATATAAAATTGGAGATGAAAAATTTAGGAGCAAAGAAAAACAGGTAAGAAGCCTTATGAACAGATTATAAAACATGGAAAAGAGAATCAGATATTGAAGAACTATATAGCTTAGTCAAAGAAAATGTTAAACCTAAAATAATCCAGACACAAAACATACAGGAAATCTGGGACCAAATCTACAGATCTACAGATAATAGTAATAGAGGAAGGGGAGGGGGTGGAAACAGATTCAAGGCACAGAAAATATTTTCAATAAAATCATAGAAGAAAAGTTTTCCAACCTGAAGAGGTGCCTACAGGTGCAAGGAGCATATAGAACACCAAATACACAGGACTAGAAAAGAAATTGCCCACAACCATACTAATCAAAACACTAAATGTACATAACAATATTAAAAGCTGTAAGGGAAAAAGACAAGTAACACATAAGGGTAAACCCATGAGAATAACACCTGACTTCTCAGTGGAGACTGAAAACCAGAAGGGCCTGGCCCAATGTCCTACAAACAGACCACAGATGCCAGCCCAGACTACTATACCCAACAAAACTATCAGTCACAATAGATGGAAAAAGAGAAACCAAATCCATGACCAAACCAAATTTAAGCAGTATCTACACCAATCAAGCTCTACAGAAGGCATTAGAAGGGAAACCAGTCTGATGAGGTTAGCCAGAACCAAGAAAACACAAGAAGTAAAAATCTCAGACCAATAAATCAAAAAGGGGGACCCACATCATAACAAAATACAGGAATCAATAAACACTGTTCATTGATAATTT
The DNA here is from genome assembly GCA_026225945.1 of Cricetomys ansorgei. Taxonomy (NCBI): domain Eukaryota; kingdom Metazoa; phylum Chordata; class Mammalia; order Rodentia; family Nesomyidae; genus Cricetomys; species Cricetomys ansorgei. Next base: position 63,118,582 of record JAMJFZ010000107.1, read on the forward strand.
TCAATATCAATGGTACCAATTGGCCCATAAAAGGACAGGGTAACATATTGGTTTAGAAAGCAGGATCCATCTTTCTGCTGCATTAAAGAAACACACTTTACCATTAAGAACAGATATCACCTCGTGGTAAAAGGATAAAAGGGGGGGGGGTGTTCCAAGCAAACTGACCTGTCCTAGTTACTTTTCTGTTGCTGTGAAGAGATACCATGAGCAAAGTAATTTATGAGATAAAGTGTTTAATTGGAGGTTGGCGTACACCTTCAGAAGGTAAGTCCATGGTCACCTTGGTGGGGAGCCTGGCAGCAAGCAGGCATGGTGTTGGAGCAGTAGCTGAGAGCTTACATCTGATCCATAAGCAGGAGGCAGAGAGAGAGAGAGGATCTGACCTGGGCTTTTAAAAGCTCAAATCCCACCTCTTGTGACACACCTCTTCCATCAAGGTCACACCTTATAATCCTTAAATAGTCCACCAGCTAGGAACCAAACATTCCAATATACGAGCCTATGGGGCCATTCTCATTCAAACCACCACATTCCATTCCCCACACCCATAGGCTTATAGCCACATCAATGCCAAGTGTATGTAGTCCAACTTCAAAGTCATCATAGTCCTACAGTCTCCATACTGTGTAAAAAGACTAAAGTCCAAAGTCTTCTCTGATTCAAGGCAATTTCTTACCTATAATCTTCTATAAAAGCACAAGCAAACTATATACTTTCATCATACAAACAGGAGGAAAGGGTGTGGCTTGGATTCAGAATGTTGAAGACCTTGGATTCAAAGTGTAGAGTGTATATATCCAAAGTATAGAATGTATATACCAAGTTGAATGTGTGAGACCACTCCTGTGTAGCTATTAAAGGAGCTAAAATGATACTTTGCTATAATAAGTAAGATTTTAAGAAATTAGCTATTGTTTCCAGAGAAAACTGTCATTATTTATATATATTAAACACACACACACACACACACACACACACACACACACACACACAAGCCAGTATCTTCAGGCTAAGAGAGCGCTGAGGTGTCTTAGGAAATTCAGAGCCTCCAAGGGATCTGAACCAAGAATTGGGAAACTGTCAAAACCCAAAGGTCAACTTTCCTCTCCCCTTTCCCCCACCAGCTCTTGCCATGCCTCACTGCAGGCCGCCTCTCAGTCTCTTGTCATTAAATACATAGGATTCTAGGGGAGAGGATGACTAATTTCATAGAAGAGACAACATTCTGGAATAATGAATAGTAAATCTCACAGTTAAAAAAATGAGTGAACTTGCTCATATCAAAATACTTGCTCATATCAAAATAAGGAATTTTCCTTCAATTCAGGACAATGTGGATAAACTTAACTAAAAGGTCAAAGAGAAAAATGTTTGCAATATCTAAAACTCACTAAACTAAGGCAAATAAGCAGCCAGTGGACAAGGGGCAAACATTATGAACAAGTAACCCAAAGCATCAAGTACCTGGGATGATGAAACTCTTCCACAATCAACTTATACCAGTTAGAACCATAAAATCAGCAAGCTGGATGGTGCCGAGTGGCAATGTGGGCATAGGCCTCTGCTCTGGAATGCAGCATGTGCCAGTCAGCTTTTCATAGCTATGACAAAACGCTTGAGAAAAACCACATAATGGAGGAAAGGTTTATTTTGGCTATAGTTTTTGAGGTTTTAGTCCATGGTCACTGGCCCTGTGTTTCTGGGTTTCTTCTGCTGCCAGTCAGTGCATCATGGTGGAAGAGAATAGCGGAGGAAAGCCACTTTAATTTTATGGTAGGCAGGAAGCAGGGGGCATGAAGCAGGGGCAAGATATATTTTTCAAGGGCACATCTCCAGGAACTTACTTTTTCTAACTAGACCCTACCTCTTAATAGTCCATTCAGTTGTAATTAATCTATTAGTGAGGTGTGGTCACAATTCGACCACCTTTTAATAGCACCACCAGCTGAAGATCAAGCTCTCAACATATGAGATTTTAGGGGCGTGTTAGATTCCAACCACAGTAGAGGGTTAATGCACCGTCTATCATGGAGAGCGTTCTTTGTGGTGTGTATAAAGTATGCATTAGATGTTTAGTATCCAGTGCCAAGAAGAGGGCAAGTAAGAGGAGAGGCAAGTTAGGGAGGGTTACCTGTGCCATTCATTTTAAGGGTAAATAGAAAATAGAGGGAAAAAACCTCCAAACAGATCAGTGTTATGAGCAGAACACAACTGATGGCAATATAGAATTGAAAGTGTCAATAAGGGGAGATGGGAACTTGATTTATAAATTAAATACACACAAATACATATGTATGAATGATAGACATTAAATAGAATAGCATGCAAAATATACAGATATTTTCTATTCTTATGTGAGAATTTTAAAATGCAGAATGAATTTTTAAAAGATGGAAGTGAATCAAGAGTTGAGTAAACCGTATTTTGTACTCATAGGGTTATTTTTTCCGTTGCAGGAGTTTATGATTTTTGTGTTGTGCAAAATAGTGTTTAGAATCCCAAAGTATAAATAGGAAGGGTATCATCTGACAAGCAAGCAAAGCAGAAGAGAGATTTAAGAATGCAATAATTACTTTTTGATCTTGTCTGACAGGTCAAATCTTGGCAGCATTTGGTAATCTCCAATAGTTATGTTTTGTATGACAATTATGATTGTTGTGAAACAATTTTTCTTCTCTCATATAATACATTCCAACACCCTTCCTCCCCTCCCTTCACTACTCCCAGCCCCCCATCTTCTCTATCCCCTAAATCTACCTCCCCATGCTCCCACCCCCACCAACACCCTCACCTCTCCCCAAGATAGAGCAGTCTTCCCAGGGATACTGTTCAAACATGACAACAGGATGGAACAGGGTCAGGCACAATTCCCTACTTCAAGGTTGGGCTAGGCAACCCAGTAGTGGTTAAAGGTGCTCAAAGGCAGGCAAGAGATTCAGGGACTCACACCTCTATTCCAGTCTGTATGAGTTCTGCAGGCCAGGCAAACTCAAGACATATTTGGGGGACCCAGCAGGTTCCATTTCTGCTGCTTCGGGTTCTGTGAGCCCCTAAGAGTGCTGGTCAGCTGACTTCATGGGGTCTGTTCTCCTGGTGTCCCTGACCCCTCTGGTCCCAGCAATCCCTCCCCCACTTCTGTGAGGTTCCCCAGGCTCTGCATTTTGTTTGGCCTGGGCCTCTGCATCTGCTCCCTTCAGCTCTGTTGAGGATTGGGCTAGGCATTGATCTATGAGGAGAGCAGGATAACATTAGAAGTCCTCTCCTGACAGCCCTGACTATAGTTCCTGGCCTGCCCTGGAGTATCAGTCATGGTTTCTCTCCTTTAGCATGATGTTCTGCCCTTTCATTGTCCCAGTAGATCCTGCATGGAGGACAGGTGATAGGTTGAAGTTTTTGTAGCTGGGATGGTGTCCCAGTCTCACCACTGGAAGCCTTGCCTAGTTACAGGAGATGGCCTGTCTGGGCTCCCTATCCCTCATTGTTAGAGGTCTTTGCTAGGGTCTCCTTTGTTGATTCCAATGAGTTTCTACTTCACCAGGTCTTCTGATTCCCCCTCCATGTCCTCCAATTCTGGTTGTCTCTCCATATGTTCTCTCCTCCATCCCTCTCTGCCCTCCTGGCCTCTTCTCTTCCATTTCCATCCTTACCCCTCCTTCCTGCATCACCTGTTCTATTTCTCCTTTACCAGGGAGATCCCTGTGTCCCCACTGGGGTCCTCTTTGTTGCATAGTCTCTCTGGGTCTGTGGATGGCAGCACCTTTGTCCTTTGCTTAACAGTGAATATCCACATATAAGTGAGTGCACACCATGATTGTCTTTCTGGGACTGGGTTGCCTCACTCAGGATGATTTTTCTAGTTTCTTCCATTTGCCTGCAAAATTCATGTAGTCATTTTTAAAAATAGCTGAGTAAAATTCCACTGTGCAAATGTACCACAATTTCTTTATCCATTCTTCAGTCGAGGAGCTTCTAGATTGTTTCCAATTCCTGGCTATTATGAACAAAGCTGCTGTGAACATAGATGAGGAAGTGTCCTTCTGGTAGGATGGAATGTCCTTTGAGTATATGCCCAGGAGTGGTACAGCTGCATCTTGAGGTAAGTTGATTTCCAGTTTCCTGAGGAGTCCCCATATTGATTTCCACAGTGTCTGTACAAGTTTGCACTCCCACCAGCAATCCTCACCAGCATGAGCTGTCATTTGAGTTATTGATCTTAGCCATTCCGAAAGTGTAAGGTGGAATCTCAGAGTAGTTTTGATTTGTATTTCCCAGATGGCCAGGAAAGTTGAACATTTCCGTAAGTGTTTCTCAGCCATTTGAGATTCCTCTTTTGAGAATTCTTTGTTTAGATTTGCATCCCATTTTTAATTGGGTTATTTGTTTTGTTGACATCTAGTTTCTTGAGTTCTTTATATATTTTGAATATTAGCCCTCTATCAGAAGTAAGTTGGTGAATGTCTTTTCCAATTCTGTAGGCTGCCGTTCTGTCTTATTGACAGGGTCCTTTGCCTTACAGAAGGTTTTCAATTTCATGAGGTCCCATTTATTAATCATTGATCTTAGTGCCTGAGCCATCAGTGTTTTGTTCAGGAAGTTGTCTCCTATGCCAGTGTGCTCAAAGTTATTATTCCCCACTTTCTCTTCTATCAGTTTCGGTGTATCTGGTTTTATGTTGAGGTCTTCGGTAGATTTGGATTTGAGTTTTGTGCACAGTGATAGATATGGATCTATTTGCATTCTTCTACCTGTGGGCATCCAATTAGACCAGCCCCATTTGTTGAAGATGCTTTCTTTTTTCCATTGTATGTTTCTGACATCTTTGTCGAAGATCAGGTGTCCGTAAGTGTGTGGTTTTATGTCTGGATCCTCAGTTTGGTTCCACCAATCATCGTGTCGGTTTTTATGCCAATACCATGTGGTTTTCTTTCTTTTTTTTTTTTTTTTACTAAGGCTCTGTAGTGCAGCTTAAGATCAGGGATGTTGATACCTCCAGAGGTTCTTTTATTTTTCAAGATTATTTTAGCTACCCTGATTTTTTGATTTTCCATATAAAGCTGAGTATTGCCCTTTCAAGGTCTGTAAGCCTTTGTAAGTCTGTAAGGAAATGTTGGGATTTTGATAGGGATTGCATTGAATCTATAGATGGCATGGTAAATAACCATTTTTACTATGTTAATCCTACCAACCCAGAAGCATGGGAAATCTTTCCATCTTCTAAGCTCTGCTTCAGTTTCCCTCTTCAGAAACTTAAAGTTTTTGTCATACAAGTCTTTCACTTGCTTGGGTAGAGTCACGCCTAGATACCTTATGTTATTTGTGGCTATTCTGAAGGGTGTTGTTTCTTTCTCTGTCCATTTGTCACTTGTGACTATAGAAGGGCTACTGATTTTTTTTTTGAGTTGATCTTGTAGCCAGCCACTTCACTGAAGTTGTTCATCAGCTGTATGGGTTCCCTGTTCGAGGTTCTGGGGTCACTCACATGTACTGTCACATCATCTGCAAATAAGGGTGCTCTGACTTCTTCCTTTCCAATTAGCATCCCCTTGATCCCCGTCCATTGTCTTACTGCTCTAGCTAGAACTTCAAGTCCTATATTGAATAGGTCTGGAGAGAGGGGGACAACCTTGTATTGTTCCTGATTTTAGTGGAAAACACAGGAAAAAAATCTCACACCATCATAATCAATAGAAGGGACACACACACACACACACACAAACACACACACACACACCTGGGGAGTGGTGGGAGGGAATGGATGTAAGAAGAGGGCAGTGGATTGGGGTTTGGGGGGGATGGGTGTTCTGGTGGGAGGGTTAGGCAAGGAGTCTGCCTACCTTCTCTTCTGGTGGCCGGGTAATGCAGAAGATGTCTCAAAATAATTTCTTTGTATGGTATTGTGAGTGATTTATAAAATTTGTCTTACATTTTCTGGGTTTTTACAATGAAGTTGTGCCCCAATGCTTTTTGCCATGCAATTCTGGTCTTTCTCATTTAGAGGAATTTAGAATTTGTTTCAGGCAATAGCACACTGAAATTATGAGCCTTCAAGATGAGCCTACTTTCTCTTGTGAAATCCACTGAATAGCCCAGCTGGTAGACGGTGTCATCTCCGTCCCACAGTGGGCCGTGAGCAGGGTCAGTCTCTGGCTATGGCAGGTTTCCTACTTGTGATTCCAGAGACATGAAACTTACCAGTTCATAGACGCAGATAGCTGGGAAGTCCTTGTTCCCTTCTGCTTTCTATGACTAGCTCCAGTCTTAAGAACTGTTTAGCGCCGCACGTTCACCTGATGTTAATTGGCACACCATTCTCTTCCTCATGTTAGGGACACACTAGCTCTGAGAATATGAGTTCCTTTTTCCTTGCTTCCTTGCTTTCTCCCTCCCTCCCTCTCCCCTCCTTCTCTCTTTGTGAAATAGGCTCCCTCTATTATAGCCCTGTCTGTTCTGGAACTCACTGTGTGGGTCAGGCTGTCCTAAACTCACAGAGATCCGCCTGCCTCTGTCCCTGAGTGCTGGGATTAAAGGCGTGCGCTGCCACTCCCGGTAAGAATTCCCTTTTCTTTCTTACTGTCTACTAGTTTTCTAACCTTTCTCTCTCCCTCCATCTTTCTCTTTGCTTTTGCTCAGTTCCAGTCTCTTGTACTTGTGTACACAGTGTTTTGGGCTTATGTTTTGGGATGACTTCATCTCACATGAAGGCCTCATTAATCCGTGGGAAACCTTGGCACACTTGAGACACGAGCTCTCTTTGGGTAGAATTGTTGAGTCTCCAAGTTGACTTTATAAAGGTAATGGTCTAGGAGAATTTATGTGCTTTTGGCAATGAAATATTCTAGGCAACTCCCCCATCCCAGTGCTGGAAATGGACTCCAGGACTTTGTGTATGCTAGGCCAGGGTTCTGCTACTAAGATACAGCCCTAAAACCTAACAATGAAGTATTCTTAAGACAAAAAAAATCATGGATGTATTATTCTGCTTGCTAAAGGTTTAAATAAAATGATATTTAGTACACGTGTATTACTGCAAAGGTCCTCTAGCTACTAACACTGGTATTCAATGTGCCAGGGATGATAACATGTTCTCTTCTGTCAGGTCTAATTTTCTCATCTTTAACTCACATGACCAGATATGTTGGTACCAGCCTAGGATCTCAGCTTTCAAGAAACTGGGGTAGGAAGATCATGAGTTCAAGACCAGTCTGGGCTATAGAGCAAAATGCTAATCGAATGGGGGTAAATATGGGTAAAGGCTGGGAACCTAGAAAGGGGGCCATGTGACTGAAACAAGAAGACTCTAAGGGAGAGAGGGGGAAGACTACAGAACACAGTGGGAGGGGGAATACTGGGGCTAAAGGTGTGTAACAGGCAAGTGGGGAACAGGGAAACGGAGGCAGGGACTTACGGCGTGGCGGGAAGACGTGGGAGAGAGTCATGCCAAATGACAGATGCACAAGAAATTCATATGGAAAATTTATTACTTTGAAATTAACATAAAAAGCTAAATAGAAATTAATTGAATTATTTAAAAGCTAAACAAAAAATAAACAATACAAAATTGCTCGATACCTTTCCATTAGTATTGTGCAGTTTAATATGTTAAAGTAATAAATGAATAATAACTGATTGACAACTGAACTGAACTTTGTGCAGAAGGTGAGATCAGAAAAAGTAGTATACAGAGAAAAGTATGAAGGAATCTTAAATAAGTATTAAATAACGAAGTCTACTGCCAACTATTTAATAATGAAATGATACTTTCTTAGTTAGGATTGTTATTGCTATGATGAAACACTGTGACCAAAGCAGCTTGGGGAGGAAAGGGTTTATTCAAATTATGGTTCCACATCACAGTTCATCATTAAAGAAAGTCAAGACAGAAACTCAAGCAGGGCAGGAACCTGGAGGCAGGACTGACACAGAGGCCATGGAGGGGTGCTGCTTACTGGTTTGCTCCCCATGCTTTGCTCAGCCTGCTTTCTTATAGAACCCAGGACCACCAGCCCAGGGATGGCAGGACCTGTAGTGAGCTGGGCCCTCCCCGGTGAATCACTAATTAAGAAAATGCCCTACAGCTGGGTCTTATGGAGGCAGCTTCTCACTTGAGGCTTCCTCCTCTCTGACGACTCTAGCTTGTGTCACGTTGACATAAAACTAGCCAGCACAAATTATCTGTTCGATCTCATGATAAAATAGGAGAATAATGGGATTTGAATTAATGACAACTAAGGTTCAGTTACAACATTGCAAAATATTATATCAATACCCATAGGTATGCTTTTACTCAGAAAGCAGACCTTTTTGTCAATGTTTTTGCACTTATTAAATTATAAAATACTAGAAGAGTATGTGAACTGTTACCATGACTATTTACAATTTTTTTTTCTTGTGCCAGGAATCGAATGCAGAGCCTTGAACACACTAGGCGAGAATGCTCCCTTTGAGCCCAAGAACTTGTTGTTGTTTTGTTTTTTGGGTTTTTGTCTTTCAAGACAGGGTTTCTCTGTTGTAACTCTGGCTGTCCTGGAACTCGTTCTGTAGACCAGGTTGGCTTTGAACTCACAGAGATCTGCCTGCCTCTGCCTCTGTCTCCCAAGTGCTGGGATTGAAAGTGTGTGCCACTATTGCCCGGCTTTTAAATTTTTAATAATTTATTTAATTTTATTTATGTGCATTGATGTAAGGGGGTCAGACCACCTGGAATTGGAGTTACAGACAGTTGTAAGCTGCCATGTGGGTGCTGGGAATTGAACCCGGGAACTCTGGAAGAGCAGCCACTGCTCTTAACCACTGAGCCATCTCTCTAGACCCCCCAAAACTGTTTTTTAAAGGAAGTTTGAATTTTATTTTAATTTTGTGTATACGTGTGTGTGTGTGTGTGTGTGTATGTGTATATGTGTGTGAGTATGTGTACATACACACTCGTGGGTACAAGTGTCTATGAAATCAGATCTCCCTGCAGCTGGAGTTACCAGACACAGGAGCTGGGATCTGAACTCATGTTCTTTGCAAGAGCAGTACATGCTCCTAGCCACTGAGCACTCCCACAGAACGTTTTACACATCCTTGTGTGATCTTCCTACAGTCCTGTGGCTGAGACATAGCCAGTTTCATTATCATAAGAAAACTAAAGGTGAGAATGTTTAGTAATTAATATAACATTAGTCAATGTGGCAGGCACGAAGGCCAAACTCCGGCTCCTGAACCCTAACTTGGAACATGCTATGTTTGGGAAACGGCGTGAGTGTGCCCCTCCAGGTTCACACGCTCAAGTGCTGGTCTCCCGGGGTGGTATTAGGAAGTGGTGAAGTTTTTTAAGGTCTGGGGCCTAGTGGAAATTCCTTAGATAAATTGACGTCATGCTCTCGTAAGGGAAGGGACAGTGAGGCTCCAGCCTGTGTGGGGCTTCTATTTCAAGATTTAATTTTTTCCTCCCACCTTTTCCTGCCATTCATTATTAGGCCCTCAGCAGAGTCTGTGACATTTGGACAGTCAGCCTTCGCAATTATGAGCTAGATAAACCTACTTTCCTTATAAACTTAGCCTGACTCCGATATTCAATGTTAGTGATGCAAAAAAAAAAAAAAAAGATGATCAGGGCTGGGAGGATGTACAGGTACTTCCTGTGCAAACTGAGGTGTGGTGGCACCATGTAAGAACTGGGTGTGGCCTTGCTCGCTGTCACCCTACTGCTGTGTGGAGCAGAGCCGAGGAGATTCTGTGGCTTACTGGCTGCCAACTAGTTCCAGGCTCCATGAGAGAGCCTGTCTCCAGGAACAAAGAGGAGGAGAGAAAGAGCAAGCCACCTCCCATCTCCCTCTGGCCTCCCAGGCCTGTACGCACGCGGACACGTGCGCCTGCACACACTTGTGTGCATACAACCCTTCGCGCACCCACACAATGGATGAATACAGTACCCGTTCTACTGTTTATAACGGGGAAGGGAAGACGGGAGAGAAAGAGGAGATGCATGTGTGAGCCCAGCTCTCCCCATCACAGCGGACAGTAGTGACGATGTTAGTGCAAACAGACTTTGATAAAAGTCTTCCGTTAACATTTCCTAGCCTGGAGGTTAGACTTAACTTCACAGAGTCCGGTGTCTTCTAAAGGCCCATATGCTAAAACAAAGGCATGGCCCAGCTTCAAGATGGTGGGAACTTTAAGTGTTTGGCGGGAGGTTTTAGTTCACACCAAGCATGCCCATAAACAGATGGTGAGACCCTGCTCTCCTGTCTCATTTGTGTACTAGCCTTGAAGTGAACGCTTTGCTCCACCCCATGCAAAATTACAGGGTCAAATGGTCAGGACCTCAGACCTCCAAACCACGAGTTAAAGAAAACTTACAGTTTTAAAATTCCGGTATTTCCGATAGTATCAGCAAGGTGATACAGTCTCACTCAGTCATATGTGAAACAATTGTAACATCTAGACTTAGGCTGATTAGAATTAAAGTGATGTGTGCATCACATGTCGTGTATAATAGACATTTAATATGAAATACCAGTCACAGTGCTTGTGTAGTGTGTGCAAGACCCAGTTTAAATGCCCAGCGATGAGAAAACCTTCAGTTCCAAACTCAGGGTTGTAGGCATGTGGGAGAAAAGTAACCAAACAGCAAATGCATGTGAAAAGGCTTAGGTCCTTCCCTATTTGTAACTTTGCTGAAAAATGTTTATCTGTTCATTCAACTTACAAATGTGATGAAACATCTGCCAGGCCGGATTATCCCTTTGCTCTCGTGAGCAGAAGAACTCCAGCTCTGCCCCGAAGAACATTTGTGGTGCCAGCAAAGTCTTGTAGTGCCCAGCTCTCCTTTGTTTTCCAGCCTGTTGATTTAACACTCAGTGCTTGCTACTATGCTACAAGTTTTCCCATCCCACTGTTGGTGTGGATTCCACCTCAGACCACTTACGGGAACCTCATCAGCTCAAGGCAGCTTGAAAGCTTCCTCTTGTGCTGACGTGTAAAATCTTTGGAACTCTAAATATATTGATTTCAAAATGCATAGCACCTATCAGGAGTGTCTCATTTCTTTCCAGGCTGGTAAGTTTACTCCAGTGGCTTTAGCTTTGAAGTCTTTAAAAATTGTTGCATTGATGATGAAAAGATGTTTGAGGGACAATCTAGAACATTCGAGGCATGTTTGTGCACCGAATTTCTAATGTGATGTCGTTGTGGTGATGGCGGTGCGTGTTGAGAGCCACGAGGTTGGAGTGACAGGCCGGGGTCTTCCTTAAGGCTCAGTTGCTGCCATCACTTTCCCCAAAGACGATGCGGTGTTTGTAATCCACGGCGGAAACAAGAGTGGCCCAAAGTACTGATGCAGTTTAAGCTAGTTATTCAAATCTGCTTTTAATTTTCTAAAAGAATGTTCTTTGGAAAGACTCTTGTGGGCTAAAGAGAGGGCTCCATGGTTAAGAGCACTGGCTGCTCGAGCAGAAGACCCGGATTCAGTTTCCAGTACCCAGATGGTCACTCAGGATCATCTGTAGCTCCGGTTCCAGGGGATCCAACGCTGTCTTTTGGTCTCCATGGGTGCCAGGCACACACGCGTTGTACACGCGTACACACAGGCAAACACTCATACACGTGATAAATAAATCTTTGAAAAAAAAGAGAAAGGAGCCTGTTGTTCTGGACTCTGCTTTGGCTAAAATGGGCCCCAGACCCTTTGCCTTCTGTGAAAGGAGTAACAGGTTTCTATGGGGTGAAGATATGGAATGACAAGGGCAAAATTATGACTAGCTTTTAAAATACTCTGACTTTCTTTTAATGTATACTTTTAAAGTAAAAATTTTAGGGGAATTTTATCACAAACTTGCACAAGTTTTTCTTTCTTTTTTTTTTTTTTTACAAGTACACACACACACACAATCAGAAAACAGACTTCAAACTCACAATGCTAGAAATTACATATGTGTTCCTACAATCTGAGAAATAAAATTGTCAGAAATAATGCCTCATAAAATATGCTTGGTTATTACTGAAGACAATTTTTGGAACTCAAAGATTAGATTGAAGTGGTACATTTTAAGAGCATTAAGTAGCTCAGGGCTGTTGATTACAAAGGTCAGGTGAATCAACTGTAAACTCTGATTGACCTTGTCTATCCTATCAATCCTAGAGTTTTATACGCACAGCCTTTGAAATTATCACTGTAAGAAGTGTCAAATGTTTTAGAATTCAGTAACAGACAACTTCCAAAACATAATGAACGGTACAAGTTAAAGTTTAAAAATACGTAGCAAAGAGTGTACATCAGACAAGGTTATAATAAAGACTCAAGCATTTTGAGGACAACCTTAAAACTAATTGCTAAACAGTTGTCTTTTGACTTGCTTAGTCAAATCCCCCACAGATGCATGAAACACCCTTGTCTGTAGGAGTCCGAGTTTAAGATGATAAAATAAACAAATGAAGTGGTTTCAGAAAAGCCGGCTAGTTCTGTGTTCCTCCATGCTCTAGAGGGTGAGAATGGAAAGCAGGCTTTATCTTTCTTCAACTCCAGTCCCAACCATCCAGTGTGCTGCAACTGTGTGATGCATTCCTGGAGAGCCATGAACAAAAGTCTGCTCATCTAGACAGGGAACCAATGACAGTAAGGATACTACCAAAGGCCAACAATGGTGGACCGATTGGTTTTAGTGGGTATACTAATAGGAATATGAATGAGGGTTGACTTAAAGGAGCAAGAACGACTCAAAGACAGCTGTATCGCCAAAGACACCCTAGCATGGGTGACATTTCACAAGAGCTAGAAACCCGGAGGACGCTGAAGGTAGCTCAACAGCTTCCAGATAGCTCAGTTAGTCTGAGCCAGGCAGCTCAACTGGCCTCTGTTTCTTCTAGGCAACTCAGGTCCTCTGAGAGTGTGTCTCGGCAGCTTATACATGCCTGGTGCTTAGTTACTTTTCTGTCGTTGTGAAGAGACACCATGTGATACCAAAGAGAAGGGGAAATATTAGGCACGTAAAGTTTAAGTGGGGATGGAGCAGGGAGATGAGTACTGCAGACAGGGTTACTATTGCTGTGGTGAGACATCATGACCAAAAGCAGCTTGGAGAGGAAAGGGTTTATTTGGCTTACACTTCCACATCACAGATCATCATCAAAGGAAGTCAGGGCGGGAACTCAAAACAGGACATGAATCTGAAGGCAGGAGCTGATGCAGAGGCCATGGAGGCGTGCCTCTTATTGGCTTGCTCTGTCTGTTTTCTAATAGAACCCAAGACCATCACATCAGGGATGTCTCCAACCACAATGGTTTGGTTGGGAGAAGTCCCATCAATCACTAAATAACAAAATGTCTAACAGGGTTGCCTACAGCCAGATCTTATGGAGGCATTTTCTCAATTGAGGTTCCCTCTTCTCGGATGACTCTAACTTGTGTCAAGTCAACATAAAAAGTAGCAAGAGCAATGAGTGAAAGTAATGTGTGTGTGTGGGGGGAACAACCCTCGGGATGTATGCAAAAGCCATATAGAAATGAACTATCTTAGAACTTAACTAGAAAATATAATAATATAATACAATAGAAAATATAATAATAATAAAAAAATAATAAAGGAGTTTGAACAGAGAATTCCTATATGCTTGAACAGTGCTTCTCCCAGAAGCCAAAGGATTTTTTAAATGAGGAATCTCATATTTCCCTATGAGCTGTTGGCCAGGGAGACACCACAGAGGCTCCCAAATACCAGCCATTGTCAACATCTGGTTCCCCACTAGGACTAGATGGTAAGGCTCTGCTGCCAAAATGACCACACACTTTGGATAGAAAACAAGATGTAACTGTGCTGGCATCTTCCTTCTTGCTCTCTAACGATCTTAACTCCAGAAGATGCTATGGAGGGGCTGGAGGAGAAAAGCCATCAAAGGTCTTGCCCAGATGTGGACCCCGATGTAGAGGCTGCAATACTTACCTGCCAGGCAAGATGAAACCACTGGTGCAATGGTTGCACAACTATTTTGGGGTAAAATCAACTGCTTTCTGATTGCAATTGAGACCTGCTCCACGGGAGAGAATGTGTGCCTAGTGCTGTAAACCTGGTCAAGAGCCTACAGTTGTGGAAGTACCAGGCCCTAAGGGACCTGCTATTGATGTTAAACAGGCATGTAGTCCAGCTGCCTCTGAATGTTTTTATCCATAGACTAGTGGTGCTTTTAGCTTTGGTTAGAGAATCCTCTTTTTGCATAGGGTGACAGTAGTGCACAGACTCATTGTTGTGAATTGGCCAGAGCTCCCTCCCTGGAGCTCGTTCAGCCCCACGCTCTGGACACTCCCACCCTCTGACTCCAGGTACTGCCCCCTGAGCTCTGTCATCAGCAGGACTGCTTTGTCAGTCCCATATAACCCTGTGGGCTTCGGCTTCTCCTTTTTTTGCCTCTCTCCCATCATTCTCTCTCTGTCTCTCTCTCTCTCTCTGGGTCACCCCTCCTCCCTCCCCCACAACTAATAAACCTTTACTAAAACTCGCCAACGTGCACGCGTCTAAGCTCCGTCCATCGCCTTCTGCGTGTATAAAGAGTTATTACGTTCATAATTGGTCAATATGTAGAGAACATGTGGCTGTTGAGTACTCAGCCCTGAACAGAATGCTCTCTGCAAGGTCCCAGGAACGTTTCAGAAGAGGCAGCGAGAAACCATAGCGAGGAGGACTGCTGTGGATGCTGTCTCTGGACACGGCGTGGCTGCTGCAATCGTGAGCACACAGCACCTACAGCTGAACAAAAGCCGCACCCACACACACACGTACACACATGTACACACATGCACGCACGCATGCTCATACACGCAAGACACACATGTAAGAGGGAAAAAGAGTTCAGCAGGAATGGGACAGAGAGGGGACAAAGAAGAATAAATATAAAATAAACAAATAATTTTAAAAAGTTGTAGAAAAAGAAATTCTCAGAGAATTCACAACTTCCAAGACGATGTCTATACCTCCGGTGGGAGAAATATTAATTCACTTCCATCTTTATTTTATAGATTACAGAAGAGAAATGCAATATAGTTAGTGGCGAATTGTGATCAGAATGTCTGTGTCTTTGTCTAGACCTTTTCTCCATATTTACTGAGGTGAGCATACGGCTATGAATTGTGTCACTTCATGCCCCCAAACTTCTCACAGGATCTGGTTTTGTTACAAGAAATTGTGGAGGATTTCATGGTAGACTCGCATTTCTAGAGAACTATGAAGCTGGCCTTTGAGAAGATATTAGCTGGCATACCCCAAACATTATAGTTACAAGAAAGGCCGTCTAGCACAGATGCGGGATATAACGCCTTATTCTACTGTGAAGAATTTCCTTCTTTCACAGAAAACCAACCAAACAAACAGGACTTCTCCGTCATCAGCTCTGCTACCACCAGTCAGTAGTAGCTGAGGCTGGATACGAAGGGCATGACCTGAGGCTGGACCGTGCCTGGCCCACACGGCTGTATCTTTAAGCTTTAGGGCCCATCTCCGTCCACATACTTTAATTTCTCATCAGTAAAAGCAGATGAAATAAAGCATGGGAGAAGTGAAAAAAACATTATACATAAAACAGATCTGAAAACGGGAGTATTCAGAAATAAGTCTCAGGAAATGCTAATCATTGAAGCTATCATTTTCCCCGGGGAACAAGAATGTGATGGCAGGGATAAATAACCCAGTGGCTGAAAGACGTGATTACTGCCAAAAGGTCAAAAATGTTTGAGGATTTGAAAAGAATGTATGAAGGATATGAGAGAGTGCTATTGTCTCTATCCAATGGGAAGGTCAAGTTCATGGGAAAAGCCAAGCGAAGAAGTCAAATCATGTTTTATGTGAAACATAGACTTTGTAGGTACTCATCAGAGGAAATTACACACCAAGGGGTTAGTTCAAAGGAAAGCTCATTACTCTTGCTACAAATGCACAGAACTGCAAATACATGGCAACGTTA
The DNA here is from genome assembly GCA_026225945.1 of Cricetomys ansorgei. NCBI lineage: Eukaryota > Metazoa > Chordata > Mammalia > Rodentia > Nesomyidae > Cricetomys > Cricetomys ansorgei. The sequence goes on from JAMJFZ010000107.1 coordinate 63,134,518, forward strand.
ACTGTCTTTTGGTTTTCAATAAGCAGTCACCAGCTTTTGCAAGCTATAATCTAGGTCTTAAGGGGCTGCACTTACAATTACACTGTGGATGAGGCCATCTGACCACAAACTGTAGAAATTGTGTAATGTTTTCCACAAATGTTAGGTTCACAGTTCATTAAAAAGATCGTGAATTCTGTGCCAGGCATCTATCTCTCCCATGGGCCGTTGTTCCACGGCTGTGTCAGCTGCCTAACTCACCCCTGTGCCCACACCGCCCATGTAACGTCTCCTGGTTTTGGGTGCCGTGTATCTGCTCCCTGTGACTTTTCCTAGACTGGGCCACTAGCCTGGATCTCTTCTCCCCATCACACAAACAGTTTGGGGAGCCCCACTGCCGTGCCCTCAGGCGTCTCAGGTGCAACAGCCCTCAGCTCTACGCCTTGTGTTTGGTGTCTCATTCCAGGGCAGCGTCAGCTACCTGAGAGTAGCTCTTCCTGACCTTCTCATGAATATTTCTCTATCCACCTCTCTTTTTCTTTCTTGCCATGAACATGTCTTTACTCCCTCCCATTTTCTCAAGATCCTTGCTTCACTTGCCCTTAGCTTGTTCAGTGCCCACAGGAATAACTTCAAGTTCTTCAGGGCAGTGGTGAAGGTCTTCGAGTCTAAATCCTCCCTCCTCTTGACTTACCTCTCTTGTTCCATCAAGGCAGGATATTAGGGTGTAACTTTGTCACGCAGTCCTCAGGTCCTCTTCAGTTACACGTGACCCAAACACCCTTCTCCAGCCTCGCTTCCTTACTTTGTCTGCCTAGCTGCTGAGCTAGTCCTCAGTGACTGGGCGCAGGTGTGCATCCTTTCTAGGATGCCCGTCACCTTACTGACTTAGGTACCTCCTCCCTACCCAGCCTTGGTGTCTGTGGTGTGCGCTATAGCTATGTATTTGTTCTGGGTTTTGTGAACAAAAGTTGCAGGCAGGAAGCTCACTCTCCACTGACGCTCTGCAGAGTTGATAGACTGATTAAAGTTTCAGTGAAGTTTGGAATGTTGCAAGTCCAGAGACAACTTCTCCTGAGGCAGCCTTATCTCTCTTAATGACCATGTACTGCCCTCTTCTGTGCCTTCCCTAACGGCTTTGTGACCATTAAAGAAATCCTTTAGAATGGTACCTGAGAGTAACAGAGAACTATTTTCCAACCAATCAGAAAGCTTAGAGTGTCATCAGAAAGTATCTGAGATGGAAGCAGAGGATTCTCCACGTTTCTTTAGCCTGACTACATAATATTCCCACCAACGTATTTGAAAAGTGTCTTGATTCATGACTTTCTTTGTTCTGTTACTATAAAATTTTGTGAAACTGCTTCCACAAATCCAAATTTGTTTTTCTGGTTCTCAAGTGTTGGGGTTTGAATGAGAAGTATCCCCAATAAACTCATGTAATTGAATACTCAGTCCCTGGTCGGACTGGTTATGTTGGGAGTTTATGGGATTTTTTTTGGGGGGGTGCAGCCTTGCTGGAGAAAGTATGTCAGTGGAGTTGGCTTGGAGGGTTCTTACCTTCACCTCACTTGCTCTCAGAAGCTGCTTCCTGAACATGAATAGAATGTAGTCACCCCTTTTCTGCTCCTCCCTCTGGTTTCCATGTCTTCGCTCCTGTTATGGACTCTTCCTCTGAAGCCGAAGCCAACATAAGCTATTTTCCCCCTCAAGTTTGTTTTTGGCCATGGCAGTTTACCACAACGAGAGAAAAGTAACTAATGCACCAAGTATCTATTTCTAAACAAATATCCACAGTATGCTACACCTTCCCCAAAAGGGAGTCACTGGCATTTCCCTTAAGGTGTAGTCATCTGGAAGCTGTATTTGCAATTTGGCGAACACTGTCCTGGGATATATATGTTGATGTTATAGGGTAAAAGGATAAGGAGTAAAGATGTAATGAAAGGCCTCAAGAAATGGATTGTATTTGTGGTTTAGTAGTCTTTTGGACACCGTTTTCAGCCTTACTCTCCAAAGGATGCTGTTGAATTGTAGAAACTGGAATTTTTCTCTTCACATTTCATAATATGTTTTATATTTCATAAATAACATGAGCTTAATCTAAGAATTTGTTCAGTGATAAATAATAAATACTGAGTGAAGACACCCTACAGTGACACTTTAGGTGTGGTACCTCACTCCCTAGAACAGTAAGGATATTTCTTATTGCTAGGTACATTGGTGACACATTAGAAACCAAAAACTCCAGGATAGTTAAAACATCCTGAATGATATAAGAACTGCGGGAGGTATCACTCTCCCAAATTTGAAGTTACACTACAGAGCTACAGTAATAAAAACAACATGGCATTGGCACAAAAACAGACATGTTGATCAATGGAATAGACTTGAATACCCAGACATAAATCCACACACCTATGGAACACCTGATTTTTGATAAAGAAGCCAGAAACATATACTGGAAAAAAGACAGCATCTTTTAACAAATGGTACTGGTCAGACTGGATGGCTACAGGTAGAAGGGTCCAAATAGATCCACACTTATCAACCTGCACAAAAGTCAACTCCAAATGGATCAAAGTCCTCAGCATAAAACCACATACACTCAACCTGATAGAGGGGGAAGTGGGGATTAGCCTCGAACTCATTGGAATAGGAAAAGCCTTTATGAACAGAACACTATCAGGACAGTCACTAAGGTCAACAATTAATAAATGGGACCTGATATAACTATAAAATTATTTTCATTGCTACCTCATAACTGTAATTTTGTCATGACTCATAATGTAAATATATGATATTCAAATGGTCTTAGGTGACCCCTGTGAAAGGGTCATTTGACTCCCAAAAGGGTCATGACCCTCAGGTTGAGAACCACTGAGCTAAAGGAAAGCCACAGAGCACACTTGTGAGGCTTGATTGGGTTATTGGAAGTGGGGAGACATGCCATAAATGTGGGTGGCACCTTCTGGAGGTATAAGAAAAAATACTTTTTTTTCAATGTTGTTGGGTTTTTTTTGTTTGTTTTTGCGTGCTTGCTTTCATTCTGGCTGGCAAGTTTCTCTATTCTGGTGCTGGCACAGATACTGCTACATTCATTCCCTGATTTCAGAACTTAATTTTAGCAGACTTCCAATATAGATTAAAGGCCAATGGCTTTCTGGGAATCCTCCAAACCATCGGTGCTAGATTAGAACTGCAGAGGCACCCAGCTTTGGGGACTGATCAGCACCTAAGCTTCTGGCCCCTGTGAAGACTCCCAGTGATGGGCTAACCAAACTGTGTTGTGTAAGCAAACATAATAGTCCCCATGTTTCCGTATGTATTCATTCTATCTGTTCTCTTCCTCTTGAGAATATGACTAATGCAATCACCAAAGAGAATTTGGTGTGTGTGTGCGTGTGTGCGTGTGTGCGTGTGTGTGTGTGTGTGTGTAGAGTAGAATGCTCAGGGTTCATGGTAGTCACTTGCTCAAGATTCACCTGGAAAACTTGGATGTTGTCACATTCTAGGACCCTAATGTACTAGGTTGATTCTGGATAGAATTTTGCTGTAGTCAAATGTAGTGTCTCACTTACCAGATTGGTTCCTACCTGTGGGAATTAGCTACAGGAAGATGTATCCTTAGAGCTGCCTTTCCTGTTGATACGATTTCATGAAGCCCTCCCAGTGTATCAAACAGCCCCTGTGAACCCCTTCCTCTTTTTCCCCCCATAATACTTTTATTAATTACTCGAGTTTCATACAATGTATCTCGACTACATTCTTTTCCCATTCCTCCCTGTCCATCATCCCACCCCTGTGACTTTAAAAAAAAAATTAAATTAAATTAAATCCAGTCTGTGTGGCCAGAGTATGGCTCTTAGGCATCACCATGGCTTGGGAAAGCAGCAGGCAGCTCTGATTATGGACATTCACCTGGCTCACATTAGCCCAATTTCAACCTGAAGTTGGGACCCACCGCCCAAACACACAGGCATCTGGACATCACACAAGTACCTGGACAGCCCATAGGTATCTGGACATCTTGCAGGCACCCATGACCCCTCCCTCTTCATTCCATGTGGTCTCTGTCGGACAGCCTACCGATAGATATGTAGCTGAGTAAATCTGTTTGATCACAATCACATCTCTTCCTGGCCATGGAACAAACACTTCCGAGAGTTTCCATAGCTCCTAGTGCCAACTGCGGCACGTGATTTGTATAGAAAGTTCAATAAAATTTGTTTAATGTTTTTCTCCCTTTCAAAGAAATGATTAGCTAATCATGGGTTGGGCTCCTCAGACAGGGCCTGATCACTAGATGTGTGACTCAGCTCCATCTGAGCACTGGGGTGAGTGCAGAAGGCTTAGGGATAAGAGGCTAGACTCACTGGTCTGGGTTGTACCATAGGGTTTGTCTGCCTGGCCTCGAGTTTATTCTTAATGATTTCTTTCCTCTGAACATCTACCTTCCTGTACTCTTCTTGCATTTCATTAGCTCTGATGGCTGGACTTTCAGACTGGCTTGGAAGAGATGCATTGTTATAAGTAGAAGATGTTATAGACTGTCAAAATTTGGAGTCCTCCTTTTCCTATTAAATCAGGCACAGATGGGAAGCTGACACAAGGACATTTTCACAGGCTCCTTCTGCAGACACATGGGAACAGGCCAGCTCTTAGCTACTCTTGTATTCTGCTATAGCGAGGTGTCTTTAGGTCACTGGGACTGTGTACCTCAGAGCAGATGGTGACACCCTGGTCTCTTGCTTCCCAGCCATGCGGTGAGTGGTTTACTTTACCATGTGCTGCTTTACCACATACCCCAAAAGCAATGAGGCTGGAGGCCAAAAGTGTCTGTGGGTAAGAAGAGGCGTAGGCAGAGCCAACTATGAAGAGAATTTTGTTGTGTCTTTCCTCCCTGTGTCGCTCCTTTCCATTCTATCTTTTCAAGCTGATGACCATTCAGACATTGCATGTTCTGGTCAGGGTTAGACGTTGCATGAGGACAAGTAGAGTTTTGTAATTAGAACTGTTTGTGATGATATTGAGGTATCAAACTTTCTTACTTCAGCGGAACATATGAAACTCTCAGGACTACTTATAGCCTCCAGAACTTTGACAAACAAGGATGGAAACTGCTTTAAAAACTCCCACCTGGTAGACTTTAACTGAACTGGCTGAGGTCTGGGTAGGGAATGGCAGTTCCCCATCACTGCTTATAGTAGATGGTCCCCTGTGGACACCAGCTCATCCACGTGTAATCGCAGAGGAAGCAATTCATGTGGGATCCTTACTTTCAAATCTTTATTAAATTATACTTGTTAATTAATATTCTTGTAATTTCAAGACTTAGAGGAGCACATCTTCAAGTAAGATGCAGATGTGCGAGCCTTGGAAACTGATCTCCACTTCCTCCTGACACTGCCTTCGTATCTTTAGTTCCCCTTTCTCTAAATGAGAATAACTGAACTTGACCCACTGACCTCTGGATCTGCTTTGAGGAGTAGAGTATGTGGTTGCATTTCACTCTCCTTTAAAAGGCCTCTCGCAACCATCACGATCACTTCACTGTGTTCCTGGAGCGCTCACCCGAACATGCTCTCACTGTCTTCATAAGGATGACTGGAGGAAAGGACCATAGGCTCAGGGAAGGAAGAGAATCAAAGGCAGCCTGCAGCAGAGCCCTCCCTGCTGGATGGCTGCTCTTCCTCTGCAGCTGTCTTCCTCTGCTCTTCCTGTTCTTATCATGACTCCACCAGGTGCCCTCTGGAAGGCTGGAGACTTAGCACTCCACAGCAGCTGTATGTCAGCCAGGACCCCAAGCTCTCGGTGGTGGAGGTGGTGGCAAAGCCAAGTCATAGCTAGACCTACCGTGATGCCCATCACCACCCACCCATGAACCTTCCCAGAAAGCTGTTGGTTTTTATCCATGGCTGACATCTTATTGGCTCACATGAGCAGGGCTCTCTCTAAGGCTGAAGTGTTCTCTTAGTTCCAGGCTATGTCTTGGAGCCTGTATTAAACTGAAGACAAGGGACTAAGTGTTGGAGGAAAATATTACACAATTCCTGGGGATTGTGATAATGTTTATCTACCCTCAACTTAAATCACAAGTATAGACAGCCAAACACTAGATTATAGGCATCAGAAGTTGTTGATTATTTACTAAAAACAAAGAGAACAGTACGTTATCTAACAGTACATATTCATTAGGGGAGAAAAGGAAGTTCTTTGGAATGTCTCCACTTGCATATAATTTATTCTTGTGAATACCACAGAGTATGTGCTTCATATCAAGTGTAAGTTAATTTTCCCTCTGTCTCTTTCCCACGAACTTGCTACCAGGCCATAACTGATTTCAACACTACTGGAATTCCAGAAAACTTCTTTCGTAAATTATAGCTCTGGAATAATTCTCCCTCTCCTGTTCCTTGCCTTGTTCTGTGGGCTCTAAGAGTAGGTATCTTTGATTCTGTTAGCCTCCCCCCCCCCCCGCTTTGTTCAGATTTTGCTGGCGTCCCATGCAAGAGACAGCCTCATGAGTCATGCATCTCTCCCTCCTGTTAACCCCTCAACAATCTTCTTCCATCGGTCCCTCATCCAACCTCCTGAGAGCCCATTCTTATTTCTACAGCATAGAGAAGCATCATAGAGAAGCATCAGGAAGTCCAGATAGATTTTCTGAAGTATTCTAACACACAATGCTTTGGGATCCTCTGCTTTTCATCTTAAACAAAAATAAAATCACCTTTCAAATGTCTTTTCTATAGAGAATCTTACTGTAAAATTAATTTCTTTCTCTCTTCCCCCTTCTTATCCTTAATTTTAATACCAGTTATAATATGAACATTCAAGTGCTTATTTGTTTTTAAAAAGTATTTAGTGTGTGTGTGTGTGTGTGTGTGTGTGTGTGTGTGCACATGGAGGCTAGAAAAATGGTACTAGACCCCTAAAACTGGAGTTACACGTGGGTGCAAGCTGCCTGATATGGGTGCTGACAATTGAACTTAGATCCTCTGGAAATGCTCTTAACTGCTAAGTCATCTCTCCAGCCTCTGTAGAGTATATCCTCAGAAAGTATCAAAGTGATTTTGTACAGTTAAGGGGAAAACTGTGTAGGTAGAGGTGTGTGGGTTATTTCTAAGCTCTTCAGAATAAGCAGCTTTAAAAAAATAAAAGAAAAAGAAACACTGGGCTTTCAATGGGAATTACAGCACCAGGAGTGAAATTCCTTCCCGTGCAGCAGGCCTCACGTCTAATCAGAAAGGAGTTAGGTACCCTTTGACAGCTCTGCCACTATTGGGCCAGCCGCCACATCTTGATTGACAGGTCAGCACTGAGCATGCAGGGACCAATGCTGGGTAAGACTGTCGATGTCTTTCCCCACCAGCAGTCTTCCCAGCACCTTCCAGCACTATTTAAGAGTGCTCAAGCTTTCTAATTGTCTTCTGAATATTTTTGTTTAGACCCAAGACCTGAGCTGCTCTCAATACGGTGTCCGGTGACACTTCTTTCTTTAAAAGGACTGCAGTCAGAGCAGAGGTATTTAATTGGTCAAAGTGCTGAGAAGAGACTGAGTGCTCGCATGGGACCTGTCTACCCCACGCCACCCGTGACATGCACGGCTCAGGAGACATCCTAGAAGAGGAGGCTGAGAACTTGTGAGCGCAAGGGGCTGGAGAGATGGCAGTGGCTCAGAACACTTGCTGTTCTTGCCTGGGATTGGCTCACTGACAACTGTCTGTAACTCCAGCAGTTTCAGGGGAACCAGTGTCCTCTTCTGGACTCCATATGCACCACGCATGAATAGAGTGCACACACATACATGCAGGCAAACACTTATACACATAGAATAATAATAATAATAGCAATAAGAACAACAACAATAATAGTAATAATGATAATCATGAATAATAATGAATAACGTAAGAGCTGGGGGAGGAGCACTGTGAAATGCTTTATTATAGACATGATATGGCCATTGCACTCGTGAACTCGCAGAAGTTACGCTTACCTGCTTAAGCCCTGCACAAAATCAAGCTAGCTGAAATGCCTGCATAGGTGCAGTAAATGGTTGCTAGGCCCTGCCCCTACCTGAGGTGCTATTGTCAACTGGTAGTTGCCGCAGAAGGGAGAAACATTCTTCGTTGGTGTGGCGGCCACTGGTAGATTAGCTGTATTCCAGCAGACGGCTTACGCCTGTACCCTTGTAGACAGCCTCATTGTACTTAGCGGGTTAATAAAAAGGAAGACATGGGGTTAGGAGAGGGAAGTGTTGTGGAGCACACAGGGTAGGGGTTCAAGGGGGATGAGAGCTCTGTGTGATCACAGTGTGTTGTCTAATTCTCAAAGAGTAAAGTTTTGTTGTATGGAATTCTCAAAGAATTTTAAAAAAAACTAATAAAAAAAAAAAAGAAAAGAAAAGAAAATATGTTGACTCTCATGGTGAAGGCCTGTAATCCCAGGTACTTGAAAGATCGAGGCAGGAGGATCACAAGTTAAAGGCTTTCTTTGTTTGCAAAGGAAGTTCAAGGCCAATTTAAACAACTTAGTGAGACCTGACTCAAAATTTAAAAAGAATTTTAAAATTTTAAATAAGGGACAGAGAGTGTGGTTCAGTGGTAGAGATCGTCCGCAGCTCACAGGAGACCTGTGTTCAATCTTCATTACTGAGGGAGGTGCTCACAGGAGACCTGTGTTCAATCTTCATTACTGAGGGAGGTAAAGTAACCCTTAGTTTAGAAATCTAAGTCTTCTTGCTTCGGTTTGCTGTGATCCGCTGGTTTTGAGTGGGAACTGCTGGGTCTCCAGGATGCAGGGCTGCTCTGCCCCGGTTGACACGGGCTGGGGTCCGTGTGTCCCACTTGGCATAGGGCACTGCTCATATCCTCCAGCTCTAAAAGGAGGCAGAGTTAATTGGGTGTTGCTTGGCCTGGACATTCACAAAGATAGAAACCTGAACTTCCCAGAAAATTATTGTACAAACACACACACACACACACACACACACACACACACACATACCTACTCGACCTAGAAAAAGAATCATGGTCACTTAGGAGAAACTGCTATAAACATTGATTTATGTCAAATCTATCTTTTAACCTAGCGCTACCAACTCTGGGAATTCCGGACAGTCCAGTGGTCTAACTTCATCCCCAAACCCATGCAGAACTGTCACACATTTTCCTAGCAGCTCCCCCCTCCCCCACACCCTATTGCATCTAGAAGCAAGGCCAGTGCAAGCAAATATTTTTGTGTGGGTTTTCTGGTGTAAAGTCTTTCCTGTCCGTATTTATAGGGGTCTCATTTCCAATTTCCAGACTGTGTGTGCCTAGGCCTGTGTCTGTTCACCTCGTGAGGCCACCAAGGTATTGTGCTCTTTCAAACTGACGTGGTAAGCGCTTCTTCTGTGGCTGATGGAGCAGGCTGCCAGAGTCCACATGCTGCTACAATTTCATGGTTTTGCTTCTTTTTTTTTTTTTTTTTTACTCTGGAGAATTTTCCATTTTCCCCTTAATATAATTTCATATTCAAAAGAAAAGCCTTTAAAGTATACCATGTCCAACATCTTCATGCATTGTTTTACTGGGATGTCTACAGCTGCAGGGAGGTAACTATTACAAGCATTCACTTAGCACATTCTTGGCACAAGGTAAGAAGTCAAGGTAAAATGCCACAGGTTCTGGTTCATTGACCTAGTTGTCTTTTGTTTCCTCTTTTCTAATTAATTTCTCATTGAAGGCACAGGAAGTGGAGCTCTCCTGTAATCCTGTTTGAATGTCGCTCCTGTCATTTAAGTAAGTGACCTTACAGTGGGTCAGAAAAATGACACTTATCTTGGCTGGACACACAGGGTTTTTAGTTCACCCAGGCAAGTTGGCTGTGAGTCCAAAGGAGCCGTCATCCCTGCAGTAGCAAAACCACACTGACTGTTCATGTTCTCCGATTCCACACAGCACTTCCACGGATTCCCTGCAAAAGACGAGCCAGGAAACTGTGGCAGATAGACAAAGGGCCTTGTCATTGAAGAAAATCCTGGTTTGGCCACAGCAAATTTCTTAATCTCTTCGTGCCTTATTTTCTTCATGTATAAAATGTAAGTGAGCCGGGCTGTGGTGGTGCACACCTCTAATCTCAGCACTCAGAAAGCAGAGACAAGCAGATCTCTGTGAGTTCGAGGCCAGCCTGATCTACAGAATGAGTTCAGAGTTACAACAGAGAAAACTATCTTGGGGGGAAAAAACGTAGATAATGCCTCTGAAGGGTGTTGTGAGGTTTGGTAGCACACATAGAGGATTAGTAATGTCTTCTGTCAGGGTCCTCCTCCAGAAAGTAGCCTGGTTATTGTCCGCCACCACTCACAGGACCCTTTTCTCTGTTTCCACCACACAGGCTTCCCACATCCTCCCCCAGGGTCTAGCCTCGTAAACACCACTGACCTCCTCATCCACACCTTTTCTGAAATCTACCAGATTTAGCCTGGGTTGCACAACCAGTGCATCACCTTAATCTGGTCTTTCATGCCTTCACCGCTGAGGAACTCTAGGCTTGAGACAGTACCTTCCTACCTATCCTCTAGACCATTGGACTCTCCCATGTCATGTCTCCCATTTCCACTTGGACCACTATGTAGAGGAACACTTGGAAGAAGTTTTTGTTATTTTGTTTTCTTTAAAAATGCAAAATGGCACTTGGATTAGGTTTGCGTGCCCTCCCCAGCTGTGGTACAGTTGTTTACGAGTTGGATGCTTGGTACAGGTGGCTATAATTTGGTTAGGTGCAGTCTTTCCGGCACCTGTAGCTTGTTTTGGGGATTGGGTACTGTATGGGTTTATGGGAACCTTTGGCTTAGGGTATAAAAAGTCTTAAGTCCTGAGAGTTGGGGTAGGCCTTGGCTGGTGGTGGTTCGTTGGTTGGGTTGCTGTCATTATTTGATGTGATAATTCCTAAAAGAACTGAGGCTGGAGAAATTGAGTTTACAGACCATGAGCTGAGACGCTAGTCTGACTCGCTGTCAGCTAGTCCTCTTCAAGCTTAGGACAGCCTAAAAAGAGGCTGTGAAGATTTCTACCTTTCTTTCATTCTATAGCAAGGCTGCTTGTAAAAGTGGTGAAGATTTCTTTTGATCGTTCCTTTCTCTTTCCCTAAGTAAAGGGTAAAAGATCAGCCTACTGCTACACCAATCTGCCCCCCACTCTCAGCTTGGAGCAGGATGCACATCTTGTGCACTAGCTCAGTGCTCTCTGCCCACCTGACTTCATTCCACTCAAGCAATTCCCAGTCTCTAGGCCCAATCCACCCCCATATCTTCTCTCCCAACCAATGCCACATCCATGAAATCTCACAACAAAGGAAGTCCACATGCCCAGAACTCATTGAAGGAAAACCAACAATATGAAATATCAAGCCAGAATCTTCTCTCTAAAACCTACCAGTCCTATAGAAATGCTTACCAATGAAAATTACCTAGATAAATTCCAGAACACAGAAGTTAAAAGAAAAAAAATCATAAACCTCCACAAAGAATTCCAAGAGATTGAAGAAGTCACAAAGAAATGGCTCAACAAAATCAAGGAGAAAGAGATGGAGGAGAATAAATACCCGAGCAATGTCTAATGTCTTAGAAAACACACACATAAGGTGCTGGTGGAAATGACAAAGACCACCAGGACTTGAAAATGGAATTCAGTCAGGAGATAGAAACACTGAAGAGAACTCAATCTGAAATGAAAATGGAATTGAAAAACCCGATAGCCAACCAGAAAACTCAAAGGAAAGCCTTAAAGTAGAATGAATCAAGCAGAAGATAGAGTGTCAGATCTCAAATATAAAATAGAGGATCTAGACAAAATAAGCAAGGAACATTAAAAAATTATAGCACAGGAAAAGAACACACAGGAAATGTAGGACACCATGACAAAACCAAGCTTTCAAATTATAGGTCTAGATGAGGGGGACTACAAAGTCAATGGGATAGACTGTATCTTCAACAAAATCATAGAAGAAAATTTCTCCAAACTAAGAAAAGACAAACCGATACAGCTACAAGAAGCATACACAACACTAAATAGACAGGACCAGAAAGTAAATCCCTACAACATATTATAGTTAAAACACTAAGGAATTGTATTGAAAACTGCAAGAAAATAAAACCAAGTCAGATGTAAAGGAAAACCCATCAGAACAAGAGCTGATGTCTCAGTGGAAACTTTGAAAGGCAGAAAAACCTGGAGCAATATGTTCTAATTCTAAAACGCTGTGACAGCCAACCTAAAATAATATATCCAGCAAAACTATTTGCCATAATTGAAAGAGAAAGAAAAATATTCCATTACATAAACAGCCTAACAAATTTATGCCTAGCAAACCACACCTAAGGAAAATATAGGAAGCATTATTTGCAGCTGAAGAGAGGAATGAGCATATCAAGAGAGGTTTTGGAAGGAAATAGTAAAACCATAACTATTAAAACATAAAATACCACTTAGAACACACCACCAAAACCATCAACACAATTACCAAACTAACATACATTTTAATAATAACTTCCAATGTCAATAACATCAATTCTTCAATCAAAAGATACAAACTGACTGAATGGATTAAGAAACAAAATCCAACTATCTGCTGCCTACAAGAAACACATATTAGTTTTAAAGATATGTACCACCTTAGAGTAAAAGGATGGACAAAACTACTCCAACCAAATGCAACCAGGAAGCAGGCAGATGTCATTACCCTAATATCTGACAAAACAGACTTCAAACTAAGACTAATCAGAAGCAATGAAGAGGGACATTTCCTTCTAATCAGGAGAAGAGTTAACCGAGAGTAAACCAAAACTACTATCCTAAACATATATGTATCAAACCCAGAAGTGCACACTTTCATGAAAAATCTACTACTGGAATTAAATACTCAGATGATGTGTTTTTTTTTCTTGCAGCTTTCAATACATTTTCTTTATTGTGTATACTCAGTGTTTAAACTAAGACATGCTCTGATGATTGTCTTTCCTAGTCTTGTCTATTTGATGCTTTGTGTGCTTCTTGTCTCTGTATATCTTTCCTTAGTTTGGGGACATTTTCTTCTATGATCTTGTAGAAGTATGCCTTCGACTTCAGATTCTTCTTCCTCATCTGTGCCTATAACTCTTTGGCCTTTCCATAGTGTCCCACATACCCTGTATGTTCCTTTCTTGTGTTTTTGATTTTTTAAATATTCTTTGCTTATTTTTTTTCTAGATTTTCTATCTTCTGGTCTTGAAATGCTATCTTCTGCTTAATTCATTCTGCATATAAGGCTTTCCTTTTTGTTTTCTAGTTAGGCTATTGGGCTAGTCCATCTTCATTTCAGAGTGAATTCTCTTCAATGCTTTTATCTCTTTATTGGATTATGTTTTCAAGCCCTGGATGGTAGTCATCATTTCCATCAGCCTTATGTTTGTGTTTTCTTGGAAATCACTAAGGCATTGTGCTCTTTAAGCTCTTTCTGTTTAATTTCATTGAGCTCTCTCTCTCTCTCTCTCTCTCTCTCTCTCTCTCTCTTTCACTCTCTCTCTCCCCCCCCCTCTTGGTTTTTCAAGACAGGGTTTCTCTGTGTAGCCCTGGCCATCCTGAAACTCACTCTGTTGTTGTTTTTACAAGACAGGGTTTCTCTGTTGGAACTCTGGCTGTCTTGGAACTCACTCTGTAGACCAGGCTGGCCTCAAACTCACAGAGATCTGCCTCCCTCTGCCTCCCAAGTGCTGGGATTAAAGGTGCATCTGGGCAGAGGAGACTGGGGAGATGTGCAGGATGTATGTTCTGATTCACACGTGTAGTCCAAAAGATAATTCAATATAAGAAAAAAGCAAGCTGGTTTCTGTACTTTTTAATTTTTGTGCTTTTGTACTTAAGTTTTAAACTTTATCTTTGTTGTAAAGTATATAATTTGAGAAATGTAACATAGAAGGTCATGTGATCAATCTCTCTCTCCATAGATGTATATGTATACATATATGTTGCATATATATGTACATATGTGAACATATCCATTATGACTCACAAGGATCTCTTTTTTCCCTTCTATATGCCTGTACTTAAATTTGAACTGTATGCTATCTCTATTTTGTACTTAATAAACTGCTATGTTTGCTTTATTCTTACTTGTCTTGAAATTATTTTCTTTAGCATAGTCAAGTATCTGGTTTAATATGAGTAGGAGTTTTTGATGTGGGAACTCCCCGAGCCTCCTCTCAGTGACTGATAACAGTGCTTACTCGGATTACCTGCTCCTCCTCCCTTCCTTCCTCTCTCCGTTTTTCTCGAGTTATTTTCTCTTCCTTTAGTGCTTTTCCCAGTGCCTATTTCTGCTGGTGAACAGCAGAAATTTGACCAGGTAGTCAAGTTTTGAGCGCCCAATATCCATGGATTAATCAGTATCACAAAATTATAGGATGTCAGAGCTGAAGCAACCGTGTTTAACCCCACTCATTAAGATAAAGAAACCAAGCCCAGAAAGGGATTTGTGCAGAAAGAGGCAGGGCAATCATAAGACTCCTGTCTTCTCGATTCTTGGCTGAGACACCTCCATCCTTATTGGTCGTGAGGTGACCTTTCTAAGCCCCTTTGTTTTCCCATGAGCTCTAGTTACTTGACAATGTGTCCAAGTTGCAGCATGCTTCGGTATTTCTTCTCCTGTGACTCCCACGAAGGGGTGCTTGACAGAACTGGTCCGTAGGATCTGTAGCTCAGGGCTCACACAAGCTGCTGCCCTTTCCGAAGCGGTCGACTGTGTGCCAGATCCCACAAACTGTGCTTCTGAATCTAAACGGCCTGTTTATCTAGAAACTTCTAGATGTCAGCTGGTAGCAACTTTCCGTTGTTAATTTTCAGACTCAACGTTGTTCTTTTCCTATTAACGTCTCCATCAAAGATAAGGATAAGCTTGAATATTCGAGGGCTTTGAAAGGTCAGCAATTCTTAAATGGTTATTCAGAGCATGATTAAACATGGCAAAAACACCTGTGGAACATGGTTTGACGTAGGTGATACACACTTGGACTAAATCATCCTTTACTTGCAACCAGTCCTCAGTGACACTCATTGGGAATTACTCACAGACATCTAGGGTCTGAACATGCTCTTCCCTTTCCCGGGTGAGAAGATGGGAGAGCCATCACTTGCTATATGCTTGCTTTGTGCCTTACATCGGTGACGTCATAGAGGTCACTCCTCGCAGTTACCCCATGTGGTAGTATCATTATTTAAAACACAAAAAACTAACACATAAAAAACACATTCACTTATCCTGGGAGATGATTACAAGGAACAGAGCCAGGCTTCAAACTCATCCCTGTCTGGCTCCAAAAGATTGATCTTTTGCTATATCACTTCCCTCCCCCGTCCCTCCCTCCCTCTTTCCCTCCCTCCATCCTTCCCTCCCCCCTTCTCTTTGAGAAGTCAGATAAATTTTTATCTGAAATTATTTGCAGTAACACACACACACACACACACACACACACACACACACAGAGCTGCTTTGTTTTATTCTTAATAACCAAAAAACTGGGAATATTCCAAGTATCAGTCAGTCAGTGAATAAGAAATTTTGATGTATCCACACGAGGGGATGCAGCCCAGCAATAGAAGGTTCTGAGAGAACCTTCCTAAAGTCCTAATGCATGCAAACCACTGATGAATCTTAAAATGATTGTGCTGAGAGAAGCACTCTAGAGACAGAAGAATGAATAGCATAGACCCACTCACATCAAAGTTGAGAAAAAATGACACTGATTTTTGCTGACAAATGGAAGATCGATCAGCGGACACCGGAGCAGAAGTACTTAATACGATACCCCTGAGAGGACGTGTTCCTGGCAGTGAAAGTGATTCTGTGGGGTGGTGCTGTGAGGTAATCCCAAGAAAAGAAAAGAGACAAACTCTTGATGTCATCTCCCCAAGAGTGAGCCCGTTTGTTCTGAAGAGTTTTGATCCAGAGATCTCCTTAAAAAGGCTATCCTCTGTTTGTTGAAGAGCACAGCAGATACAGCATTGAGAAGAAATGAGGAACTTTTGCCTTAATCAGTCTTTTACAGGAGTCTCATGAGAAAGGAACTGTTGTTCTGGTCCTAGTGACTCAACAGCGCATGGAGCCACAGTCAGGTGTTCTCAATCTACGCCTGCATGGTGCTTTCAACATTGTGTGTGCGCGTGCGTGCTTGCGTGTGTGTGTGTGTGTGTGTGTGTGTGTGTGTGTCACATTTTACACACCATGCATTCTTCTGATTTAGGGGTATTAATGGATTATGAAGTTGATAAATAAGGAACTTGGTAAAAAACCAAACTATGCAGTCAGCTTGTAGGAGTTGATTACATTGAGAGTCCAAGGTATATTAATACCGTTTTTCTTAAAGTTCAGTTCATTTTAAGCAGACTGAGGTATAGTATGAAAGCAGAATGAATGAACTCTTATAAACAAAGTCAAACCACATTATTAGCTTGGTTACAGGTTGGGTCAATGTTTAATTTGTAAAAGCAAGCTTCAAAGAGCATTTCTCAGAAAACTCATTCCCAAAGTGGTGTGTACATTAATCACAACTCACTGAATCTCAATTTTTCTTTCTTCCTTCAATTTTATTTTTCAAATTAAAATATAATTACATGTCCCTTCTTCTCTTTCCTCCTTCTAACCCCTCCCATGTTTCCCTCCAACTGACTCTCTCTCAAATTCATGACTTCCTTTTCTTTGTTGTTAAATATATATATATATATATATATATATATATATATATATATATATATATATATGCATATACACATGCATATATACATATGCACACATACACACACACACATCATGGAATCCATTTAGTGTTGCTTGTTTGTATATGATTTCAGGGCCAAACACTTGGTATTGGAGAACCATTTGAGGGATCATTCATGAGGAAGCCTATTTATCCTGCTCTCAGCATTCCTTAGCTGCCTGTAGTTCTTTGTCTAGGGGCGAAGTCCCCTGAGATTTGCTCTTAGTATGAGGTGAGCAGTCTGAAGCAGGAAGGCTAGCAGAAAGACATAGAGGCAGCTTGGTAGAAGTCAATATCAGATGGGAAGAGTGAGTCAGTTTGAAGCCAAGCAGAGAAGTTCAGTCAGAGATCTGCCGTAGTCAGAAGAGTTCAGTCAGAAACAGTCAGCTGGCCCAGAAGGTCAGTTTGAAACAGTCAGCTTGGAGAAAAGTTTGAGCCATACAAAGAGTGAGTTGAACCAGAAGAATCAGAGTTTCGAAGGAGCTAGTCAGAGTGGCTCAGTCAGCAGTAGGTATCAGAGGCTTAAGACTAGATTGTACGGAGGCCAAAAAGCTCCAGGGCTTCAGGAGGGCTCCAGAATCAGTGACTGAATTCATCAAAGAATAAACTGTCCTCTGTCTTAAATCTATGTCTACGTTTGTGGTGAATCTATGCTACAAGGATGATTTTTTAAAGTATCTGGCAGGCTTCCGATTTGTTCACATCTGTAGTTATTGAAGCCTCTCCTAGAAGCACGGAGAGCACTAAAGCTCCATGATGTAAACTATTTAAGGAACTCATCTAGATAAATGTATTTGATTATTCTGGGTAAGCTATTGTGAGGATCAAGAAATTTAATAACTCTATACATAAAGCTTTTGAGAATTCGTGAGGAAATAATGATGCTGGCTGGGTGCTTCTAGCAGCTCTAGTTGAACTGTTAGAGGAAAGGTATGAGCTCTGAGATACATACAATTAACCCCCTTTTAGCGACTCAGGATACAGTGACAAAGAGAAAGAATGACCTCAGTGATACAGTTGGCATGCTCAAGACACATATAAACAGTCTAAATGTTTCTAAGTGTGCCCTGGAAGAGAATCTCATCAGCAGCTGAGGAGATCAAGCCGTGCAAATCCAAACCGAAGCCCTCGGTATACAACCGGCCAAGTGGTGATGGTGGGGCGAGGCTCACATAGGAACAGGCAAGGCCAGGATGCCACGCGGGGGTGGGGGTGGGGGTGGGGGATGTGGCAAGCATGCGAATAGATGAGACTTTGATGTCATGCGGTAGCCCTGAGACGTGGAATACATGAGAACAGGCATGCCCAGGCCACCACTTAGCAGCTCTGGGTGATGGCAAGCATGCAAACAGACATGCCCAAGCTTTACTCCTGGTGGCACCGGGACACTTCGTGGGTCCAAACAGGTGCAACCAGGCTGCTGTGTGGCAGTTCTGGGACATGGCACAGTAGACGAGGAGAGCTCAGGCCACTGCATGGTAGCTCTGGGACACAGCAGACTTGCGAACTAACGTGGCCAGGCCACCACTCGGAGGTCCTGGGACAAGGCAAGCAAGTGTGTGAACAAATATGCCCAGGTCACCGTGTGCCATTGCCCAGACACAGAAAACATGAAACAGGCAAACCCAGGCTGCTATGTGGTGATACTGGCACTTGGTAAGTGTGCAAACAGGTGTGCCCGAGCTAGGAGGTGCTAGTACTAGAACATAGGCAAGCCAAGAGGTGTGAACAGTTGTGCCCAAGCAAATAAGGCAAAAAGACACCCCCAGACTGATTAGCGTTGGCGCTGACACAGGGCTCACAGGCAAACAGGTAATAGTGCAGCACCATGTGGCAAATCTGGGCCAGGCAAGTATGTAAACATGTCTGACAACTCTGTCCTATAGCAGCCCTGGGGTGTGATAGGCATGCAACAAGGCGTGTTTAGGCCACCATTTGGCAGCCCTGGGGCATGGAAGAAGTGCTAACAGGCATGCCCAGGCCACCAGGTAGCAAGGCGTGTGTATGAACAGGAGAGCCCAGGCTGTCACATGATGGTGTACGTGCTGGGACAGTGCCACCATGTGGCAGCTCTGGGAAATACCACGTGTTGGGACACACCATGCTCGTAAATAGGTGAGATCGCGTGCCATATCAGGGTATGGGTGAAGACAGGCATGTCCAGCCTACCACATGGCATCCAGGGACAAACCGGCCTCCTGAGCATGCTTGTTTGCATGCCTGTCACGCCCCTGCACCCCACGTGGGATTTCAGACAAGCACGTTTGCACTCAGACTCTGTCCGGTCTCTACCACATGGCAGCACAGGCGTGCCTATTCTAATGCCCGCTG
Organism: Cricetomys ansorgei; assembly: GCA_026225945.1. Taxonomy (NCBI): domain Eukaryota; kingdom Metazoa; phylum Chordata; class Mammalia; order Rodentia; family Nesomyidae; genus Cricetomys; species Cricetomys ansorgei. The sequence goes on from JAMJFZ010000107.1 coordinate 63,153,602, forward strand.
GTCCCAGCACCACCACGAGGCGGCGCAGGCAAGCTCATTCCCATCCGTGAAGCAGTGCTGGCACGTTTGCTCGCACACCTTCCGTGTCCCAGGACCCCAAGATGGTATAGCTCGGGCTTGTGCCAGCCAGCACCCCCACACGGTGTCATGGACTCAGCCGTTTGCATATCAGCCGTGTCCCAGAGCCATGACAAAGGAGCATGGGCACAGCCGTTCTCCTGTCTGCTGTGTCCCAGCACTGACACGCGCTGGCCTGGGTGTCCCTGTCTCAGTGCCACAATGTGACGACCTGGGCATGCCTGCTACCAAAACTGTGGTGCCACGTGGCAGCCCACGTCTTTGCTTGTCCCTGTGGGACATCTGGGCTTGCAAGCACTCCTTTTGGCACACCTGCTGTGTCCCACAACCACCCTGAGGTGGCGCTACCCTGCCTATCCTTACACCACTGCCATGTGGTGGTACCAGTATGCCTGTGCGCAAGGAAGCCATGTTCCAGTGCACCTGTTCGCATGCGTGCCGAGTCCAACACTGCCACCTCACGCGAGAGCCTCCCTGTTTGGATGAGAGCACGTTCCAATCAGCAGCGTGGTGTCACAGGTACACCAAAACTCAAACACCCACTCACACAACAGCTACATCCCCGTGCCACAACTGGCCTCTTCACATTTGTGTCCTAGCTCCGCACACCTTCCGTGGTGGCACAGACACGCCTTTTTGCGTGGCCATCACGTTCCAGTGCTGCCATGTGGTGGTGGTGGCTCACCTGCTCACATTTCCGCCTGTCCTATCTACACCATGGTGTGCCTGTTTGCACCCCTGCTGCGTCCCGGAGCTGCTACGTTCCTGTGCCACCCTATGGTGGACTGAGCACACACGAGGACTTCATGGTGAGTCCTGCTCTTTTGTTTGCACGTGCCTGGCACTGCCGAGCGGTGCTGTAGAAATGCCTGTTCCCTCGTATGCTGTGTCCCCACTGCCCACAACACAGTGTGATGGGGTGGGCTCACCTCTCCACACAGGATCCTAGCCCAGGGACTCAATATGAATGTGTGGAGGCAGGGTGACAAGCCAGGCTTCTGAGCACGCATGGTCAGGGCTGGTCCTGAACATGTTTACCTAAGGACATGGGTGTTAGATCAAAATTGATGGAGGAGCCGTGGGGATAAAAGAAAGCGGACACCAGGTCTCCAGAAGCAGAACTGTTCCTGTAGTCAGAACAACCGAAGGACCAGGCTCCCATGGAAGTGGAGACTGTGCGCATGTGCATGGGGGTTTTATAGGGTGGGTGAGGGATGGAAGATGCCATCTTGAGGCTAGTCCTCTGGCAATCTCAAGGTGGGGGACACACCAGCAGGGGTTGGTGTGTTGATACCCTAACAAAAGACTCCGCTCCTGACAGGCCACAGGTGTTATCAGTCCAATCAACTTCCCTGTCTGGAGTTGCTCAGCCCACCTGAGGCCTTCCAGTCACTAACCCTTCATTCTAGACCTGAGGACAGATTAAAAAAAGGGGTGATATATTCTCACGTTGGTGGCTTCCTGCTGGAGGTGACTCTGTGTGTGTGTGTATGTGGTTTACTAGTGTCTAAGAGGGCATAGGCCAGGTTGACATCATGTATGGCGAAGAGCTTTAATTTGTCAGCGGTGGATTGTGTGGTTGCCACCATGAGCTCCTGGAGCTTTTTGGAAACAGTCGGGCAGGGGGCTAGAGTGAATTATATGAGACCACAGATTAGGGGACCTAGCTAGGATAGCTATTGTCCTCAAGCAGTCCTAGTGATGGTGGTGATTAGATCCAGGAGGAACCAAGGCAAAACTTGGAAAAGACAAGGTAAAAATGCAAGTACAAAAGACAATAAGAAGTGTTGGAGTCGGGGGAGCAGAGTGGAGGGAGCCAAAAGCCCACCCAAAAAAGGAGGCTTGTCACTGATTTGTCTTTGGGCTCCATCTTGAACTGTTTTGGATTTGCAGTGCAGAAGCAGCATTGTTCCAGGAGAGCACAAATCCCATCTGTGTCAGCTAGTTGTCTATCAACTTGATACAAGCTAAAGTCATGAGAACCTCGATTAAGAAAATGTCTCCATAAGATCAGGCCGCAGGCACGCCTGTAGGGCATTTTCTTAATTAGTGGTTGAGGAGGGAGGACCTGTAGTGGGTGGGTGGTACCTTTCTTGGACTGGCAGTTCTATCTAGGTTCTACTAAGAAAGCAGGCTGAGTAAGCCATGGAGAGCAAGCCAGTAAGCAGCACCCCTCCATGGCTTCTGCATCAGCTCCTGCCTCCAGGATCCTGCCCTGACTTCCTTCAGTGAAGAACTGATAACCCTGTCCTTCCCAAGTTGCCTTAGTCACGGTGTTTCATCACCGCAAAGGAAACCCTAAGCTGTACCAGGACAGTGGGGTGCTCTGTGACAGACCTGACCGTGTTGTTCTGGGGAGGATTTTGGACAGAGTTTGGAACTCTGGGCTGAAAGAGCCATTCCGTGTTGAGCGCTCAGCGCGCTCTTCTGTAGCAGTTTGGGAGATAAGGATGTTGAGAGCACTGCACAAGATGGAGGCCTGGCTTGTGATTTTCAGAGGGGAGCAGATTCTATCAGGCTCTGAGTTAAGAACCTATGGTTCTGGTTCGCTGAGGCTGAAGAAACCGCTGTGACTGACGAGATACCAGAGCCGCTAAAGTGAAGCCTTTGCTTTGCTGGGATAATAGATGCTGGTCAGCGGGCAGAAGTCAGCTGTCTGCTTTCTGTCTGTGCTGGAGGCCTGGTCCTTAGTGCAGGAGACACGGACCTTTGACAAGTGGGGCTTGTGCTCACGGGCAGCCAGCACTACATGGACTCAAGTGAGTTATAAAATGGAGGACCAGGAGGAGCTGATGGTGGGAGAGAACATGTGGGAGGGTCGGGAGACAGTGGGAGAGGGCCGGGGCGGGCGTGACCAAGATACACTGCACGTGTGTACAAAACCGTCAAATACATGAAAAATCTCAGTTAAAACCAAAGAAGGGGCTTGGTTGGAGGTCACCACTGGGAACACGCCCTTAGAGGGAGCTGTGGGCTCCACTTCCGGCTTGTTTCGAGGTATGATCTCTCCCTCCCACATCTGCATTTGTTTGTATTATGTTGTATTAAATAAATGTTTTTTCTTTATAATATTAGCCTGAGTCAGCGATTATGTTACAGTAAAAACGGACTAATTACTCAAGGGCTCTGATGTTATCAGCTTTACAGCTGATAATTAGATACCTCTAAGAAGCACGGTCATCTAACAAAAAGAGTTAGGGACAACTGTCCTAAATGTGTCACTAATTCTCAGATACTCTTTTGTACCTCTAACACTGTTTTTCTATATAAGAATATATTTCAGGTTAAAAGTAACTTCACATTTATATTAGTCAAATCAGGTACAGTAATCAACACAGCAAAACTATAAAATTTTATTTAGCTATAATATACATCTTCAAGAGCTTAAACACAAATTTCCTTCATGATGTTAAGTGAATGTTATGTTATTTTCCTTGAGAATGTCCCTTTTTTCATTAAAATAATTTCTAAACCACTCTATATGCTCGACTTTCTGTTTAACACTCAGGTATGGGTTTTTTGAAAGGCCACAAGTCACCAGCTCCATGAAGAGGCGAATTGGTCCTTGCTTGGGGAAACCCTCCAGGTACTTATCCAAAAATATATGTTCATGAAATTCTGAGCCATCATCATCAAAACCTGGGAAATAAAACAAAAAGTAACACAACTGAATACAAAGCCTACACCATAAAATTAACATTAATGATGTGTCACAGCATAGTCAGAAGCATAAACGGAAGTCAGACCTGTTAGACCACCAATTAACAATGACTGTGTGCATCGGTTTCTCCAGACATGAGAACTAAGAGAGCACCTTCCTAGGGTTGTAGAGACTCAACAGAAGCAGTACCTTGGATACAGCTAATCTTCCATGTACATAAGCAACCGTTGCTCATGAGTATTGTCAACCTCTAAGGAAACCAAGAGTCATGTGTTGCAGACATTTATTTTTAGTTATGTTTAAGGTGGTTGTTTTGTGCACTGTTGGGAAAAGGGCTGCCTAGGCCTTGGAATTTGTATTGTCTGCAGGTGTTGGCTTTCTGTAAAAGATCTTTGATTGCTCATGATCTGCACATGCTATCAATAGAACACCTGAGGAGCGTAGGTATCAATAAAAACCCCTGAGATGCGAGGCTCAGGGTTCCACTTCCAGGGTGGTGCTTATCATGACAGTGGTCCCCTCTGCTGAGGTCTGGCAGAGTCTGCACCTATGAATATGTCTCCGTGTCTTCTTTGCTGAGCCACACTGTAGGGATACTGCTACAGCTATACAATGTTTACTTAAAAGTAAAATAAGATGGAGTTGTAAAGGTGTTCAAGTAGCCCAAGAGAAGAAAACGTAAGTAAGTACAGAAATGAAGACAACGAAGGGGCACAGCTACATTCTAACAACTCAGTGAACATTCCAGTGCTGTTTGTTTTTCAGACGGATCTCACATAGCCTGTCTTGACCTCCTGATGCTCACATCCCAAAGCTGGAATACAGGTGCACCCACACCTGGCTCAACAATTACTTTACAGTAAATGTCTAATACACCCCAAGCCCCATGCAGGCACAGTGGGTACAGGAATACAATGACTCAGCACTCACTTTAAAAGGCCAGATGCGATAGAGCAAACCCCTAATCCCAGAGCAGCCCAACTGGGAAACAGGAGGCGAGACAGGACTGCTGGAGGCCTCTGGTTAGCCAGCCTGACACACAGTAAACAAGACAGCACCTGCCTCCAAACTGGCGAACGGTGAAGGCTGACACCAAGGTGTCCTCACACTCGTGTGTGAGCCTGTAGCTGGGGGTGACCTTAAACTTTTGATTTTCCTGTTTCCTCCTCCCAAATGTGGGATTAAACCCATGTGCCTCCATGTCCAATTTATGGGGTCTGGGCCAACCCAGGATTCCATGTGTACTAGGCAAGCATTCCACTGACTGAATTATATCCCCAGTGCCCATGATACATTTCAACATACAATTACACTCTTTTATTGTTATTATCAAATATCTAGAAGTGAATACAATTCTATCTTAAAAACAATTTAAGAGGCAGGTGGGTCTCTGAGTTTGAGGCCAGCCTGGTCTACAGAGTGGTTCCAGGGCCAGAGTTATAACAGAGAAACTGTCTCAAAAAGACAAAAAAAATAATAAAAATAAAAATTTTTATATATATATATATATATATATATATATATATATATAGAGAGAGAGAGAGAGAGAGAGAGAGAGAGGAGAGTGGGTCGGGGTGGGGTGGGGACTCAGCAGTTAAGAGCACTGGCTGCTCCTCCAGAGACCTGGGACTGTCTGTACTTCTGTTCCAGGGGATCTGACACCCTCACACAGACATGCATGCAGGCAAAACACCGAGAGTACATAAAATAAAAATAAATATTTTTTAAAAAGCCCAACAACAATTTAAAATAACACTGCTAGATTTCTTCTCAGACACCATGACAGTATCTACAGTGCTGTGAGATTCACACAACCACCTATCTACAGTCTAAGACGGAACCCTTTCCAGAATAATCTGGTTGGTAACTGAGCTCCGAGGTAGCACTTACCTGCTTCGTTGTTTACTGGGAACTCCCAGAGCTTCCCCTCCTTTGTCCACTGTATCATCTCCTCAAATCCGTTCCCAAAGGGCTGCTCACTGACTGCGGCTAACTGCTTAGCAAATTCTATCTCCCAGAGAGAAGGTGATGCCGCTATGTGATTAAAAAAAGATTTTTTTTAAAGTACTGAAAAATGTAAAACTCTTCTTAAAAATGTAATTATCAGCCGGACAGCTCAGTGGATTAAGGCACTGGCCCCCAAGCCTATGACCACCCCACTGTGATCCCCAGGGATGTCTGTGCTAGAAGGAGAAAATGAACTCCCAAAAGGTCTCTCCTGACCTCCACACTCACGGTGCCCACGAATAGAGTCACAAGATGAATAAAAATGCAATGAAAATTAATTTTAAAGTGTTATTATCAACTCTAAACTGATACATATTTTCAGACCTTGATACTCAAGATTTAATTTATAATGAAAGGCTATCAGGAGCTAAAATTGCAACAAAAATGAAAGACACAGGGTATCAGACTAACAATGGCAAGTCTCAGCGCTTCCTAACCCACACCGGGGTTATGGCCACCTCACTGGAAAAGAACAGAGAGTTTGCACTTTAAGAATGCTTCATGATTTGATGTTTTGGTTTTGATCAGTTTTTTTCCGAGACAGAGCTTCTTTCTGCACAACTGTGGCTCTCCTGCCTTAGTCTCCTGAGGAACCGCTGGTGAGCCAGGCTGGATGCATGGGATACATGGGATTTTGACTTCAAAGTCCTAGTCTGTCACAGCTTGTCACTAGTGACAATGAGGACAGCACACAGCTGCAATCCTTGCACTTCGGAGCTTGCGTCTGGAGAACCAGCAGTCTAAGGTCATCCTCCATTACAAGAAAGGGATCAGCCAAACTAGACTGCATGAAATTCTGTCAAAACTACCCCGTAAAGAACGATTTTATAAGGAAAAGTCAGTAAAAATAGTGACAAAGGTGGTCATGGTGGTGCATGTTTGTAATGACAGCAGTAAAGAGAGGTGCGCAGGGGTATGTGGGGGTAGGGTGGGGGAGGTGTGGGGTGGGGGGGTAGGGTGCGGGGAGGTGTGGGGTGTGGGGAGGGTAGGGTGGGGGAGGTGTGGGTGTGGGGAGTAGGGTGGGGGAGGTGTAGGGTGTGGGGAGGTAGGGTGGGGGAGGTGTGGGGTGTGGGGAGGGTAGGGTGGGGGAGGTGTGAGTGTGGGGGGGTAGGGTGGGGGAGGTGTGGGGTGTGGGGAGGGTAGGGTGGGGGAGGTGTGGGTGTGGGGAGTAGGGTGGGGGAGGTGTGGGTGTGGGGGGGTAGGGTGGGGGAGGTGTGGGGTGTGTGGGGGTAGGGTGGGGGAGGTGTGGGGTGTGGGGGGTAGGGTGGGGGAGGTGTGGGGTGTGGGGAGGGTAGGGTGGGGGAGGTGTGGGTGTGGGGGGGAGGGTAGAGTGGGGGAGGTGTGGGTGTGGGGGGGAGGGTGGGGGAGGTGTGGGTGTGGGGGGGAGGGTGGGGGAGGTGTGGGGTGGGGGGAGGTGGGGGTTGGGGGAGAGGGGTGGGGTGGGGGGAGGGTGGGGGAGGTTGTGGGGTAGGGGGGTTAGGGTGGGGGGGTAGGGTGGGGGAGGTGTGGGGTAGGGGGGTTAGGGTAGGGGGGTGTGGGGTGTGGGAGTAGGGTGGGGGAGGTGTGGGGTGTGGGGAGTAGGGTGGGGGAGGTGTGAGTGTGAGGGGGTAGGGTAGGGGAGGTGTGGGGGGTAGGGGGTAGGGTGGGGGAGGTGTGGGGTGTGGGGGGGAATATTGGAGTGTCAATTAGCGAGAGGCAAGAAAGTCCGCTTCAACACAGCTCAATAGCTAGCGTTGGTTCAAACTTCAAGAGTCTGACCTAAGTAGTTTATTTTAGCATATTTAAGCACAGCACAATCTGGAAAAAAGTTTTCTGGCGATAATTAACTCAATCCCCTGCACACCATAAATCTTAAGACATAACTACATCGAAACCGTTTGTGAAGTACAAGTGACATCTTCCACAGAGATGAACTCTACAGCTTGACTGAGAAGAGGCTCATAAAGAGGGTCTGGGGGGATCTGGTGAGGTTCGCGTCCACACAGATACCGCAGAAGTCTCCAGGCTATGAACTACCTCTGCTACCAGCCTTATGGGTAGAAAACGGTCATACATCTCTGCCTCCCTAGTGCTTGTGAGCTTGTGAGCACATGCACTTCTGCCTCCGACACAGAGGCAAGAAGATCAGCTCGCAGTCACTCCTGAACTACCTGGAGCCTGAGCTACAGGAGACCCTGTCAAGAAAAAGAATGGATTCTCATGGACAGTGAGCATTTGGCTTGTGTAAAAAAATGTTTTAAATACACTAATTTACTTAGTCCTCACAGCCACACCCGTGAGTGAGGGGACATCACGGTGGCTGTGTCCCACTGTCCTACGTGCTTTTGGAACTTACATCATCCTTCATGAATGAAGCATGCTCTCACCAGCCCCTGCTAATGAAAATATAAAATTGCACAGCCATGCTGGCAAATCAGTTTGCATTAATTAGAAGTTAAAAACAAGACTACCCTCCACCAGGAACTCTCCAGCTACTACCCACATGACATGGAGACCGGCAGGGCAACTGCACTTCCCTTCCCAGGACCCTTCATGTGATCATCCCAAAGCCCTGTGGCTGCACGCCAGGGACTGCCACCTCCTCCTGGCCTCTCTATCCTTTGGACTGCGCTGCTGCTTGCCAGGACTACCACTTCCTCCGGGCATCTCCAATCTTTTGGGTCTCATCGGATCCCAGACTGGTCCTATCTTACTTAGGGTTTCTATTGCTGTGATAAAACACCATGACTAAAAGCAGCTTGGGGAGGAAAGGGTTTATTCCATCTTATAGTTTGTGATCTAACATAGAGGGAAGTCAAGGCAGGAACTCCAGGCAGGAACTGAAGCGGAGGCCATGGAGAAACACTGCTTATTGGCTTGCTCCTCATGGCTTGCTCTGACTACTGTTCTTATATACCCTAGGACCACCTGCAAGAAATAGCACAACGGGCTGGGCCCTCCTACATCAATCATTCATAAAAATAAATGAATAAATAAGTAAATAAACAAAACAAAAAAACAGAGGCCTGCTCACAGGTCAATCTGGTGGGGACAGTTTCTCAGTTGACACACTCTCTTTCCAAATGACTCTAGATTGTTGTCAAGTTGACAAAAAACTAATCAGGACAGGTCCTGGGACCCTTCAGAGACCCAGGTAAGCTACCAATGCTCCCCATATCAGCTCCACTCCATCCTGATATCCCTAATATAAGAAACATACCTCACCATTAGCAGTAAATACCACCTTGGGGTAAAAGAACTAAAAGAAGTATTCCAAGCAGATGAAACTAAGAAAAAAAGCAGGGACAACTATTCTAAGATTTGACAAAATAAGACTTAAAATTAAAACTGGTCAGAACAGACAAAGAGAGACATGCCATATTCATTAAAGAAAAAAATCTACCAGGAGGTTATTAAAATCCTAAACATATACTCACCAAACACAGGAACAGTGTTTCATAAAAGAAACACTGTTAGTTAGAGCCAGGTTTAGTAAGAGGCCCTGAGATGACCAAGGACAACTCAGTTGACCGCTGGCTGACATGCACATGGGTACACGTGTGCATGTGCACTTGTACATACATCCGTAAGAACAGAAACACACACGCAAAAGAAATATGGGGGTGTATGGCAAAGATTAATCCTGTTTTAAGGTAAGTCACTATAAGTTTCTTAAATTCTTACACTTTCAGTATTCTTTTCCTAATTCTTAAACAATTGGTAAAATTGGTCCATTTCTATATGCTCTCTCCCATTCTAGATAGTAAGCTGTTAGACAGCAGGAACCACAGATTCATTTTCTGCATGTAAAAGCAGATGTAAATGTAAAGTGTAAAAGCATTCACCTGCAAATGGTAGGTGAATAATAGTTTCTAACCAAAAATAGCAGTCAATCCACAGCTCTGAGTTATTCGCCTGGCAGTGCTGCTCTCTCAGATGCCAGAGAATGCAGTATTTTAAGGGGAATGCTAAGTTGGAAATGACCCAAATTAGCAATATCTCAACTTTATTCATAAGCAAGATCTAGGTCAATGACTGGAAGCAATATGAAAATGCAAATATCCAACTGTTATATAATCCAAACACCAAGACCATCTGTGAAAGACAGAATGCTTCTCCACTTGGGGCAGCGCTCTCCCTCCCTCCATCCCTCCCTCCCTCCTTAACTGTGTGTCCCCCCCACCCCCACCCCCGCACCCTCTCTTTCTTTTTTTCACAAACCTGGTTCAGGTGCTTCATCAGCAAACGACTCAACGTCAAAAATTGAAAGTCTTTTCCCCTTGAATAAATTTTTCCTAAGATGAAAACATTTAAAAAACACATCTTAGTAAGATATATTTATAAAATGTCAACAAAAACTGTTTAAGGAAGAAAATGTACATGGAACATTCTATGTAGTAATTAAAGATAATAACATTGGCCCGTATCAGACAGTTTTGCTAAATTGCCATGATTTTAGGACTCATAAATTAGAAAAAGAACATATGCTGTTGGATTTTTGCTTCAGTACAACAAACTAAATAAGTAAAATTTTCAAAATACTCCAATGAAAGTCCTAGGAAATTCAATGTTGTAGAAAGCCATACAGACAGGCAAGAACAGAAGCCAATAAACTAACCATTTATTCCTGGGGACCAGAACATAGTTCAGAGTTTACTGATAAACTGTCGTGGTACAAGGCACAGATAAAAATTCTATTTTATAAAGCAATCATCCTGCAATTTAAAAATAACTTTCTTTACATAGCTATTTTAACAAACTGATGAAATTAGTGTCAGAGAGTTAAAGGGCAGCTTCTTCTGGTATACTTTAATTAGCTGCACAATGGTTCCTTTGACAACTTGGCACGACCTAGAACCGCCTGGAAGAAAGGCTCAGTGAGGACTGGGTAGATCAAGTCGGGCTGTGCACCTGTCAGTGGGCTGCCTTAACTGAGGCGGTGGCGCCACGCCCTAGTAGGTCCTGGACTATGTAAGTACAGAGGGGTCTGGATGAGAAAACACGATGTCTCCATGCTTCTGAATGTGATGCGACTGTTTCAAGTTCCTGCTTTGACCCCCTGCCACAATGGGCAGTAACCAGGAACCGTGAGCTAAAATAAAGCCCCCTCCCCAAACTGCTTTCTATCAGGGTATGCCATCACAGCGGCAGAGATGAAAACAGGACAAACTGCTCTGTCCATCAGTTCACTTATTTGTTCAATTTGCTTATTTACTTGAATAAAACTACTAGCAAATTTAAAAAAATCTCACAGCTATAGGATTAGTTTTTAAAATAACTCTGAAATTCCTTTTCTGGATCAAATTCCTTATCTTTACTACAATAAAATAGAAACAGTTGAAAATTAAAAGAAACTCAAGGGTCTTAGCTCATGTGCCAGTTCTGCTCTGTTAGGCCCTGTGCAGCCGTGAGCACTCGCCCGTCTAGCCAGGCGGCAGTCTGCACGCCAGCAGTCCTAGCACTCAGAAGGCAGAGGCGGAGGCATGACTTTCAAGCCTCCCTGGCCATCCTGGCTCGCATAATAAGACCCCGGCTCTAAAGGCAGCAACAACGAAGCAGGCCTTTTTGTCCAGAAGTGCTCTCAGGGCCTCACGTTCTTTTCCCACTGAACATCCCCATTACTGAGAAGAGGGTCACAGTCTGAAGCGACTTCTGGTAAAGCTCTTACCATGTCTGTGGAAATCTAAAAGCAGAAGGCTGGGGTGGGGGTTGGTGCACTCCTTGAGCATTTACTGCATGTACTAGCTGACTTCCATCTTTCTTTGCTCTTTCACAAAGGCTAGTGTGTGGCTAGACTTTACTGTCAACTTCAGTGGGCTGGGACTCACTTAGAAGGCATGCCCCCAGGCATTTTTGTTTTGGAGGAGTTTAAATGGGGGAAGACTGAATATCAGAATGAAAGATAATGCTTCTGGTAAACTCATTTGTTCAGAATTTGGTCAGCCCCACTTATTCTAAATCAGAGGGTCACTATTCAGTGTGGGTGATGTGAGTCAAAACTGTTTCGTGGTATAAATACAGCACTAGTAAACCCAGGAAATTCCTCTCTAGGAAACGGCACAGTGAGCTCTAGATCAGCCTGGGCCTATCTTTACACCCAACATTGCAAACTGCACTAATATGCACATATGTAACTTTTGAAGAGATGACTTTCTGGTGGAATTTCAGAGAAGACAGCTGTGCTGGTTAGTTTAATGTCAACTTGACCCCAAGCTAGAGTCATTCTGGAAGAAGAACCTCAACTGGGAAAATGCCCTCACTAGACTGGCCTGTGGTGCATTGTCTTAATGGAAGATTGACATGGGAGGCCCCAGTCCACTGAGGGCGGTGCCACCCGGGCAAGTGGTCCAGAGTGGTGTAACACAGCAAGCAGGGTGGCCACGCCCGTAAACAGCATTCCTCCATGGTTCTTGCTCTTACTTCTCTCAGTGATGCTGTCTCCTCCCCAGGCTGCTTTCATCCATGGTGGCTAACCACTGCAGCAGAAACCCTAACTAGGTGTCCACAGCGATCATGGATCTGTCAGTGTTAATGCAAACATAAGCTATGTCTATAGTTAGAGTACAAACAAACTATACTGACAAAACCCAGTACACAACAAGTCTGAATACCTTATTCTAAAATCAGCTGCCTTCCGGTCAGAAGAAGAGTCGTCTGTTCCTTCATCAAACTGGATCTGGTCCACTGGTCTTGTACTAACTCGCGCAGAAGTGGGTTTGGCAATTCTCATATCTGATATTATGTGACTGAAATTGAAATAAAAAAGGTCAAGTGCATTAGGAATCTTAGCTGCACTGAATGGCAAACATTTCGTAACAGGGACATGTCACTTAATTCTTACTTCACTTTTATGATCCAATGAGAGCATACAGATTTATGAGTAAGTATGTTACACGCTTACACTCATATGACATAGACATTAAGAAGTATGTCTCCAGTCTTTTAAATATACTCTTCAGAAATCTTTACTTGAAAGTAGAAAATGTCTGTTACAAAAATTATTAATATCCAGAGAAACTGATAGGAAAATACAAACGAGCACACTTGTACCCATCACCTTCATTGGCGGTTATGTTAAAAGTGAAAGTGAGCACTGTGTATAGAATGGCTCACAAGACAGTCTAGAGACGTGTTTCCTCTTTGGCCCTCTAGTGGTAAAAGCCCTCCATGTGCTCACTGAGAACAGAAGATTCACATCATCCCCAAAGAGAAGCGGCTACTGTTTGCGGCCGCTGTTTGCGGCCTCCGGGCAGCAACAGTGGAGCTTGGCACAAAATAACAGAGATAAGAAGGACACAAGGGTGGGACCAGAGGAGAGGTTCAGTAGGAGGCACTTGTGTTCCTAGAGAAGGTCGGGTCTTTGGTTCTCAGCACCCATATGGCAACCCAAACCTTCCACTACCCAGTTCCCGGGGTCCAACACCCGCTTCTGACCTCTGCAGGTTCCTGACCCACTTAGACATATACACAAAAAATAGCTTTTAAAAGGAAAAGGGTATGTTGAAAGAGCCCAGCTCGAACAAAAAAGGGGAGGAGACACGTCTGACAATTATTACACCATGAGCAAAACCAGCAGATTACTTAACTGAGAAGAACTAATTTTCTCAGAGAAATTATCTTCCTCAATTACTTCTTTTATTTTTCTCTTAAAATAACACTACTGAGTCCATCATTTCTCTTTCAAGGGCAAAAAACTTTGTAACTTCCTAAAAGAAAAGTTTGGCCGTTTATTTAAAAGAATCGGGGTCCGGAGAGATGGCTCAGCAGTTGAAAGCGCTCGCTCTTATGACGTGAATGTTTTAAATTGTATTATTATGTGTGCAGCACCAGCATGACACGGCGTGTCCGTGGAGGTCAGAAGACAGCTTTTGGGAGTGAGCACTCTCCTCCAATCGCGAGGGCTTGGAGACACAAGGTCGCTAGGCTTGGCGTAAGCGCCCTAACCCACCGAGCCCTTTTGTCGCCCCATGAGGAAGATCTTGTATGTGAAACAAATGCGTACTATTGCCTGGCCACACGGAAGTCGCCCATCTTGAGATGTAAGCACTACTGGGATGACATCTGGCCCACTGACCTAATATTGGACTTCTCTCTCTCTTTCTGAGCCCGCGATTCTTCCTCGTGTTTCTGAAGCTGCTTGAGCAGGTCTGACTTGGTCGTCTGCTTGTCGAAAGGGAGAGAATCCGCAACAGCAGATGCAGCTGCCACCAGCTCAGGACTCAGGAACTCATTTCTAGAAAAGAAAAAATGAAACAAGGGAGGAAAAACAGACTTAGTATATTGCTAGTTTAGTGAGAGAGAAAACTGTGGGAAGAGAACTCATTCAAATACTTGCTGACACATATCCAATGGGCAGCCGTTCACAGTGGTTCTCACCTATAATCCGTGTACTCAAGAGCTAAGGCAACAGGATCCCAAGTTCAGGGCCAGCCCGGGCTACATAAGAACCACCTGTCCCGATGGTGGGGGTGGGGGGCAGTCTGAGAGCTGGGGAGATATTCAGTCAGTGAAGTGCTTGCCATGCAATCCTGAACACCTGAGTTTGATCCCCAGATCCTTGTAAAAGAGCTGGGTGTGGACCAGTGCGCCTGCTTAGTATTTGGGAAAGCATTTGTCATGCAAGCTCCACGGCCGGAGTTGGATCCTCGGGTAAAGGTTTTTTGTTTGTTTATTAGCAGTTTCTATGATTAAAAAAAAATAAAACAAACCCATATTCATCAGTGTGAACTGATAGCAGTCATTTAACCTAACTCCAATGCTAGGTCAGTAAAAAACCAAACCATCTTCCCTCTGCTGGCATTCTCTTGAGACACTTACCCCGGTACCCATCCTCCAGTCTGTGAAATGCCTAAGCAACCAAAAAGCTACATGTAGATATCCCTGCTGCTAGCTCCAGTTACGTTCTCAGCTGACAGCCAACATCAACCTATGAGCGAGCAAACTTCAGATGACTTCAGAGATTTCCATGGCGTCCAATTGAAGCCTCAGACCTCAAGAAGCAGAAACTAGTCTTTCCGTGCTGGCCCACAAACTCTGTGAGCATAAAAATGGTTATTTTATGAGAGTGTTTTTTATGGTACTCTACAATGCAGCCATGGCAGCCATATTAGCCAGCTTTGATATGTTACAGGAATGAAGGGAGAGAGGGAGGGAGGGAAAGAGGGAAGGAGTGAGGACGGGGAGAGGGAAGGTCAGTTAGATATGGAGTAGTAGAGTGCATCGTGAGGCAAATATGACTAGCTTATATTTGCAGAAATTGGATTTGAAGAGAGAGAGAGATGGGAGGAGGGAGGGAGAGACCTGGCCCGGGACAGGCCTGTAATCTCAGCTACTCAGGAATCGGAGACAAGAGGACCACAAGTGCTTTCTGAGTTTGGGCTACAAAGTGATTCTAAGGCTAGCCTGAGAAACTTAGTGAGACACTCTCTCAAAATAAAAAGTAAGAAAGTGGTTAGGGATACCGTCTGGTGCCTGAGTGGTTAAATAAAATTATTACGGGAAACTTCTTCAAACTCAAAACAAATGCATCTCACTCACCAACCCTGACCACAGCCTCTTCTTGGACCAGTGTCAGAAGGTTGCAAGATACAACTTTTATATATACCACATCAAGAGTGCACAGTCCAGTATTTCTAATTTCAGTTCCTTCAGAGTAGAAAAGTGGTTAGGCATGGTGCACATGCCTGTCATCCAAGAGGTAGAGACAGGAGTCCAGGAGATCAAAGTTATCTTTTGTTACAAAGTGAGTTTGAGGCCAGTGTGGGCTATACGAGACATTTCCTCAAAAGCTTCCCAAAATTATTAAAATAAAAATAATTACAATTTAGTATCTTTTAATATAGAAAATCAGGGGCCAGGTGGATGGCTCAGCTGGTAATGCTGGATGCACTAGCCCGATCACCTGGATTTGGTTCCCTGAGCTCACAAAAAAGCTAGATGTGACCACACGCATCTGCAATCTCAGCATTACTGGGGCCAGTGAAGGAGACAGGAGACCTGGCCAAAATCGCGAAGGCCAGGGCAGGCACAGAGGCAGAAGTAAGGAGACCTCACCTCTGACTCACAACCCCAAAAACAGCTGTCCCTGACCTCCACATTCTTGGGAAGGCATGGCACACCTGCACTCTTTCACACACACATGCGCGTGCACCTGCACTCTTTAGCTTACACACACACACACACACACTCACACACGGCACACCTTCACTCTTTTATACACACATACACACAAATGAATTAAAAAAAATTGAAGTAGAGAAGTAGAGCAGAACCTTTAAAGGCTTTACACAGCAGTCTATGTTCTCACGCTTACCTCATTCATATCTAATTAGAAAACGATTTTTTAAGAAATTACCTTATTCTAAGAATGTCCTGGAGAATCCCAAAACAATATAGCTCTTGGTAGCCCACCAGAACTTGATGGTAAGATCCTACTGCTACACAACTGGATCATAGGACATGGAGAAATCAAGTTATACTGGGGAAGAAGCTTCCTCCCTGCTGACTAGCATTCATATATAGGAAGGTGCTGTGTAGGCGACGGGGCGGTAGAGAACCAACAGTCTTCTCCATCTGTGAGCCTGCAGGCTGCAACAATAACCAGTGTGGTGCAACAGCGAAGTCAGCAACTGCTTTCTGATTGGATTTAAGGCCTGATCCACAGGAGAAAACTCATGCCTGGTACTGTGAATCTAGGCAAGAACCCACGGTTGGGGAGCTCATAGGCCCTAGTACTTTTTACTTTACTTGCTAAATGGACAGAGCATCAAACTGTTTTCTAAATTTGTATCTTTGCACCCATGGATTAGCACAACTCTCAGATCTCATCAGAGAAGTTTCTTTATGAAGCGAAAGGAGATTAACACAGAAACAACTGGTTGAAGTGCAGAGAAAAAGCATCTGTGGACTGAGCAGCTGCAAATTGGACATCTCCATCACTACCCCCCCAACACACACATGACACTCAGGGTCCACTGAAGAGTGGGTGAAAAGACTGGAGAGCAGAGGTTGGAAAAGACCAGAGGTGAAGCAGTATCCTCTGGACAAGACAGGACCACTGCAGTCATCAACTCCCAGCAGCTGTGGGTGCCTGCACAAAATCAAGCTAGCCCATACCAGCATGGAGGGCTCAGGAGCCTCTATCCTAAGTGAGAAGCAGCTGGTAGCTGCTGGAAGGGGGAGAGCTGGTTTCCTTAAGGGTTGCCCTTGGTACAGTGACCACATGCCAGGGTATGGCCTCACAGCCATGAGTGTACGGGCAGCGTAACTTGGACTCGGTGGGTTATTTAAGAGGACATGAAGTTCGGAGGCGACAGGGAGATAGGCATGGGTCTGGGCGGGGAGCGGTTGGGGAGGAGTGGGAGACAAATACATTGTATGACTATATGAAATTCTCAAAGAATCAATAAAATATCATATTAAAATTACTTTATTGAACCTTTCAAAGGGTTTGTCTCATTTCAGTCATTTATATTATTTAAACTGCATATTTATAATAAAAAGTCATAAACACATCTAGATTTCTTTTTAAAAAGCCATTCTTACTTGTTGCTGTTTTTGAAACAATCGTTCCCTTTGTAGCCCAAGTTGGCTTAATTCTCACAATCCTGCAGTCTGCATGGTTCAACCTGAGTGGGATTACAGATATGCGCCTCACCAAAATGTAATCCATGATAAGTCCTTTATATATGCAGGTGTATTATTTATTTTTATTATTAATTGCTTTTGTGAGACAAGGTTTCCTATATAACCCAGGCTGGCCTAAAATTCACAATACTCTGCTTCTTGCTCCTACATGCTGGGATCACAGGCATGTGCCACAATACCTGACTACAATAGCTTCATATTTCTTAAATTATACACGCACGCACACACACACACACACACACACACACACACACACACGGCTAAAGTAACTTTTAGAGACTCTGTACTTCTGCGGATTCATTGTTGCAATGTCTCTTGAGTACTATAGCCTAATAAATTGTTTAGTATAAGAAAAGGTTTATTGGAACACCATAGATTAGTCTCAAAGAACATTCAAATTGGAATTCAATTTACCCCTTCTTCAAAGGATGTTCCGGAGCTCTGCGAAGCCTGCCAACTGTGGCCTCCAAACTGGGAGAAAGTTTTCTGCCATGTGGCTTTGCTGTTTGTACATTGACTGTGCTCAGTTCAACTTTCATGTCCTTAATAATGTCTAGCAGGTCTTTTTTCGAAGTCTCCTGTCCTCTGTCTTGGCTCTCTGATTCCTTCTTGGAAATTTCATTAGCTGGAACAGACTGGTTATTTTTCTTGCTACAGATCGACCTGCCAGTGCCAAAATGTCTTTGGATATTATATTCTGTCCTGGAATGACATATTAAAAAATAATAGAAAAGTATAACCAAAAATAATGAAGTAGTAACTGAAAAAAGCTGCTTCTACATTTGAAAGAATTTCAATTTAAGCTCCTTCCATTTTTTTGCTTGCTTTCTACTATTATTAACAACCACAATGGAAGCAATTTGTCTTGTGTTAGGATAGAATACTCTGGGCCTTGCTTGTACAACAAGATTTGTGTACTATTCACACCCACATCAACTCAAAAGGTAAGCATTATCCTCATCTTACAGAAAAGGAAACTGAGGACCACAGAAGTAACCACCGTAGTAGTTGCTTTCCTGTGGCTAAAATGAAACACCAAGACTAAAAGCAATTAATGGAAGGAGGAGCTTATTTGGGCTTATGCCAGAGGGTAACGGCCCATCAGATGAAGACGTGTGGCAGAAAGTGGTCGGCACAGCAGCAGGCGCAGGAGGCCCGGAGGCCATGCCCTCAACACAAAGCAGAGAGAGCAAACTGCAAGTAGCACAGGGCTCCCAAAGCCCTCAGAGGCATACTGCCTCAGCAAGGCCACACCTTCGACATCTCCCCAAACACTGCTGCCAACCAGGGACCAAGTCTTCAAATATCTGAGCCTACGAGGGAGATTCTCATTCCAAACTACCACTCCCTGGCCCCGACAGGCTCATGGCCATATCATAATGCAAAATATATTTAGTTCAATTTTAAAAGTCCTCATAGTCTTTCACAGTTTAAAAGTCCAGAGTTTCTTTTGAGACTCAAGGAAATCTCTTAGTTGTAATCTCCTGTTGAAATAAAAAAGCAAATTACATACTTTGTCCATATAATGGCACAGAAAATACATTCTAGAAGGGAGGAATAGGGCATAATGAAGGAACACTGCTTCACTGAAGGACCAAGGCAAACTGGAATCCAGCAAGGCAAGCATCACATCCTGCAGCTCTATGTCTGATATCAAAAGATGTAGATGCCCCCGCTCCGCGTCCAGCTCTGCTGCCTGCAACACACACCTCTCTTGTGCCACTCTCTGTTTACAGTTCTCCATGGCAGGTACCTCACAGGTTCAGCACTCCCAAAATGTTGGGGCTTCCAATGTAACCGAGGCTTCACTTCCATAGTATCTCATAATGGCTTCTTAGGCTCTTACTGCAGAGACTCCCTGTCATAGGATGCCTAGCCTCAGGAGCTCTCCAAAACCATGGAGAAAGAGTCCATGACCCTTCACTCCCACATCCTTCCCAGCTCTAAAGCCAATACTGTTTGGATAGCAGTGCCAAGCTCAGTTACCAGCTTGGGATGACCCTAGCCCACTTGACCTGCATTAGCAGCAGCTTTAGTTGTGTGACTTTCCAGGCAGAGAAAACTCCTTTCAACTTGGAAAGCCCCTTTCCAAGTTGAAAGATTAGCATGGTGGGGTCTTGCCCTTAGGGCAATCTCAAAGCTATTTCAAGTAACATACTTCCTCCAGCAAGGCCACAACTTACCCAAACAGTGTCACCAACTGGGGACCAAAACATCTGAGCCAACAGGGGACATTCACATTCAAACCAGCACAGGGCTAGCTAGTTCAGGTTCTGTAAGGCCCAAGCCACACTGGTATGCCACAGGTGTACAGGTGTAGAGATACTGATCACCTAGCTCTTGGGATAGCCAAGTGAGGCTCAGGACTGCTGGTACTCTCAAAGTCTGCTGTCTCCCTCCCTTTATCCCAGGGTTCACTACAAATACCATTTTCTATGTTTCATTATATAAAAGATTGGGAAACATTAAATAACATGGTTAATAAATGATGGTTTGTTATATCCAGGTATTATCAACTTTCTTACTGAATTCATGACAGTCAACTGTTATTTGTAATAAATGTAGTCCAGCTTGAGCAAAGCAGAACAAAAGTAAACCAGTGTAGAATCTGGGCGGCTCCCAAACCAGAGCAAGTTCTGAGAACTTCAACCAGCAAGCTGATAAGACAGTGTTTACAGTAAAATGGAAGTGAGCCATAGAAAAATTAATTAATTGCCTACTGCTTAGCCAATGGCCAAATAATTACAGATAACATTTAACGGGCTACAGTCCTCCTGAACCAACCAGGGCTTCTTACTATGAGTCAGCCAAGAAACAAGGTGTTGGTTTGATCCCTCTCCTGTGCCTAGTGCAGATGCCTGGTCCCAACCCACAGCCTCTGATAACTGTACTCAGCAGTAAACAAAGCCGAGTGGGCAGAACAGAGAATTGTGAGTATGCTGGGGTGGTGAGTTTATAGGAGCAAATACAAAATTGTATAAACCCCTGAAATTCTCAAACAATGACAAACTTTTTTTTTTTTTAATTAAAGAGTGTTAGAGTTTCAGACAACAAACAGTGTGGAAATTTTTCTACTCTGTGCTGGGCACTTTATAAGGCACTGACAATACATTAGTAAATACAAAATTCACAGTAAGGCAGAGCATTGAAAGCAGATTCAAGCCTCATTCCCTATTTAGCCTCATCTGGCCCTTGTCTTCCACAATAATCAGATAAAGTATGTTTTCTTTCACTAAAGGGTCTCACAAAAATCACTCCCTCTAGTCTGTCCACTGTATTATATGTCAGGATCACCGCACAGGCAGTGACATAAACACCCTGAGTAAATGATGATCTTTGCTTCTGAGATTTGCAGATTTACAACTGAAAAGCATTTCCTGTCTATGTGACTAAGATAAGGAGCAGGTCCTGGGAGAAGCTGTGCACCTGTTTGTAATCATGTAACAAGCACTTAGCAACTGCTTTTGCTAAGAGGCACAGGGACCATAGGACTGTTAAAACAATAAACACCATGCATCTCTCCCACTACTGTCCCAGGGACTGAATCTAGAGCTCCTACTTACTAGCCAAGTACTTGACTACTGAGCTACATCCGGAAAGGTCCTTCATAGAATCTCACTGTCGATTTTTAGGATGTCTTATTCCAGACCCCTACCATCTCTGATATAAACCACACCTAAATCAGCTTCTTGGCAAGATAAACTTTGAACAAGAGTCCTCCATCTTCTCCATTACCTGGCTTTAACCACAGCTGCATCCAACACCTTGTCCCCTGGCTGGTTGCGGTGAGCAGTCATACTAGGGTCCAGTAAACAGTTTCTACCTTTATGATACTAATGGCCAGGGTACTGTTTCTTAGTCTTTAGTGTACACATAAAGTATCTATCCTACTTGCTAAAACATAGATTTTTTTTGGTCCCACAACAGAATTCTAATTTAGTACCTTCAAGGAGGAACTAAAAAATTTACGTTTCAAACATGTTCCCAAGTGATGCTAGCACCAGTAGTCTGAGGATTTCATTTGAGTAGCTATGTTATCTAATCCTTACAATCTTACAAAAGACATTCCCATTTTACAAAAAGAGAAACTCGCACCCAAAGGAATTTAGCACTTCTGTACTGCTACAGCGCACAGGAAATGGATTCATGAGATTCCCAGTTTTCACATTTGGAATGGAGCTTGGGAATTTGCATTTTAACTAACACCCAAGTTAGTTGGGTGTGGTTTGATTTCCCCATTACATCTTGGGTTAAATAACGTATGAAATTGTCAAAGCTAGCAAATGGCAGCCCCCAAATGAAAATGTCTAAGGCTACCTCATCAGTCACTTGAGAATTAGAGTGAAAACCCAGTTACAAAGGTATTATTGTCACCACCATACACAGAACACTGATATCAATATGGTACAATTCAAATTAGGAAAATCTTCTAATAATAATTTTATTTTATGTCTTAAAGTTAATATTGAAGGTACTCTGACAAGTGAAAAATCCGGAAAACGAATCTCACATATAACCTTTACCACAATGTTCCTTTCAAGAGTGCTGTGGTATTTCAAAAATGTAGTCTGTATTATAGGAAAATCATGAAAGCTCCCTAACATAAAATAAAACTATGGTCCTACTACCTCAGCTGAATTAATTTTCTTTAAGACATAAAATTATTATTATTAGAGGATTCTCCTGGTTTGAATTGATACCATATTTGAAAATCTCTCATGAGCTTCTCCTAACTTGCTGGGGACGTGAGTAGATCTTTAGTCTAGCAAGCAAGAAACCCCGGATTCAAATCCCCAACATCAAACCAGAAAGGCTACACCTCTCCCGTCAGAGACCGACTTTACATTTTTCACCCTTTATAGTGTAAGCTCCTACACTGAAAGTTAGTTTTACATTTAAAAATTATGACATATTTAAAAATCTCCCTCAGACATGTTTCTCCTCCTATCAATTCTCCAGGGCAGTCAGCCGAAGAGCTGCCCTCTCCGACCACTCCGCTACTTCATCCTATGTCACATTCTATTTACTTTGTGAAGCCTCCTCCTCCACAGAATCGACCCTCCCCTCGCCATTGCTAGTTCGCCTCAGTTCTGTAGATCAAACAGGAGTGCCCAGAAAGGATACCCTGAACCTCTTACACCTGTTAGGTGCCCCCATTTGCTCTCCTTAGTTATTTGAGAATAAAGTACTTTGTGCTTAACTTTTGATCTACACATGAATTGCATCCTTAGTGGAACTACACTACAGTCCAGAATGGCAGAGCTCAACACCAGTAACTGTCACATCGTAGGCACTTTAAATAATGCGGTAAGGAACAAAGGAAGGAAGCATTATTGTGGCCATAAAAAAACCCTGGGAAACACAGACTGGAAGAAAACAGCCTCTCCTTTGGACCGTGTACAAAAAGACGCAGCAGCCAGACTCCAGGACAAGAGACGACACCGTGACATTGGGCAAGGTGCTCCGTCTTTCTACGATTTCTCCTTCCCACATTTAAAACCGCCTCTAAGAGCCGACGGTCGGAGAGCCTGGCCTGCGTGTAAAGGCGTGGGGAGTGGGGTCTTGAAGACCGGCGAGGCCAGCAGGTCTGAATCCCTTACCGGACAGCTCCGGACCGAGCCGCGGGCAGCACACTCACACCCGCCGAGACCTCCCAGTTTCCAGAGGAGAGAGGTAGGCATGAGAAAAGGTGAGGACGTAGAAACGTCGGGATTCTACGGAGCATCGCGTAAAAACAAACTCAAGCAGGAGCACAAGCAGAAACACAAACTCAAGCAAGAGCACA
This sequence comes from Cricetomys ansorgei, assembly GCA_026225945.1. Taxonomy (NCBI): domain Eukaryota; kingdom Metazoa; phylum Chordata; class Mammalia; order Rodentia; family Nesomyidae; genus Cricetomys; species Cricetomys ansorgei. Next base: position 63,176,758 of record JAMJFZ010000107.1, read on the forward strand.
ACCGGAAGAGCGCGTGCATCGCCAAAAAAATCCCCCGAGATGTTTTCCGCCTACACAGTTCATCACCTTTAGGATTCCGGCAGGCAACAAAGGCCAATAAACTGTGTTCCAACTTTTGGCTGACTTCATCGCGCTGTTTCCTCAGGCTCTGAGTCTGGTGTCTGGGTAGAGCCCACATCAAGGTTCCATAAGGGTACAGGTCGGAAAGCGTGAATACGATGATCATTGAACAGAAACTGATTGGGACAATAGAGAACTGACCGTACTGCGTGTCCCGCCCTCCCATGAGGGAGCCCACAGATTTGCAAGATAAGCGAGGTGATTTTATTTGGAGCCAAGAGAAAGTGCAAATTAAAGAGGGATATACTGTCAAGATTGACATGAGTGAAGACACTAAAACACGATCGTTGTTGGAGCCTTTTTATGGGACTGTGCATGATGCGAACTGGAAAGAAGCCACGTCTGCAGAGACGGATTGATTAGAATTTCAGTGCTGTGGAGAGATTGGAATGTTGCATGTCCAGAGATTAATTTAATTACCTTATCTTGGGCTAGTTCTATTCCCTCAGAATAACCATCTGTTTCCCACCTCTGTGTTGAAACTAACTTTTTTTGGAATCAACTTAGCAGACCACTAGCTTGCACCAACCCCAAGGCTCAGATAGCATCTCGAGCCTATAGAAAATCTTCTCCCATCTCGCTGTACCGCCCTCTCTGATAGACCCACCAACATATTTTAACCTTGTCTTGATTTGTAATGTTCTTTGTTTTGTAAAACTATGAAAACTTAATGAAACTGCTTCCATGTTGGAACATGGAATTTGGGTTAACCTAGATCTGTGTTCCTGAGCCATGGTCACTCAAAAAATGGCTCCAGAATAAACTCTTATTCCATTTAAGATGAGAGGTTGCTTTTTTTTTTTTTTTTTTTTTTAACGTGGACAATTTTGGCACACAACATGGGGATCCTGAGACAGATCCACTTTTCAGTGGACGAATTACCTGAATGGAGGCCAAGTACCTGCTTGGACCCATTGAGTCCAGACCGTCTGGTGTTATTTCCTCAGGGATTTCCTGGGGAACATCTTCATAAAACTTGATATTCTAAAGAGACACTCGTATCTTTCAATCTGACTATCAGACTGTTGAAAGAATGAACCCTAAGGATATGGCATTTCCCTAGGAATCTCATGCCGGGACATGGAATGGGTGCCAGCCAGAGGAGTAACTTGTCTCCCTAAAAGGGATTTCAAACTGTTCTAACAACTTGTCAAACCACTTACAAGATGAAATTAAAACTCAGATAATGTTGAACCAATGGTGGGTGTCACTGCACCTTGAGAAAGACCACTTGGATGTTCACATTTTTGGCCTTGTATTTAAACTGTGATCTTATGGCCCTAAAGGTAGACTTGAGAGGCTTGCTGGATCTCTGTCTTCCCTTCCCAGTGTGAACACACTAAGTCAATCTTTTTTTCTGCTTTCTACTTTCAGTTTGGTTCTCTTAATAGGCTTGTTGTGAAAGGGTGGCCAGACCAGACTTGGTGCAACTGTGGCACTCAAGTTACCTGTTAGGAAATAGTCTGGCAAAAGAGAGCGAGAGATCGGGAGAGCGAGAGAGCGAGAGAGCGAGAGAGTGAGAGAGCGAGAGAGTGAGAGAGCGAGAGAGAGAGGAAGAAGAACAGGAGGAGGAGAGGGGAAGGGGGAAAGGGAGTGAGAGGAGAGAGAGAAGGAAAACAAACCACACCTCCCTCAACCATTTAAAGGGAAAGGGGCAGTCGGACAGACAGAGGAGAGATATTACCACCTTACGCTTATATGGCAAATGTCACTGTTTGATATTTGTGTTATGAAGCATTCCTAACATCTGAAAGAAATAAAGAAACTTTCTACCTTTCCCTCCCTCAACTGGGTGCACTTAATTTCATGTAATCATGTCATGTGTCTATGATAAAATTAGTTTTAATATTTTTGGTTGTTCTCATATGCTTTTTAAAACAAGCTGTGGCCACTTTGGTTCCCTTTTTAAATTAATTTTTGTTATGTGCTAAAATTACTTTTGGCATGCCCTATTAAAAGGCACATGCAGGTTAAAATTTAAATATTGTAAGCATATATTAAGCCCTGATAAATGCTTACTGTTTATGAATTTGAGTACTCTAAACATCTTAAAACCTATTAAAATGACATCGTTGGGAATACCAAATGTTTCAACAAATATCCCACTGAACTGGAAGCTCAAACTTGCCCCTGGACATTTTGAACTTCTGATGTCCTTAAGCCAACAGGCCAGGAAAGGAATAACAGTGTTAGAGGTAACTGATGGAGATTGCCAAAGGGACATCGGGTTGCTTCTCCACAGTGAAGGTAGGAAAGACTATGTCTTGTGCATCTCTTGGTGCTACCATGTCCTGTGATTAAAGTCAATGGGAAACTTCCTTCTACAAATGTTTCCTGAGGGCCACAGTGTGCCAGCTACTGTTTTAGATGAGTGATGTTTAATAGAATTTATGGAGATAATGAAATTGTTCTGTGTGTGTCCTGCTCACAAGCAAGCTGCTATTGAGCTCTTGAAATATGACCAGTGCAAGAGAGTCTGAATTTTAAGATTCACTTCATTAAATGGAAATTAAGTAGTTAAACATAATTAAGAGCTACCAAAAAGTAGAGAAACATCAGTTAAAGCATTAAATCCTTGCTCTTGTTGGCCTGCAACTGCAAATGGGCTGGTGATGAAGTAGTGGTATCAACAAGAAACAAATGAGGAAATGAATAAATATATAGCATGATTAGTGCAATAGGAAATATACATGCAGAGTAGATAGCTGGGAGACGTACAATGTTTTAAAATAGGCTGTCAGAGGGCTGGAGAGATGGCTCAGTGGTTAAAAGCACTGGCTTCCAGAGAACCAGGGTTTGATTCTCTGAACCTACAACTCTTTGTAGCTCCAGCTCCTGGGGCTCCAGTGCCCTCTTCTGGCAGTCCTGGAAACTGCATACACTGCATGTGACCCACAGGCAGACACACAACCCACTTCTTCAGAATTCTAACCTAGACCAAAGACTGGCTGCTCTCTGGGACTTCTCTGTGTTCCCAGCACCAGATTGGGACTGCTGACGCATTCAGCCTTGTGGATTAAACAACTACTAGATTATAGCTTTTCCCACCAGGAGACAGCCATTGCTGGACCAGTCCGCAGCCTATAAGCCACTCTAATAAATGTCAGTTTTGTTTCTCTAGAGAATGGACAAATACACCCAACAGTCTCGTACAGGTTTTGTTATTAAATAAAAAAATGCGAGTTTTTTAAATTAAATAACGAAATATATACATATATTAAATAACTAATATATACAACCTACCTGGGTATACAAGCCCTCCTGCTTTGCTTGTATTATCTACTTCGTAGAAGGGAATTTTCCACAAAAGATATAATCTTCATGTCTCCACTACTGTAATAAAAATACATGAGAACAGGGAAAAGTTTAAGAGCTGTAGGCTTGGGACAGCAGAGTGATGGCTTGCCATGGCTAATAGTGCCAAACTAGGAACTGCTGTTCCTGAGTATTAGGGTGAAGATACAGATAAAGCCCCAACCTGATGACTGCTGACCCTTGGCAGCTCAGGTTGAACTGCAGTTTCCCTGCAGTCTCCTGATTGAATGGGTGGATCCGATGTTCTGGGATGTAAAGATAAACAATGAAGAAACCAAAGGAGAAAGTAGATTCCTATGGTAGTATCACAACCATTTCTAATTCAACAGACTCTATTACAAGTAAAAATTTCATCTAACTGTGGTCTTTATGAATAATCCTTTTTTTTTTTTAGAATATACAAATCTGCTTGTAATAAGAAGGCAGACCCTTCTGTCTCATCTCCCCATACACTTGGATGACAGGTGTGTGTCATCACACCAGCCCAGCTTGGCAATATTTTATTTAGTGATAAAGATTTCTGCTCAGTCTGTTTCTCAAACAGCACTTATTAACATATTCCAAACAGTCTTGATGTTAAATCGGAACATCACCATAGCATGTGGATGTGGCTCAATGAACAGTAATCGAAATCTGACCCAGACGCGGCTGGCCCTTCTTACTTCTAGATATTTTTTCATATACAAAAGGATTATACCTCAGCTTGGGGATTATGTTACCTGTAGCCAAATTTGTTCTAAAATATATGAGGGGAGAAAATGTTTTTCAGTTATGGCATACTGTCTCCTATTATTATGACTCACAAATTGTGAGCATTCATGAGCATCCTCCACAATTATTTTGATATGATATCTTGTCCTTTAAAAATATAAAAGTTTAAGGCCCATACAATATACATGTGATCTGACTTTCCTTCCTTCATTTCTTCAATACCATAAAAAATTTCCAGAGAAAAGACACATGAAAGGCACTGTCCCCTTTAAAATATTGTTCTAACAACTACTTCACTATTGAAAATTTCCCTCTTTATTTCACACAGTTTCTTAGAAATCCAATTCCATGTTTGTTCGTTTTTTTGTTTTTGTTTTTTTTTTCAATTTCAAATGTTGGTTGTACTGATTCCAAAAAAGACTCGCGGGAATTTTCAACAAGAGTTATATTAGTAGTCAAGAATGCGGGGTGGGTATTGTCACTGCGTGATTAAAGCACCGTTTTCTCTTCCCTCATCTACCAAATGCACATTTGAATCCACGATGTTCTGTGCTTGTGGTTTGTTTGCAACTCCACTTACCACACCTTGTTGATTTTTTCCCCTGTGATGTCATTAACCTGAACGTTGTGAAATACTGGTGCTCTGACAAAGGCTTGGCTCCTGTGGTCAATCCATCTGTCCTCTCGCCTGCGTCAGACCTGCTTCCATCACAGGTCAGCCACACTGATCTCTTACACAACCCCAAGCATAATCAGCAACTACCTGGAGCAGAGAGGCCAGTGAGTGACTGTTTGTTCATCTGGAATTCAGCTCTGAAATACATTCTGTAGTTTCGTGAGGGCAGCATTCCATGCCTATACCATGATGTTTTAAAGGGGAAAGAAGTGATTTAGCAGTTAAGGGAGCACTTGTTACTCTTGGAGAGAACCCAGCATGTGGATAAAGCAGCCTATACCCACCCTGTAACTCTAGTTTCAGGGAACACAACTCTCCCCTCCAGCCTCCCCAGGCACCAGCATGCATGTGTTCATACATATGCATAAAATTAAAAATCAAATACATCTTAAAAAAAAAAAAGAAGCTCTGAGATTCCTGGGGACTCACTGAACAGGGTTGCATGGGTACTTTAGTTGGTGGGAATCAGTAGCTCTCCAATCAGTTCTTTCAGCTCGAAGGGATGTTAAGTATCAATATATTTATTTCTCATTTCCTAGAATAAGGATACTAGGAAAGAACGGAAGGAGGGAGGGACTTTAAGCTATTCCAGGAAATGGTTCCTGCAGCCCCCTCCCTAACTTTGGAAAGGAAGCCTTACCAGAGGTGGAACTTCACAGAATTGAGAGGACCTCTGGACAGGGCTGACCTCCTCATGCCTCTATTTCTTTGAGAGCCTCAATTGCACCAGCTATTGTGTCGTGCACAGGGATCCATTGTGCAAACCAACCAGAGGACAGATGGACGAGCATTTGTACGGAAAAGATAACTTCATAGATTAGAGGTCTAAATTCTTGTAATCAAAATCTCAGTTATTTCTTAGTTGCAGAATACACTGAAGCTGAAAGTTGTCAAGAAGATACTGTAGAAAGGAGAGACACAGAAGGTGTGGTTTGGGGTTGGGAACAGAGCTGGGAGAACAGGAGAGGCAGGAACTCAGTTAGGACCAGATAAGGCATTAGCTCGGGACTAGGAGCTCATCAAGTTTGCCAAGTAGCCATCTGGAGTAGCAGCCACCACATGGGGGCTCCAGCAGGTCATCGATGGAGCAAAGAGACTACGAAAGTACTTACACAGCTATCCTGTGGCTGAGTGCTGTTTTGTTTTTTCTTTTAAAGAATAAGCAACTTACTAAAGGTCACACAGGGACTATGACAACACATCCAGCCTCCAAGCCCTGTGTTCAATTAATTGGTAACCAAAGGTCCAGGTCTGTCCTTAATTAGCTTAATTAGGCTTTCCTTAAGATTTGAGTCTGCGAAGCGACAGGGCCAGGCGGGGTCGCAGAGCTGCTGGAGATTCTAGCTTGTGTGGCTATGTGTCACTAACTCCTTGACTTGTTTCTGTAGTTAATGTGTGATCCCAAGCTCTAGTTCTACAGGGCTGACGCTGACCAGTGCCCTACTTACTGGGTTCTCTGACACCACAATAGCATACACGAAGGCCAGGAAGAGCTAACCCTGTGCTGCACCACCAACCATGTTTACTCAGGGTAAGGCAAGGGGCTCAGGAGTTGAAAGTTAGCTCGGGCAACAAAATGAGATGCTATAAAAAAAAAAAAAAAAGAAAGAAAGAGAAAAGAAAGGAAGAAAAAGAAAGAAAGAAAAAAAAAAAAAGAAGAGCCCACAATGGTCGTAAAGAGGCTGAATGAAGCCCATCAGGTGGCATGCAGAGCTCACTTGGTCCTCCTACTAAGAAAACCAGGAATGTTAATCACACAGGGGTGTCTCCTCAGTAGGGAAGATAAAACCAAATACCTGCATTCCACCCAGAGAGCTGAGAGGGGCGGTTGTTAATGACCTGGTGACCATTTTTCTATCTGTAGGGACAGACCTCACCCTAATTCCTCAGAATGATGATTCCGGCCTCTTCTGTCTCTAGATCATTATCTTTAGGACCCAGTTAATTGAACCTGACCTTAGGAGAGATGTTACATGCACTTTATGGCCTGGTGACCTCTATGCAATCTCAACCAGAGACCACATTAGATTCTAGGCCTTTTAGCTATAGAACCCACCCTCATGGTCACATGCACTTTGTAAAGGAGTTTCTATGTAGTTACACCTTAAGCTTTACTGTGCACCTGGAATGGAATGATTATTGCCTGGAAACCTGGTATGTGAATTATTGTTGTCTGGAGACCTTTCCAAATTCTTTTGTATTTAAATATGCCTACAATAAACAGCCTGGCACTGAGACTCCCTAGAAGTCTTGATTCAGGTTGATGAAGTTGACAGTTAACAAAGTTAATCTGAACCCGGTTTTCATTCTTACCTCCTCCTGTCCCGAGGTTCTGCTTTCCTGTCTGACCCCCTGCAGAGACTCCCCCAGGAGCCACTTGTCACATGAAGTAACTGGCTGAAGCTCAAGAATCTTCCAATGAGCAGGGCTAGAGCTATAGATAATCTTAACACTCTTATGAACCGTAGTTTCCTTAAGTATTTTCAGCTTCTCTTGTTATTTTTATAAAGATTTATTTGATCATTATTATTGGTGTGTTGTGTGTGTGTGAGTGTGTACTCACAAGTACATGAAGATGCCTGCAGAATTTAGAAGGGGAAGTTTGATCCACCAGAGCTGGACTTGTAAATCACCAGATATTGGTGCTGGGAACTGAACCCTAGTCCTCTAGAAGAGCAGTTTCATTGGGTTCCTGTAATAAAATACTCTGATAAACAGCAACTTGGGGAGGTTTACTTGGCATACACTTTCAGGTTGAGAGATGTCAAGACAGGAACCCAAGTCAGGAGCCGCTGAGGAATACAGATTACTGACTCCCTCTCTAGGTTGACCCCGGCTCAATGCTTAGCTAGTTTTTTTAATACAATCCAGGACCACCTGCCGAAAGATAGCACCCACAGTGGCTGGGTCTTCCTACAGTTACCAGTCAAGACATTCCTGCACAGACACGTCCTCAGACCAAATGGATGTAGGCAATTCTTTACTGGGGTTCTTCTCTCATGATTCTGAGTCAGGTTTATAGCAGAAAGTGTTCTTCACCTCTGAACCATCATCCCCCCCATCACTTTCAGCTTCTAAATAAAGTCTCCGGTAGCCACAAAATTAGAGAAAGCCTTACAGCAGCAGTTTACATGGGTGTAACATTTCCAGAATGTTCCTGGAGACGGATTTCCTTGGGGGAGAAAGACTGAAATTTAAAGCAAGAAAACTGAACAAATTCTGATGGGCTGGGGATGGAGCTTAGTTGGTAGAGAGCTTGCCTAATGCAGGAGGCCCTGGGTTCAATTCCAATCACCTCATAAAACCAAGCCTGGTTGTACACACCTGCAATCCCTACACTTGGAAGCCGGAGGTTCAAAGATCAGGAAGTTCATGGCCCTTAGGCACATGACAAGATAAGCCTGGGCTTTAGAGACCCTGTCTTTAAACAAATAAATAGATAATTTAAAAAGCTGGCGATAAGTGAATCTATATTTCACCACTACCATTCTAGTGCTTTTCATTCACCGTTAGAAGCCACAGCCTCCGGGGCTGGAGAACTCCAAGAGTCCTCAAGGTGAGTCCTCCCGGGGGTTGTCAGCAGCCCAAGGGCCTGCCCAGCCTGGAAGCCAGCCAGCAGGGAGCGTAGACTTCCGCTTCCTCCGCCCAGCCACAGGAGGGAGGGGCGGAGGGGCTTCGAACGGGTAGGGCCTCTGGGGGGGTGGGGCTTCTGGAAGGAGTGGCCTCTTGAGGGCGGGGCCTCGGGGGGGCCTGGAGCCCTCGGGAGGGCGGGGCCTCGTGGGCTCCAGCCCACGGGTGGGCGGGGCCTCCGGGCCTCCGGACAGAGTGTCAGTGGGGAGGAGGGCGGAGGGGCCTCGGAGGAAGGGCCGGTGGGCTGGACCCACACAGCGATCTTAAAGGGTGTTCGGGGCCGCGGCCCCAATGCGAGAGTAGCGGATCGCGAGCGGGACCCAGCCTGGCGCAGCGGTGAGGCGGCCGGAGCGGGAGGGCGCGGGCGGCCGCGCTAGGGAATGTGGGCTGACAGTCCCCGCCCTGCTGCACACGTGCTGCGGCGCCCGCGCGGGCCGGGCTTGCGGCGGGAGTCCGGCGGGGGTGGGATCCGGGTCAGGCCGGGTGACGGGCTCCGCAGCCGTGGCAGTGGTTGGCACCCGGTGCCCGGCGCTCGGCCGAAGGATCTCGATGGTGGTGGCATGCGGCCTTGCGCCGCCCAGCTGCAGCCTGAGACCGAAGCCTCACCTGGTTAGAACGCCGGGAGCCCGCGGTAGTGCTGTCCTTGCTTCTGCGACTGCTGGGGTAGTTTGGAGGAAGGGGATTCGGGTTTTCTACCCCAGTGGTACAGCAAGCTCCTAAGTCAGTTTAAATCCGTACGGCAGCCTTGATTTGTGCAGGTCCTTCATTATCTCCAAGACAGTTCATATTCAGTTCTTTCTGCATACTTTCTGGGTTCACTTGTTCGTACCATTTGTTATTCTATAATTTGACAGATATCCTGAGGATGAGACTAAGTGGTAGAGCGCTTGGCTGGTTCGCAGGAAGTCAGGTTTAATCCCCAACATTTTTACATATAATGTTATTGAAATTATAATTAACATCATTTCTAACCTTTTCTACTTCTAACTCCATCCATGTAACTCTCTCTCTCAAATTCATGGTCTCTTTTTCTTTGTTATTACACACACACACACACACACACACACACACATGTCCATATAATGTATGTGGTGGATAACCAACTGGGCAAGACTATTTTTGCCCCAGCATCCCGTAGTTGCCTGTGGTTCTTTGTCCAGGGTTGAGATGCCCACCCATGTTGGTGTGTCTATTGGTATCATCCATTTGTAGGTCTTTGTTAGGCTTCTATGCTAAAGATACTGGATGGCATAGTCTTTCTGACATTTTAGTAGACTCAAACTCACAGCAGACTTTCTGTTCCTTTGCCTCAGGGGTGAGGGTGGGTGGATGGGGGTTAAAGTTTAATTCTACAGTACTATCCCTAGGATTTGAAGTGTTTACATTTGGCTTATGTAAAGGGGTTGAAATCACAGTGACAGCACAGTTAGATATGCTTTTCTGTTCTTTCCAAGTTAGTAAAGAATCATTCACGTGAAAAGAAATGAACACATTGAAGTTTATGAACACATTGAAGCCGCTTTGAATGTTCCCTGTGCAGCTTGTCTCATACTTTCCCTGCAAAATTGTCGGCCTAGGTGTTTCTGTAAAACCAGGGTCTTTTTGTTGTTAAAAAGAAATACCTTCTTTTTTTAAAGAAAGGAAGATTCTTGGAATATGGTCACTGACAAAGCATTTTTAAAATTCTTGGCTGCTGCCATAATATTCCTGACTTTCAGGGTGGCATTGGCATTTGAAAGAACCCTGACCTTCATTTCTGATCTAACACACCAACCTCCTCAGTGTGATGAGCAATGAAACTGTCCTCTGTGAATGTGAATCAAGTCTATGTTTTGAGAATGTACAGAATACTTTGAATGATTAGTTGATCTTGTATGTTAAGGAATCCTCCCTATTTCCTAGTTAACCTTAAAGTTCACATCTCAGCATGTTGGCTTTTTGTCTGAAGGTAGAGAAAGACTTTGGTTTCCCCAAACTCTAGCCTTCAACACGAACTTCAAGATTTGCTGTAGAGGACCATGGCGGTTTGACTATCTGAGACATACCCCTGGGATTCTGATCAAGCAGATCAGAACCCATTAGTCCAGATGATGCATATTCTCAGCCTTACCTGGGAGCTTGGGCTGTGAGAATCTCTGGTCCCACTCGAGACCTGTTGAATCAGGATCTGAGTTACACATTTACTGCTGAGCCATGATGGAGTGGTGACAGGAGTAGGGTCAGGGCTCTACACGGGCCTTGTATTGTTGACGACTGCCTTTTAAGATACTATTTCTATAATCCACCATGTACTTAGTGGAGCTCCTGGGCTGTGGCTCTCGCAGTGTGTCTGAACTTAACGCCTGAGACTGGTAGACTGGACTTTCACCTTAGGCCTCTGAAACACTAGTCTGGTGTGTTCTGGGCCATCTGCGATTGATTCCTTATTTGTTTTTTGTTGTCGAGGTTTTCATAAAGATCAATCGAAGTGATCGGTCAATGTCTGGTATGGGAAGGTTTTTGGCGTGTGAGCTTTTTAAGGGGAAGTGGATCACTTGGCTGTGTGGATACATTAAGCCTCCTTAGGAACCCGTTCTCCCACTCCCAGAAATTAAGATTCAGTACCTTAGCAGGCTCAGAGAATGGGGGACTGTGGAGGCTGGGCTAACGGTGAACTTTTACCTCTTCCCAGGGATATGTGGTATACATCCTACGCTCTAGAGAATTGCCTTCCAAGAACCCAGTGGCACCATGAAGTCCAATCCTGCTATCCAAGCTGCCATTGACCTCACGGCAGGTGCCGCAGGTAATCCTAAGGAAAAAATCCTTCCTTCTGTATTCCTGAAGAAGTTCCTCAGAGTGGTTTGTAAATATAACCTTTGTTACCCCATAAGTAATATACATTAACTTAGAACGAATCAATTTAATAGAAATGTGATACTGTTCAGAGCATGGCAGCAAGTAGTGCGTAATTATATTAAAGCTTTACTGGTCAGAGTGAAGCATTGTTGGAGAACTTCTCAGTTCCAAAATGAACTCACCTGACCACCATCACATGCTAGGATATGTGTGTGGCAGCGGATCACCCCAGGCGTGGCAGAGTTCTGATCTTTTTTGTAGTACAGAAGGCCAGGTACTGTTCTTTTCCGTTTTTAAGACTTGTTTTTATTTTTATTTGTGTGTGTGTGTGTCTGCCACATGTGAGCAGGTGCCCGGGGTGGCTGGAAGAGGGTATTGGATCCCCTGGAGCTGGAGCCATAGGCGCTTGTGGATGCTGGGAACCAGTGTTGGTCTCTGTAGAAGCTGTGAGTTCTCGTAACTGCCAAGCCTTCCCTCCAGCTCCCCTGTTCTAAGAAACAGGACTGATATTCCACAGTGTCTGCTAGTGTGAAAGGAATGAGGGTGCAGAATCTGTTGAGAGCAGGCAGTTGAGGCTGACCTCAGTCCTGAGCCTAAGGCAGACTGGGCAGGTGACTTGAGGCCACTGTAGAAAGACACCTTTAAATGCAGGCATCAGGAGAAGTTTAGCCTGGGGCAAAAAAACTTGATGTCTGTGACAGTTGTTCTGTTTTCAGAGTTCTGTGTCATCTTAGGGTCAAAGGCATGCTGGGAGGCACATGTTTTCCAAGTGAACTTTTGGTCTCCCCTAGCACCCCAATATCAATTGCTATAACTGGGGAGACCAGAGCACCATGTTGCTCGATGTTCTCTTACCCAGTACGACCTCTTGGGTTAACAGATCAAGTGTGGTCAGGGTGCTACCATCTCTCACTCTGTCCTTTGTCCAGTTGTAAAAAAAAAAATCTTTGTACAGAGAACAGCTCCACCCCCACCCCACTTCCATATTAACCGCCCCCCACCCCTGCCATGAAACAAAGGTCAGCCAAAGTTGGCTCAGGAGGAAGGCTGATAAGGATCCCTGGCTAAGGGCACCTCTCTAGGGTAGAGGAGTGTTCCAGTCTGATGAGCAGTCCCAACAGCTAGCAAGGCTGTATCCCAATGTATTATTAATCACGGTGGGTCTTCAGGTCAATCTCCCTACTCTGGGGACCCATTCCCTCCCCTTGGTCCTCATGCTGTGCTGTGAAGGATGCTGACAGTAAATGACAAAGCCATCTGCTAGCTCTGGCCAGTACTAGAGAGCACTGTGGGTACAGGTCTTGCCCCTGCGAGGGAGAAGGTACATAGTCTCTCGAGAGAGTCTCAACTCTGGACATTCTATGCTCTTCAGTCTGTCTAAGAACAAGGCTTTGTTGTAATAATTTTATAAAAGCTGACCTCTTTCTGTTTTTGTGCATTAAGATATTTGAGTACCACACTTACAGGTTATAGTTTTAATGTAAATTGCAGCAAACACTTTTGGAAGCCTCGTAGAGAAGAAAGTTGCCTGTGGGCTTTTCTTTTTCAAAAAGCTTTTTCAAAAAGATTAAGGTGCCTGTATAGTGACACTAAAGGGCTCTGCTGCCTGTGGTTCGGGATCTCTCCCTGGGCTTGGTAGCATAAGGTTGCCTCCTAAACATCTGGATTTTGTGATCTCTGAGCACAAGTTTCTTGTCAGGGTTAGGGGCTTTGTTTGGGGGCTGGTCAGAGGAGAGGTGCTCATTAGTGACATAAGACTCTGCATTCTATTGTGAGGTACTTGGAATGCAATCAGGAAGGAGCAGTCTCACTTTTGAGGGTCTCAAAGTCTGGTTGGTGTAGCAGGCCTTAAAGAGCTATGGGTACCAGTGTTTGTTGATATGCAGAAAAACTCCCAGATCCTGGCTCCTTGTTTTCGTTTTCATCTTTGTTTTAGTGTGCCCAGAAGAGCAGCAGCCTTTCCCTGAGGTGAGAGGTAGTTTGGAGTCTTTGCTACCCTGACTGTCTGGCCTGGCAAATTCCTAGGGCTTGGGATTTTTCCACTTGAGCAGAGAACCTCTGGTGTTCCATGACCACCTATCATCGGTGTAAGCGATTTAACTGTAAGCACAGAGTCAGCTGTGGTCAAGGGTCGTGATGGGGTGTAAATGTAAATATATTCTTTCTGTCTCCTTTTGATTTTAAGCAAAGCTGCTCCCACCAGACAGGTTTCCCAACCAGCTCATTTGTGTTAAAGTGCTAAGAATTGTCTTTGGTCCTGTTCGCACTGGCTGCAGGAGGGCTTCTGGGAAAGGATCCCTGGGCAGCTAGCGTGAGATTTAAAGCAGGGTTAGATCATTGAGTAGTTACTAAAACAAGGCAGCGTGGGTCACGAAAGTTGAATCTTGAAGTCCGGGTAGAGCTTTGAGCTAGTTAGCATATCTCCCACGTTAGGAAAAGCAGTGCTCTGGCAGTTCCTGCTGTGTGCCTTGTGAACGGGCACACTGGCGGGGAAGGAAGAATCATACAGCCTCACGGTTTATCTTCCCTGTCAAAATGACAAGTACCTCAAAAGCCATTCTGAAGGGCTATCTTAAAATGTCGTGCTTCCCAGTCCCGTAAAGCGATACTGCTGCTGACTGCGGCATTTGGGGTTCACCTGTGTGTCCTGCTGTGTCCCTGATAAATGACCTCAGAGCCTTGTGTGCTATGTGTGTATTGAAAACGGACAGTCTGTGCATAGCTCTGTTGGGCAGACTCTTTGTTGCTGTGATAGGGTATCTAAAGAAATCAGCATAAGGGAGGGAGGATTGACTGTGGCCCACACTTTCAGAGGCTTGATTCTATCATGGTGGGAGGGGGTAGCAGACCAGAAAGCACATGTATGGAAAGAGAAGGGGGGGCTCTGCTCTTTTTTTCTTTCCTCTTTCCATTTTTATTACATCTGGACCCCAGTCTATAGTGCTTTAGGGTGGGTCTTTGTCCCTCAGTTAATGCTCTCTGGAAATTCACAGGCGCACCAGAGGTCTGCTTCATTAGTTTCTTAGATGCTTTTCAAGGCAGTAAGGCTGACAAAATTATCCGCCACACTGACTGTTAGTTAAATGTTGCGTATGATCTGCTCTTGGTGTTTCTCCTGAAGAGGATGTGAAGGGAGTTGGCTGTGATGTCCTCTAAAGAAGACAGAAGCCCTTCTCATTTGTCCTTCAAGGAGAAGAGAATGAGCCGAAATACAACTTCTACGCAGGTGGAGAAACCCTGCAGTGTTCTCAGCATCACTGAGTTACAAATCTGAGAATGGCTTGGCCCTGTGCTTGCTGGCTGGGGCTGGGGGTAGGCACTGGGTGGAATTCTGTGGTGGAAGTTACTGGGTTTCAGCTCCACTTTCCTGAGGGGATGCAGTTGCTGCTTCACTGTGTTCTTAACGTTCATTAGCTTCCTACCGTCTAGAACCAGACACAGACCCATCGTGGGTATGCAGCAAATACGTGTTGTAGCTGCTGTCAGCACATTCAGGCGGAGTGAGTGAACACGCACACTCTGTAGTTCGGATATTAGTGCGCTAAACTGGAAGCTTTATTCAGTTTATCAAAAATGTGCACTCTGGAAGTCCTAATAGTCACCTATTCTTTTGGAATAATTAAATTATTTGGCTATGTTTGGGATCACATAACCTAGACCAGCAGTATGTAGGAGAAAACAGTTCTGATGATAGGAAAATCATCTTAAATTGTTGTTTTGCTTTCTTCTAAGTAGCCCAGGCTAGCCCGGAACTTTCAGTCTTCCTGCTTCCTCCTCCTGGGATTACTGGGATTACAGACATACACCACCCCCATCTTAGTAAATTATATTTCAATAATTTAGAATTGTGGATAATCAGGTGAAACTATACTGTTACTCTCCTGGAGGAAGCAGACAATAGCAAGCAAATCACAGAAAGCATTTGATTGTTCAGTAGAGCAGGTCACCCTCAGGTCATCTTTGGAAGTAACACCTTGTCTGACAGTGTCATCAAATCATCCTTAGGGCCTCCATCTCTACTTCCCAGTGGAAGAACTATGTCTAATATCTGAGTTTTAAGAATGTGCTTCTTAAATGTTTTGTGTAAGCTTCCATTTTGATGGTGCTTTAGTGGCCTCATCACACAGCTGCACTGTTTCCAGACCTAAGCAGGGGTGTCTGAAGTGTGGGGCCTTTCAGGCCTCAGTAGGAAGGTAAATATTAACCAACAGCCTGTCCCAAGACTCTGGTCCCAGGCCAGGGTCTACAGATGTCATTGGGCAATCACAGTTTGTTCTTATCCGTACGCTCAGAATTCTAACTGAAGTAATCTAATGCAATTCAGACTTGGTACATTCGATATTCCTATAGTGTAAAAACAAACATGAGGCCGACGTCGGTCCATTTATACTAAGCGAGGGTAATTGTAGTCTCTTCCCTGAGTACAAATCATTAATTGATAGAGTTAAAATTACAGTGCTTTTTTCTTTTCAGGGTCAGCTGTTTTGCCCTCAAGAGATTAATTAGGCAGGCTCCTTGTTTCCCTTACCTGGCACTTGGCACTGATGTTTTTGTAATAGTTGCCATACCATAGGGCATCAGACAAGACGGAATGCTAGTCTCTACCACCGTGCCCACTGTCCTGTCTGCATGGCTTCTCTCTCATCTCTGTAGTGGCTGCTGTTTAGTAACACTTGTGTACCAGGTGTGTGCTAAGCCCAGTTCATGTTAACCTCATGCTAACATTATGAAATGGCATAGATCAGTGGTTCTTAACCTGTGGGTTGTGATACCTTTGAGGGTTGAATGACCCTTTCACAGGGGTCACCTAAGACCTTCCTGCATATCAGATATTTACATTTCGGTTCATAACAGTAGCAACATTACAGTTACGAAGTAGCAACGAAAGTAATTTTATGGTTGGGGGTCACAGCATTAAGATGGTCGAGAACCACTGGCGTGGATGAAGAACAGAGGCCCAGAGGTATATGCCCTGTCTGGGAAGCTAGTAAAACTAGTTTCCAGCCCATCTCTCTCCACTACATGGCCTAGCCCCTAAACATAGGCCAAATCTTTGTTCTTGGGGCTTGGTATGTAGAAACCAAACATCTCCCCTGTGAGCCTGATTCTCTTCAGGAAGGTCCTCTGGTGCTGGCCACAGAGGCACCTGCCAGAAGTTGTTTACAGAACTTGGCTAGAGGATCTAGGGGAAAGGCAGTCATTAGGAACTAAAATACTGGTGAACGTGGACAACACGCCGCCGTCCTCCCTGTCCGTGGCCACAGACTCATTAAAGACTCCCGTCCTGCCTCTAGGGGGCACAGCATGTGTGCTGACTGGGCAGCCCTTCGACACCATGAAGGTGAAGATGCAGACGTTTCCAGACCTCTACCGGGGCCTCACCGACTGCTGCCTGAAGACCTACTCCCAGGTGGGCTTCCGCGGCTTCTACAAGGGCACCAGCCCTGCACTGATTGCCAATATTGCAGAGAACTCGGTGCTCTTCATGTGTTACGGCTTCTGCCAGCAGGTGGTCCGCAAAGTGGTTGGACTGGACAGGCAGGCAAAACTGAGGTGAGTCAGGCCACGCCACGCCGTTGTTTTTAAAATGAGTGAACACGTGATTTTAATGACATTTATAGGAGAGAGGTTTCCTTTTTAGGATGATTCTGATGTTCCACACTGTTATGGTGTAAACCAGAGAAGGCCAAATGCATTGTGTTAAGGGTCCACTGTGTGCTCTGGGCCCCGTGAGAAGATGCTTTTAAAGCTATAGAGCATGGAGTTTAAGCTATAGGTCCCCTCTCATCAGCAGAGAGCACTGAAAGAGGTTACCCGAGCGATGCTAGACAAGAAATTTGGAACTTAGGAAGCAAAGGATAGACCCTGTTTTCTTGGGCGGAGGCTTCCCTATACATCAGACTTCCATTTGTGCTTGCTCTTCCTTATGGTGTCTATCATTCAGAGACCAAACGGAATTTATATGCATAGTCGTCCTTCCTTCAACTGTTGATTTAAAATTACTATATTGGAGCAGGGGCTAAGGAAACAGCTCAGTCACTACAGTACTTGGGAGGCACTGGGTTAGACCCTTCCCACCCACATACAAAGCTAGACATGTTGTGTACTTGTAATTCCAATACTGGGAAGGCAGAGAGAGGATTTCTGGGGCCCCAGGTCCCCATGAGAGATCATTTCTCAAAAAAAAAGGTGTATAGCTCCTGACGAACCCATACACACACGCACCCCCTCATACATACATATACACACATAAAATTATTATATATATTCATACTTGCCAAGGGCAGACTTGTTGGCTATGTCAGTAGGAATTGGAACCTCTATTGCAGCCACAGGTTGTACATAACTAAGGTAGATTCCTTGTAGATGCAGGTGTGCTCTGGAGATATCTCCAAGAATCAGGTGTGTTGTTTTATAGGCATGAATTTGATCATGATGGGCAGAATTTGTGTTCAAAAACCGGGGACTGGATAAAATAGCCCAGGGAGACAGCGTAGGACAGAGGAGGGCTGAACTTGGTCCTCCAGCCCTCCACCTAAGAGAGGGCAGGAAGCAGAGTCAAAGGAGATAGAGCAGGGAACAAGCATGAGATATTGTCACCCCATGGGGGAGACCAGACAGAAGCAAAACAGGAGGCATCTGGCCCTCTCTAGCTGGAGGAGAGACATTTTACCTCAGGACATCTGGGTTTGTCTCCCTTAAGTACTTCAGTGGAGGACAACATAGGAGAGAAGCCAAAGAGATAGCAGGTACCCCAGTAAGGTTTGGTAGGAGACTCTTTGCTCCCCTCAGGGCAACATAGCCCTCTTTGGCTGTGGGACAGAGGTGGTGCTGGGAGCAAACTATTGGGGTTCTGGCCTGGTGTGTCCCTTCTTATTTCCCTTGCTTCTTTGATATGAACAGAGGCTGGTTTGAGCACATTGCTTTTCCTCCTTTGTGTTTTCTTTGAGACGTGGTCCTGCTGTTTAGTCTGGACTGGCCTGAAATCACCGTCAGCCTGCCTCAGCCTCCCATGTAGGGATGGTAGTTGTGCTTTACTGTGTTCAGTGCTTTTCTGGTGGTGGGCAGTAGGATACTTTACAGCTGTGTTTGTTTCTCCATACCTGTTCCAGAAGCCAGAGTTGGGGTCACCAAGAAAGGGTTGGTTGGAAAATTCCTCACTGTATGTCTTTGACATTGAGTACATTTATTTCACGTGATACCCACAGGGTTTAGCTTTACCATCCAAGTTCTTCAGTAAAGAACTCAGCCTGGTTAACTTGCCCTAACACAGCGCAAGGGTACTTCCTGAGCTCGGGGTCTCTTCCCTCTTCCCTCTTGGAGCAGCTTTGCTTATTACCTGCTGGGAGCACTGTAGTCGGCTGCTGGGAGCGCTGACTCTGGCATCTAGGTTGTGCCTTTATGGCCTTTCCGTGACCATGTGGAGGTGTGTTGACTGTGTCTCTCAGATGGAGACATAGTTGTCATAGTAGCCATAGTTGATGAGGACCAAGGACTCCACCAGTGTCATCTGAGCCCACTGTCTCCGCTTCTGCCCAGTCCTCTTTCTGTTAGACCAGCAAGGATACTGGTCAAATCTAGAGAGAACATTTATCAAGAACAGGAAACAGGAACAGTTATTTGCAACCACATCACAAATATTTGTGTGTCCTGGTTTGAACTTAATGTGATGTTCTGCTTTGACCTTTGGTTGAGAGAGATCTTAACAGAGCAGAAGCATTTAGGTTGTGATTTTTCTTGACTAGATGACAAACACATTCTTTTTTTTTTTTAATTTTATACAATATATTTTGATATTGTCCCCTCCCTATCCTCCCAGATCATCCTTACCCCCTGCCAACTTTATGTTTTTTTTTTCTTTTTAAAACAAACAAACAAACAAGAAAAAAAAGTATACATACACACAAAAGCATAAAAGTGGAGATCAAAGTAAATAAACAGACCAACAAGGCGAACAATGTCCAAACAAAGCCAAAGGAGAAGAAAAGTCTACAGTAGGTCCTTGCAGAGCCCCATCCGACCCTTACTGTACGTTCAGTCCCAGTTGTACAGATTCGTCCTATACGAAGGCTGAAGGCCGTGTGCCTTCTTGTGTGCACTGAAGATGAAAGTGTTTATGAGAAAGCCAAAGTCCACGGGAACTGCTGATTTGGCCTCTCCCTTGTCTCTAATAAGATGTTCTGTGTTCATTCAGATTCTGGAAGCATCCCAACACCTGAGGTTGAATCGACTTCCCTGTTTGTTGACTGATACCTCTGTTCTAGCAAACTTGACATTTTCTAAGTAATGACCCTAGCTGACAGTCGCCTGTCAGCAGATGGATAGAGTCCTCGAGGAAGGCCAAATACGGTCTGTAGGTGTCAAAGACCGTTTGAAACTTTGACTTTTAACAAATGGGCTAGGAGCGATGTGAGGGAGTGAACTGAACAGCACAGATGCTTGGTTGACCTCACTGTGTCAAGGCTGTGTACAAGGACATTGGTATGCCTGCTTGGCCCTTAGTTCATTGGTGGTAGGCTTAATTCTCTAAGGTCAAAAGCAAGATCACCCAGCAAACAGAGTCCTGCTTCTGACAGCCCCATAGTCAGCCTGCTCTTGCGAGTCCTGGATGTTTGAGAGACCAACTCAGCCTGTGACAGCAGCTGCTGTCTGATGCACAGAGTTGGGACTACCAGAAAATCAGGGTCAAACTTGGAAGCAAGAAAAGCAGCTTATTTAGCTCACAGTCGCCGGGCGCAAGAGCTTGGGGCTGGCGTTTGCTTGGTTCTTGTAGGGTGTCTCCTGGCGATAGTGACAGCATTGCAGATGCAATCACGGTGGGGCTCTGTGAGGAGAGGTCACCGGACAGCACAGGGAGCTCTGCTGTGAGAGCTGTGTTGGTCCCCTCTGAGGATGGCAGCACCTCAGGCCCCACCTTTTTTCTTTTAATTGAAAAAAGTTTTTATATGATGTATTTTGATCATGCTTTTTCCCTCTCCCAGTTCTTCCCAGGTCCTCCTCCCTTTCTACCCACCCCCTCCCGCTCCTTCAAACAAGCAATAACAAATAAAACAAGAAGCACATACAGAAAAAGCCACAGATTGGAAGTAAAAAATAAACAAGCAAAAGACCAATGAGGCAAAAAAAAAAAAAAAAAAAAAAAAAGAAAAGCCCAAAGCAAGCAGAATGATCAGAAAGTCTACAGAGAGTGCCACTGGGTTCATTATGTGAGGCCCAACTCCTTCAGGGAAGTGTGGCGACTGTCCCCAGTGAGACGCCACTGGAGAGAACTAATTTTTCCTTTGCTGCCAGGTTATGAGTTGCAGGTAGCTTCTGGCCCAGGGGTGGGAGCCTGGGTTCATGTCTCCTTTCTCAGTGCTGGGACCATAGTCTCTGAGTTTATGTTTGCGTCAGTCCCGCGGTGTCTGGAAGACACCATTTCTTTAAAGCATCCATCTCTTCTGGCTCTTACAATCCTCCCATCTCCTCGTCCACTTAGAACCCTGAGCCTTGAGGGGAGGGGTTTGATGATGACCTCTCATTTAGGACTGGGTGCCCCGAAGTCTCACTTTCTGCACGTTGCCGTTTGTGAGTCTTTGTGTTAGTTCCCGTCTACTGCAAGAAGTCTCACTGATGAGGGCTGAGTGAAACACTGATCTATGAGCAGAGCAGTACGCCATTAGGAGTCATTCTATTACTGCGTTCCTTTACTAGAATAATAGTTTTAGGTTTTCCCATAAACCAGTGACCTATCCAATCTCTGGCTCTTGACCACATTAGCAATGTCAGGTATGGCTTCCAGCTCATGGAGCAGGCTTTAAATCCAATCAGAAAGTGGTTGGTTACTTCCATAACATTTCTGCCACTATTGCACCAGTATATCTTGCAGGCCAGTCACTGTTGGAGATCTCAAAGTTTGTAGCTGGGAGATACTGATGATTGAGTGTCTCCTCTAGTAGCATGCAGAGTACCTTCCAGTACCATGAATGCTGATCAATAGAGGTGAAGCTTCTAGTTAGGCAGCAGCTCAGCTTCTCTGTGTTTGATGGCATATGTAAGTGTTGTCTTCAGCAGTAGGACTTTACCATCAGGTTGTGGAGAGGTTGTAGCCAATAACGTTGGCAATGGTCTATGGCGTTTGGGGGTTCCTATGGCTAGGGCCCACCTCTTAAAGGTTTTATCACCTCAAGAAGACATGTGGGACCAAGCTTCCATCACACAAACTGTTGGGTAACATGTGCAAACCATATCAGATCTTATCAGAGGTCATAGCTGAATTGGGAAATCTTTTTGTATTCACACAAATCTGGACTGGTTTTTATCTGTGGTAGTTGTGTTACGTGTCTGGCTATTCCAGGATGTATTTGGGGCCAGAAGGAATATCGTCACAGGTAGACTAAGGCATTAGTAGAGAATATTTTGGGTGGTAGGACTGTAGGTAGTCCCCCTCTCTCCTGTGGTCCCGCCTCGTTTTTTCTTTTTTTCCTTATGTGCCTTAGCTTGGGCTACTAAACAAAATCCCGTCGACTAGGAAGCTTAAACAAATATTTCTTACTATTTTGGAGGCTGGAAAGTTAAAGATCGAGGTGCCCACAGGTTCAGGTCATGGTTCAGACATGACTCTCACTATGATCTCACCTGGCAGAGAGAGCAAGATTATAGGCCATTGATCACATGATGTGGGTCTCATCCTCGGGAATTCATCCATTACTAATTGCCTCTTAAGGATCTGGCTTTAAATGCTGTCACATATCGGGAGTCAGGTCATCAACACATGAATTAGGGGGATGGGGACGGAAGCATGGATGTGGCAATCAGGAGACCTGGGTTTGAGTCCTAGCATGCAACTTCCTAGATGTGTGCCATTCCTCGTGGAGCTGGGAGGGTCTTGGGATTCTTAGATGGGATAGCACGTGTAGAGTTCCTTCTCTCATCCCATGTTCTCTCCGGTGTGGTGAGAGTGAAGGGCCGGATAAGCCGATGACAAATCTTCTCTGTCCTTTCAGTGACCTCCAGAACGCAGCGGCGGGGTCCTTTGCCTCTGCCTTTGCTGCACTGGTCCTCTGCCCCACGGAGCTTGTGAAGTGCCGGCTGCAGACCATGTACGAAATGGAGACATCAGGAAAGATAGTCGCAAGCCAGAAGTAAGCACTGTTCGTTTACAGTTGGGTATTTCATCTCCGTGTACTGTGTTCTCATTTTATATTGTTAAAATGAAGTGGCAAGTGTAGAAACAGCTTTCCCTCTCCTAAGATACCGTGGCAGGGGATAATTTTCTGACAAGACTGTTTATTATGTTTGGACGCACTACTTACCCTATAGGGTGTTTTAGGCAGTTATTTAATAGTGCAGAAATAGAGACACCAAGGAGCTGAATGCCCCCTTTGTCCTCCTGGGTATGTAAGACATGATCCTCAGCCATATTTGGGAGACAGCTCTGAACTGGGTCTGAGAACTGGGCTACGTGTGGATTTAGATTCTGAGGTGAGTATTTGATGCCCTTTCTCAAAATTCACACAAGTGTTCAGGCTGATCACCACAATCTGGTGGCCCTCCCCTGCCACCTCCCCCCCCCACCAAATCCCAAATCTTCACATGTCCTTGCTAGGGCTCAAGTTCTGAAAACATTCATCAGTGCCTTCGTAAGTAGAGCTGCTCTCTGTGGTCAAAGCTCTGCTCAGCTCAGACTTGAAAGCTGCTGTTCACATATATGCCACACGCAATGTGTCTTGGATTGAAAGACCACTTATTATCCTTATTAATCACAAAACTTGCCTATTCATCTCGACATGTGTCTGGTTGAAAGTCTAGTCAAGGGTGTTGCTATCACCCAAGGTTTGTACGTCTTCTGGGAAACCAGTCAACAAACTGACCACCGCCATCATTTGCCTCCCCTGTACCCGTAGCCTAGAAGTCTCCTAGTATAACGCTGAAAGAGGTTGTTTCTGAAGCAGAATGTACCTACAGTACTGTGAATACATGCAGCTCATAAGCGTGCAGTTTTACAGACAGTCATGACATGAACGGGCCTTTGTAGCCAGTGTCGAGAGTAAGAAACGGGACCCTAACGACACCACCTATAGGCTTGGATGCAGGCTTACCGCGGCGCAGTGTGGAAGGAGATAGTCAGCCGAGCACCAGCAGCCGCTGTCTCTGCTTCCTGACTGCGGATGCAGTGTGATGAGCTGCCCCAGGCTCCTGCTGCATTACCTTGTCCCCGTTATTGGTCTGTACCCCTGAACTGTGAGCCAAAAATAAGCCCTTTCTCCCTTAGGTTTGCATCTTGTCAGATGTTTTATGACAAATAACGAATACACCAAAAGCTTGGGGAGATGGGCTCCGGGGAAAAGGCACTGAGCGAGTATAGTGTTGTTCGTCTACTGCTAGGCTCAGGTGACTCCTTATAGTAATTACCTTTTACTTATCCACTGTTGAAAGAGCAGGTAGCAATCCTTTTCCATTTCAGACAATGTGACTTACAGGAATACACGCCCAGTTAACAGGCCTGATCATACACAAGTAAAGCAGTAACTGGTTTGGTAAACAGAAGTACCTAGAAGTCTAAGAATTAAAGGGTGCCCTTAAGGGAAAGGCAGGTCACAGGAAGGCACAGACAAGGTACAGCCAAGTTGGTCGCACAAGTCCTTCTTGGTACAAAGCCTTGCTGCATGCACACACCCTCCTCACCTGCACTGACTGCCTCCTACTTGGTCTCCCCCAGCACAGTTTGGTCAGTTGTGAAGGACATCTTTAGGAAGGATGGCCCCTTGGGCTTCTACCATGGACTCTCAAGCACTTTACTTCGAGAAGTACCAGGCTACTTCTTCTTCTTTGGCGGCTATGAACTGAGCAGATCGTTTTTCGCATCAGGGAGATCAAAGGATGAACTAGGTAAATGTATTCGCATCGACAACATGCGGGCTTAGTAGACGCTGCCTCCTGGGTTTCCTGGTTTCCACAGGTTACGTGTTTAATGTGCCCCTTTCTGGGAATCCACCCAGCACGGGGGACTTTCTGGACAATGGCAGCAGCTATGGGCTGGCCCCCTCACCAGAGGGAAATTTCCCAAAGACACGCTCTTTAGGAAGCCTTATGTCCCAAACATCTCCACCAGTGTTTGCATCGTTATAGCCATTTCTTCCCCTTCTGGGCAGTATAAACTGTTCTGGGTCCATTTTAGAGGAAGAAATAGAGATATTATTTTCCTGATGGAGAAATCAGCTATCAATAATCTTACAATAAGCTTTAAAAACTTTTCTTTTTAGTTGGTTAATTGCCTCTCATTGCAATAATCTCAACAAGATTGTGTATCAAGCCTTGTCTCCGACATCAAATCTCAAATAGGTTTGTTCCCCACACTTCTTTGATTCATTATCCATTAAATAAGTACTTACGGGTAGATCTCAGTGTTCCTTACATTTAGGCGTTAATTAACAGAATTTCTTGAGCTGTCGTGGTGGTATCCTGCACATGCAGGCTGTTCAGTCGCATCCCTGGCCATTTCCCCACTACAGGTAGCACCCTCTCTCCAAGGAGAAATAAACAAACAAGCAAACACAGCTTCAGAAATTGTCTGTATTCCCTGGGGAGACAAAATCGGCTTTGCTTGAAAACCTCTACATTAGATGTTAGGGACATTCAAAACAAAAACAGAACAAAAACAACAAAAAGAAAAAAGAAAAAAAAATAGACAAATTTCAAAACCGAGGCCTGCACCATCCATGAGATTGATCGCATTTAATGTTGTGTTTAATATACTGGTTGAGCAGCCTAAAATATGTTTCCGTTGCTAAGTTGTATACCTAAATATTAAATCTTCACCCAAAGTTATAGCTCTACCTTGAAAACCTTGGCTGTAGGGGTAAGGTGGGCAGATAATGAGGAGATAGATCAGTGCTTATCAGAGTTATAAATAACGGTCACAGGTGCACCTGTTCAACGTAGTACAAAAAAACAAAAACAAACCACGTAACAAATCACGTGTTGCTTCAGGAGCAGTGCAAAGTTTTGTTTTTTTTTTTTTTTTTTTTTCACAATAGACTAAGATTTGGGGCTTGGGAGTTAAAGTTGAGACAGACATGAAGTGTATTTCAGTGGCTTGTGAGACCTGTTGGGTGTGGGTGGACCAATCCCAGCTGGAGGGCAAGGTTGGGGTGGGGACACAGTACCTGAAGGACCAGCGGGTTTGATGAGCCCAGGGAGACTCCAGCTTCTAGACAGAACCTTTAATGTTTTCCAAGGAGTTGTGCTCCGTGTAACTTCACACGTGCTTCTGGAAGTGCACCTAAAGCAAAGGCCGCCCTCCCTCCCTAGGTCCTGTCCCGCTGATGCTGAGTGGTGGGTTTGGTGGGATTTGCCTGTGGCTCGCTGTATATCCAGTGGATTGTATCAAGTCTAGAATTCAAGTTCTCTCCATGACTGGGAAACAGACCGGACTAGTGAGGACCTTTCTGAGTATCGTGAAGAACGAAGGTGAGTCTGGCTGGAGTGTGCTCACAGTGACCGGTCTCTTTGGAAGGGATTCCAGGTTGAATCCGACCTGAGCCTGCTCTTCCCCTGCCCCGTGTTGTTTTCCTGCTACTGTGTTCATGTGTAAGGGGGGGGGTCGGGGGGGTGTAAGGAGGGTGGGAGGGGGTATGTGGATCTATTTCCGAGCCTTTTGCTTTAGCTTATTTTTATTATTCTCAAAAATGTTTGAAGTTCTTTTTCCTAACCCCTGGGCTGGATATCTGGCAGGACTCTGCATTCTAAATACCCTGGGGGGATTCTTAAGATACAGACTTTGCCTAGAGGGAAGAATGCTTTGAAGCAAGTAACATTGCTTCATTTACATAATCCAAATATGGAAAGACCCTTAATGGGACCAGTAAGGCTTTCAAAGAGTATATTGAATATGTCACATTCTTATTACATTTAAAAGAATGTCACACCACCTTTAACCTCCTATTTAGCAATAAGACTTCTAGAGTGAGACGTGGTCTGAGCAGATTCTAAAGATGATTTGCTATCAGTTTTTAGAGTTGTGCAGGAGGAGACAGACTTTCTGAGTCATGTTCATGCGACACCAACTTTATGCAACCCAGAGACTTATCTTTCTGGAATCTACCATATAGGCATCTTAAAACTAGGGTTATGGAAAGGCTTGAAGGGAAGAGAGGGAAGAGGTAAATAATATAATTATATTGTAATCTAAAAAAAATAAAAAGGGAAATAGAGGAGGTATATGGTCAAGATGTCATTTTTCTGCAAAAAAAAAACCAAAACAACAACCTTGGATTATGTAGCTTGTGCTTTGGTTTAAAGAGGACACAGTGACACAGAGACACGTTTATCTGTTGTCCTGTGTGTCACCACTCCTGCGTGCCCTTTCCGGTTTTGCCCGGTACACCCTAGTTCAGCCCCTCATGACCACGCTGAGCAGAGCTAATACTAGAGGCACACCTCTGGGTTCTCATGCTGGCCCCTCCGGCTCTTCGATGGCCTCCTTCTTCGCTCTGCCCTGTCCACACTGCAGGAGTACTCCAGGCATAGAACTTGGTTTGTTAGTTGAGCATCAATCAGCTTTGCCCGCTCCTTTCTCGTTCCTGTAGTCTACTGAGGACTTGGTCACTTGTCGCTTGGGATTTAGTATTGTTATTTGAATTCGTGGGCATAGACACTGCCCTCTGTGCAGTCGCCTGCGTGCCCTCAAGACGCCGTCAGAACTCCCATTGCCCTTTTGTCTTCCAGGAATAACGGCCTTGTATTCTGGACTGAAACCCACTATGATCCGGGCATTCCCTGCCAACGGGGCACTATTTTTGGCCTATGAATATAGCAGGAAGTTGATGATGAGCCAATTGGAAGCGTACTGAAGTGTCCTGGCGGACCTGGATCCAAGGCAGGCGTTAGAGACTGCTGCTAACTCAGGGCTTCACAAGAACAGTGTGGATTTATTGATTAATTGGGACCTCTGTCCTCGTCTTCCCTTCTTCTATTCAAAGTCTCAGACTTTGCGGAAGGCGCTCTATTCTAATAGTGTAACTTCTGCCCATTTTTGTACCAAAAGAGAAACGTGGCTGCTCTTGCCCTTGGTGGAGTGTACGGGGCAGCTGGCGGCCCTCTGCACGGGCTTCTGCACACCACAGCCTCTCAGGACAGAACTTCTGCAGACGTCAGAGGCACACGTGCGATTTAGATGGTTGTAAGTTGAGGAAAACACAACCTTGTTCCGTGTTTAATTGCAAATGGTGACCAATTCTCACACAGATGGTTGTAAATGATTCTTAACCCATCCCAGATGTGGGCGACCGCTAAGGGCGGCAGCCTGTGCGCTAAGAGGTGAAGTTTTTAACTTTTTGTGGTACGTTAAAGCTAAAATAGCCTATATTTTTAGATATACTTACATGTATATTTGTGTAGCTTCTATGTTCTTAATGAAGTTTCAGGGTGGACATCCTGGATTTTTTCCATGATGCTCAACTTCTAACAGTGTCATTCATTTTCTAGGTGGGCTTATCTTGGACTCTGGTATTACTAGGTGTGGCGGAGTGTTAGGCTCCCGGAGGGCAGCACACTGCCCACCAGCTTCCGTCCTCACTCAGAGGCCTTCCTCCTCTCGTGCTAGGCTCCCGATGGACAAGGGGCGCCTGCCGTGCTCTCATGGTCCTGGGTCTGAGGCCACTCTGAACCCACTGTCTCTCTGCCTCCGCCCATCTGAGATGCTTTCAGGAGACAGGAAGTCTGGGCTCCCTGCTTTCATCACGGGGTCCTACTCACGGGGAAGTCTGACGGAGCTCATTAGGCACCACAGCATTCCGTATCTGGGCTCACCCTCCTGAATTACACCTTGGGGTAACTCTTTGATTTGCCTCTACATTTGTAACTGGCAGTCCATGAATTTTAATAACTGTAGATGATTTGTAACTTTGGAAAGCATTGTGACATAATAAAAACATTTTTATTGAACTAGGTAGCATGTATGCATACATGCAACCAAACACTCAGCCCCAAATTTCTTCTCGCCCCACCAAGAGACAAGGGATGGATAATTCTTTGGTCATGAGGTGTAAGTGGGTCTCATCACTCTGGAGATCAAGTTCATTGTCTGTATACTCCAAGACCAGAGGGATGGCAGCAGGATTTGTTCCTACTCTGCCTATAAAGCTGAAGAAGTAGGTTGACCTTGTTAATGCACCCTTACCTCAGTGCCAAGGTCACTGACAAGGGTCGGGAAAGATGAGTGTTCCCCAGAAGGGCGGGGAGGCCTGCCAGCATCTCTGGGTTGGGACTTCATGAGTTTCCTCTGTTCTCGTTTGTTCAGTGGCTACTGAGTGGTGCTTCATTTAAACAGATAATGATTGAAGCGAATTAGGTTGGTTTCCTGAAGAGAACTGCCAACATCGGGCCCTTTTTGGTGCCTGAGGTCTAGGACCCTGTTGGCAGCGTGTCTTCTTACAGTCTGTCCATTAAAGATTTGTGGTCTTTTCTATAGAAATAGTCAGAAACAAGGGGAAGTGAAAAATAGAGGCTAAAGGAGAATTTTTTTGAGATTATTATTATTCTGTTGGTTTAATGTTTGGGTACAATTGTACTGGAAACAAAACCAGGACTTGAGATATTTTGAGTGCTCTATCATTATTAAATGAACCTAACCAAGCCTATGATGAGTTTCATTTAAATACATTATATTTATCTTCAAGACCCAAAGGGGTATTAAAGAGTTATGGATAACATTTCAAGTGGTGGTTGCATTGGAACAAATATTCTTTTGTCAGCATGATTCCTGATGTAAGATAATTTTACTGTAGGTCTGCTGACAATATGTTGCTTGTGTACTCTGCAGTTATGAAACAGTCCATTATAATCACCCTCTCCCGCTGCCTGTGTGGTGGTTTGAATGCCCCCCATAAAATGACCCCCAAAGAATGGCCCCATAGGCTCATATATCTGAATGCTTCATCACCAGGGAGTTGAGTCGTTTGATAGATTACAAGGATTGGAGTGTGGCTTTGTTGAAGGAAGTGTGTCACTGGGGGGTGGGCTTTGAGGTTTCAAAAGCTCATGCCAGGCCCAGCGTCTCTCCCTGCTGCCTGTGGATCAGGATGTAAAGCTCTTAGCTCCAGAGTCACGCTTGCCTGTGTGCCACCATGCTCCCTGCCATGATGATAATGCATTAACCCTCTGAAACTGTAAACAAGCCCCTAATTAAATGCTTTCTTTTATAAGAGTTACTGTGCCATGGTGTCTCTTCACAGCAAAACGAGAGTGACTAAGACACCTCTGCTCATTCATTTATTATTTATTTATTGTGTGTGTGTGTGTGTGTGCAATCACCCATGCATGTGTGACAGCCAGAGGTTGATGCTATTTTCTTCTACTAGCTCTCCAATTATAATATAATTACATCATTTCCCCCTGCCCTCTTCTCCCTTCAACCATGTGTCCCCACCTTGCTCTCTCATTCAAATTCATGGCCTCTTTCTAATTGTTGACATATCTCCATCTATCTATCTATCTATCTATCTATCTATCTATCTATCTATCTATCTATCTACCTACCTACTATCTGTCCTGCTCAGTCTATATAATGCCACTGTATGATGTTTTCAGGGCTGACCATTTGGTGTTGGATAACCTACTGGTGTGCTCCTCCCCGGGGAGTACACCTCTCCTGTTCTCAGTATCCCTTAGTTGTCTGTAGTTCTTTGTCCAGCAGTGAGGCCTGGTGAGCCTCCTGACTTCCATGACAGCACGCCTATTAGTGTTGTCTTTGTTCAGGTCTTGTTTAGACAACCATGTTGATGAAGCTTCATGACTGTAGCTTCTGTGACATTTCTAGGACACACAGTCTCACATCAAGCTTCCTGTTGCTCTGGCTCTTACAATTTTTCCACCCCCACCCCCCCTTCTGCAGTGATCTCTGAGCCTTAAAGCGGGAGTTGTGTTGTAGGTATATCTGTTGAGGCTGGGCTGTACAACTCTGCAATGTGATCAGTTTTAGTTTTCTGTGATTGTTGCAAAGAGAAGTTTCTTTGATGAGAGGTGAGGACCACACTTCCGTGTGGATAAAGATAAAAGCTTAGAAGGTAGTTAGAGATTACGCTGTTTTAGTGAGGCAGTGGTAGTAGGCCGTCCCCCCAGATGAATGATGTAGCGTCACGATAACCCTACCGTGATGGTAGTGTGGACTCATACTTTGGCAGTACTCAACAGCTCTCTAATTCATTGGTTCTCAACCTTTGTAATGCTGTGACCCTTTAATACAGTTCCTCATGTTCTGGTGACCCCAACCCCAAAATTATTTTTGCTGCTACTTCATAACGGTAATTTTGGTACAGTTATGAATCCTAATGTAAGCAGGACCTGTGAAAGGGTCTTTTGACCCCCAAAGGAGTCATGATCCATAGGTTGAGAACTGCTGCTCTAATTGGATGTAAGGCCCATTCAACCAGAATACCATGCCTGGTGCTGGAAACCTGGCCAATCACCTGGGGCTATTGAGGCCTTGCCTTAGTTTTTTTGAAATAGGGGGTCTCACTGGGCCTCGAGCTGGCTGACCGAGTAGACTGGCAAGCCAGCAAGCCCTCGAGATCTGCCTGTCTTTGATCCCACAGTGCTGGGTTACAGATGTGTGCTGCACCCAGCTCTTAAACCAGTGATGAGATCTGAACTCAGGCTTGCTCAGCAGGTGCATACTGAAGGAGCCATTCCGGCTCAGCTCCTCACTCTACAGACTTGTTTTTGTTTGCTTGTTTGGTTTTTTGAGACAGGGTTTCTCTTGTACCTGAAGCTGTCCTGGAACTCACTCTGTAGATCAGGCTGGCCTCAAGCTCACAAAGATCTGCCTGTTTCTGCCCCCTGAGTGCTCGGATTAAAAACGTGTACTACCACTGCGTGGCTTCTACCTACTTTTTAAAAATAAGAACTTGCTACTAAGTTTCGAATAATTGTTTCTCTTGATGGGTTTTCGAAACTGGGTCTCACTCTGTAGCTCAGGCTGGCCTGGCATTTGCTATGAAGCACAGGATGGCTCTGAACTGAAGGTGGCCTCCTCTCCTCAGCCTTCCAAATGTTGATCACAAGTGTGCAACACCATGTCCCCCAAGTGTTCTGCCTCAAATGCTTTGTATTTTTGCATAATTCTATGTGAAGTTGCTAAGTTCAATTTGGGCAACTAGTATCATTCAGCTGTATTGTGAGATGAGTTTCTCAGTTTGTTCTAGGAATTATTCACTTGGGAATCTGAGACAGCAAAGCCTCAAGAGGCCTGAACAGGCTTCAGTATGTGAACAAATCCAGAGCATCACCGCAGCTGTAGCTGTCAGAAATCTTGATGAGTCTTGAACCATGGGGGAGAAACCTCAACATTAACTTTTTTTTTTTCAAAAAGCACTTTTTAAAAATTGATGTTTTCATCTCTCTTTATTGCCAGTGTGACAAACTAAAAGGCCAACCTGCCATGGAATCTGCCTGTGGGTCATTGCTGCTTGCAAATTACATGAAATAGTATGCAGCCTGTCCTGCCCAGCACATATTTCCATAACTGGATTTATGGAGGTAGTGCAGTAATATAGGAAGGATATTTCCTTGGAGACGAACCAGATTAGGGGAGGATAGGCCTGGAACCCTTTGGGGGATGTTTAGAGGATGGCAAGAAAGTATTAGGCCCCCCCCACAAAAAAAAACCCACCCCAAAACACAAACAGAAAAAGCGCCTGCCAGCTCTGCGCAGATGGCTGCTCTCCCGTTCCAGGGACGCGCAGAGCTTCAGTCACATCTGAGGCATTCACGGCTCCAACTTACTCCATTTTCACTTCAGAACAATACACAGTCTCCTCTGGCTTCTGAGCTGCTGACCCATTGTCCAAGTGGCTGGTGCACTGATTATGCAAAGTGGCTTGACTTCAATGGTCTGCCCCAAACTCCTTGTCTCTAATATTGACATGAAAGATTAGTTGCTTCAAATTCCTGTGTACTGTATATTCCAAACAGTACAAAGAGAGCCAGGCATGGTGATATACTCCTTCAACCCCAGCACTCATGAGGGAGAGGAAGGTGGATTTCTGTGCATTCATGTCTAACCTTCATAGTGAATTCCTGGCCTGCAAGGGCTGTGTAGTGAGACTATGAAAAAGTGAGAGAAAGAGAAAGACTATATGGTACATGCCTTCAAAAGAAAACAAATGGCCATTGACATCATTTTTCCTGTATACATTTAATATATTTCTCAGAAACATATGTACATACACATACATATATAAATAGACATGCCATCAAAGACATAGAAGACATAAATATGCAGCATGGATTGGGAAGAACATGATTCTATCCAAGAAGGGGAACGACACTTATTCAACAGCTACTACATAACCACCGTGGGCTAGCTCTCACCAAAAAACACCTCTACTGCAAACTTTGGACCGTAAACTTTCCATGTTTTTGATTTATGGGGATTATCCAGTTCCTGTCTTGGTAGATACAGCCTAGGAATAGGAAAAACAAGCATTACATTTTCTTCCAGGGCCAACAGAAAGCCATGCAATAGATTACCCTTGTTGATGCTTCAGAGAAAGACCCCACAAATAACCAGAGCCTCCACCTCTCTCTTGTGTCTTGGTTGGCTCCTTCCAACTCTTCACAATACAAAAACCTTAATAAGGACATGTTGCTCATTCTTCCAGCATCGATCTTTATATTTCTATAAGTGAGAAATTCTCCAGAGATTAGATGTAATAAGACCCAGTAATAAAATATTGTGAAGAAGTTGGTGTTTTGGCCAAACAGCCACCTCCTGTCTGTGTACTCAGCTCATCTTATGCAAAGTGAAATGGTACAAACAACTTCAGGATCTTCTATAAAAGCGAGTATAAAACTGACCCGTCTTTGCTTCTCCTCCACCGACATGGACTGTCAAGGACAAAACTGTCTGTTGCGAAAATCACTCTTTTGAAGTAATAACAAAGACCCAGCCATCTTTCAAAGACTCACAGATCAAAGTTTGTGCACATCCAGAAACAAGTGATCAAAATCCCCAGCAAATTCAAAGTTCATCCTTACAGATTTAAATATGTGTGTATTGCAGCTGTGTGGGCCACTGGCTCGCTTCTGGTATCTTACAAGACTTGAATTGTTATCAAGTCCCGGTCAGCTTGACGAGAAGGTTAGGGCAATATCAACTCACGGCCTATTCAGTGACAACCTCTTCAACCACCAACAGATTTTTCTGAAATATTTTTTTCTGCAATGGATCCTCCCCCCGCCCCTTCTCCCTGTGTTCTCATCACCACAAGAAGGTTCTTTTGGATAATATTCAAATCCAAAAAAAGACTTTCAATTCATTTGCTAATAAATGATTTTCTAATAAATCATATTTAAGTAGAAAACTACCACATGAATGATTTTAGGTGACAGCTCTACACTCTGGGCACCTCTGCATCACACATGGAATTTGGTGTTTGGGGCCAGTTAGCCAACACTTCTTGAGGCCCTGACAAACTCAAGGCACACATTAAACTTCCATGGAAGGAATTTACAGTCACACTCAAGATCAAAGTATAATACATTTTAACTCATAGTTCAAGGGCCCAGAGCTTCTGATAAATGGAACAAGAGGCTTGAGAAGCACTGTATTTTAAAAGTAACCTTTACTGAGTCACATAATGTCCCCAGTGAGGGGAGCAATGTGATGTCAGAGTAGCTAATGGGACTGCGTTCCTCTAAAAAAAAAAAAGAAAAAAGAAAAGAAAAGAAACAAACTATAAATGTATATTCTGCTGTATGTACAGTTTGTGTATTCATAATAAATGCTAACAAACTAAAAATACTTTAAAACCACATTAAGATGACTAATGCATCGGGAGGGTGACTCAGGATTTTGTTTTTCTATAAGCTGAACTCACGACGGCCGGCAAAAGCCTTGTCACAGTACACGCAAGGAATATTAAGCTGTTTCCATTGGATTACAGTGTATCCCTACCTGTTATTGCGTATAAAAGCTGTATGAAACCAAAAGAAAAAAGAGCAGTCATCATAGTACTTAGGAAGATTCTAAAAAAGACATGGTTAAGAAAAAGGTTAGTTTCATAATAAAACTGGTACAAATAACTAATGATTCCAATGAGCTTAAGATTTCTTCACTTACTCCTATAGACACATAGTAAGCAATCATAGCCATGAAACATGCAGCACTTTACAGTTTATGATGCTACGCTCAAGACTCAAAGGCCTCAAGAGAATGTTGCTTTCTCTTGGTGTTGAAAATTTTAAGGAACGATATTTCTGTGTTACCAAGGTGTTATTTATCTTCAAATTAAAATATAAATTATTTTCAAATTAAAATACAAATCTCAAATATAGTGCAGTGAAGTTAAAAAACAGATCAATTAATTAAAATGTAAGACTCTTATTCATTAAAAATGGCAGTGTTTGAAAAAATACATAGGAGTCATTATTATTAGCCTAAGCTTACAGATAGTACATATAAGTGCGTATGTATACATACATAGTTTAAATGAACTTATGCCACTTGAGCTCAGTGTTTCCCCAAGAGCAATAAATAGACTAACAAAAATCCCAGTACCATGTGTGAAAAACGGTTTCATTTCAAATTATTGGTTGGAGGAGACCCAAAGATTTCCCAAACAATACAGGCTATTGCTGTTGCTCTTGGCTGCCTCCCAGAGGTTGAAGGTTAGTCCCCATTGCTGAAGACACCATGGACTTCGAACACAGTATCAGAAGATACAAGGTGAATCTGACCTGAGAGCGAAGGTACTATGGAAGCTGCCAAGAAAGAGAACCAACAACCAATAGTCCTACCCAGCCATGAATACTATGGCAGGGTATCCGTAAGGGTGCAATAGTGGCACCTCTACCTTGGCAGCAGCCAACAGCTGTCTAAGACTTAAGGCCTGCTCATAAGGGGTGAAATCATGGCTGGTGCTGGGGCCCTAGCCAAGTACCTGGAGCTAGTGGTCACGGATCTTAGAGAATAACCTATATTACCACTTTACTAAACAAGCACAATTCCTAACTGCATTCTAAATACTTATCCTTATACCCAAGGATAAGTGTAGCTCTTAAACCTCCTCAAAGAAGTTTCTCTTCGCAGCACACAGACCATTACATAAACAACAACAAAAAACAACTAGTCAAAACATTGAGAACAACTTATTGTGGAGTACCCTGCTCCAATGGACACATCTACAGCATAACTCCTGAATCTAAGGCTCAAGGAACAACAGGGAAGAGGAGTCAGAAACATTGCAGGAGTCAGAAGACCAGAGGCAGGCTTCATCCATGATACACAACGCTATGGCTGCTTAAATAAGACCTGAACAAAGACAACACCAGTAGATATGATAATGTGGAAATGAGAAATCTTAAGGGGCCCCATTCCTAGACAAAGAACTACGGGCAAATAAGGAATGCTGAGAACGGAAGAAATAATCTTCCCCAGGGATAAGCCACCTAACTGATGATCTAATTCAGAGTGGCCAATCTTGAAATCATATACATAGAAGTCACACTAAGCAGATCAAACAAGTTGGAATACACATATATAGACATGTTTATATATGTGTCTAAGAATCCAGAATTATATAAATAATGCAAAAAATAAAGAATAATAACAAGAATAAAAAGACACATTTAGAAAATGGATCTGGACCTGAACAGAGTTCTCAAAAGAGTGAAAAAATGAATAAGAAATGTCTCAATAAAAAGTTTATCATCCCTAGCAATTAGGGAAGTGCAAATCAAAATAACTTTGAAATTTCATCTTACCCTAGTACAGTGGTTCTCAACTTTCCTACTGCTGCAACCCTTTAATACAGTTCCTCATGCTGTGGTGATCCCCTGATCATAAAATTATTTTCGTTGCTACTTCTTAACTAATTTTTCTACTGTTACGAATTGCAATGTAAATATCTGATGTGCAGATGGTCTTAGACGACCCCTGTGAAAGGGTCACTAATTTTTCTACTGTTACGAATTGCAATGTAAATATCTGATGTGCAGATGGTCTTAGACGACCCCTGTGAAAGGGTCACTCGACCACCCAAAGGGGTCACGACCCACAGGTTGAGAAGCACTAAAGAATGAGAAAGATCAACACAATGGGGTGTGGAGAAAAAGGAACCCTCATTCACTGTTGGTGGGACTGCAAACTGGTGCAGGGACTATGGAAATCAGCGTGGAGAACTCTCAAAAACTAAAAATAAATCCATATAACCCAGATAAACCATGCCTTGGCGGATGCCCAAGGACTCAACATCCTAATCCAGGTATTTGCTCAGCCGTGTTCATGCTGCTGTATCACAGTAGCTAGGAAATGACAGCAACCCGAATGCCCTTTAACAGATAAATGGGTAATGAAACTGTAGCACATACACACCATGGAATACCTTTCAGCTACTAAGAAAAATGATACCATAAACTTGCAGGGAAATGGATGGAACTGGAAAAGATCTTATTGAGCGAGGTAACCTAGACAAACATCACATGTTGTCTTTTTACCAGGTGGTGGTGGTGGGGTTGAGACAGGGTTTCTCTGTTGTATCTCTGGCTGTCCTGGAACTCACTCTGTAGACCAGGCTGGCCTCTGCCTCCCGAGTGCTGCGATTAAAGGCATGTACCACCACCACCCAGCTGACATTTACATTCCAGGGTCTACATTCAGAGGTCTGTGTGGTCTGGATGGAATGTAATCCATCCAGCTTTCAGAAGGTAGAGGTGGTCCATGTCTTTAATCCCTAGGAAAAACAGTGGAAGCAGACACAGGAAGCAGAGCTTGCTAAGGAGTTAGTATCACTCAGGGAGTGATGTCTGAGATGAGTCAGAGTGAATGGCAGGCAAAGTGACTAATCAGAGGAAGAGTTAGCAGAGTGAGTCAGAGTAAGGACACATCCAACTCTCATGAGAAAAAGGTGGGCTCTCAGCTCAGAGTGACAGGAGTTACAGGGAGAGCAGTTACAGAAGAGTTAGTCAAAAGAGTCAGCTGCAGCAGAGTCAGTTACAGTCAGGACGGAGCAGTGAGAGCTCACTGAGAGAGACACAGAGACACAGTAGAGCTCTGCAGAAGAAGTAGGTATCAGAAGTTGAGTTGAACCAGAAGAGTCAGAGTTCAGAAGGAGCTAGTCAGACTGGCTCAGTCAGCAGTAGGTCTCGGAGGAGGGTAAGGCTGAAGCCTTCTAGGTCCAGACTAGCGGATTAAATATTCTAGACTGTAGGAAGGCTGAAGCCTTCCAGCTCAAGGATTGAGAGTAGATTGTAAAGAGGCCGAAA
The DNA here is from genome assembly GCA_026225945.1 of Cricetomys ansorgei. Taxonomy (NCBI): domain Eukaryota; kingdom Metazoa; phylum Chordata; class Mammalia; order Rodentia; family Nesomyidae; genus Cricetomys; species Cricetomys ansorgei. The sequence goes on from JAMJFZ010000107.1 coordinate 63,214,292, forward strand.
TGCTCCAGGGTTCCAGGCAAGAGCCAGTGATTTAATAAGACTAAAGAGTAAACTGTCCTCTGCCCTGAACCAACGTCTACATCTGGCCAATCTTCATCTACAGTTCAGAATAAGAACTTTCACAATTCAATGACAGAAAAGACAGCCCAATAAAAACTCAAGGGACTCGAACAGGCATTTCTCCTGAGGTTTTCAGCAAGCACACGGGAAAAAAAAAAACCAAAACAAAACAACTCTTAGTCACAAAGTCACAACAAAATCTTCAAACTCATTCGTGTCACCAATGTAAACAACTGGAAACAATGAAGAGCGTGAAGCCGCAGAGAGCTGAGGTCCCTCGTGCAGTGCTGGAGAGGATGCACAGTTGTTGAGTGGAATCACTTACTCCTCAGTGAGCTGTGTGTGCAATTTCCAGGTGATAACCACGCTAGGTCTACGCAATGCATTATTCATGACATTTATTAATTAGACACTGCTTGCCCACCTCTCCTCTGTGTGTGTGTGTGTGTGTGTGTGTGTGTGTGTGTGTGTGTAAGCAAATGGAGGAACTACCTACATTGGCTTTTTTGTGCTTTTATTTAGTTTTAATATTTTTTACTTTTTTTTCTTATGTATGTACAAGTTACTAACTCTCAATCTGTGTGACTCTGTAGAACTCAAGTCTGCTTGCTTCGTAGCCCTCAACTAGACTGCCCTGTGGTACATCCTGGACCCCAGTAAGGCTTCCATCCTCTGGTCTTTCTCTATTGATTTTAGGTGGCTCCCTTCTTCCTTCCCATGAGGCATGTTGCTCTCTTCTTTCTCGAATCCTTAAGTAATAAGAAGCTGCTTCTTTTATTACCTTTTGCATTGTGTGGTCATCTCTGTCTTTCCTACTTAGCACACCTGAACCGAATGCTCCTCCCCCCAGGCCTATCCTGGAAAGTAGCCATCTTTACAGGAATAAACTAGACGAGACAAACAAGAGCCACAGCGTGTCTGCAATTATAAACAGGTTTCCTGAGAGAGGAACACCTTGTCACTGGTCGGACACTTAGGCAGGCATTGGGCTGTTTATCTGGACAAAGAAATATTTTGTGAAAGACAAGCAAGTATATACAACTACCTTACCAGGAGCTCTATTAGAACAAGCCTAAAATTTATAGCCACTCTCCAGAGAGAAGTCTCAAGACCAAACTAAAGGAAAACATTTCTTACTGATTTCTGCAAGGGGATGATACACTGAATAATTAATCGTCAACAAAGATGATGATAGAAATACCTATTATCTTATTTAGGCTCCAAATAATCCTTTCACAATATCTTCAAAACCCACCAGAATCTGACTATGGAAATGACATTAAGGAAATGACTCTCAGAGAAGCCTGCTCCCAAACTTTATTTCTGGATGCTTTTCGTTCTCCTAACCCTTATTCTTAAAGTGCAGATCACAATATCTTTAACACCAATTCCGATTTGTATTCGACATTCCTGAAATTCCTTTCTGCCTCAAAGCCATGAATCCTGGTTCAGCTCTGCTCAAAGTCTCTGAAAGTCTAGGTTCAAGCTAATATTTTTAAGGGTCCTCAGGCAGCTGTTGTAAGTGTTCTTCACAAATGGCACTTGCATTACTTACTGTCTTTGGTTAGTGACTGCTGTTCAAATGAGAATCCACACTGGCTACACTATTCAAGGGCTGCCATCCCATAGAGGAACTACTCAAGTCACCTGCTTCAACATATTGATAATTTAAGCAGCTGACAGAATAGGCAGAGGATGAAAAAGGCAAGAGAAAATTTAAATTGACTAACATAGCTACTTGTAGTTCAGATTAACAACCTTATGGAAAAATGACATTAGTGAGACTCCATGTATATGCTACATGTAGTAAGTACCTAGACATAACATTTATAACTGACAACATAAATTACATACTTACGATGTTTTGAGTAATGACAATGGAAAACATTCCTATTTTTCATAAGGCAAGATTAAGTTAATAAAACTATTATATTGTTTATCAATTCAAAGGTAAGTTAAAAACCTTTATTTTTAAGTATGTTGTAAATTATTGGCAACAGTACAATGTTTTGTCTGTCTGTCTGTCTGTTTGCTTGTCATTTTGGTTTTGGGGAAGACAGAATCTCACTATATAGTCCAGTTGGTCTGGAACTCAAAATATAGACCAGGCTGGCATCAAACCCACAGAGATTCCCTTGCCTATTTCTCCTGAGTGCTGGGATTAGAGATATATGCTTGAACTTCCAGTGGCTACAATGTGTTTTAAAGATACCAAACAAACTCCCTTCTTTGTCTGCAATTAATTTTATTATGTAAAATTCATAAAAATGATAAAAATATTATATATGTTCTTTGAGGAAAAAAAGTCATAGTTTTGATTGGCAACTTTCCTGGCCATGGGCTGATGTCTGTCATTTTTTTAAATTGGGAATTGTGGTAAAGGAAATCCCAACCCAAAACCATTCAAAAGGCGAGACAAGAAAGAATTGTGCTTGGTGACACAAACCTGTGACCCCAGCACTCAGGAGGATCACATGTTCAAGGCTCGCCTGGGTTACATGGTAAGCAACAGGCCAACCTGGACTATGCAACTCTGTCTCAAAAAACTAAAACAAAAGGAAAAAGATTAGACAAGAACAAGGTGTACCTTGATCACTCACCGAAGAGAGAAACTTCACTTTCACGTCATCATAGAGAGCCGGACAGTTGAGTACATTAATTATTACTCTGTCTGTTTCAATGTCATGAAATATCTGTAGATAAACATAGGAAATTCAGAACTATATGCCCAGCTAATAAGCGTGAAGACCACTTTTACTGCCTCAAACACCCTAAATTTATCAAATATTCTCAGTGTCATAGCCCAATTATTTCATATATAGAAGTTGATATTAATCTTTCTTGAGAAGCACAGTATCGAATGTAATAGAGCTCACCCAAGAAAGCATCACTGTTAAGTATAGGTCATCTAGGTTTCCTATGTTGAAGCCTTAGAAAAATGCACTATGCATGCCCCAAACCCCATGCCTAGTACTGGTTGTGCATCCTTTGCGCACAGCCAGCCTGGTGAGTTCCTTATAACCCCAACCACCTATACCACCCACAACACTCAGGCCAGACTCTGTTCGCTCAGCTTGTGTGCTGACCTAGTCTGATAAGTTCTCGCAGAACATCACCTGGTCATGTCACCCCCAAACCCAAGGACTAGCCTTGCTGGCATAGTCTGTGCACCAGACTATCTGGTGAGTACACCAGATTACAGCTCACCTGCAAAGTCTTCATGCAACCATAAGTCCCATTCATACACTTTCTTGGTTACCACTGAATTGGGATCACCCACATCCTTCTGGTAAAAAAATCAACACTGAGGGTCTGGAGAGATGGCTCAGCAGTTACAAGTACAAGCTATTATTCCAAGGTTAGGTTTCCAGCACCCACATGGTTGGCTGACAACCATCTGTAACTTCAGTGGGGGAATCTGATGCCCTCTTCTGGCTTCTCTGGGTACTGCATGCACATGGTGTATATACATACAGGCGCACAGAACACCCATATACACAAAATAAACATCTTTTAAAAAATCAACACTAAGTAACTAAAGAATTGACCTACTGACTCTTCATAGGTGATCTGAAGTCAACCAAGCTTGGGCAACAACAACAAAACTAAGCTTTCACTGAACAGAGGCAAGCTAGAAACCCATGTCTGATATACAACCAAAGAAAGAAATCCATATACCCAGGTAACTTTGTAGAAACAAAACAAATATGAAAGAAATGTTCTCCAGTGAGAATTACCTAGATTAATCCAGGACACAGAATTTAAAATAACAATGATCACACTCAAGAAACTCACAAATACAAAATATATACATGGCTGAATGAAATGATAAAGAAAATTTGGGCTCTAAAAAAACAGAAAAAATGTAAAAAGACTGAAGAAAACACCAGTTATGAAAATGCAATTGAAAAACTCAACAACTCAATTAGAAAACTCAGGGGGTGGGGGAGCCATACCAGTAGAATGGACCAAATAGTAGATAGAATATAAAGACTTTGGGGTAAAGAACAAGAATTGAACCACTCAAGTAAAGAATACAGAAAACCACAAAGCAGTATGAGGAACTTTAGGACTCCATGAAAAGACCAAAGCTATAAATTATAGGCATAGATGGGGAAGAATTGTTGCACAAGTTTATTTTTAGTTATATTTAAAACAATTGTTTTCAGCACTGTTGGGTGAGGGACCGTCTAGGGCGTTCTGTATTGTCTGCAGGTGTTGGATTTCTGTGGGGGATTTTGATTGCTATTGATCTGCACCTGAGGAGTTCTGAATCAATAAAAACACCTGGGCTCAGACGCTCAGGGTTCCACTGTAGAGTGTGGTGCTGGCCGTGATGGTGGTTCCCTCTGCTGAGGTCTGGTGGCCTTGCACCTACGAAAAATGCCTTTTGGTCTTCGATGAGCGGCCCCCGTAGGCGTACTACTACAAATAGTGTCTGCAACGTGGGGCCCTACATCTTGCCAGATAATCCAACATGAAGACAAAGAAGAAATAAATTCGAGACCTCTCAGAGTTCTGTAAAGTACACTCAGGGAAGCTATCAGAGGATAGAGATGAAGGTATTAATTGAAGGCTCCTGAAGGAAGAGAGAGAAAGGAAATAAGCCTCTATAAAGAGAAAAGGCTCTGAAATTAATAAATAAATGAGGAAAAAAGCTCCAGGGTGAGAGCCACAGAACGGAGGCTTTTAGAGATAAAGAATTCAGCTGGGAGCAGAAAAAAGCAAGGTTCTTTACTGCTTTTCTTGATCATGGAGCCAGTGTTCCCTCCTGCCGCTGGTGGTAGCATGCTGTTTCACGAACTGTGTTTTCTGATAGCTGTGTTGTATGTGTGTGAAGCTCAAGTGTTTGAGGCCTATGAAGAAGGGTGTATGTTTCCCTGTAGCAGTGGTGAAAAAGAACGCCAAACTGCCAAGACTTTGCCAGATATTCTTCCCACCGGCCCAGGACCCCCTGTTGTTGTGAAAGCCATGGCTTAGAGCCAAAAAGCCACTTAGTTAAACTGAACAGTTTCTTTTTTTTCTGCAAACCTGGCTATAAGCAGTCCAGGCAAAGGTGATGAGAACTCTACACCATGAGGCAGCTCTTCCTGCAGTCAGTGAGCAGTCATTTTTCCAGTAAACCAGACTCTATCTTAAAACCTGGAAAGTGTTTCCTCAGGGACAGCACACAGAAACTGTCTTCTAGAACTGGGCAAGGTTGTATCTCATGCTGGCAGCCGAACTTGGTATTGTAAGAATCACCCAGCTGGTTCTGGTTTTGAAGCATGAAGGGGTCTTTGGAGAGAAGCTGAGGCTTGGCATTGGAAGAGGCTAGGAAAGGTCATTAGTGGAGATGCATCCTCAGTGGCAGTTAAAGGCCCAGAAGGGGTTATGTAAGGAAGTTGAGGCTTGGCAACATGAAGAGAGCCCAGGAGAGGCCACTGGTGAGGGTACAGCATCTGTAGTAGTTGAAGGCCCAGATTGAAGGGATCATGAAAAGAAGTAGAAGCTTGGCACCATGAAAAGAGTCCAGGAAAGGCTATTGGTGACAGTGCAGCCCAGTTACAGCAAGGGACCCAGCAGTTTTTGAGATGTCAGTACCATGGGATGACCACCAAGAGCAGTAGCAGTGGAGTGAAGTCAGCCAGACCCTGGAGGACAAACTGTGTGTGCTGCAGAAGTCAGAGCCAGAGAAGTGATCCAAGCCCTTTGGAGGAGCCCAGAAGATCGTGAGTGAATTCCAGATAATTGGACATTGGTAATGTTTTTATGCTGTCCGAAGACATTGTGAAAAGCTTGATACATGTTTGGTTTCATTTGGTCCTGTGCATTAGTAACCCTAGTGATTGTTCTTCCTGTAAATGATTTTGCTGGTGTAGTGTTAAATTGTGTTGTAAAGATAATGCAATTTTTTTATACAGAAAAGGGGAATTGTTGCAGAAGTTTATTTTTAGTTATGTTTAAAATAATTGTTTTATGCACTGTTGGGTGAGGGGCTGTCTAGGGCATTTTGAATTGTTTGCAGGTATTGGATTTCTGTGAGGGTTGTTTAATTGCTTATGATCTGCACCTGAGGAGTTCTGAATGAATAAAAACACCTGAGCTCAGACACTTGGGGTTCCACTGTGAGTATGGCACTGGCCATGGCAGTGCTTCCTTCTGCAGAGGTCTGTCAGGGTTTGAGACAATGAATATACCTCCGTGCCTCCCTTGGTGAGCCCCCACAGTGCACCACTGTGGTGTACTGCTACAAAGACTCTCCAGTTAATGACATAGACCAGTTTTCCGACAAGATCATAGAAAAAAATTTCCCCAAATTAAGGAAAGACATACACATAAAGATACCAGAAGCACATAGGCCACCTAAAACAGAGGACCAGAAAAGAAGCTTACCATGGCATATTATGATTAAGACAGAACACATAGAACCAAGACGAGGTATCAACTGCAAGAGAAAACCCACAAGTCACATATAAAGGAAAAATGTCAGAATAACAGCTGAACTGTCAGTGTGAACTTTAAAAGCAATACACTCCAAGTTCTAACAGAACACAGGTGCCACCGGAAGGTGGCATGTAAACTTCCAAAGGAGGAGCCAACCAGCAGTCCTACCCAGCCAGTCCTACCCTACCCTACCCAGTCCTACCCTTCACCTAAGAACCACATAAATGACCAGCATGGCACGGAAACCCTCAGGGTGCAGTGGCACATATGCCTTGGCAGTAACCAACAACTCTTCAATTGGACTTAAGCCCACTCAACAAGAGGAAAACCATACCTGATATTGGAAACCTAGCTAACTACTCAGAACTAGTGAATCCTAGAACATTGTAGAAGAGGGAGTAGAAAGATTGTAAGAGTCAAAAGAGTGGGAGTTTGCTGTGAATCTGTGTCTCCTAGTAATATCAGAAGCTATACCCACAAAATCTTATCACCATGACTGGCCAAACATGAGCTGAATAAGGACAACACTAACAGATGCACTGAAGCAGACAGGGAAACGTCCACGGAGGCCTCAACCCTACACAAAGAATTCTAGGCAACGGAGGAAAGCTGGGAGAAGACGAGTTGATCTTCTCCAGGGAAGAGCTCAAAAATTGCTTATTGAATACCAAATGGTCAGCCCTGAAAACGTGCACGCAAGTAAAGTTATACAGACTGAGAAGGTTATAGTTAGGAACACACATAAAATAAGAATGCATATATGTATGCAATAACAATGAAAAGGGATCATAAATTTGAATGAGAGCAACGAGGGGCCTATGGGAGGGTTTGAAGAGAACAAAGAGAAGGGAAATGTTGCTATTAATTATAACATCAAGAATTAAAAAGAGTGAAAAATAAAAAGAACACAGGTGTCAGCCCAAGTTACTACTATACCCAGCAAATGTATCAGCCATAATTAATTGAAGAAAAAAAACTTTCCATGATAGAAGCAGGCTGTAACAATTCATGTCCAGCAAACTAATCTCACAGAGAATACTAGAAACAATACCTCAGACTGAAGAGAGAACTAAGCATGTAAGAGGGTACAGAAAATGCCACGCAGAGAATCGGATCCTGCCTTGTTCAGCTAGCCTTGGAGAATCTCCCTCTGCAGCAGATGGGAACAAATACAGACACAGTGTGCAGACAGTGAGAGATCTTGAAACACTCAGTCCTAAATGAGATGTCCCCATCAATTCTTCCCAGCAAGGCTCATGGAACCCTGGAGAAGAGGACACAGAAAGACTGTGAAACCAGAGGGGAGAGAGGAGACCAAGGAAACAAGGCCTCTAAACACAGCAGGACCAGCACACATGTGAACTCACAGAGACCGAGGCAGCACGCACAGGGCCTGAATGGTTCTGCACTGGACGAGGTCCTAGCACTGAGAAGAGAAGTGGACACAAGCCCACATCCCTCACCCAGAAGCTATCTTCAACTGCTAATCACATATAAATGAAAAATTAGTTCTCTCTAATGGAGTCTCACTGGGCTACAAACCACTCTTAAGGGCAGGCCCCACGGCCAGCAGTAGATGGTCAACACAGAATAAACTCAACGGCATCTTTGGAGATTCTTTGTCTTATGTTATGCCAAGGTATTTACTTGTTTACTTATTTTTTTATTTATCAACCTTACAGGCCCTTTACCTGTATACTGTGACTTCTGTTTTTGGGTTTTTAGGAGATTCCTGTGCATACACACATGTGTATATCTATGTCTATGTGTGTTTCTCATGCTTTACCTTTGGCTGCTTTTCCTGTTTTATTTAAACTTGTCCTATTCTGGTTTGTGTTTGTTTTATCTTACCTTATTTCATTATTATTCTTTAGACGCCTGTTTGTTTTCTTTTTCAAAAAATTATTTATTTTATTTTACGTGCATTGGTGTGAGAGTGTCAGATGCCCAGGACTGGACACATAAAAAATAAATAAATTCATTCATTAGTAGACACAAAGAATAGTTCTTGGCTTTGAACATGGACCCATTGCGCACTTTTTTTTTCTACTCCGGCTTTTCACAGTGAGACAGTATTTCAGGGCGCACAGTTTAGGACTTCACATGCTTCCTCATGTAAGGAGAACATCGCAGGAGACTATTGTAGAAACTTAAATGTAGGCAAACGAGCACCTGAGCAGCGGAGAGGCATCGAGGAGGGGAACATGGAGAAAAGTTTCAAAGGCATAACCAAGAAGAATTATCAACTAATTGGATCTAGGGATCACAGCAAAGAACCAGTGACAGTATCACATTCTAAGATCCCAGTGATTGACTACTGGTGCATACACGGAAGCAGCTAGGTGCATATTCATCACGAGGGTGAAGAACGCCCACGTTACAGATTTTGCAGCTAACACACAGAGAGTGCTTCTAAACACCCACACAGTTGAAGGAACAAGTTTTAATGAAAGAAAGGGAATGCTGAGCACGAGCAAGAAGAGTGTTTGCGAAGACTCGAACGCTCAGAATCAGGCATGAGCGGACGCCCTCAGCTAGGACGAGCCAAGGAAAACAAGAGCGGCGTGTGGCAGGGCGTCGCGTTAGTAACAGAAGAACTCAGATACACGAAGGACCGTTCTCACCGTTAAAAGCATTTAATTTTGGGCTTGTTTACAGTTTCAAAAGGTTAGTCCTTGATCGGTTTGGTGGCGAGCACGCCGTTTGAGCATAGGTGAGAGTTCAACTTCCTGATCAGGAGGCATGAGGAGTCAGAGAGAGCGAGACTTGGCCTGGTAGGGACTTTTGACCTCCAATCATCCTCAGTATTGCACCTCCTCCAACAAGTCCACGCCTCCTAATCCTTCCTAAACAGTCCACCAACTGGGGACTAGACGTTAAAATATATGAGCCAGTGGGGGCCATTCAAACCAACACACTGTTACATCAAAGGCCTACCATCATCGGAGGCATTTTTCAACATGATATCTAAACATTGCCTCCTGGGTCCCGCTGTTTGAAGGAAAGAGGTTCCGTTCTAGTTCATGAACTCACTGTTTCTCAGGATGCCAGACCACAGAACGTCTGACTGCAAACGAATCACGGAGGACACAGCTACAGATTCTGGGCCTCATTCCAGATTTCCTGAGCCATACACCAAGAGAGCAACCTAGGAATGCGTATCTTTAGAAGCTCGTAGGTGATTTTTTTTAAAAATCTTATTTTAAAAAGTGACTGGAAACAAGATAAAATGGCCAAAGCAGACATGAATTTAAACACTGAAAACCTTGACAGATTGCTGGGAATGCACTCAAGCATTGTGGGAAAGGGAAGGACAACGCAAGCCTAAGCCAGAATGTACAGAAAATGCCTTTGCAAAACCCACTTTGAACAGCAAGGTGAAGCAAGCTCTGGTGTGAATCGAAATCAAGAATCACCAAATTGGATGGTAGCCTTGGAGCAAGATGCATCTCTTTGTGACCTGGATAATGAACCAGCTGATTTGACATTGCGTTTTCAGTGAAACACCAGGCCCTGCAAAACTGCTTGATGGATGAAGTGCCTGTTGTGTAAGCATAAGGATGCACGAATGGATCCTCAGCCCCTGTTCAAGAAGTTGGGTGTGGTGGTTTGCTCCTGTAGTCCTAGCCCTGGGGATGTGGAGACAGGAGGACCTCTGGTCTTGCTCGATTAGCACAGGCCAGGATCAGCGAAGAGACCTAGTCTCAACAAATAAGATGGATAGCCATTAAAGAAGACACTGACTTTGACTTCTGGATTCCCCATGTGCACAAACACTTGTACCCACACAGGCACACACACCTCTACCGCTATACACATACACACAAACAAAAGCAAACATAAAACACCTGAAATTTCAGGTCATATATTTTCTCTTACCATACAATTTTTGGAAGAAAAACAGGAAAAAATAGTCTCCTGCCACATCAACATCTGTATTTCTAGATCACCCCCGTCGCCTCTGCCAACACCTGGGTGGAAGTGGAGAATGTTAAAGTTAAAACCTCTCTGCTACTCGCAGCACAGCTCAGGAAGAGGAGAGGGATCTCACTGAACAATGCACTCATCATTAATTATTTGCATAGGTTTTGTTTTTGAAAAGCAAGACTTCAAAAGCCCAATTTTGGTCTCCTAAAGCAGAATGTATAGGGCTAGAGAAAAAGAGAGGTGGGGGGATCATGTCCTTTAGTTTTTATGAGTTAGGATTCCACTGTTTCCTCTTTCTAGAAGAAAACAGGAAGGGTGTTTTCAAACTGTCTGGGACTTCCAGTCATGGCATTTAAATACAATTATCTAAACTCCTCTTGTTCTGCCTTGTCTCCAGTTCTTAAAGCGATCTCTATGGAAATACAGGGTGGCCATAATCAGAGTTCCTTTAGTGCTCAGTGTGAGTTTCACATAAACGGTCTTATGCTCCTCTTTCTAGTTCTAAAGGTCCCCACTTTATCATTTCCTCAAATACCTGGTTTTGGAAGCCTCCAATCAACCTTCTTCCATATTTTACCTTAAATACTCGAAAAAGGCACAATCATTTTTGATGCTCCATCTAACACTGTTTGTTTTCTTTACAGTTAATGTTTTGTTAACACCGTCTTACTAAATTGCCATCATGAACTGTGGTCTCTTGCCTCAGTTCCCTCTCAGTTCCCTCTGCTCCATTCCAGTTACTGAACTTCTACTGATGTCTACTAGAAATCAACAGGGTGTAGATGTAAAAGACTGTTATGTACTTGTATGAAAATCTTTTATGTGACACAGTGTCATGTACATTGAATATAGATGATATATTTATCATATATCATATATATTTACACATTAAATATATATTTAAAAATATATAAAGAACTATATGTAGAACAATGCTTATCACATGACAAGAAGAAATGGCTTCGTCTAAGGCCTTAAGTTCCCACGCATTTTGAAATTTCATACTGTGTAAGTGGATCTTAATGGTTTAAAAACACAAAAGTAAAACATAAACAAAAATCCCATGACATGGGAAATCTCTATCTTACCCTTCCTTCACCTGTTTTGTTTCTCAGCCCCAAACATGCAACCAATATTTTGATTTTTTTTTTTAGAAACACAACCAATTGTGAATATTTGTTTTCTACACAAATGTGAACACATAGACCTTCCTCTGTTTTACAGAAATAGTTTTTTGGACTTAGCCAAAATTTGAGTTTAAATCATTAGTAAGGGAGGGAGCAGTGCAGTGTTACAGGTTTTTCAAAGTATTTCACATAGGCAGATAGGAAAAGACACCCTGAACTTGCGAGGAAGTGCAAGCTACTGGACACAAAACTTCCATTTCTGTGGACAAATTGTATTATCAATTCTCTGCAAAGTAAAGAACCATAAAATAGCTCAAAGGAGGTGGGAGGCACTGGTAACCCTGAACAGAAGCTCTAGCCAAGATATTACCCACTTTCAAGTCTTTTACACCTGGACTGAGGTCAGAGAATCTATGAGAAAGGACAAGGATGCCTTCCCCAAATCCCCACAGCAACTGATGAGGGAAAGGGAAGGAGAGGGACATTTGCGAGCTGTCAACAGCTGTCACGTGACCAGTGGGCAATTCTGAGGTAGGAGTTCATGTGTGAGAGATTGTAACTAGGGAGCTATAAGTTAGGTCATCTGTGAACTTATCTATGAATGAAACCCTTCCAAACATGAAAACGCTGGCCCTTCTACCCAACCCCGTAGTTCTAAATAAAGCACTTACCATAAATAGAATAAATAATGAATCTTTTTATCACGAGTATTTTTCTTGAAGGGAGAGCCCAATGGTAGCTAACTTTCAGTTTTTCAAAATATTCAACGTATCTGTTCTGCAAAGCAACAGAAGCCTCAATTTAAGTGGTGGTGGAAAGTCTAATGTCAGCATTACTAATCCTACTTCTTTCCTTCCTCACCACCACTCTCTCTTACAAAGAGTTTGTAAAGAACAGTTAAGGTAAGCAAACAATTGTAGGATGCTATTGCATAGCTAGGCGTATTTCATGTATGTTGCCCCTTGACTGACTATCTACCAAGAAAAAAATACCGTGTTTGGCGTGGTAAATGAACTAACACAAAGGGAGACAATCCTTGCATATGGGCTGCCCATATTGTTGATTTTGTGCATGTGAGATATGTATGTATACACACACACACACACACACGTATATATATCTACACATACAAACATATATATGTGTATATATGTACATATGTATATATATATGTGATAGCATATGTGCATGTGTGCATGTGGATAGGTAGTTGCTCCTGTGGAGGCCAGAGGTTGGTTCTGGTTATCTTCTTGGATCATCACCACCATCACCACCATCACCACCATCATCATCTTCTTCATCATCATCATCATCATCATCATCATCATCATCAAGATAAGGTCTCAGTGTGTAATGCTGGTGGCCGAAAATTTGCTGTGTAGACCAACCTGGCTTAGAACTCCCAGAGATTTATTTTATTAGTGTTTTTTTTTTTTTTTTTTTTTAACAAAGGGTCTCTCAGTAAACTTGGAGTTTATCCATTTGGCTATACTGGCTGGCCAGTGAGCTCTACAGGTTTACCAGTCTCTGCTTCTCTCCCTCCCCAAGTGCTGAGGTTTCTGCACCAGGCCTGCAGATGGGTGCTGGAGATTTGAATTTAGGTACTCACTCTTGAGTGGCAGGCACTTCCTGAATGAACTGTCTCCCAAGTTCTGGCTCATGCTTGAGATCAGAAAAACATCCAAAACAGCTCTAACATTTCAGTGTGGTGGTTGAAACTTAACTTATAATTGCATTAGAGAAAAAATGTGGTTTGGTGGAGAGTAGCCCCTTGTCATAGCAGAACAGTATACATGAAGACTCTAGAGGACATCTATTCGTCAGTAGACCACATGTCATTCTTCTCTGTCTCTCCAGTTAGAGCTTCTTTACTCTCTGTTTCTTTTTATTGATTTTGGGAGGGATCATTGGCATTCTCTCAGCCTTCTACTTTCCCTATGGAATCTGCTCACAGGACCTTCCTTAAATCTTTCTTCAAGAAGTTGAAACATTCTGGTTGTTGAACCAACTGGGAAGTGACAGTAAAAATTAACAGCCATACTTCCTATTGTGGAAGTCTAGGATCATCTAGATGTCTCAGTGGGTAAAAATACTTGCTATACATGTGTGAAGAGCAGACTTTAAATCTGTGTGTGTATACCTGTAACCTCAGCATTGTAATGCAGAGACAGACAGATCCCTGGAGCTCACTTGTTAGCCAGCCTAGGCCAAACAGCAATCTCCTGGCTCAGTGAGAAGTCCCATCTCAAGGCAACAAGGTAGAGAGCAATAGAGGAAAATGCCTGATGCTTTCCCCTGGTCGCTACATGCACACACACAGCACATGCACCTGCGAACTCACAAGCACGCAACACACACACACACACATACATACACACAGAGAGAGAGAGACAGAAAGAAAGAAATCTAAGTCATGTGTCTTTCTGAGTCTATCATGTTATCTCTTTATGCAAACCTAAATTAAAAATTATATATGATGCATTGTGTTTATATGTTTGTAGGAGGGAAGGAATTGGGGCACAGAGGGAATAATGGAATACTTAAAGGAACGGCGACACAGAAAGAGCACACGCACACATAGATACATAGTGGAATACACATAATAAGCACTCAGCGGGAGAAGAGGGTACTAGCTCAGGGAAGGAAGGAAATGAGCCAGATCACAGAGGAGGACAGTAAGCACAGGGGCAGGGGCCAATGAGGGCAAAACACGACACATGTATGTCGACATCGTGATGAAACCAGTTACTTTGTATCCTAACCTGAAACATTGTTTTTTTTTTTAAAAGAAATGACAGCTATAAGAAAGATGACTACCAGTCCTTAACTCTGAAGTGGATGCACTGTGGTCAGGCGAGTGGTCCAGTCGAAGGATGTGATGGCATATTAGTACCACCACCCAGCAAAGGACACTCTGTGCCATGACCTTGCTAACACCTCTCAAACCTGTAGTTGAGGCCTTGCATTGGTAGCCTTGATAAGCAGTATTAAGAAGTTTTTTTGTTTGTTTTTTGTTTTTGTTTTTGACACAGGGACTCTTAGTGTAGCCTGGGCTATCCTGGAACTCTCTATATAGAGTGGGCTGGCCCCCACTGAACTCACGGAGATCCACCACTCTGCCGTCTGAGCGCTGAGATTACAGGCATGCACCACCAAGTCTGGTGGGTATTAAGATAAGAGTCTCCTTATGTTGGTTGTCTGAAATACTTGTGGGATAAAATGATCTGCTGACTGGGATTTCCTTGAGAACAACTCAGGCTTAGGAAAGGAGAGTGCGGAGAGTGGCGTCTGGGGACGGAGGAGAGCAGGCAGAGGGTGTTCCAGGACGGAGGAGAGCAGGCAGAGGGTGTTTGGGGGGGGGGGGAGGAGAGCAGGCGGAGGGTGTGGGGGGGGAGGGGGACGGAGGAGAGCAGGCAGAGGTGGCTGCAGCACAGAGGGCTGAAATGGCTGAGGTGTGGTGATGAGTCTTTTACTTTGCTTTTTGTGTGTGTTGTGGTTTGAGGTAGCCTTCACCTACGCCTTCCTCAGGTCCCCCCCCAAAAATGGGATCCAGTCACCATAAACTGAAACTGAGCCACACCGACCTTCTCCAACTTAAACTGCCGTAGCATATATTTGCCACAGCGGTGACAATTCTCACTAGCACACTGTTTGGAAAACTCTGTAGTAAGCTGTTTTTTGAAAGATTAAAAGGCAATCATGTTTGTTTCACAATAGTTAGTATGTAGAATTAAATGTGACATAGAGACACACACAAATACAAAATACAATCATATCTGATATATAATAAATATTTTTTGAGATGAGGTATTGCCTGGGATAGCCTCAAAACGACATCCTCCTGCCTCACTATTTCTCCTTTTCATTCTTCTTTAAAATACAATTTCTCCCTACCCCATCCCCTTACACACACACACACACACACACACACACACACAGACGAGTCATCCAGAAACAGTTCCTGTGATGTTCTTCAGGGACTGAATTGTTCATGATCTGATTAGATGTCTGTGAAAGACTCAATTTCTTTCAGGGATCGACTTCATATTGATGGTTACAGGTCAGGACCCTCCTATCTCAGGAGGGTAAATTAATTCCTGAGGCCCAGAAAGAGGAACAAATATAAAGTGTAAAGCAGACAAAATGGGCAGACCACAGGCTTGCAGCTGAGGTGGGGATCTCAGCCTTCGGATGGAGCGAGGTCTGCCCCAGGGCACTTGCGTGCTGCCAACTGATCACGGGATAGGAGGGTGGGCCATGAAACCAATGGCAAGTGCTGATGCCATCGCCCTCCCTCAGAACCCTCAAAACAGAGATCTTACCTGAGAAGGAGTCTCTACTCCTTGAAACTTAGAGCTGCTGGTTTTATCCGTTCGCCGCTCTCCAAAAAAGAAAAGACCTTCCTAGGGAAAAGGGGACAACACAACCACGGTTGGCTGCACTCCTCCCTTCCCTAGTCCAGGCATTCTTGAAGTCTGGCTTCCTTAGGTTGGCAGTCTCTGGGTAGAGGCTACCCACAAATATCACAGTTAGAAAGCCACACCAGTGATTTATCTAGACAACAGACTCATAAACACATGGTGCCAGCGCGGGAAAGGCTAGAAAGCATGCACTCTAACCCTTCTACCTTCCATTTTACAAACAAGAAATTGAGGCAAAAACAAAAAACGAAAAACTGACCCATGTCACGGCTAGGCAGAAGCAGCCCCAGGCCTTGGTGGTCTAAGGTGCCATTCACTGCTTTTAAATAATTTATTTTGTGACTACAATACACACACACACACACACACACACACACACACACACACACACACACATACACTTCTAACCTTTTGGCGTTTTCTATTCTCTTTAAAGAAGTGCTGGTCATAGCCTAATAAGTCAGATGTCTTTATGTCTTTCCACCTTGGTTTTTGAGGCAGGGTCTCATGGAACCTGGAGTTCACTGATTCAGCTAGATCAGCTGGCCAGCAAGCCCTTGGAACTGGTCTGATCCCCTTCCCCTAACTCTCCCGTGTTGGGTTACAGGTGCACACCACTGTACATGGCATCTTACATAGGTGCTGGGGATCTGAACTCAGGTCCTGGTGGGTCAGAAACAGGCTTGTTATCCACAGAACCATCTCCCCACTCCTTCCAATTTACTTTCTGAGACAAGGTCTCTCACTGCACCTGGTGCTCACTGATTTGATTAGGCTGGATGGCCAGGACACCACTTTTTCCCCACCTGTGCCCTTAGCTCCCAGGCACGGGATTAACTGGCCCAGCCTTTGGGCAGGCATGGCATCACCCACGGCCTCCAGGGACTACAGGAAACCAGGCTTAAAATGCCCACTTTCAAAACCTGTGCACCAAATTAGAGTGCTGGGATTCAAGAAGTGTGCATGTTTTGAAGCCAAAGCTTCCTTTCTCCAGACTGTAGCAGAGCTTCAGGAAGGGCATGTTGTAAGTGCTAAGTTTGCAGTAAGCTCCTGGCAGGCAAACGACTGAGAATTCTGTTCCAAAAAGTATTAACAGGACAAGCAAGATGGATCAGTAGGTAAAGGAGCTTGCTGCCACGCCTGATGACTTAAGTTTGATCCCTAGAACCCACACAATGGAAAGAGAAAACCAACTTCTACAAGCTGCCTTGTGACATCCATATGTGCATGCGTGCACACACACACACACACACACACACGCACATGCACCATGAATGGACACATGTGTGCACACACATACACACCCTAGGTAAATCCAAAAAACATTCTAAGGAATTGGAAACAGCCCACCTTGTGTCCTTAGAAATTTCTAGAGAGGTCAAACATCTCCTACACATTGATTTTGACTTAGTGTAGATGATGTAATTGTGAGTTGTGAACTGGAAAGTGGTAACTTTTAATGACTTACTGATTGCTTACGCCCTTTGGGGCACTTATCTAATTAATCTTATATTATTCTTGTAAAGAAGGAAGAGGTCATGTGGTTGGTAGTGGGGGGGTTGGGAAACACGACATTTTGACTCCCAAGAAGTATTCTTTTCTTTTTCCTCCTCTAGCCCAGGCTGGCCTGGAATTGAAGGCCTTCCTGCTTCTGTATGCTTCAGCGCTGGATCAGCAGCAGCACCCGCAAGCCTGACTGAGCCTTTTCACATTTGTGTGACTTGGTTTAACTTATCTTACCTCAATCCTGCAGTTACCATGCCCAGCTTCTATTCAAATGTCGATATTGTATAGATCATGACTTTTATACCAATTTTATTTTTTTTAAATGTCACACTAAAATGTGACAAATCTTAATTACTGGGGTATTTTACATTTCCTTAAATCTTGTGTCTCTCTGACCTCAGCCTAGTCCTGGCCCAGAGCAAGAAACAGGTCAGTTACTAATCACACATTAAACAAGGGGGTGCTAAACCCAGGGTTTCTGAAAAACTACCTCTCCAGTTTAACTTATTTGAGTCGTGACTCAAAGAATCATCGTAACACTTTACAGTGACACTTTGGAACATGCAGACTCCAGCCACATGGGACAGTACCGTGATGCTTTTCCATACCTTTGCATTTACAACTATTTCACTGGCAAGGAGGCAGGCGCAAACCATGGTGCCAGTTCTCCCTAGAAAGAAAAGAAGGCCATTAAGGAACCATTGTCCATTGCAATGCTCAATGTAAGAACTCACTCAGAGGACCTGGGGAGATGACGCCGTGCTTTAGGTGCAGAAAGTACAAGGTCTTGATTTAGATCCTAGAAGCCACATAAAAAGCTATTGTGACTGTATTAGCCTTGACCCCAGCTGGGGGTTGGAGTCAGGATCCAGAGGCTTGCTAGCCAAAACAGCTGGCTCTGGGTTTAGTGAGCCAGCCTGTCTCAAAAAAATAAGGTAGAAGGCCAGCAAGATGGCTCAATGGGTAAGAACACTTGTTGTACAAGCTGACAACCTAAGTTCAATCCCCAGAACCCACAGGAGAGAGCCAGCTCCCCAAAGTCGTCCTCTGACTTCCACACACGCACCGTGGCATTTACACATACACACTCACACACACACACACACACATATGCACATGCACATGTGCACACACACACATAGACACGTATGCACACCCACATGTGCGTGCACACACGCACATTCGCATACACATGCACATATGCATACACACACATACACACACGTATGCACACCCACATGTGCATACACACACATATGCACACGCATGCACACGCACATGTGCACACACACACCACACACATACTTGCACACATACATTCATATGCACACACACACACGTATGTACACACACCATATCATATACATTAATACACAATGATTTCTTTTTTTAATGAAAAGCAATCGAGGAAGAAATCCCAAGGCCAACCTCCGACAACAGGAGCAGAAATACTCAAAATGCATTTTGTATGTATATGTGCTTGTCCCAAATATTTTAATTCAGAAGCAGCCAAAATCACTGCCCTGTGGCTAGACCTGGAACTCGTGTCCTACTTGGGTGTGTCACACATGAGTTGCTATGGACGTTTCTTCCGTCTCTAACGCTGACATTGCCGTAAAGGCGAAGGCAACCAGCTCTGTCAAGACTCCTAAAGCCCCACTTATGTACCCGGTTCTGTAATTACTGTAAACAAAACACCCACAAGGCCACCTAGCATTCGTAGTGCCTATTATTTCTTCCATTTAAGAGGTCTTAACTTAAAAAAAAAATTACCCACCGTCTCATGCAGCCTAGGCTGCCCTCAAAGTCACTACGTAGCCAAGGATGACCTTGGATTTCTGATCCTCCTGCCCCACCTCCTAGGTGTTGAGATTACAAGTGTAATCTCACCACACCTGGCTTAGAATTTCAAATTGTACTGAAAAGTTTTCAAAAGTGTAGAGTAGTATTGTTGTCACTGTGTAATAGTATATTGTCACGATTTACTCTCTCTCCTCTTCATCTCTCCCCTTCTCTTTCTTCTTAGCAATTTTAGCTTCAGCTGTATGCATGATGCTATATGTATGTTTTTGATTGGTCATAAAAATTTTGAGTTTTGAAAACATGCCACTTCTTTTCTCTTGTACAGTTACTTGTAACTTTTGACTTAGCCAGCATAAACTGAATTTAATTATCTCCTGCAATTCTGAATTTAGCCTGTTTATGTGAGAGGCACCTTTTCTGGTCCACTCTTTATTTTCCCAGTGAATTACCGTTGCGACTTGGATACAGAACAAGCACATACACACCCTTCAAGACTCATGAGTTTGAACTCTGGATCCCAAGTTAGTGGTGCCGCAGAAGCCCTAAACGCTGGAGACGTCGCGGTACCGGTCTAGCTAACAGAAGTGTATAGTTGGGGGTTTGGCATTATACCTGCTTCTGATCTGGCCCAAGAACTCCATGTCTGTCTGTCTGTCTGTCTGTCTGTCTCTGTGTGTGTGTGTGTGTTTGATCCCTTGATGACCTGAGTCCAATCCCCAAGACCTGCATGGTAGAAGGAGAGAATAGACTCCCATATACACAGTGACACACACGTGGAGAGAGAGAGAAGAAAGAAAGACAGGTAATAAAATAAAAGGTCACAGGTAGATCAGGATACGGAAAGAACTCATTAGAGCAGTTACTAAGGACATCTGGAGGGCGCAGCCTAGAGGGACAGCGCTTGCTCAGCATGTATGTGTAAGTCCCTGGTGTGATTTTCTAGCGCCATAAAAATGAATTAACTAGCTAATTAATTAAGGGATAAAATGTTAGGGAAGGAATTATAAAAATCCAATCAGCCCCTTCCCAATCCTCTTCACCGAACAGTCTTCCCTTGAGTAAGAGCTTCCTGCAGGAGATCCAAGTCCACTCAACCTTCCTGCCACATGAAAGGAAAGGAGACACAGCTCTGGGTGCTGACAGCCCAGTGCACGGACTTCCTCTGCATCACCTACCTGGTCTTCCCTGTTTTCTCACATAAAAGTCTCGTTTTGTCTTGAAAAATGAGATAAAAGTTTGAGGTAGATGCTCAAATCTGTCTTTTTCAAGACAGATGTTTGCATAAGCCTGTCTCCCTCCACCACCCGCTGTGCCTTGGGCCTTCATCAGTGTGGTGAACAGCAGGAACCTCCAATCCCAGCAACAGTTATGACGGAGCCAGCAAGGAGAAAGAACCTGACCCTGAGAGTCACTACCCTCTGCTTCCATGGGATGGGGCAGGACACAAAAATATCTCATTAAAAAGGATCTCAGCTGAACTGCTAGTGACTAGCTGAGTTTGTGGTTGGAACTCCAGGGACATGCAAACAATAGTTAGCAATGTTAGATTTGGCTTGCATTCTTCCATTTATAATCTCTGTCTCTCTGTCTCTCTGTCTGTCTTTCTTTCTCTCTGCCTGTCTCTGTCTCTTTGTTTGTGTGTTACATGTGTATGTATTTGTACACGTGAGGACAGAGGATGCAGTCTTCTGTTGCTCTCCAACTTACTGTTTGAGATAAGGACTTAAAGGTTCTGAAGATCGCCGACTCGCTACACTAGCTCACTGTCAAGTCCCAGACATCTGTCTGCCTCTACCCCAGCACATGCTGGTCACAGACATGCTGGTTTTTACACAGGTTCTGGGGATCAGAACTCAGGCCGTGTTTACGTGAAAAGCAGTTAACTGACTGAGCTATCTTCCCAGCTATTCTTTTTAAAACTTTTTCAATTGGTTTTGTTTAAAAATAAAATATATAATTCTACTGTACCAGAGACAACTACAGAAAACCATAACCAATCAAATTTTAGAGTTGCAGAGCCCAGTACCAATGGATGCATCTACAAGAGACTCCCATTCCTAAGGATCAGGGAACATTCCAGAAGAGACAGAAAGATCGTAAGAGCCAGAGGATCAGGGACTTTGCTGTGAGATTGTTTCCTAGTGACATCAGAAGCTACAGCTATAACGTCTCACCAACATAACTACCCGAATGTAGGGACCCAGGACAAAGACAATACCAATGAACATGCCAAGCAGAATGAGGAGAAGCCCACAAGGCCTTCATGTTAGACAAAGAGCTATAGGCCATCTGAGAAAATCTGGGGAGTGGAAGAGCACCCCCAATCCCCAAGGCAGTTGGTTCAGTACTAAATAGTCTGCCCTGAAAACATACATACAAGTAACATTATATGAATTCAACGGTTATATTTGGGAATACATATGTATATACAAATACATATATCCACACAATAACAATGGACGAAGAAAAGGGGCCATATATTTGAAGGAGAGTGGGGAGGGGTAAACCGGAAGGCTTGTAGGTAGGATAAGGAAGAGAAAATGTAATTAAAATAAAATCTCAAAAATAAAGAAAACCTATAAAATACAGTTTGTGCTGCCCATATACTCTCAGACTGGTGGTCCCCCAGTGGGGCATGAATGACCTACCAGGGGACATACCTCTAAGAAGACTGGCTCTCCCTCTCCAAGTAGCTATGGATTGCCAATAGCTCCTTAGTTGGGGGTGGAACGTTGTGCCCACCTCCCATCTCTGTACTGGGATTTTGTCTCTCTTGAACTGTCACAACCGCTGTGAGTTCACACGTGCAACTGCCCTCCTGCATCTGGAAAATGCTGTTTCCTTATAGCTGTCCTCTGCCTCTGACTCTTACAAATTTGCCCTCCCGCTTTCACAACGATCCCTGAGCCTCGGGAAGAGGGAGTGTAATACAGATGACTCCTTCAGGGCTGAGCAGTCTGTAGTTTTTCATTCTCTATACCTTGACTAATTGTGGGTCTCCATATTAATCACCATTCACAGCAAAAAAAAGAAAAGGAGCTTCGCTGATGATGGTTGAGAAATGCACTAATCTATGGGTATATGTTGTAGAAGTTTATTTTTAGTTATGTACAAAATAATTGTTTTGTGCACTGTTGGGCGAGGGGCTGCCTAGGGCTTGGTGTTTTGTGTTGTCTGCAGGTGTTGGATTTATGTGGAGGATGTTTGATTGGACACGATCTGCATGTGTTATCAACAGAACGCCTGAGCTCAGATGCTCAGGGCTCCACTGTCCAGTATCGTGATTGCCATGATAGTGGTTCCCTCTCATGAGGTCTGGCAAGGTTTGTACCTATGAGAATGCCTCCTTGTCCTTGGTGAGCCACCACAGCAGATACCAGCTGCAAGTATAGCAATAAATCACTAGGAGCTGGTTTAATACTGTGCCCATTTAACAAAGTCTCTCTTAGAGTGTGTGGATAATCTTATCACAGATTCAACCTAATAATAGGGTCAGGTGTGGATTTTAACTTGTGAAATGGACCTCAAATCCAATCAAAAAGTGGTTGGTTACTCCCCATCCAGCAGTAAGCGTGCCTCGACAGCTTGCCATTACTATAGTTTTTGGTGTTCATGGCTGGATGAGAGTGATGGTTACTTCTCTCACATTCCAGCATTTTGAAAGCTAGCCAATAGGGATGAAGTTTCCAGGTACGCTCCAGACTCATTTCTCCATGTTCTATGATTAAGATATGTGCTATCGTCAGCAACAGGGTCTTAAGTCAAGTTCTGGAGGGTAAACCAGGATCATTGGCAATAGCCTGTAATGTTTGGGGGCACATGGAACATCATTAGGCTTTAAAAGAGGGAACCCATTCCTCAAATTGGGGCACAGAAGTAAGAAGGGAGTTCTCAAAAGATAAAATATGAATGGCCAAGAAATATGTTTTTTAATGTCCAGTATCCTTAGGCATTAGGTAAATGCAAATTAAAACTACTTTGATATTTCATCTTGTCCATGTCAGAATGGATAGGATTTAAAAAAAAAAAAAGACAACAAATGTTGGTGTGAATGTAAGGAAGGGGAAGTAATTTTTAACTGCTGGTGGAAGTACAACAGGTGAAGCCACTAGGGCAAGCAGAGAGGCTGATCAAAACACTAGAAATAGGTGACTCACAGGATGAACGTAAATACACCCAAAGGACTCCATACCCTACCCACAGAGATACCTGCTCGTACTTGTTCATTGCTGCTCTAGCCACAATAGCCAGGAAATGGAAATAGCCTAGATGTCCATCAACTGATGAATGAATAATGAGAGTGTGGTACATTTGAATAATGGAATATTATTCATCTATTAAGAAAAACAGAATTGTGAAATTAACAGGTAAATGGATGGAACTGGAAACAACCATTCTGGGTGAAGTAGCCCAGACCCAGAAAGACAAATAGAGCGTGTTTTCTCTCATTTGTGTTGAATGCGTTTGAATCTTCAGATATGCGTGTTCCATTTAAACTACCCATCGAGGTCACAAAATTAGTGAGGGTCCATGGGAATGGGGGGCCATTGAGGAAAGAAAGAAAGAACTTAATTGATGAATAATGTAACAAGAAGGATTGAATAGGGTTGGGGGATGGGATGGCAGGATAGAGGAGAAAATACAGAGAGGGATAACTACTACTGAAGATGCTTCACAGCAGTCACATGGAAACCTGTTACCATATAAGCTTCCTAAAATATGTACATCCGCACATATAAAGAGTTTAACTGGAGTTACCCTGTGATAGGGTAAAGATGCCACTACTAGACACTATGAATTCTTTGTACATAAAGGGATCCAAGGGGGTTCTACTGAAAGCCTCTGCCCACCTGTGATCTACCAGAGTTGGTAGATTCTGCAGAAGGGTTCCGGGATACTCTGGAGCCAGGATATGGGACTGTTTGGCCATTGGTTTGTCTCCAGAAAAGGATGAATGCCTGGACCTGCTCAGTGGCATTCGTGTAGGGGTGTGATGTTGCAGACTTACAGAAACCTGTCTCCCTGGAGTAAAGAAATGAGTTTTGGCATGTAAAGAGACAAATGAGAGAAATACATGTCTCCTCATGTATGCAGGAGACACCAACTCTTGGTATGATGACTTAGAACCCTTTAGACATACACACCAGAGGGGAATAGCTGATTGTTTAATTGTTTAATTTTAATTTTAGCTTTCGGAGGCATCCTCTGAATTTCCTAGTGACTGCACGTGCTTGCATTCCCACCAGCAGGGTATAAGGTAAGGGCTCCTCCCTGCCTACATCCGCACCACCGTTCTCTTGACAATAAACATTCTGGCTGGGGTGAGATGGAATTTCCAAGAAGAGAACTTTTAAGTTCACAGATGATTAACAATATTGAGCACTTTCAAATACTTAATGGCTATTTGTATTTCTTCCTATCTGTCAAATCATTTGTTGATTTTTTTTTTTGGTGTTCAATATTTTTTTGGATCTTTGTAGTATGCAGACATAAATGCCTGTCAGGCGTATAGTTGGCAAATATTTTCATTTGTTCTGTAGGTCGTCTCTTCACTCTATTGGTTACTTTCTTTCTTGTGCAGAAACTGTAATTTCCTGTCGTCTCGTTTGTCAATCATTTTTGATTAATTCCTCTGCTAGTAGAATCCTCAGAAAGTTGTTGTTTATACATTTATCTTAAAGATTTTTACCTGTGGCTTTTCCCCTCCACCAATTTCAACAATCTGGGTCTCACATTAAGGTTTTTTGTCCATTTCGAGGTGAATTTTGTGCAAAGACATACAAGTATCTAATTTCCTTCTTTTAAATGCGGATATCCAGTTTCCCAAGCCTGATTCTTTGAAAAGTAAAGGAAAATAAAAACAACATGCAGTAGACAGTGTTAGGAAATTAGCTACCTTGAGAGATTAAAAACGGAAAACAGGCATCTCCACCAAAGGATATAGAAAGAACTGTATCTCCACACCCGGAGTGACGACATCGGATCTATCTCGCCTGATACACAAAAAACCTATTGAAAAATGCACTCTAGAGTTTAACATAAGACCTGCAACTACAAAACTGTGAGGGGCATGTTTTATAACACTGATTTGGGGAAAACTGTTTTTTTTGGATATGGTTTCGAGAACATTAGGAATCAAGACGAAAAATAAACAGTGAGATTCCATCAAAGTAAAAAACTATAGAACAAGGGGAGCAATACAGTGGAGAAACGTTCTAGATAATGCCAGACAATGTCCACAAACGTTCATCCGACTAGGTGCTAACATCCAAAAACATGTAGGGCGTTCAGACAACTCAACAGCACGACAAAAATGACCCCCTTTTCCCCCACTACTATAGAAGCTTCTTTAAACATAACCATGTATGAAAGGAATGCTAGTGGAGCCACCAATAACAGGGAGACAATGCCCACACTAGGCACCTTTTGCCACCAAGTGAAACTCCAGTGCCAGGAATGGGTTACATCTAACTGAGTTGTTGGCCAAAGGGGTCCCATGGGAAGCCCCAAAAGACTCAAGCCATTGCCGAGGTTGCGTTCCACAAACTGATGCACTGTTTCTGAGGACAACGCTTCCCTATCTCATCGAACCAGGAGAAGCTGAGCTGGTCCCTAACTAGAGCCTTCACCACTACTGATTAGTGTTCATGATATTCTTCACATTTCCAGAGGAGTAAGTAGCCAACAAGCTAGCTACAAAAGATGAGATTTACAGTGGTGACCCACATGCGCGATACACTGGCAGAACAGACATCGTGGGAGAAGCTACTGATTAGATTTTAGGCCCAATCCATGAGGTGGAATCCATGCCTGAGACTGCTCAAGTGGCCAAGAACCTGAGAGTAGGCTGGCCATGGGCCTAGGAGAAAGCCAAACACTATTATGCTAAAGGAACATAGCAATATAATGACCTCTCATGGCATTCTGCTATACCCATGGATCGGTGCCTTGTCCAGTCATCATCAGAGAAGATTCTCCTGTAGTAGATGGGAACTAATACAGAGACCCACAAATGGACAACGTGCAGAGAGTGAGAGTTTTCGGAACACTCAGTCCTGAATGTGGTATTTTCATCAAACCCCTACACTCAGGGCTCAGAGAGCTATGCAAAAGAGGGGGTGAAAAGACTGTAGAAGTCAGCAGGGAATGGAGGACTCCCAGGAACCAGTGTCCTCCAGATACAACAGGACCAATTCATATTTGAACTCACGGAGACTGCAGTGGCACACACAGGGTCTGCACGGGTTCAAGCCAGATGGGTTATCAGTACTGACAGGGTGAAGTGGACAAAGCGCCCTCTCCTAAACAAGGAACTATCTGCAATTGACGTTGTCTTGCAAAGGAAAAAAAAATTAGTTTTCTCCAATGGAGTCTCACTGTGCATATTAACCACAGTTAAGGGTAGGCCCCGGGCCCGGCAGTGGATGGCCAACACAAGATGAACTCAGTGGTGTTTCTGTTGATTTCCCCCCCTCATATTGCTTTGTTTGGGTATTTTTATCTTGCTGGACTTTTCTTTGTATATTATGCTCTCCAATTTTGTGTGGGCTGTGTGTGTGTGCATGTGTGTTTCTTGTTCTTTTCCATTGTTTTTTCTTTTATTCTTATCTGTTAAAATTTGCTTGTTTTTTAGAGAAAGAAGGGCACAGAATTGGATGGGTGGAAAGGCGGAGAGGCTCTGGGAGAAGTCAGGCGAGCGGGAACCGCTATCAGAAGATGCTGCATACATTTTCAACAAGAAGAGACCGCTTTTCTAAAACAAGCCAGTGCCAGGTTCAGCGATGACACCTGTAATTGCAGCATTTGGAAGGAGACAGAGGATTGTGAGCTGGAGGCCTGCCTGGGATACATAGGTAGTTCAAGGACCAGCTGGTCTACTTATTGAGACTTTACCTTGACTCAAGGTAAAGACCAAAAAACTCTCTCTAGACAAATAACAACAATGACCATAAAAACAACAGAAAAAAGAGGAGTCAAAAAAAAATCTTTCCAAAAGAAAACATGCACACGGTATGCAATATACATATAATATATATATATATATATATATATATATCATATATAGGTATATATAAATGTTTTATATATATATGTAAAGGTATATAAAAACGTTCAACATCTCCAGTCATTAAGGAAAAGCCTCTTAACCACAATAAAGTAAGTATGATAAGGTGACACATATGTTCATTAGCTGGATTCAGTCACTCCACTATCAATATAACTCCAAAATACAATTCTTACCAGAAGCATATACAATCTCTGTGTACAATTATGACATAGCCTTGAAATAAAAGTGCTACTCTATTCTAAAAATAAACATCGTTGGCATTTGAACACTGGCAAATGACAAGTAAGGTAACAAGTATTTAGTGGGCAGGGGGAAACATTGCCAGCCTTCTTTAACTCCTCCCCCTGCTTCCCTTCACCTCTCCTTCCGTTCCGCCCCTCGGCTGTTTTACTTCCTTCCTCCTTACAACCCTTCTGTCTTGAAGCCAATATTTTTAGGTGTTAATGACTAATATCGATTAATCCCATTTGTTCCCACGCATCAATATTTCTGAACAATTGCTTTACAGAAACGGAAGAGCAAAGCGCCCTTACCTTTCCCTCCCTTACAGTGAACGGCGATGACGTTTTCAGGGTCCTGAGCCATCCATTCCTTTACTTCCTTGGAGAACAGCAACATTTCCCTGATTTCAAACAGAAGAGTTTTCATTCAGTTAGAAATGTTTCCAAAATAATAGTTTTCCAAAACACTAAGCCCAAGGTGTTTAGCCCTTTTCTGACAGTCGATGTGGTGTAAAACTTACTCGAGAGAGGGCACGTTATGATCGTCAATCATGATTCTACGGACCCGGTAGTGGAAGCGCTTAGGATCATACGCTCTTTCACCTAAAATAAACAAGGCACTTGTCATATACGTATGCCTAATAAGATAGCAAATGATAAAGTTATAAATTAATCTAAAGTTTCAACTGGGAAAAATCCCTTATCCGTCTTCAAGAGCAGTTTTCTGTTTGCTCTAAAAACATTCAGAGTTGAAAAAAAAAAGTTTGGTGACTGTTCGTTCCCCACAGGCAAACTAAACTCATGTTTTAAGAGACCTGACCGTTAGCTTTCTGGTGACTTCTCAGTACATCATCAAGGGTGTTAGAAATCACAGAGCAGGGGCAAACATAGCTGACCAGGATGCCAGCTCCTGAAAATATTTGTTTCATTTAGTATTGAACAACTCACCAGAGACAGGGCGGTGAAGTGCAGTATAATCTGCTTCCTAAGGGCTGCATTTCTTTTTTTGTTTTAATCCAATGCCCGGTCTTTGCCAAAATCTACTCAGGTGGACAAGAGAACATGCATGCTAATTTTTACACCTCCAATATAATCTAGAGGGAAATAAAGATTTCCTGATCCTAGGACCACTAGAACAGACATTCCCTAACATGGTTCACTTCTGCTCTGCCTGTTCCGTCCTTCCAGGGACACCTCTGCCTCTCTCATAGGGTACTTTTTGCTGATGTGCTAACTTTCCTATCACACGACGTCAACACAGGTTGGGGAGGTTCACTCTGACTCTCTACCACTAAATACTTATGAATAAATGAAATGCAAGAGAGCAGTCAGCAAAAATTCCGCCCTCTGTCTTTAGAGGCCCCGTAGTGAGTCGTGCACATACTGCAGAGATTGTAGACTTGATAGTGGTTTGGATGCTTGGTATCAAGGAACCGCACAACCTCCTAAAGAAAGACAGACACAAACGTTATATATTCAGGATCATCCGGAAGTAAAATTGAAGAGACTAGGAGTAACTAAAAATGGTTACTATTGCTTCACCTGCTTCTCACTGGTATATTCTAGGGGAAGTCCCGATTATGAGGATATGTAGATTTTACATCGTGTGTCACTGCTAATAAAGAAGGCTGGGATACTCATATTAGCCTCTGCTGTCACTTCAATTGAATGCTCATGTTTAAACACTGGGTCCTCAGCTGGGGGAGCTGTTTGGGAATGGTGTGGAACTTTTATGAGACAAGGGTCTTGCTGGAGGAAGTGGGCTACTGAAAGAATGGTACTGAGGCTTTGTATCCTGGTGTCACTTTCTGTTCATTCTCTGCTTCCAGGGTGGATGCAATGCGACCAGAAAAGAAATTACCCATGACACATAATAACTAAAACACTAAACATACAGAACAAAGAAAGAATATTAAAAGCTGTGGGAAAAGAGTCAGTAACGTATAAAAGCAGACACATTGAAACAACACCTGACTTTTCAGTGGAGACTCAAAACGCCAGATGGGCCTGGATGGTTATTGTACAGACTCTAAGAGACCATGGATGCCAGGAGCCAAATTTAAATGGCATCCATCTACAAATGCAGCTCTACAGAAGGCACTAGAAGGAAAACATCAACCTGAAGAGGTGAACTCTTTCAAAAGGTTTCACAAAACAAGTCTGGGGTTGTCTTAACCACGTTTATACAGCAGTGGTCCTGCTTCAGAGACATTTTTGTATTTGCTGCATCTAGATGAACACAAAACAAATTGACTAGTCTAAATTTAATACTTTCAAATTAACATATTTAAATTCATATGATAGAGTGGCCAGAATGCTTTCTCTCTGAGGAAGCTTTCATGGTACCAGAATGTGCCACACTAGCTTCCAAAGGAGAAAAGCAACTGAAAGTCCTACCTAGCTATGACACATATGAACCGTAAGACTCACCAGAATGGCACAATAACCCTGACGGCGCAACAGAGGCATCCGTCCCTTGGTGATAACCAAAAGACCCCCTCAACAAATGGAAAACCATTTGTCTGATATTGGACACGTAGACAACTACTCAGGGCTGGTGAAGTCACAGATACTGGAGGAGAACCTACAACTGTCACTTTACTAAACCAGCATAGTCCCTGACTATATTCTAAGTATTTGTCCTTATACCCAGAAGTAAGTGTAGTCCTCACCTATCCTCAAGGCAACTTTTATTTGCAACAGATGGAGATCACTGCAGAAAACCACAAGGGATGAGAACGCTCACCTGATGATGGACCAACCCTTTCTCCCCAAACTGTTTTTGGTCGTGGCGTTTTATTGCAGCGATAGAAACACTGCGGTAACGGCATTGAGTGTTTGAAATGAATTTAATCATTCAGGGACGCCCAAAACAGACCTCTGCCACTATGACTTAGGAATCCAACATACATAAATACACTTTAAGGGAGTTTGAATGGAGATAACCTGCGTAGGTGGACAATACGGATCCCAGAAAACAGGTCGTTAAATGGAAATCTTGGTGCCAAACATGGGATACTTCCTTATGAGTTATGGGTCACAGAGGCCCCCGAGAACCCCCAAAACAACATAGGCTACTGCTATTGCTCTTGGCTACCGACTAGAATGAGATGGTCAGAACTATCGAAGACAACACACACTTTGGCTGAAGGACGTAGAGAAATTGACCTGGGACTGACTGGGGAACTTCTGTCTGATGGCTAGCTTCTTCACAGACCTGGGAAATGCCACCGTGGGGAAGAGGACACCAGTGATATGTTTCAGCACTGGATCCTGTGTGCTGTACAATACTGAACTCCTAGGCTCACCGTGGCTCCTGGGGCGGTAGACCTGTGACTGCTGGGGCGGGGTAACCAATTAATTTCTGATTGCTACATCATGCCTCGTACTGAAAACCTGGTCAAAAGCCCGTAGCTAAAATGGTAATAGGTTCTGGTGGGAGACTTCCTATTGTTTTGCTAAACGAATGCTGTCAAAGTGCCTTCTAAATATTTATATTCTACACACAGATCTTTGCAGCGTTCAGTCTTTGTCAGTGAAGCTTCATTTTGCAATGACTCAAAGTGCTGAAAATGGCGACTGCGAGTTTTCAGCCCTAAATGGGGAGACTGTATAACCCTTCCCGACTGCACCCCTCCAGGGATCAGGGAAGACAGAAAGAAGGAGTTGGAGGATGAGGAGGTTGCCCGGAAATGCTGTTTTCTTGGAGAGTGTGGCTTCTGGTAGTCTGCCCACGCTGTAGCAGATGGCCACACCCCCATGTGCGTATAAGTCGCACTGATTGGATACAATAGATAACTAAAATGTAAAAAAAAAACCATAAGAGAACAGGAAGCCCGGAGGGGAACGTGTGGGGAGTCCTTGGGGGCTCAGAGTGGGGAGAGGGGTTAGAAAAACTCAGAATACACTGTATACGTGTATGAAATTCTCAAAGGATAAATTAACTAATTTAAATGTTAAATGTTAATGTTAAAAAAAGAATACATATTTAACTTATAACATAGCATTTTCTTACTTCGTCCTGACAAAATAGCAAAAACATGCCACAATTCCTTGTAAATCCTCCCATCAAAAGGGTGAATCTATTTTCTTTTCCCTTCATTAGGCCTGGCTTTGTGGTTTGTTTGGTTCAATAGGATGGCATGGTTTAAGAACGCCGTACA
Organism: Cricetomys ansorgei; assembly: GCA_026225945.1. Lineage (NCBI taxonomy): Eukaryota > Metazoa > Chordata > Mammalia > Rodentia > Nesomyidae > Cricetomys > Cricetomys ansorgei. The sequence continues at coordinate 63,246,014 of JAMJFZ010000107.1, forward strand.
GGGCTTAGCGTGCGTCCTGAGAGACTTGGTAGTTCTCGTAACCCTTACCATTACCAGTATGTAAAAAAGGCTGAATTTTGGCCTCCTTGGGCCGAACAGGGAAGTTTGACTTTGAGAACAGATATCATAAAGAGCCACCTAGCCAAGCTCCTGAGGACCGGCAAATCCTCAGAGGACTCCGCAGCGGCTCAGAGATGTGCGAGTGCCCAGCTGAGACAGACTGTCCTGTTCTGGATCACTAGTACTAACTCATCTAAGTCCCATACAATCCTGTAAGCCACAGTATCACAAGGTTAAAAAAGTAGTGATTATAAGCCAGTAACATTTTAGAGTAGCTTATAATTTGCGACACCAAATTAATCCCAATCGGCTGTGAGTTTTAGCTGAAGGAATAGCGTTTAGGAGTGTATGAATGTCGCTAGCTATCGACTCCACAGTGTACACTCACTGAGGGTGAGCACGTGCTACGTGAGTATCCTCACCTTAATCGGGTTTCTGTAGAGAGACTGCCTTCCAGACGCAGGGAACGACATGGCAATAATGCGCTCTGGAAATCAAAGTAACGGCTATGGTGAATACCACAATAGAGATGACACGACATACAAAAATTTCATCTGTGTATAACGAAATTCATTTTTTATAGAAAAATAATGTCCAAGGTAGAAAAAGTAACACAATCTCAGGAAAATCAAAATGATATATTACATTAAATTATCCAATATAATCATAGCCATCAAATTGACACCGTGCTCCTGAGACTCACTTGGTTCATCTATGGGTCACAGATTTTTGGACTAAGTCTGCAGCTCCTTCAGTGGGAGTGAACTCAATCTCTCCCTCTCTCTCTCTCTCTCTCTTTCTCTCTCTCTCTCTCCCCCAAACCAAAGACAACAAGCCTGGGTTGCAGTAAAAGCAGGACCTGCCAGTGTGCATTGCTGCCCACATGACTCAGAAAAATCTGAGATCAACAGAGTAGAAGTCTCAGTTTCTGGAATTGTAAGAAGATAAAAAAAAGTCTCCTGGGGCCCTGGGACCAATGGGAACTGCCAGAACTGAACATATGGATGAACTGAAAGTATTTCAGCCCACAATGCAGCCCACCCTCTCTACCGCAACCCAGTCGCTCTAGTTTGAAATGACGCTGACAGATACTTCCATCGCAAGCTCACACTTTCAGCGCTCGTACGGATAAAGAATGCCTTGAAATAGCGTGGCAGAACAAGAGAATGTAGTATCTATCACTCACAAGCAAAACGCAAAATTACTCTAGTAAGCAAATCAACAGTAAGTTTCACAAACCAGTCACGTAAGTGAGGTCTAGGTCAAAACCATCCTTCCTGTATCGTCTTTTGTTTCCTGAAACCTGAATTAGAAAGCACAAAGTTGTAAAACATGAATCAACAGGAAAAAGAACATGACACACATATCCACACACTTTGCAAGTATTTCCTGAAACACAGAACAGATGTTGCTGTCACTCACCAGCCGTCTAGTCAGCCGTTCAAGATGTCTCTTTTGATGAGCCAGTTGCAAAATTCTTATCAGAATGAGAAACCTTAGAGGTCGAAATAAAACTGCCAATCTAAATAAATTCATAGATAAAAATTTAAACGCCCCCTCTTTTTTTTTTTTCAAAAACAGAATATTCGGTAATATGGATTAACTTTAACACTTTTCTATCTATCTATCCATCTGTTTATCTATCTATCTATCTATCTACATATCTATCTATCCATTTTTGGAGGTGCTGTGATCAAGTGCAAGGCCCTCTGCATGCTTGGCAAGTTGCTCTACTCTGAGCTCTGCTTCTAGCTCTGTATTCAGTTTGGAACAGGGGTTCTTGGCCAGGACAAGGGTTGCTTGTCCTCATGTAGAAGACAATTAATTGGCCATGTCTAGAGACACTTTGATTGTCATACTATTATGTAAATACGCTGCTACTACATCAAGTAGATAAGACCAGGCCTCATCATGAATGGCATTCATTGTCTACCAGAATTATTTGGCCTAAAATGTCAATAATGTTAAGTTTGGGAAAGACAGACTCACAATGTGTGGTTTAACTCCACCATTTTTCTTTTTCCCTCCCCCAACTCCTCTTTTTTTGTGTATATGTGTATGTGTTCATCAAAACATTGCCTGTCTTATTTATACCAGTAAACAGGGAATCACAACAGCTGGTGAAGTCACATGGGAAAACAGACCGAAATACTAACCAAGTATGCTGGCTGGTGTTTCTCTCACCATCACAAACATCAAGGTAGAGAACTACTGCTCTGAAACACAGAGTCTTTAAATTTGAGGCCACGTGAACAAGTCACCTGGAAAAACTTTTTAAATTTCTTTAAAGCATGGCGGGTGGACTGAAGGGATGGCTCGGCAGTTAAGAGCACTTGCTCTTAAGATCCGGATTTGGTTCCCAACACTCACGTGTCAGCTCACAACCAGCTGCAATTCCAGTTCTAGGGGATCCAATGCCCTTTTCTGAACTCTGCAGGCACTGTTCACATGTCGTGTGCATACATACATTCATGCAGGAAAAACACCCACACACATAAAATACAAATAAACACATTTTTATAAAAAATAATGCATGGGATAATGGAGCTCCAGAGCTACTAATTCAGTGGCCCTAAGGTGGCACTTGAGAGGGGTATCAGGTGATTTCTAAAACACAACACATTTAGTTGAATCCTGGAATGAAGCCTGAGAAGTTAGGGTACAGAAAGAAACCAGTTATTTGATAAACAGATAAACTCACCTCCATCTTCATCCCAATACACACATGTTTTTCTTTCCTTCATTGCCATGGTAAAAAGGAGGAGAAAGTGGGGGAGAAGCAGGGGAGGGGGAAGAAAACAGAACTATCCTAACAAACTCTAACTTCCAGAGTTTTCTCATCCCCACCTCAACTATACTGCCAAACTCTTCCTCTCCCTTGCTGTCCACGTTACCTCCTGGTTTCCTGCTTTTCACTAGTCTTTAGGGATCTTAATCGAAGTCACTCCAATTATATGCATGTTTAATACTCTCTCATAGGAAAATGGGTTATAGGGAAGCCTCAGGACTACAGATCTTTATATGTAAGGCATTTGTGACTGAAGCACAAATGGGAATTTATGGATAGTTTCATAATGTTGTGAAGTTAAAGTCCACAGAAGAGTTAAGTCTCATTTTCATTTTTTTTCCTTTGCGTATTATCTCTTATTCAGCTAAAGATCCTCAGTCTGTCTACCATTATCTGGTCCCTAAATGCCAACATCTTCTAGTTTCAAAGGACATGGAGATTGATATAAACATTTCACTTTTAAACCACTTATCTGGTACAGAGCCAAAGAGTTCCAAGTTAAATTATTAAATAATACCAGGGGAAATGCAATAAAACAAAGGAAAGAAACAACCAAAAAGAAAAGAAGAAAAAGAAACAAAAGAGGAGCTTTGAGAGGCAAGTCGCATGTTTCCTACCTTGGGATATCTCTAAAAAACTTCCTGTCATAAAATACGTAAGTGATGGCTAAAAGCAGAGTCACACCAATAACGACAGCATCTAGGGTGTTCAGTAAATCAGAAAAATAATGGCGTTTCCTGGAGCAGGGAGATGGGAGAGTTTCAGAGCACATGTTACTTGACTCATCTTCATGAAGAATTCTATCTTCAGCCCTATTTGTAGTCTCAGGGAGAAGTAGGTGGGTCATCCTACTCTCGCCTGAGACTCTAACCATTTGCTGGCTACTGATCCCCACCCCAACGCCCGTGTGCAGTTCTGTCCCACGCACACGTGTTTTGTGGGGGTGTGAGGGTTGACTGTAGTTGAGAGCTAGCCATGAAGCTTTTGAGAGTCATCAGCTGTGAAGGAGTACAGCTAGCTCCTCGAGCTGCCCATGCTTCTGTGAGTAACCTCAACAAACCCACTGGCTCACCAAAATAAAAAGAGAATCTGCCTTAATGTCTTTAAAATGCATTGTTAAGACTATTGGACTAAGGGAAAAGCAGAGCATCGATAGAAAGTTTCCAAGTAGTAAATTCATCTATCTATCTAATCTATCTATCATCTATCTATCTATCTATCTATCTATCTATCTATCTGTCTATCATGTATCATCTATCCATCCATCTACCTACGTACCTACCTATAATCTATCAACTATCTATCTATCGATCACCTATCTCTATTTATCACCTATCTACCACCTATTTATCTATCTACTTATCACCTATCTATCACCCTATCATCTATGTACCCATCTATCAATCTGTCGCATATCTGTCTATCACCTATATCAATCAATCACCTATTTATCTATATATCACCTATTATCTATCATCTGTCTGTCTATCTACCTATCATCTATCTATCTATCATCATCATCAATCTATGTATCTATTATCTATCATCTATCTATCTATCCATCATCTACCTATCATCTATCTATCATCATCATCAATCTATGTATCTATTATCTATCTATCTACATATATATATCATCTATATATCATCTATTTGTCTATCTATCTATAAGTGTCAAGATAGCAATTCACACTTGATAAGAGATAGAACCAAATCATTGAATGAGCGGCAAGCACTGCCTTCTGTGCAGGGGAAGTAGGGGGCTGTGCATTGCTGGTGAGCGAATGACGCTGAATACGGAGTTTAGAGAAACTGGGATTGTGAGAGGATACTCTAGGGGAGAGGGCTCCACTGTTTTGGACTCATGATCTGGAGTTGTACTCCTGCTGGGTTTCAATGAACTGAAAAGGTCCGCCCAGAGCAAAACCAGACCACCTTTCTTAAGACGTGATCGTTGGTCTTCTAGAGAAAGTTTCTTCTGATTTTGAGATAGCACCTATGTTTAGATTGATGTTTTCCAATATTTTAAGGTAGTTTATATTTTATTAGCATATGTAAATTATGCAAATTAAACAAAAGGTTTCATTGTAACTTCTAATACATGTGAATAAAATATTTTGACCAGATTCACTGCCCAATGCCTTCGCTTGTCTCCCTCCTGCTGACGCCCTTCCTCTCCCCAGCTAGGCCCCTTCTACTTCCGAGTCTGTTTTGTAGTTGGAGTTTCATTAGGGTTCCTTAGAGGAGTATGGGTGAGGGCTCATTTAGAGAAGCGTGGGCACCTCACCAATGGTTACATCACTGAGGATGTTGAGAGAGTCCTTTTAAAACTCTGAGAAACTGGGCACTGACAGCCATCTTTAGCTCAAAAAAGGGCATGGAGATAAAAAAAAAAAAAAAAAAGTCAGGAAAGGAGAGAAATTGTACTCCGAGATGCTCTGAAAATAGTATAAAGAAGCTGGGGAACTGAGACCGTGACTCCCAATGCACTCCAGCCTCGAGGTGTGGCCCGCCCACCCGTCTGCTTAGAGAACCAGTAAGCAGAGATCGACTCCCGTTTTACTGTAGGTGTTGCTGATGGGAAGAACATGCCTCTGAATTTTTCTGCACTAAAACTAAAGTTTTTATTTTCACTGAAATGTGAATTACTTGTGATGAGTTCTCTAGTATGTCGTCAAATTTTATTTAGACTTCAAATCAATCAAATATTACCATTTGCACATCACATACATGTTCCTTTTATTAATGTACATACAGACACGGTGGTTGCCTGACTCATCCTTGAAGCCTTTTTAAGCTTTAGCAATTGAGAGAATTATCTACAATACATTGTTGTAAAATAGAGGTACAGTGATAGCACTGATAATGTCACTATGCACATAACTGGCTTTAAATTATTGCTTTTCTGTGGGACATACCTACAAGGAGAATTATTTTGATGAAGAAGAATACCTTTGGTTGAGCCGACCTGAAAATTCTTACAGGATACTTCTTATAGCATGGCAAAAATGGCTTTGTGTTTTAAAAACATAAACAAAATCACACTTACCCTTCTACATATACTCGAAGAAGAACATCCACAAGGAAAAACAAAGCAATAGCTAAAGAAACTGAACGATACTCCAAAGACATATACATTTTGTTGTTGGCTTGATGTAGATCTATAGCCACAAGACTCATGTCCAGAAAGATCAGAAAAATCCCAAATATTCTAAAACAGATAAATAAATAGAGTAGAGGTGTTGCTTCCACTGTTACATGGCATCAAAGTCAATAACCAGATGACCCCCCCCACCACCACCACCAAGTACTTATTCAGAGTTAAACTGTCCTGCGGCAGAAAGAACGGTGTTGCTTTAGAATCTTAAAAAATATATTTAGTGGTTAGTAGACTAAGTGTGTGCTCAGCCCCTCCACACTTCCTGTGGCCGGGCTGTTGCTTCAGGACTCCAAGGTAGAGCAACAAATCCGAATGAAAGTCACAAGCTTCTTGATGCCAACTCTGTAAACGCTCAGAATCCCTAGGGAGGTTTTATAACCCTAGCATCTAGCTGCTGACGGGAGCAGATGCAGAGGCTCTCGGTCAAATGAAGTCACTTTAATCCAAATAAGTTCAAGACTTTAGCCACAACAACAGCAGCAAAATAAGTGAAAGCAATAACATATTCCCTTTAAAAAACACTTTAACCAGTCAAAAGTTTTTCTCAGCGAAAATTTCAGAAAATACATGATTCCGTATTCACGGTTGCACACATGGATCCTGCACAAAGGACAGGTACATGAGGGAAAAATTCAGTTCCATAAATATCCGTGTGACTGACTGAACGTCTAAGCCTCCCCTAAGCCTTTTCTTGCATAGTCTCAAAAAACTCCTATAAATTATTTTCCTAAACTACAAAGATGAATCAATTCAACTTTAAAGTTTTTTTTTTTTTAAACAACTGAAGATCTAATTAAAATATTATTTATTTGGGAGTTAGCAAGATAGCTCAGTAGTAAAACACCTGCCACTCAAGCATAAAGACCTGACTTCTGTCCCCAGTGTCTATGTAAAAGCTTGGGGGCAGTACTGCACCTGGAATCCCAGCTATAGGTGAGGCAGAAGCGTAAGAATCCCTGGAGCTCATTGGCCAGTCATCTAAGCCTAATCAGTGAGCGCCATGTACAATAGGATATCTCACCCCTCCCTCTTTTTTTAGGGTCTCTCTGTTGTAACTTTGGCTGTCCTGGAACTCACTAGATCAGGCTGACCTCGAACTCACAGAGATCCTCCTGTCTCTGCCTCCCGAGTGCTGGAATTAAAGGTGTGTGCCACCACTGCCCAGCTGACAGAATCCGTTTATAAAAATAAATAAATAAATAAATAAACCAATTAAATCATTCCTAGTGGTATTCTGCTATACTTATAGGTCGGTGCCTAGCCCGAATGTCATCAGAAAGTGTTTCTCTAGCTGCTGATGGGAGCTGATGCAGAGATTCTCAGTCAAACATTAGAGGGAGCTCAGGCACCCCATGGGAGAAGGGGAGGAAGGATTGTAGGAGCCAGAGGGGTGGAGGACGCCAGGAGAACACTACCCACAGAATCAACTGAGCAGGGTTCATAGGGGCTCACAGAGACTGAAGCCGTAATCACAGAGCCTGTATGGTCTGTGCTAGGTCCTCTGCATATATGTTATGCTTGTTTAGCTTGGTGTTCCTGTGGGTCTCCTAGCTGTGGGAGTGGGGGCAGGGATGCCTGATTCTTTTACCTGCTCTTGGGATCCTTTCTTCCCACTGGGTTGCCTCACCCAGCCTTGATATGAGTGTGCCTAGTCTTACTGTATTTTGTTATGCTGTGTTTGGTTGGTCTACTGTTTTCTGAAGGCAAACAGATGAAGAGTAGATCTTGGGGAGATGGGGGAGGGACTGGGAGGAGTTGAGGGAGGGGAAACTGGTCGGATGTATGGTATGAAAAAAGAATAATTTTTTTTAAAAAGATGACAAGAGATTGAAGAAGATACCCAGTGTTAACTTGTGGCCTTACACACACACACACACACACACACACACACACACACACACACCCCTGCAATACTCGGGTACATATTTGTACGAATAGGTACAACACCATACACACACACAATACTAATTTTAATTAACATGCCACTGTTAGATTTGAGCAAAAAACATTTCTTTGTATATCTTAATGTTCAGTTTTAACCAAACTTCCAAGATAGATTAGATCACATTAAATGTGAATACATGAGCTAATTAACAACATATTGACAATGGATGTTCTTTTACTTTGTTCTGTCTTGCCTTTTTGAGGTCCTTTCTCATTAAACTTCTAAAATTAAGTGTCATAAATATTTAATACTTCCATTTCCAGAGCTTTGCATACCTGAAGGCAACCGATGATATAAGGTAATGCACAAATTTCTTAATCTCGTTGCTGTAAAAGTTAGTAAAATTAAATCAATCACATATTTCCCGTAAGATACATCATACATTTAGCAAAACTAAAGCTCTTTGTAAGTATAAACTGTAAAGAAAATCTTCATTGATCGTAGACCAAAATGGTCCCTGTTAGGAAACTGTTTACATTTTTGCTTTTTTGTGTGTTCCTATCTAGGGTATATGTGAATAAAATACCATGTTTTGGATATTTAATAACATATCCTTTGCTCGTCAAGCCTCAACTCCAACTTCAAGGGAACTTTAAACTTGGAACTAATCAGCTAAAGCATTGCAATGGCGTGGAGATGGGAAAAGAGTGGTTTTAAAAAGTATTCCAGTGTCAGCTCTTCCATTAACAAATCAGGATCTTGTGCAAGTTATCAAATTTGGAGAGAGCTCAGTGTCCGAGCAACAAAATAATGAGTTTCTTAAAAAGAAAGAAAGAAAGAAAGAAAGAAAGAAAGAAAGAAAGAAAGAAAGAAAGAAAGAAAGAAAGAAAGAAAGAAAAAGAAAGAAAGAAACCAAAGGATCACTCCCAAACGCTTTCAGTAAAGCCAGAATTATTCTAATGCCCGACCCAGGTAAAGACATAACATAATTACAGGTAGATATTCCTGATAAACATAGATACAAAAATCTTGAGTAAAATACTAGCACACTGAATAAAAAACATAGATTTAGAAAGTCATCCTCCATGATAAAGTTGGCTGAACCCCAGAAATGCAGTGTTGGTTCAACATACATAAGTCAACAAATATAATAAACCGTGTAAGTAATGAGAAAAATTGTAATGATTATTTCAAGAGATGTGAAAACAGCCTTTGGAAAAATCCAACATGCTTTCATGATAAAAATCCTAGAGGTAGTAGAACTCGAAGTAATGTGCGTCTACATAATAAAGGGCACATGTGAAAGATCCACTGCCGCATTGTCCTGCATGGGGAAAAGCTCAGAGCAATTGCATTAAAATCAGGATGAGACAGGGCTTCCCACTATCCCAACAATATAGTGCCAGAAGCACCGGCCAGATCAATAAGGCAAGAGAAGGAAATTACAGGTCTACAAACAGGAAAAGAAGAAGTCAAAATGTCCTCATTTGCAGATGACATGAGATCCCAAAATTCCACCAGAAAACTAGGAACAATCAACGGTTAGGGCCAAGTGGCATAGTACACATCAACTTACCAAAACCAATAGCTTTTCTGTACACCAACAGAAAACGCACCGAGCAAGAGATTACGGACACACTGATTTACAGCAGCATCGAAGACACTAAAATATCTAGGAATAGACCTAACCAAGGAGGCGAAGGCTTCTATAACCAAAACATCAGATCTCGGAAGAAAGTGATTGGGAAAGACACCAGAAAGTGGAAAGACAATCCATGCCCATGGATTGGTAGCACTGATATTGTGAAGATGACTATCCCACCGAAAGTAGCTGACAGATTCAATTCAATCTCAGTTAAAATCCCTAATCTCATTTTTCACAGAAACAGAAAAAATTCCTAAAATTCATATGGACACCAGAAAAGACTCTGGATAGCCAAAGCAAACCTGAACAAAATGAATAGTGCTGTAGGGATTGCCAGTTCAAACTTCAAGTTATATTACAACATGGCACTGTCACAAAAACAAATGTGTCCACTAATCACCAAATAGAAGGTCCAAGCATGCATAAGTACAGCCTTCTCAGACCTGACAAAGAGGCAAAAACAGACACAGGAGTAAAAACAACATTTTCAACAAATAGTCCTGGAAAATCTGGATATCCACACGCAGAAGATTGAAATTAGATCTCTATCTAATGACTGTCACCCTAACCCAAAAACTAGATATGAGTAGATCAAGGACCTCAGCTTGAAACTTGAAACTCAAAAGAAAACAAGCACTTTCTACAAGACATAGGTACAGGAAAGAAATTTCTGAACAGGGCTTCAGTTGCCAAGGAATTGAGGACAGAATTGACAAGTAAGGCCACATAAAAGCAAGTTGCTTCTGTTGTACAGATCAGGAAATAACCAACTGAGTGAAAAGGAAGGCTACGGAACATGAATCTTTGCTAATTACGCATCTGGCAGGGAGGATTAATATCTACAATATACAAAGAACTAAAGAAAAAATAAGAAGTAAATAACAAAATAAGAAAAAAATTAAGTAACTAGATGAATTTTAAAAAATTAAAAATGGGCTAGGAATAGGAACAGAGAGATTCCAATAAAAGGAATAAAAACAGCTTTAAAAACCCTCGAAAGTGTTCATCATTCTTAGCAAACAGGGAAATGCAAATCAAAAACCTCGAAGGCATCATCTCACTCCAGTCAGAATAGCTATGACCAACAACACAACTGACAACAGAGGCTGACAAGGTTGTGTAGAAAAAGAAGCATCGTTCACTGTTGGTAAGAACGTGAATTTGTGCAGTCTGGAAATCGGTGTCGAAAATCCTCAAAATGTTTTTTAAAGAATCTACCATATGATCTAGCTATACCACCCCTCGGCATACAGCCAAAGGACTCAACATCCTACCCCACAGTTAATTATTCAACAGTGGCAGCTAGGAGATAGAACAACCTACACGTCCTTCAACAGATGAGTGGATGCTGAAAATGAAGTACATGTTCACCGTGGAATACTATAGAGCTATAGAGAAAAATGAAATCGTGAACTTTGCAGGTAAATGGATGGACCTAGAAAGTATTATATTGAAGGAGGCAACCCAGATCCAGAAAGATAAATGCTACGTGTTCTCTCTCGTCTGAAGTTCTCAGCTCCAAATCTTCAGATGTGGGTACGCAACATGGAGTGACCACAGAAGCCAGGAAATATAAAGGGACCATAGGGGGAAGCGGGGTTGAGAAGAAGATACAGGAGATACGAAGCTGTTATACTTCAAAAAAGCTTACCTTTTTTTGGAGTGGAATGAAAAGAAAATGCTTTGCTCGGTCTGCCTGAATTTTACCACAGCTCTCCCTGACTTTTCCATTAGGGAAAATGTTTAGCTAATACGCAGATTGTGATAAGGTGGTAGTATGACCTCTTCGGAATGATGGTTTTTTTTTTTAAAAGTAAGTGGAAGTGGGAATTCTAGGTACTTGGAAGACACCATTTGCATTCATTAGCTGGCCCTTTGTTTTCCATGTACCATCTGAACACCAACAAATTAAAATGGTGGTCAGTGATTTCATTGTCGGTAGTGCTTGTCCTCTACGGCACTGAGAGAAGCAGATCAGGGATTATCCAAAGAGCAGAATTCTGAATGCATCCATAATTCAGACACAAGTGACTTTAAGAATGCACTGTTTTGTTTTGGAGAATACATACAAATGCAATTAGACCTGTGCAACAGGAAATACCCCAAGTAAGATTATTCAGAAATGAATTAAAAATCAAATAAGATCTCAATGAGCGTGAGGGCGACATCTATCACCAAAAATATGCTCCTTTCACTGCCATTCCTCTCAAACAAAAATCTATAAACTGTGAGCCGGAAGATATTTAGGAGAAATTAGAAAGGACCACTGTTTAAAAAAATCACAGAATTACGCAGTTCTCCTTTTTAACGCTGTAATAAAATCACCGCCAAGGAACAGCGTTATCATTTTTCAAACTGTAAAAATAATTTATTTATGAGTAGACAAAAATGTTTTTCCAAGCATGGTACTTATCTTTCAATTTCAATTGGTTATTATTGTGAAATTTTCCATATTTCTCTCTTTTTTGTCTCAATACAAGCTCTTTTTTCCCAAAGACAAAAGCTCTGTCAATGGCTTTCCCTCCTTTTACATAATAAGCTCACTTACCTGTATGACTTGTGAATATCAACAAGGTCATCTCTGTCATACATTATGGAGATCTGTTTTAACTTGCTTTAGCGCCAACAAATGCAAAGATAGAACATTAGAATTAGAGATCGCTACATTTAACAATAATATGAAAAAACTGTTTGAATAAGAACTCCTTGAATCTAATGGATACAGGTGTTTAGAAAAAATATTTAGAATCATTGTTTGGAAAACTCTTTGCCCATGGACAATTCCAATACTTAATTCTACAAATTTCTCCCTTCTCTCAGTCCATGTCTCACTTTGTCTCTGCTGACATATCTATGCATATATTTTATATCATTATATATATACATATATACATATATATATATATCAGCAGTCATTGATGATACCATTATTGCAACATGAAATATATTAATCTTTTAACAGAGTAGTCAAAGACTACTAATGTCAATGTACTCAAGTCAATACTAAAGATTAAAAATATTAAACTAAGAGTGGAGTGAATTCAAAGACATATTTTGGGTTGAGATATGCATAACTACCCTACAGTTTATAAAGCTGTCAAACATTAAAGCTTCTATGCCAATGAGATGACTGGAAACTGGTATATAATTTTACCTAAAATTAAACCTTATATACTATAAGGATGACTTGCCTTGTAAAATAACCCAGTGAATAAAGATTAAAGTGCAGTTTTTATTACTACATCTAAACCAATCTGGACTACCATTTTGGAGGTTACGTTTATTTCAAAATTCACCGTGAAATTGTAGGTACGCAAAAATGTTTCCTTTTCTAGGTTCATGATTTGCAAGTCCTTCCACCACCCTGTACTTTTCACATACCATGGAAGTTTATCTTGCCCTTGGATAGTATTAAAATAACTAATGGTCTGAGAGAAAGGACCCCATTGTGATAATGGGCATGGGTTTGAGAAACCAGTATCATATGGAGGCAGACCCTGGAGGGCGAGGGACAGGCTGAAGGCCTATCACTTTGACCCTTTTCTGCATAGGGCTCTATTGTCTACTGCCATCTCCCTTCTTGCTCCAAATAGACCATTTCCTCTCTTGCTTGTTCTAATGGTATCACTCAGGTGACTGACCGATTAGGAGAAAAAAATGCTCAACTGTGCATGTCCTCTTACATTCAGCTAAGACAGAAAGGTACCTACAGATACGAAGGCTTTTAAAAATAACATCAAAGACAACTTATGTTGTCATGGATACTCTTAATGACATCCCCAAATCTCAGTATCTTTCTTTTCTGTGTACCCCAATACATTGAAATGTATAAATATATTTTGAGATCTCACCCTTTGTGGATGTTTTCTTCCTGGAAAGTTGTTGATGTTTTAGATGGGGCACCTCTAAAATAATTAAAAAAAAAAAAAAAAAGTCATGTCTAAGGCCATAGTCAGATCTTATCTAAAAACACATAGTCAGATATCACATGATTTTCTAGAATTGACATTTTGTTCAAATTAGCTATAGTTACTATTTGATATTTATAAACATGTTGACTTGTAGTAGTTCAATAGAAAAGTTTAAAACCTAACATCAAAAAATGATAAAGCTTTAAGTCCTGGTCTTTCATATGAAACTAACCCCAATGTAAAACAATTTTTTGTAGTGTTTCATGTGCCTCGATCTTACACAGATAATTACCATCTGTACCAATATTTTAAAGCGTCTTCCTCCTGGTAGTTTTTGAATTTCTGGCCTTGAGTTAAAGTCCTTGCTACATTTTGAATTGATTTTTGTGCCGGGTGAGAAGGTAGAGATCTAGTCTCAATCTTCTGCCCATGGATGTCCAGTTTTCCCAGCACGACATGTTGGAGAGGCTGTCCTCTTCCCTAAGTTTGGTTTCTGGCACCTTCGTTGAAAATCAACTAGCTGTAGACATGTGGATTTGTTACTGGGTTCTTATCTGTCTCACTGGTCTGTGTGCTATTTTACGCCAAGGCCGTGCTGGCTTACTGAGGTCATGGGCTACGCTTTGTCACATGTCTTGGAATCGTGTACTGTAGAGTGCCTCTAGCTTTGCTCTTTGTGCCTGGGGATGCTTTAGCCCTTTAGGATCCTTTGTGTTTCCATATTTATTTAGGGCTTGCTTTTTTTTTAAAATTTTGTAAAGAATATCATTGGCATTTTGTAAAGGTCTCACTGATCCAGGCCTACTTTAGCCTCTAGATCCCCATCTGTCTTCAGATACCTCCTTTTATGGTTCTCAAGCGCATCCGCCACGGGTGGATCTTTGAAAAACTCTGTTTCCCTTTGTCCCTCAGATGTGACAGTCACTGCAACCTTAAGGTGGAAGATCCTTTCAAAGTGATAGCAGCTGTGAGATGCGACACTAGCCTCACATGGGAAGAGCCCAGGAGGGAGAGAGGGATAGCTAAGGTTTGTTAGCTTCCGATTTTATTGTTTTAGAGTACCTCTCTGTTTCCTGCCCACTGCGACCTTTTTGTTACTTCTAAATGGGTATCTCTCCACTCTTGACCTACTCCACTGTTCTGTCATACGCATTGTAATATTTTTCTGAGAGTTTGGCAGCTGGTCACTGAAAGTGAAGACTACGAATAAGAAGATTCCCTCTTTGGCATATTCCTCTTCCTGGACCTGCCATTTAAGGCACAAAGAATGCTGTAGATCAAAGCCGGATGACAGAGCATGAGAATGCAAAATGTGCTGTATTCCCTTTATGGTCCTGACAGTAAATGCCCCAACCTCAAACTGTGGTTACGCTATGCAGAAAAGGATCTACAGGGAGAAGAAGGGTGAAGGGAGGGGTATTCATTTATTTATATCTTACAGCAAAATGGTGGACACAGTTGAGGATGAGGTTTTCAATCCATTTGTGTCTGTGCTAAAGGATTTAAAAAAGACCTTGTGTGATTCAAATGAGTTCAAGGTAATTACGGTCTAATTATTACGATTGCAATTCAATCTATAAACTACTTGAAACAAGATTTTCACATGTAAGGCTGGTGCCGGGGGTCAGTGGGTAAAGGACTTGCCTAAGAAGTGCAAAGACCCCAGCGTTGTAACAAAACGAAACTTCACATGTCAATCACGATTTACATTATCATACATCATATTACCTAAAAATAATGTTCCATATTATAATACATATCTTAGTCTTGTTTAAAGAGGTAAGGAACTGGATGTTGTAGCATACAGCTATAATTCTAGCTTTTGAGATGATGAGGCGAGACGATCACAGGTCCAAAGCCAGCCTGGGCTACATAGCAAGGCCTTGTCTCAAAAAATAAACAGTAAAGAAAACAGAAAGAAAAAGTCAGTAAAGCTCTCGCCCCTGAACCTGAACCAATGTGTCAAAGTGTTTTACGGTGGAATTTATTTCAAAACCGATGGGTGAATAGTGGCTAATCCAGCTTTCCACATCTATTATCTTGCTTCCTAAGTAGCTGCTTTGCTTTCTTATTCTTACTAACTGTCTTTACTACACAAGAGAGGGCCTCAGTCCTTTGATGGATGATGCTTTTGGTTTGGGGGCTCTAAACCAACAGGATCGTCACATACACGAGCTCCCAGGGACTGGGCAACACGCACAGGGCCTGCACTGGTCTGCACTAGTCGGGGTCCTAGAGCTTCATCGAGTCGGTCTGGAGAGTGACGAACACATCAAGGGGTCATTATTGATGTCCTTTCCCACCAAGCACTCCTCTGCACCTGCTCCCTGCTATCTCATCACTCCAAGCAGGGGTCTCTTTTTTTTTCTTTACTCAGTGTAAGAAAATCTAATACACAGGAAACTGGAAATCTTCCTAATCGTTTTAGCTGGTGGTTAGCAAGAGTGTTAAACACACTGGGAGGTGGAAAAGGCATTGCTCTATGATAGGTACCTCTTTTTGCCAAACTGGCCCAAAAATGATAGAAAGGTTCATTTATATGCCAGAGAGACCATTCTTATGAGCCTCCAAATCTTAGTCTCTTTCTGCTTCTGTGTGTATATATATAAGGGCACCTCTGTTGTTGTATGTATGTGAAAATACAAACAGCACATATTTATATCCATATATTTTCTGTTATTCATTACTGGTGCATTTTGTTAATATATTTGTATATATCTCACAGGTCACTGGAGCCTCCTTCAGCAGGTAGCAAAGAGGCCTCACTCCGGGAAATTCTAGATTGAAAAAGAAATACACACAGTCAAACACCACGTGGTTTCCCAGATGTAACTTTCTCATTCAAACTCACTTAAGTTATTCTACAAACTATGAGATGGCCAACATTTACCCACATGGAAGTCTATTGTTTGAAAACTTTTATATACTCATCCTACAGATCAGAAACTGACAGCAGGGCGCTATTGCGGAAGACAAGTCCTACACAACTCAGTGAACACGGACAAGTCAAGCTGCGGCCTACATACAGCCATCATCTCTATGTGCTCGCGTCTTGGCACAACGAGGTACTCTGCGTGCTACCAAAGGAGAAGCTGCAAACCACTTGATCTACAAGAATGTCCTGTAAGATGTGTCAGGGCAATGGCGGCACAAAGCTTGTGGGAATAACCGCCCAATACATGATTTGATTCAAGAGGCCCATTCCATGAGGTGGAACCCGTATCTGACACTGCTTGGGTGACAAAGTACAAGATAGCTCAGAGACCTAGGGGAAAACCAAATACAACTGCTCTACTGAAAGAACGTAGCAATAAAATGACTCCTAATGACATTCTGCTAGTCTCATAGATCAGTGCCTTGTTCAGCCAGCATCAGAGAGGCTGCCTCCCGCAGTAGATGAGAACAAATAGAGAGACACAGAATCAGACTATACGTAGAGAGCGAGAGACCTTGGAACATTCAGCCCTAATTGGGATGTCTCCATCAAATCCTTTCCTCTCAGAGCTCAGGGAATTCTGCAGAAGAGTAGGCAGAAAGCGTGTAAGAGCCAGAGGGGATGAGGACACCAAGCAATCAAGACCCTCTAAATCAACAGGATCAACGCACGTATGAATCCGCAGAGACCAAGGCAGCACGCACAGAGCCTGTCCTAGCCTGCGACAGATGGAAAGGAGGAGTGGACGCATGTCCATTCTTAACCCAGAAGCTATCTCCCACTGATAATCATTTTCAAATGAAAATTTAGATTTCTACAAAGGACTCTCAATTGGGGAAACAAACTACTCTTAATGGTGGGCTGCATGCTCAGTACAATATGGCCGACAGAAAACAAGCACAAGAGCATCTTTGGAGGTTCCTTGTCTCACTGTCTCATAATGTCATGTCAGGACATATGTCTATGTGTATGCATATGTATATCTCTCTCTTTTACCTTACACAAATATATATTATATATTTACTCTTATATATACATGTATATCTTTCTCATTCTCTCTCCATATATATATATATATATATATATATATGTATATATATATATATATATATACATACATACACAATTACATACACTCTCCTTTTACTCTACAGGTCCTTTAGGTGGATATTATGGCTTCAAGTTTAGTGTTTTTTTGGGATTCCCGAGTGTGCAAATGAGTGGGTCTCTGCATCTAAATATATTTCTTGTGCCTTTTCTTGGGCTCTCTTCTATTTGTTTTGTCTTTTTCTGATGTGTTTTATCTTATTTTATTTTATCGTTATCCCTTAGAAGCCTGTTTGTTTTCTAATTAGAGATAGAAAGGGTTTGGATACGGACGGAAGGGGACTTGGGAGGAACTGGAAGGAGTAGATGGGGGAGGGGACCATAATCAAGATATATTACACTAGAAAAAAATCTATTTTTAATAAGAGTCAAAATATAACTCAACAAATATGTTATTTATGTGTATTGTGTAGTGCCTAGAGAAGCCAGAAGAGGGGGTGGAATCCGCTGAAGTTGTGGTTGGGTGAGAGCTACCCCACATAGGTACTGGGATCTGAACACAGGCCCTCTGAAAGAGCAGCAAGTACTCTAAACCGCCGAGCCATCTCCCTAGACTCTTTTATGAATACCTCAAGTCCGTGAAATCTTTCAATTCAATTCCTTACTAACCTAAGCACACTGTGAAAGTATTAGACGAATGGATTTCTAATTCAGCTGCAACTTCTGGATATGAATCCTTCTTTATGATGTAAATCTGACCTTCTCGAGTCCCTCTGTTGTCTGTTTCCTTTCAGCATCGTAGATGTCTTCCTTGCTTTCCTACCAGGAAGCTACGGCCACAAGCCAGGGGCTTCAATAAAGTAACAGCGGGGTTATGAGTTCAGAGGTGAACAGGGCCATATCTCTGGAGAGTAAGGCTCCATTGTAGGGTCTGGTGAGTCCATTCCTCTCTGCTGAAGGTTCCTCTGTTGCTTGCCAAGTTAGCCTTCAGTTTTAAATGGAATTCTCTTCTCCTTTGGCCAACTGTACGATTCTTAAACACAGTAACTAAGGGGGAAAACCTCAGAAGATAGAGAACACCGTCTATGATTTATTCCTTCCCCCCTTTTAAACCTCTGTTCCAAAAATAAGGACTATTCTATAACAGAAACTTTTCATAATAGGAATTTAGAAACAGCATCAAGGAAACTTCTGGATTCTTCTGAGAGTGAATATATGAATCTAAATTTTGCCATGTGTGTGAATCCACGCTAGTATGATCATAGACACAGACAGATTTATAGATTATGGATGCACCTTATATTTCACAATACACTGGTGAGTCTGCCCCAGGAGACTGAATTCAGTTCATAATGAGCAGTTTTAAAAAGTCTAAAGAAGCATCGTGTCTCCTAGAAATGCCAAAAGCTATGCCCATGAAGTCTCATCAACATGGCTGCCTCAACATGACCTGAACAAGGCTGACACCAACAGACATGCCAACATGGAAGGGGGGAAGCCCATGAGGTCTCAACTCTAGACAAAGAACTATAGGCAACTAAGGAATGCTGAAAGTGGGAGAAATAGTCTTCCACAGGGAAGAGCACACCGACTGGTTATCCAACATCAAATGATCAGCCCTAAAAGCATTCATGCTGGCAACAGTATACATAGTATACAGACTAAGCAGGTTGTATATTTGCATTTATGAATATGTGTGTGTGTGTATACATATATATATTTTTTTCTTCTTTTATCACCTTTATCCAGTAGGAAAAGTTTATTATGAAAAGTTTACATAAGAAGACATTAGAGTGAAAAGAAACCCTATTATCTTGTGAATGTTCCTGACAGAGAATATCCCAAATGTTAACCTCTTTAGAGGGTGCTGTGTGTGCGCGCGCGTGTGTGTGTGAACTTTTATGTGTAGCTAAATATACACATATGCATAAACTTGTATTATTAATTTCCTTATAATTTCCTACATTGTATTGGTGGTGACTCTAATCTTTTTCAATTTGGATGGACTATTACTAACAGGTTAAAAAGGTACCACATGACTCCTGGACTTATTTAGTGAAAATAGTTAAATTAATCCTCAATTATAAGCCAACTGATCTCTAAAAACTGTTATCTAAATCTGTTATCTGAAATGAAACATGCCATTTTCCCTGGAAATATATATATTATTTATATATATTTACATATAGACATATATATTTCTATTTCCCTGGAAATATGTATATATACATATATATATATTAGTGTATGCATGTGTGTGTGTGTACATACATGTATCCATATATACACACACACAGTCTTTGGTTTTAACAAGTTCTCTAGGTCTATCAAGCGTATAGGGTCCCGTATCCTCCCATGATCATCCAAATCTCAGTCTTCACCTTCCTCTGTGTAAATGTGTGAGTTCAGATGTCCACGTAAATACGTGTTAATATATTTAATAATTTTTTTGCAGTTCTAGGGATGAAACACAAGGCCTTGCACATGCTGAGTAAGTTCTGAGGCAAAGCTTCCATCCAAGAAAATTACACATCAGCTGATGGCAGAGCTCTGGAGATGAGGACAGGATTCAGGATCCTATTGTTCTTGTTCTTGTTATTATTATTATTATTAATTTGTCTCTCTCTTATAATACATCCTGATCCCATCCTCCCCTCCCTCCACTCCTCCCAGCTCCTCCATCTCTCCTTTCCCCCAGAGCCCCTGTCCCTGTGTCATCTATCACCCCTCCTTCCCTCTGTCCTGTAGTTCCCTTTCCCCCCACCCCCCCTTTGCTTCCCTCTCAGAACAGAGTAGGCTTCCCAAGTATCATTGGGGCTCTTCTACTGTGGGTGCCTCTGCTCCCAGCAGTCTGTTGCTGCCTCCTCTCCTGGTTGTAAAGAGGATTGCTTCTAGTTGTGACTAATGAAACCTTTTACATAAAGGTGTGAAGACTACCTCTATAACCCGTTCTCTTTTTCTTCGTGATTCAAAAGACACACACACAAAAGATCACCAGAAAACATTAGAAATCATTTTAAATGGAACTTGTAACAATATTGATGCTCTTGACAAATAACACAGGTATCAATTTCTGAGCATGCATGTGTAAGCAGGCACATACGCATACACCCACATATGCTCACACTTATAGATCTGCTTATTCATTTTATATCTTACAGTTCTTTCCTGAGTTCATCCGAGGAGCTCAGTTGATACAGGGACGAGCTAAAGGATTAAAAACAGACATAGTAAGGCAAGATGCAATATCTTAGAGCTAATTATTTGGAATATGGCATGGCATTTTCCATAGAAATTATGCTTTACGTGATTATAATGAGTGGTCCTATAAAAATTGATAGTCTGAGATTGAAATACAGTTTCCTTTTTACTGTTAATAATGACATAATATATAGTAGCCTTTTCTGTGCAATTCATTTGAAACTCCGCTTGATTTTGTAGGCACTCAGCTCTTCAATCTCATTTAATGTGCTACTAGCCCCTTAGTTATCTCCTTATTTCTGCCCACCTTGGCTGAATCACCTGACCATGATATATGATCAAGAAGCTACAGACCCGAGGCAGCATTTCTGTCCAATACGATGGTCACCGGTGGTTTGGAGCACTAGTTTTAAATGGTGTCGTGACTAGTGAAGCCTTTACATAGTAACTAAAGGTGTGAAGACTACCTCTATAACCCGTTCTCTTTTTCGACGTGATTCAAAAGACACACACACAAAAGATCACCAGAAAACATTAGAAACGTTTTAAATGGAACTTGTAACAATATTGATGCTCTTGACAAATAACACAGGTATCAATTTCTGAGCACGCATGTGTAAGCAGGCACATACGCATACACCCACATATGCTCACAGTTATAGATCTGCTTATTCATTTTATATCTTACAGTTCCTTCGTGAGTTCACTCGTGGAGCTCAGTTGATACAGGGACGAGCTAAAGGATTAAAAACAGACATAGTAAGGCAAGATGCAATATCTTAGAGCTAATTAATTATTTGGAATATGGCATGGCATTTTCCATAGAAATTATGCTTTATGTGACTATAAAGAGTGGTCTGGAGCATGAGGGACTCGTTAAACCTTTATTAGCTCCATTTTTTTTCATACTGAGGGCTACAGTGCTCCTTGTTCACTGATAATTTCAATATTCTTTGTTTTTTTATGTTTCTGTGAATATGTCTTTGCTGCACATGTATTTTCTCTATTAATGTGTAACTCCCATTTCCTTGGTGACTCCATCATAGATAAATATTATCACCTGGTTATGTGAGAGTAGAAAGATATATATATATGTAGTTCACGGGCCCTTTTAGCTCATGTTAGCTATGAGACCCTCTAACAACATATAAGTTGGTTGAACTCTGTACCTCCCCCTCTCATCTAGACCCAAACAAACTTCTTGATCTAGTTCTCCTTTTAGCCAATTTGATAAAAAAGACCGAAATTTATCCACAGGTACAGACTTAGGTACAGTGCCAAATAGATCCTTATTGTCAGGAATACTTCACAGAGTAGAATTTGCAAAACTGAACACTCCCTTCTTTTCATGGCTTTATGCTTTTTTTTGTATCACGTGTGTGCATATTCATGGAAGCATGTGTCCTCGTGTCTACACGAAGATGTGTGTGCCATCTTAAATTAACTTGTCACTTGACTTCTACAATTCGCTCACGTGTGAGCTGAAGTATTCAGAAGTATAGCCTGATACCAGGTCTAAATATGAATGTCTTCTGGACCCAAATATCTACATTAGTTCTATGAGTTCTGATTCGCGAACTGATGGAGTTTTAAATGTTCTTGTATATCCCTAAGTCAAATTTGGCGTTTTTATATTAGAAAAGAGGCTATCTACATATAGTGGTAATGAAAATCCTGGGATTGTGAAACTAGTAATTCACCTATATTTAAGTAACTGTTATTTTAATCCCAATTTACAACAGTTTTTTTTTTTTTTTTCGGGATTTCTTTCAAGTTCAGCTACAGTTCGTAGACACTTGTTCCTCCTACAAGTTTCACGTCCTCTTTAATTTCATTTATTGTGAAAATTGAGGTCAAAATGAAGTAGCTGAGTCTGAGAAAGGTCCAGACCCATCACTGTGATGATGGACAAGGCTTAGAACACCAGCTTTATGTAAGGGCAGTGCTCTGGCGGCGCACACCTGAGGTCCGTTACCTCTGATCATTTTTGCCGAAGGTTCTTCTATGCCGTGACCCCCGACCCTGCTACTCCCTTCTTGCCTCCTCTTCCCTTCATCCAACCCAGCAGGATGTCATACACAAACATACTGAGACTTTCCTTAGGGAGTCATCTTCCTTAGGTGATTGCTCAGGCTATCAACCAAATTAAGAGGTGATGGGAAAGACTTAGAAAAAAAACTTAGTGACCAAAGCTGCCTTTCTCTGTGTGTTTGTGAGTATGTTGGCCTCCGTGCATAAATTTATGTCTACCCATCTATGCCTGTCCTATGCATCTTTATCAGCACATTTCACCCATAGCTTCTGACCATGAACTGATTCGTATAGGAAGTGCCAGAGGATTTAAAAACACATACAGTCAACATCATGTGATTTCCTAGACTTCACATTCTCCTCTGAATTACCGTCGCTAATACATTGCCAGTTATTCTGGAACTTGCATACCGCTTCTCCACCAAAATGAATTTTGTATATTTGCAATAGACGTATCTTGCCTAGTAAAAAGTTTAATAAGATTTTTGTCTGGTGTTTAGCCAAGAATCAGCTTTTTATTTTCAGATTGTTTTGTTTAGTTGTTTGTTTGTTTCAACTGCAAATGCAAATGCAGTTTCTAGGCACGTCAGAGAGATTTTTCTCTGCTCTTATGTAAGTCCAGGCCTGTGATGGGGGCTTGAACAATAGCATGGTAGGGTTTGTGTTTTGGGTACCTACCTCAGCATGGTGCCAGAGTTGTAAAGGCTGATGAATTCTTCCAGGACTACTAGCTCTGTGCTTCTTGGCCAAAGGTCCATCTGCTCTGTTCTACTGTTCCTTCCCCCTGACTCCAATTAGCTGCTCTCTTTACTTTCACCCAATGTACAATACATAAAAAGTCTGAGTGTCCTAAGCATTGCGACAAACTTAGAACGACAATACACTCACTGCTGGAGAGAATCATCCTTCGTGTGACTTGTTCTCTTTTATTCAACTTGAACTAAATCAAAGCAGCTGCTCCCTACAAACGCACCAGGAAGAATGCTTAGATGCACTGTTTTGCTATGGCTACTCCTAGGAACACATCTTCCAAAGTCCAACCTTTCCTTATCATCAGTTTGAATGCTAGGGTTTGTGTGTTCAAGCATATTCATAGAAGTGTGGACCTATGCATACATCTACATACGTCTCCATTTTTATTTTATAACTCATGTGATTACATTGGTGATTCCATCAAATATCACTGATAGCAAAGTATCTGGCTGTGGGCGAAAGGAATACGAAAATACATGATCATACATGCATCATAAGTTTAAGCTTTACTTCACATTTTAAATTTTTAGATATAATTTTAAAACTCAATAACCAATATTGAAATATTCATGTGTATGTCATGAATTTGAACATAAGATTTATTTTCTGACTAAACATGAGGCTTTATAGGCCATCAATGAATACCTCAGTTTGTAAAAATGGAAAAGGATCTAAAGAGAAGTAACCATTACATTAATTTCAACACGTAACGGCCCTTTTTGGGTTGCGCCTGTCTCAGACAGGTTATAAGGCTATAAGGAAACCTCCTTCTTGTCTCCCTGTATGATTCTCAAGAGTCTTTATCATACTATCACTTCTATCAATCATGCTGTCTTTCCTGCATGAGAAATGGCCAAGTACCCGCTGTTCTGACACAGGACCACACAATGGGATCAGGGGTGGGGTCCTAGAGCACTGGCCCAAAGGGCAACAGAGGGTGAGGGATGCTTCTGGTCCCATCTCCTGTATCTCTTTGGCTGAAAGCCCCATTGTCTCCCTCTGTGCACCTTCTTTCTGTTTCCTCCTAATAGGACTCTCTCATTTCCTGGTCTACACTATTCGAATCTCTTACTGGGCTCAGAATGCTTCCCGAGAGCTTGGCCACTACGTAAAGTGACAAACTGGCAGAAGGAAGGATCATCTCTTCCTCAGTTTGGGTTAAAGCAAATGCAGCTGACTGCACAAGTCCTACAATGAGACTATTCAGATACAGTTTAAAAGACATTCTGATGTCAAAGATATTCTCAAATCTCAACCTCTTCCCATGGTTTTTTATGGGAAAGGTTTTTATGGTGTGTATTTTTAGGTACACACACACACACACAGTTTGTATATATGTGTATACATATATAGAGAAATTTTTATATCTGTGCATGAACACACACACATATTTTCACGTGTATGTATGTAAGTGTACATAAAGGGTGGGTGTTTTTAATTCAATTCACTCACCTGCTAACTGTCTCAAGAATATGTGGTGACGCCAATCCACTAGAATACGCTCTGAATTATTGAAAAGTACACAGTCAGGAAAAAGTACATATGTATAAAATATCATTACATTGGGGGAATCAAATAGCAACATCTACTGTACTCATTATATGGTAGCTGATTTTTAAACATTCATATGAAAATCACTAATTTATATCTGTTGGCTACTGAGGAATGCTGGGAATGGGAGAGGCAGTCTTCACCAGAGAGGAGCACTCCAATTAGTTGTCCAGTGCCAAATGGTCAGTCCTGCAAACATGTATGCGAGTAACATCATACAGACCGAGCAGCTTCTATTTGGGAAAATGTGTGCATATACAGATTTGCACACTATAATGATCAGTGACAGAAGCAGCCATGGATTGAAGGAGAGTTGGGAGAGCTTGGAGGAGGGAAAGGGGAAGAAGAGGGAAGTGTGATTATCATATAATCTCAGAAATAAAAAAGATGTAACGCACCCAGACGAACTATTAACTGCAAAGCGTGACAGACGCTTGGTGCATCTATTTCTAGTCCATCTACAGCCTTCTTACAACCCCGATATTCCCAATTCATAACTCTGTCTCTCGCCTTCTCGCCTTCACTCCGGTGGCTCTCTCCTTCCCGTGAGAGAGGATGAGCAGCTACAGATGGGAGGCAGTGGCTCCCTCTAACCAGCTCAGCTGCTGGTAGAACTGACTAGCGAAGGAAACATGCAGCTCTCCTCAGCAGATCTTTTTCTGCTAAGCCCTCCACCGCAACCGGTCCGCCACTCTGTCTCCTTGCTCTGATAGGATTCTCTCTTTCTTTGGCCAACACTATTAGTATCTCATTTAGTAAATCTGATTGTTTCCAGTGTATTGGCTGTTATTAAGGGTGAGAACTGTCGACCCCCAAAAAGCCTCTCTTGAGAGAGATTTATACAGACACAGCAACTAAGTTTTTGCTATGGGCACAACCCGAGGGTAGATCTCTGTAGGCCTTGACTTCTTTATTTTTTTAAATTAAATTTACTCTTTGGCTGTGTCGTGTACGTATATGTACGTATATGAAGCATTCTGATCACCGCGTCATCTCTTATCCCTTCCCCAACTTCCACTCCTCCTCCGCCAAACAAGCCCCCCCCCTTTTACGTTTTTTTGTTTTCGTTCCGTGGCACACTGAGTTTAACCAGGCCACCCACATAGGCATGGTTATGGAGCAAGCCACCAGAGCACGGGTAACTTCCTGAGGCTATACTACCGAAGATGACTGTGCCGGCAGCAGCCATCAACAGCCATCAACAGCCAATTGTTCCTGGAGATAGGTGAGCGGGCATAGCCCTTCTCAGCCCATGAATGAATGTTGTCAGGCCCAGCGACCTGCAGACGCAGTGCCGGCAATGGCAGCTGCTGTGAATTCATGATTGCAGCAACCTAAAGACAAGGTTTCCTATGTCCCTGTCTCCCAGCAATCCCAGTCTTCGTATCCACTCTCCTCAGTGTTCTTTAAGCTTTAGGGGGTGAGAAAAGTATGTCCCACTTAGGGCTAGGTATTCAACTGTCACTCACGTCGACTTCTTTTGTCTCCCATTGCTCGGTGTTTCTGTATTTGTATGTGTGCGTGTCTTTATAGAAATGCGTATGTGCATATACGTATTCGCATATTTATGCATGTACCTACACACATATATTTTTTTAAACTTACGTGTTACTGATGAGTTCCAGATCGTTCCTCGATGCTACATTACTCGGATATGAACTAAGGGATTATAAAAGTATAATGTTACACAAGACATGATTTTTACCGCTATTTTTAGTTTAAAAAAAAAAGAAGAACTAAAGTTACTCTAAACATTAGCTGGCTGGTCTTTAAATATCCATATGCAGCTTGTTATTTGAACTCGATATGGTGTTTTGGTTAGATAGCACAAACAATAAGCAGACCAAGGCTTAGACAAGAGTTCATGACCAGCCTATACAGTGAGCGCAGGCTAGCCATGGCTACAGAGTTAAGACTCTGTTTCAAAGACAAAATAAGAGCGACAAACAAATCTCAGGCCTCTGAAAATAGCGAGCTCCACAGATTTAATGATCGCCTTAGTACCAATGTGTAAGAGTCTCTTGTGGCGATATTGTTTCAAACTCAACTTCACTTTGTAGGTTCACATCGCCGTGACCTTCCCCCGATTCCTGATTCTGAATTCTCTCCATCGCCTGCTTATGCTCACAGATTATGTGCGCTTTTTCTGCCCATCAGATCGCTCATTCCAAAATGAGGGTGAGTTCGTGTCGGAGGCATTGGTCCGGCACGGTTGGGAGATCTAGAGGACTAAGTAGGCTTTCTCCTCACTCTGAATGTTGTCCCCGAAGTTAAACTGCTGATGTCCTAATCACTGTCATTACTTGGAGACAGCCATCACAAGCATAGATAGTCGTGAGATCACACTAATGAATTCAGCCTTGGTCCAGTGTGAGTGGTACCCATACAGAAACGGATGTTTTAGAATAAGATACACGTGGGAAGAATGCTAAGTACAAATTGAGGCAGAGACATAGAGGGTGGATCCACATGCCAAGGATGCCATCGATTTCCCACAACCATCGAGTGGGAGGGAAGGGACATAAAACTCATTTTTCTTCCCAGCCGTCGAAAAGAGCTGGTCCTGCAGGCACCTTGTATCAGAATTCTACCACTGAGGATAAATTGCTGTTGATTAAGCTGCCTAGTGTGGAATGCTTTATTACTGAACCCACAGCAAATTAATACAACTTCTAGTCTGGTCACACTCACAGGCAGTGTGACAGATTTCCATGAGTTTGGGTCACTAGTCCCTAACATTTCAACTAACATGTTTCTCATTTATTCACCTAGATCCAAAGCAAGAAGGAAATTGATATACAGACGCTGGCATTCCAATACTTTAGAAATACTACCCAAAGCACTCTCTACTTAGTACAGAGGTGATTTTATACATGCACGTGACTGACCATTCACTGATGCTTCCAATTCTTATTACTGGTGTCTGTTCATTCGTGACACTGCTGAAGAATTAAAATTGTACACAGTCAAATACCATTTAAGCCACAGACTTGCTTGTCACTAAATTTGTCTACAACTTAGAAACTGGTTGAAACAAAAATCGACATGGCAGGGGAGAAAAGGAAGTGGGAGTTGGGGTAACTAACACAGAGGCTGTATGGAAACGCTTATGGAAACCTACTACTTTGTAAGCTAATTAGACATATTTTTTAAAATGGAGATACATGGCCTGGTGGTGGTAGCACACGCCTTTAATCCCAGAACACAGGAGGCTGAGGCAGGTGGATCTCTGTGAGTTCGAGGCCAGCCTGGTCTACAGAGTGAGTTCCAGGACAGCCAGAGTTACAAGAGAGAAACCTGTCTAAAAAACAAAAAAACAAAAAAAGAGTTACCTTGCATGGGTGGACCCTGCTTCCAGACACAATGGTTATTAAACAAATCTCAACACTGGGCTATAGATGGGATTCTTTGGAAGGTCCCAGAAACACGCAAAGCAACACAGCTATTGCCTTTGCGCTGGGTTGTACACCAGATCTAGATGTAAGACTCTAGTGTTGAACACTACACGCTCTGGTTCTAGGACATGAAAAAACAATCAGGAGCTGACTGGGAAATTTCCTCCCTGTGAGTCAGTTTTCATAGTGAAAGAAGGTGCTACACAGAAGCCATGTGGAAGAAAATACATCAGTTGTCCTATTCAGTGCAAATTACAATACTGACCCCAAGGCAAGATGTACCTACTGTGACAAGATGTACCCCCTACTGTTTTGGGATTAACCACTTGCTTTCTGGCTGGATTTGAGGCCAGCTCAGTGGGAAAGAATTTATGCTGTAAACATGGACCAAAACCCCACGACTGTGGAGGCCATAGATCCTGGAAGGGGTCCTACTGTTGTTATTTTTGCTAAATGGTCTTGTCAAACTGCCTTCTAAATATTTATGCTTATATCCAATAAATTTGTGCTAATCTCACCCTCCGTCAGGGAAGTTTCTTCAAGCAGTAAGTTGAGTCAGTAAAGAGACGCAACCGGTCCAAGTGCTGATACTACGTCACTATGAATGCTCAGCCTCTAGATGGGACATCTATATAACTGCCTGTTTCCAGCGTTCAGGGAACATCATGGAAGAAGGCGCAGGAAGAAGCGAGAAGAGCAGGAGGGTAGGAGGAGTGTTGTGATATGTCATTAGATATGACATAGGCATGACACTCATGAACTCCCGTACATGATCAAGCAGTCACCACTATGACATGGGCTGTGGATGGGTTCATGAGGTCCCAATCCTGGCTGAGGAGCTATGGGCAGTTGATGGCTATGTGGGCAGAAAGAGTCACATAAGAGACTAATGTTCTGGTGAGCGGCTCCAGGCACCGGTGCGAGAGGCAGCACCATCTGAACTCAGTGAGTTATTTAAAAAGAGAAAGGAAAGAAGTGAAGTCTGGGGGAGGGGGGGATGTACTGGTGAGCAAGGGGTGAATTGGAGGCAGATACGCATAAACACGTTATACGCATGTATGCAATTCTCAAAGGACAAATAAACAACACTAAATAAAAATTGACATGAATTTAGGCATTAGAACGGAAGTACTTCCCTTTGTCCCTAGACATGAAGGTTTATATGAATGAAATACATGGGCTAGCAAAAGAAACTTTAATGTATCAAGATTTAAGAACTTTAATTCGAAACCTAACATGGTATGAAATAGTCTTTTGTGATGGAATTTACTGTAAACTAAAATTAATTTTTATGGGATCTCGGCCTTCTTATCCCTTCTAAATTTCTGCTTCCTACTTCCCTTCATTACCTCTTAGTTTCACTTACTAGGGTTGCCTTCCCCTGCGCATCTGAAGGCAAGGGGCAGCAGGGCGAGAAGCTGGAGGTGCTCCCGGTGTGCTAGGTGTTGGGAGGCCAGGTAATGCGGGAGCAGAGCTCTAGAGAACTTCTGTTATTCAGAGTTCCTTTGCTGCCGCCCACTAATCCTGCCTCTCTGTTTCTGAAGAAGATTCTCATCTCCCTGGATCATCGTGAGCAAGGCACACAGGCATGTTAAGAGTCTAACTGAGGATCTGGATTGCTAGATTCTAAAGTTCTCAGGAATAACATAAGACATCTTTTCATCAGGCCCACGGTTTTATATCTAGTTCTCAACCAAAAACACTGCACACAGACGCTGAAAGTTGCCGTGTATACTGTGTACTGTTACGGCTACTTTAAAATAGTTTTTTCATTCAAATTTAAAAAAAAGTCAACTCACCGACTGCTGCCTTTTTGTTTAAGGGACTCTGAAGTGCTTTCAAGTACCTTTTCATCTCTGTGAACAAACAAGAAACATACACAAAGAGTAAAGTCAGACAATAACTTCATGATTTTCCCTATAAGGTACAAAAGTGAGTTACATACAACAAATTGTGGGACACATGGCAGAAGTGACACGTAGTTACTCTGAACTATGGCCTCAACTTACCAGAGTGGAAACAGAGGCCATTCACAGCAGTGTGCCTGTGTGTGCTTGCCTGCGTCTGTGTGTGTGTGCCTGCATGTGTGTGCATGTGAGTGTGTGCATGTGTCTGTATGTGTGTGCGTGCATGTGTTTGTGCATGTGTGTGTGTGCGTGTATGTGCATGTGTGTGCTTGCACATGTGTATTTGAGTGTGTGTGTGCATGCGTGTGTTTGCATGTGTATGTGCGTGTGTGAATGCATGTGTGTGCATGTGTCTGTGCATGTACGTGTGTGTATGTGTGTGTGTGTGTGTGCGTGTGTGTGTAAACAGAGGGTATAGCAATAAAGGATCAGCAATAATGGTTAAATGGTTAAATGGTTTTTTCATTCAAATTAAAAAAAAAAGTCAACTCACCGACTGCTGCCTTTTTGTTTAAGGGACACTGAAGTGCTTTCAAGTACCTTTTCATCTCTGTGAACAAACAAGAAACATACACAAAGAGTAAAGTCAGACAATAACTTCATGATTTTCCCTATAAGGTACAAAAGTGAGTTACATACAACAAATTGTGGGACACATGGCAGAAGTGACACGTAGTTACTCTGAACTATGGCCTCAACTTACCAGAGTGGAAACAGAGGCCATTCACAGCAGTGTGCCTGTGTGTGCTTGCCTGCGTCTGTGTGTGTGTGCCTGCATGTGTGTGCATGTGAGTGTGTGCATGTGTCTGTATGTGTGTGCATGCATGTGTTTGTGCATGTGTGTATGTGCGTGTGTGAATGCATGTGTGTGCATGTGTCTGTGCATGTACGTGTGTGTATGTGTGTGTGTGTGTGTGCGTGTGTGTGTAAACAGAGGGTATAGCAATAAAGGATCAGCAATAATGGTTAAATGGTTAAATGGTTTTTTCATTCAAATTAAAAAAAAAAGTCAACTCACCGACTGCTGCCTTTTTGTTTAAGGGACACTGAAGTGCTTTCAAGTACCTTTTCATCTCTGTGAACAAACAAGAAACATACACAAAGAGTAAAGTCAGACAATAACTTCATGATTTTCCCTATAAGGTACAAAAGTGAGTTACATACAACAAATTGTGGGACACATAGCAGAAGTGACACGTAGTTACTCTGAACTATGGCCTCAACTTACCAGAGTGGAAACAGAGGCCATTCACAGCAGTGTGCCTGTGTGTGCTTGCCTGCGTCTGTGTGTGTGTGCCTGCATGTGTGTGCATGTGAGTGTGTGCATGTGTCTGTATGTGTGTGCATGCATGTGTTTGTGCGTGTGTGTGTGCGTGTGTGTGTGCGTGTATGTGCATGTGTGTGCTTGCACATGTGTATTTGAGTGTGTGTGTGCATGCGTGTGTTTGCATGTGTATGTGCGTGTGTGAATGCATGTGTGTGCATGTGTCTGTGCATGTACGTGTGTGTATGTGTGTGTGTGTGTGCATGTGTGTGTAAACAGAGGGTATAGCAATAAAGGATCAGCAATAATGGTTAAATGGTTAAATGGTTTTTTCATTCAAATTAAAAAAAAAAGTCAACTCACCGACTGCTGCCTTTTTGTTTAAGGGACTCTGAAGTGCTTTCAAGTACCTTTTCATCTCTGTGAACAAACAAGAAACATACACAAAGAGTAAAGTCAGACAATAACTTCATGATTTTCCCTATAAGGTACAAAAATGAGTTACATACAACAAATTGTGGGACACATGGCAGAAGTGACACGTAGTTACTCTGAACTATGGCCTCAACTTACCAGAGTGGAAACAGGAGCCATTCACAGCAGTGTGCCTGTGTGTGCTTGCCCGCGTCTGTGTGTGTGTGCCTGCATGTGTGTGCATGTGAGTGTGTGCATGTGTCTGTATGTGTGTGCGTGCATGTGTTTGTGCGTGTGTGTGTGTGTGTGTGCGTGTGCGTGTGTGTGTGTGTGTGTGTGTGTAAACAGAGGGTATAGCAATAAAGGATCAGCAATAATGGTTAAATGCCCTCCATGTTTTTCTACCATTTTGGTCAGCAGGCTGCTGCAGGACTAAGCACAGTCTGGAGAGAACAGAGCAGAGGAGGGAAGGATATCTAATTCCTCCCCCTTCATCTCAGCCCAGTGTGGCCCCTGGGGCCCTGGTAGAAAATGCATCTACGGGTCAGCTGCTGACACAAAGAAATGAGATCGGCTAGACAACAAGGCCAACAGGTTCCACAGGAAATGGCTAGGGGCCCTCTGTATGAAATTCTTGAACAATACAAAACAAATAATAAACAAAACACAATGTATAAAAGTCTTAAAAATAATTCTATTAGGTAAACAATTGAAATTTAAAATCGTTAAGTAACAACCATACAAACTGACTTACATTTGAATCTTTGCAACACACAAATATCATTAAATTAATACAACCCCTATGAAACCTTGGGTAATTATGGGTTCCTAGCAAAATGACAAATAGAACTACATGCAGCATTCTCTGTTTCTCCACAGAAACCATGGAATTGTTGGTTTCAAGAAATGACAATAAAATGTTATGATCGCCGTGAGTTGGGAAGAACAGTCTATATTGTGCTGCCATCTTTGATCCAAGAGGAAACACTCAACACTCTGAAACAAGTCGGGTGAGTGCGCGGGCGTTATAAACTTATGGGGAGAGAATTATTGCAACAATGGGGAGTTCAGATTAATATACCTTCAATCCCAGAAAAGGTACATAAAATAAGGTCACAAGGGGAAGATGCTCTTAGTCAGGCAGATGCTCAGGCTGTACAGGTTATCCAAAATCCAGGCACAATGAGTATTGAGTTTCCTAATTATAAAGCAGGCCACTGCTGAAAATATACCAACTTCCCTTCCCTTAAAATGGTTAACCAAGAAGCCCATTTGGATAGAGCAGTGGTCCTTAAGAAAAGAATAATTGCAGGTGTTTGAACAGCTGGTAGAAGAGCAGTTAAAAGCTCAGCATATAGAAGAATCTACCAGCCCACGGAACTCACTTGTATTTGTTATAAAGAAAAAAATCTGGAAAGTGGAGAATGTTAACTGCTTGGAGGGCCGTAAACAAGGTGATTTGGCCCATGGGTCCACTACAGCCTGGGATTTCTTTACCTTTGTTATTACCTAAAGCATGGTATCTGATAGTAATTGATTTAAAATACTGTTTGTTTACTATCCCCTTGCAAGAGCAGGACAAGGAGAAGTTTGCTTTTACAATGCCTACCTATAACAATGCTCAACCTGTCGAAAGATATCAGTGGGAAAGTTCTTCCCCAGGGAATGTTAAATAGTTCAACATTATGTCAATATTTTATGCAACAACCATTAGAACTAATTAAAAAACTATTTCCCCATTCTATTATTTACCATTATATGGATGCTATTTTGTTAGCTGATTCTGACCAAGATACTTTGGAAAAATTGTTTGATGAAACAAAAAGAATCTTACCTTGTCAGCATTTTCCAATTTCTCCTGAAAAAAACAAAAAAACCAAAAGGTGATTCTATTAACTTTCGAGGTTATAAGATAAATCAGGAAAAAAAAAACAAAACTCAACCACAAATGTACAGATCAGAAGTGAACAGTTGTGAACTCTTCATGATTTCCAAAAGCTATTGGGAGATATTAATTGGGTAAGACCCACAGTTCGATTAAGTACGCAAGAGCTGAGCAATTTGTTTCAAACATTACAAGGGGACTCCAGCATAGATCGTCTACGACAGTTAACTACTGCAGCAGAGCAACTACACTCCTTCAAAGCACTAATCGCTGCCTAAGAGACTATGAGGAAACTACACTAACAGTTCATTTTGAATTAAACTCAACACTGCACACAAATTGTTTTCCCTGGGCATTCCAAGAGAAGGCCACTTCCTAGCAAGAAAGACCTCACAAATGCACAAACTGCAAAACAGAAATACAAGGAATTAAAAAAAAAAAAACAGGTAACATGGCTACTCCAAGAGTTAAAAGTAATCTAGAAATGAACTCCAGGGACATAAAATCAGATTAAATGTCAGATAAATAATATTCAAAGGAATGATTGTTTAAATTATCAATAATTTCAAAAACAATTTAAATAAGCAGCTGGTTAAATTAGGGAAGACAATTAAGGATATAAAAGAACCATTAAGTAAAGAGATGAGGATTCTTGGGGAAAAAACAACTAGAAATCTTTTAAAGAAAAAGCTCAGTAAGTGAAATTTTAAAATAAATCAGTGTATAGTCTTACAATGTAAAAGAAAAACAGGACTTGAAGACAGGATTGACAAATTAGAATATTCAAACAGTAAAAAGTAAAAACAGCCTTTTGAAAGGAGTGAACAGAAAACACAAAATCTCTGGCGCACTATTAAAAGGTCAAACAGATGTCAAGCATGGATAAGGGACTGGAATGGAAGTACCAGCTAGTGCCACAGAAAACATGTTCAGTGAAATAATAGAGAATTTCTCAAACCATGGGAAAGATACAGACCGCTAAGTAAGGCTATATTTAGAACTAGGAGTAGACATGAGCAGAAATTAACCTTTCCACAACATAACATTGTCTAACTAATAAAAATACAGAACAACAACAAAAGGACCAAATGTTGCTAAAAAGTCCAGAATCACTTACAAACAAAGTGCGTCATGACAAGAGCAGAATTCCTAGAAGAAACGTTAAAAGCCAGAAAAGCACGGGTAGGTTGATTCCTAAGACCCTCACGTGTAAATCAGTTATTTGGAATTTCATGCCCTGTTTCCTACAAATGATGCTCTATACAATTGTAATAACATTAGAGTCCTATTAAAATACCGTGATTCAAGGTTCAGAACAATTATTGACTGCTGAACAAGGCTCAACATGAAACAGCCCTTCGTGGCGAAGCTTTAGTTTGTTAGCGGCCCTCTAGTCACTTCCAACGCCTTGCGGCTCAGTCCTTCCATCCCTCCTTACTTTTACCCACCACGTCTCCTGCCCTTACCCACCACGTCTGCCGTCCTGCCCCTCCAGGAAGGTATAGGAGCTACTGGGTTGAGCTTGGGTTCAATCCAATTTGATGTTTTGAGTTTGAGGCACCTCCTACTCACCCTAGTGGCGGGGCTCCTGAAAGGTGAGGCACACTCTCAGATCCCAATGGCCCCTCCCTTTCCCACTGGGGGCTCTACTACTACTTTTCACTCCCATCTTTTCCATGTTCTGAGCAGGGTTCTCCTCTCTTTCTGAGATACCCTGAGAAAGGGTCATATGTAGGATTCTGACAGCATCCTAAGAATTCTGACTGCCATTTATAAGTAATAAACAGATAATGACAATTTCCCCCCGGTGAAAAGCTCTCTTTTATTTCTCCTACTTCGCTCCTAAAAGGAAGTTACATACAGGTGCTGTTCATCTCTAAGAAAACGAATTAGTGCTCTTTATGTTCCCAACGCTTGTTATCACTCAGATCTGTCAGATCGACTCACCCATCATCAACACTGCTTTCGGAGGACACGCCAAGTAGTGTGGAAGCATCTGTAACGCTGCAAAAGTAAAGAACACAGTCAAAAATAAAGTCACATATTTTACAAAGCGATCACATTTTTCCCTACAGGCTTCTAGGGATCAAAAAGTGAAAACCACAAGGAATTATGAGCAAACTGAAGAAAGAGACTCAGAATTCAGAACCAGGGACCTTAGTGTAACCTCTGTGTGTCATATGTGCGTTCGCAACACTGAAGCTGACAGGAATCTAAAGATCATGATCATGGTTTACCGTTTTTATTCCCTTTTTTGTGTGTCATCCACGTAACTCCAGGTCAGCTTAATAAAGGCAAGTCAGGCCTGTAAGTATAGGGATAAGCAGTTGTGCCCAAGTCAGTGCCAGCAAAGGGAAACAAAAAGAAAATGCCAGACAACAGACACCGTAATATCAAGGGCTAGTTCCTGGTTACACTTTTTTTTTTTTTTTCCGGAAAAAAAGATAAATCAAAGATGTTCTAAATTACATTTAAAAACCTTTTGTATGAGCAGAAGCTGTGGCTTACTGGTAGAACACACAATCAAGACTTCCCACCGTGCGAATGCTGGTTTGGGGTGGTTTAATCTGTTTACAAAAATAATCTCCCCTTGTAGAGTATGAAACACATAAGACATATCTTTCCATGGTCAACTTAATAAAAGCACGCTGACTGTTCATCATTCCACGAGTATAATTGAGTTGTGAGTGTGGTGGCACATACCTTAATCCTAGCACTTTGGGAGACAGAGTCAGGAAGACCTTGAGTTAAAAGTCAATCTAGACTGTTTGTGGAAGCCCTGTCCCAGCAAGCAGCACTGTGTTACAACAGCATAAACTGACACATACTTTTGAATTTTAAAACATTCTCATCAAACTAATTTTCTTTACAATAACCCGAGGAATCATCCTTTTATCTAGAAAAAAAAAAAAGTACAACATGTGGTATCCTGCATCCCATACTACAGAGACAGACTAGAAATACGCATTTTAAGAAATAATAATGAAATTGGCCATGGAGATGCACACCTGTGATCTCAGAACTTCTGAGGTAGAGGCAGGAAGATCCAGAGTTCAAATTCATCTTTAGCTACTTATCAACATGGAGGTGGGCCTAAGCTACGTGAGACCTTGTCTCAAAAAAAAAAAAAAAAAGACCAAATAAACAAAACAGAAACAAATAACAATAAAATAAGCCAAATAATAATAAGACACCAAGGAGAGCTGTGCCATGACGCTGTGATAGATGGCCAAGGCCATCTTGGGAGATAGGTAGCAGTGAGTGTTCTCAAGTTCTTACCCTGGTTGAACACCATGAAAGCCTTTTCTCGGAAACCAGCAGTCACTACTCGGGAACAATTAAGGTAGAGTAGACAAGCTAACAAGTCAGGGAAGGGCCGAGACCAAACACTGGGCCTTCACTCTCTCAGCCCCTCCATCTCCGAAGGACAAGCGACAGCCTCTGAAGATCATCTCCTCCAATTCTGTATTTCCCAGGAGC
The DNA here is from genome assembly GCA_026225945.1 of Cricetomys ansorgei. Classification (NCBI taxonomy): domain Eukaryota; kingdom Metazoa; phylum Chordata; class Mammalia; order Rodentia; family Nesomyidae; genus Cricetomys; species Cricetomys ansorgei. The sequence goes on from JAMJFZ010000107.1 coordinate 63,283,326, forward strand.
TTGAAGAGGATGTAGCCTCACCCAAACAGCCTGCTTACAGTGTTCCCAAGGTTCTGAAACTCCCTCTCCCAGACCCCTTTATATATCTCCTCATGCTCAACCAAACTAAAGAAAGGCACAGCTTCAGTCTTGGCTTTCAGTAAGGGTGGCTTTGTAATTCCTCATCTAAACCTATACAGAAATGTCATCCTATACAGAGACAATAGCAGCAGGCTGAGCCCAGCCCAGTTTTCCTCACTAGAGGTCCCTAAATAGAGCAGCCAACGGTTCAAAGAAATACGAACTTACAAGTCAACACAATTAGATACTTGAAAAGTATAACTACTGAGAAAAAAATACAGCCCTTGGAGCAACACACGAGGGAAAACAATTTTTAATAAATGTGAATACACTTAAGGACTAGAAAATACAAAAGTAGTGAGGGAGAGCAAGACGGGTACAGGCTCAGGCTGCTTGGGCATGGCGACCTAAGTAAGGTGGAAAACGAGATTCTACCAAGCTCCCTCTGACCTCCACACACATTCAATACACATGCACACGTACTACTGCATGTGTGTGAGCACACACACAATTAATTATCTTTTAAAGATGTTGGAATAAGTCTTATCTATGAATCCTGATTCTGATAGGATTTAGGGGATTACTCCACAGGAGGCAATTTAGAAACTGTAATTCTGAACAATAACTCATGGCTCAGGAGCTCATAGATCCCTGGAGCAAACTTGATACTATGATTTTCCTAAATGGACACAGTATCAAGTTACCCTCTAAGTGTGTATCTCTATAGCCACAGATTAGTGCGGCTTTCGGTACTAATTAGAGAAACTTCTTTATGCAGTGGACCAGCGCTTAATACAGAGATTCACAACTGGTCAAAGTTCAGAGAATAAGTGTCCATGGAGTGCTCAGCCATAAATGGGATGTTTACGTCAAACCCCTCCCCTCAAGGCTCAGGGGACATCTGGAAAGAGAAGGAAGAAAGATTTTAAAAGACAGAGGTTGGGAAGACCAGATCAAGACAATGTCCTCTGAACACTACTGGGCTGTTTCTCTAATGAACTTACAGCAGATATGGGTGCCTGCATAAGAGCTGCAGAAGCCAGTTAACATCCCAGCATGGATGGGTGAGGAGCACAGCGGCCTCTAACCCTAACAGAGGAGCTATCGACAGCCAGGTTGATTGCTGCTATGGGAAGGAGAGTCAGTTTTCTTTAAGGCGATGGTCCTTGGTAGGATGACTATGCTTCAGGGGATGGCCCCACACCCATACGTAAATGGGCAGAATTAATTGGACTCAATTATATCTATCTATCTATCTCTATCTATCTATCTATCTATCTATCTATCTATCTATCTATCTATCTATATATATATATATATATATATATGACATGGAGGGGAATCTGGGAGGAGTTGGAGAGATGAAAGGGAAAATATAATCCAAATATATTGTGTGCACATATGAAATTCTCCAAGACTAAACGAAAACTATATAAGAAGAACTGAAATACAAATTAAGAACAGAAAATAATTTGGGAGACTGGGGAGATAGATCAGTCAGTAATGTGCCTGCTGCACCGAAGGAGCACTTATATATATTTTTAGATCTTCAATGGCAGAAGCCAGGCATGCTCATACACTTGGTCACCCTATGTTGGCAGATTCTCAAAGTACTATGGCTAGCTAGTCTAGCTAATTTCCAAGCTGTGAATTCAAGTGAAAGACCGCTTCTCAAAAGAGAAGGTCAGGAACAATAGTGGTATACACCCAATATTCAACCTTTGTTCTACATGCACGTGCACACACACACACACACACACACACACACACACACACACACTCAATCAATCAACAACCAAATTATTTCTGATTGGATTTAGTAATTGCTCCATAATAGGAAATTCTGGAACTGCACTTCTGAATTTATACCCAAGAAGAAACCTTAGGTATAAATGTATAGCTAATAAAACATGTAAACTGTTAGAAGATAATAGGTAGGTTTAGATGGGCTAAGTAGCTTGTTGAGAGTCATGTTGTGAGAGTTACTGGACTGTGCTCAACCATCGTACTCCTCTCTGACCTCATAGCAATGTTTCTATTTCACCTTAAATCAGAATCTTGGGCTGCAAACATGCTAGTGTGCGTCTTCACTAACAATACCAACATCACTATGAAAGTGATTCCAGTCTTTTCAAGTTTCTGTTTTCATTGTGTTTCAAGAATTACGACAATAATTATAACACTGAATAAATGAGTGCTGAGATTTTTGAAGCAAACAGACATTTCAATGTCTTAATTTATTTCTTAATCATCCCGCACTTTGAGGGTGCCTATAAGTAGACGTTTTATCTAGTCTCTCCGTATTAACTGACATTTTCAGAGGTTCCATTTTTTTATGACTTTCACTTATCTGTTCTTTCATCAATTTTTTCATTAATTTTTTTCCTTTATGTCAACTTCTAGATATCACACACGGCAGTGAACTTCAAGTCTCCAACTGATAAATACTTCAACTTCCAAAGGAACATTTTCTCTCAGACATATCTTATCTCAATGTACATCATAGCATGCTGTACACGTTGTGTTGGACAGTGTGTTTCGGTCATACTGAAGGGAAGTATTTACTGTCGCTTTTATAAGGAGCAAGTATTTGAGCACAAAATAATAATGAAAACAATTGTGTGCTATTGTAAATGTTTTTATGTAATAATTCATTTATTATCACAACAATCATGTGAAGTCTACAATATCATTGTTACTATTTTAAATGTGAGCAAAAAGTAGTAGAAAGAATGAGTAATGTCTGGAAGATACAGACCTGGAACTCAAATCATCTGATTCAAAAATCCTTACAATCAGCCACAAGATTTTCTGATCTTTTCAGTAGTTTAAATGGGTCCGAGAAGTTCGTGGAATATATTTCTTTGTTGCTAAAAAGCGCTGTGAATGCCTAAGAATCAGAGTTTGAAGGGGCTCTTAAGCTTATTTGACTACAGAAGTCTTTTGAGCAAAGAAAAATGGGCAGAAGGCAAAACCACACAGGAAACAAATCTCAAGCGTCGTTTTCGAGGTTATACAACAGAGGCCTCGTAAGAATCTTATGTTCTCACATAGGCGAATTGCTCAGAACATCATAGCTTTTCATAGAATTCCAACATCGCTAACCTCACTAATAAAATCCACCTTTGGCCTTCATAAGGGGTGTCAAACATTGTTTCAGAAATCGTTGAGATGGGACAACTGAAGTACTCCTGTGGAGTGGTTTCCTGAGACAAAAACTAGCTTACCAACCTTCAGCAGAACCCCCGCTGCTGCGTCACACAGCTGTCCCTATGGAAAAGCTTAAAGTGGCTGGAACGCGCTTATTGTCACGCTGCCTAAATTGAAGGACAGTTGTGAGCAGAGATTTCTTTCCACTGTGAATTTGTCAAATGTCATTCACACACAATTTACATCTATTAAGACGCACATACGTTCCTGATTCTGCTCACCCAGACTGTTCAAAGCAGCACAGTGGGGTTGAATCACTTACCTGTTATATCCATATTTTTCCAACCAGAGATACAAAGGGCTCTTCTTGAATTCCTCCATGGTATTGTCTTGCAGTTAAACTTAATTCTCAATTAATCTAAAAAGGGAAATGGCACATATGAATTTTATATTCAATGTAGTAAAGGTACATTTTATATTTTTGCATATCAGGATGAAAGTAATAGAATTTCTGAAGTCTTTAATGTTCTTAAATCTGCAGTATGTACAAATTTGTTTTACCTGTGGAATGTAAATTCCATTTGCTTTTGACATTTCAATTCTGGAAACACAAGAACACACTGAATGCTCAACCAATCTGAGGTTTAGTTTACACACAAGACGCTTTAGGGGTAATACACTTGCTACATGGGACAAGACAGTGCAGTAAAACGTTGGGTTTTTTTTTTTCCTTTGTTAGTTTTGTAATTTTGTAGTCAAAACCGGCCTGCAATTCCAGATCTTCCAAGTTCACCTTGAGTGTCAGGTTTGTGTCACCATGCCTGGCTTCAAACATTTTTAAATCAACACGGTAATTTAGAATATTTCCATCCTGAAATAGTCTAGCCAAAGAAAGGGAAGATGGATATCACCAAACATAGGCCGAGTTAGTGACATCACGGTGTCTGCAGAGGCAGCCAGAATTTTATAACATAAAAATAAATAGATCGATTTAGACAAGGATGCTGGTTTTGATTGGGGACTGCAACATAGCCACCTGCACATTCTGTCTATGCTTTCCAGCAGCAGCAGGCTGTGCACAGTGGAAGCAGAAATCTCACACCTTTCAGGAAGCACCTAGAGCTGCACAGTATGAATTAGGGCAAGCCAAGGCAGAGCCAGATTTCTAGGGGTCCCCACTCCCTGCAAGTTCTGGACACCATTACCTGCAGGCACTGCTTTGCTGGGCTGCTGGAGCTTGGAAGGAGCTGGAGCCACTGTGGGAGCCTTAGGCAGGACCAGGCAGAGGGAGACCAGGAGGCCTAGTGTCTATAGCTTAGCTACCCGTGGACCAAAGTGGGGACTGACTTCTCTCGTGTTCCCGATGCCAGTCTTCTCTCCTGCTGCCTTTCAGGGTAACAGCTTTTCTATTTTTTCATTCTTTTTTTTTCTTAATTTTCCCCAAACTTAAGTTGTTAAGTCAATGAAATCAGTCATTTTGTGGCCAGCAACAAGGTCAGTACCACATCTAACAACCTAATAGTTCTTGAGTCCAGGGTCGAGACTCTGGATGTTCCTCAAGGAAGGAAGAGGCATTTCTGCTCTCTTCAGTTGAGTACAAGGTAAATCTTCCTATTTAAGTGCCCCTAACAACCCCAGGGATCGATCCCTCTCTTCTCCCCAACCCCACCCACCAGACCTTCCCCTAAAACTTTCACTTTTAATATTCTCCTAGTGAGAATGAGAGAGAGTGGAATGGAATATCCTTGCTCAGACCCTCACTCCAAGGTCTTTATCTGTTGCTAAGAAACAAGCCAATATAGTTGCCATGGCAACTCAAAGATTCTGGTGGTCTTGAGATCCCTGTGAACTAGGAAATAAGATGATCTTGATTCCATGTGGCAGGAACTTAGAAATGCTGTCTCCCTTAAAGAGTGCAGGCAAGGGGCTAAGAACTTACTGAGATCAAAGACCATAGGACAGTCTCTCAGAACAGTGGTTGTTTGGCTTCTGTTTTTCCTTTGAATCTAACAGACAGATGTTTCTGTTCGTGGTGGTATGAATGAGAATGGCCCCGACAGACTCATATATTTGAATACTTGGTCCCTATTGGTGGAACTGTTTTGGAAGGATTAAGAGGTGTGTCACTGGAGCTGGACTTTGAGGCTTCAAAAGACTTGCATCATTTCCAGTGTTCTCTCTCTGCCTTGTGATTGTGGATGAAGACTTAAGATCTCAGCTGTTCCTTTGCTCTCTCACCATGGACTCAAACTTTCTAAAACCATAAGTCCCTTATTAAAAGCTTTCTTTTATAAGTTGCTCTGGTCATGGTTGTAGGCCCCCACCCTCTCTCTCCTCCCTCAGTGGGTGTGTTCCAGGGGTGTTTGCCTCACTGCCTGGCGCACCCCTGCCTCAGGTGGCACTGCACTGCCATCTGTGCTTCTGCTGTGGAACAAACCTGACCTTTCCCAGCAGCCTGACCCTCCTGCTGCTTGGCTCCCTCACTACCCTGCCAGGGACTCTGTTGCCCCAGCCACCACCTACTGTGAGCCCCAAACAGCACGGAGGACCACTGGGGAGCCAGCACATTTCCCCTTTGTGTGTGTCTGCTTCTGTGAGGCCAGGGAGCTTCAAGGCTTAAGACACTCCAGTAGATAAGCTCCCTCCTAGAAATACCAAGGACTCCACACCTGGCCATTTGCAGGGTCTCCCAACCTGGCAGAGTAACGCAGAAGTAGCCCCAACTAACACACATGGCCCCAAGTTGGGCCCCTCAACCCTCTCCAGACTAGTCAAATAATGGTAAAAAATCTCACCAATCACAGGCCACCCTGGAAGGCTCTGCCCTCCCCCAACACACACACTATATAAAGAGCAGTCTTCTGTATTCTGCTCCGTAGGGGGCGTAGTTTTGGCTGCTGCCTTCCTCCTGAGTGAAGGCTGCCACTAAGAGAAGAAGCAAAGAAGCAAAGAAGAGACGAGAAGGAGCAAAGAACACCTCAGCTCAGTTGTGGTTATTTCCCCTAGGAGCTGCAATACCTGGGAAACTTCTTCCCTCAGAGAGACCTGAGCTGAGCCGAGCTGGGCTGAGTGGAGCAGGGTTTTACACTGTAACACTTCAGTTCAGCTGGGGAAGCCTTCCCCACCCCAGAGCTATCAGAGCCCTGTGGTTCCTGGCATCCTGAATGTCAGGATACCTTCCATTGGGGACACCTTCCCCACCTCAGAGCTATGTGGTCCCTGGGCTCCCAACTTCCATGGCACCCTCCTGTCTGAGCTGTGTGGTTCCTGGGCTCCCTAATGCCAGGCCACTTTTCCATTTCTGTCCAAGCTGAATAAAAACACTAACAGTTCTAAAGAAGCACAGGGCTGGGAAGATGGCACAGCAGATAAAGGCGCTTGCCACCAAGCGTGTCAACCCAAGTTCAATCCCAAGGACCCGTGTGAAAAAATGAGAGAGCCAACTCTCACATGCACACCATGACATGTACACAAACACACACACTTGTATGCACACTAAATAATTAAAAAATTAAAGCTAATGTATTTTTACATTTTATTTGAGAATTTCATACATAGGCAGTGTATTCATATCATTTCCACTCACCCTCTCCCCACTCTGCTCATGTCCCAAACACTCCCTCTCCAATTCATCACCTCTTCTTTAAGTCTTATTGTTTTACACACACACACACACATATACATACATACACACACATTCACACATGTATACATACACATACACATGTATACATATATGCACACACATACACACATGTATATACACATACACACATACACATGTATACACACACACATACACACATGTACACACATACATACACATGTATACATACACATACACACACATACATACATATATATACACAGGCATACACACATGTATACACACATGCACACACACACATGTATACACACACACACTCATGCACGCAGGCACACATCCACTGCTGAGTCCATTTGGTGCTGTTCATACGTATATGTGCTTAGAGCTTATCACTTGGGATTGAATAATTTACCAAAGGACTCGTCCTTAGAGAAATAATGATTCTCTCTCTCTTAGCAGCCATCAATTCCTTTCCTGATACTCAGGGTCATGTCAACTTGTGTTGTCATTGTGTAGGTCTTGTTTAGGGGACAATGTGCTTAAAATTTCACAGCGTCTCTCCCTATCATATCTGGAAGACAGTATCTTGCAGTAGACTTGGACTTCTGGCTTTTACAGTCTTTCCAGACCCTCTTTCCCTGATGTTCCCTGAACCTTGTGTTGTGAGTGTTTCAGCTGGAGATGGGAATCACACAGCCAGTTGTCCTTTGTGTTTCTGACCAGGTGTGGATCGTCTCTGTCTCCTGTAAAAAGAAGTTTCTTTGATAAGGGGTGAGAGCTACACTTACCTGTGGACAGAGGATGATATTTAGAACACAGTTGGGAATTATAATATTGGTTTAGGAAAGTCTTAGTAGTGGATTCCTCTGCACGGTCCATGACCTCACCAGCCATGGCTAGCAAGCTCTGTTAATAGCACCAGGCATGGATTCCCTCCTGTTGAGCAGACCGTAAGTCCTATTAGATGGCTGTTGGTTTCCCCCAAAATATAAGTGCCACAATTGCACACCATTGGGTATAGCTTGCCTTGCCAGTGACTGCAGTTCGCAGGCATTACAGTTGGGTAGAACTATTGATTGCTTTTATCCTTTGGCAACTTGCATTGCACCTCCAGACACTCTGAGAGCTAGTCCTTGGGGTGGAAGCTTCCACATCAGGTTCCAGCGTGATTCCTTCAAATTCCTGTGTCTGAAGTGAATAGTGTCTTCAGCGATGGGCTTAAGAGTTTCAAGTCCTGGAAGGCAATCAAGGGCGATAGCAATAGCCTATCTTGTCCTGGAAATCCACTAACTCCACTAACAAGTCAACAGGTGGCTTCCCATGCCTGGCACTGGGGTTTTGTTAGGTAGTCTGTGGCATTCGAGGGGAGCGTTATCACCCACATGGAACCATTTCACTTAAATTATTTAAATGTGTATACATTATAATGTATATTGTATACATTACAAATGCTGTTGTAAGTAAGCATAAAGGAATGTTTCCCTATGGCCTTTCCAATGATCCTTAGTGCTGTGTCCCCGCTTCTCTCTTGCTCTGTGTTGCTCTACTCTCCCTCCTCAGAGGGAGTCCATCCTACCATTTCCCCCTTCTTAGCATCTTTGTCGCACTATCCCCCTCCTTAGAGCCTCTCCTAACTCACCATATTTCTTTCTGCTTTCCTGGTTTCTGCTAGGAATCGCTCCCAGTTATGTATTCACATCTAGAGATGTCAAGCTAGGATCCACAAGTAACAGAGAACACGAGGTCTTTGTCTCTCTGAGTCTGGGTTATCTCCCTCAGTTTAATATTTTCTAGTTCCATCCACTCACCTGCAAACTTCATGATTTCTTTTTGCTCTGCAGCTGAATAGAAATCTGTAGTGTATGTGTATGTACACTACATGTATGTATGTGTGTGTACCACGTTTTCATCAACAGTTCATCACTTAAGTGACATTCAGGTTGCTTCCATTTTCTAGCTATCGTGAACAGAGCAGCATTAAACATGGCTACACGAATGTCTGTGGAGTGAGATGTAAAGCCCGTATGCCAAGGAGTGCTATAGCTGGGTCAATGGGAGGTCTACTTTCATCTAAAGAATTCTCCACACTTATTTCCATGGTGACGGCACCTGTTTGCAATCCCACTAACAGTGACAGAGGGCTTACCCTTCACTGGATCCTCTAGAATTTGATGTTAGTTTTTTTTCTTTCTTTCTTGATCATAGTCATCCTGTTTGGGGTAAGATGAAATGTCAAAGTAGTTATAATTTGCATTTCCCTAATTTCCAAGGATGTTGAACACTCTCAGGTGTTTCTTAGCCATTTTTATTTCTTCTTTTAAGAACTCTGTTCAGATCCATAGCCCACTTAAAAAAATTGTGTTGCTTGTTTTTTGACTTATCTTTTGGTTTGTTTATTTTATGTATATGAATGCTTTGCCTGCACGTATGTATGTGCACCACGCGAGGGCCTGGCACCCATGGAGGTAAGAAGAGGGCGTTAGATTCCCTGGAACAAGAGACATAGATGGTTGTGAGGCACCGAGTGTGTGCTGAGAATTGAACCCAGTTCCTCGGCAAAAAGCAACAAGCGTGGAGTCATCTCTCTAGACCCCTCTTGAGGATTTTGAGTCTTTTGTTTATTCTGGATATTAATCTTCTGTCAGACATACAACCATCAAAGACTCTCTCCCACTCTGGAAGACAGATTTTTCCTTTTATTATACAGGAGCTTTTGTCTTTCTTTGGTTGTCTTATGAGAACACATTTGTCAATTATTGGCCTTAATTTCTGAGCTAGCAGAGTCCTATTCAAAAGTCCTTGTCTACACCTCTGTTTTTCAGGGTAGCGCTCTTTATGTTTTCTTCTCGCAGTGCCAACATTTCAGATCTCACACTGAAGTCTTTGATCCATTTGGAGTTGACTTTTTGCAGGGTAATAAAAAAGGGTTCAATTTCATTCTTCTGTTGAAGATGTTGTCTTTGCTCTGGTATATTTTTGGCACCTTTGTCAAATATAAAACTGTGGTAAGCGGTCCCTCTGGATACACTGGCTTGAAACATAAGGCACCCCATCTTTGTTTAAAGATCCGTTTCTCTCTGGCCTTAATGGACAGAACTCGGACTAAGGTCAGATAGCCCGAAGCTGCCCAGTTCTGAGAAACTGCCTGCTGGACTAAATTAACTTTATTGCTTCCTCATTCTATGGGACGTTCCCACCCTTATAGATCATACAAGAAGCCCCTAGAGAAAATCAGTTGCATTACTTCCTTATTGCTCTAGGACATCCTAACACTACTGGATAGACCAGTCCACCTGCTAGATAGAGTTACCGTAGCAACCTGCTTATGCATTCCCCTCTCCCCTCCCCACCTGAGAACTTCTTATAAATACTGGTACTTGTATTCAATAAATTGAAGGCTTGATTGGAAAATTGTCCTGCCTTCCTTCTCATGCCCCTGTCCCATACCCCCTTCCCACGCTGTCTCCTAGGGTCCTGGTTGAAGATCCCATGGTCCTGTGGTTATGTGTGCTTGTGTTTCTCTTATTTGGCTCTTCTGGTTTGTTCCATTGATCCACATGTATGTTTTGTGCCAGTACCATGATGTTTTCTTATTACTATAGCTCTGTAACATAGCTTAGAAACTGGCATGATAATGCCCCAAGCATTGTTCCTTTTGCTCAGGCGTGCTTTAACTATCCTAAACCTTTTGGGATTCCATACTAATTTAGGATTTAAAAAAAAAATCTCCCAGGAATGATAAATCTCCCAGATTTTGATTTGAATTACATTGAATTTGTAACATGTTTTTGGTGGGGTGATTGTTTTCACGACATAAATTCTACAAATCCATGAGCATGGGCAGTGATTCCATCTCCTAGTGTCATCATCCATTTCTTTCAGAGGTTTAAGGGCTTCATTGTAAAGGCCTTTTGTCTCCATGGTTAGGTTTATTCCTAGATTTTTTAGGCTGTTGTGAAGGGGAGTCCTTCAGTGACCTCTTTCTCAGTGTGTTTGTTACTGGAATATAAAAAGGCTAGTGATTTTTGTAAGTAGAATTTGTATTCTGCCACTTCTCTGAAAGTGTTGACCAGTTCTAGCCTTCTAGTGAAATCTTTGGCATATCTTACGCACGCAGTCGTATTTTCTTAAAAGAGGGAAAATTTGACTTCTTCATTTCCTGTTTGTATCCCTTTAATTTCCCTCTCTTGTCTTACTCATCTAGCTAGGGCGTCAAGCTCTGCTGAAAGAGAGTGGGGATAGCTAGCAGCCCTGTCTCTTTCCTGCTTTTAATAGGACTGTTTTGAGTTCTCTCCATTTTGGATGATGGTGGATGTGGGTGTGCCATACATATCCTGCATTATGTTAAGATGGGTTCCCTCCAGTCCTGGTCTCTCCAGCATGTTTATTGTGAAGGAATGATGAATTTTGTCACAGACATTTTCTGCATCTATTGAGGTGATCATGAAACTTTCATCTTTAAGCTCACTTGTATGATTATTACGATTATGACATCTATTTCCTTATATATGTTGAACCATCTCTGCATCTCCAGGATAAAGCCAACTTGTCATGACAGATGATCTTTTTGGTATCTGCCAGCATTCAGTTTACAGGTGTTTTACTAAAGACTGTTGCATCAGTGATACAGCTTGTGCTTTTATCTTGTTATTGTTGTTTATTTACTGGGTTTTGTTTTTAGAGTGACACTGACTTTGTAGAAGTAATTTGGAAGTGTTCTGTGTTTTATTATTTTGAATAATTTAAGAAGGATTGTTTGTAAATCTTTGAAAGTCTGGTAGGACTCTGCTGGGACTTCGTTTGTACCTGGGCTTCTTTTAGACAGGACTTGTATCACAGTTTTGATTCCCTAATTGTTACGGGTCTGTCTGTCTCGTCAGCTCTCCCTAGTTTGACTTTGGTGGTTTGGATTAATCTAGGAATTCATCTATTTCTTTTAAGTTTTCTGAGTTAGAGACACATGGGTTTTTAAATGCTTCCTTATAATATCCTGATCCCTTTTTGTCTCTTTGTTAACCTCTGATCTTGCTAATTTGGGCCTTGTCTCTCTTTTGCTTCTGGGGTCTGCCGTTTTCTTATTTTCATGAAGAACCAGCTCTTGGGACTAATTGACTCTTTATGTTGTTTTCTTTCTATTTCACTAATTTCTGCTCTGATTTTTATTATTTCATGTCACTTACTGGATTTGGGTTTGGTTTGTTCTTGTTTTTCCAAATTCTTCTTTTTAAACGGGAAAATAATAATTTCTAGTGATTTTCTAAGTAATGAAAATTCCTAACTACTGAACTGTCACTTTATATTTAACATTGTACGAAAACTGAAATTAACAATGGAATAAAATGCAAAGTACAAGAAATTAGCTTGTTTCTCAATACATATAGTAGATCTCAAAAACAAAGGCAACATAAATACCAAATCAAAACCCAAAGAGCCAGCCTTAAAAAGCTCTTCAAGCCGGGTGATGGTGGCCCACGCCTTTAATCCTAGCACTCAGGAGGCAGAGGCAGGCGGATCTCTGTGAGTTCGAGGCCAGCCTGGTCTACAGAGAGAGTTCCAAGATGGCCAGAGTTACAACAGAGAAATCCTGTCTCAAAAATTAAAAAAAAAAAAACAAAAAACCACTCTTCAAAAAAATTAGCTTTGTTGCCTTTCCAGGACAATGCTTCAGTTGGAGAGGCTTGATACCCGCCCATCCCAACAGGTGGTTTCCTCTGTGTAGAGAAATTGGATCTACACGGCTGGATTTACTGAGAAACAGTTGGGTGTCCAGAACTCTCTCTATCAAATAAGATCCAATAGTCTCTCTCCTTTTTGTTTGTTTATACCAAAATGCTTTCTAGAGGATTCCAAATCAAATGCATTGTGTTTTTAGTCAAAGGGCCTTTTATTTCTTTATGGTTCTGTTTGGGTTGCTGATCTCTTCTTGCTTTAAATTTGGTTGTTTGGGTGAATCAAGGATTTATAGATTTCTTTTTTATTTTCTAACTTAATGGAGTACAGGTTTTAAAAGCATCCCTTTATAATATTCTGTATTTCATTTATTTCTTTGTAACGTGCCCCTGTTCACTTCTGATTCTGTTAACTTTGGTCATCTCTTTCTGTCTATTGGTTAACTGGGCCAAGGGCAAACTTGTTTATCTTCTCAAAGCTCTTAGATTCACTGAAATTTTTTTATTGTTTTATTTGTTTCTGTTTAATTAACCTCTGCTTGCGTTTTTATAATTTCTTGCTGTGTGGTGGGTTTTAGTTTTGTGTGTTCTTGCTCTTCCAAGTTCTTGAGCTGCATCATTATGTCACTTATTTGTGCTCTTTCTGGTTTTTAATGTAGGCATTTAGGGCTATAGAACTACTTTTACTGTGTCTCAGAGGTTGTACTATATTGTCTTTTCACTTTTATTTAGTTCTGGGAATATTTTTATTACTTTTTCTCAATTTCCTCTTTGATGGTTCAGTAAAGAGTTGTTGAATCCACGTGAGTTTACACACTTACTAGAGTTTATTTGCTGTCCATTTTAAGCTTCGTTGCATAACGGTTGGATAAGAAACATTGTTTGAGTTTTTCTGTATTTATTAAGGTGACTTTGTGTCTCTAGATGAGGTCGATTTCAAAGTAGTGTCTATGTGTTGTTGAGTAGAGTCTGTATTCTTTGGTGTTTGGGTAGAGTATTATATAGAGATCTTTTAGGTCCATTTGAAGATATGCCATGTAATTCTGAGGCTCCTCTGTTTATTTTATTTTATTTTTTGTCCAGATGACCTATCTATGTTGAAATCACCTACGCTGGTGCCCCAGAGTATGCATATATGATTAGTGTGGTGATATTTCCCTGATTAGAATGGAATGCCCTTCTTTGTCTCTTCTGGTTAGTTTTAGTTTCGAGTCTATTTTGACAGATATTAGGATGACAATGCCTGCTTGCTTCTTGATCTATTTTGCTTGGAATACTTTTTCTATCATTTAACTTTAAATGTGGCTCTCTTTAAAGCTGAGTTTCTTATAGACAACAAATAGGTGGATTTTGTTTCTTGATCCAGTCAACCAGTCTATGCCATTTGATTGTAGAATCAGTCCATTACTATTTAGAGTTATTAAAAGGTGTGTATGTAGAGTGCAGTGATTTTGATGTTTTTTTGACATTCCAACATAGATAAGGAAAAAGGTCATGGGGCCTGTAAATACCAAGAATATCGAGAATAAGAATATTACCACACTTTTAAGCCAAATTTGAAGTACCTTTTAATTAATACAGGCCAGGACGATGGACTCTGACCTGGACCACTGTGAGGTTCCCCACTCAGGGTTCCCAAGAAATAGCACTGAATCACATAGAACAGATGCTTAAAAAGGCAGAACCCATAAGGCTACAGACTTCCCACCAGGTCCAATCAGGGGCACGCACCTATCTTCATGTACTTTCTGTCTGCTTCAGCTCCCACCTACAAGTGACTAAGTACATCCAATGCAGTTGGAATCTACACAGCCCCACCCAACATCCCAGGAGGGTGTCTGTCCTTCAGCAAGTGGGATTACAGGATTACTTTTTGTATCTCCAGTGAACAGCCTCCACCCAGCATTCCAGGAAGTTAGCTGTCCTTGTTTCATAGGTCTCTTAGACACAGTAATTAAAATTAAAAATGTAACTTTTGATCTTACAGACCCCCCCATTCCCAGACGAAGAGCCACAAGCAATTAACGTCTGCCAGGAGAAGGAGACCTAGTCCTCCCCAGGGAAGGGGCCCCTGATTGTTTATCCAGTGCCAATGGTCACCTCCAAAAACATGTGCAGACAACACTGAACAGACTCGGCGGGACACTTTTTAATTTGTTGTACGTAAACGCAACCGTGATGATTTAAAAAGAGGAGGCCGTGAACTGGAGAATGGACATGGGAGGGGTATGAAGGGGAAGAGGGGGTAAATGATATAATTGTATTAAACTTAAAAATAACTAATGTCAAAGACTATCCGTTTATTGCTGAGAACTTTGATGATCACATATTTATCAAAGTTTTAAAACGGTATTTATGCCTTTTCCTATCTTCTAAAGCTATGCCTATTTTCTACAACTACTTTTTAAGATGAGGCAATCAGGTGAATGTACTTTGCATATGTAGATTCTCACGCTTCACGGAAGCCCTGAAGTTTAAAAAGTCTGTGGGTAATTCAAATGCACAAGTAAAAGAATCAAATAAATTTGAAGTGTCAAGGTCATAAAAGAGCAAGTTTGGGGTTAGAATGAAGCTCAGTTGGTAGAATAGTTCTGTAGCATGCCCAAAGCCCTGGGTTCTGCATCCCCAACACTGCGTAAAAGGCGTGATAAGGGCATGATAGCAAACACCTGTCCTCCACTGGCGGTGAAGGCAGGAAGAGCAGTTCAAGGTCACCTTTAACTACATACTGAGGTCACCTTTAACTACATACTGAGTTCAGGATCAGTCCGGGATACTCAAGAGCCTGTGTCCAAAAAACAAAAATGGAGAGAAAATCCTAGGAATTCGAATACCCCTGGCAGACTGGAGAAGACAGGATTCATAATACCTGGAGATTCTGAAACAAATCGATAGCCGATAACATGGGGGAAAGAAACTAAGGGGAAACTGGGACAATTAAGTAAGGTTCATGGTTTAATAGGATCCTGTCCATATTGACAAATACACTGTGGCCGTTGTTAGTGACGACAGGAGCCAGGTGAAGGGCAGACAAGAATGCTTTGCTGGTTTTACAAATCTACTAGAATATAGTGATATTTACAGTTAAAAATTTAAGTTTAAGACCTTGATTTAAGTTTCAACTCTAGTACAACAAACAAAAAACCAAAACAACAACAACAAAACCAACCAACAAACAAAAAAAAACCTCTGAGACTTTTCTGGGCCTGGAATGGTTTTCTTACTCAAAGAGTTTGTCTTACTTTATTCCAACAAAGCCAACAACCGTAGATGAGCAGTTGTTGAAAGGTGGAATCTTGGGAACAATCATGACATTATATTTGAGGTAATTCATTCCCACTGCTGACTTTTCCAAAGGGCAGAGGTCTGAGGAACTGTTCCCAACTGATGAAGAGCCAGAAGCCTCTTTAACAGACAACGGGCCAAAAGGAAACTTACTCAGCCAAAAGTATTTCCAGAAAAGAGATTTTTGTTTTAGGAAACAGAATACAAACCGTTAGAGAACATAAAAATGCAATGCTGCTAGCGAGTCATGGGGTTTGTTAGATAGGGATTGACAGAGGTAACGGGAGAAGGCAGATGTCTCCAGAAGCGGAATTGTTCTGTGAGGCCGGAGACCCCCGGCCCTGGCTTTCTCTACTCAATATAATAATTATTGAGTACTTTCCAGAACTCCCTGTTCCAAGAACTAGCCTACCCCAGAAACCATAAAACAATTATTGTCAGGCTTAATTCAAGAGCACTGTGACCCAGCCCAAATTCCTAAAATGAGCGACAGCTACAGCCACCGCCTAATAGCCTTGGGCAAGGGACTTTACCCTAAGTGTACATTTCCTGGTGCCCGTGACCTTGCTATAATCAATTTAAAGGTTAACTGGCCCCTACCTATCAAAATGAGAAAACAATTTGGGAACCAATCAACTTGTTCCAATTCGGTTTGTGCCCAACAACTGTATAAAAAGCTTCACCATTTGCTCCTTGGGGCCGATTCTATCTTGCATGTTAGAACGGTCCCAGTGCACTGGAATAAATCCTCTTGCTATTTGCATCGATATCCCGTCTGTGAGTCTCTGTGGGGATGCGGCATTCCGGTTTGGGCCCTGGGGGTCCCAGTTTGGATCTCTGAAGTCCAACAGTTCCTTCTTCGGAGCGTGGGAAGTGAGACCACGCACTCGGTGTGAGTCTTTGGGTTTTATAGGGCAGGAAAGGAGGAACTCTGGGGATGGAAGAGCCCACCTGTAGTCACTTTCCCTGCAGTTTGGAAGTGTGGAGGTCCCAGTGGGGCTGATTCTCCTCATCAGGAGCTTCCAGGGTGTCCTCAGTCAAGTCAGTTTTCCTGCTCACTGCTTCTCAGTCCTGAGGCTTTGGGGTCCTTAACCCTTCAGAATTCCTAAGAGTTATTTTTGTTCCGGTATTTTCCCCAGGGGTAATCAAAGGCTTCTTAGAATTACACAGATACACTTATTTGCCATTTTGATTTAACTTTACAATTTAAACGTAGTCTGTGATTTAAAGTACATCTGCTTGTAGTTGTAGTATTGTTGAAACTAACTGCCTCTCCAGTCCTAGCAAGTAGGGAGAATATCCTAGGAATGCTTTTGGCAGTCACGGAGCAGATGTGCTTGGCAGTGATCATTTCCCCAGATGCCCTCCCACACACATACCCATGTCTCCCACGTCCGGCGTTGCAGGCTTTCTTCTTCCAACAGTTTCGTCTCCCTCTTCTTCTCATTTCTCTTATCCCTGCGTCGAATTCAAGCAAGACTCGGAACCGGAGGGCACAGCCTCACTGTAGGACTCTGCCCTCACACATTCAAGGTGATTCTCTCCGAAAGAGAGAGAGTTGAACTCACGAAGAGTCCCCTTCAACACAAGAACCAAGGGCATTTAGCTGGTAGCGTCTGTGAGAGTGTTTTCTTTTGTTTGGGCCTGATTTGGTTTGGTTCCAAAGCTCACAGGAGAGTTTCTATAATCAAGTGTCTGTAGAGTAGAAATCACCCAGAAAACTCTCCGGGAAGCCTTTTAGAATGGTGTGCTTCCAGAGGAACCAGCAAGACCATTTTAATGGCTTAAATTTGCGGTGTGCTCAGAGCCCAGAAGGCCCAAGAGAATGCTTTCCACTTCCTTCAGAATCGTGACTGCAGGAAGAAAACCATAGACTGGCATTGTCACGCTCACATGGCCCTTGTTAGCTGCTTGGAGTTGCACTTAGGTGTTTAATATTAGCTGTTTACTCCTTCGGTGACTCTTTTAGATCATACCATAGAATGACTTTAATCATTATCTGTGTTAATTTAAATATCTGAAGTTTTATATCCCTTTGAGCACCAAGACAAAAATATTATTTAAATTGCTTTTTTTATGGAATCGTCATTTATATATTCTACCTTGCATTTAAAACAGGCTATACTTTAAGATTTCCGGATGAGACCTATTATGAAACGTGATGCCCCTCAAGGAGAGAAATATTCAACAGCCTGGCTTTATCTGTTATCCCAAGCTCCCACTCTTTAGAATTCTTATGTCATGTTTTAGTGTTGCTTTTTCTTCCCTAGAGTCACAACACGCACCTACACGGTTGCTAATGTGCCTTCCTGTGTGCTTTGCATTGTCTTCTAATCTGATGCAGCTTTGGAATCATGTGGAACCACAAACCACACATAAAAGTTTTAGACCTAGAGTGCAGTGTGTGTAATAACCACTTTGAATATGACCAAAAGAGGCAAAGGAGGCGAGAAGGAAAGGAAGATGATGTGTTGGACATGATTCTTTTCAGAGTCTCTTTTGAGTAACCAGATTACAAAACTACAAGATTATGCTACTTTTTGAGATGTGATATATATATATATAAAACACATAGGCCTCCAATACAATTTAATAGGTTTTGAAAAATGTGTCATTACTCAAAGCAAGATATGGAACGTTTCCATTACCCATGGAAGTTCTCTTACAACTTTCAAACCAATACCCATCTGCCCCCACACAACCAGATGCAGTGCTATGTACATGCGGTCTCTGTCCATGTTTGCTTGCCACCGAACTGTTCGCTAATAGATTCGTATGATATATAAATATAACACGATTTATTGATCCACTCCTCTGCTGGAGTTTGGGTTGTTTCTGGTTTGGGAACTGTTACTACCAGTTCCTTTCCTTGTGCTGTAACAAAATGCCTGACAAAAGCAAGTTAAGGAAGAAAAGGTTTGTTGTTCATCGTTTGAGAATATAGCCCGTCATGGTGGGGAAAGGGTTCAAGATTATACATCTCTGTCTTTGAAGAGACAACCCTCTGTGTTTAGCATTCCTGGTTTCCCAGTGCTTATCTGTGAGCACAAGTACCTACACTTTGAAGGTTTTTTAAATGTATAGAATCATTTCATTTGTAAATAAGGATGATTTGACTTCTCTCCTATTTCTACCACTTGCATCTCCTTCTCTTGTCTTTTTGCTCCAGCTACGACTTCAAGTACAATATTGAACAGGTATGGAGAGAGTAGATAGTTTTGTCTTTTTTCTGATTTTAGGGTAAATGCTTTGAGTTTCTCTCTATTTAGTTAGATATTGGCTGTGAGACTGTTGTATATCGTCTTCCTTATGTGTCCCTTGAATCCCTAGATTCTCGGGTACTCTTATGGTGAGGTGATGCTGGATTTTGTCACAGGTCTTTCTGCATCTAATGAGATGATGATGTGGTTTCTGTCCTTGAGCCTATTTATGTTGTAGATTACATTTATTCATTTCTCATACTGAATCATCCCTGCATCTCTGGATGGTCAGCCCTGAAAGCATGCATACAAGTAACACTATATGGACTAAACGGGTTTTATTTAGGAATATATATATATTCCTAAATAATATATATTATATATTTATATATATATATAATATATATGTGAAATAACAATTAGTGAACAATGAGGCCATGAATTTGAAGGAGAGTGAGAAGCAGTGTGTGAGAGGGTTTGAAAGGAAGAAAGGAAAAGGGAACATGTTGTGATTATAGTCTAATCTAAAAAAAAACCCATTAACAAATAATAATAAGCAACAATTCCAAAATGAATAAATGAATCTTTAAAGAAATATAGTGGCGAGCCGTTGAGGACCACATCCAACATCAACCTATCATGTCCACATGCAGTCACACACATGCCTCCGTGCCTGCATGTGTACACATACTTTTAATAATGAATGGCTCAAAGCAGGCAAAATCTAATCTATATAAGACATTATTCTGATTTGATTGAACAAAAACTTCTACTTGGAAAACATTCTCTGGGAAAATGAGACAGAGTCAGCAGGGCAGAGCAGAAACGCACCACACTGCTTGGAAGAGCCGTGGCTGTCCTGCTGAGAAATGGATTTTCCATGGGCATTTCCTTGTTTTTCTAATACACAAATCCCATCTCCATCTAACCTGCTTTAAAAATATTTTATACTTCCAGACCTTTCCCCCAAAATTGCACATTTGTGCCATGAGGTGGTTATAGTAACAGAATATTGATTGTAAAAAAATACCAATAAAGATTAAATCATTGACTTTTTTTTTTTTACCAGAAATATTTCATTGTTATTTTGGATTCAGGCTAGTGTTTAATTTTCTGTTTCCTCATTGAACCAAAGGAAAATAACTACAAGATGGCTTATATACAATATGTGACCTTCGGAGCCAGACTGACCAAGCTCAAATCCCTACTTTGCTCTGGCTAGCTATGGCATTAGACAAACAAGTAATTTAAATTACTTTCTTCATCTACAAAACGAGCATTATATCTCATAGAGCTGATATAAGAATTAAGTTAATTTGATACATACAAGGACTTGAGATAATGTCAACACATAGTAGCCAGTCAATAAATGCTAATTATTTTAATTTAGTACAATCTTACAGCAGATCAGGATTGCTTAAGATTACGAAGTTGTTATCCCTCTTTTCAGAGCCAAGTACACTAGGAAGCCATGTGTTCATCATGAACCCACGTCAGAGGGATGGGAGAAACATGAGCTCACACTCACAGAGTGATTGTTGGGTACTCCTGAGAATTCCTTACTCTGTATTTCCCACAGCTGGGCAAATTCCATGAAGTGATGACATACATCTGTGTCATGAGACCATGCCACAAAACCCACATTATAGATGCTTCTAGTTGTTAGGGGAAATGTGTGGTTATATCTGTAGAAAACGCTTCATGGTAAGCCCTTCTTTTTCATCTTTCACAGACTGTTGAAAGAAACAAAACCCTTACAATGAGGGCTAGTGATATAGACCAGCTGGCAGAGTACCTGACTAGCTGCACAAAGCCCTGGGTTCGATGTCCAGCGCCACATAAACACAGTGTCATGGCACACACCTGAAATAGTGTTCAGGAGGCAGAGGCAGAAGAATCAAAAATTCAAGGTTACTTTTGATTCCCTGTCTTAAACACACACACACACACACACACACACACACACACACACACGGACAAAGACACACACACACAGAAAGACACACACAGAGAAAGATACATACAGAAAGACACACACACACACACACACACACACACACACACACACCATCCTTAACTTAAGATGAATAAGTAAAGAAACACCCTGTGCAGGGGAAATAGCTCAGTCAGTAAAGTACTTGCTGTACAATCATGAGGCCCTGAGTCCATTTCCAAGAACCCACATAAAAACCAGGATCCGATGTATGAATTTACAATTCCAGTGCTGGAGTGGCGAAGACAGAAGGGTTCCTGGGACTCCAGTGTAGCCGAGTTAGCAAACCCAGGCAAGTGAGAAACCCTGTCAGGAAAGTAAGGTGGAGAATGGCGGAGGAAAATATCACACACGCGCACACACGCACACCCACACCCACACACACACACTCACACACACTCTACAGCCTTCACTTCAGTACTCTTGGTTAAGCCAATTCTCAAGGCTAAATCCTACCTCTAGGCCACTTTGGCATCCAACAGTCGCTCCTTCCAGTTTTTGCTTCCTCTAAGCTTCAGGAGGACGGAAAGAATGAAAGAGGATAATTGAGTCTTATACGAACTTTGGAAAATTGGCTTGCATAGCCTCATCATAAAGAGGATTCCAGTCGACCATTTCTGATGTTGTTGTTCAGAATTAATGTGTAGGCTGGAGTCTGTTCTCAGCCCGTAAGTCAGCTTTTGTTTTGTTTTTTCTTAACTGGGTGTGCTAGGTGAAGTTCACCTTACATGGTAGTCACTCTTTTTTATTTGCTGTCTTATGCAAGTCTTTGCTAAGCCTTTCTTACTAAATTCCTAGACGTTTGTTCAAGATTGACATTTCCACCGCTCTGCCATCCATCAACTATGCTGGCATCACGCACTCCTGGCAGCCGTCCACCGTGGCAACACTAGGATCACCTCCTCCCAGGAACTCATTAAAGCCGTATTTGATGACGTCAACTGGAGTCATTCCACATTCATCCAACAGGTATTTATAGAGCACCTACTCTGAGCATAATGAAGAATCACAAAGGCAGCTGAGGCATGTTTTCCCATTTTTCATCTATTTAAAATTTATTTTCATTATTTATCTTATATGAGTAAGCGCTTGCCTGCACGTATGTATGTGCACTGCATGCATGCCTGGTGCTTCCAGAGGTAAAAGTGGGCATCTGATACCCTGAAACTGGAGTTACAGATGGTCGTGAGCTGGCCGCGTGGGTGCTGAGAACTGAACTCCAGGGTTATGCAAGAGCAGCAGACACGCTTAACTGCTCAGCCATCTCTCCGGCCCTTCATCCCCTATTCTAAGAGGATTTAAATACAGCAAGTCCAGGCATCAGTTTCCTGTCTTGTTAAGGATTAGATCCAGGGCCTTGCACAGGCTGGGCAAACGTTCTACCACAGAGCCAAACCCTCAGCGCTTCAGTTTTCTCCGTCGACCCTCTGGACAGACTTGCTCTTGACATTTGCCAGAAGTAAAACATCTTACCTTGTAGCTTATAACTACAATCACAGCTCATCTGCTTCTACTATTGGACTCTTGCTCTTGTCCATGGGCTTCGTGCTGTTTTATTTTTGGTGGTAGTGGCTGAATGAACGAACCCAGGGCCTCACACATACTAAGAAAATATCAGACTTGCCTCTGTGGCACCTGCTTGGTGATGGAGTTCTTACAAGGCGCCTTGGGTTTGGTCACCACAAAACCTCACGTTAAATGCAAGGTGGTGATGTACAATTCAATACATTTGAATGAAAATTCTGTTCTGGATGCTTATTCTATGCATGTAGGAATTAAAAATAATAAGACTGTACTTTATTCCCTCCCCGTGCTCAGAGTCACTAAGGAAGGCAAACACGGGCAAAGCAATTGACTCTATTGGATGACATCAGAGGAGACCTGAGTGCTCAGCAGATGGACAGAGCATAGAAGGGTCCTGTGCATTGACAGCCTCATGTGCAAAGCCTTTAGAACGAAGAGGTGTGTGAACAGTCCACAAGATGTGCCAAGCTGTTGTGTCAGGGGGATATGTGTGCCTGGTCCTGAAAGACCTATGCCGAGAAGTGTGTGTTAGTTCTGCCATTGGGAGTCAAGGAAAGGGGACTCCTTAGGGTGAGTGGGGTGCTCAATCAGATTTCAATTTACAAAGAATATTCTGGCTGCCATGTGTGGTATGAGTTAGATAAGAGCCAGATAGAACAAGGACATTTGAGAGATTGAATGAAAAGGACCGTAATGTGCCAAAACATATCTATGGCTAGACAGGGCCTAGGCCCTGGAAGAGAACCCACCACTATTACTCTGCTAAGTGGACATAGTATTAAACCAATTCCTAATGCCATATTTTTATACCCGTAGATTAAGGCACGTCTCAACTCTCATCAGAGAAGCTTCTGTTTGTAGTAAACAATGGTGACACAGAAATCCACAACTTACCAAGGTGCTCAGGAGAATGCAGAATGGTCAGCACTAAGATGAGTATATTATCTCACAGCCCTCCTTCCAGGTCTCAGGGATCATTGCAGAAGAGGGGTGAGAAGCCTGTAAGACTCGGAGGTAATGGACGACTACAGGGAAATGGTGTCTGTTGGACTCAGCACAGTAGCTAGACATAGAACTCAAACTAGTTCTGACAGTGTGCACAAAATCTGTCAAGCACAAGGCAGACCAAATTCCAACATGGAAGAAGAGAGTTGGGCAAGAAATTCCACACCTAGCCGAAGAGCTATTACGAGCAATTGCTAGTCAGTTTTCTCTGCACGTGGAACCCATGACGAGTCCATCATATTCCAGTGGAAGTACACACATTAAAGAATATTACCGATTTGGGCAACTGGCCTTGATAGGGAAAAAGAAGCAAAATTGGGTGGGAAGAGTTGGAACAGGGAGGGTGAATAGGAGCAAAACTCATTGTATGAAATTCTCAAATAGCATTTAATAAAGGGGGGGAAAAAAAGGACGATAAGCCAGGCGGAAAAGAGAAAGCAGAGACAACGTCGGCACAGTCCGGTGATTACCAGCTGCAGAAATGGACTGAAACCAAGTTCAAAGTGACTCTCAAGCTTCCAGCGTTCGTGGTCAGCTGTGCGTTGGTGTTGTACCTGGATACAGACCTGTTGGGGGAGGACAAAGAGATGTTTGGCAATCTACAAGTGTCTGACCAGTTCAAAGATTTCCAGAAGGGTCACAGTATAAGAGCTGGCAACCGCGTGTTTGAGAGTCTTTATGTTGTGGATGATGGCTGAGTAAATAGGCTTGCCTGGAACTGTCCTGAGTGAGGAGAGATAGTGACCAAACAACAATAAAACAACTTGAGATCTCAACAATATGGTTGGCTAAACCAGACCCGCCCAACGACACTAGTCAGCACGCCAGCATGATGGGGGATTTTACAAGTCCTCAACCCTAGATGCAACCCTACGGGCAGTCCATGGCTTCTGAGAGAGAGGAGTTTTTCTCCAGGGACAAGTCTCTGACAGGTTTCAATTTAATCTCAAGTGACCAGTCCTATACACACACACACACACACACACATTCATACACACACACACTCACACACACACACACATTCATACACACACACACACACACACAGAGTTATGAATTTGAGAAGGAGAAGTTAGAAAGGGAAGAGGAGAGGAGGAAAATGATGTAAAAATAGTAGTTGTGTAAAATTCTAAAACAAGTTTTAATTTTTAAATTTTAGATTTAGAACTATATTTTTTAAAAAAAGAACAGTTCTTCTCAGCAAAGTGAGCATAGACACATCACAGGGAGTTATGACTGGTTGGGACACAGACAATAAATATATAAATGTGGAAAGGTGACCCAGATTGCTGAGGTCACATATAGCAAGATAATCTGAAATATGGAATAAGCAGAATGCTAGCCAAGCATCACCGAGACTTCAGAAGACGGTTGGAAATGCACAAATAGATAGCACCAAAAAGTAAAAAAAAAAAAAAGCTCTCATTTGTGAGACCTCTATAACCTTATAACCTCCCATGAACACATTTCCTTTACAATGATTTATGATGTAAAGTATTATAAGGAATCATTCTAATTCAAGCACAAATGGTTTTAATGCATTTCACTAGCCAGCCATTTACTTTATTGAGCTACTGGGGCTGGTACATGGAAACACAGTGGTAAGACACAGAAAATCTGTCTACTGAGATTTACAACTTACACGTTAAAAGCTGCACTGAAACATCTTTTCTCTAAGAGGCAGGGGTTCCCTGTTAGTGAGAGCCCCTGAAAACTGGGCTAGGTAGATGGTAAACATCACTTAACAGAAAACCTTTCAGCACACAGTGTTTCTGGAATTCCTGTCTCGCCAAAGATGTTCTGGTCTCCGTCTGACACTGCTGGGTAATTCACAGGGAAATCTGGAACAAGCCAGCGTGTGTCCTCTGTGTCAAAGGTTGGCACACAGGCCTGCGAACTTGGATGAAGAACAAAGCTTTCTGGTACAACAAATAACAGACCAGAGACTAACAAGCCTGGCTCTTCCTCCATCCTTGGGTAGCGGCTGTCAGACAGATCCGCACAATCTACCCCTCCTGTTCCTGAAGAGCAGATAGTCATCATTAAAGCAGTTCTACAGGAAGCACGTTTTGATTTTCAATAAAAATAGCACAGGTGTCAGTGCAACAAATATTAACTTTTGAAATCGCCGTGTTTACATTTGTGATTTCCCCCTATCTGAAACCTCCCCAGCAGGCTGACATCCTGCTAAACTCTAAAAGAAGAACAATCTCAAGGCAGGATGGGCGTGGCAGCAGGGAGGTCACTAAGAAAATGAAAACGGAGCTCTTTAAGTAGACGCCGATTAGTCATTAGGCCACTGGGCTGAAAGGAATTATAGCACTTGCTACCTTGGTAACAGACTGCAAAAGAATTTAGGCTCTTTTGTTTAGTTCTTACTTCACAACAAAGCAAGTTGCAAGATCATTCCTAATAGTTCTGCACACGAGGCAAGGAGCAGGAGGCTCCTCCCATTTAGGAAAAGCTCCCAGATTCCTAAGGTTGTGTTCAGGACAGTGTTCAGAACGCATAACACATTTGCCTTATTTAAATTTTATTAGTAGTAATAAGCCAATAGGAAAGGGATAACAAAAGTCCAGGATAAATAACTTCTCTTGAATTAACACACACACACACTCACCCTCTGGGTGAACTAATTCCCAAAGAGTTACACAATATAGTTAACAGAATATACGTGAGCAGTGGATACTGCCAGCTAGGTAGAGGACCCTGGGCGAGCCCCATAGTCTTCGCCTAGATTACCAACTTCTCCACACTAAGTGTACTCGTGGTGTCGTCCTCCTCGTTGGAGCCGAAGTACCCCGGGAGGTCCAGCATTCTCTGCTCGGCCTCGGTGAGGCGGAAAGAGGTATTGTCATAGAAGGCGAACTCCGGGTGGATGGGGAAGCTCTGGCACTTATCTTTCCTGCCGTGAGAAGGGCTTAGCTGACTGACTTTCTGGTAGCTATCTTTGTGGGAAATGGGGGAAGCCTGCTTCCTTGAAACACTCCTGCGACTGGGGGACGGTCCCCGGTGAGCTCGGTGGGGCTCCACTTTCTCAGCCCCTGCACCCAGCCCTGCCTGGCGATCCCCCGAGTCTGGTTTCCTCCTGGGCTGCCCCACGGTGTAGGATTTGGAGAGAGGGCCCAACGGACTGCTGGTCCGACCCGCCCCTTGGAAGTGTTCGGATCTCTCTGGGAGCAGGAGGGCGCTTCGACTGGGAGGCCTACACCTGTCTCCCACCGGGTCCCAGGTCCGCATCCTGGAACTGTAGGCGGGGACCGCGCGGGGGCTCAGGGCGGACAAGCTCCTCTCGCGGAAAGGGCGGGACTGCTTGGCTTCGTGAAAACTAGCCGTCCTCCTGAAGAGGGAGCTTCTGGAGTGGCACCTGTCGGAGGAACCCTCTCTGCCACCCGTCGACCGCATCTGCGACCTGCGGATCAGGGTCTGGCTGGGGCTGACCGCGCAGCCGGGCTGGGGCACGGCGCAGTCCAGCCTGGAGGGGGGCCTCTCCGCCGCCCCGGCCCCGGCCCCGGCCGCAGGCTGCTCCAGGAACGGAGACTTGATGCGGAACTTGCTGGCTGCCGCCGCTTCTTCGGGGCATTCCAGGTCTAAGGGAGGGCCGGCGGTGGCATCCACCACGGTGTCGGTCAGGGGGTTCTGAGACACGTGGTACACCTTGGTGGTCTCTGTCAGCCCTTTCTTCTTCATCTCCTTCAGCTGCTGCTGGGCCAGGCGGTAGCTAAACAGGGGCGGGATGATCTTCTGGGCGTTGGACTGGAAGCTCTCGCTGCCCGAGGCCTCGTCGTCGGGAGCCGCGGGCGCGCCGCCCCGGTAAGTCAGAGGGATGCCCGCGTCCCCCGGGCTGCCCCTCGGGCCGTCACCCGCGTCCGAGAAGCTCCCGCGGGGCTCGCTCAGCTCGCAGATGTTCTCCTCGTCCGAGTTCTTCCGGAAGCCCGGGGAATGGATGGAATTGTGTCGAGCCGGGGTGCTGCATTTGGGGGCTCTGCCGAACCTCCTCCAGAGAGTGATGAGCACGGTGGCCACGATGATGAACAGGCACAGGGATATCCCCGTGACGGTCACCACGTTGTTGGACTTCGCCGGACCCTCGGGCGGAAGAGGCGATGGGCCTGGTGGCTGAAAAACTTGAAAACACAACAAAACAAAAACAAGTCAAACAAATGTGTTCCCCTTTGTTGATTTCTCTGCGTGATTTTAGGGCCTAAGCAGTTGCCGCCACAGTTATCAGAGCAACGAAAGAGGAAGGAAGGAACCAAAGACTTGGATTCCTGCTGAGAGCTGGAGGCAAATAAGGTGACCTGACAGGAAAGCGAAAACCCTGCAAAAACAGGGACCGCAAAGGAAGGCAGCCAGGGAAGCCACAACCAAGATACTTCTGTGCTCACCGGCTCCTGCCGAGATTTATGAAGATGTCCCCTCACTTATGAAGACAGGAACACGGGCTACCTATAGTTAAATGTACCCGTGAGAGGCATGCGCAGAGGGGGGGGATGTCCTAAGCGTGACATTCAAAACCTAAAATACATGATTTAGGTAAACTGTACCTAAACTTTCACAACTAGCAAAACACACTGAGGAAACTACGATTCAGCCGTGTAGTACATCAGTTGTCCCATCCTGAGGTCCAGAATCCATCCCGAGCTGGAAGATGCTTGCCACATTTCTACTCAGAATGGTCACTATCCTTGCCAGCATCCACACGCCACTCCACATCTGCACTCTCTCCAGCGAGTGTCCCACAGTCAAGATGCGTTGTGAAGATACAGAAGCCCCACCGAGCCTCCTCTGTTCTGCCACCCAAACACCCATTGCCACTGACCTCACTGTGCCTCCAACCCCTGGCCACTGCCCACTATTTAAGTCTTTCCAGGCACCTTTCCCTTTTCTCTCTGGCATCGCTCTGTGTTTCAGCACCCCAACCTGCTCCTGACGCTTCCCTTGTGCTTTTCTACTGTTCTCCAGAGCACACCTGAGTACAAACTCCTCATACTCCTCCATCTCCCTCTCGGCTTCCTCATCTCCTGTGAAGCCCGACTGTCCCACAGAACACGTTTCCTCAGCCCTCTCATCTGGAAGCTGTTACACATACATATTTGCGTTTTTAAAGATTTTTTTTAAAGATTTGTGTGTATGTGCATGTCTACATGTGTGTGTACATGTATGAGCGTTTGTGTGCGTGTACGAGCATGTGTGTGTGAATATCTATGTGTATGTGCATGCATGAGCATGTGTGCATGTGTGTATGTGAATGAGTGTGTGTGCATGTGTGTGCATGTATGAGTGTGTGTTTGTGCACATGTCTACGTGTGTGTGTGTGTGTGTGTGTGTGCACGCACACACGTGAGAGATGGTGCCCTAAGAGGCCAGGAGAGGGTTTAGATGCACTGGGGCTGCACTGACAGAAAACAGAACTTCAGACCTCTGCAAGATCTGATTGTCAAGCTGACACATCTGGGAAGAGGGAGCCTCAGCTCTCCTGTGGCCACATCTGTGGGACATTTTCTTGGTTAATAATCCAGCTAGGAGGGCCCAGCCCACCGTGGAAAACACCATCTCTGGGCAGGTGGGCTTGGTCTGTATAAGAAAGATAGCTGATCGTGAGCCTGGGAACCAGTGAGCAGCCTTCCTCAAGTTCTCTTGCTTCAGTTCCAGCCTCCGGATTTCTGCCCTGGCTTTCCTCAATGGTGGTGTGTAAGATGAAATAAACCCTTTCCTGCTCAAGTCGAAGCAGGAGTCCATCCTAAACGAACCTAGGCATGCGAATTCTCAGCTGCTGTACCCAGTGTCTGCACGGGCAGAACACTCATGGCTGCGCAGATTTGTGTCTCTACACATCCACAGTGTCCAACCTCAGCTCTCCACAGAGCTGCTTTTACTGTCATCTACACAGCAGCAGCCGTGTCTCAGTTGGCCTCTTTCTCACGCCAACAGGGGGACAAGTGTGCTCGTGAAAAATGTGGACCCATGCACTAAAACTCTCTAAGCCATCCTTCCCCAAGGGATCTTCCCTCTGACCAGTCATCCCTGGTGTCTTCTCTGTGCAGCTCCTTTCTCAGCATAGAAACATGTGCACACTCCTACCTTACAGAGATCTTTCTCCAGCCCCACTGCCAATTGTGCTTCTCGCCTTCCCCTGCCCTGCTTAGCAGGAGGCCACACTTACCGACATACTGCTTGTCTATCATCAGCTTTGCTTCCTGCGATACTACAGTTCTCCCTGCAATCATGGCTGACCTCCTAACACTCAAATGTACAGTTCAGTCCTGCAGTACTGTCTGCCATTCCGTGACTCTCTCAATTCCCCCATTTGTTTCAATGATAACCCAATTCTATGGTTAGAGAGAAAAGCGTGAGTCCGACAGAACCATCTGTATTTAACATCCTTCTAGAGGATGAATCCAGGGCCTCAGATTCTTTTCCCTTTTCTCAGCTCCATCCCGAGCTCTTTCTCCTCCTCCCCAAGAACCCATGCCTCTCCTGATACACCTAATTTTAAGGGAACATAGTTTCACAGGCTGTTTAGTGGCCAGTCCTGGCTTTCATCCCTCATGCCTGTCACTTGCCACATTCAGAGGCTTTGCAGCCCCTTCTCTGTTGGTGGAGAAGGGGACACGATGGCAGAGAGAGGCGGACATCAGCAGAGGCGAGTACATCGCCTGCTGCAAATCGCTTGGCCCTTTAAAATGGCAGTTCCTGGCACACTGGTCAAGCCTTAGTGGCAGGAAAGCCCTGCTAAGAGCCCTCCTCCTTTATGGAAACCCCGGTCACCAACACTGACAATAAGGATAGGCTAAGAGCCTTGACATACAAGCCTGTAGATGATTGGGCTGCTCCGGACCTTACCCATCCCCCTCTGCTTAGCAAGCTTTAGGAGGCGATTAAAGTGTCTAGTAAGCACAGACCAAAGCTATTAGATCTCCCCTTTGTACAACGCCCTGCTTCCTCCATAAAAGCCCCAATCCTTTCACAATAAACCGGATTTTGCACCATGAGGCATTAATCTCCGGAGTCTGTTTCTTGGGTTAGTGACTCTGCACCGCTCACCACCTCGAGGATCCCCTGCACCCATAAAAGACCCCACTTCTCCCTGAACCCCTATTGCCACCACTGAAGATTTCACTTACATCACTTGAAAAATCCTTAACAGGCACTCTTTACTACACCTGCCTTTTTGTTTGTGTCCATGCGACAGCCGAAGACCATCTACAACACAGGTCCAGACCTCGGAGGTCCATGGGGACACCTTACTCTTCCCCTCTCCTTCTAGGACACTGACCTCTACGCACAGCGCACAGCGAACTCTGCAGTTCTCAGTCCCCGACTGAGCTGTCCTCTCCTAAGCCTGCAGTCATTCCCCTTTAATACAACTCCCTTGCCTACCTTGCTCGCCTGGGTGGTGCATTCTCCATTCTCAAACGTGTCAGCTCAGGCATCGCCTGCTTTAAGAACTGAGTTGTCCCCGTAATGGATCCTTACCTTGCATGCTTCCGTAGAGAGCTGCAGGCACCTTTATTGTTTCCGGCCTTACACTGTATTGTTTCTCTCTGCACTTTCTGGGCTACTGTACCACACTTGAAGACAAGCCCGTATCTTGGAGGAAATTTCAATATATTCCCAATCCCAGTCGCAGGTCACTGTCACCTGCACATAGCTGGTACCCGATAAACGTTAGCTTCATTCGCTGATTGATTCGTTATTGAAAATAGCAAAATGGTCACAGTTACATCAGATGGGGTGTACCTACCACAGCAATAGACCCCTCCTACTTTCCTGTTATATAGTTGCACTCAGGCAGTGGCACAAAAGCATTTTCTTCTATAGCCAGACAAAGCCAGGTCCTCAATTCAGTGAAAAGAGTAGGTGAAAGACTCATTTCCTGCTGCCCTGCTTCTTCTATCGGCAATGACAGCGATGACAGTGTGTGGCAGCACTCCCTTGAGACGTCAAGGTGCTCTCTTTGCTCTATTACCTTCTGACTCTGGCTGGCAGCTTCAAAACACACAGCTGGAAGAGAGCTGCTGGTCTGGCCTACTCCTGCCTTATCTAACCCTTCCTGGATCTCCTGACGAGAAGGAGATGCCCCTGATGTGAAACAGACCTTTACATCTCCAGGGACTGACAGACGGAATAGGAAGAAGGAACTATGAGGAAATATTTCATCCAACTAAGCATTTATCTCAGGCCCTCATTGTACAAGAAGAAGGAATATCTCTAGCACTTAGCTGTCTTGTTAATAATGTGCATTTCCAGACCCCACCCGATATAACAGAAGCTGGATGCCAGAACATGAAATACAGTCAGGTTTCCTCAAAAACAATTCCGTTTGGTGATGCTTCTTCCAGAAAGCCACACTGGTCTGAGTGTATAGGCAGATTACTGTGGAGTCAGCACTACTGCCCTGATCCCTCATACTGTGACTCTGGGTAAGCTGACTTAGTTTGTCACCCCCATAAGCCCAGAGCCTTCCTCCGGAATGTGGAGAAGAGAGTGTACAGTCATCACTTAGTATCCAAGAAGTGTCTCCCGGATGCTTGGGGATATCGGACTCTGCAGGTGTCTATAAAATGGTGTTATATTTGCATAGAGCTCACACACATCCTCCTGCTCTTGAAGACATTTTTGGGTCACTTATAATGCCCACTGTGGTGGTTTGAATGAAAATGCCCCCATAGGCCCATAGGGAGTGGCACTATTAGGAGGTGTGGCCTTGTTGGAGGAATTCTGTCACTGGGGGAGGGCTTTGAGGTTTCAGAAGCTCAAGCCAGACCCACTGTCTCACTCTCTCTTCCTGCTGCCTTCGCATCCAGATGTAGAACTCTCAGCTCTCCAGCACTATGTCTGCCTTCGTGCCACCATGCTTCCCACTGTGATGATAATGGATGGAACCTCTCAACTGTAAGCCAGCCCCAATGAAATGTTTTCCTTTGTAAGAGCTGCCATGGTCATGGTGTCTCTTTACAGCAATAGAGAACCTGACTAAGGTGCCTAGTATAGTACAAATGCTGTATAACTAGTTGTCACACTGTATTGTTTACAGAATAATGAGAAAAACGGCTGGGGCAGGCAAGATGACTCTGCCATCTTGAAAGCACTTGCTGCAGACCCTGACAACCTGAGTTTGGCTACCAGAACCCACATTGTGGAAAGAACAAATGCCTGCAATTATCCTATAACCTCTACACAAACACAATAACACATGCATGAGCCCTAAAGTTCATGTGCATGTGTACATGCAAATGTGTAAATGCTAAAAAAAGAAAAAATGTCTTTACATGTACAGAACAGATGCAGAACAGACCCTGTAAAAGAAGATGGGGCACCTTAGAGCAGAAGGAAGAGCCCAGGCTAGAGTTGCAGTAAGAAGACAAAATGGAGAATAACATTCTCCAGCTACTATGAAGAAGGACACAGACCTATGGTCCTGGCTGGAAAGACAAAGTATCAAGAAGGACCTTGTAAGACCCCAGGTGAGGACTCTGGGGGAGGCTGCAGGGTGCCTGTGGTTTTGTCTAAAAGGTTCTCTGAGATCCAAACAAAGAAAAACATCTGACACGCCCCAGTCCCCAAAGATGAGGAACTAAGGATGCTTTTAAATCTGGAAGTGGAGAGTTTAAAGCTGAACCTTGACATAGGACTTTATCTAAAAGTCAGGACCACAGCAAAAGCTGCTTCTCAGGAAGAGGCTGGTGAGAAGAATGAGGACCTTCATCACTGTAACTGTGAATAAGTGCTGTTCAGCTCCACAGAGGAAGCAAACCTGGCTTAGGCAAGTGACCATCATCTCCACGGACCATGCACATCAAATACCCTTTGAGTACCTATCAGGGTGGACCTTGGTGATGCTTATAAAATGCAGGAAACATCGGGAGGTGGTGGCACATGCCATTAATCCCAGTACTCAGGAGGCAGGGGCAGGTGGACCCCTTGAATTGAGGCTAGCCTGGTCTACAAGTGAGTTCCAGGACAGTCAGGGCTACATAGAGAAACCCTGTCTCAAAGAATGGAAAGGAAAAAGGGAAGGGGAGGGGAGAGGAGGGGAGGGGAGGGAAGGGGAGGGAAAGGAAGGGAAGTCCAGTCCCTGGGACTATGGTAAGAAGAAATATCCCTACCCCCACCTCCCAGATATAACTGGTAACAAATAAACTTAGGCTGCTAAAAAGGAAAAAAGCAGAGTGTTCTCCATTTTGACAGTTGGTGGTTTACATGTCTGCCCACTTTGGAGAACCTCTGAGATGATAGGAAAATTAAGGAAAGATGTTTTTCCATAGGATTTTGTTTGATTGATTCTGTTTTGTTTTAATGTAGGAGAGAAGCAGGGAGAAATAACAACCACTAGCTAGGCGTGGTGGGATGCCTGCAACCCTAGAATCCTAGCACGTTAGGGGCTGAGGCAGACCCTCCTGACCATCCCGAGCTAGAGTGAGATCCTACCAAAAAAAACCCGAAAACCAAAACCAAAACGAAACGAAACACTGGCGTCTGCTAGATGGCTCGATTGGCAAAGCACCCTGGGAAAGCACCCGCTGGAAGCTCGAGTACCTGGGCTCCATGCTTGGAACTCACAAGGGCAAGAAAGAACAGACACATGAAACATTCTCCACCAACTATTTTGTATTTTTAAAATTACTTGCTGGGCAGTGGTTGGGCATGCCTTTAATCCCAACACTCAGGAGGCAGAAGCAGGTGGATCTCTGTGAGTTCGAAGCCAGCCTGGTCCACAGAGTGACAGCCAGAGTTACAACAGAGAAACTCTATCTCAAAAAAACAAAACAAAAAAAACACCCTAATATGTCTGAATCTTCAGACAATCCTATGTCACTTCCTTAATTTCCCATTCTCTCGCTGGCAAGTTGCCCTCCCAAGACTCCAAGTCTTAGACACGGAGAAGTACAAAGCCAGAATAACCAATGCCAATCAGAGCAGGAAGCTTCCCCTGAACACGGACTGGTGGTTCCCAGACAGGCCTGGTTGACAGAGGCTCTGAGGAGTGGCCCAAAAGGAAGCAAGAACACCTACCAGCACACTCCTCCAGGGAGCATGGAGAGGTCTCTGAGGACATTCCAGAGCAGCTGGGTCTGGAGGGGAAAGAACCCAGACACGCACGGCGACGCTCTCTGGCAGCATCCCCACACGTGGCGCTACACTGACTCCATGGCTGCCACGGTCCCCAAGTTTCTGCAAGGATATAAGTCATGCCTTTAGTGCCAGTTCTCTTGAGAATTGGTATTTAACTGCACCCAAACGAAGCAGCAAAACTCACATCTCTGGTCTTAGAGGCTAGAAGTAAAAACATTCCCATAGACGTGAAAATCTGGAGTGTTAGTCTTAATCTGAAAACGAAGAAAAGATGTGTAATCTATAAAAACCTTAGGCGATCTTAGCATTCCTACAACCCACCAGAGAGCTGAGGTCACAGGGCAGAAGATCGGCCTACAGTGAAAGGAGAGCCACCCCCACCCCACCTCCCACCCCCCCAAAAAAAAGAAGAGGAGGGCTATAACACTTGTTTGTCTGGGACAGAGTCCCGGACCCACCCACACAAGCTCATCAGACAAATCCATCTGAAATGCAGCGATTACTGAAAGAGTCGGGTGAGAACACAAAGCCCTAAGGATAAGATAAGAAGGGATTTGTATCCACTTGCAGGCGTTTCTCCAGGTGGGAATGACTGAGGTCAAGCCTCTTCACGGTGTGTGTCTGAAGAGGGACCAGGTCACAGTCACAAAAGGACATCAAGCCTTACAGATCCTTCCTTCCATCTCCTCCATGGAGAAACTGCCTCAACCACTGCTGCCATAGACGGGAAAGAGAGAAGTTCCTTGACTCTTGGGGAAGAGCTGAAAATGTCCTGGGCCCACACTATTCAGGCCTTCCACCACTACGGAAGATCATCCGTGATATTCTGATACACAGAACTTACTTCTCAAGGCAGAACCACCAAGACAGTTAGTAAATTAAGTACCAAGTAGATTAGTATTAGCAATGAATAATACCTCCAGGGCAATAATTAAATATCAAGTCCCAAATACCAACGACAGTTTGGTGCCTGTGGAAGGCAAGAGCTAGAGCTGAAAACCAACCTGAAGGCTGGCAAGATGGCTCAGCAGATAAAGGTGCTTGATACCAAGTCGGAATCTGTCCCCAGAATCCACATACAAATCCTACAGGGTGACCTCTGACTTCCACATGGGGGCCAAGACCGAGAGTGAAGGTAGAACAGAAACAGGAAAACAAACAACAAACAAAACAGCCTAACGTTTGCCCTCAACACAAAGGAACACTGACAAATATTGAAATCAGTAAGGGTAAAAACATTAACCCAAAACCCACAAAAATAGCTTATTGAAAACAGAGATACACCTATTTCTGGGAATAAACCACAGTTGCCTCGGGTCTACAATTTGAAAAAAGCAAGAAAAAAAAAATCAATAAAACCAGACTCAGACATGACCCATGGAAATAAAACTAAAAACAGCCAGGACTGATGTGTTAAATTAGACATGAGTGGAAAAGTCAGACAAGACACGCACGCACATGAAAGTGTTCCACACTGTAAGTTGAAGACACTAATAGAGAGGCTAGAACCACAAAAATACAGCGGCGAAGGTGAAGAAAGCCTTCCACCAGCTCCCAGCATATCCAACACACTTCAGGAAAAACACATATGAGTGTAAGTAACTAAAAATAACTCAAATGGAAACATAAAGAGCTCTCTGGGTAGAATATGTACCCCAAAAGCACATGGTAGGAGTCTGACACACTCCCCAGCCCCACCCTGTGTTGGGAGGCTCAACCTAATGGAAAGTATTTAGGTCCTAAGGGCTCTGCCTTCTGAGTGATGCTGACTGGTTACAAAAGGACTTGGGATGTGCACTCTTTTGCTTTTACTGCTGCTCCCCACGATGATACAGCAGGAAGGCTCTCACCAGAGGTGGGCTCCTTGACTTTGGCCTTCCCAGCATCTAGAATTAGCAACGGACCTCTGTTCTTTATAAATTATCCAAGTTCAGATATTCTGCTATTACACGTAGCACAAAATGAACTAAGATCACAAGGGTGATGAGTGGGAGAGGCCCAAACAGCAGTGGGTAACGGGGAGACAACAGATGCGCCCCTGCATTCGTAACTGGAACTCTGGGAGGAAAAGGCAGAGTAGGAGAGAAGAATTATTTGAAAAGACATATCTTAAAACTGTCCAAAATTAATAAAGATACTAGAGGAGAAATTCAAGATGTTCAGAACACGGCAAGTAGGAAAACACACACACACAAGGGAAAACAACACAGAGAGATGACAAGGAATGAAATGGCAAAACCAAAGCCATCCTAAGCTACAAAATCCATTTTAAAGCAGAGACAAAAGTTCAGGTTCCCAGGGAAATGAGAAAAGCCTCTAGCCCTCAGAGCCCACCAGTCAAGCCAAAACAAAATGATTTTCAGGTACTTGTAAAGAGAACTGAGATGTGTTATTTCTGGGTTATGGTGACTCTGACCATGATTGTTAGTGAGTTTCTGATTGGTTAAAAAATATGACTAACTTTTGTTTACGTTGGCACAAAATGTTTATGGTTTGAGTTTAGTTTGTAAAAATTTGAGTCAGGGTCGTAGCTCTGAACTTTCATTTCAGACTACATCCCTGGCTGGTCCAGCTTGCTTGCTTGCTTTCTTTCTTTCTTTCTTTCTTTCTTTCTTTCTTTCTTTCTTTCTTTCTTTCTTTCTTTCTTTCTTTCTTTCTTTCTCTCTCTCTCTCTCTCTCTCTCTCTCTCTCTCTTTCTTTCTTTCTTTTCTTTTCTTTTCTTTTCTTTCTTTCTTTTTTTTCTTTTTAATGCTTGAACTCAGTAAAATTTTCTTTTCTCCCAACAAGTTGTGTGTCGGTATAATTGGATCAAAAGACCCCCACGACACAAGCATAGTCTTAAAACCTGGAGGCCTGAATTTCACCCCCGCAAACTGAGGTAAAGGCAGAAGGAGAGAACAGACACAAAGCTGTCCTCTGGCTTCTCATCTGCAGGATGCTACACGTGTCCCCTGGCTCCCAGGCAACAACAATAGATAAATAAGGGCTGGTGATGGCTCTGCCAGGAAAGACACCTGCTGCCAAGCCTGAGTTCAATCCCCAGAAGCAACATGGTGAAAGTGCTAACTCCCACAAGCTGTCCTCTGACCTCAACACAGTGCTCTGGCATGGTCTCCCTGCCCCTGCCCCCGCCCCCCACACCACACATGCAATGAACTTCTAAATCTTTTTAAATAAACATTTTGAAAAAAATCAAAACCTGGAGAGCTGGCTCGCGGTTAGGACTGTGCGCGGCTCTCCCAGTGCACCCGTGTCCTATGTCCTGCTCGCAGCGCCCACACCAACCAGACCACAGCGGCCTGTAAAGGCGGCTCCTCCAGAAGAGCTGAGACCCTGGCCACCAGAGGCCCTGACACTCCTGTGCACTGACACAACCCTCCCCCAACACTCACACGTACTCGTATTTTTTTTTCTTTACAAAAACAAAGAAACGAATGATGTAGAACCTTGTGAACACTCAAAGAAAATGGAGTGCCTGAAGCTGGCTGCAGAAATGGGGACATTACCTGGATGCTGAGGAAATACAGGTGACAAAGGAGTCAGTTTACTCTTAACAATTGTTAGGGCAGATCTACCTAGACACAGAACCTCTAAATACACACAGACTCCTCAGCTGATGGAACCCAGAGCCTCTGGAATGCTAGGCAACTGCTCTACCACTGAGCTACAGCCCCCAGACAAAAACACTGATGGTAAATCCAAACTTCTCTTCAAAGAAGATATGAAATCACTACCACACATAACTACTAGTTTCTTACGAAAAATAATCCAAGTCCCTTCTCTGTCAGTACCCACCCAACCCCAATATCTATCAGACCCAGCCAGAGCTGCATATCCTCCGTATAGTACCCTCTCTTCATCCATCGCGGACAGAAACTTCAAACACAGCTGCAGGTACACAAAACACACAAAAACATATGGAAAATTTGTAGGGCAGGTGTGTTCTCAGGGAGCCAAGTGGTGTGGTGTAATCTTTGGAGTGAGTCATGGAATATGAGTTCGTTAAGGTAATTAAGTCTCTGAAGATTTTCACAAGAGTATGAGCGTTATAAATGAGCATCATGGACCAACATCAGCTGAGATGTGGCAATGATATTCCATACAGAGGTCCAGCTGAACACAATATTGGTTCTGTGTCTCTCGGGATCACGCTGGAGTCCGTCCTATGGAAAACAATGAGCAGGCTTTGTCTAGAAGGCTCCAGAGTAGCTCAGTCACGGAGTCCCCCTGTGCCTGTAAAGCTCTGGAAATCTCCTATGAAAGTCTCTCTACTGTGGTTTACTTCCTAAAAATCCTCTGGGAATTCTATTACTATAAGATCTAAATAGAAAATTAAATCGACATACAGTTGATTTATCTTTTTCTTGTGTTTGTGTTTAATACCACAAAATGGAGAATTACAAAAGATAACAATTCTCTTTGTTTCTCTAAACATACCAATAAAAGTCCAAGATTGTTAAATCAGATTTAAAAAAAAAACATGTCCCAGCCTGGTGATGGTGGTGTACGCCTTTAATCCCAGTACACAGGAGGCAGAGGCAGACGGATCTCTTTGAGTTCAAGACCAGCCTAGTCTACAGAGTTCCAGGACAGCCAGAGTTACAACAGAGAAACCCTGTCTCAAAAACAAACAAACATGACAAAAGCACATCCCAGCTATTCTGTAAAAAAAAAAAACAACAAAAAACAAGCTTCTGGCAGTGTACTCCTTTAATCCCAGTACTCAGGAGGCAGAAGCAGGCGGATCTCTGTGAGTTCGAGGCCAGCCTAGTCTAGAGTGAGTTCCAGGACAGAAAACTTTTGATTTTTAGTAGATATAAGTATAATTTCTTTAAATATATAAAAAACATGAACCTTAATGCAAAAAAAACCCAAACGCATCTAAAATGCGTCTGGGGCTTAGGAGATAGCTCACGGGTAAGAACATTTGTGAAAACAAGGGGACTGACTGCCAATCCCCAGCACCCATGCCCTAGCTGAAACTGGGCTTTGGGCCCTAGTAAAGATGATAATAATAATAATAATAATAATAATAATAATAATAATAATAATAGCAGCAATAGAGGAAGACATTGGAAGGGGGCATTTTCTCACAGCAAACACCAGCCCTCACACATGTGAGCACACACAACCACCACACAGATGCTGTGCTGTTTTCCCTTGAAAGTAAAATCATGGCTCAAAGAACAACAGAAAGTAAACATTTAAACTAGTTTTTTAAATCTATTTCTTAATCAAAATAACTAAATAGGAATTAGCTCAGCTCAACTAAAGCAATGATCAAATTTACACAGGAAAAAAGTGTAAGTACCTTAAGCTTTAGATCGCTGAAGATACAAAACAACTTTGAAGAAAATACTCTAAAATGGGAACTCGACTTCTATAGTTCATACATTGCACAGGAAGAGCAAGATGCCCAGTATTCCAAATAACTGTTCTTCGTGAATGAAAAGTTAGTTTGTTTGGTCCTCTTTCGGTATCCATGAACACATACACACTTTAAAATAAGCTTATTTGGCTATGTAAAATGCCTTTGCAACCACCACAACAGATATAAATTCTGAATGAGCAGAATTTGTCTGGAATGTGATAAGTAAAAATCATTTCTGCCTCTAAGACCATTTAAAGGACCGGAGCTGATGAAATATTCACCTATGTAAGACACTGCGCTGGAGACCACGGTAACCAAACAAAACATGCTTAGAAGAAAACCCCCCAGACGTGACTGGGAAGCAGGAACACCTGAAAGCAGTTAGAGTTCCTTCGCACAGAGTAAGGCTCACTTATTTCGAATAAATTGTGCTACTCCCTGGCTACTACTGGACATATAGACAGAAGTCTTCCTAAAGGGCTGCACAATACAGGATGAATGAGGAACAACAACAAACAAACAAACAAAAAAAAGAGATTGTTTTTCCAAGCTAAAAGCTTTTTATTGTCTTAAATAGGAATAGGCAGTGTGGCAGGCGATTATAAAACAGTGATAAACCAGGTGGTGGTGGCGCACGCCTTTAATCCCAGCACCCGGGAGGCAGAGGCGGGGAGATCTCTGTGAGTTCGAGGCCAGCTGGGTCTACAGAGTGAGTTCCAGGACAGCGGAGTTACAACAGAGAAACCCTGTCTGGGAAAAAAAAAAAGCAATGATAAAAGCAAGTTCTTAAGCCAATGTGCTGAACCTTTGTGGTTTGTTTGTGTTGTGGTGCTGGGAATAGAACTTAGGGCAAATGCTCTACCACCGAGTGTACCCCAGTTCACGGTCTGCTCAGCTTTGTGTCCCGACTCGTCACTCAAACATCCCGAGCAAATTACTTCCCTTTCCTGTCCTTCACTTCCTCAGCTAGAAAACTGACAATATAATGAGCTCATTATATAAGGGATTATATATATATATATATATATATATATATATATATATATATATATATATACACACACACACACACACACACACACATATACACACACACACACACACACATAGGATTGCAAGGGCCTAAACAGGTTAAGATTTACGAAAGCACTTAGAACAGTTCCAGGGACAAAGTAATCATGTAAAGACCTTACGTAGTCCCCTTTAGCAACACCTGAAATGTACTCTGTCTCGGGTCCTAAGA
The DNA here is from genome assembly GCA_026225945.1 of Cricetomys ansorgei. Classification (NCBI taxonomy): domain Eukaryota; kingdom Metazoa; phylum Chordata; class Mammalia; order Rodentia; family Nesomyidae; genus Cricetomys; species Cricetomys ansorgei. Next base: position 63,324,512 of record JAMJFZ010000107.1, read on the forward strand.
CGTACTTAGAAAAGAGACAAACGTGAACGCATTATTCTGTTTTCACGAAAAAGGGCCAACAAGAGATTCACAGAGTCGTGACTCACAGGAGTCCCAGTGAGGAGGCCGAGGAGAGCTATGGGTAAAGTGATGCTACAGTTGCCTGAGGGAACCTCCAGCATCCAAGAGAGATCCGGGTGGGTGGAAACAGAGCGATCCCTGGAGCTTGCTGGCCAGCCAGTCTAGCCTAACAGAGAGTCCTCAGGGCCTGGTGAGAAATCGTGTCCCAAACGAAAAACAAGGTAGGCGGCTCCTGAGGAATGACTCCTGAGGTTGACCTCTGATCTACACACACACCACACACAAGTCAAAGTGGGATCCTGAATGTTGTCACTTGGAAAAACAAATAAACAGTCGTTATTGGTCAGTAAATAGAAGATGAAGGGTGTCTCAGCTGAGTGACGCTGTGTGCTCTCACACACACACACACACACACACACAGCCTTACCAAAAAGACTGTGATCAGAAGCATGTCCTATTTTAGAATATTTGCATATACATCCTGAAAGATCTTAGGAATGGAACCCAGGTCTAAACACGAAACTCATTGAGATTTTATATAATTCTGTAAGTCTTAATCTGATACAGTATTTTTTTTAGTGTATCTGAGTTTTTTATTGCTGTCAGGTCACACGAAGTCTGACATGGAGTTGTTTGCATGTGATGTCACACTGATGCAAATTTTTAAGTTCTGGAGCATTTGGGGTTTCAGAGTAGAATATTCTGTCAGTACTAAACACGCCTGAGTTCATATGCCAAGTGTAAATTCACTTCTTGGCCAAGCCGTTGAGTTGCTATCATTTTTCCAATGGAGGCTCTGTGTCTACCTCTTCCAGGAACTTCCTCCCACCTTGCTGTTGGATTATGCACAGCTGCACGGGCAGACACTCGGGGAGCCCCGGATCACAGCCTGGGAACACAGGGAACGTCCTCCCACTGTCTTCCCCGATGTGTCTGTGGGGAAACCAGCCATTACACACAGAACACTGAACTTGGACAAGGTGTCAAAAACAACGACAGGGCCAAGGAATTTCCGATACTTCTAGGATGGTGAGTAAAGGCATAGGCCAGGAGACAGGAGTGAGCACAAGCATGCCAACGGCCAGTGGAAGGGGTGGGGCCAAGGAAATGGACGAAGCATCAAGTAAATCTCTAGTCCTATCCAGAAGCTGTGGCACTCAGGAAGCCCTGTGCTCATTGGAATGAAGATAAGAACAGCAGGTACATGAACCATCTGCCAGCCTAAACTGCCTGCTTGTACTATGGTCAAGCTTACAGGAGAGAAAGAGAGAAGAAATTCAGGAAGCAAGTGTGGCTGAAGGTAGAACTGGATAATAGACTTGCCGCCGACTCTGTGAGGCCCTAGGTTGAATCTTCAGCGCTGCATAAAACAAGGCACTGTGGAGGACAGACGGTACATCATAACCTCAGCTCTCTGTGACTATACAGGGCATTCCACGAGAATCCGGACTCTGAAGACATTATTAGAAACATTCTTTCAATTTCACAGTAAAGAGGCATCATTCCTATAACGAATGACTTAAAAGAAGCATGCTTAACAAACAAGAAAAAATGGAAATTATGAAATACAATTCAGCTTTGAATTCTAGTCATCTGTCGTGAACTTTGTATAAGATAAAGTATCATAAAGAAAAAGAAACAAACAAACAAAAAATTCAAGACATTAAAAATAAGAGTTTGACTCCCTGGCTACCCACTGGCCACACTGGCCAGGAAAGGAGGTGGGCAATCTTCAGAACTTCACACACTCTCTCTCTTCTTCTAAATCCAATCCAGGCCCACAGGAAGCAGCAGAAGGAAAACTTCAACCTGAAGAGGTTAACCATACCCAAGAAAACACAAGGAATAAATTACCTCAGACAAGCAAACCCAAAGTGGGGAGGGGAGAACACCACCACAATGGCAAAATGACAGGAGTAACAAGTACTGCTTACTGATACCTCTCAACAACAGTGACCTCAATTCCCCAATAAAGACACACACTGACAGCCTGGATTTGAAAACAGGATCTGTCCTTTCACAATAGCCTCAAAAAATATAAAAAATCTTGGAATAACTCTAAGCAAGTAAAAGATTTGTATGATAAAACTTGAAGACACTGAAGGACTGAAGAGGATATCAAAAGATGTGAAGATCTCCAATGCCTGTGGATCCGTAGATTAATATAGCAAAAATGGCCACCCTACCAAAAGCAATCTACAGATTCAATACAGTTCCCATCCAAATTCCAATACCATTCTTCTCAGATCCTGAGAGGGCAATTTTCAGTTTCATATGGACACACAAAAATTCAGGATAGCTTAAACATTCCTTAATAAGAAAAGAGCTGCTGGAAGTATCATCATCCCCAAACTCAAATTATACTACAGAGCTATAGTAATAAAAGCAGCATGGTGTTAGCACAAAAACAGACATAGTAATCAATGGATTACAATTGAAGACCCAGACATAAGTCCACACACCTACAGACATCTGTTTTTTTTTGTTTTTTTTTTTTTTTTTATCAAGACAGGGCTTCTCTGTTGTAACTCTGGCTGTCCAGGAACTCACTCTGTAGACCAGGCTGGCCTTGAACTCACAGAGATCTGCCTGCCTGAGTGCGTGTGCAACCACCACCTGGGTAATACCTGATTTGTTATAAAGAAGCCAAAAATACACACTAGAAAAAAGACAACATCTTCAACAAATGCTGCCGGTCAAACTGGATGGCTGCATGTAGAAAAATACAAATAGATCCAGAATTATAACCCGGCACAAAACTCAACTCCAAATGGATCAAAGCCCTCAACATAAAGCCAGACACACTGAATCTGATAGAAGAGAAAGTAGGGAATAACCTTGAATTCATCAGCACAGGAAAAAAACTTTCTGGACAGAATATCAACAATACAGGCACTAAAAACAACAAATTAAACAACAAATAAATGGGACCTCATGAAACTGTAAAGCTTTTGTATGGCAAAGGACACCATTTGGACAAAGTGGCAGGCTATGAAATGAAAAAAATTTTTTTACTACACATCCAATATAGAGCTAATTTCCAAAATATATAAAGAACTCAAAACAAACAAACAAACAAAAACAAAACAGCACATCAAAATAATAAACAACACAAATAAGGTCAAGATCTAAACAGAAAATTCTCAAAAGAGGAAACTTAAATGGCTGAGGTACACTTAAAGAAATGTTCAGCATTCGTAGCCATCAGGGAAACACAAATCAAAACCACTTCGAGATTTCATCTCACACCATTCAGAACAGCCAAGATCAATAAAACCAGTGACAGCACATGGCAGCAAGAACACAGTCACGGGGACACTCGTTCACGGGTGGCGGAAGTGCAAAGCTGTACAGCCGCTACGGTGTGGCGGTTCCTCGGAAAACTAAGAATCTATCTCAAGATCCAGCTATGCCGCTCTTGGGCACAAACCCCAAGGAGGCTTCATCCTGCTTCAGACACACTGGCTCAACCAGTGTGATGCTCTATTCATAATAGCCAGAAACTGGAAACAGTCTAGATGTCTATCAATGGATAAGTGGGTAATGAAAATGTGATACCTTTACACAATAGAATATTATTCAGCTGTTAATAAAATAAAATCATGAAATTTGCAAGTAAATGGATAGAGCTAAACAAAACAACAAAACATCCTGAGTGAAGTGACACAGACCCAGAAAGACAAATAAGGTTTGTATCCCCTTATGTGTAGTAGATGTCAGCTGTTAAGTCAATGATAAGCAAGCTATAATCTATAGAACCACAGAGGTTAGGTGCAGAGTAAGGGACTGGGGAGGAGGGATGGGTCTCCCTAGGAAAGGGAAAGAGAACAGAGAGTTATGGGTGGACGAGGTGGGGGACAGGAACAGGAGAATCAAATGGGGAGGGTTGAGAAGAGGAGCATGGGGGAGGGAATGGGAGAGGGACAGGTACAACTAAGGGCCATTTGAGGGATCATATGATAATCCAATACAGTAGAAGCTTTCCAAGGCAGAGATGAAGGAGATCTAAATGACTTACTTGCCAAATAATGGGGGAGACAGAACCTCGACTGGACACCCCTTGTCACCAAACGAAGCTTGTAGCACAGGAACTGGGTTACATCCAATCACGTTGTTGGTGAATGGGGACCCATGGGAACCCCCAAACAACCAGCTATTGCCCAAGGCTATTGTTTGCACAAGGCTATTGTCTTCACCAACTGACAGTAAGGCCCTATTGCTGAAGACCACACTTACACAGCTCATTGAACACAGAAGAGTTGAGCTTGTGCCTACCTAGAGTGTTCACACCTATGGGCTAGTGTTTATGGTGCTCTAGGGTATTCTGCACACTACCAAAGGAGAAAGGGAAACACAAAACCAGCTACAAACACTTCTATCTCCAATGGTAACTTGGCCTGCAAGGTACACTGGTACAATACCGGCACAAAGCTCGTGTTAGTAACCAACCAATATCTGATTTTATTTAAGGCTCACTCCATGGAACCCATACCTGATGCTGCTTGGGTGACCAAGAACCTGAGATTAGATAGGCCAGGGACTGAGAGGAAAACCAAATGTTCTACTAAAGATCATAGCAGTAAAATGACTGCTGCTATACTCATAGACCAGTTCCTTGTTCAATCATCAGAGAAGCTTCCTCCTGCACTCCTGCAGCAAATAGGAATAAATACAGAAATCCACACCTACACAATATGCAAAGAGGCAAAGAGAGGCCTTGGAACACTCGGACCTAAATGGGCTGTCTCTGTCAAATCCCTCCCCTCAGAGATATGGGGTCTCTGAAAATACTGTAAGGGCTACAGGGGATGGAGGACACCTAGGGAACAAGGCTTCCTAAACACAGCAGAGCTGATCCACATATGCACTCGCGAGACTGTGGCAACACGCCCTGCGCCTACCCGGGTCTGCACCAGAGGAGGCCTAGAGCTTAGCGTAGAAGTGAACACACACAACCCAGCTCCAACCCAGAAGCTGCCTCCAACTGATAAACATTTGTAAGGGAAAAAATAATTTTCTCTAAGGGAGTCTCACCGGGGAAACAGGCCACTCTTAAGGGCAGGCTGTGCGTCCAGCAACAGTTGGCGATCACAAAACCAACTCAGCAGCATCTCCGTAGGTTCTTTGTGTCATAATGTTAAACCAGGACATGTTTTGTAACCTCATAGGTCCTTTGTGTATATATTATGGCTTCTGGTTTGGGGTGGGGGTGTGTTACGGGATTCCTGTGTGTTTGGAGTCGTGCGTTTTTGAATCTGTATGTCTTTCTTATGTTTTGGTTTTTTTTTTTTTTTTGGCTCTTTTTCTTCTGTTTGTTTTTTCCTGTTCTATTTGTTGTTTGTTTTTATCTTATTTTGTTTTATCATTATTCCTTAGATGCCTGGGGTTTTTGTTTTTGTTTTTTTCCTAATGAAAAACAGAAAGGGTGGGTCTGGATGGGAGGGGAGGGGAGGAGGAACTGGGAGGGGAAACCATAATCGGAACATATTGTATGAAAAAAAAATCTATTTTCAATTAAAGAAACTATTTTATCACCCCCCAAGGGTCAAGAACCATCCCAATAAAAGGAGCAAAAAAATTGAGCCAGAAGTTGGGGGAGAATTGGAGTGAAACAGTGTCTTTGAATATGGCGTGACCTCTGCACTCAGAAACTCACAGTACCTGTGGCTGCCTGGACAGGACCACCACGGTGTGGAGCGGGGCTCAGGAGCCTCCTCCACTGGCTGGAGGTTATTGACAGTTCTGAGGGAAAGGGAAACCTAAAGAGGTTACGTGAATCTGATTGCCAGGACAGTTTTGGGTCCCCCAACCCTCAACAAGTTCTGTATCCCCAGTATCCATATCCCCAGACCCAACTAGCTATGGACAGAAAGAAAATAACCAGAAAAAATACTGCGTCTGTACTGAATATGTAGAGAGTCTATTCTTACTGGTTCCTAAACGATGCAGTATAACAAGTACTGCACAGAATTACATTGTTCTGTTCAGTTGGTGGTGTTGTTGATGGTGGTGTTTTGGTTTTTTGTTTGTTTGTTTCCAAGACAGGGTTTCTCCGGCTGTCCTGGAACTATGTAGACCAGGTTGACCTTGAACTCACAGAGATCCACCTGCCTCTGCTTCCCCAGTGCCGGGATTAAAGGTGTGTACTACCACCTGGCTTACATTGTACTGTTAGTTAAGTAACTCTAGGTTACTTATAAAGTAACCCAGAGGTGACTTGGGTTTACAGGAAGTAGTGTGTAGGTTTCTATGAATTCTATGTAATGTGGGTATCTGGGGATTCCAAAACCAATTTCCCACAAAAACTGAAAGACAAATATGCTCTTAATTTTTACACAAAAAGATAATAATGCTAATTAGTATGGTCGGAAGAATGAGTCATAAATACTATAGTTCACCTAGATACAATTAATTTTGATTGCATGAAGGAACTGATCTGCTTTTTAAATGCTGAAAAATCTCAATACCAACCTATATTTCTCTGAATTAGCATGCACTCCTTTGCAGAAGAATGGCTTTTCCTCAAAATTCCAAGGTTAAAGCAGTATTTGTTCTTCCCCACATCAAACAACGTGCAGTTAAACACTGTTCTCCTCTCTCCCAGGGGCAGGCTGTTTTCAGCCAGCTGAAAAGTCCTCTCCTCCTGGTGTCTGGGGGCTTCTTTGTAAACAGCAAGCACTCCCTGGACAAAGACACAGGGAGGCGGCAGCACCGCCACCTCCACCACCGACTCACACGTGACTTCTGGTGCCATCCTCAATTTGTATCCGAATTTTTGGGCCAAGTCAATAGGTCCTGTAGAAGTAATGACTGAGTCTCGACCCGACAGCTTCAGCACCACGGTTGCGTAGGCCTCCACCCCTATGGGTGCACAGCCAAACTCAAGCCACTGACCTTGAGTGAGCTTTGTCCTCTTGCTGGCTCTGATCTCCAGCGGCTGTTGCAAGCTTGTTCTTGCTTGAGGAAGACTGTCAGTGAAAATAACATCCACCACCATGTCCGGCTCGTCGGCCGGAAAGAGGCAGAGGGGTTGAGTGGTAAAAAGGCCCACTTGGAAAGTGCCTTCTGCTGCCTTGGCTGTCCTATTCACATCAATGTGAAAGACAGGCCACTCCACCTTCAGAAAGGCACTTTTCTCCCGCCAGGGGCCTTGCGTGAGATTGCCTGTCACTTCTGGAATCATTACAAACCAGTAGTCGCCAGCCTCCTTGAAGTAGAAGCACTCAAACTGGAGTGTCCCCTGGGACTGGTTGGTCAGGAGGTACTTAGTGGTAAGAGTCTGATTGGTGTTGGCATCCCACAGCATGATGGACACATTCCTCAGTGTCCCATTGATGTCATCGAGAAGGTGGAAACCCACGGACACCGATCTGTTACTCAGGGCCACGTGGACCGGCTCTCGCAGGAGGAGGTACTCAGCTTCTCCAAGGACTGAAATGAAATGGTCAGAACTGGATTACGAAGGACTCTTAGTGATGCAGATGAAAACAGCTTTGTAGACCTAGAGAACACAGACGTGAGCCGAGGATATCACGGGATGACACATGGCCCCTAGGACGTAGGGCACCCAGCTCGTTCCCGAGTGCTCTGTTCTCTCATCATCCTCATTTCTAAAGTGGTGCCTAGTCATAAGTAGCCTGAATTCACAACGTTCGCCATCTAACTGCAGTGAACAACCTCAAAGGGAGAAGAATAAATGACAATTCTCAGGCTTAAAATTCAGTCCCCCACACTTCTTACTTTATATTCTGGTGTTCAGGTGTTTGGGGGAAGTAGATATACAACAGTCAGAGGAAGCTTGATTTAAATGGCACAATACTAACTGCTCTAGATTATTTAAAATATAATATACTTAACTTCTCTTCAAAGCTATTATTGTCCAATATTCAAGATAAGCATTTAGAAATTTTTTACCAGTAAAAGAACCAATATTCTCCCCTCGAGTGAGGAGGAAATTTTCAAGTGTTTGAGAGATGTTACTTATTTATTCTCCGTTGGTCACCCACAATAGCATGAACATTTCTGAAATAACTAGGCACGTCCTTGGCAACTTTAATGACATTAGAGCAATGGGTACTGGCATCCATAGGACTGATGACTACTAATTTCCCAAGTACCATTCAGTTATGATCAACCATATCTTTTATAAAGAGACCCAGCAGAGCAGCTGAAATGGCACAAAGAATCCAGACACATAAGAATCTTTGTTTCTTTTCTGATCCTGATCCAAATACATATCAAAGCCAGGCAGAGTTTGGCAATGAAACAATCAAGCTGCCCCATGGCTGGGTAAGACACTATTCTATAATGAAAGAACCGCCAGGACCCCTTTTTGATTTGAAAGAAAGTTGCATAATTAAAAAGTCATTCTTACTGTGTATATCCCATCCACATATGGTATGTACATATCACTGAACATGTCGAAAGGTGCTCACGTATCTTGGTTTACACTCATCATCTTTAAACTCCCCGTATCTGTATTTGATCAGTGATTACTAGAATTGTACATGAATATATTAACACATTTATCAGTCAAAATCTCATCTATTTCCTACTTGAGGTTGAAATGAGATATATGAAGCTTGGATAGATTTGAATACTTGACCAACTTACTTGAAAATCATAACAGGATAAAGTTTGCTTTGTTTTTTTTTTTTTTTTTTTCCTATTTAGGAAAAGCAGAAGCTGAAGAATATTTCCTTACTCCTGGAGACAATGTGGCTGAGGAAGGTATGCACTAGTAGCCAAGGAGATTCCCACACTTATCAAAGGCCAAACAAGGACTTAAGACCGAGACAAAAGTAATTTTAGAGATTTAGAAATATATATTAAAGTGTGTGTGTGTCAGAGGGGGGTAGAGAGGGGAGAAGGGGAGAGAGAGAATGTGCAGGTACCTACGGAAGCCAGATAGATACACTGGATCCCCCGGAGCTGGAGTTACAGGTGGTTGGGAACTGCCCACCATGTAGATGCTGGGAATGGAACTTGAGTCTTCTTACTTGCGCTTAACTGTGGAGCCGTTTCTCCAGGCCCACTAAAGTTATTTTAATCTAAACTGACAGGGGCAGGGTGGTTCTCGAGTGTACCTTAAGATGAAGAGGCACACGTCACTTTGTTAATGTCTTAGTTAGGGTTTCTATTGCTGTCATAAAATACCATGGCCAAAAAACAACTTGGGGAGAGGACGGTTTATCTTAGCTTATAACTGAGTAACTTATTCTGGTTTATGTATTTGGGGAAACTGAATATACAACAGTTAGGGAAAGTTTGATTTAAATGGCAAAACACACGCTGCCTAGATTATTTAAAATGTAAGATATGTAACTTCTCTTCAAAGTTACTATTGTACAATATTCGAGATAAGCTCTTAGGAATTTTACTAGTAAAATAACCAGCGTTCTCTGCTTTTGTGAAGAGAACATTTTCAGATAGATGAAAGATATTATTTAGTTATTCTTCATAGGTTGCCCATAGTAGCGTGACATTTCTGAAATAACTAGGCATATCACACTCCATCGCTGGGAGAAGTCAGGGCAGGAACTGAAGCAGAGGCTGTAGGGGAACGCCGCTTACTGGCTTGCTTCTCATGGCTCGCTCAGTTTGTTTTCTTATACAACTCAGGACCACTTGCCCAGTGCTGGCACCACCACAGCGGTCTGGGGTCTCCCACATCAATCATTAAGCAAGAAAATGGTTTACAGACTTGCCTATGGGCCAGTCTTACAGAGGCATTTTCTCAGTTGAGAGTCCCTCTTCCCAAATGACTCTAGCTTGTGTCACACAAAACTAACCAGCACAATTAACTAACAAGAGCGGGGTTGTTTTGTTTGTTTTGTTTCGTTTGGACCTAGGGCTTCATGTAGCGGTCCTCCTGCCTCTACATCCCAAATGCTAGGATTGCAAGCATGCATTATGCCCAGGGACCCAGAGTCTATTATAAAGGACAGAGAATGTCAATGAGGCTAATCATACTGATTCAGCAGAAGCCAAGTAATGAATGCAACATACATGGCCAGCTGAAAAAGGAGAACATAGAAGCAATGGGTGGGTCCCAGTGGGAGCAGAAAACAGAAAGTATGCACTAAAGGAAGAACCTGCTACTGTACCCCAGAATTCCTGTATGTGTGACACTCTCGTTCCGAAACCTACAGTCTGGTCCAACTGCATCCTGATACTACTCTAGTATTTTGTTTTGTTTGGTTGTTTCTTCTGCTCTCTCACTTTCTCTTCCCCCATGTACTACAGATTTTAAAGTAACTGGTATATCCATATAAGCATGTGTATATACACACATGTGGATAACCCGCAATGACAGATTTCATCTATATCCAGTAGATAAGAAAGGGTAAACAAACAAACAAACAACAAAAACAAAACTGAACCTCATGAAAGTATCTATTTTGCCAGACACAGTGGCACACACGTAACCCAGCGATCGGGAAGCGTATGCAGCCACCTTACAGACCGGCCAGGGCTGGTCAGACCCTGTCTCCGAGAGAAGAGAGAAGGGAGGGGGAGCAAGTGTAATATCCTTGTTTTCATTTGTTTAATAGTAGTGAGGTTTTTTTTTTTTTAAGAGTTAAAAATACATTTTGATTGAAATTTGAGTCAATCAGGCAAAATCCCCTGAAGTACAGTCCTTCCTGAGAGGCCAGGGCGCCAAGGCCGCGGCTTCCAGAGAGCTCAGCTGGCTGCTCTGCCCCTCCCGTGCAGGGTCACCAACATCACCACATTTGTTTCCTATCGATTCCAACGGCTTGAAGGAGTCTCCCATACTCACCGTAGTCACAGAGCACCACCAGGAAGAGATTTGAAAAGTCTTTCAATATTGGTTTCATTCTGAGCAGTCAAATCCCAGGCCTTTAGTCTCCTCATGTCCTTTCTCACACCAAAATTGTGGGTTGTGTTTTCTCCCAAAGCACCTGAAATCAGAAACTCAAAACTGATGACTCCATTTAGTGTGACTCACAGAACCATAGAAACCACAAATGACATTTGTCCATAAACCCACAAAGCCAGGGGCTGGATAGATGGTCGTGGCTAAGAGCGCTTACTGCTCTTCCAGGAGGACCTGAGATGGGTTCCCAGCACTCATGTTGGGTACCGTGTCACGACGCCTGTGTAACTCCAGTTCCTCCTCTGGCCTCTGAGGACACCAGCACACGTGTGGCATACATTCAATTAGATACACACAAAAATATCCATTAATAAAAAAAGAATAAATATTAAACAAAATAGTAAGGCCATTCTAAGAAGTCAACTTTCTAGGAGGCATTCAAAGAAAGACAGAGCAGACACTGACGTTCCCTGGAGCAAGACCTGTAATTCCCTAGCCTGGAGCACTCAGGCATGCTCCATGCCAAGGCGACTGACCCTACAAACACCTCTGCCTTTCACATCCCGAAGGGGAGAGGCTGTTACTTGATTCATTTTATCAAAGCTAATAGTTAATCTGGGTAATATACTTTCACATTGCTTCTGTGTTTTTTTGGACATTTCACACTAATCAATTTAATAAGATTCTCCAAACTCTCATTTACTACTGTACTATGTGTACCCAAATCCTCCTTACATGGCTCCTATAATGGGTTATTAAAACTTGCTTGCGTATTGGTGTATTTGTCTGGCTGCTTTGTTTCTTGATTCCTAGGAGCTAAATCTAAATGATGAGTCCCTTAAAAAAAAATACTCAGGACACCAGTGTGGGACTCAAGTCAGCTGATTCACCCGATCTGCATCTCCCTTCCATTCTGGCCTCTCCAGACTACTCATAGATCTGCTGCTTCTTGCCAGCCTGGGCCCCACCTCCCAGCCCACTCCATCCCCTTGGGACTCAGTCCCTGCTGTACATCTCCCCTAGTTCTTTCCTACCATCCCTCTCACCCATTCTTTCTGGCCCATCTTCATTCTTTAGAACCTGCAGAACTGCTCTCTACAAGGGACCCACAATTACCATACTTGGCTGGGACTCAAGGACCCCACAACTGTCACACTAGATGGGGACTCAGATTGGTGCAACAGCACCCAAAGACTGGAACACCTATCCCAAAAAGGGGTGAGATCAGATATCTACAACCAGAAACACCTCAAATGTCATCACTCTAGATACCTAGATCGAAGCACAAAAACAAAAGCATAAACAGACAACACAATATGGAACCTCTAGAAGCCAGAATCCCTACTGTAATAGGCCCTGAGAAAAGAAATGTAGCTGAAAAAGACAGCAATTATGAGTATGTTCCAGCATCATAAAGAAGATGTGAGTAAACGCTTTATTGAAAACCCAGTGGAAAGAAATACTGAAAACAATTAAAGACATATGAGTAGACTTTAACAAAGAAATAGAATCACTACAGAACACCCACACTGGAATAAAACTCAAACTATACTCAGGAAGGCAAACAAAAATCTCAGAACTAAGTCTCACCAGCAGATTAAAAGACATAGAAAGAAGAATTTCAGGTCTTCAAGACAAGGTAGAAGAAATGGATAGCTTAATCAAAAATGTTAAACCTAAAATACTCCAGGCACAAAATAACCAAGAAATGTGGGACACTCTGAACAGGCTAAACCTACAAATAATAGGTATAGAGGAAAGAAAAGAAACCCAAGTGAAAGGCACAGAAAATATTTTTATGAAATCATACAAGAAAATATCTCCAATCCAAAAACAAGATGTCTATCAAGGTGCAAGGGCAGACAGAACACCAAACAGACAGCACCAGAAAAGAAATCCCCCACATCATAATCAAAATACTACGTATATAGAAAAAAGAAATATTAAATGCTGCAAGAAAAAAGACAAAGTCACATTTAAAGGCAAGCCCTTAAAATAACACCTACCTTATCACAGGAAACTGAAATCCAGAAAGGTCTAGACTGATGTCCTAAACGCTGTAAGAGACCACAGGTAGCAGCTCAGACTACTCTACCCAGAAAAATATCCATCATCATAGACAGAGAAAGAAAAAGATTTCACAATAAAACCAAATTTGAGCAATTTCTGTTCACTAATCCAGCTTTATTGAAGGTGCTAAAAGGAGCACTTCAATCTGAAAGGAAGGTTAACTGTACCACAGAGGACAGATGGAGTAAATAATCCTCAAACAGTTAATCAAAAGAAGGTGGGGGGACCCCACAAGAACAAAATAACAGGGATTAATAAGCACTGCTCAATAACAGCTCTCAATATTAATGGTCTCAATTTCTGAATAAAAAGACACAGAATGGCAGACTGGATCAGAAAACAGGATCCATCTTTCTGCTTCATTTAAGAAGCACACATCAGGGCTAGAGAGATGCCTCAGCAGTGAAGAGCACTGGCTGTTCTTCCAGAGGTCCTGAGTTCAGTTCCGGGCAACCACATGGAGACTCACAATCACCCATAATGGAATCTGATGCCCTCTTATGGCAAACAGGTATACAAGCAGACAGAACAGTCATGTATATAAAAAAAAATTTAAGCTAAAAAAAAGAAGCACACATTAGCATCAAGAATAGACATCAACTTAGGGTAAAGGTATGGAAAACAAATGGAACCAAGGAGGAGCAAGTGTAGCTGTTTTAATATCTGACAAAATAGACTTCAAACCAAAACTAATGAGAAGAAACAGGGAAGTACACTACATACTCACTAAAGGAAAATGCACCAAGCTCTAAACATTTTTATGCACCAAATACAAGGGCACTCCATTTCATAAAGACAAACTACTACAGGTAAAATCGTGTGTCCTCCCTGACAGTGTGACAGTGAGTGACTTAGTTTCTGCAATCTCTGATACACAGGTCATTCAGACAAAAAGTAAACAGGGAAACACTGGAATTAAATAATGTCATAAATCAAATGGACCTAACATACATCTATCCACCCAAACACTAAAGAATGCACTTTCCTTTCAGCATCCCATGGAACTGTCTTCAAAGGTGACCACATATTAAATAGGACAAAAGTCTCAGCAGATATAGGAAAATTGACATAGCAGCCTGTATCTTATCTGACCACCATGGGTTAAAACTGGATATCAACAACAGTAGAAATGTCAGAATGAAAGGAAAAGAAAGGAAGGGAAGGGAAGGGAAGGGAAGGGAAGGGAAGGGAAGGGAAGGGAAGGGAAGGGAAGGGAAGGGAAGGGAAGGGAAGAAGGGAAGGGAAGGGAAGGGAAGGGAAAGGAAAGGAAAGGAAAGGAAAGGAAAGGAAAGGAAAGGAAAGGAAAGGAAAGGAAAGGAAAGGAAAGGAAAGGAAAGGAAAGGAAAGGAAAGGAAAGGAAAGGAGAAAACCAAGTCTATTCTGTGTTGCCATGTCCTCTTTGGAGCGTGTTCAGCGGGCAGACCCTTAAAGAAGATTGACTCCTATACCCCCACCTCCACCAGAAGGCATCGACTGTGAAGAGCTATGCCTCAGCATCCCTATTACAATTTTCCTTTTGTGGAGAGAAGAGAGTTTGGTGCAGAAGCTCTCAGTGTATCTTATTCTCAGCCATGGATCTGCAGTTGTTACCACTGCTACAGAAGCTCTCCTACAGTGATGGGGGCAGAATGGACCTGGGACATCAACGTGGTTTTCAGTGGCAGCCTGGATCACAGGCATCCACTGGGATTCCAGCGGGAGCCTGGATGACGGACATCCACATGGTTTCTGGCAGAGTATGCTTCAGGAGGATCAATATGGCCCCCAAGGTGTAGCACGAATCATAGACATCAACATGGTCATAGAGGATTAGTGATTGGGGGGAGGCAGCCCATTGTGCGTGGTGTCATCCCTGGGCTGGTGGTTCTGGGTTCTATAAGAAAGCAGGATGACCAAGCCCTGTTGAGCAAGCCAGTAAGCAACATCCCTCCATGGCCTCTGCATCAGCTTCTGCCTCCAAGTCTCTGCACTGTTTGAGTTCCTGCCCTGACTTCCTTCAGTGATGGAGTATGGATATAGAGGTGTAAGCCAAGTAAACCCTTTCCTCCCCAGCTTGCTTTTGACCATGGTGTTTCTTCACAGCAATTGGAACCCAAGCTAAGACAGGTCTCTGTATCTTATTACAGAGATGCCTGCTCATCCACAGTCACTGCTGCTCGACTCATAACAGTATAGACATCCACCAGCTGATGAAGAGATAACGATGACGTGGCACATTCACATGATCAAATATTGTTCAGCTTTTAAGAAAAATTAAATTTGCAGGAAAACGGACGGAGCTAGAGATCATCACCCTGAGTGAGGTGACGTAGGCCCCAGAAGACAAATGGTGTCTGTTTTCTCTTAGATGTGGATGCTAGCTTTTAAGCTTTAGATATATGTGTCTCAATGAGAATAACCACAAGTGTACGTAGCTGGTGAGGCACTAAGGGGGAGGAGGTGATCTTCCATGGAACAGGAAACAGAATACAGTATTGTAAGGAGACACAGGGGAAGCTAGGAGGGTTATATAGAGAGGGGGATGGGCAGGCAGGGTAAAGAGAGGACTATGGAGAGGACAACTCACCGAAGGCCTTTGAAAAGCCATATGGAACCCACTATGGCAGATGCTCCCTTATACACATATATGAAAGGAAGGTAAATAGAGTTGCCATCTACCCGGGGAGACAATGCCCAACTAGATATGTTATGCCACCAAATAAAACCCCCAATGCCAAGAATAGGTTACATCTTCTTGAGTTGTTGTCCAAAGGGGTCCAATGGAGTCCCCCAAACATCACAAGCTATTATCAAGGCTACAGGTTGCTCTCCACAACCTGATGATAAGGCCCTATTGCAGAAGACACATCTTATATGTCATCAAACATAGAGAATTCAAGCTGGTGCCTAACTGGAAGCTTCAGCTTCACAGATTAGAGCTCATGGTGCTGGAAGGTACTGTGCACACCACTAGAGGAGAATCACCAGTCATCAATCAGCTACAAATCCTTTGACCTACATCAGTGACCTGCCGGCAAGATATACTGGTGAAATTGGGCCTAAATATTATGGGAGTAACCAGCTTCTTTTTGACTGGATTTAAGGTCCATTCCACGATATAGAACCCGTATGTGACACTGCTAAAGTGGTCAAGAGCCTGAGACTAGATAGGTCATGAGTCCTAGGGGAAACCTGCTATTCTTCTAAAGAAACACAGCAGTAAAATAACTCCTAGTGAAATACCGCTATACCCACAGAACAGCGGCTTGCCCCCTCCTCATCAGAGAATTAACACGGAGACTCACAACTGGACGATGAGCAAAGAGTGAGAGTCTTTGGAGCATTCAACCATAGATGCGATGTCATTATCAAATCCCTCCCCTAAGGTTCAGGGATCAGTGTGGAAGAGGAGTTGGAAAGACTCCAAGAGCCAGAGGTGGTGGATGACTCCAAGGAAACTGTGTTTTCCAAACATATCAGGGACCGATGCACATATGAACTCACAGAGACCGAAAGCACGCACAAGACCTGCACAAGACCAAACCAGACAAAAGTGGACACAAAGTCACGCCCCTAACTAAGAAGCTATTTGCAATTAATACTCTCGGGGAGAAGGAAAATCAGTTTTCATCAATGGAGAGTCACTGGGAATATCAGCCACATTCTAAGGCTGCCCCGTGCTCAGGAGTAACTGGCCAGCACAAATCAAACGTCATGTTTTTTTGTGTGCTTTTTTTGCTTTTTTGGTCTTACTAATTTTTTTGCTTGTTTGTTTTGATTTTTGTTTTGGGTTGTTTTTGAGAGACAGAAAAAAAGAACATGAATTTGGTTGGGAAGGAAAGTTGGGAGGCTCTGAGAGAAGCTGGGGAAGAAGAAAGACTATGATTAAAATATACTGTATGAAAAAATATTTTTTAATGCATTGAGTGGCAGACATTGAAGGCTCAGCCCTAAATGGGATGTCTCCATCAAATCCCTCCCCTCAGAGCTCAGAGAACTCTATGGAAGAAGAGGCAGAAAGACTTAAAAGTCAGAGGGGATGGAGGACATCAAGGAGTTCAGCCCTTCTAGCACAGCAAGGCTGGAGCCCGTATGAACTCACACAGCCTGTGGACGCATGTGCAGGTCCTGCAGGGGTCTGCACCAGATGGGGTCCCAGCACTAAGAGGAGAAGCAGACACGCGCCCCCAGCCCAACCCAGAAGTTATTTCCAATTGATAGCCACTTGCAAATTAAAAAACAGTTTTCTCCAAGGGAGTCTCACCGGAGAAACAAAGATAGGCCCCGTACCCAGCAGTAGATGGCCAATGTGAAACGAACTCACAGTATCTTTAGAAATTCTTTCTCTCATAATATTAAGTCAGGGCATTAAAAAAAACAAACTTATAGGTCCTTCGTGTACATGGTACGGCCTCTGGTTCTGGGTTTTATGGGGTTCCTGTGTGCAGGAACATGTATGCATCTGTGTCTATGTGCTTCTACTCTGTGTCTATATGTTCCTTGTGCTTCTCCTTTGGCTCTTTTTCTTGTTTGGTTATCTTGTCATATTCCAATTTGTTTGTTTTTTATTCATCTTGTTTTACTTTATCATTATTCCTTAATACCTATTTGTTTTCTAATGAGAGACAGAAGGCGTGGGCCTGGATGGGTGGAGAGGAACTGGGAGGATAGGGGGAGGAGAAACCATAATCAGAATATATGGTATGGAAAAAATCTATTTTTCTAAAAAAGAAAAACGTTTTTAAATTTTTTTTTTAAATGAGAAAAATAAAACCCCAAAGATTCCCAGTATATTACAATCTAATGTGGACTCCATTTGGTCCTGCTCTTCCTGTTTAGGCAGTTCACAGAGAAAACACATAAAAATTACCATCTCCTGTCAGTCTTCCAATATTGTTGCTGATACGCATCAGGAGATGGGTGATTCATGTAGCAACCCTCCCAGACCACCTGCATGGGCCAGGGAAGACCTCGCTGGCCTGTGGGTCACAGTGAATTGCAGGGAGCCGTACTTAACTTTGACAGGAACTCTAGACTACTCTAGAATAAGCCTTAGGCCACTTAAGGGTAGTTTTTTCATACTAGAATGTAGAAAACTGTTCTATTAAACATAACCAAATATATGTTTTTTTTTTTTGAGACATTGTCTCTGTGTATCTCTGGCCATCCTGGAACTTGCTTTGTAGACCAGGCTGGCCTTGAACTCAGAGATTCACATGCCTCTGTTTCCCAAGGGCTGGGATTAAAGGCATGCACCACCTCCCTGCTTATATTTTTTCTTAATGCTTACAGTCTCTTGTTATTCACAGATCATTTTATTTTTTCTTGTAGTGCTATAGGAAAGTTCTTGTGGTGCTAGGAAAGTTCTCTGACATTGAGGAACATCTTTATTCCATGAGGAACGTTCCAAACACATGTGACATGCCTTCTGATAAGGACAGAAATTAACAGAACGAAGCAGGCTGACTGAGATAAGCCAACATTCAATGGAAAGAAAATGTGTGTCTCTATTAGCTTTTGTTCAGTAAGAGCTAGTTTAACAAAGGAAACGCGGCACTTCCTGAAAAGGAAACGGGTTTGCAGTTTAATTATGCAGATGACTGGGCGCCCTTCCCTCAACACAGCAAAAAGAAAATTCTGTTTTAGTAGAATGAGGTACGAATTTAATCTCATCATTCCCTTGAATTTGGAAGGGGAACAAAGTTGAAGACTGCCGATGACAGACCAGCGAAAGTATCACATGATGGCCCCAGCCCACATCTGTAGTTCCCCCCAAAATCTGAGGCAGGAGAATGGCTTGAGCCTGGGAGTCTGAGACCAGCCTGGGCAACATAAGACTCCGTCTAGCTGCAAGCTCTGGAAAGATGAGCTCACTTTTCTCGGATGGCTTGCTTCTCCGAGATATATTCTTTTTAAAACCCTTTACTCATAACGGATTCTGTGATTATATTTTCTTGCTTATGAAGAGGAGCAGTTAAACACAGACTTGTGTGGCAATCTGTATTTAGAGTCGAACAGAGATGGAATTATAGAAGAACCCAGTCTACCTGTACATTATAAAATGCATTATGATAATAATCATAATATGCCTTTAATTTGTGAGGAGTGGCTACCTGATTATTTCCTTTCACCATGTTCTCAATTCCCGGAGTAGTTCCTTAGTAGAAAACTTGGTGTGAGAATCATTTTAAGAAAATAAGAAGTTAGGTTCATTTTCTATACGTTCGAAATACTTGTATAAGGACTGGGTTTTAGCTCAGAGGTAGAGTGCTTGCTTAGCTCCTGGGTTCGAACCTTAGGAGCTAAGAGGCAACACACAAAAGTTTACAAATAAACTGTAAAGGTGCCAGCTGAGACGGTGGAGAGAAGTGTGTGTGTGGATACTCCGGTAACTAACAGCATCGCCTACCCTTAGAGCCCCGTTTTTTTCCAGAAACCAGCTAAACAAACGCTTCGTAGCCGCCAACAAAGGAAAAATTGTTGCTCAAACGTCCACGGGACACTTTCAAAGAATAAAAGAACTGGTTCTAGCAGCAAGGCTTTTGCGTGTATCTCGGAAGGGTGTCTGTGAGGAGGAATCCTGCCCCGAAAGCTGCGCTGGTGACAAGCTCTCTGGGTCCGGCGGCTGGGTGTGCCTCCACGCGACCCGTGCTCGCCCACCCACTCAGCTCCGCAGAGCTGCGGGCCGAGTTCGCGCGTGGGAACCCGGCCCAGCGGCGGCCAGCCGGCGTACAGCGTGCTACCGGGGGTCACTGCTCATGTTCGCATCCCAGAAAGACGTCTGTCTGGGAAGCTACAAACTTAGGTCACAACGCTGTTTCCCACGCCCAGTTTCCAAAGATCCCAACCTGAGCTGCACTCCCGCCTCAGTCCTCCCCTCGGCCACGCCCGCGCAGGGGCCGGTCCGGGTAGCCGGCCACCTGCGCTCCGGTCCTTACCTCCGGTCCGGTACCACTGGCGCGGCCGAGACGACACGGAGCCTCAGCGGCCACCGGGTTGCTGGCCGAGCATCCCCTGGCCGGCGCTCCGCACCCTCCCCGCCCGCCTGGACCACGCCCCGAGGCGGGCTCTCCGAGGGCGGGGGTCACATGCCAGAGGCCCGCCCCGCCCCGCCCCCCACTGCTGGGCAGCGCATCTTCCTTTCCTGCCCGGCCCCAGCTTGCCCTCCAGCCACCGGGCAGGAAACCCGCAGGAAACCCTGGGCCCGGAGAGGCCCTGCGGGGAGGTGCGGTCGCCGCTCGCGCAGGGTCAACCAGCACAGACTTGGACCCACAGCCCACGTCCCACTGGCTTGACCCAGGGCTCTAAGGGTGAGCCGGCAGCCTCCTCACACTTTCTGGCCGTTCACTTCTCCCCAAGGGTCGTTTTCTTTTGGAAGTCAAAAGAAAAGCCACTGAAATGGCATGGGCGAGCTGTAAACTTGCTTCCCCAAAAGTCACTGGAGTTTCAAAAGAATACACTTCAGGTAAAGTGCACTTTCTTTTTTCTTTTTCTGGAGCCAAACTTGGTTAATTAAATTAAGAACAAACATTTTAAAAAGTCTACTCTACAAATGTGCTTGTTGATGTGCTCCAGTGATGTTCAATGAGCTTCCTTTTACATACAACAAACCACTTAGCAGAACGTTAATGTATGTAATGCTGGCCCCCAACAAGAGGTACCAGGAAACTCTGGGGGAGTGAAGCACTTAAGGGGTGAGTTGCATGAATTTACTGAGCACGTGTCAAACTCATGTAACTATAAAAGTTGGACCTGGTGCATATGTCTGTAATCTCAGCAACTGGGGAAACTGAGGCAGAGGGATTCAAGTTTCTGGTGGGCCTGGGCTACATGAATGAGACCCGGTTTCTGAAAGTAGGTGGTGTTGATACAGATCAGTGGTGGAGAGAGACCTGTAAACACAGGAGGAAGCCACAGCTGCTGTCATTCTTAGCACTCAGACTCAGGCTCCCAAGGATAGCCTTGCTGATCCCCTTGAGCCTCGCTCATAGGATAACGGCTTTGCCAATTTGCCATAGGCTAGTTGGCCCTGGAGTCCTCGGCAGGCCATGCCCATGTCAGTACACAATCTCTCAGGATTCACTCACTCGGGCTTCCTCCTCTCCCTCAGTCATACAGCACGTCCTTTGAATCTTCACTTTTCTATGTCATTGAACATATACGGTACGTTTCTAATTGAGTTAACTTCACTGAGTGACTTTCAGCCTAACAGTTAATGCCTGCCAAGAAGCTTCTCAACCAGTTCAGCCTGTCTGAGATCTTCCCTGTCTTACTCAAATTCCAAGACATGAGCCATATCCACAGTGTAGGATGCACTCCTGAAAAGCCAGATTGCACGCATGTAAGATCTTGCTTTCACAAGCTTAGTTATTATAGTGTGAAAATTGAGTCATTAATGTTCTTCCTTGTGCCCTGATGTGAAATCGTGAGTTAAATTTTTCAGGTCATTGCTTATTAAATAAGGAATATTTGTTTACAGGTGGTTATTAAGTGTAATGTTACAATTGCACAGGTCACTAGAATAGTTGCTGACTCAGAATGATGGTTCAGCGTCCTGGGGTTATAACCTGAACCTTGCATATGCTAGGTTAAGTGCCCTTTCACTGAGCTGCACTTCCAACCAAAATCAGTATTTTAAAAGCCAGTTTGAATTTAGTACTGAGTGGATTACAGCACTATCCTTCAGGAAGATTTTCCTTCCTCTTATGTGGCCTTTATTTCAGAGAAGATTTTATCATGTTTGTTTAATAGAGACAGTAAGACAGTTGAGGTTTCTATAGCTGTGATAAAACACCATGGCCAAAAGCAAACTAGGGAGGAAAAGGCTTCTCCCAGCACAGTCCATCACCTAGGGAAGTCAGGGCAGGAATGGAAACACACAGGAACCCGGAGGCAGGAGTTGATGCAGAGGCCATGGAGGGGTGCTGCTTACTGGCTTGCTCCTCATGACTTACTCAGCCTGCTTTCTCAGAGAACCAGGACCACCAGCCCAGGCGGTTCCACCCACAGCGAGCTGGCCCTCCTCCATCAGTCACTAAGAAAATGCCCGTCAGGCTTGTTTACAGCTCAATTTTATGGAGGCATTATTTTAAATTGAGGTTCTCTCTCAGAGAACTCTAGCTTTTGTCAAGTTGACATAAAACAAGACAGCACAGTCAGCTTGTCATGAACTATAATTAACATACAAATGAGGACTGTGTCAATAAGGCTGTTATTTTTAAAATGCATGTAAGATTTGGGTCTCGTGCACAAAGAGTGATTTATTTTATTTTATTTTATTTTAGTGAGAGTGTATTTAGAAACATTAATACAGAGCAAAGTGCCTTTTATGTTTCACCTAATCCCCCCAAAACTTTAACTATTATGTGTCTTTTATAGCAGGCAAAGGTGGGGTTAAGCAACACAGGGCTCCCTGGGATCTTCTGGCTTAGCCACATGACTCCCTGCTGAGCTATCCACAGGCCCTCCATTGAATTGTTTTCAAAACCAATGGTACCAGAGACTGTGTGGCCTGTGTTTGAAAGGAATCCTACCTTGAGTTGATGAATGGATATTGGAGTAGATAATTTTGACGACAGTGAAAATGAGTAACAGCCCTAAAGCTCCTTGGACACTTGACAAATTAATTCTTAGAAAAACTTGAACCAGGGGGGGTGGTGGCACATGCTTTTAATCCCAGCACTCAGGAGGCAGAGGCGGGCGGATCTCTGTGAGTTCCAGGCCAGCGTGGTCTACAGTGAGTTCCAGGCCAGCCAGAATTACAACAGAGAAACCCTGTCTGGAAAAACAAAAATCTTGAATTCTGATGACATCTGAGTGACTGCAAATGGCATATTTTTAAACTTTGAAAAATCGAAGGGAATTCGTACACAAAGCACCAGCTCCCCTGACCCCACAGCACACATGCTAAGCAGACAAGAGACTAGGGACTAGCAAACTCCTCCCCTAACAGACATGGGTGAGAGTTAAAGTAAGATGAAGTACAGCCTAGTTATCTATCTATCTATCTATCTATCTATCTATCTATCTATCTATCTAATTTATTCAGTAAATACTTATTGAATACTTATTGTGTGCCAAACGCTGTTCTAGACATGGGAAGATATCCATGAATAAGTCAGAAAAAAATCTGTCTTTGTTAAGCTTGCACTCTAGGTCAATCATATAAGATTGGATTGGCAACACATTTATATAACGCCCAAGTATATCTTTTGGCACAAAAGGCAATACACACATTTAACATTGTAAGTAAGCTGGGCAGTTGTGGTACCCACCTTTAATCCCAGCACTCAGGAGGCAGAGGCAGGCGGATCTCTGTGAGTTCCAGGCCAGCCTGGTCTACAGAGTGACTTCTAGGACAGCCAGAGTTACAACAGAGAAACCCTGTCTTGAAAAAACAAAAAAACAAACAAACAACAACAATAAAAAACAGCGTATTGTTGGAAGTCCACAGTTGGCATGCACATCATCATATACCGTGTTTACTGTCTGCATAACAAATCTATATCTACTTATCAATCCGCAGGGACTCACACTGTAAGACCATAGAAGGAACTCTATTGGCATTTTAAAAGAGACTTTTCCAGGGTCATTCTGAGCACACTTGATTTTGACCTTAGGTTAAGTTTTTAAAACCTAGCCACCTAACAAGTTGTGACTCTATTGTACCAAACAAAATGAAGATGCAGGATTGTTGGGCAAAAGTATTTGCGTGTGAAAAGGATGAACGCACATTCAAGTCAGTTTGGTCTAGTAACCAGAAGCATATGGTAACACATCTACATGAATGCACACAGTCGGTCCACAGTGAAATCTGAATCAAGAATTTTAAAAAAATCTCATGACTTTTTCCCCATGCTTTAAGATAACCAAATTATAAAATCTCAAAGACAACTCATAAGCAATGCTGAATTATGAAACAGGAAAATTCTCATACTGGCTTAGTGTGACTAAACGTTTATCATTTTCATGTATTTTATAGAAAATTTAAAAAAGAACATCAGGTTAAGAAAACCCAGTTTAAATTTTACAATAATTTTACTACATATACATTAATACCAGTCATCTAACCCTGGAAACAGCCTTCAATTATACAATGTAAAATTTGTTGATAGTGATTGAACTATTCCATTATCATAATTTTACAAAGAGATTCATGTTCCTAAGAGCAAAGTTAGGAGAACAAAATTATACAGTGATGAGCACCAAAGCAGAACATTTTTGCACCTAGGGCTTGATTGATTTGTATTTAAATGAAGCCTGTACCCAAGGGATGAAAACAACACATTTGGCAAGACAAAAGAAAAAAAAAGCCAAAAAGATAAACCAGGGTCTGGAAACAGTAATAAAAAAAACAATCATTTTTTTTTTTTAATCAATGTTACGTCTCTTTTATTCAAATTCTACAAATCAGATTGCTCCATTTTTATTAATCTGCTGTCACACTGAATAAACAAATACATTATGTGTTTGTTGTGATGAATCCAAACCATTTGAGCTAGATCCAGTAGCTCTATAACCTTACAACCAATCCAAGTGGTGAAACAGATGATCAGAAACCTGTTGATTTTAAGAACCTCAGTCAGATGAGTATATGTATGTGTGTGTGTGTGTATGCATGTATGTGTGTATATGTGTGCGTGTATATATACATGTGTGTATGCATGTATGTGTGCATGTATGTGTGTATATGTGTGTGTATGTATATATATATGCATGTGTGTATATATGTGTGTATATATGTATGTGTGTGTATGTGTGTATGTATGTGTGTATGTGTGTAAGTCCATCAGAACCATGTGACAGACTATGTGCAGCTCAGAGAGAGGTGAGGCATACTAATAAACTTACACAATGGTCTAACCAATCTCTAGAACATTTGGATAGGCAACATTGAAATAACCCTAATGTAAACCTGAGATAAACAATGAGGTGATTAGGAGAGATGTCACCACAATCAAGAGTCAGTGACAGATTTGAAAAACAACACTAAAGGAGGCTGCCTTGACCACAGCGTTACCATGAAACTGGAGAACGGAAGCAATGGCAGCCACTATCCAGGAAGGGATCTGGGGTGCGGTCCCTGGTTTGCAGCTGAGGACACTGGTGTTTCTCCACGGGGCAGCTGCCGTAGCCTCTATCTCATCCAGAGTCAGTATCCTCACACTCCCAGAAAGCACGCCTGGGCATCCCTCCCTGCGGCGCCAAGGCGACATTATCCCTACCCTTCCACTTCCAGCTCAGCCTCTGACAGGTGATCTTCGTCAGTCCTTCGGGCTCCCTGAGTTTGAGGTAATGCCAACATGCTCTAATATGAAGTCAGGCAACTCCAGCAATCTGCAGGCCATAATAGCCAGATTTTATTATCAATAATACTTTTTACTCGGATGCTTTCTCTGGACAACTTTTAACATGTAGGGCACAGAAGACAGGCAAATGGGTGGACCATGATAGGAATATATTTCTAGTTGAGTGCTGAAATTGCTTGTGAGAGGAGAAGAGAGATCTGTTAACTTTTCCATTTCCTATTTCACATCCTTCGCTTCCAAGTAAAAGAGCACTTATGGTCCTATGCAGTTAATGCCCTTGCAGAACTATCCAACTCCCAGACTTGTAATTACAACACTGGGCGTGTCTACACAGCTCTTTAATTCAGTTTTGAAATCCACATTTCGTAAACAAAATGATACTGCTGCATCTTTAAACATGCCAGTCATAAGATTATCACTTAAAAAAAACAAAAAGAACCTAACGGAGGGGTAAATGCATAAAACCAAGTAACGCCTTCCTCACTCTCTCTTCCCTGTCATTTGGGTGGTAGGTCTGACACCTAAGGCCTCTGTATTCTAGGCAAGTGCTCTCCAAGTAAGCC
Source organism: Cricetomys ansorgei (assembly GCA_026225945.1). Lineage (NCBI taxonomy): Eukaryota > Metazoa > Chordata > Mammalia > Rodentia > Nesomyidae > Cricetomys > Cricetomys ansorgei. The sequence continues at coordinate 63,350,329 of JAMJFZ010000107.1, forward strand.
GCACCTAACCCTCTCCCTTCTCAAAGGTATTTTATTTGATCTGGTGGAGACACACCTATGTCTGCTTCTACAGCCCCCAAGGAAGAGCCTACGGCATTCTGCAGTTTGATGCTTTATTTCAGTGCTGTCGGTTCTTAAACTACAGTGTAGCTGTTACTTCCTCCACGGATGACCCTGAGATGGGCACATTAGATGCAGAGAAAATCGTTCACAATTCGGTGAAGTTTAGTCACAGCAAATGATGATCTGATCTATCCAAACACGCAACTTCACGCCTTCTTCCCCAGGGACCTAAATTCAAGGATCAAAATAAAATCCACCATGTTTCAAATTAAATTCCAAGAGTTCTACACAACTACCGCATGACCTTAACTGCATATTCACACTCATTTTTCTCTATTTTCCTATATGTACCCTAAATGAGTTTCTGAGACCATAATTTTAGGGAAAGATTAATAAGAGTTTTATATTATACTGTGACGTTCTAACAAACTCTTGGCTTATGTGGGTTTATCTCTTAGCCCAATGTCATATGACTTTGGCATAATGCAAGTGAATTGACAAAAAGTATTTCCGATACAAAATCCTTAGTTCTGTGTCATAAATAAATTCGGGTAAAACCGCAAGCCTTCCACGGAGTCATCTCGGCAAAGATGGCCCATCTTCTCTGCGAGAAGCAGCCTGGGAACAAAGAAGAGAAAACCCATAGTGACCTGCTCCTTCAGAAACGCATCCCACAGGGTGCCGAGGGCCAGGGCTTGCTTACCTTTCTTTAGCCAGGAGGACAGACATCCCCACAAGCTTGGCGAACTCTTCTGATGTTAAGGATCCCCTTTCTGAAACCTAGTGGCACACAGAAGGAAACAAAATAAAACAAAACAAAAAACAGAAGCAAAAGGAAAAAAAAAAAAGAACAACCGACAACCATGATTGTTTTAGTACACGTAGAGTATACGTAGTCAGCATACGCAGAAAAGGCTTCACTGCATTTCCTGCTAAAATCTAATAGTCACTATAAAACGAATTGTTTTTATTTCTAGATTTATTTTTATGTGTATGAGCGTTTTGCCTGCATGGATGTACATCACATTTGTGCCTGGTACCCACAGAGACCAAAAGAGGAAGTAGGATCTCCTAGAACTGGTGGTGGATTACCATGAAGCTTCTGAGAACTGATCCTCTGGAGCTCTCTCCTCAGTCCCACAGAACTCAATCCTACAAAAGCTGATGGACTCAGAACAGGTAGAGCAGAGGCTACATACCAACATGAGGCTGTTCGTGGTATAAGAGGACACTGTATAAACACCTAGAAAAAGCTACTAAGTGTTCTGAAAAGAAACATAGCAAACCCTGCGCTACATGCTTTGGTAAGGAGCCCAGAGTCCACCAGGTCCAGTACAGGATGTGACTTGAAAACCTGTTCACAATGCTGAGCTTCAACAGGAAAGCAAGCACCTCGTTAAGATGTTAAGAAGGACAAAAACGTCAGAAACATGTACTATGATGCTGATTAAATGAATACATCATTGTCAACCACAAACCCTTAAGCCTGTGAATGCCTTTTTAGCAAAGCTATATTCAACCATAAATCCGACTTCTCGAATGGCCACGCTCTTGGGTCTTTGTGGCAAGCTCTAAGGATGGAAGGAAATGGGATCCACATACTGTCTCCAGGGCTGAGGCCACCATCTCTTCCTCCTTGTGGGACTGAAGCTCAATTACCATGACACCACTGTCGAAAACCCGGAGCCTGGAAAACATGGATGTGAGAACAAAGTGTGGCTATATCTAGGATGTTCAACTGCAAAGGAAAATCAAACCACGTCCTACTTGATTTTATGGCCAGGCCTTAGGACAGTCACACAATATTTAAACTTTAATGACCACATGTAACCATGACAGAATTAAAGAGCTCAAGAATTAACAGACAAGAAAAACATGAACTACAATTTACATGATAAAGTTTATCTGGTTTGGAGTGCTTTTAGCCTGAGGATAAGTAAAACGTATTTCAGAGTTGAACATGTGCACTCGTGAAGGTTCAGAGGTTATTCTGAGTTTCCTCTCTGAAATCACAAGAATCTGAATATGATCTATACCAGAATACACCATCCCTGACAGAAGGCCAGAGGGCAGAAGATGCCTCAGTACCGGTGAGCTCAGCCCACGTACAGCATCATCTCAAGAGGGCATCGTTTTGGCTTGCCACGCACAATGGTAAGCATGGCTGGACTTGCAGGTCTCCTCTGTGTGGAATCACCGGTACAGCTGGTAAACTTGTAGAGATCCCTTACCTGATAGGTAATTTCAGAGCTTCCAGCATCTTGCATGCATTCACTAAATCTTCTGGTGAGAGCAGCTGATGAGGAAAAGAAATCCAGTTTATAGTCCAAAGCAATAGAGTGGTCCTATATAATTGTAAAGATCACTAAAGCAGAAAGAAGTAAATGCCGAGTGACCTAGTTGTTTCACTCCTGGGCATATACCAGAGACCTCCACCCTGCACACAGAGATATCTGCACCCCCTTCCTACTGCTGCTTTATTCACTATAGCAAAGAATCGGACTCAACCTAGTTGTCCATCAGCAGATGAGTAGATAATGAAAAACTGGTGTATGTGTCTTGGAATCAGCTCTAAAGAAAAAGTCAAAAATGTTCAGGAAAATGAATGGTGGGCTCAGAATAGTATAATATTAATTGAAGTCATACATTCTCAGAAAAAAAGCTACATGTTCTCTCTCATATGTGGAAGCTAGCCAACAGTGTGTGTGTGTGTAAAGAGATGTACGGGTGGGTATAGTACACATTTCTGTATTGTAATAGAACTGCAGTTCTGTCATGAAATTTTTGGTTTTGATGATGGATAAGTATATAAAACATACTTGGTACTGAAAGTGTAAAATTTAACGTGAAGCCTCATAGCTTCCATTCTGAATGCCAATTCCAATTGTGAAGGAGTTCATTCTGTTGTGCAGACTTTGGGTCTGGTTAATTTGGGTATATGATGTTTTTACATATTTCCAAGTTGTCTTTTTATAATAAAGTTTAAAACACTTTTGATAAAGTAAAAAGGAAAACAACGCTGTCCCTCAAATACCGTGGCAACTCAGGGATTAAAGGGCAAAGGATGAACTCAGAACCAGAGACTGTTTTAGTGCAGCTGTCCAATAGAAACATGATGCAGGCCACACGTGAGACGTCACGCTTTCTACCCATATAAAAAGTAAAAAAGAAAAGGGGGAGGGTCCGGGGTGTAGCTGGGTAGTAGAAGGCACCCTAGCATGTGTAAGGCCCTGGGCTCAAACTCCAGCATGTAATAAATAACAACAACAAAAACTTATTTTGAGATACTGACGTGGACACTGACCTTTGCTTATTTTTCACTTGTATTATAAACTGGCATCTGTGGTGTGCAGCTACTTTTGTTCTTGGATAGTGTGGCCCTCATAAATCAGCACTGTGTAGACACCAGCACAGCTTCGAGTCACACGGGATGGCTCCAGAGCCAGCCCAGCCTAAGTGCGTTACTAAATAGAATAACCCTGTCTCTAGGTGACCTCGATCAGATCACCTACACCTTAATTTCCTCATCCCCAAGTTATCCTCAAAGTGAGGCTAGTAACAGTAGCTACCTCACTGAGGGACAGAGAGTAGGTGAGGTAATGGGTGGTATGTGCCTGAGGACAGGGTGATGGCTGCACTCCTGGGACTCCGGTGAGGGTTGGAAAGACACGCGGGACTCATGAAAGCCACTGCCCTGGACTGCTGGGGCACCGGGAGCACCGGGAAAGGTGGCGAAGGGCCAAGGCACTAGGTGTGATGAGGCAAAGAGAACTAAAGAACAGCTGCCACTGGTACACAGCCAGAGAAGAAGGTGGCCCTCCCTCTGCACTGCCTACAAAGAAATTTGAGTCCAGCTGAGTTGATACCAAAGAGTTAAATACTGCAGAGAAAAAGCTTCCATTTGTTACAGTACAAACACAGAACCTGGAGCTGAGAGGCAGCCCTCATTCCAAATCTCTTTGCTCAAAAGAGCAAAGGGCACTGCTCAAGTTCACTCAGAGTTATGGCAAGACCAGGAATAGAGTCTATTTCTTGGACCCCAGGACAGCCTTTTCTCTCTGCACGTTGCTCTGAACATAGCTTTGATGTTCACATCCCCCCTCAACCTGTGCTCACTAGAGGGTTCTATTGTTAGTTAGAAGATCATCTACATAGGCCCTTCTTACTTCCATTCCTCGAGCCCGGTTCACTAAACAGTACACCTCTGTGAGTGACATGATTCCCCCACGCTCCTGTCAAATAGGAGAGGAAAACAAGGATTAACATTAGGATTCGCAGCACTCATAATCTGAATGAAATCACAAATCAGAACATTCTTGAAATTCTTCTAAAATGCTGTATTTATACACAAGACAGCCTGTTTGCATACGTCATGATATTTCAAATTCTGTGTATGGACTTCAATATCATTTAAGTGAAAAGAGGAAACTACGCCATGTTTAAAAAAGTGAACTTAGTCTTTTTGGCTGCCGACATATGATTCAAATTAAGAAAGACCTGAGAACTTAGGGGCCACGGGGGCCATGGCCACAGCCACACTGGCAAGTACCGGAAGCACCCGAAGGCCAGGGTAATGCTGGCAACATGTATTCCCACAGGGTACTTCAATAAGCATCACTCTGGTTAATTCAGGAAGGTCAGGATGAGGCAAAAGCACGTAGGAGGGACCAGAGCCTCTGCCAAGCTCTCATCCTTGGAAACTGTGGGCGTCAATCATGATCAGACTCAGGCAAATGCAGCCACAGATAAATAAACCTGTAGCCTCTCCCATCCCTGGCGAGTGCTGGAGAACCACTCAGACTCCTCAGCGGGAGAGCTGAGAAGAAGGTTAAAGGCACTGCGGACAGTGTGCCCTGGTTGCCTGAAGTCTCAGAGGAAGGCCCATTAAATGCTCGCAAATTTTTATGAGAATTTAATGTTTTGAGTAATTTCAGGCAATAAAGGAAAAAAGTATGGAGTTGAATGATACCATAATTTTGCAAACCCTAATGAAGGAATAATATATCCAGGTAATGACTGTCAGTGGCTGCTAACTATCTAGCTAGCTATGTATATTTGGATGTAGATGTGTGTGTATGCATATATACGTGTAGGTAGGTAAATAGATTATAGATAGAAAGATAGGTAGATAGACAGATACTACACACCTATCGATAGAAATGCCCAACACCCCATATGAAATATTCTTGTCTAAAAAGCTCCTATTTATAATAGTTTACAGGGAACTCAAAGGATAGCAAATATGTTACTACTACATAGTCGGTTAAACTGTACTCTGTAGGATAAACTACTAGTTCAAGAAAGAAGTAGGAATTAAAAAAAAAAAAATGTGGGTCTGGGGATACAGCATAGTGATAGAATGTTTGCTTAGGATGTACAAGACCCTGTGTCCCTCCATCAGCACAAAAAATCTAAAACCAAAACAACCACCAGAAGGTAGAAAGGAAGGAAGGAAGGAAGGAAGGAAAGAAGGAAGCTGAGAATTTAATGAACCAGTTGTAATGTATCTGGATGTGAAAAAGCAAACTGTAAGAGCAAATGTGAGCACCAACTAGGCATTTGACATTACGGATTTTTAGCGTTTTATCTAACAAGTAATACCATAGCTGTGCTTAAAGGAGCCTTCTATCATTATAGGTATTAAAATATTTGTATATAAGATGATCTGGAATTTGCTTTAAAATAATTCTGAGTGAGGATGTTATATAATATATACTAATGAGCTAGATGATAAGCACATAGGGATTTGCTATATTACTTATTTTGGCGTATGTTTGAAATACATCTTAAAAGTGCTTTACCACAGTATACTATACGAAGTATGCAATGTATACATAGTATACAGAACTATTAACAGTACACTATAAAGATGAGATATAGGCCAGGCACAGTGGAGAATGCCTTTAATCCCAGCAGGAGGCAGAGGTAGGCAGATTTCTCAAGACCAACATAGTCTACATAGTGACTGCAAGACACAGAGCTCTAAGACAGCCAGGGCTATGTAGAAAGATCCTGTCTCAAACAACAACAACAAAAAGGAGAGAGAGAGAGAGAGAGAGAGGGAGAGAGAAGAAAAAGAAAAAGAAAAAGAAAAAGAAAAAGAAAAAGAAAAAGAAAAAGAAAAAGAAAAAGAAAAAGAAAGAAAGAAATAGCCAGGTATGATGGTTCATGCTTATAATCCCAACCTTAGAGAGGCAGAGGTAGGAAGGTGGTGAGTTCAAGGCCAGCCTTGGCTACAGAGTGAGATCATGTCTCAAAAATAAACAAATGAAGAAATAGATGAGAGAGAAACCTATTTATACAGAGAAAGATCTTTTGAAAACAGGAAAAACTCATCATCAAACAGATTTACAAAAGTTTAAACATCTGAAATGGAAATTGAAAGCAATTTTGAAAATTATAGTCAAAAGCTAATTAATGAGTATACTAAGCTAATTTAATATTCCTGGGAGAAAAAAAAAAAGTCATTTAATGTTAACTGTACCGTGAAAACAGCTAGGGGACTGAGATTTCTGATGACGTGGAAATGAGTTAGCACAGTTTTGGGGTTTGGTTTTACCTACCTCTAAAGGTGCCTGCAATATTCCAGCCAGCTGTTTGGCTAGCTGCATGTGGTACTGTGTACCTGAGCCATAGGTTTCCCTGGTAACTGGGTTGGCTATTCCCATACTCAGCAAGTAGGACTTAAACCTGATGGTCTATAAGAGAGGGAGGAAAACACATCAATAGGTTCTGTACAATTAGTCTCTCCTCACAGTGTTTGAAATTCATCATCATAAACTCAACGTGGCTCAATTACTTCTCAATATACCCATGTCTTCTACTGTGCTTCCATGCTGTGAACTACAGGGCAGTGAACTTCTTAGCTGTTCCTTGAAGCAATACAATTATTCTCCTTCCTTTTACCCTAATCTGTCATACTGTTAATTTTCAAAGTTTTATGTGAGAGAAAAGTTAGGTAATAATTATACTTAATGCTAACACTAAAACTTACAAAGGAAAAACGGATATGATCAGATTATAGCCAAGCTTCATAAAACAGACATCAGATACAGATATGGATGAAACAGCTACTCTTTAGACATTTCAATGGCTTTATTTTCTACACTGTAAGAAAGAACACCTTGAATATAACCTTGAGATAACCTTGAATCCTTGTAAGATTAGCAAAAAAGAATATAACCAACTTCCTCCTTAGCACTTTCACATGCAAGAATCATGAGAGTAAGGAAGCAAGGTCAGGGAGGTGGCTAGCGGCAGCTGTGCTTGCCACCAAACTGAACACCTGAATCCAGTGCCCAGGACCTGCACTGTGGAGGGGGAGAACCAATTCTTGCAAGTTGTACTCGGACCACTACAGGCATGCCCCGCACAGCTCACCCCATAGATGAATAAATGTAATCTAAAGAAAGTTCAGAAGGCAGCCAACTGTGAGGAGCTCAGGTGCAGCTCAGTGGGAGGGAGGGAGAACTGGTCAACCGCAGGCTATCCCTGCATCCTCTCCGGTGTCTGGCACTTTAAAGGTAAGAAACCCTCCTCACCTCGTCCTCTGTGACATCACCTTGTTTCTCTTTAATCTTATTAGCAATTGATTTTGATAACTCCACCATTTCCTTAGCCTGTAACAGAAAAGACAAAGAATCGTCTAAGAAAATATACCTTCAAGATCACCATGGCTGAACGTGAGCGGAGCATGTGACACATACCTTGATCATTAGCTTGCTAAGGTCTTCAAAGGCCTGAAATGAGAAATGAAATTTGCACTGCAATCTTTTTGAAGAAGTAAAATGTTTTGAAACAATGATACAAACATGAAATTTTCTTATAAATATCAATTTATTATTAATTGTGAAAGCAACACATCTACCTCATTTTCAAAATCTACCTTAAGAAATCATAAACTTCCTCAAACTACAACCAAACTTTTCATAAGTTATTATTTACTGTCCTTGGACACATATAAGAAAATCTGGAGAAAGGGCAGTTAAGAGCAATGGCTGTTCTTCCAAAGGACCTTGGTTCAATTCCCAGCACCCACATGGCAGCTCACAGCTGTCTGAAATCCGTCAGTTCCAGGGGATCTGACACCCTCACACAGACACACATGTAGGCAAAAACCAATGCACATGAAATAAAAAGAAAATAAAATTAAAAAGACAATGTGGATCTGAGGTGTGGCTCAGTGATAGCGTGTTTCTGGCGTGGTGAGGTCCTGGGCTGTGCCGTCAGTAACACACAAACACACTTACACAGAGTGAAAACAGTCAATGGTTTTTCCTGATAGGAGATCAAAAAACAAAGACTGTAAAAAGCTTTCCAGGTTGAAAATGAGAACACCCAGCTACAGGAAAACTTTTTTTGGACATAATTATTTTGGAAGTAATGCAGGTGTGACTTAACTGACTGAGCCTTAGCCTCTGAATGTTAAACCACAACACCTACATTTTTGTATACCAGAGCTACTGCACAAAAAGCATCCAAATACCACCCAAACATATTAAATAAAACCACTGCAGCAAATGGCTACTTCAAAGGCTTCTTCGAATTGAATCAGATATGTTTCTAATAAACTTTCAGGTTATTGAAAATAAACTGTAGAATTTCTCCACTAAGTGCTGTGCATGGATACTTTTTTGAAAATCAATTCAGCAGCTTGGCATTTAGTGGAAACTCAATCCACACAGTGCTCTCACATACACAATTGTGGCTCTGCTCAGCTGTGCCCATCTGCAGGAAAGTATCTCCACCTGCAAAGACTTTTTTTCTTTTGTTCAAAGACTAGTGCCCCAGCAGACCTTTATAGCCAGCTCACTGAGCTAACACTGAAGCAAAAGGAGCGTGCACACACCTCACAGGAATTTCCTCAGATAAACAAAGGCCTAGACCCTGGGTTCTTATCAGCAAGAGCCAGCAGATGCAGGAAGCCCTTTGTGGGAGGCTCCGGGCACCAGCTATGAAATGGAGTCAACTCTAACATTTAAATCACACACCAACCTAGTTTTCAAAGCTGGGACAAAGGCATATGGTGCAAACTTGGATTTTTACACTGACTACACCAACTATTAATAGATCTGTTTCACTTGTGTAAGTAAAAACAGTATGAAGAAAATCACTATTGTATATTTTCATAGAAAAAATACTAAAATGCTGAGTTTACACAGAATACATCCTTTATCACTTATAACCAATAAAAGTGAATAAAAAAACCACAGTGCCTTAAAAGGATTGGCTACAAAATGTTTGAAGTAATTATAAAGCACAAACAAAAGCTTCTTTGCTTTTGTCCCTGTTATTATTCTAACTTTAGAATCAGCAAACTATCAGAAAAATGTGTGGGGAGGTATGTACAACAGAAATCAGAGGCGGATAGGTGCACACACCCGTCTACCATTATGGCCTCCGGTTTGCGAGCGTATCTTCCACAGCACAGTCAGATTTCCATGCCATGCTGTGGAAACGGCACCTGTCCTAAAGCCACAGACACCAAGTGCTGTCTGCCAGGACTGCCAGTCACTGCTCTGGCTGTTCATTTCATTAATTGTTCAGTATTAATATTAATATAATTCAGTGTTTGAATTTTCTGTTTCAATACTGGGGATTCTAGAAGAGCTGCACACCCCAGCTCTTCCCCCAGAACCGCTCTTGTCCCCGTTGGCACTGCTAAGACCCACTCATTTTTCTGGCCTCCAATTCCACCGTGCTGCTGTTAGCAGGTCTCCCTTGACCCCAGCAGACACTCAGGGCCATGTCTCGGGTCCCTTCTGGATCCTGAGTGTTTGCATCCTAAGGCGTGTCTCCCATGCCAATAACGCCAGTCTGCCTGCTTGCCTAGTGCACTATCTCGGTAGCCACAGCTCCTCATGCAGGTCCGAGGTGCAGAGAACAAGAACTATTTCCTAAATAAATCAGTCTCTACGACAGAACATAATGTCTGTGGAGAATTCTTTGAGGTGTGGGAATCCGCGAAAATGAAAATAATTTACTTCCTGAAATGGAATAATTTATTTCATCAATTAAGAAAGATTTTATTTTGAACATCACAACCAAAAAAAAATATATATATATACAAATAATAGAAAAACAGTTCACTATTCCATACTCTCTCCGTAAGAAACACAAGACTGCAACAGCAGCAGCCACGTTAAAACAGCCCGAGTGAGGCAGGTCTGCTGCAGGAAACGGGAGACCGTGGAATTTTAGGAAAACTAAAAGGATTCTAAATTACAGAATGGAGCTAGTCAACAATGGCAGCTATTTAAGGATTACCTCAGAAATGTTTTTGTCAGTTTCTTTTCTTTTTTCTTCGAGTTTCCTTTCGATGCCTACAATTCCTACAGCTCTTACTCTTCCTGGCTGGGGGTGAAAACAAGAGAAAAAAACCAAGTAGATCATAAAACATACAAACGGAAAGGAAACAAAACCTTTTGTAAACTACACTGACTTTTCAAAGAGGGGAAAGAACCTACAGGAAAAAAAAAAACAAAAACCAGCATACAATTACATCTAGTTTCCTCTCAAAACATTTGTCTCTTTCTGGTTGTACATGATGAATGACCTTCAAATATTAAAGGAAAAAATAAATATATAACCAATGGCATGTATGTTTTTCTCTGTATTTTAGGTAAAATTAAGTTTCTTATTCATTTTTTTATTCTTTGGATATCTAACACAAAATAGATATTTAGTAATTTATCAAATGTATAAAAATATGCAGATAAAATTCCTGTACTTGACAAGTTTTTCTGTGTGTTTCTTTTTTTCTAGACAGGGTTTCTCTGTTGTAACTCTGGCTGTCTTGGAACTCACTCTGTAGACCAGGCTGGTCACAGAGATTCGCCTGCCTCTGCCTCCCCAGTGCTGGGATTGAAGGCGTGTGCCACCACTACTATTTTTTAGGTTTTCTGAGACAGGGTCTCTCTATGTAGCCCAGGCTGTCCTGGAACTCACTATATAGACCAGGCTGTCCTTGAGCTCACAGAGATCTTCCTGCCTCTGTCTCTCAAATACTGGGGTTAAAGGTAAGCACTACCAAACATGGCCAGAGTCTTCTTGAAGAATATGTAAGTACAGAGATGAAAACATTTATCAGCTAGGCCTTGTGGCTCATACCTGTAATCCCAGTACTTGGGAGAACCACTTCAAGACTAGGGTCAGCTGGGCTACGCACAAGGTTTAGGTCACCTTGTCTTAAGAAAACAAACAAGGGGCTGGAGAGATGTCTCACTGGGTTAAGAGCTCTGGCTGCTCTTCCAAAGGACCTGGGTTCAATGCCCAGCACCCACACAGCAGCTCACAGCTGTAACTCCAGCTCCAAGGGATTTGCCACCCTCAAGCATGCAGGCAAAACACCAATGCACGTGAAATAAGAATAAATAAACTGAAAAAAGAACCCAGCAACTTTTTTTTTTTTTTTTAAAGGAAAACAAAGAAGAAGACAGTACATTTACAAATGGCTTTAAACATACCTGGGGTCCTTTATTAGTTTGTAATGACTGGGAAACCGGCACATTCTCCCATCTTCTCTGTGTCATCTCTTCTGATAGACGCCTGTAGAACTGTGATGTGTATGCAGACACTTGATTCAGTCCATGGCGGCCATCACCCACATCACTAACCTATTTCTTTAGTATAGAGTTCTGCTCAGTCGTCAGTAACAAGACTAGGCCCCTCAGACATCAAGGGAAGTCAAAAATTGTTTTGTAGGATCAGCTTCAGAAAGCACAAAGAAATCAGAACGTATACCGAAGCGGGCCTTCCGTTCAGAGGAGTGCTCTCCTCATGACAAGGGTCACTGAAGTGACTGTCCTTGCTTTAAACAATCCTACATGTGTGGGCGATTTCATCCTATACTTAAACAAACAAAAAAAACCTAAAAAAATACAATTTTTCCATAAAAGCAGCGAAGAATAATTTGTCTACTTAAAATAAAAGGTAAAAATTAGGGACAGGCCATGCAGTAGCACACGCCTATAACCCCAGCAGGAGAGTCAGCTCTAGGCTATCCTCAACTACATAACAAATTCAGGGCTACGATACCATGGGCTACATAATACTCTTTCAAAAAAAAAACAAAATTAGGGACAAAATGTGGCTAGGCTTACAAAAAAAAAAAAAAATCAATATATTTTCCAGCTACGGTGAAAACAACTGTGGCCAGTCACTTACTTGGCTCTGAAACTTGTCAGCTCAAGTTGCTGACAGGGAGATGGATGCATCTGCATGTGTCTTAAGAACTAGTGTCCAGCGACTTCCTAATTAGACCCTCTAAACTGCGATAGTGGGGTGTCCTACTGGGGTCAATCTGTACGGAGCTAACCAAGATCAGCCGCCTGGTCGAGAGCTTTCAGATAGGCTGGCTTAATCAATCCCTTCCTGCCTGTAGCTTGTCAGCTAAGGCTTCACTGGCAGCTGGGTGCTAATCACTGAGCCTTAGCAGGCTTCCAGCTTCGGATGCGGTAACCACACCCTCCTGCTGTTCACTTTTTTATAAGGCTCAAAACAGAAATAGGTTTCTTGTCATTGTCATTGTTGCTTGTAAAAATGTGGTTAAGAACCTGGTATGCTCCATATACTGTCTTCCATCATGTTGCCAGACAACACACACTTTTTGAATCCAATTGTACTCAGAAGGAAGCTTACCTCAATCTGGCCGTGTTCTTTGAAGGAGAGTTTGATGTAGGAATTCTTACTGCTCTGGAATGGGCCAGGCTCTTTGTTAGGAGGGGCCGGGTGAAGATGAACCACAATTTTGGCACTAATGAAACAGCAAATATGTTGACCATTTTTTAGAATCACTAATTCTGTTTACATAGTTTTTCATCTACTTATTTACTTATTTATGTATTTTTTTGAGGAGGGATCTCACTATATAATCTGGCAAGCCTGGGACTTCCTATGTAGTCCAGGCTAGCTTCCAACACAGAGATCCATCTGCCTCTGCCTCCTACATGCTGAAATTAAAAGTGTGTAACACTACAACAAGCACTATTTTTAAACTTCTGTCCTATTTCAAATCACTCTTAAATTCATATAGAAGCAATGGATTTCCTACATGACCTTCTTTTGTAATTTATATTCAGGATCATTAAAGCTGCAACAATTAAATTTATAAGGTATGAACTAAATCTATGTAGATGAAATAAAAGTATCGTTTTAGAAATGAATTAAAGTTTATAGTATTTTGACTAGGGTTCCCATCTACATCTACAGAGCTGTCATCTGAGGTTATGAGGGCATTGTCATTTCTGCCAAAGCATTCTACCTTACTTGAAAATAACATGTGAAAAGTTATCTGTAAAATGAGCTGCCTGGTATTTTTTAAAGCCCATCAAACACTGACATTCTACAGTGTCATCTGTTGGAAACTGCCACTCAGGCAGCAGCATGGTCTAGAAGACCCAACAGTAAAAACATCTCTCAAAACACTGCCGACCTTAGGAGATGAGCTACTGCTGTGTTTGTGAGTAGCATCATCTCCAGTACCAGTAAACACATGACCAGACATGTACTTCACCAGGTATTCATCAGGGTCTAGTCTGGTGACTCACCTGAGCCTGCCATGCACCATGCCCCAACCCCGTATCTAGACACTTCAAAAAGGAAAGACATCCCACGCTCATGGATTGGTAGAATTAACACTGTGAAATGACCATCTTACCAAAAGCTATTTACAGATTCAATGCAAGCTCAATCAAAATCTCCATCTCACTCTTCATAGAAACAGAAAAACAAACAAAAAAACAAACAAAAACTAAAATCCTAAAATTCATATGAAACCACAAAAGACCGGATAGCCAAAAAGTCTTGAGCAAAAAGAACAGTTCTGGAGGGGTTACTATTCCAGATCTCAACACACATTACATGCGGACCAACGGAACGAAACTGAAGATCCAAAAGTGCGTACATACCACTTCAGCAACTTAATATCTGACAAAGAGAACATCTCTAACAAATGGCACCAGGAAACCTGGATGTCTACACACAGGGTGACTCAGACCCACGTCTATCACCGAGTGAAAACTAACTCCAAATGGATCAAAGACATAAACGTGAAACACTGAAACTGCTAGAGAAAAACAGGCAGGGCACTCCATGACACAGGTGTAGGGAAGGACTTTCTGAGGAAGACTCCATTTGCCCAGGGCTTGAGGCCAACAATTGACAACTAAAAAGTTTCTGCACAGCTGAAGAATCAATTGGTCACGTGAACAGGAAGGCCACAGAATGAGAGAATCTTTGTCAGCTACACACCTGAAAAACGATTACTATCCACAATATATACAGAACTCAAAAAACAGAATAAAAAAAAACATTAAAAAAAAACACACTTGGGATCTGAACAGAGTCTTCCTAAAAGATGAAAAGAATGTCTAAGAAATATCCCCTAAAATGCTTATTTTCCCTAGCAATTAGGGAAATACATCAAAGCAACTTTGAGATTTCATCTTACAGCTAACAACAAATTCTGGAGGGGTACAGGAAAAGGGAACCCCCATTCACTGCTGGTGGGTTGCAATCTGGTGCAGCCACTCTGGAAATCAGTGTGGAAAACCCTCAAGAGCTAAAAGCAAATCTGCTGTATGACCCAGCAGATCAGCCATGTTCGTTGCTGCTCTATTCACAGTAGCTAGGAAAAGGAAACGACCTAAATGTCCTTCAACCAACTGACAGATAATGAAAATGTGGTACACAATATACAAATAGTATTTAGCAGGAAAGAAAAATGAAGTCATGAACTTTGCAGGTAAGTGGATGGAACTATAAAATATCATATTGATTGAAGTAACTCAAACCCAGCAAGACAAATATCAATATTCTCTCTCATCGGAGGCCCCCAACTGCTTCTGGTTCTTTAGTGTGAGTTTATATCCTGGAGTAACTGTGGAAACCAGGAAAATAAGAGGGACTGAGGTGGCGGGGAGGGGCGCTAGAGAGGGCATTCTAAGGCCAGGGCACAGCTGACCTGGAGTGGAAAATGGGACAAATGGGGCCAGTGACTGTAACTAGGGGAGTAAAGGGAGAAAATACAAAGGAAGGGGGCAGGATGGTAGAAAACAGTAAAGGTATCTGAAAAATTAGAAGGAAACGGTATTATTACTTATCTACCTAAGCGTACTTACAATACATATAAGTCTGTCTACACACACACACACACACACACACGCTCCTGAGCTGATAATGCTCCCCCTCTACAGATCCACAGGCTAACAAGAGCCCCACCACCAGGCATGAGAAGCCCTGTTTTGTCGGTCAGGGTTGTCTAATAGACCCCCAAAACAGCATAGCCCATTGCAGTTGCCCTTAGTTGTCTCCCAGGTGGGAGGTACGTCCCTATTGCTGAAGACACCATGCACATCAGACATACCATCTGGAGGACCCAAGATGGTTCTGACTTGAAAGTCTCCTCCCTGATAACTAGTTTTTCATGGTACCAGAGGTGACATACTAAAGAAGCAACCAAGAGTCCTACCCAGCTATGACAACTGCGGACCATTAACAATTACCAGCATGGAGTGATAACTCTAAGGCAATAGGGTTATCAATAGTTATCAGTATCAGCAAGTTACCAATATGAATGGTTCATTCCCTCAGATGAGGTGTTCCTGAGTTTAAATGCCGAATGACAGGCACACACATGAAAGACAAGTGGTGTGAAGTTACATAGAGGGAGAGCAGGGCCACGTTACTTATTAACAAGAATATCACAGCAAACCTGACTACTTTATCCAGACTTTAAGAATGAACATAAGGCAGAAAACGACATGAAGGCACCTACTGACCCATAGTGGCTTTTGTGAATAAAGACCATAGGACCTCACCTCTTCCCAATTCCAGCCGCCTGTTCCTCAATAAACACGATCTGGGACAGGGGAATGGCCATGCAGCACTCCTAAGAGGAAATCGACAGAAAAGAAGGTCCATGACATGTGCCGGCAGATCGAGTTCAACAGCACCAGGACACCGTTCTCCTGCGAGGAACTTAAACGCAACAGTGCTGTATTCCTTACACACGCTGCTCCCTCTCGACCAGGGCCGGGAGGCACACACCTGGCAAGGGCCGTGCCATGGCTACACTTCTGGTCTCCTCCGTAAACCTAATTTATATATACATTTAAATAAAGTTCAAACAAAATTTAAATAAAATTCTGTGCTGCCATTTTGGTGCATCAGAGAACATAAGGAGAGTTTTAACAGCAGGTGCAGGACTGGCAAGATGAGTTAGCAGGAAAAGGTGCCTGCCCCAAAGCCTAAACCTGGCTTCTTTTTATTAATAGTATTAATTGTACAAATTAATACACTTTTTAAAACAATTATTTGTTTTGCATGTGTGTGCACAGGCATGCATGCACACGCATGCTGAAACCCCATCGTGCGTGTATGGGCGTCAAAATTGCAAACACCAGTTCTCTCGCTCTACCACGTGCTGTCTGGGGACAGAAGTCAAGTCCTTAGTTTTGGAGGCAAGCTCCTTTACTGGTGGAGTCATCTCAGTGGCCACAGTGGGTTTCACATTAACATTTCCAAATGTGAATACATCACTCACCAATCACATCCATCTTCCCCGCAACCTTCCTGTCCCGTTCCTGCCTATACGACCTCTTCATTTGATAACCAAAGGGTTACACTAAAATTAATTCATCAAAATCCAGATTCAGAATACCCCATCTAAAGATTTCTGTTCTGCACATTGCAGCGCCAAAGGAGGCAATATCACCCCTAAGAGTGATCCTTAAAGGACAAATAAGGACAAAAAGTCAGATACTGCGATGGTTAGCACTCTTCCAAAGGATGCATTACGGTTTACAGTTCATCTTGCGTGAAGTTTATGGTGGGGGCTGGAGAGACGGCTTAGAGGTTAAGGGCACCCAGGTTCAATGTCCAGCACCCACATGGCGGCTCAGAACCATCTGTAACTCCAGTTCCAGGAGATCAGAGCCCTCTTCTGACCTCCACAGGTTCTGCACACACATGGTACACAGACATAAATGCTGGCAAAACAGTCAGACTCATAAAATAAAAAATAAATGAATAACTCTGTTTTGTAAAACAGAGTTCATGGTGACGGGGAGTATAGCGAAGAGGTGAAAACACATGCTTCCAGCATGAGCTCTGTCTGCATCACCAAGACTCAGCCAGCCAGCACAGCTGAGGGTGCTGAATGACCAGGAGAAGGAGAATACAGACTAGGCAGCTGCTCCTACTGACAGCTGGAACTGGCAAGTTAAAACTCTTTGAAATAAAATTATCACTCTATCTACAACCTGTAAAAGCAGGGTGAGGAGTCTCTTCCTGAGGGATGTAGAGGAAGGTGAATGCCTGCAGCAGACCACGCCTGCATGCAGCAACCTGGCAGAACAGGCTGTTCAGAGGACATGCTGTCTGTTTAAAAGTCCTGCACCACCGATGAGAGACTTGCTCTTAACCTCCTCCCCTCCATTGAGGCCTCTGTGGGAGAGTGACTTGGTGGTATTGGAAAGCCTAAGAATTAAGCCTCACAGCACTCTGGAGGCAGAGGTGGGTAGAACTCTCTGAGTTTGAGTCCAGACTGGTCTATACAGCAAGTTCAAAGTCAGAGTCTAAGGTAAGATCCTGTCTCATAGCAAAACAAAAACAAACAAGAGAAAGCAAACTTAAAGTCTTGAATGGGGGGAGCTGAGGGTGCAGGTCAGTGGTAAAGCAGGCACTTAGCATAGTCAGGCCCTCAGTTCCAGTTCAACTCCCAATTCACAAAATTAACTGAACAAACCCCAGAATACAGGCTAAAAGCTGTCTCTTACATTGTTCTTCTGGTCTCTCCAAATCAGTCGGTGTGTACTAAGAAGAAGAGTCCCAGCATCAAATTTTATCTGAAATGATAAGATCATTACAAAATATCAGTATCAATCCATATTATCCAGATTTCCTTACCCACTAAGCATACATTATGAAATTATGAAACATTTTAGAACAGTTAATCACAAATTTAAAAGAAGCAAAGTTATATACTTCATAAATATAAACTATATATACAGACATAGAATTATGGAGAAATTTGAAATAACTTAGATGTATAATTGGGGGTAGTTAAGTAAAATGATTCTGTAGTATGGCACATGTGACAAAGTTAAAATAATGAGGTAGAACAGCATATGTTATCCTAGAATGCTAAGACAGAGCTGATGGGAAAAAAAGGAATTTGCAATGTATTATTGCACAGAAATGAAGTTCTCCAACAAATGTTCTTTGTGTGTGTGTGTGCATATGTGTGCGTGCATGTGTACATGTGTGTACGTGTGTACATGCACGTGTGTGTTTGTGTACATGTGTGTATGTGTGTACATGTGTACACACGTGTGCATGTGTGTGCATACATGTGTGTGTATGTGTGTGTGTACATGTGTGTATGTGTATGTACATGTATGTGTGTGCATGTGTGTGTATGTGTGTGCATGTGTGTGTCTATAAAAGTACCAAAAATAAGGTCTAAAATGCATGCACAGTAAGCCGTTAACAATGATAATCTGGGGAAGGGGTGAAGACAAAGAAGGGAGAGAAAGAAGCAGAGGATCCCTTTTTTCAGGATTTCTTTTCCTGGGTGCATGTGAGTGTGTGTCTGTGAGTGTGTGCACATGGCTGCCAGTGTCTGCCAAGAGGGAAGATGATGGTGAATCTCCTGGAGCTGGAGTTAGGTAGTTGTGAGCTGTGCTAGGAACAAGCACGTGGGCTGGCAGATCAGCGTGTGCTCTTACTGCAGAGTTACCTCTCCATTAGATCCCGCCCCTTTGCTCTATGAAACTGAGATGAAGATTATATGATGAGATTAGATTCATATATAATACTTGTGTGGATTTTAAAACTACCTTTATAAAAGAAAATCCCCAGATAGATGGATTTATATATATTTATTTGGTAGTTTTTTGAGTCATGGTTTCACTATGTAGCCCTAACTGTCCTGGAACTCAACATGTAGACCATACTGATCTCGAACTCACAGAGATCCACCTGCCTCTGCCTCCCAAGTGCTGGGATCAAAAGCGTGCACCACCATGCCTGGCTATTCATCCACATTTCAAAATAGTGAAAATGTGAAGAGATGCTGAGAACCAATAAAATGTGGTACAGACTGATTTTTAAAGTGAAACAACAAAGTTGAAAAGAATGTGCAAAGTATATTTCATATTCATATATACACATGCACATGTATGTATATACATGCATACATGTAACATATACACATATATATTACATATGTGTGTGTGCATGCGCACGCACACACTTGTTGTTGAGAGCTGAATCCCAAGTTCTCATTATGCTGGCATTTTGAGTTAGAGCCATTGGGAAGTGCTTATGCTCGGATATGGTCACGAGATGAAGACGGGTGATGGGTCAGAGTCATTGTGAGGATAGCAGATGCAAGTCCCTCTGCAAGACACGAACTCAGGAAAGGCTGAGCTGCACACAGTGAAATGCTGGTTGTCTACAAGGCAAGAAGAGGGACCTCAAAGCCCCAAATATGCCAGCATCTAGGTCTAGGACACTCCACCTCAGAACAACCCAACTGAGCAACATATACTCCGGAGTGCTTGAGCTGCCGTTTAAAACTCTAATATGGGCTGGGGGTGTGCCTCAGAGATGCTTGCCTAGCACACATGGAACTGGGGTGGCTCCCCAGTACCACAAAAACTGGTACGGCTGCACATGCCTGTAAGCACACCTACTCTGGAGAGCTAGGAGCAGGTTTGAGGACAGCTACATAAGACCCTGTCTCTCCACTTCCCCTCAAGAACAAAAGATAAAAACAAACAAGTATTATACAGTCATGGAAAAAGATATCAACTGTGTCTTTTTTTATGATTGAAAGTTTTAACTTCATAGATTATTATTCCTGAAGACTAGGCAATAATCCAACTTTGAGTTAGGATCCAAGAAATTAATAAAGCAAATATATATATATATATATGTATGTATATATATATAGATATGCAGAATTTGCTATACAATAAGACTTGCCTGACTCACTTCCAGGAGTGTTTACATGATCTCTAAAGTGACAAGGCTATCTCACATCACATACTTATGAAGAAGTGCTTCAGTAAAGATTTGTTTATAAGAAACTATGACAGAATCCTTCTGAGTTAAAATGGTGTGGTTGAGAATGCTTGCTAAATACAGGCCAGACAAAATCAGAGCATGGACAGGGGACGGGATAATGAAGCTGAAGCAAGGCTCCTGGCAGAAGGCCAGTCAGTTTCCTTCGGGGTTCAGGGGATCAGACCCCCAAGAGAGGCTACCACATCCAGTGAGTGGACAGCTCTACAGCTGTTCACACACCGGCAGCACTAAGTGGACTCAGTGGGCTTAAAGGCAAAGCATGTGACGTTGGGGGGAGGGAGGGAATGGGGGAAGGAGTAAAGGGAGGGAATGGGGGAGGGGATTTGATTAAAACACAGTATATGCACGTAAGAAATTCCCATCCAGGCTGGGCAGTGGTGGCACACACTTTAATCCCAGCACTCGGGAGGCAGAAGCAGGCGGATCTCTGTGAGTTCAAGGCCAGCCTGGTCTACAGAGTGAGTTCCAGGACAGCCAGAGTTACAACACAGAAACCGTGTCTCAAAAAAAAAAAATCTCATCCAGGAAAAAAGAAAGTCTATTAAATAAGTAACCAATAGGAGCTATGAGGTATCATTCTATAAAACCTTGTCTTTTCTTCCTTTTTTTTGGGGGGGGAGGGAGGCTTACTTATACTTAACCGGTATTATTTGTTTGAAAAAAAATTAAAGTTGTCACTGGCATAGGTAACTTCCTGTAACTCTGAAATACATGTACTTTCTATGTTAAATCAAGCACACACAGGAATGTGCCTTTTCAAAGCCTACATATAATAAATAACCAACACTTTTTGGCACACGTTTTTAAACATTAAGATCTACCAGTGTTGCTAATGCAACTGCTAAGAGCCATGCGGAACCCTCCTCAGTTTAAATGCACTTTGTTTAGGGTAATTGTCCTGCTTCGGTTTCTGTTGCCACGGTAAACACCACAACCAAAGGCAACTTGGGGTGGAAAGGGTTTTATTTCAGTTTACAGTTTATAATCTAGCATGAAAGGAAGTCAGGGCAGGAACTCATGACAGGACCCTATTGGCAAGAACTAAAGCAGAGTCCATGGAAGAGTACTGCTTACTGGCTTGCTCCCCACGGGTCTCTGAACTAGCCGTTTTATACACCCAGGACCACCTATCTGTCCAGGGCTAACACAGCCCACAGTGGGCTGGGCCTTCCCACATCAATCATTAATCCAGAAAATGTCCCACAGACTTGACCACAGAATAATCTGATACGGGCCTTTTCTCAATTGAAGTTCCCTCTTCCCAGATGACCCTGGCTTGTGCCAAGTGGACAGAAGAGTAACCAGCACAATATTCTACCAGAACACTTGGACATATCAGAGGGAAGACTTTACAGATTATGTGTTTTCCACTGAACCAGAAGTAAAAGAATGTATGCTAGGTACACACATTGCAGCACTGGGAGGCAGACACAGGCAGATCTCTGTGAGCTTGAGGCCAACCTGGTCTTCATAGCAAGTCCCAAGACAGCCAGAGCTACTTAGATCCTGTCTCAAGGAGAGGGTGAGGGACAGAAGAGATGGCTCAGCAGTTAAGAGCACTTGCTTGCTCTTCCAGAGGACCCAGCACCCACAGGGTAACTCACAACAATCTGTAACTCCAACTCCAGGGAATCTGACACCTCTGGCCTAGGCTGACACCTGTGCTTATGTGCACATACCTACATGCAGACAACCACACCTATACACAATGAAAAACAATAAAAATGTTTAAAATAAAAAGTAGAGCTCAAGAACTTCTAGTATGTACTTCAGCCTAAATTTGTGTGTGTTGGCTAATCTGATTGGCACAAAACCTAACAACTGAGTTTATGATATCTCAAGAGCCTCTTTTTTTGCTAATTAGTAAAATATTTCATTTCCAGAACAAATGTTTTATTATCTTGGAAGTGAATGGTGTTCCTTTAGGTCAGAAACGTTCTGGCTAAGACCTTTTGCATTTTATCTCATAAGAACTTTTGCATTTTATCTTGTTGAAATCAAATCTTAAGTATATACATTTAAAGCTCAAGCCAGACTATGCCCCATTGCTGCGCCAATGAGTATGAAGAAATGTAAGAAGGTTGTTGCTCTAGTGAAGAAATTCTCCCATAGTTCCTTCCCCCTTCAGGGGTCTCCTGTGGATTTCAACTCGACAGACCAGTTAGGCTGGTTTGCATTTACTACTCAAAGCCAGAAAAAAATCCGAGCTACTTAAAAGAAAACCAAACTCTAAGGTTTCGGAAGAGATCTTGGCTCAAAAGCAGCACAGCCCACAGAAAAATACCCTTAGAAAGTCGGGGACCTGGGGCAAACGTCATATGCACCTCCAACAGCATAAGCTCTGACCAGGAAAAAGCTTATGAAGGCACAGAGGGAGGCTTCATTTCCCCAACAGGGAGGAAGTCAAGGCACAGAGGGAGGCTTCATTTCCCCAATAGGGAGGAAGGGGGATGCAGCAGGTGAAAACTGGAAACTAAAAGTGCCTGTAGGAGCGCAGGCTCTCTTGCCCCTGATTTCAGGTGGCACATTTCATTCAGAACCGGGAGGCTTGGACTTCGCAGGATGTAGCGAGGACTTCCTCTCGGCATGTCTCCGTTCGGTTCGCAAGCCCAGCTCCGAAGATTTAACTAAGCTCGCACTCGGCAGGGCTGACCGCATCACCTGGTAACAAAAGCGTCAAGCCCACTTCCTAAGTCACTACAGAGCGAGCAGAAACCCCGGGCGCCGGAGTCGCTGCCGCTCCCGAAACCCATCAGCGGTCCGGGAGGGCGGGGACGGCGATCCCGCGGCGCGCCCCCGGCAAGGCGGAACCGGGCCGTCCCGGCTCCGTCCGCCCCCGCTTCGCCGTCCGCCGTCCGCCGTGCAGCGAGCGCCGCGGCCCGCGAGGCCGAGGCCGGCAGCCCGAGGTCGAGGCCGGGCCCGGCCCGTCACGAGGGCCCGCGGGCCGGCCCGCGCCCTACCTTCTCCTCGCCGTCGTAGACGCGCACCCCGCGCTGCTGGATCACCAGCGTCTCGTTGATCTCCAGGAGGCCGCTGGTCCACGCGAAGCGGTCCATGGCCGCGGCTCGGGCCGGCCCCTGCCGCTCGCCGGTGCTCCTGGGCTGCGAGCGGCGCCCCCTGGTGGCTGGCGGGGGTGGGGCGGCCGGGAGGGAGCAGCTCTCCCCAGCAAGCCTGCGACGGGCAATGTGAGGCGAGCGCCCCCTGGCGGCGGGCACTCGTGTGCACATTGGTTTGCCTGTCACTGCCAAGCCTGTTGACATGATTGTTACAGGCTGTAAATAATGACTTTTTTAAAAAAAAATCCTCAAATAAGTGTTGACAACAGGAATTGTTTTTATATACTATGTTATATTTTATTTCTATTATTTTATATTATATTCTATTTATTATATATTATATTATATTATATTATATTATATTATATTATATTATATATATTATAACCCTCTGCTCCTCTCGCCGTTTTTTGTTTTAGTCTGGTGTTTATTACTTTGTATTTACTTTACGAGTGCTTGTGTGGGTGCGGGCACATGCAAAGGCTCGCCTGTGGGAGTCAGAGGACACTAGTGAGAGTTGGTTCTCTTCTTCCACCACCTGGATCCTGGGGTCCACTCAGGTCGTCAGGCTTGGCAGCAGGCACCTTTCCCAGTGGAAGCACCTCACCCACCCACCAACCTCACATTTTAAAAAACGTGTGTTAGATCCAGACTGATGGAGGTGACGTGGATATAAAGCGTAAAGCGACTCCAAGCACACTGTCCTTTAATAAGGACCATGAAGGGCATCCGTCTCTCCTAGGAACTGGAGACTGCACACATCGTGCAAAGTGATGGATACGCATGGAGGTTGGCATGCTGATCTATCAGAAGCTCTCTAGATCCTGACAGCCCACAGGTCAAGTTAACTTTCCTGTCTGGCATTTCTCAGCCCATGTGAGGCTTTTAGGTCATTAACACTTCAACGCGTGTGGGTGTTTTGCCTATGTGTATGCCTGTGAGCAGGTCCCATGCCTGTTGCCTAGGCAGGCCAAAAGAGGACAGCAGATGCCCTAGAACTGGAGTTACAGAAGGTTGTGAGGCCACCTTATGGGTCTTGGGAATCGAACTCTGGTCCTATGGAAGAGCAGCCTATGGAACTGAACCATCTCTTCAGAGGTTGTTGGGTTTTGTTTTGTGTAAAGGTTGAGGCAAAGATTGAAGTATTTTGCATGTAGAAATTCAGTTACCACAACTATTTATCGAAAAGTTGTTTTGAGAAACCGAGAACATCAATTTGCCAGATAGGCTTGATCGTATTTCTGAAATCTATTATAGCCTGTTTGTTTTTGTGCCACATGTAAATCCCACCGGACTCGGATAAGACCATCACTATAATTGAGCCAAATTTGACACAAGCTTTAATTAAATTAATTAAATACTGGTCAGGAAGATGGACTCTGATCTGGACCATTCTGAGGTTCCCAAGGAGTGGTCCTGCTGCACACTGAAGTTCCTGCAAAATGGCACCTTGAGAATCACATGCAACAGGTGCTTATAAAGGCATAACCCATAAGGCTACAGACTTTCCACCAGGTCCAATCAGGGGCAAGCATCTATCCTGACATACTTCCTGTCTGGGTTATCTCCCACCTACTAAGTATATCCGGCGCATTTGGAGCACATCTGGTGCAGATGATCGACCAAGTGGAATCTACACAGCCCCCACCCCACATAACAGGAGGGTGTCTGTCCTCAGGCAAGTGGGATTACAGGGTTCTGTCTTTTTGTATCTCACATGAACAGCCTCCACCCAGCATTCCAGGAAGTTATTTGTCCTTGTTTCATAGGTCTTTTAGACATAGTAATTAAAAAAAAAAAACTTTTGCTCTTACACACACTGTCACAATTATCTTGGTTTTATAATAAGTCTTGAAAACAGATAATGTTCCTGCTCAAACATGGTGATATTTCACAGTTGTTTTGCTTACTCTACATCCTTTGCATTTCTCATTAATCTTTAGAATCCAGTTGTCGGTTTCTAAAGGAAAATCATCAAAGATTTTGATTAAGATGGGACTGACCAAATCAAGAATCTGGTAATCATTCAGCCCATGAGACTGTATGTGTCAGCAGCCTCCATCTGATGCTGAGTCCCACAGAGCTGCTGGTCTCCGGTCTACGTTTGAATCCTTAAGAAGTGAGTTCCAATAGCAGGGAAAGACCTCAGCAACAGGGTAGGTGAGCTTGCTGGTGAGAGTGAGGGCAAGCAGGCAAAAAGCAAAAGCTTCAAGTGCTTTTATGTGATTGCCACCAGATGTGCCCGGATTGAAGGTGGGTCTTACACCTCAGATGGCATACCCAGCTACTTGGGTTTTGGTTGATTCCAGATGTAGTCAACTTGACAACCAAGATTAGCCATCGCACCAATGGTACTTTAGCAGTCGGCCATACTGCGGTTAGTGCGTAAAAAGCAGCGATGTCTTTGAAAATGAGAGCGGTTCAGCTGTTGCTTCTCCCAAAGTTGGTAACGCCACACTGAAATATGCTATTTCAAAAGTTAAAAGGACAAAACCCTGTATAAAAGCTGGGGTTGTAGCTCCGTGGTAGAACACTTGAACACATCTCTGAGTCCATCTGTAGCACTGAAAAAAAAATGCATCTGAGGAAAAACGGAAGACAAGCCGACACAGCCCAGAGCTAGCTGTGAAGACCCTCTGGCCTGAGTAGGTGGGAGAGGAAATCATATTCTCCCCCACTTAAATGAAACCTAGCTGACAGGCCTCCATCACAGTGTCAGTTGTGCTAAGGTCTGAGGGCCTGTTAGCGCAGGATGGTATTTGGTGTGCTAAAGGTAGCCCAAGTTAAACTGTAACTGGGCCTTGGACCTACAACAGTCCATCCTCTCCATCGTTGTTGAGGTTCTAATCAGCTAATCAGCTTTGCAAAAGGTTTCAGTTTGAAGATGCAGCTTCTTTCAAGGAACAGACTTCAAACATGCCACCTGCCTGAGAGCTGAGACTGCAGGTGTGAACCACCACTGCCAGTCTGTCCCGGGGTGACATGTTCAAACGATGGGAATGAAAGATTACGGTAGCCCACCTAAATACACAAACATAGAAAAACTGTTGGACAAGTGTCAGTTTATCTTCATGGGAAATTATATACTGCCTTGGAGGAATGAGGAGTACATTTTTTTTTTTTTTTTGTCTCCTTCCCTTGTTACATTTGTCAAATGCATATGTAAAGGCACAAAAAGGTCTGGGCATACACTTGTACTTTTGCTGGCGGCGGGGGCAGAGTTTCTTTGCTGTAACTCTGGCTGTCCTGGAACTCACTCTGTAGACCAGGCTGGCCTCGAACTCACAGAATCTTCCTGACTGCCTCCTGAGTGCTGGGATTAAAGTCGTAAGCCACCGCCGCCCAGCTACACTTACAGTTTTAGCACTCAGGAGGCTCAACAAAGATTGTGAGTTCTAGGCCGGCCTTTGCTACATAAAGAGTCTTTCTATAAAATAACGGTCCAGAAGGTAGGTCTTGTATTAGTCTTTTTATGCGTAGAAGCAATGGACTGAGTTTAGACGCGTGTTGAGTTTTAGCAAAGGTTTATTTAGAACAGGGAGAGTGAGGGACGCTGAGTCTGGGGTAGAACAGGACCCTGTAGACAAAGAGAAACGGGGAGAGGGGAAGGAAGAGAAAGAGGACATGTAAGAGACACAGAAGGGCAGAACTGAGAGAGAGAGAGAGAGAGAGAGAGAGAGAGAGGGAGAGGGAGATTGAGAGTGAGTCAGAGTCCCAACCGGGAATAATACGGGAATCCGCACCAGTCCCCTGCTGAAGACGCACGACTGGAGGCTGGGGCAGGTACAGCGCAGGTACCAGGCGGAGACAGTTCCACAACAGGTCTCGATTTAGGATTTTGTTTGCAAGCTGTGCAAACACGGACACCTCACTTCTGAGTTTATCAGCTCGCTTCCGAGATATAATCATAACCTACTTCGGTGACACAGCTCAAATCAGCAATTGTGAAGATGTGCTTGCTCCTCAGTGCAGTTCCGAACTGCATCCTCAGCGAGGGCACCAGCGCTGTAACAGGTGCAGCCATTTGCTGTCCTTTCCTTATCCATCCTAGGAATGCAACAAGCCCGCTCCTCCCAGGCTGAGCGTTGGTTGTTTTTGTGTTTGTAGACAGGGTTTTACTGTGTAGTCCTGGCTGTCCTAGACCTCATTCTGTAAAGCAGGATGGCCTTGAGCTCAGAGAGACCCGCCCGCCTGCCTCTGGGACTCAGGGCGAGCAGTCGCACCACTGGGCGGTAATAGCATTGTTTGATTTTGAAACTTCCTCTGCCATCATACAGACCCCGGGGCGGCCGCGCCCCTCGCCCAGGCCCCGCCCCTCGCCCAGGCTCCCACCCCTCGCCGAGTCCCCCACCCCTCCGCCCAGGCCCAGCCCCTCCGCCCAGGCTCCCACCCCTCGCCCAGGCCCCGCCCCTCGCCCAGGCCCCGCCCCTCGCCCAGGCTCCCACCCCTCGCCCAGGCCCCACCCCTCGCCCAGGCCCCGCCCCTCGCCCAGGCTCCCACCCCTCGCCCAGGCCCCGCCCCTCGCCCAGGCTCCCACCCCTCGCCCAGGCCCCGCCCCCCGCCCAGGCCCCGCCCCTCGCCCAGGCTCCCACCCCTCCGAGCTCATTGGTCCATTCAATCCACGCCGGCGCCGAGGCGCGCGTATTAAGAGATGGCCGAGCCCAGGAGACGCCGCCCAGGGCAGGTTGTGAGGACCGCTGTGCCGGTGCCCCGGGACCTGCAGCTGCCCCCGACCAAGAGAGACCAGCCTGCCTTCAGAGGTGAGCGGCGGCGGCGCGCGGCCTCGGCCGCTGGCCCGCCCCACGCCCTCCCGGGAGCCTCGGCCGCTGGCGGTGAGAGACGTGCAGCCAGCGCCTTGGCAGAAGCCGGCCTGAGGCGAGGGCTTCGGTTTAGCGGCTTAGCGTCGCCGTTAGGGGTCTGGGGGGGTCTGGGGTCTGGGGGCGGGGCTGCAGGGACCACCCCCCAACCCCCGACTGCGCCCGCGCGCTGGGGGTGTCTGTATGTTCCGAAGGTGAGGCTGGGGCTTGTTGCCTGATGCTCTGGACCTTTTGGAAAAAGTCGAATGGTTTGCAGCACTAATAAGAAAAACATTCTCACCCAACTTAGTTCTGTGAGCTGGTCGAAACTTGGAGAATTAGTATTCACCTTTACTGTTGTTTCTTGAAAACTGGTTTTCTGGAACCCTATGTTGAAATGGTGTTCCCTAGGAAGTGTGATTAGATCTGTATCTATATATCTGTACCCATCCATCTTGGTGCTGCTGAGGATGGACCCTGGTTGTCCTCTCATTGAGTTATAGACTTAGTCCAGAAAAATGTGTTCTTATTCAGAGTAGTTGTGAGCATCATCCTGGGCTAGGTTTGTGTCAAATCTAGACAAGAGCTAGAGTCCTGAAAGAGGGAGGAACCTAAAGAGAAATGTTTCCGTTAAGATCAGGCTCTAGGCAAGCCTGTAGGGCATCTTCTGAATTGGTGATTGACGGGGGAGGGGCCCAGCCCATTGTGGGTGGTGCCACCCCTGGGCTGTTGGTTCTGGTGCTTTAAGAAGGCAGGCTGAGCAGGCCAAGAGGAGAAAGTCAGTAAGCAGCATCCCTCCATGGCCTTCCTGCCCTAACTGGTTTCGATGATGAACCATTCTATGGAAGTGAGTGAAATGAACCCTTTTTTGATCAGGTTGTTTTTAGTCAGGGTGTTCCGTCACAACCATAATAATCCTAAGAGCACCCTTCGTGGTAATTTCTGATTAATGGGATCATATCTCTAAATTTCCTATTATATTGTTATAGAAATAATGTTTTCCCCAGGGAGGACTCACTTCACACCCTTAGTGTGATTAATAAAGAAAAGCTTTTAATAGCATTTGTCCTGCCCTGGCTAATGCTCGAGGAAGAGCCAGACTTAAGTAGAAAATTTCAATAGCTTATATACACCTTAGGCTTATTCATTTTACATATGCTGTCATCCTTAAACCTCTCAGGTCCCAGCTCCAGGTTATGCCTTGAAAAATTTAGATAGAGGCAGGAGACTGCAAGTCTGGTCACTGGTGCAGATGGGAGATTGCCACGGCAAAGGTGATTGCCAGGATTATTTAAGTACATTAGTGTCCTTTTCCGAGTAGTTGTTATCCAGGCTCATCATTGCTCCTGATGGAGCTATTAAAAAGTCTTTTGTTTATGATCTAAATGTAGAACTCTATCGTAGGGGATTGAATGTTCACTCAGGGGCCTCTTGTGCCCACCACCTGATAAACTAGCTGAGTCTGGAATCATCTTTCTCGGAGGTGGCTCTATTATGGCCACTATCTGAAATGTAGTAAACTGAGTCCAGCAGTTCAGGCTGGACTGATCCAAATAGTAAGTGTAATACCACTAGAAAGAAGGACCCTGTTAGAGACATAAGCCAAGCTTTTTTAATTCTAGTAGCTATTCCAAGAATACCAGGGTTCTCTAGGGCTTCAATTCTGTTGGCTCCGCCTTCCTTTTAGCTGTTTGACAATGTTTCTAACTATTCCTGACTTGTTGGCATAGTAATAGCACTCTTATTTCACAGAAAGCAGTCAGTAGATTTAGGCCTTTTACAGAGTTGTAAGGCTGTATTCATTTTCAGGAAAATATCTACAAGGACAAACTATTATTTGGATTCACAGCTGGACATAATTCATTAAAGAAATCAGATTTTTTTTTAACAAATATGTCATTACCAGATATAACAGAGCTATGAAATTTTTCGTGTCAGAATCCAGTTCTGGAGAGCCATGGCTAGCAA
Organism: Cricetomys ansorgei; assembly: GCA_026225945.1. Classification (NCBI taxonomy): domain Eukaryota; kingdom Metazoa; phylum Chordata; class Mammalia; order Rodentia; family Nesomyidae; genus Cricetomys; species Cricetomys ansorgei. Next base: position 63,380,303 of record JAMJFZ010000107.1, read on the forward strand.
GCCCTGTAGGAAGCATGATGGCCAATCTTCCTCTGAGCCTAAAGGGAGGAAAAGGCATTGTGCTCCCCATTTCCAAATGTCTCCTGTTGGATTCAAGCTTCTATCATGTCTGTGGCTTTGTGTTCGGGGTGGGAACAGGGCTGAAGAGCTGTTTTCTGTCAGCTCTGGACGTGACTTGGAGAGGTTGGTGTGGGTGGACTTTCACAGTCCAGGTCTCCTCCTCCTTAGGCATTGCTGCTTTATTTACCCAGACATGATGGAGCCCCAGGATGGCACCTGCTGCTGTTTAAATGAGTGCCTGTAGTTCAGCCTGCTCTGCTGACTGGCCCTGTGACAAAGATTCTGTCTTATCTAAAATTCTCCTGGGGCCTCTCAGCCTGGGACTGGGCTAAGACGAGGAAAACTGAAAGCCAGGATAAAGGGAATGGCTAATTGAACAAGCATGCAGGTCCCATACCAGTTGGGTGGCAGGCTTTGGTAAAAGATCCCTCCCGACCCCCTATTCGCAGCATCCTCAGTCAGTTCAGGAGACAAATTGCTGTTTGCCTCTGTTGCTTGAGACATTTAGGATGTGGGTGCAGACTCTTAAGATCCTCCATTGGGTGGGAGAATCCATCTGCATGAGGAGTAATTCATCTTCCCTATAGAGGAGGAGGAACATTTTTCTGGTCTGGTCTGCACAGTGGGGGACAGAAGCAGTAGACTCTGGCAAGTCTTACATCCCTATGCATCCTTATTCTGTAATGAGAAGAGCATGCAACTTACTGTGATGGTGGCTGTAGCCATCCAAGGGAAAGGGTACTATTTGAACCTGCCATGTAAGTGTACTGTAAATTTAACCCATTTTACTTGAGCATTTAATTCCCAATAACTAGGTGGGTTTTTGTTTGTTTGTTTATTTTTAATGTACCTGATTTTGAATAGTATTATATTAAACAAACTTTAAGCTTACTTTTAAACTTGTTTTGGGTTACCTGCTTTAGGCTTAACTTTGATGACATTTACAGAAGACTATATAATGTGAGATATACATTGTGTCAATATACATTGACAGTAAACCATTTTTTAAAAAAGGCCTAGAAATATCCAGCTATCTTAAATTCTGTTTATAAGTCACCTTGACTAGACAGTTTAAAAATGTAAGTACCAAGTTGGGCTTGGTGCACACCTTTAATCCCAGCACTCTGGAAGGCAGAGGCATTCGAATCTCTTAGGTTGGAGGCCAGCCTGGTCTACACAGAGGGTTCCAGAACAGCCAGGGCTACCAAAAAAAAACTCTCTCAAAAACAAACAAGTAAACAGAAAATTAAATAACAAAATAAATACCATGAAACATAATCATAATAAATAAATTTTCCATTTGCTGTAAGAAATTTTCCCTAAAAGGGGTATGTGTGTGTGTGTGTGTGTGTGAGAGTGTGTGAGTGTGTGTATGTGTATGTGTATGTGTATGTATGTATGTGTTGGGCAATATTTATTTTCACTGGGGCCTTTACCCACTATATAAAACAGCTTACCCATAGCTCCCCTTAGTTCTCAGTCTTTATACCCTAGCTCCAGAAACCTTGAGGCTTCATTCAGTTAGGGCCACATTGCATACAGCTAGCTTGGAGTCTGAACTGAATACTCAGGTGGATACAATGACCTTGACTATCTCCTCTTTGAAGGAGTATTAACATTTAACAAGTTCAGCTGTAATTATTTTAAGCAGGCACAGTTGGAGTTCTGAAGACTGTTGTTTAGCAAGAACATATTATGCAACATCACATTAATAAAGGCAAGTTGAATCCAAATTACACACATAGGGTAATACAATAAATTAATACTGCCTGTGAACATACTGTTAAACCATTAGGCCCCGTAAGTTTCCAGGTAAATCTTACAGAAAACAAGACAGCCTTTATGACTTACATGCCATGTAGAGCTTTAAATTCATATTTGTATCATCTAACAGAATTTAGCTGAGGGAGCTCTGTTAAAACTGTTTTGCTGGGGTTACTATGGAGAGATTTTAGACAGTGAGTCCCTTTTATCGTGCCCATGAATAAGTTTCCCATTCACTGTTTTTATTATAGGCTCCTTTATACCATGGAAAAGTAGCCTCTATTGGAAATAGTTTACCTCTTAGCTGTCTCCAGCACACAATGACTTTTTCATGGGCCGGTTTGTTCTCCTTGTCAGAGTCAAGGGCCCAGCCTGAGGTGGGCATATCACCTCCAGAGGCAGCTTGTGACAATTTTCCAACATTAATCATATCCCAAAGGCATTTGTTTCCAAGATGGAACCCAGTGATCTACATATCCATAACCAGTTGTAGGTGTCTGCAGATGGAGCAGACAACCTGAAAGCCTTGATAAGTGTTCTCCCTCTTATAAAGACATCAAGATACAGAATGATAAAATCATTCTATGAGGCAGGGAGATCTAGGCTCCTCTGTGTGTCAAGCCTCTACTTTTCCCTTTTTGGCATTTTAAAGTTTATGTGTAACCTATTAAATCATTAAGAGGCAGCCTTGAAATAGAAGATTTCGATAGTTTATCTACAACTTAGGCTTGTGCAGTTTACATATGCTGTCATTATTAAATCTGCTTCAGGTCTTGGAACAATTTAACTGCAAGTCTGAGGCAAATTCACTTGGGCAGATGGGTGATAGACTCAGCAAAGATATTGCTAGAATTACTTCTTAACTACACCAGTGTTGTTCTTTTCAGATAGTTGTTACCCAACGTCGTCTTGCCTACCTGGCAGAATTTTTATTTTTTTATTGATTAAGAGTACAGAGAACTTTTATAGTAGATCAGGACTTAACGGTTGTGACTCTACCCACCTTGAGCAGCTCATGAGAGGCATGTCCTTTGTTGTGTGAATACAGCCAAGAGGCTGGTCTATCCTGGTAAATAAACATGTACATCCTAGCATCTTAAATCTTACCTCTAACCTGCCTGGTTAGCCACTACTTACTTTGAGGTGTTTGGAGGCTGGTGCTGGCTTGGCCAAATTCTTTTTTGTATAATTTAATGTCTCCTAAGCAAATCCATTAGCAAATCACAAATAACATCAATTCTTTTACTTTGAGTTCCATCAATATAGAAAATACTATCCCAAAATAATTTTCCAAGTAAAATAACCATTTAGTCAACCATATTTGATGTTTTAACTAAAGTTGACTTTGTTACTCCTTCCTCTTTAGAACAAAGAAAACAAAAATTCAAGGAATATCTGTTAATACGAAAAACAATGTTTCCATACAAACAAGAAAATCAGATATCCAGGTGAGGTCAAGTTTAATTCAGTTCTGGAAAATGACATTAGCATTAATCTGCTAAGAACCTAATCTGTGCCACATTTGTTTTACTTTCCTACTAACCCCATTTAACTTTAAAAAGTGAATAACACTTAGTATTGTTATGATTTCAAATATTATTTAACATGTGATATTTAAAATATTAAAAAGACTGGAAATGTATTTCAGTAGTAGAGTGCTTGCCACCACCGAGCAGCACAAAAGAAAAAGTATTATGGCATTTTACCTTTTCTTATGGTATCAAGTTTTCACAGATCTGGTGTGTGTTTGCATTTTCAGGACATCTCAGTTTGTACCAGTGGCTACTTTATGTGGATGATGCACTGGGTCATTTTCTATGTACATTCAAACTCTTAAAGGGAAGCAGTTAAAATTGTTTTTCATTCTGTGTGTACGTTCACTCACTCACTTGTGCAGGCACATGCAAGATACGGTATACATGTGCCGGCCAGAGTAACCTACAGGCTTGTGTGCTCTTTGAAGCAAACTGAGGCAGTCAAGCTTGGTGGCAAACACCTGTATCTGCCGGATCTCAGTGGTCCAAAAGAAAACAGTTTTAAAGCAAAGTGTATGCATACGTACTGAAATACTGACTTAGGATTTATGTTGTGCTGTAAAAGTCAATGTTTGGTTTTGAAAGCCTACGTTCTTAAACTTGAATCCTTCTGTTCCCAAGTACAGATCATGAGTTGGTGCCACTGCAACTGTGTTGGATAAATTCATGTGTTTTTTAGGCCACAATTCCCAGTCATTTGGCCAAACAGTACCCTAGATATTGCAGTTAAAAAAAAAAAATCCTTTAAGGCCATTTGTGGTGGTGCATGCCTTTATTTCTAACACTTGGAGGCAGAGGCTGGAGGATCTCTGTGAGTTGGAGACCAGCCTGGTCTACATAGTGAGTTCCAGGACAGCAAGGACTAAATAGACCCTGTCTCAAAACACAAAGGCAACAGAACAAAGACAGAACAAAAAAGAATCTTTTAGGTGTGACCAATATTTGAATCAGTGACTTTGTGGACAGCAGGTGACCCTCCATGTAGGTGAACTTCATCCAATAGAAAAGCAGAGTTTTGAGGCTGATACTTTTCATCTGTAGTTGTTAGGAATTAAAGCTTCATTATTGTTAAAAATACCAGATTTTGAAAGTTCTTCTCAAGTAACAACCCCCCCTCCCATTTCAGCATACTCTCTGAATTTGTAAATCTTTTTTTTAGAACTACTGGCGTGTCTGATTGACAATATTTTACTTCCTATCTTGATTTTTCACACAATTGTTATCATCTGCTGATGGCAGATATTGTACTAGTCCATAGCTATTAAAAAAAAGTTTAGGCTAAAACTTTTTAAACCCACTTTATTTACTCCATTAACTATGTTTTGCATAAAATAAGTAAATTCATTTCTTGCCTCAATGTAAAATTTTAAAATATGAGATCTTGAATGTAGTTTAGTGGTAGTGCATTCACTTAGTTTGTACACACAAACTCTGAAATTAGTTAATATTCTCCCTCCTCTTCCCCCTAAAAGTAAATCTCCTTGGTACAAAACTAATTAATTTTTTATTTTAAACTAATAGAGACCAGAAAGTGATGATAGCTGAAGACCAGGTCCAAGAAGGGAAAAAAGTTCTGAAACTCAAAACAGAGATGGTAAGATATGTGTGTACAGCACTCAGTCTTTTCCTACATTCTTTATGAATAAATGAGTTCTGAAATACTGATTTCTCTTAACTCTTTTAGGCTGATAAAGAAAATATTGGAAGCACGATTGAGAAAAACTGCATCCCATTAAAAGCTAAACAAGTGACCAGTTCAGAAATACAGAACTTGAAGGATAATATTCAAGCCACACAGCTATTGCCAACCAGAGACGATTTCCAGAGTCAAACTATGACACTTGACCAGGCCTGTCACCTTAAAGACAAGAAGATGGAAGCAGCTACCGAGAAGTCGAAAGAAGTCGCTAACATGCCTAAAAAGCGAGTGCTTGGCTATTATCATGGCCAGGTTGTTCAATCTAAGATTAACTCATTCAGAAAGCTTCCCCATGTCAAAGTTGAGAACCCTGCACCCAAGAAACTTCCCATTCCTTTGTCTACAGCCACAAAGGCTCAGTCTGCATCTGTAAACACAATGAGTATAAAGGCCTCAAACGAGACTGCTACCACCAAGCTTGTAAACACTAAATCTGTGAGCACTACTTCAAAGAACATGCTTGTGCGACCACCTATTAGAAGTCTCCACAATAACACCCAGGGCATTGCGAAACAAGGCCTGGGCAGGACCCTTGCCAATGTTACAATCAGAAAAGGGCCTCTTGGAAAAGAATTACAACAGTCAGAATCAGTGGTATCTGTTGTCAAAACCAGTTCTTCTCAGTACACAAAAAGAGATATGGCACCATCAGGAAGCATACTGTCTGAAGGTGTAGTCAGGACTAATCCATCTAATACTAGACTGATAGAAAAACCAAAAAATATTGACCAGCGCAGATACACAATAGCAGGAGCAACTGCTAATAGATCAGTTCGGCCCAAAGAAACCACAGAAGAGAGAAAGTAAGTAGATGAAATTCACTTTGTTTTCTTTATTGTCAGTAGAGTACTATTTGTGAATTTGGCCCGTGGTTTCCTTGAATGCATTAGAATTTCTTTAGTCTTCTGTCATGCAGGCAGATTTCTGTATGGAACATTATGATCAAAATGTTATGTTTTGCTGGTTGTTTTTCATCTTAGCCGAAGGTTTAATAGCAGTTGAGAAATACTTATACCCATTTAAAAAGGCATTCTTGGAAGCCAGGCATAGTGGTGCACACCTGTAATCCCAGCACTCGGGAGGCAGAGGCAGGTGGATCTTTGTGAATTCCAGGCCAGCCTGTTCTGTAAAATGAGTTGCAGAAGGGCTGTCACATGGAGAAACCCTGTCTTGATCCTCTGGACCTGGAGTTAACTGGTAGTTATGAGCCTCCTGATGTTGGGGTGAGGAACCAAACCTGGGTCTTCTGCAAAGGCAATAAGCACTCTAAACCTGTCATCTCCCCAGCTCCCATTCTTGGATTCTTTGAACATATATTTGATCTTGTTTTTTTTTTTGTGTGTGTGTGTATGGATGTTTTGTTGCATGTGTGTCTGTGTACAATGTGTATTCCTGGTGCCCACAAAGGCCAGAAGATTTCAGATACCTTGGAGCTAGAGTTAACAAATGGTCGTGAACCACCGTGTGGGTGCTGCGAATCAAACCAGGGTCCTCTGGAAGAGTAGCTGGTGCTGCTGAGCCATTTCTCCAGCCCCAGATTTGAAATATATGTACTCGATTTAGCAGGATGCCATCATCAAATCAAAGTAACGTTTATGTACTTGTGATTGCAGAGCTCGGATAACTGAGTGGAGAACTGGCAAGGGAAGAGAACTTAAAAGGCCTCCTAATGTAATGGTTGCCCAGTCTGAGCCAAAGGGACAAAACGAAAACCCTGTCGGGTCCTTTTGGACTACCATGGCAGAAGAAGATGAGCAGAGATTGTTTACTGAAAAAGTAAACAAAACAATTTCTGAATGTCTGAACCTGATTAATGAGGTAGAGTTTTTTGTTTTTTTTTTTAGTTTATTTTTAGTGCGTATGGCTGTTTTGCTTATACATGTCTGGGGCCTGCAGAGGCTAGGAGTGTGTGCTAGGTCCTCTGGAACTGGAGTTATAGATGGCTGTGAGCCACTGTGGGAGCTGGGACATCTCTCTAGCCCTCTAAGGTAGAGTTTTAATCTTTGTACATTTTATAATCTAGAAATGTTTTAAGACTTATTTTATTTATGTTCACATACTTAAATGAGTTTGTGTAACAATGTATGCAGATGCTAGGTGTTGGGTCCTCTGAATCCCAGCATAGGTTCTCTGGTGGAGCATCAAGTGCTCTTGAACTGCTGAGCCATGAACCCAGCACCTTTTGTCAACTTTTTGTATTGCTTACTGTTTCTGACTATAGTCAGATTATTAATCATTCATAGTTTGTAGCTCACACTTTTATTTCTTGGTATTTTAGGGATGCCCAAAAGAAGACATTTTAGGCACATTAAATGACCTGATTCATAATATTCCAGATGCTAAAAAACTTGTTAAATATTGGATCTGTCTTGTACGTATTGAACCAATCACAAGTCCTATTGAAAACATTATCTCAATCTACGAGAAGGCCATTCTGGCAGGGGCTCAGGTAAGATAAAAATGAACTGATCCTCAGTTTTACAGTGTGAACAATTCAAAGTTATCTTGAAGAACATCACAGTGTAACTTGATCAAATTGTGATTTTACATGTAGTAGTAGTGAATACTTAAGGCCACAGAAGGACTTAGTAGTAGAACATGGAGGCACAGGGTTCAGTCTGTAGCAGCGGAAGTATTGAAGGCTGCAAGGATTGCATTATACATGCTTTCAACCTTCTAAAACTTTTCATTTATGTACCATGGGTTATAAGTCTTTAGAAAGTAGATACAAGTTGAAATATAAATTTAATGAAACAGTATTTTAGCACAAAATATCCCCTTGTGCATTCCTGTGATGGGCCAGAAGGGACACAGAGTAAATTATGGCAGTGGAACAGTGATGCCAAAGTCAGAGCTGAGGCTGGTGTAGAAACTGTAAAGAGAGAGATGACACTGAGGCAGAAGCTGGGAAACAAAACGGGCCAAGAACCTGACAGCAGAATTGACTCTAGAACTGAGATCTGAAAGAGGACTATGAGCCAGAACTTCTGTTGTATAAATAATCTTATATTAGCAAACATGGTGGTTCTAAGGAACATAGTAAGTGCTTTTAAGATCTGTCGGATAATAAAATTTGAACAAGTGAAATATGTTGGGTTGACGAGCCTTAAGCTTTTCAGAGATGAATCTAATGGTGTGAGACACAACAGATAACTGGGACTTAACACATCTTAGACAGTAATCAGCTATGAATAGATAACATTCCATCCAGTCATTAATTTGTTCATATGAAGCAAGCATTATCAAAAGCCAAAAAATTAGGGGAGTTCTTTTTTGTTTTTTTGTGATGAAATTCTGTCATCTAAGTTCATTTTTCTTATTCTGTTAAGTTGGAAAAAAAAACCATTTTCAATCTTCACAACAAATGTTAGGAAAGAAATTTCATTGTCTCTAATTTCTATTTATTATAACCTAACTTTTGACCATGTAAGCTTCTTTCTTCATTAAAAACAATTTTTAATTTCAGCCTATTGAAGAGATGCGACATACAATCATAGATATTCTAACTACGAAGAGTCAAGAGAAAGTTGATTCGGGTAAATTTTCCTTTGGGTGAATTGTGATTTTACTAAAATCTACTGTTTCAGTTTTTCTTAACTTTTTTTCCCTTATGTAAGTTCTTCTCCGTGTACTTCTGTTGACCTGCTTTTGAAGTTGAGTAGATGTCTATATTAAGAATTTTTAAGCCACAAATGGTAGCTCACACCTGTATTCCTAGCAGTTTGGGGAAATAAAAATAAAGAAACAAGCCAAACAGTAGCAGCACACGCCTTTAATCCCAGCACTTGGGAGGCAGAGGCAGGTGGATCTCTCTGTCAGTTCGAGGCCAGCCCGTCTTCAGAGTGAGTTCCAGGACAGCCAGAGTTACAACAGAGAACCCTCTCGAAAAACCGAAAAAGAAAAAAAGAATGAATGAATTTCAGATTCAGCTGAGTATGGTGGCTCTTACCTGTAGTCCTAGCACTTAGGAAGCAGAGGCCAACCTTATCTAAATAGCAAGTTCCAGGCCATCAGGGCTAAATGGTAAGGCCCTAGTTTCAAATTCCATATGCTTTAACTTGAACTTTCTCTTTTCTCACTGTTTCTTCATTCTCATCATCTTTTTCTCTACAAAAAAGAAAGGAGGGGCTGGAGAGATGGCTCAGCGGTTAAGAGCACTGACTGCTCTTCCAGAGGTCCTGAGTTCAATTCCCAGCAACCACATGGTGGCTCACAACCATCTATAAAGAATGCCCTCTTCTGACATGCAGGTGTACACGAAGATAAAACATTCCTACACATAAATAAATAAATACATCTTTTTAAAAAAAGAAACAAACCCTTCTGTTGTGGAAGCTTATTTTTAATTATGTACAAGATTTGTTTTGTGCACTGTTGGGTGAGGGTCTGCCTAGGTCTTGGCAATTTGAATTGTCTGCAGGTGTTGAGTTTCTGTGGGGGATGTTTGATTGCTTATGATCTGCACCTGAGCAGTTCTGAATCAATAAAAACACCTGAGCTCAGATGCTTGGGGTTCCACTGTCCAGAATGGCACTGGTCAAGATAGTGGTTCCCTCTGCTGAGGTCTGGCAGGGTATGCACATATGAAAATGCCCCTGTGTCTCCTTGATGAGCCACCACAGCGGCCTGACACACCTTCCTTTGACATTAAGAAACTTTAGAAGGGATGCCCCTGACACACATGTACAGATATTCCAACAAAGATGTGCATTGATATGTTCATGAAGTCCAATCCCAAATGTTCATATTTAGACTTTACTTCCTAAGTATTTATTAAACTTTTTAGGATGTTTCAACTGCTTTGGAGCATCATGGGTTGTCCCTACTATTCTGAGCAGTTCTTTATCTCAACCAAATCTTACATCTTACGTGATTTTCCCCCACCCCAACTTCATGCATATTAAATTCATTACAGTCCAGCTCCTGTGTTCCAGTCTGAGCTCATCATCCCTCCCTGTAACACCCCCAACACTAGTGTTCAAGTCACACTAACTTTCTTCTGTGTTTCATTAGAAGATCTTTGGTCTTATCAAATACTCATTTTCAAGACCCATTCTAAATGTTGCTTTTGAAGCCTTCCCTGGTTGTCTTCTTGTCCCATCATCATAATTCCTTGTTTCAGTTCGGGTTTCTATTGCCATGCAAAACACCGTGACCAACTGGGGAGGAAAGGGTTTATTTCAGCTTATAGTTCTACATCACAGTCCATCACTGAGGGAAGTCAGGGCAGGAACTCTAGCAAGGGAGGAGCTGATGCAAAGGCCATGGAGGAATGCTGCTTATGGTTTGCTCTCCTGGCTTGGGTTAGCCAGCTTTCTTATATCATCCAGGACCACACCCCTGGGGTGGCACTCCCTATGGGATGGGCCCAACCACATCAATTATTATTAAGAAATGCCTCATAGGCTTGCCCATAGACCAATCTTGTGGGAGCATTTTTTTCAGCTGAGATTCCTTCTTGCCAAATGATTCTTAACCTGTGTCAAGTTGACATAAAGCTAGCTAGTATAGGTTCCAACAACACTTTGTTCTTACTTCATTTATACTATTTATCTCATTTAATAATTAATTGTTTTCGACTGTCTTTCATGGCACATCCTAAGAACTGGGATGGTTTGATTCTTAAATCTGTATCTCTGCACAAGGGATATTAAATATCTGTTAAACAGTTGACAACAGTGTATATGGCGGGAAAGTAATGATTAGGAGATGTGATTTGGTTCTGTTGTTTTGAAATGTTGACCGTAAGTTTAAATCTTCAAATTTCTCTGTAGGAGAAAATACTGAGGAGGTTCAGTCAACCAAGGAGCAGGTCCAGGAAGTCAAAATTGAAGATACAAGTGTTAATTTAGGATCAGGAGAACCAGAAGAGGGGAATGAACATCATGGAAAAGTGGAAGTTTGTGGAAACATCCAAGACAACAAAACGAAAGAAGCAACCCATGATATTATAACCCCTGATTCAAAAACTGAAGCAGGCTCCCTAATCAGATATAATGTGTCTTCTACACCACGATTGCAAAGGTAAACGGTTAAAATGTGATTTGTTTTCATGCTCCAGTGATATCTTGTTTAAAAAGCAGAGCCTGAGGCAAGTGGATTGCTATGGGTTGAAGTCCAACCTGGACTCCCTGTTTCAAACAAAATGAGAAAAGCAATTTTCAAAGTGAGATTTCACCTTTTTGCTACTATATTGGCTTTTTTTTTCCCTACATGGTGCTACTTTGTAAAAGCTAGACTTGGTTTCCCAGCACAGGCAATCTGTACCATCCTTACATTTTCTTTCTTTTTTAATGTACATTTTTTGAGATTTTTTTTTTTTATGTCTATGGGTGTTTTGCTTGTATCTGTATCTTTGCACTGCCATATGAGTGCAGTAGTACCCACAGAAGCCACACGAGGGTGTGGGATTCCCCTGGGACCGGAGCAACAGACAAGTGAGCTGCCATGTGTCTGGGATTCGTACCTGGGTCCTTCCCTCCAAGCATTTTCAAAACGAAGACATTTTTGGTTTACATTTATCACTGCATTGTTAATAACTGTAAGGCTTGGGACTGAGAAAGGCTTGAGTGTCTAGATAGTACACATTGTAACAACAGAAGTGTTAAGTTGCTCACTTCTGCAAACTTGTACCTCTCCCTTTCTATAAGACAGTCTGTCCTGTGGCTGCAACATACACGTACACTATGAGAAACACCAAAGCTGTAAGAAAAATGTGAACATGCTTTTGAATTTTGCAAATTATTTTTTTTTAGTATGAAAAAGTGGGTGCAGCATGATAAAAAGTCTACATTTAAGGAGCTAAAGTTCCTGACACCAGTGAGACGTTCACGGCGTATTCAAGACAAGACTCTACAACTGCCTGATATGTTAAAAGACCACGACCCATCTGTGTCTTCTCTGGAACAGCTGTCTGAGCTGGGAGGGGATGCTTTCGTCTGCCGCCCTAATGCAGCTCTGGACCCTCTGTTCTCCGAGATGGACACAGCAGAAGAGAAGTAGTGCGGCTGGGGCGTTGCTGTGGGGTTGGTTCTGTCCAGCTTTCTATAGGTCTTACATTCTCCACGCGCCTAAGTATAACACAGGGGACTATTAGCTTGTTGGTTGTGTTTTTAAAATGTTAGCTTCTTCGTTTCACTAATTACTTACAGTAATAAAACTTACATAGATGACATTTTTGACTATGTTTTATATGTATATTTTACATTGACCTTGTACCTAATATGTTTATAATAAATAAATAATGTTCCAATGACATTTTGTTTATTGATTGACTAATTTAATGGTAGAATTGACTGACTTTAGGGGCTACCTCCTACTACAGGGCTACAGTCAGCTGCAATTTGACATTTATTTCAACAAATGTATTCTGCGGGCTCAGGACATGGTCCCAGGAGACCACTTGACTAACAAGGCCTTGGATTCATTTTTTTGTTTTTTGTTTTTTGAGACAGGGTTTTTCTGTTGTAACTCTGGCTGTCCTGGAACTAACTCTGGATCAAGCTGACCTTGAACCTCTGCCTCCCAAGCGCTGGGATTAAAGGCCTGCGCCACCACTGCCTGGCCTGAATTCAGTTCTTAGCACTTTCAGAACAAACACTTTGTGAAGTGTCATTTCATTTAACCATAGTAACCGAATTTAAACTTTGCCTTTGGAGTACATTATTAAGTTTGTATTTGCATTACTTACTTTTTTTGTTGTGATAAAATACCTGACAGAAACAGAGGAGAGTTTATTTCTTAGTTTCAGAGTACTGTCCACCATGCTGTACTCTGGTGGAAGAATGGGCCCGTCTGCTGCAGAGGACAGAGGGTGCTGCTTACACAGTGCTGGGTAAACTAGGGCAGGTGTAACCTCAAAAGGCTCACTTACTAGTTCCCTACTTCTACCAGCCTTCAAAACAGTGCCCCAAGCCGGAGACCAGGCATTCAAAACATAAGCTTTCTAGGGATAATTCAGATTCAAACTAATTTTTTGCTGATGCCTAGGGATTGAAAGCTTCACACACTAGGCATGTACTGTACGGCTGAGCTATGTGCTCTGCCCTGTTCTCCTCCGATGTTTAATATATAAGGCTAGACCTGGTTCTTCACTACAGGCAATCTGTTGAGCTGCCTGCAGGCTGTATAGTGAGCCCCAGGCTTCCATCTCTGGGAGCTGCCTTTAGTGCTGGGGTAGGCTGTGGTGGTGCAACTGTCTGAGTCATTTCTGCTCATATAAGTAAACCTTTGACTCACACCACAATAAAGTTTGGACTTTGGTGGTATTCTTACTTTGGTTTGTGGTTGACTCCCTCTCTGGGTGAGCAGACATTTGTTCACATCTATTAGGAATAGTGCCACAAAACAGCAAAACCCACAAGGTGGGAAGATACATTTTTATCGGTTGTAAAAATTGTAGATATGAACAGGCTGGGTTACAAGCTGTCTTGTTAAAAAAAAAAAAAAAAGCTGGAGAGATGGTTTAAAATGCTGAGTAATAACAAGGGTCAGAGTTCAGATCCTAGCACCCTCATAACTAGCTGGACATCCAGCAAACACCTGTCACCCCAGCTCCCAGGAGTCACAGCTCCAACCCTGCTCTCACCTCAGCAGCCTGTGTTCTTCCGGAGACCTCTACTCAGGTGAAAGCAGGATTCTTGGCCTTGGCTAATGGAAAGAATTTCAGGACAAACAAGGATGAGACAAGAGTTGGAGTTTATAAGGAACAGATTTAAATATAGAGTCAAGTGTAAAGAATTGTATCCAGTCATGCCTGAGGGTGGGTCTAAGTGTCCTCACAGTAGACATACACAATTCTGGTGGCTCTGAAGTTATGTCCCAAAGGGTTGTTAAGAAACGGAAATTCCTCCCAGGGGGAGATATAAAGCAACATCTACACCTTCTCCCTAGGTCCCAACAACAAACTGAGGCACAACTCATTCCAGGAAACCAATGAATTTATTGGGCTTCCTTATAGAACACACATGAGGGGTTACTTGTTAGGAGTGTGGACATTCCTTCCCCACCCAGCTACCTCTGGAAAGCCTTACCTAGCAGGGATGAAGGCTTCCCCATAGCCATGCAGATGGAGCCCCTGATCCCTAGTCTTCTCTGACCTATATATACTCTAACCGCTCCCAGACCAAGTACAGAGTTGTCAGGTGGTGTGGAGCAGGTCAGTGCTTCTAACACCCTTGTGGGGAGTGGGCATCAGTAAGCCCCCCAGGCTCAGCTTTCTCACGGGGATGCTGGCTCAGAGGACAGTCACTCTCGATATCTTTCTCACAGGGTGGCTCCAGAGATGCCTTGTATAGGACTGCAATCTAATAAGGTAAAACCACAAGCTATGTCTTACTGTAAATACGGGAGGGGGGTGAGATCCCTAGAAAATAGGGAAAGGAGAAAGACCATACTTTTAGGTTGTCTTACGGTTTCTATTGCTGTGATGAAACACCATGACCAAAAGCAAGTTGGGGAGGGAGGGGTTGATTTGGTTACACCGTAAAGACAGGGCAGGAACCTGGAGGCAGGAGCTGATGCAGAGGCCATGGAGGGGCGCTGCTTACTGGCTTACTTGCTCCCCATGGCTTGCTCAGCCTGCTTTCTTAGAAAACCCAGGACCACCAGCCCAGGGATGGCACCACCTGCAATGGGTTGGGCCCTCCCCCACCAATCACTAATTAAGGAAATGCCCTCAGACAGATCTTAGAGGTATTTTCTCAGTTGAGGTTCTCTCCTTTCGATAACCCTAACTTGTGTCAAGTTGACATAAAACTAGCTAGCACAAAGGTCATAAACATTTACGCCTTAGGCATAATTCATTGCTATTTTAATGTTCTTATTTGAAACATCTCTTTATATAAAAAGGATATTCTATGTTGGCAATCTTGATGGCAAACATTGTGGGTTTTTTTTTTGTTTGTTTGTTTTTTTGTTTTTAAAGACAGGGAGGGCCTCGGTAAGTAGCCCTTGACTGGCCTGAAACTCACTGTAGATCAAGCTGACTTGAGCTCAGAAATCCAGATCCACCTGGCTCTGCCTCTGGAGTGCTGGGATTAAGGCGTTCACCAAGTTCAGCCTGTACTGGAATTCTTGACTCTCAGCTGGTGAGAGACTTTGAGCAGACTCCTACCCAGGCCTTCTTTCCCTTCCCATGTCCCCTTACTGCTGTTCCCTGACTATCCTGCCTCACAACTGTACAGGGTCAAACATGCTGCTTCCCTGCTGTACATGTGACCTGGTTGGTCATGTCGCCTCTGCCTAACATTTTGGGTGTCTCTGAGTCTGCTGTCTTGTGATTTTAATTTATTCCTCAACCTGAGGGTAGATATTGCTCATAGAATGCTCTGCTGCAGAGAGCCTGCTTTGCCAGAGAAACAGTTCCAAATGCTTAAATTTCTCAAAAATTTAACCTGCACATACCCTCCTAAGCTGCATCACCTTCCTCATACCCAAGCCCCTCTGCCCACTTCTCTAAGAGCCCTGCTTTCTGGTCCTTTATACTGAGGCCCTAAATCTAACATTGGCTACAAAGCCCTGGCTTGCCTTCCGGGGACTTGCTATATAGATCTGGACCGGGTTGGTCTCTAATTCTGGATCTTCCTTCCGATCTGCGATTAGTGGTGTGTGCCACCACGTCCCGGTACAAGTAGAATCTTTATGATTTTTTACTATGCAAGGGAAGAAATAACTGAGATTTCAGAGTGTGATGTGGATTTCTTGGAATGGTGGCATTACCCTGCTTTTCGCTTTTGTCCAAGGTCACACAGTAGATGCTAGAAGTGTCGATGTAAAATTTATGTTTGTGGGCTGTCCGCCTAATCTGGAGCGATAACTCGAATTTCCAGGAGCACCTTCTCAAAATGTGACCGCTGTTCTACAGCGAGGCGGAGCAACAGCTTTAAAACATGCTCCTCAACCGCCTGGCTAGAGAACAGCGCCTCCCGCCTGCAAACCGAGACACACCCCGCCCACCCCATCACTGGCCCCGCCCACCAGCCCCGCCCCTCCCTGTCCCCGCCCCTCAGGCCCGTCCCGCCCCGCCTAGGATTTGTCCCTGTTCCGGTGGAGAGGCGACACTCACCGGTGGGAGGTGGGTGAGGCGAACCGTACGGGCCGGCGGGGGCGGTGGAGCGAGGAGCGGGTAGCGCCACTCCGCGCAGCCGTAGGCTACCGGTCGGCGCACGCCCACTCCGGGGCGAAGGAGGAACGTGCCGCTGCGCGATCTGGGCGCGGGCTCGGGGCGCGCATGCGCGCCGGCGACCTGCCGTGGCTGGGGCGGAGCAGCTGCAGCGGGTGGGTATTCCGGGAGCGTATTAACTACCACTCTCTATAATACACTTCAGATGTACAGGAAGGTAGCCTCATGTTGAGGTGGTCTTAAAGACAACAAATGGACAGAATCCAACCTTTTGAAATAGGTGAACTGCTGCAGGTAGACGTACATTTAGGAAAATTGTTAAGAGGCTTTTCGAGACCACAATGTAATTTTTATTTTGTTCATTTTAAATTGTAAACATAAATAATAATTTTAAAAAATAATAGCATAGTTAAAACACACATTTCTCAAATAAATAAATGTACTGGATAAGTTTAATTTTAAGGGAAGCAAAAAAAAAGGAAAATGGTTGATACTTAAATGCAGACTGACGACCTAGATCGAAAAAAACAAAACCCCAAACCCTTAAAAACATATCATGAAGCCTCTAGTTTCTGTGACTAATATCCATATGGTTGGAGTACCATCAGCGTGGAAGTGATTTTGTTATGTTTGCATGTGTTGTACTTTATAGATAATTCACATGATGATGACTTGTAAGGTCCTGACAGGTAAGTTTTCTGGAAACAAGACTGGATTTCAAAAAATCACTGCTAAAACACAATACATCTTCTTGTTGTATTTTTGTTCTCTAAACTTTGGGAAAGGGGATAATTCACTAGGACAGTATCTTACTACCCAACTGCCTCAATATACATACACACTTAACAATGCCTTTTCAACAGGATTGAAAAGGTGGCTATAACAACTTTGGATTAACTTTACATTTTTAAAAGTAACTTTCCAAACGATTATGTTTTTCATATAGTTTGCGAGAGCCAGCGGCGACTCTGGAAGGGGAGCTCCACAGCCCAGCATGGATGACTACACAATCCTGAGAGTGATTGGCCAGGGCTCCTTCGGCAGGGCTCTTTTGGTTCTGCAGGAAAGCAGCAATCAGACATTTGCCATGAAGGAGATAAGACTTCTCAAGGTCGCTGCTAATGGAAACCACTCTCGTTGAGAAAGTGAACACGCAGCATGTGTGAAGAGAAAGTTCTTGGGGTTTAATGTGCCATTTACCCTTCCCGTAAACGTGTAATCAGTTTATTTGTGAGCTTTACAAAGGCTTGATGTGTTTGTATATGGTTCTTAGGCTAGGGAAATTAACAGAGAAATAGTCAAAATGTACTGATTAATCTCAATGAACTGATTAATCTCAATGGACTAGCAGGTAATGGTTTCCAGTTCTGTATACCAGCAATGTGAAAAAATCTACTGGAGTAGGGTCTCTCAGCTACTGCTCTGCCATCAAGCTCCGTAGTAGTTTCTTGATTATAAGTCACTTAGAATTTCATCCTTGTAGAGTAAGTTCTGAATGAGTAGTCTTGGAAACTTGCTTTATACTTATCTTTGTCCGTCTTTGCACATTGTTCTTCTTGGAATAATGAGAGGATGCTTACAGTGTATTGACATGAAAACTTCAGTTTTCTTTGAGGATATATAGTATTTTTGTTTTTGTTTTCTTTTTGGTTTTGTTTTTTTTGAGACAGGGTTTCTCTGTTGTAACTCTGGCTGTCCTGGAACTCTCTCTGTAGACCAGGCTGGCCTCAAATTCAGAAATCCACCTGCCTCTGTCTCCCGAGTGCTAGGATTAAAGGCATGCACCACCATCACCCGGCTTACGGTTTTCAGTAGAACACTGGCTATCCTAATCAGCTGGCGCTTAGGCAGATTTGCTGTTCTTGTTTTTGGTGTTGGTGGGGATTGAGTTCATAGCCTTGAGCATTGCTGGGCAGGGGCTCTGCCATATCACTAGCAAAGTACATATTAAAATTAGTTTGCATTACGTGTGTGTCAGGAATAAAACAAAATGAATGTTCCAATGCAAAGTCAGCCCATGTACGAGAGCCCTCATCAAAAGTCACCACATGTTTTGGAGTTTAAAGCTTGAACAGTAGTTGTGTAAGCCTTCATATAGCATTGAAGTCTCATATAAAACAATACTAAATGTTAGTTTGAGATTATTTTAAAATAACTTTGAATTTATAAATAGCATTTATAATTATAAATTTATATATATTCTACATTTATATATTATATATTCATATATTTACTTATATATTCTTTATATAATTTATAAATGTTTTATTTATATAAGTATGACATATTTCTAATACATATTTATATATTTATAACATAAGTATAAATTATTTATAATTAATTTATATAATTATATATAATAAAATATATTTATTTATATATTATATATTTTACATACATTACTACATAATACATACAATTATACATTTATAAAGTTTAAAATTATATATTATATAAATTTAATATTAACTTATATAACTATAAACTATATATTATATATTCTATAAAAGTATATAAATCATAAATTTATATATTATATATAATCACACATATATTTATATTATAGATTATATATAATTTATATATTATATCTTATGTATAATTCTTACAATATATAATTATATATAATATTTAATATGTAAATTATATATATTTATATGAATGAAATTATATATTTATGATGATGAATTTATAAATAGCATTGAATTTAAAATTATTTACAAAATTTCCACTCTTTCTCTGATATACAGGATTCTAGGAAAGAAGCTATTCTGCTAGCCAAAATGAAACACCCCAATATTGTTGCCTTTAAAGAATCCTTCGAAGGTAAATATGAGTCCTCCCAAACATGCTCACACTTGAATTTAATGTGTAGCAACCATGGCTTTCCTAAGGGGTATCCATGTGTTTTAGCTGAAGGGCATCTGTATATTGTGATGGAGTATTGTGATGGAGGGGATCTGATCCAGAGGATTAAACAGCAGAAAGGAACGCTGTTTCCTGAAGATACGGTAAGAAACTGACTACATAGTTTCTAAGTTCGGAAGCAAATTTTCTCCGAACCTTTGTATAAACTAAGGTTAAAAACGTTCTGGCATCTGTGATTACCTGGCTAGTAAGAAGCAGTGTTACCGATTCTGTCCTTAGGCCGTGGCTTCCTGGAATGGTTGTTTGGTTCTTTAATGTGGTCCCACCCTGTAATCCAGGCTGGCCTGGTACTCAATAGGTTGTAGGCCAGGCTAGCCTCAAACTCCTGGGAAATATCCTGTCTTAGACCCTGTACTGCTTGCGTGAACCAACATTTCTGGCTGAAATGTTCTTACGAAGAAAATGAATGCCAGGTGTGGTCACACATGCCTTTAATCCCAGTACTCGGGAGGTAGGGACGGGTGAATGGAGGGCAGCCTGGGCTACACTACGGAGCAACTCCCAGGCCACCCAGAGTTATACAGTGAGAATCTGTCTAAAAAAGTGAAGAAGAAAAAAGAAATTTAAGTAAGGAGTACTTAGAGATGGACATGTAGCTCCGAGGCGGAACATTTACCTAGCAGTCACGACATCCGGTTTGGTCCCAGCACCACAGTAAAACAACAACAACTGGACTTAGTGGTACGTACCTGAAATCCAGTATTTGGGAGGCAGAGCCAAAAGGCTCAGAAGTTCACAGTCATCCTTGGCTACATAGCAAGTTCGAGGCCAGTCTGGGACAGAGGCAATCTCTTCCTCAACACACACACACACACACAACTTATATTTGGTTTAAAAGAAGAAAAATATAGTGCACATTTCATTAAAATATACATCTGAATCCTACGCGAGATGGCAAAATATGGGAATCAAGTTTTGAATTTCTCCAAGTAAGACTGACTTTTAGTTGAGCTGGGTAGTTTGAAATTCACTTTTAAAATCCTGGTAAACTGAGGCCTAGAGATGATTCTTCAGACTTTGGGTTGACATCAGCTAGTTACTGCCTTTTTACAGGAGTTGTATGTTTTTCCCTTTAAAATATTTTTATTAAATCTTTTAGAATTTTCTACAGTGTATTTTCGTCATATTTATCTCTAACTCCTCACCCCCTAAATCCTCTGTATACATTTTTCTTACAGATACTTAATTGGTTTCTACAAATTTGTCTTGGGGTAAATCACATTCACAAGAAACGTGTGTTACACAGAGATATCAAGTCTAAAGTGAGTAGAAGGTATTTTGGGACGGGGGGGGGGGGGGGGGGGGGGGCGGGGGGAAGAATGAAAACTATTTTATTGTCTTTTTTCTTTTGTTTTTTTTTCTTTTTTTTTTGCTTTGGGGTTATTCTATCTAGTTTGGCTTTAAAATGTTTGCCAATCTAATATTGTTTTATAGTTACTCTTTTAATTTAAAAAAAAAAATCTCATCTCATTGAGGTAAAATTGACAAAATTTTATGTATTTGTAGTACACAATATGATGTTTTAACACATACACATTGTGATATGATCAAGTCATCTTAATGATGTGTCTGTAACTTATTTTTATTATGTTGTGGTGTGTGTGTGTGTTACAGATGATTGTGAGAAACTTGATATGGGTGCTGGGAATCAGACTCAGGCTTCTGGAAGAGCAGCAAGTGCTCTTAACCCCTGAGCCATCTCTCCAGTGCTTCCCACTCCTTTTAGATAACCTTGCATTGTCTATAAGTTTAGGTAACTTTTTAATCACTGGAACATTTAACATCTACTCTTGGAGCAGACATGGTGGTACCTGAGAGGCCAAGGCAGGAGGATCTAGTTTAAGACCATCACAGATCACCCGAGTTCAATCCCCAGCACATGAAAATAAATAAAATCTATTCTTTTAGTAAGTCTCAAGAATATCATATAGTAACCATGGTCACCATGACATGCAATAGGTTTCTTTGCTTGTTTTGAGACAGGGTCTCATTATGTAGTCCTGGCTGTCCTAGAACTCACTGTGTAGAGCCACCTGCCTCTGCCCTCCATGTGCCACCATGCCAGGCTGTACAATAAATCTTAAGGTCTTATTCATCCTAAGTAAAACTTTCTATCCTTTGACCTAGAATTTATACTAACCAATTAAAATACTGTATGTAAAAAAAGGGGTTAGAAATCTCTTCTGAAGTCTACGGTGCTGTAGCCCTCTTAGTGCCCATGTGTTTCAGGTGGGAAATGTCAACACCTGCGCCCGCCCTGACACAGGCCCCACTGCTCAGATCTGTTGATACTACCTGACATTTGCATGTTAGGCATCAGAGCAGTCATCTTTAATTCCCGGGCCGGGGGAATGTGTGGCCTTTTGAAGAGGGGATCTTGCTATTTTATAGTTCTCTCTGGGACCCAGCTGTCAGTATTTCTACACGTAGTTTCACCATGAGCAGACTTTGAAAGCTTCACCTCTTCCTTATGCCGGGAGGATCAAGACATAATCTAAGTTCTTCTTTCCCAATGCAGAATGTCTTCCTCACCCAAAGTGGAAAGGTGAAGTTGGGAGATTTTGGCTCTGCCCGTCTTCTTTCCAGGTATGTATCTGTCCTACTTAGTGACAGAGATCAGAACAGCCATTTTCAGAAGAGCTTTGGATTCACTTTGCCTTTGTGTGGTTTCAGTCCCATGGCCTTTGCGTGTACATATGTGGGAACACCTATTTATGTGCCTCCAGAAATTTGGGAAAACCTGCCTTATAACAATAAAAGGTAAGTGGTGTCCTTATTTGGATAAGGTTGACCGTTTGACCGTAGGCCTCTGGCCTGCAGACTGATGCTGGAATCTGATGCAGATGCATGGAGCTAATTTGCTTAAATAGTTTAGTTATTTTGTGTCTATGTGTGTGTGTATACACATTCCACGGCCTGTGTATGGAGGGGGAAGACAATCTTTGAGAAATTGGTTCTCTCGCCCTATTGGAGGAGGTCTGCCCCTCGTGTTGCTTCTGCTGCCACATTGCATACCCCAGGCTAGCTGGCCCACACGCTTCCAGCCAGGCTGGTTGCTGTGCAGGCAGGAGTGGCCAGAGAAGGCAGGGCACTGACTGTGGGACCACGGCTAGATCTGGAGCATTGTTATAAGATGTAGGACCAGTGAGATTTGCCAGTGGGTGAAAGCATTTACCACCAAGCTTGATGACCTGAGTTCAGTCCCCAAGACACATGGTGGAAGAAAAGGACAGACTCACGCAAGTTGACTTCTGACCTCCACGTGTACCCTGTGGCCCATGTGTGTGCTCATACATACACAAAAATATATCACAGTCTAATACACGAAAAGAAAATGCATGTGTTGCCATGATAACTCATGACATAGTTGTTGCTGTGCTGTCTCTCCCTGCTTCTAGTGACATCTGGTCTTTGGGATGCATTCTGTATGAACTCTGCACTCTGAAGCATCCGGTAAGTCTGGTGCCAGATAGGAGGGGCACTTGTCACGTCTGGCTAAGGCCTGAGGAATTACACTCATGATATCCATTAATTACACTCACGATAGTCATTTGTAATATTCATTGATTTCATTCACAGTATCCATTTATAATATTGCATTATTGAATTAATTAATTACATTCATGATATTATGCATATCATGAAACTGCTGTCCATTTGCAGGACTTTTCCAACACACAAAACAGAAACTCTGTACTAAGGAAATCATTGCTCTACATTCCTTTTTCCCCCAGCCTGAGGTAACTGCTAATCTTTCTGTCTCTATGAATTTGTATGTCCTACATATTTTTTCATGTAATTCAATTCTATAGTATTTGTCCTTTCGTTTTTTTAACACTCATTTATTTTTATTTATATGAGTGTTTTGCTTGCATGTATGTACACCTGGTGCCCAGGGAAGTCAGAAGAGGGTGTTATGTAGCCTAGAAATGGAGTTATAGATGGTTGCAAACCACTATGTGGGTATTGGCAATTGAACCTTGGTCCTCTGAAAAAGCAACAAGTGGTCTTAACTTCTGAGCCATCTCTCCATTCCCTATTTGTCCTTTTCTGCCTGGTTCAATTCTCTTTCTATAATGTTGTAGCATGTATAAGAATTCATTCCTTCATTCCATTATAACTGAGTAATGTTCCAGTGTATATATGCTGCTTTCTCACCTGTCTGTCCATGGGATAGGTAGGTTGCCTATTGTAAATCATGTCAGGGAACAGAGGTAAACATTATTAATAATTGTTAAGAGTCCCTGGTTCCAATTGTTAATGCATACTGGAGAGTTTGGTTGTGGGTCATGGGCTGGTTGTAGTTATGTTATGTTAGTTACTTAATGTGTTAGTTGTATTTTTGTTGCTGTGATAAGGCACTGACCAAAACCAAGTTGGGTGGGAAAGGATTTATTTCTCTTACAGTTAACATCATCATCATCATCAAGGGAAGCCAGCGAAGGGACCGTGGAGGAGCTCTGCTTCCTGGCTTGCTGGGCTCTCCCACATCAATCATGGGTCAGGAAAACACTCCCATAGACTAGTGTACAGGCCAGTCCGATAGACACAACTCTTCAACTGAGTCTCCCTCTTACCCAGCGGCTCTAGTTCTAGTTGACAAAAACTAACCAGCACACTTAGCTTTTTTTTATTATTATAATATTTTGAGACTTTTATATATGAGTGCTATATTTATATCATTTCTACCCCTCCCTGTACCCGGCCTTCAATTCTTCCTGTGTCTCCCCCAACTCCATCTCAAGTTCATGACCTATTCTTCTATAATTATTATTGCTATACACATACACACACAAACATACACACACGAGCGTGCGGAGAAAACCAACCCTTCCTCTCTCAGCAGCTATTGATTCCCTATTCTTTATCTATGGATGGGCTTTGTAAAATTTCCCCTACTGAGGAGTTCTTGGAATACTTTTCCTCTCCTTCTACTCTTAAGTTGATACCTAGCTCTGAAGGCAAGATGAATCTCTTATAGACAGCAAGATTTGCCTTTCATGTTGTTTTTGCCATGGGACCTACATGTGTGGATTTACATGATTTATGCATCTGATATGAGATTCTAGGCTGTCTTTTGTTGAGTGGAAGTTTTCTGTTGCCTGAACTTGGTTGATTTCAGGTTGAACAGGAGGGATGAGCAGGTCAGTCCTTCAGATAATCAGTGTTGATTATTGATTGGGGAGACTAGGCTGACCCCAGTTCACTGGTAACTGGTATGATCATGTGAGGCTGCTTGGGTGAAGTCCAAGAAAGTGCCCTGATGTGGCTCCCAGCTGGACCTGGCCATGGAAGTGTAGTCGAGAGGAAGGGACCAGGCAGAGACTGAAAAGGCATGAGGATGCAATCCTGGCTGGGTCTGGACCTGGAGGGCAGCACAGGTTCAGGGCCCTGGGTCAGATTCAGCAAGGGAATTTGTGGATGGGGTCTTAGTTGGGTTTGGGCCAAGAGAGTTGCAGATGGAGCTTCTGCCTGGACCGGAAGAAGCTGTGTACAAGGGAAGGCCCTGGATCAGACTCAGCAGGAGAGCAGCAAGATGCAGCTCTTAGCTGGGCCTAGGCCCGGAGGGAGACACTATGGGAGGAAGGAACAGGGTAAGCCTCACCCAGAGAGCCTGCCTGGGTCTGGAGACTCGGTGTGGATGGGCAAGGGAGGGTAAGGGTTCTGGGCCAGAGTAGGCAAAGTTGTGAAGACAGGGTTCCTGCCTGGGTCTGGGCCTAGAGAGCTGGAGTAGAGAGCTGAAATGTGAGAAAACAGAATTTGCCCTAGTAGGTATTTTTTCTAGATAGTTTCAGATAAGTTAATAAGAGACACTAGCCCTGCTTGCTTGGTGGTAGTTGCCTGGTTGGCGGTAGTTGCTTGTTTGGTGGTAGCGTATTGAACGAAGCAATAGTCAGCTGACCCCTGTTAGCTATTCACTTTGCATAAGTTGTGACATCTGTGCATCAAGCCTGTCTCTGCTTGAGAGCACACAGCTCAAGAAGTGGTTGGGGGAGAAAATGTTCCCTGAGCACCTGATATATTCAAACCAAAGCCACTATAGGACATCTCCCTTGAATAGAAATGGCTTCTGATGCCACCTTCACAGCATAAGGAGGTAAGCTGGGCCTGGCAGGGCACTTGGGAGGTCAAGCCCAGAGGACCAGGAACTCAAGACCTGGAATTCAATGACTGTAGGAAACTCTGTGTCGGATACTAAAGTCTGAGCGTGCCAATGACATAAACATTGGGGATGGGGGCTGGAGAGACAATTAGTGGTTAAGAGCACTTGATGCTCTTGCAGAGGACTCAGGTTCAGGTCTCGGTACCAGCTGGAGCTTCACAACTCTTCCTAACTCCAATTCTTGGTGATTTAACACCTCTGGTCCCTGCAGGCACCTGAACATTCTCTCTCTCTCCTTCTCTTCCTCTCCTTCCTTCCCTCTTTCTCTCTTACTTTCTGTCACACACAAATGATAAAAAATGATCAAAAATAAATAATAATAAAATAAAATAAAAATAAAATAAAAAAAATAAAAAAATAAAATGATAAAAAAAAATAAATCTTTAAAAATAAACATTTTTATAAAAAAGAGAACAGCTTAAAATTCTGAGGCCTCAGCCCACTCCAAATAACTGAATCAGAATCTCCGAAGAGCTTTTGTGGTTTCAAATCAGATGATTCTGAAGCGCAGGCAAGCTGGGACTGTTGTGCTGATGCCACCCCGAGTCTGCCATGCCAGGCTGGCACTGTAGGTGCCCAGAGCAAACGCCGACACACACCGCCTCTCCACGTGGAGGGCTGCGCTGCTCGCGGTTGCCTCCCCTGGAGCACACAAGGCAGCGGACTGTCCTTAAGGACCTCTTTAGAAGGGAAGGGTCCAGACAGCAGGTACCTTCCCAAAATGAAAGTAACGTACGGAAATACGAATTTACTTCGGCTGATGTTATTTCCATACTTCCTTTCCATGCGTCTGATTTTAAAGTATCCTTTTTTACTTGTCAGTTTCAGGCAAACAGTTGGAAAAATCTTATCCTGAAAATATGTCAAGGGCCCATCCACCCACTGCCAGCTCTGTATTCCTGTAAGCTTCAGTGTCTTGTCAAGCAGATGCTGAAAAGGAACCCTTCGCAGCGACCCTCCGCCACGACCCTGCTTTGCAGAAGCAGTTTGGCTCCACTGGTCCTGAAGTGCCTGCCACCTGAGGTATGACAAGGGAGTCTTTCATCGGCTCTATTATGGTAACACTTATATGTATGTATGTATATACAAGTACCTATGTACATGTACATATACATATACATATCTGGAGGTGGGCCTGGGCGTGCCATGGTATGCATGGAGATGTCAGAGGACATGTTGGCTCTCTCCCTCCATCTTTAATTGGATTCAGTGATCAAACTCGGGCTTGGCAGCAGGTGCTTGTAACCGCTGAGCCACGTCTCTGGTCCTAAAATAGTTATCATTTAAGCATAATTTACTCACTATACATGCGTGTAACAATTTGCATAATCCAGAAGTGCATTTAAAATGTTTAAACTTCCTCTCCCTCTTCTCCCTTCTACCACTTTCCCCACAACTGTTCCATTCCCAGGCTGGGGTTGAGCCTAGAGCTTCACTACGGGGAAGGAGTCCCGTCATCATCCAAGCTTTGGTCTGCTTGTCCCACGGCAGCTTCTTCTAGACACAAAAAACTATGTTTGTCTCGCTGTCTAGATTGGAACGTTCTTTGACCTTTCTCTTTTCTTTTTTTATGCTAAAGGTCCAACTCGGGCTGTGGCTTTTGGGTTGTCATGGCCTCACATTGGCTGGCCTTTCTCAGCCTCCCGAGTAGCTGGGATTACACTCATCTCTTTTCATTTACTTTTAATGGCATTTTTATTTTTCAACTTTATGTATTCATATATTGAAGAGCATTGATAATTATATGACATTATGGTGGCGTCTAACGGAAACTGTCTTTCTTTAGCTGGATCTGGTTATACAGGCCAGTAATCCCTGCTACATGGGCTAAGGCAGGAGGATCACAAGTTCAAGGCTTGCCCTGGGCATAAAAAAGTGTTTTTCACATCTTTAAAATTTTCAACTTTAAATTTCAGATCATCAGAGAATATGGAGAACAGATATTATATGAAACCAAAATATCTGAGCCTAAGAAGCCAAGAAAAGGGGGTAAGAATTTTGGAAAGCTTATTTTTCAAGTGTGTTTTTAAAGTATAAGAAGAAAATATATTTGTAAGTTATTAATTTACCAGAGATGGTCTTCAAATATTTTTTTTTTTGCTACTTCAGACATAATTTTCTTCAGATCTTATACTGTTATAGAATTAACATGCTTTCCCAGTGGGAAATCACTCCACACACTTAGAGATTAATATAGGAAAAAGCTCTTTAATGCCAGTGCATGCCTGGTCCTGGTGATGCACAGAAGGGAACTGGCCTCAAGCAGAAAGCTTCACCAGCTTCTCCAGACCCTCCATTCACACATGCTACACAGGCTGCCGTCACCCTTAAATCCACCTCGGGTCCAGTCCCCAGTCACACCTGGACGGTTTTAACATGCCGGAGACTGCAAGTCTGGTCACTGGGGCAGATGGGAGATTGACACAGCAAAGATATTTCCAGAACTATTTAAGTGCACCAGTGTTGTTCTTTTTGAATAATTACTACCCAGAGTCATCCTGCCCACTGGCACAGTTATGCTTCTTGTCAAGAATAAGGGCACAGGGGACTTAATGACAGTTGTCATTCAGCGCTGCTCCCTTGAGCTGTTAGAAGCATATTCTTTGATATGGGGCCTTCTGCTAAGTCAGGTTTAAGTCAGGTGCTAAGTCAGGCTTGTCTCCTTTTGTTATGGGAATGGAGCCTAATTGGAGGTCAATCTTAATGAGCACAGTAGTAGAAACTTTCTCAGCAACCCTCAACTTCAATTAGAGTACAGACTTCTCTTTCCTATAGTCTCTAACAAGTCTGGTTAGTAAGGTGCTAACCAGCCATATTCCAGTCATATTGGAGGCTTCTCTCCTTCAGCTAAATTCAACTTTGTGTAACTTAGTATTTCCTAAGAACGTAAATCCTTCATAGCATCAACTTGATTACTTCTAATTTTTCCTGCCTTGATGCTGTTCTTTTTAATTTTCCAGGGACTAAAATGAACCTAGTTTGGGTAGTTCAGTGATGAGATATTGTAATTTAGCATCTTATCTACTTTGACTTATTATGGGTTAGGTTGAAGGCTTATGCGGGGCTGACCTAGTAATCTAACCATGAAAATACAACACGAATGTTATAGCAAATTGTATCCCCAAGTTCCTGATGGACCAGTGCACATACTAACATTTCTACAGCAAGCAGTGGCTTTGGGTGATAGTGATCTGTCAGGGCAGGCTCGCCAACGGCGGCAGAGGCATCACGTGGTCCAGGTTGCTGGTTCCTGTGGGAGGTGATGTGTGTGTGGAAACAGGTGTGTGCTTTTCATTCAGTTTGTTGTGACCTCAAATCTGACCTAAAAAGATAAAAATTATCAATTAAATAAAATTTAAAAACAGCCTTTTCAGAAGGAACTATCCACATAATTACTGCATAGAAATTTCATATATCCATAGTCTGCCCTGAGCAAGCATCACATTTAATTTAACATCCTTTTTGGAACTTATCATTTTTTTCAAATAATTTTTTTTATTCCCTTCCCTTTATCAATGACTTCTTTCTGAAGAAGTCCAGTAGAGATAACAGATATAAGAACCAGAGAAGAGTTGAGTATAGATCACTGCCAGCTGGAGCACGGTGCATAACCAACAATGTGGGCCATGTCGTTGTTGTCTTGAGGACTACCAGAAAAACACTGCGCAAGCAATTTGTTTTTCTGGGTTGGGTTGAAGGGCTACAGCAGTTATGGGCCAGGAACCGTGGACAAAACTCACTGTATGTATGGCACAGTATCATAACGTAGCCTCTGATTCCAGTTCAGCATCTTCTCTGTGGCTCAGGAGGCAGCCACTTACTTGGCTTTACACGTTTGCTTTGATGATACTTTTACCTCTGGTGCTATTTTGTAGTTTTGTTCACATCCCAAGGTAGTAGGAAACACTGGGCAAGAAAGCACTAGAAGTTTCGATGTGGCTGTACTATTGAGGGGGAGGGGGGAAGAACTAATTACAATGAGTTAGCATCAGAGTGGCCCTAACAAGCTAGGCTCACCCATCCTCAATAAGCCAATTAAAGACAATAGTGAACAGAAGGGAAAGGAGTGCTTGTTCCATGTGTCCACATTGGGAAGAGAAGCAAAGAGGGCTAGTGACACACACTTTGAGATCCACGTTCTGATGCCAGGAAAAGTGGAGTGACCCCCGAGGAGGAGGCCAGGAGCTTAAAGAGAATGCAGCTGTGGGCAGTTAAGACTTATTCACTGGTACACAGGCCGCACAGAAAGCAGATGTGATAAGGCCAGCTTACCAGTTCAGATGGTAAAGGTAGCCTGAATGAACCGGAACACGCACACACTGCATCTTGAGTTCACAGGGGCCGAACTGGCCAAATAGTTTATTGTCCATTTCTTATACCC
This sequence comes from Cricetomys ansorgei, assembly GCA_026225945.1. Classification (NCBI taxonomy): domain Eukaryota; kingdom Metazoa; phylum Chordata; class Mammalia; order Rodentia; family Nesomyidae; genus Cricetomys; species Cricetomys ansorgei. The sequence goes on from JAMJFZ010000107.1 coordinate 63,409,955, forward strand.
TTCCCCACCAGAGACATACGTGAGGTTGCCAGGGCAACGATCACAAGGGGCAAAACCAGGTGCTTGCAAGCACGAGGTTTGTGATCACAAGGTAGAAGGCATAGGTACAGTCACATGGTTAAGCACTAAGTTACAATCAACAGGGTAAATCAAAATATATACAAAACATTATTGTTCTTTAGTTAGCCATAAAGCCAACCTATTTTGTGAGATTAAGAGGAAGGTCTCTTTAAGTAATCTTTGATTTCCCTGAAATGAACTGCCTCTGGGCTTGTCTTTTTTACAGCTTAGCCTTGCTTAGCAGCTGTCCCAAACGTGAATTAGCTGAAGACACACAGCCGAACTTAAGCTCAAGATCGGGGGCTCTCCACACAGATGCTGGCAGGCACCCAGGTACCTGTAGGCTCACACAGGCCAACAGGTGTATGCATGCAGATCAGCGCACATAGACCCACACAGGCTGACAAAGGCAGGTGATGAAGGCCCTCACCTCTGACATTGAGGCCATATTTATATAGAATCACAAAAGTGGCATCCTGCCGCGTGCAATTAGAGAACAGATTACATCACTGTCACTTTTGGGTTCCCTGGACATTTAGAATCAGCCATTTATTCCTGACTCATAGGCCCTGGGTGTCCAGTGTTAGCCATCTTGGTCTATGCCAGATAACCATCTCAGAACCATGTTGTCTAAATGCAAAGTGGCTCGTACAGCCTTCTGCTCCCTTCATGGACACACACGCTTGTCTGTCTCCCAGGGTCTCGACATATAGGTTCAAGTTTCCAGCGGGCAAGGGATGTGTGTGACTTGTCTTGCGGTTGTCTTGGTCCAGGTGGGCCCAGCCATGGCTGACCCATCATTGTCTTTGCTTCAGTCTCTCATTTGCCAGAACCATGTGGGATTCCTTTCTGGGAGACAGGCTCCCCCTCTGGCTGCACCAGGCTTTTCCCTGTCCTCGAATGAGATTCCTGGGGAAATGCCACGTCCCTGGGGAGTATTGTTCCAATAGTCTGGTTGCCAAAGAGAGGAACATAAATTCGTCTTCAGAACCTCCTCGTTGACAGTCACAAGAGAAGTAAAGGAGTCCGTGAAACGCTTTATTGGGACCGCTGTGTCTCTAGCTAGTGAGATCAGGCATGAGGACAGGGAGTGTACGTGGATGTGTGTTTTATTGCCTGTCCTTCCAGCTGTTCCATAGCACACATCTGGATGCAGCTGGGCACGTGCCTTTAATCCTAATGCTTTAGAGGTGGAGCAGTAGGATCACTGTGAGCCTGAGGCCAGCCTGGTCTACAGAATGAGTTCGAGGCTAGTGAGGGCTACATAGTGAAACCCTGCCTCAAAACCCCAAACAACAAACAAAACCCAACATCAATAAAACAAGGGGCTACAACTATGGAACGCAGACTTCTCTCACTTCTCAGGGCTACACAGGTTGGCATAGGTGACTTTCATGGTTCTTAAGTTTCAGATTTTAACACCATGAATGAAACAATGTAAGTTGCTTCTTTTAATATCTGAAGAGTACTACCAGGTGTTGAAAGCTTGATACCCCTTCAGGTTAAAGCTATGGTTAACTATCTTTAAAAATCCTTATTTGTCAGCCACCGATAACACCACTTTTTTGGGAGGCTGAGTAAGCCTGGGCTACATAGTGGGAGCCTTTCTCAAAACGCAAAACATGTCGTGGGGGTGGGGGAGCCATGCTAGCATGTAATAAGGTGAGCCTTCCTGTGATTCCTCCTTCCTTCTCTTCTTAAGCAGACCCCAGCAGAGTCAGGATAGTGCGGGGAGATGAAGCAAACGCCACGGTAAGTGCTTTAAAACTGAATTTATGAAGCATGCATCTGGTGAGCTTCAGGTGTTCCGACACATCCTGAAGTTTCAGATTTGGCCCCGCCCCACAGCTGAGTTGTCTGACTCCTGGCACGTGACCCATCGAGGAGCTGTGGCCCTGTACTGCCTGCTAGCCCCTCAGACCTCTATTTACTTTTTGTCTCCATTTTTAATTGCTGATGGCAGTGATATCAATATAGATATGACAGAAGTCGGCCCTGCCTCCGGGCATGAGAATTTTGTTGGAGCTTGATCATGGTAAAATGTATAACAAAAAAACTTTTTTAGCTATTTGTTTTGAGCCAGTGTTTTATGTTTTCCTCCTTGCTATGACACCTGCCAGAAGCAACTAAGGAAGGAGTGTTTCCTGTGGCTCACCTGAGGGTGCCTTCCCTCCCAGCAGGAACGGGGCAACAGGAGTGTGAGGTAGCTGGGAGCAGAGAGCTGGGCCTGCTTTCTCTCTTCTGCCTTTTTCATTCAATCCAGGACATCAGCCCAAGGCATGGCGCCACCCACAATGGGCTGAACCCTCCCCCATCAGTCACTACGTAAGAAAATGCCCTACAGCTGGATCTTAAGGAGGCATTTTCTCAATTGTGGCTTCCTCTGCTCCCCTTAACAACTCTAGCTGTGTCAAGTTGACATAAAACTAGCCACCACGGGCCTCATAAGGATTTGCCTCTTTGTCCTTGACTTACCTTATAACATTAGATGTTCGGGGTTCATCCGTGTTGCAGCATGTATCAGAATTTCATCCGTCACCTAAGCCAAATGACGCTTGGATCACTATTTTGAACTTGACATTTTTCTGTTCAAAAGTCTGCCCTCTTCAAGTTATCCTGCAAATCAAGGTGGCATTTTCCAGCCTGGTATTCAAGGTCCTGTTGATCATTCCAGCCCTAGGCAGCTGTGATACTCTGTTCCACTAATGAGCTAATAAAATCATGAACATTGTGTCAGAAGGTCTACTCTCCACAACACCCACCTCAGCAAATCAGCTCTGACTAGTGGACTGATGGGTTTTTTTTTTTTTTTTCCTTTCTTTGATGCTTTAAGTAGCTTGCTTTCTTTGTTGTACTGAGAACCCAATAGGGCTTTGCTAATAAATAAGCCTCTAAGCTACACTCCCCCACATCTAACCTTTTAAAGGCTAAAAGGATTACCAGGCAGAAGGGTCATAAATTCGAAGCCAGTGTGTCAGGAGCACAGATAGTATGTAAGCAGGAAGAAGAGAAAATGAAATTACTTCAAAAAGACTGGTGCCCAAGTGGCATATCCTTCCCTCCAGCAGAACTCAGACTGTCTCTTAAACTCTCCTTCCATAGAATGCTCCAGAAACCAGCCCAGAAGAAATGGCAACTAATTTATACTGATGTTGAGAAAACTTGTAGTAACAGAATTAATGTTATAAAGGATTTGCTAATAGATTTTCTTAGGAGTCATTAAATCATATAAAATAGAATTTAGCTAAGGAAGAACTGTTCCCCAAATACCCCAAAGATAAGTAGCAGCTAACTAGGCCTGTTAGAGGTAAGTGAAATTTACAGTGCTAGGATGTAAATGTTTCTTCACCGGGATTGGCCAGACATCAGGCATATACCCAAAGAACAGTTACCTCAAGGGGGCAGCACAGGGTTACAACCAATGTTAAGTCCTGGCCTGCCCAAAGCCCCCAGTTCTGCCTTTGAGAAAAGCCTAATTCTTCCAGGCAAAAAGTACCTGGGTAACAACTGTTTGAAAAGAACAACATTGGTGTACTTAAGAAATCGTACTGGTAATATCTTTGCTGTGTCAATCTCCAATCTGCCTAAGTGGCCAGACATGTCGTTTGTTGTCTCTGTTTAAATCTTTCAAAGTGTTACCTGAAGCCAATACCTGAAAGAGGTTTAAGGATGACAACATATGTAAAATGCACAAGTCTAAGGTGTGTGGATAAACTATCCAAATCTTCTATTCAAGGCTGCCTCTTCTTTGGGTATTATTAGCCAAAAGCCAGCCAAGTGTTATTAAAGAGCTTTTCCTTTACTAATCTTTAACTGTGCAAAGTAAATTCTTCCCTGGGAAGGCACGTTGTTTCTATAACAGTAGAAAAACATTACTAATACAGACTGCAAAACCAACAGTCGCCATGATTTAAGATCCATACAATTCTGTCTGATAACTCAGTTCTTGTAGCTTCTGTTAGCACACATACAGTAGCCTGCCGGGGAGGGCTGCCTGTAGGCAGAGCTGTGTCCTTGACTGTATTCAGAAAGACTCTTTGGGGACTAAAACCGTAATTCATTATGCATTGTTTTTCTCTAGTTTTCACAAATAGAGAAACCATAACTAAGATTAATTTTTCTTTAAAAATTACATTCAGTTTCCAGTTGGCATTCCTCAAGTGTTTGAATTTGTTTATGATTATCTCTCTGCATCTTTAATTTTATTTTTATTTTTGTTTCTTTGAGGGAAGGTCTCTTGTAGCTTAGACTGGCTTCAAAATCTATGTGTAGCCAAAGACAACCTTAAACTCCGGATCCTCTCCCTTACCTCCCAAGTACTGGGATTATAGGCAAATCATTTTTGTCATTTCATGCATAAAATTCCTTATGGCTGGGTGGTGACACACGCCTTTAATCCCAGCACTGGGAGATAGAGGCAGGCGGATCTCTGAGTTCCAGGCCAGCCAGGGCTACATAGTGAGACCCTGTGTCAACCGAACAAAACAAAATGATTATGAGGAACTGCTTTCACTTCAAGACCCCCCCCCCCTTTTGTAGCATTCTTAGTAGGTGCGGTGGAGGCAAGAAGGAAAGCAAAATCCTTCAGCGTTCTGTTTGACGCCCTACTACGATCATGGACCATTTACATATGACTAGCGGGGGGGGGGGGGGGGGGGGGGGGGGGGTTTAGTTAACAAAGAATTAAACCTCACTTGTGATCTGTGCTTGGCACTGGTGTGAGAGGGAGTCCCCATCTCCGCCAAGAACTCTTCCTGAAGTTAGTCACGCTGTTGCCGTGTCTGCAGTGTTTTTGTTTATGAAAGTGTATGCTAGTAAGATGAGTGGCTGTCTAGGCAGCGTCCATGAACCGTGTGTGCGGCACAGCCAGGCCGCCCCCCGCCTCCAGAAGGTGGGGAAAGATGTACTCTCAGCAAAGGATCATCATCATGGGATTTACGAGCCCTTAAACTCGTAAGATTTCTAATGAGCCCTAAATTCTAAATAATGCCTCACTATCAGTGCTGCCGCAAGTAGAGTATTCCCTGACGCTGTTGTACTTAAGAAAACATTCGTCGTAATGCTGAAATATTTCTTAGATTTGTTGAAGCACACTTTACATGTAATAAAATTTACCCATTTTTAGCATATCATTTAGTGAATTTTGTAAATTTTTATTAGTTACCCGTATAGTTAGCACCACAGTAAGAATTAAGAAATCCAACTCCTCTGAAGAGTTTGCGTCCCCTTTGCAGAGGACCTTTAACCCCGCCCTTGGGTAATTATGTGTTAATAATGTTGTGCATTACTTAATTCTGGGGACGTGTCCTGAGAAATGCACTTTTTGTGATTTCATCTCTGTGCAGACATCCTAGAGAGGCTCCAGCATCACTGTCACTAGGGGTACCGTCCGGGTCACTGGCTGACTCAGTGAACAGAGCTCTGTCACCATTGGTGGGCAATTCAGCAAGGCCCCAGAATGAAGATGGTGCGATCTGTGAGCATAATGAAGAAAAGGGTGAAAAGCAAATAAAACATTCTAGGGCTGAGGCAGGAAGAGAGTCCTGTAGGCCACCCCTGGGCAGTGCTGGGTGACGTCAGACAGAATTTGAGGCTCTTGTGGGACCAGAGAACACGGATTTTCAATGGGGTGAAAGTTGGAGTTCTCAATTCCTTTCTGTTGCTGTGATAAAACCCTGAGCAAAAGCAACTTACAGGTCCAGGCCAGTCTATCCCTAAAGCGGGCAGGGCAGGGACTCAACAGGAGCTGAAACAAGAGACCACGAGGACACAGCTTCCGGCTCTCTCCTAGGTACGTGGCTTGCGTGCTTAGGGGCCTTCTTACACAGCCGACCAGCTGCCCAGAGAGAGGAGCCACTACGGTGGCTGGGCCTCCTGCATCCGTGACCAACCAGGACATCCCCCACAGGCACATCATAGGTCACTCATCTGGGCGGGCCCTTTCTTCCTTAGATGGCTATAACTAGTCAAGCTGAGGTTAAACCTAACTAGGACATTGACACCTTCAGGGGCTTTTAACATCCACTTCCTAACGCTGCAAGATCCCAACGGGCTACCCACTGGTTTTGGAATCACCAGAGCTGGTGTGGCGGTCAGAGGACAGTTTTCTGGAGTTGGTCCTCTTGGCAGCAAGTGTTCCTAACTGCTGAGCTGTCTCTCTCTCCAGGCCCCCATCTTAGTGATCTTTGAGTATGTAGTTCAATAGTATTTATACTTGTGCACATTGTTTGACTACTTTTAAAAAATGTAGTTAACAAAGTGACAGAGATGGATGGAGGGAGGGAGGGAAGGAGGAGGAAGAGGAGAGAGAGAATGAGAACATGGAATTGGAAGTGGGGAGGATCTGAGAGGAGTTGGGGAGGGGAAGCAGTGATCAGAATATAGTTTATGAAAAAAGTTATTTTCAATAAAAAACTAGTCAAATATCTCTGTTTATATGTGTGTATGTGTGTGTATATATAAGTATCCTATCATTGCTTCTGACATATTTGAATATTAATACACATGTGTATGAGCAAGCTGTTACTCATATGCACGTGTATATAATATATATGGCTGTTAACATGCTTGTACTTGGGTTTATATGACTTCATATTTTTAGTGCATTATTTTTATTTATAATTAAAATAGCTGGTTGTACATTTGCCTACATGTCTGTAGTAACACAGACACCATTTAATCACTATTTTAATGTCTTTTATAAAGCAAGAGAAAGAACGTGGTAGAACGTGTAGCCACACTGAATTGGAAAGCACTCGCACAAACTCGGTTGGAAGTGCACTTGGGGGAGTAGCCAGAGGAAGTACAGGTGAGCCGCTCAAATGATGACCATTGCTTAGGGAGTTGGGCTCTGTGAGCGAATACCAATGTTCACTTGGTCTTGGGCCTCATTAGCAAGTCCACAGGTGGATATTTATTTGCTTAGCCAAGATTTAATATTACAGAAATATTTTGATTATCTGCAAAAAAAGAAATATCAAGGTCTGGAAAGATGACTCTATAGTTAAGAGCATTGGCTGAGCTTCTAGAAGACCTGGATTCAGCTCCCAGCACACAGGCAGCAGCTCATAGCTGTCTGTGACTACAGTTCTAGGGGACCCAGTGCCTTTCTCTGGCCTCTGTGGCACCAAACACTCATGTGATGCTCAGATATATGTGCAGGCAAAATGCCTAATAACATACTTTTTTTTTTTGGTTTTTCAAGACAGGGTTGTCTGTTGTAACTCTGGCTGTCCTGGAATTAGCTCTGTAGACCAGGCTGGCCTCGAACTCACAGAGATCCACCTGCCTCTGCCTCCCGAGTGCTGAGATTAAAGGCATGCGCCACCACTGCCTGGCCACGATTTTTTTTTTTTTTAAAGAGAGATTAAGGGCTGGCTGTGTGGCTTGGTAATAGAGTTCATGCTCTCATACTGAGTCTTTAAGTAAAAAAATTCAACCACAAAATAATAAATAAAAGGGATGGAAGAGAAAGTATATGTCAGTGAGAGTCAGAAGTATAGCAGCTGTGTGTGTACGAGTCCTTGGGAGTTTCATTCCTGTCCATCATGTGAAAGGTTAAAGATGTTGCATATCTTAATGCAGCCTCTTTGATGGTCCATTCTGAACCGGGCTATCATTTTGCATGATCTCATTCAAGGTCTGTTATTTCCTTTGTTCCTAAGACTGGGCAGGACTCTTGCTACCTCTGAGTTTGAAAGAGACAAACACTTCTGCCGTAGAGTTACGTGTGTAGATGTGCACGAATAGACAGAATGATGCTACTGACACTCCTTTTCCACATTGGAGAACAGGTGATCCATCAGAGCAACAGAGGGGTACCAGTCCAGCCAGCCCTCACAGGCAGCAGTGGGAGAGACGCGTCCCCAGGTCAGCTCTGGCAGCTTTGGAGGAGGCACCTGTCCTTGCCTCCAGTTTCACCGCAGAGGACGATGGAGGTTAGTGCCGTCACCACCTCTTGGGGTCTGGTTTCAGATACCAAAGTTCATGCATGCTCAGGCTCCTGATGTGAAACGCATATCCCACCCACATCCTCCTATATATGATTACTATACTCCTGTTATAAATGCTCTCTGGACCTCTTGTTCACAAGGCAGCATAAATGCTGTGTAAATAGTTGCCACACTGTGTGGTTTAAGAAATAATAAGGAAAAAGTCTGTATGTCTTCTATACAGACTTAACTTTTGTTTTTATCACTGTGTGTGTGTGTGTGTGTGTGTGTGTGTGTGTGTGTGTGTGTATGTGACTCATGTGTATGAAGGCAGAAGAGGGTGTCAGATCCCTTGGAGCTAGAGTTATAAGCATTTATGATCTTCCTAACATGGAGGCCAGGATCTGAACTGTGGTCCTCATAATTGAGCAACAAGTGCTTTAAACCGCTAAGCCATTTCTCCAGCTCTCAGACTTAACTTATAAAAAATATCTTAGTCCAAAAATTTGGAGCCCATGATATACAGGGAAGACCATAGTCAGACAGAATACTGTTATTTTATTCTAGAACACTCTCTAGTAGAATTCACTGTGTTAGAGTTTTAGTTTATATCCCTCTGCAGTGGGCATTTGGTACTCATGTAGGTGAGTGAACTAGATTTTCATTGAGAGTCAAATATAACTGTTTGAAATATGATCTGTAAGATAGACACAACTGGAAATTCTCTCTCTCTCTCTCTCTTTTAACCTGGTGCTAATGTCCCTTTTACAACTAGGTGGTTCTGTAATAAAGTACGGCGAGAATCATTCCCGGAAGCAGTGGCTCAGAGAGCCCCCTGAGACCTTGCTGTCAATGCTGAAAGATGCTGATCTCAACCTGGCGTTTCAAACATACACAATATGTAGACCAGGTAATGTTTGCCTATTATATGATCAGAAGAATACTTTGGCTTTTAAAGATATGGTAAGATATGAAAAAATTGACCATCTTAAAAAACATTTTAAAGATTTCTTTTTATTTACGTGTCTGTGTCTGTGTGAGTGTATGCCAAATGTGTGCAGATGCCCAGGGAGACCAGAAGAGGGAGTCTGATCCCCCGGAGCTGGAGTTACAGGCAGTTGTGAGCCACTGTGTAGGTGCTGGGAACCAAACTCAGGTCCTCTGGAAGAGGAGCAAGTGCTCTTAACTGCTGAGCCATCTCTCCAGGCCCCTTATCTTAATAACCTCTGAGTTATACAGTTCAGTAGTGCTATCGTGTGACCAGCCTCCAAATTCTGTTTCTTTGCAAAGCTGGAGCTGCACACATTAAATGATAACCCAAAATCTCTTCCCCAAATCCCTGTGACTTTAAGGTTGTAAAGCTGGGACAGGAAAGATGTCTCAGCAGTTAACAGCACCCCGCATCTCAGAAGACCAGGGTTTGGTTCCCAGTCAGTGCTCATGTGGCAACTTTAGTTCTAGTGCCAGTGCACTTTTTTGGTACACAGGCACACGTGCAGCACATACATGAGTGTGGGCACACACACATACACATAAAATGAAAATAAATACATCTTTAAAGTTCCAAAATTGTACTTTTGGGTGTTCTTGAATCATTTATGGCCAGTCTTAACCTGTGTTTAAAGTTTCCCGTCTAGATACTTTATTTCTATTTCCTGATTTTTTTTTTTATTTTAACAGTCAAATACTAATATGTTTGAAAAAAAAGTCCTTTCTAAATTGTTAGCTGTGCTGGGGATCGAACCCATGATATTGTACATGATAAGCTTATTCCTAGCCCAGCAACAGCCCTTTCTGCCATGTAAATATACAGTTCTCTTAGGGATCACCTCAAAATTCCATTAAATTCTGTCATATTGAATAGAGCTTTAAAATGATGGACAAACTTTTTTTTTTTTCCAAGACAGAGTTTCTCTGTGTAGTCTTGACTGTCCTGGAACTCACTCTGTAGACCAGGCTGGCTCTGAACTCAGAGATCCACCTGCCTCTGCCTCCCAAGTTGGGAGGCAAGCTGGCGGGAGGCAATCCCAAACTGGGATTAAAGGCGTGAGGCTCCACTGCCTGGCTGGGATTTAATTTTTAAAATATATTTTCATTAAACTTATTAGACAGAACAACCATTTATAGCATTGTCCTTAGGACTTCAAGCCAGAGGACTGCATTTAAGGATTGCATGCGAATGCCTACAACTTTGATAAATCAAATACTTCCTCTCCTAGCTTACTTAAAATCTGAAGCAAGTCATGTCAGGCAGAGCCTGTAGTGACATGGCAGTTTTTTGACGCTGTTGTAAGAGATTTAGTTGTATTTGTTTGATGAATGTTTATTGAATGGCTAATCAAGATTATGATTAAAACAGAAAAGAGGGCTGGCGTCTGTCCCAGCAGTGAGGCCCTGCGCTAGCTCCCTAGCTCTCTTTCTCTATTTGTTTTGAGACAGGCTCTCCACAATTGCTCAGACTATAATATAGATTTTTTTATATTCAAAAGTTTTTAGTGTAATTTGTTGTGGTTGTTTTTCCCTGCTCTTGGGCACAGTGTTGCTTTAAAACTTCTTCATCCAGCCTATTGTGTACCACAAACCACAATGAGTAAATGCTGTTTAAACGGGCTGGATTCCCCCGGCACTGTGACTTTGGCCTATAGTCTTAACATTGGGAGGCCATGGCGAGGAGCAACCAGGGAGTTCAAGACCAGCCTGGACAACACGGTGAGACCCATTTAAAAACAAATATTTACAATATATTATACTTCTGCCATTCCACTGAAGGTGCCGAAGGATTCTTGAAAGGTCCCCTTTCTGAAGAAACATCGGACAGTGTCGATGGTGATCACGATGCTGTCGTTTTGGATCCAGAGAGATTTGAACCTCGGCTGGATGAAGAAGACACGTATGTTGTGATAGACTGGAATGCTTTAACTGGGAAATGGAGTGTGTATGCGAATACCGTATCATACCATAGAATTCAGATTTAGAAAGCGATATACTACTTTCTGTCCTAAACGAGCAAGTGTTTGCCCCTGTACGGTGGGCAGCACTAACATTTTACCACAAATCCCTGGCTGGATCCTGTGCATACTGTTTTTCAGCCTGGACCTGTTTTTGTTTCTGATTCAGGCTCCTCCTGCATCAGCTTTCAGGAATTAGGATTATATGCATATGCAACTATATCTGGCTTTATTTTATAATATATTAGTTTGGTTTGTTTTTTGTTTTTGTTTTTTTTTACATTGAAAAAAATCCCCTTATTGACTTTTTTTTCCCCTCTATTCAGTTACCTTACAGAATTGAGTTTTTAAGAATTTAAGTATTGCATGGTAAAATTCTGCCCTGAAGCCATCAACAAGTATAAAACATGCCCCTAATCCCGAGGCTCCTCATCCCCGTTTTTTCCGCAGGGACTTTGAGGAAGATGGTGAGAACCCTGACTGGGTGTCAGAACTAAAGAAGCAGGTGGGATGGCAGGACGAATGTGCCTGAACCGCGCAGGGGAGACACTGACAAGCTGACGACTGGAGACAGGAGACTGAGAAAGTGTATCACAAGCTTAGAAAATGATGCAGAACCCTTGTGAGTCTTTAACACAAGATAGGCGTGGCAGATGCTGTGTGACTGGGGTTCCCGCAGCACAGAGGCGGATGCTAGCCTGCTGGGCGCTGATAATAGGAAATCTCAACTCCAGTGGTTCCCCATCTCCTCAACCACGAAATGAGAATAACAATGCCCACCTCTTAGGAGCACTGACCAAGACAGATATAGCGGCCCGTGTGTTGTTATCCACAATTACTATGTAGCGTGCTCGCAGTTCCTACAGGCTTGAGGATCTAAGTATATTAAATTGTGACATAACACTGTGTGTGCTGTTTTTCAATAATGCCCAGTTTGGGAATGCAAGATATTTCCAGTACTATTCGCCAGCTGTCAGCTTAGCTGTCCTTAAATGTCCCTCACAGATTTACAAAGGAGCCACGGAGGGAGAGGCAGCGTTGGCAAATAATAAAAATAAAACCACACCTCTTATGGGACCAGACTTCTCTCTTTATTCAGGCCTTTTCTCTTCCTCCTCTACTCTCCTCTTCTCTTTCTCTTCTCCATTATTTCCCATACACCTATATACCTTTTAAACAATACCCTCTACGTAAGAAGAAATCACATCATAATCAGCAGTTCTATTTTCCCCAGTGAATGATTACAAGGTACATATTTAAGGAAACTGGTTGTTTTCAATACCCACACAAGATTACACATGAGCATCCAGTTTTTTCATGTACTTTTTCCCCACAATACATCTATATCCCAGAAACAACAATTTTGTTATGATAGATTAACAGAGTTTAAGTGAGCCAAATATTTTCACAGCCAGCTTCTACTGTAGCTGGCAGGTACACGTCATAATATCCTAACTTAACACAATTCTTATTTAACACTGTGAAATGAGTTTGTTATTAACTAGAAACTTTTAAGTCAGGAGTCTTTTTGTTTTTCTTAGGTAAAGAAGAATCTGTCCAGTCTACATGACACACAGCCCTATGTAAAAAAAACTCATCAGTAATTTTATAATTGTAAAAACTAGGAAAATATCAAATCAGTTGTAGTCAAGGAAGTTCAAGCTTTACAATGGGCACTGAAACTCATTTGTTATTTCTTGAACATGGGCCTGTTTGTTTTCATAGGCGAAACTCATGGGCCCTAGCAATTAAGCTTTCTTTGTTCTAGCTTTCTTAACCCTGACCAAACAAGTCCCTAGCAAAAATATGTTTTCTTTTATGTTATTCCTTAGGTTACTAATGTATCCTAAGTTACTGATTCCAAGGCAGCTGGCAAAACATCCTAATTAATCCTGGAACTCTATGTGAAATACACCTAATTTTCCTAACTATACATATTTTTTAGTTATTCTTTTGGGAGTTTCAATTGAATCACTAGTTTAACCGAGTGGCACTGCCTTGTGGAAAATCACCACCACTGTTATGGATAGTGCCACCAGAGAGACAAGACATGATAGCCATCGACAAGCCAGAACCCACTAGCAGAAGGGGCCCATTAGAAGACACTCACCCCAAGACCACAAATTGGAGGTAAAACTTTGTAAAAAACGGCGAGCTTCTGGGGTTCCAGCGCTGGCTGCGGTTCCTCTGATAATGCTCCCAGCACAAGATAAAGTAGGATCTACCTGTGCCTTCTCTGCTCCAGACTGCAAGGAGCCATGGTGCCTTCATTGGTTTAGAAGCTAGCATCTGGGTGCTGAGTGTGCTGGTTGCTCCCTGGGTATCTGCGCCCTGCCTACACACCTGTGCGCCCTGCCTACGAACCTGTATTCTGTGCTTCCCCATCTGAACATTTCTCTGAAGGGGGTTCATGTGCAAGAAGGCACAAACAGTTCCACGAATATTTCCAGGACACTCAACTCCCACATATACCATCCTTCATGTCCCTTTATCTGCTCTAATCACTGGGTACAAACATTACAAATCTGCCAGACAAAACAAACCTGAAATTATGTTTATTATATTTTATTAACCACCGAGAGTGAGCTGGATTAGAAATCCTTGAAAATCAGATGATTTCTAAACAAAACTCCCTTTTGTTGGCTTATTTGGGTGAGACTGGGAAGCAGAGGTGGGCCTCTGGACCTCTCTGAGTTCCAAGCCAGCCAGCCAGGGCTACATAGGCCTGTCAAAGACAGAAAGAAAGAAAGGCGGGGGAGGAGAAAGAAAGAGCGAGAGGAGGGGGAAGAAAGAGAGAGAAAGAGAGAAGTAAAATGGAAGAGAAGGTGGACCTCATCTACTCTAAGAACTCCACACTTGTCCACACGGAGCCCATCTTCTAGACCTTTAAGGAATCAATTTCCCAAATATTATTTTTTAAAGTATCTAATAAATATCGTTATATTTATTTCAATTAGTTGTGTACTACTAGTGTGTGTGTTGGGGGACAGACTACGACTATGGGTCCCATGGTCAGGAAATGTCGATTTCTATTTATTTGTGTCTTTCAGAACAAGATAAACAGTAAGAATTTCAAGCATTAAAAAGATTAAGTTGTTATAAAATTCTGTTTTCGAAGTAGAGTGTAGATGAGGTATAAATAAAGGTGTGAAAGGAGTGAGGTACATTCTTCGAGAGGCGATTTTCTTTATGTAGGGGCGGCATGGACAATGGTGAGCTAAGAAATGGCCACAGGGCTTAGACTCCGTGGGATATGTCTGTGTCTGTCTTCCCTGTGTCCGTATTTACCGTCCTGAAGTTTGTACACTTTTCTGCCTGCAGTCTACTGATGTACTAACAGAATAGAGCTAGGTCCAGAAGGGTCCATTTGCAGACCCCTGGGCAGCACCTGGAGTTAGTGGACCCAGCTCCCTTCTTATAAACACCCCTATGCAGTATTTGAGACCTTGCATGCGAAACATGCTTCCTCCTGGGAATATAAACTATAGTTGAACATTGCTCAGCATGCACGGGACCCAAGGCATCTTTACCAACACCTGCCCTCAACAAAGCAACACGCTTCATCTCTCAGCATAGCTCACGCATAAGAGACCTCTGTAGAGAGAGGGAGAGATGGAGAGATCTCAAGTGCATCTAAAGGAACTCCCACACCCCGAGCACGATCAAACCAAACCAAAAAAACAGCCACAAAACAGGTTCAAGGCTTCAAAAAGTCTGCCGCCCATAGAACTCTGGAAAACAACCACCCCCATCACACACCCTGGAGGCCGAAGTTTGCAACAAGTCGCTCTGACTTTCCTCCCAACCCGCAGTTTTGGAAAAGTCTGCCCCAAAGCGGCTTCTCCCAGGTTCCTGCGATCCACTACAAAACCGGTTCTCAGATCTTGCACCCCGTCTCCCGCACCCTCCGATGCCAAGCCACAGGTTACAGACCTCTCAGACGACACAGCTGTTCTCTGAGGTCGAGCCGAGTCTTGTTCCTCCTCTGACTTACCTTCTGTAGCACAGGAGCATGAAGATCCGTTCCTGTCTTGTCTTTCAAGCAGGTCCGACCCGGGCAACCTAGTGAGCACCCCGGGTCTCCCCTGCCCCGCCCGGTGCTCCGCCCACTCTCCCGGGGTGGCCCAGCCCTGGCGTCCCGGAAGCTCTGCTGCGGGGTCCAGATCCACCTGGACACTTGCAGGCACACTGCACAGAGCCACTGAGCAGGTAGGCTGAGCCCACCATGTCTGTTGTTTGGAAGCTGTCCCAGGCCTCCCGAAGCCGCAAGGTAGGGAGGGAGAAGGGAGTCCAGGGAGGGGGAGACAGGGCTGCCGCTAGGAATTATGCTCCTTGACTGCGTCAGTTTCCATGGCAACGCAGAAGCTACAAAGTCCTGGACTTAAGAGCCTCTCCCCCACCCCGCCTACGTGCTGGCCGCCTACACTACCCATCTTGCAACCGTTTGAAAACAATCTGCCCAGTAGACCACCCAGGGTTTTTTAAGTCTGTATTGTGCCTGAGGCAGGGGGATGACAAGCTGAAGGCCTATCTGAACAAATTAGACTTGTTTCAATAATATGCTCCCAAAGCGATTAGGTATATAGCTCAATGGTAGAATGCTTACCTAGCATGTATGCGGTCCTGGGTTCGATTCCCAGTACAGCAAAACTAAAACCTCCATTATGCCCTAACCGTGGTACAAAAAGGAACCAGAAGGAAAGCAGCAAAGTGCATTGTTTCCACTTGTAAACACTTGAAGTGGCCAGGTACCAGCACAGGTCCTTAGCACTCTGGACCTCCCACAGACTACAGCCAGTGGCTGGGTGTTTTTCCAAATTGGGACCAGGCCCAACCAAACCTTGCTTTATGTTCCTAGGAAATCCAGTACTAGTTAATCCCCTGGGGAGATACTTAGTGTATGAAGAGACCGTGTAGTAATCCCTTGTGTGGGACTACCGTCCTTTGTACGGTGTACATACATAGTACCACAGGCCCTAACTACCTCTTAAATACCACAAAGCCTCCACAGCTCAAGGACCTAAACACCTACAGAATAAAGTCCAGGCTTCCCTTAGAGGGCGCTACCTCTCCACTGAGATGGTGAACTGTGAATGACCTTGAACTTAGCTTTTTAGAGGCACCGAGCTCCTTGGACTAGGTGTTTTTCCTTCAAACACAAGTAACTTTCCATTTTAGAAGCTAGAGAAGAAGGGTTTTGTGAGGTGGAGACTCATCTAAGATCTTAAAGCTGGGCTACAGTCCAGTGTGACCCTGGAGTCTACCATCCAAACCCTTTCTCACAGTGCTACTGTGCCCGAAAGGAAGTGACTTGATCTGCCTCTGAAAATTGGTCGCAAAGTTTTAGCAAGCAGTTCCTTTGCCTTTCAGCAATCTTCTGCTGCTTGGCTGTCATGAGACGTGTACCGTGAAAGCTGATTGCTTCATTTTAGGAACCACTAGCCCCTGGAACCATGGATAAATATGACCTGATTAAGATCGTTGGGGAAGGCACCTTTGGGAAAGTCTACTTGGCTAAAGATAAATCAGAAAGCAAGCTCTGTGTCATAAAAGAGATCAAATTTACGAAGGTAAGCTTAAGAACTTCAAATTTCCATTAATTTTAAGCAGTATGCTTAGCTTTTAAAAATGATTTATGTGTACCTGCACGAGTTTATGTGCACCATGTGAATGCAGGATCCTGCAGAGGTCAGAGGGCATTGGATGCCCCTGAACTTGATTTACATGCAGTTGTGAGCCACCTGATCTGGATGCTATGAACTGAACCCGAGCCTTCTGCAAGAGCAGTGAGTGCTGAGCCATCCCTCCAGCCCCACGTTCATAGTCTGGTGTGAAAACAAATGCCTTTTCCCCAGTCCTGATTGTTAGGGTTCAGTTGACTCTGTCTTCTTTCAACCCTTGAAACGCAGTCCAGGGACATGTACTGCATGTTTTCTTGTCAGCAAGCTGAACAGATGCTGTGACACCTGAAGCCCAGGTCAGCCCACCTCTGTGCTCTCCCTCTCTTTCCTGTTT
The DNA here is from genome assembly GCA_026225945.1 of Cricetomys ansorgei. NCBI lineage: Eukaryota > Metazoa > Chordata > Mammalia > Rodentia > Nesomyidae > Cricetomys > Cricetomys ansorgei. Next base: position 63,426,909 of record JAMJFZ010000107.1, read on the forward strand.
TCCTTCCCTACCCCCCCTTTACCCTGTCTCTTCTTTTCCCTTCTTATCTCTTCACTCCCCTCCCTCTTCCCCCTCCCTCTCCTTTTCCCTCTTGCCCTTCTACTCTCCCCCTCTTTCTTCCCTGCCCCCTCTTCTCCCCTCCCTCCCTTCCTTTCTTCCTTTTTTCCTTCCTGCCTTCCTCCCTCCCTTCTTCCCTCCCTTCCTTTGTTTTCGAGGCAAGGTCTAGAGTACCTATGTAGACAAGCTAGTCTCAGAATCCTCCTGCCTCCGCCTCCCTGGTGCTGGGGTTACAAGTGTGTACCACCATGCCCAGTTACCATTCTTTTTCTTTAAAAAAAAAAAAAGTTATTTATTTAGGCTGGGCAGTGGTACACACCTTTAATCCTAGCACTCCAGAGGCAGAGACAAATGAACCTCTGTAGTGCAAGGCCAGCCAGGTCTACAGAGTGAGTTCCAGGACAGCCAGGGTTATGTAGAGAGATCCTGCCTCAAATTATTTTTTTAAATGTATTTAGCACATGTATTCATGTTTGTGTATGTGTGTGAACATACACACCACAGCTCACATGCGGAGGAAGGGTAGATAACACCTTCCCATGTAGGTTCCACTGATGGAACTCAAGACAATTAATTACCTGCTAAGTACTTGATTCTCCTCTTCAAATAAGCTTTACTCCTTTTGTTAGTGCACTGGGTCGCCTGGGTCCCTAGCTGGCTCCCCACAGCTCCCGATTTCACATAGTTTGTTTTAATAGTGTTCCAGCTACGGCCCCAAACGTTCCCTGTAATGTATAAGGGAAAAGATCGCTATGATGACCTCATAAAAATATAAAACTTCTTGGCCGGGTGTCATACACCTGCAGTCCCTGCTACCAGACCCTGAGGAAGGAAGCTGGCACAGTCAAGGCCTGCCTGGTAAGTTCAAGGCTGTCTACACAGCTTACTGAAACTGTTTCAAAAATGAAAAAGCAGGGACTTGGGAGATGGCTCAGTGGTTGAGAGAGCTGGCTGCTCTTCTAGAGGTCTTGAGCTCAATTCCCAGCAAGCACATGATGGCTCACAACCATGTATAATGGGGTCTGATGCCCTCTTCTGCTGTACAGACAGACGTACATGCAGACAACACGTGTATCCGTAAAATACATGAACAAATAAACCTTAACAAATAAAAACAAAAAGCAAAAAGAATCTCAGTGGTAAAGCACTTGCCTAGCATGCACTAGACCCTAGGTTGAAGCAAGTTCTTTTTTTTCCCGCACATTTTGATCATATTTCCCCTCCCCTAACTCCTCCCTACCACCCAACTTCATGTTCTCATTCCCCCCCCCCCCCCCCCGTCTCTACCCCCTCCATCTCTGCCACCCTAATAGCTACATTTTAGAAAAGTAGCTAAATTACAAGCTGGCAGGAGAGAGGTAAAAGCATTTTAAAATCTGAAATTCATGTTCTGATCATGCCATTTAGAATAAGGCATATGACACTGGATCTTAGATTAGAAGCTGGGATTAAGAATGTCAATTTTAAAATGCTGGCTGGGCTATTTCAGTGGCAAAGCGAGTGCTTAACGTGTACAAGCCTGCCCAAGAAAATGGAGGTGGTAAGGGAGGAAGGAAAAGAGAGGTAAGCCAGCACTCGGGAGGTTGAGGCAAGAGAACCATCAGTTCCTGGCCAGCCTGAGTTACATAGAGAGACACACCCCCTCCAGAGACTGTATGTGCATAGATGCCAAAACAGCTGGTAAGTGTTATTCTTGGATGACAATAGAATAATAAATAACAAAACTAGAATTAATCATAAAAGATTTTTTCTTTTTTCCTCTTCTTTTGTTTTTGTTTTATTTTGTTTTTGAGACAGGGTCTATCTATGTAGCTCTGGCTGTCCTGGAACTCATTATGTAGACCAGGCTGGTCTGAAATTCAGAGATTTTTCCTGCCTCTGCCTCCAGAGCGCTGGGATTAAAGGCGTGTACCACCACGCCCAGTTAGTTTTTTTTTTCTTTCTACATTCATTTATTTACTTGGTGTCTGTACACACACACACACACACACACACACACACACACACACACACATTGTGGAGGTCACAGGACAACTTGTAGGCCTCGGTTCTTTCCTTCTTCCACCATGTGGGTTCCAGGGCTCCAACATAGGTCATCAGGTTTGGCAGCAAGTGCCTTTACCTGCCAGGCCCTCTTGCCGGCCCCATGAAACTGGCTTTTGTTTTTGTTTTGAGATAGGATCTCCCTTTGAATCCCAAGGTATCCTCAAATTTGGGATCTTCCTGTCTCAGACTCCTGAGTGCCAGGATTACAGACATATATGGCTTATTTCTTAAAATGAAGTAATGCAGGATATGCAGTTTTTGCTGGTCTGTTTTGTAGCATGTGACTATTTTCTTCTCCACAGTGATTGCTCTTGGAGTGTTATGTTTTAGAAAGAATTCCCTTAAGCTGGAGGATAAAGTAATTCACAGACACTTAGTTAACGTGGGAAACCTAGTTATTAATTTATTTGTAACTTGCATTTGTTTTGTGAAACAGGATCTCACCATGTAGCTCAGGATGACCTCAGCCTCCCGGGCAGCTGGGAATACACGCATGCATCAAGTGTAACCAGTTTCCAGCATTTAGCACAATAATACTTCCCCAGCATTATTAATTTTCTTGATTATTAATTGTCACTGACAAACCAATGGTTAGACGTGCGACACTCTGCTCATTCCTGTGGCCCTGCCTTTGAGAGATAAATTGTAGAAGTGACAGTAAAGCCTGTGGCCTCTGGGGGGATTTCCGATGGGAGTGAGCAGGAAGCACGCCTCTATAAGCAAGTGACCTCTGCAAAACACACCGTCTCTCAACATCCTTCAATGTAACTTTGATGTCCTTCAAGGAAGAAGAAGCTTCAAAGAAAGAAGTGATTCTTCTGGCTCAGATGAAGCATCCCAACATCGTGACCTTCTTCGGTTCGTTTCAAGGTTAGATTTTTCTATCACTGAAGTTTCCCAATAAGCCAAAGATCTTTAGAAAAGATGTGTTCCCAAGACTGGTACATTTATTAGAGTTCGTAAGTGCATTCATTTTCCTGTCTAATTAAATTATAACCGGAGCTGTTGTCTTTATTTCCTATTTGGTGAGGTTTGTCTTTTGAGACAAACCTTTTTGTCTTCTGTAGCCCAGGCTGATCTCACTTCACTACGTAATTGAATCTTACCTTGAACTCCAGATTCTCTTCGTCAGCCTCCTCGGTGCTGAGGTTCCAGGTGTGTACCCTCCTGATGGCTTTTGGTGGACAGCATCTGTCTGATAAGTTTTTTCATTTTTCCTTAATTCTTACTCTACCAAAGAGACAATGGTTGGTATGCCAGATTTGAAGTGGTGATAATGTTCAAATCACAGTGGCCTACAACAATATGCATCCATTTCCCATTCCCATTGCATGCTGGGTATGGGGTGGAGTGTGAAGTTCGGGTTAAAGCGACAGTCGAGGAATGGAGCATGCTGTTCTGTAAGCCAGCAGAAAGAGGAAGACAGAGCCCAACAGCCACACTATCATGCTGACTGGATGTGTGTTATGGGTTGGGAGTATGCTCTGCCTATATTTGGTCTCTTGCATTCTATGACAATAGGCGGGGCGGTACGATCCTCAAACAGAGAGGCAACAACCAGCCAAAGCAGAGCAGAACTTTGAGGAACTTTTTTCTAACTTTTTTCCTCATGTGTATATGTGGGGAGTGTGTACGTGTATGTGTGTGTGTGTGTGTGTGTGTGTGTGTGTGAATGAAAGGGACCCCAGGCTGATGTTAAGAGTCTTCTTCACTTTCTACCTTACTGCGGTCTCTCAATAAAACTCATAGCACACCAATAATTCAGTCTCACTAGCCAGCTTACTAAGGAAATGCCCCGCCTCCCTCCAAGTGTTGGAATTACAGGTAGGTCTCTGTGCCCACCCAGCAGTTACGGGGGACCCTTAGCCCTGTCTTCATGCTTACGTGGTGAGTGTTCTGAACGGAGCCATCTACCCAGCTCCCAGATTTACTTGTTTTTGTTTTGTCTTGAAGCAAAGGGTACATTGGTCAGAGCCCACTCTTTCACTGAGCTTGGCTCTTGCTAAGTCAAGATTCTCGTTACCAGTAAACAAAATGCACAAAAGCCCGCCACCGCAGTTCGAAGGACAGCAGGAAGGGACAGGCAGTAAACAGTATCCGACATATTGGGTGTTCACGAGGCTGCACAGGGCTGTAGATACCCACAGTTAACCATGGGGCGGGGACATCCCCAACCCAACCTCTAGTGCTGGGTTGTTGTAATTTGTGGGTAGTAGGTACTCGGAGAAGAAGGGTTAACCTAGACCTCTCCAGGCATCACTGGGTGGAATACTTCAGCGAGTCAATCCATATGTTCATCCACTATCCTTCGAACCTTTTATAGCGTGCAGGCCTAGTGCTCTTTGCTGTTTAGAAACCACTGCATTTAAAGCCGTTATGAGGCTAGGCATGGTCCCAAACCCCTGTAATCCCAGCACTTGAGAGGCGGAAGAATTGTTTCTAAGTTCAAGGCCAGCCTGGTCTACAGAGTGAGTTCCTGGCTAGCCAGTGGTACGATAGGGAGTCTCTATCTCAAAACCTTTATAAAATTAATTAAGTTAAAAGCAACTCTGCACGACCCCTTTCAACAACTGGGCTTTCAAAGGTCTCGGGACTCTTGTGAGATTGTCCATGGGTACTGAGCTAGACTGAGCACATGTACATGAGCTACCTCTGAGCTACACCCTGAACTCTGAATAATTTTTAAATGCAGTCAGGGAATGAAGAGCCCCACATTTCTACTTATGATTCCCACTGTCCTCTTCCTCATCTTTTGAGTTATTGTTGAAATCCATTGTCTAGCTCAGTGGTTCTCAACCTTCCTAATCCTGCGACTCTTTAATACAGTTTTTGCATGTTGTGGTGCTCCCGAACCATAAAATTATTTTCTTTTCTACTTCATAACTCTAATTTTGCTACTGTTACAAATGTAATATAAATATCTGATATGCAGGTGGCCTTAGGCGACCCCTGCGAAAGGGTCATTTGACCCCAAAAGGGGTCAATACCCACAGATTGAGAACCTCTAGCTAAATTCCTCTCACCCTTAAACTTTCCCAAGCCTCTGGCCCTTCACTGATTCCCTGGGGTACTTTTCTACCAATGTGTGTGTTGTATACATTATTACAAGTTTGTTTAATATTTTTTTTTCTTTTGACAGGAAACTTAGGGATGGGGATGTAGCTCTGTGGTAGAACAAGTGTCTAGCATGAATGAGGTCTGGGTTTGATCCCTAGAACTGTCCTCACCACTGTGTAAACATTAATTTAATGAGTGTAAGGATTTTAGATACACTTTGGTCCTCTACATGTGGCAGATAGTAAATGCTCAATATACAGTTGCTGAATGAGTGAATAGGCAGGAAGATTTTTAATAGACTGGAGTGTGCCTTTATTCCATGTAAGATGGACTTCTGAAGCCCGTTTACAATGGATATAGTTACTTGGCTGAGGCCACTCGTAGTATAAATGACCTCCTTGGCAGCTAGTTAGTACTTAAAACACGGGTTTAGCCAAGAGCCTCAGTGCCTGGAAGTACCTGACTGGGAGAACCTGTAGACATAGGTGTTGCTGGCCTACAACAGCTCGCCTCTCACTGCAAGAAGCATGGTCTAATCTATTTCCACTTTCATGCTGGCTGTTCACTAAGGGCTTCTCTCCACTAGAAGCGAACCTTTGTGCTCCACCATTCGGCCAGGAAATGCAGCTGGAAACCTCTCACTCCCTCTGTCTCTGACCTCCAGACTCAGATTTAAGTCATGTGACCTGTCCACCTGGACAATCCTTTTAATTTACACAAAATTAGCTGAGTGGTAAGAAAGCTAAGGTTTTGTGAATTTGAGGCAGCATAAGGAAAAGTGAGAATGTATTGATGTTTTCCTAAGGCAAAATGAATTCCATCAGTAAGTACTAACTCTTAGGTGCTAAGTGTGTTCTGGAAGCAAGTGCTCTGAATGTGGAACAAATGGCCATGCATCTAATGACTTCCAACAAACCTTTTGGGCTCAGCTCACTCCTTCCTTGCGGGACTCCTGGCTGGAGAGTTGCAGAAGTGAGGCCAGAAAAGTGCCCCCACTTCCTGGGGAAGTGGGCTGAGTCGCTGAGGTATCCTTCTCCTCTCTAGCCCACCAAGGTCCCTAGCCAAAAATGTTAGTTATAACTTGCTTGCTTCACGGAAAACATGTTTATCTGCATTAGGTCGGGTCCCTTGCTTAGGAGCGCTTGCCCTGCTATGCTAATTAAGGCTTCCCCGCCCGAGGGAGAAATCCCGCCTCCCCCGAAGATATTTATTGGGGGGAGCCCTTTGAAATAAGGAGTGCGTGTCCACCAGATTTTGGACTCTCGGGACTTCTTGTGTCTCATCCCTTTCTTGGCGCAGGGGATCACAGTCCATGCCCAGTCCAAGGAACCCACGTCTCCCCAGCTTCCCTGCGCTTTCCTGTGGCTCTTTCAGCTTGAGTTTCTCTCCAGGGGCCAGGGCGGGGAAACTGGGCGGCTTCCCAGCTAACTGCGGCTGGGGCAGAGCTGTGGCAAAGGCCCGGGAAGACCAGAACGACACTTCCTTTTGTTCAGTTAAGGACTCCACCCCTCAGGGATGGTACCATCCACACTGAGGGTGGCTCTTCTCCCCTTAATTCAGCGGTTCTCATCTTGTGGGTCTCGACCCTTTTGGGAATCAAATGACCCTTTCACAGGGGTCGCCTAAGGCCATCTGCACATCAGATATTTACATTACGATTCATAACAGTAGCAAAATCAGTTATGGAGTAGTAAGGAAAATAATTTTATGGTTGGGGGTCGCCACAGCTTGAGGAACTGTATTAAGGGGCCGCAGCATTGGGAAAGGTGAGAACCACTGCCTTAATTAATCCAATCTAGAAACTCTCACAGAGATGCCCAGAGGTTTGTCTCCTAGGGCACTCTAGATCCTGTCAGGCTGACAACCGATGTCAACTCAAAGAAACACCCTTTATCAAAGCTCAACAAAACCAACAAGCGAACAAAAAGACCCGTAAATGTACAGTGGGAAGAACCCGGTCTGCCTCGGCCGCACCCACCTTATTCACATTCTAGAGTCTGGAAGGCAAATGGCTGATGCTATCAAGTGGTCCAGCACCAAACGGGGTTGTTTTCTTGCAGAGAACAGCAGGCTGTTTATTGTGATGGAACACTGTGACGCAGGGGATCTCATGCAGAGGATCCAGAGGCAGCAGGGAGTGTTGTTCAGCGAAGATCAGGTAAATCTACTCCCAGGGTTCCTGGCGTGTCCAAGGTATGCCGTTCTACATCTCGCCTATGGAAAGCGTGTTCCTGGTAGGGAAATTTGAATCATAAATCCGTGGGTGGATATTCTTGGTAGTTGAATTGAAATGGAATCTGTTTTTGAGAATGATGTTTTCTTGAAAAAAAATCTCTCTTGCCTACATATTTCATGTAGCATCAACGTCATATCTAAAATAATCATGAGGGCAGAGCTGGAGAGATGGCTCCGGGTGTCAAGAGCACTTGATAATAGCGCGGAGAACCTAGGTTCAGTTTCCAGCACTCACGTGGGCTCACAACCATCTGTAACCTTAGTTCCCGGTCACCCAATGTCCTCTTCTGACCTCCACGGGTACCAGGTGTGCACATGGAGTACGTACTTACATATGCGTAGACAAAACACTCAGACACAAAATACAATGAATAAATCTAAGATAAAAAAAATTAAATATCATATGGGGCCGGAAACATGGTTCAGTGGGCAAAGGTGCTTGCTGCCAAGCCGGACAACCTGAGTTCAATCCCCAGAACTCCTCTGGCAGAAGGGGAGAACCAACTCCTGCAAGCTGTCCTCTGACAGTCACCCTGGCATGTGTGCGTCCCTCTTCCCACAAATAAATAAAAATGTAACTCTTAAACATTTCAAAATGGGGCTGGGGAGATGGCTCAGTTATTAAGGGCTAGTTTCACAATAAAAAAAAATATAAAAAATTTTAAAAAAGTAATTCTAGCACTCAGTTCCAGGTCGGGCCAGAGCTACATAATAAAACCCTATAAAGAAAACAAACAAAAGACCAAAGAACAAAGACCTCAAGTGTGAGTTTCACAGCCATTCTAAGTGTGACATATTTATAGCTTCACTATATTTTCTTTAACCATTTGGTATTCTGTTTTACAACAGCCTCCAACTTCCTAGGGAGAAAATATGATTTTAGAGATTTCTGATTTAGTTTCATTGGTTCTAATGTGTTTGTTTTGAGATGGAGTCTTAAGATATAATTCAAGATGGCCCGAAACTCCAGATCTTCCTCCTCCACCTCCTGAGTGCTGGGGTCACAGGTGGGAACCCCCCACAGCCAGCAACTTACTCGTTCTTATTTCTTTAACTGAAAATATATTTTTCTATACAATATATTTTGGTTAGCCTTGCCCCCCCTCACTCATCAAGTCCCTCCTCATTTCCCCTCCCATCCAGAGCCAGGCACTTTCCATTTCTCAATAGAAAACAAGCATCTAGATAATAATAAATAAAATAAAATAAGATAAAACAAAAAACAAACACGTTGGAATAGAACAAAAACAAGCAAACAAACAATAAAAAAGGAAGAAAAAGAACAAAAGAAATTGGGTTTGCACACACAGGAATACCATAAAAACACAGAACCAGAAACCGTAATATATATATAGGTTAAAAACAATGGCCTGACAAAACATTAGGCAAGAAACTGTCCAAAATGCCACTGAGTTTATTTGTGTTGGCCATTCAGTGCCGGGGACGGGGCCTGCCCTTCAGAGGACTTTGTTTCCCCAGTGAGACTACCTTGAAGAAAACTAAATTTTTATTTGCAAGTGGTTATCAACTGGAGATAGCTTCTGGGTTAGGGATGTGGGCTTGTGTCCACTTCTCTCAGTGCTGTGACCCCGTCCAGTGCAGACCCATTCAGGCCCTGTGCGTGCTGCTTCAGTCTCTGTGAGTTCACATTGTATTGGTCCTACTGTGTTTAGAAGGCTTTGTTTCCTTGGTGTTATCCATCCTGTCTGGCTTATACAATTTTCTTTATTTTGCTTCTGATTCTACAGACTTCCCTGAGCCCCAAGGGGACGGACCTGTCTCTCACTCTCTGCACGTTGTCTGGCTGTGGGTCTCTGTGTTTATTTCCTTCTACTATAAGAGGAAGTTTCTCTGATGATTATGAGGAAGGAACTGATGTATGAATATAGCAGAATGTCACTAAGAGTCATTTTATTACTATGTTTCTTTAGCAAAATTGTAGAATTTGGTTATCTCTTAGGTCCTTAGCCTATCTAGTTTCAGGTTTTTGGCCACCCAAGCAGTGTCAGAGATAGATTTTATCTCATGGAGTGGGCTTTAAATCAAATCAGATATTGGTTGGTTACTCCCACAACCTTTGTGCCAGTATTGCACAAGCTTACTCTGCAGGTGGGTCACTATTGCAGATGGAAGAGTTTGTAGCTGGGTTGGTGTTTATGTTTCTTTTTGTAGTGTGCAGACACTTTCAGGACAATGAGTCCTACTCTGGAGGGGTGAAGGCTCTATTTAGTTACCAGCCAACTTCCCCATGTTCAGTGAATTGTGTAGGTTTGTCCTCAGCAATGGGACCCTACTGACGGATTGTGGAGAACAACCAATCACCTGGCTGTTATTCTTCTGTCTCTACATACAGAATTCACTTTGATATCAATGGCATCTGAAACACCTTTCTGGGCTAGAAAATGGAAATAACACGGTATAGCCACCAGCTCCATTTCTATCGTTAGTCCTCTTCTTCCAAGTCACCACGAAGCTGTGTCAATGACAAGCAAACTGTTGAATAGATTTATTCTGTTCCCTTCTGCAGATCCTGTGTTGGTTTGTACAGATTTCTCTAGGACTGAAGTATATTCACGACAGGAAGATATTGCACAGGGACATAAAATCTCAGGTAACAGCTCAGACAGATGACCTAAGACACCGTGAATCTTATTCTTTTTTTGAATAGGTTTTCTTTTTCATTTTTAGAATATTTTTCTTAGCAAGAATGGAATGGTTGCAAAGCTTGGAGACTTTGGAACAGCAAGAGTACTGAATAAGTAAGCACTTGTAAAATTCCAGTTTTCTTTCTATTCAAAAGCAACAAAGTGTTCATTTTGAGGCACTGTGAATTAAGATCGCTAAAGCTTCATTGTCTCATTCATTATTTTAAGTGACTGAATACATGAAATCATTCGGCTGTCTGTGGTTAACATTCTGAAGCTATGGGGTTAAAGAGATGAATCAGAGGTTAAGAATACTTGCTGGGCTGGGCGGTGGTGGCACACTCCTTTAATCCTAGCACTTAGGAGGCGGAGGCAGGCAGATCTCTGTGAGTTCGAGGCTAGCCTGGTCTACAGAGTGAGTTCCAGCCAGAGTTATAACACAGAAACCTTGTGTTATATGGTTTCAAAAAAAAACCAAACCAAACCAAAAGAAGTCAAAACAAGAGCAAAAAGCAAATTCAAAACAAAACAAAAAAACAAACAAACAAAAAAGAGTGCTTGCTGTTCTGCTCTTGCAGAGAACCTGAGTCTGGTTCCCAACATTCACTTCTGGCATCTCACAACCTCCTGTAACTCCAGCTCCAGGGTATCTGGTGTTCTTTGCTGACCTTTGTGGTTGGTCACCCCACACACATACACATACCCGAACACACACACACACACACACACACACACACACACACACACACACACACACCAATGAAAGTAAAAATCTAGAAAAAAGTCTCAAGGTAAGTCTTGACTGATAGAATTATGGCGGGGGGAAGAGGGAGGACAGTCTATAGTGGGATGCCAGATTTTCAAGTATGAGCTGTGACTCTATACAGATAGTGAGAATCAGTAAAACACACAATTGTGCTCCTGCTGAGGGAACACATTTTGAAAGATAATTTGGTGGTGATGTATGAAGAGATATTTACAAGCCTTGTTTCTGGAAACACATTCTCAGAGAATAATCTGAGGTTTAAAATAATTGAAGAATAATTTTCTAATATTTAATGGCAATCAGACCCTGGGCAAATTATTTTTTTATTCACTTAAATTTTTTTCTTGATGGTGTTGGATCCAGCTGTAAGGCATTTTCTCAATTAATGATTGATGGCAGAAGGTCCAGCCCATTGTGGGTGGTTCCATCCCCGGGCTGGTGGTCCTGAATTCTATAAGAATCTATAAGAAAGCAGGCTGAGCAAACCCATGGGGTGCAAGCCAGAAAGTAGCACCCCTCCACAGCCTCTGCATCAGCTCCTGCCTCCAAATTCCTGCCCTGTTTTAGTTCCTGTCCTGACTTCCTTCAATGATGAATAGTGCTGTGGAAGTGTAAGCTGAATATACCTTTTCCTCTCCAATTTGCTTTTTGATCATGGTGTTTTGTTGCAGCAATAGAATATATGTGTGAATGTATGCATAAATTTGGGAGTTGAATTTATTTAGTTTACTTTTTTAAAACAAGACTCTCTCTATGTCTTCCTGGCTGTCCTGGAACTGACTGTGTAGACCAGGCTAGCCTCTAACTCACAGAGATCCACGAAGGCATGCCTCCACCTGGTTGGGGGTTGAATTGTAAGGTTAAAAACCTATTGTCTTTGTTAGTCTGTCATTCATATGCAATGTCTTGCTTTCTTTCAGTATGTACATGAGTGCAAGTTTGTTATTCAATTTTACAGTTTTCCTTGCGTAGTCATGTCCTGAGCTTTTCTGACTCTACTAACAAAACATTTTGTATTCACTCTAATTTCCTAGTTCCATGGAACTTGCTCAGACATGTGCTGGGACACCTTACTACCTCTCCCCAGAGATCTGTCAGAACAAACCATACAACAATAAAACGTGAGTTGTTCTTGGTTGGGGGGTGTCAGTGAATCTTATGGATGACACAGAATGGCAGAGACCGATGTTCTAATCTCTTCTCCGCTGGTGCTTCAGTTCTCTGTCACCTCTACTTCCACTGCTCCCCTGCCCCCCATTTTAGGCTCCCTAGCTGCTGCTTCTCCAGCTCCCCAGCACTTGGCTGCTTTGTGCTTCTGCAGTTCAGCTGGGTGACTACAGCTGCTCAGTTGTTCTCACTACCTCTACTGTCTCTCCCACTACAGTGTCTCTGCTGCTGCTTCTATCCTGTTACCCCCTCAGTAGACAAGGGACTGGAGAGATGGCTCAGCGGTTAAGAGCCCTGGCTGCTCTTCCAGAGGACCAGGGTTCAATTCCCAGCACCCACATGACAGCTCACAACTATCTGTAACTCCAGTTTCAGGAGATCCAACATCCTCACACAGGCGTACATGCAGGCAAAACACCAATGCACATAAAATAAAAATGAAGACTTTATTAGAAAATAGACAAGAACCGCAGTTTGTGCTACCCATATACACGTGGACATGTGGCCTACCCACTAGGGGCTGCACCTAAAAGAAAACTGGCTCTTCTGCTAGCAGTGGCTCTGGGAGGAACAAGTGTGTGTAAATATGGTTAAAATATATTATACAAAATTGTTAAGAACAAGAAAAAGCCACCTGAGAAAAACCTTGTATTATGATGTTGCAGTACCCAGGAGACAAGCCAGGAGAGTCTCCCAGCTGACGAGGTCTGAACCTGACCAGCCTGCGTGTATAGCCAGAGGAGGAGTGTCTGGACTCAGTGCGAGCTCCTTTATAACCACTCCTGTAGGATCGCTTAGACTTCACCTAGGCTTCCGACATTAAACAACTTAATATAAATCCCAAACACCCCTAGCCCAGGCTGTGCCTCCAGGAGCCCGGGCACAGTTGTTGTGAGGGTTTCTCAGGTCATCTGTGGAGTGTCTGAGATAGCTGCTGTTGGCACAAGGGAGGGCTAGCTGGCTGTTGGACTGAAAATCCTTTTGCCCAAGGAAACCAGGGCAGCAAGGCAGACTCTAGTAGCTGTCATATCCTTCGGTGTTTGCTTATTTACAGGAGAATGAGCTTAGAGGAGGCACTTCTCACTTTAAAGAATTTATCATCGACACCAATAGTAACTCCAGCAGTGGTTAACATCTGCCCCATGGCTCAGAGAAGTGGTTCCCTCTTATTTGTGTCATAAGGAGTCCTCTCACTGAGCCACACCCCCATCCCTGAGCCACACCTCCACCCCCAGCCACACCCCCATCCCCGAGCCACACTCCCATCCCTGAACCACATCTCCATCCCTGAGCCACACCCCATCCCTGAGCCACACCCCCATCCCTGAACCACACCTCCATACCTGAGCCACACCCCCATTCCTGAACCACACCCCATCCCTGATCCACACCTCCACTCCTGAGCCACACCTTCATCCTGAGCCCCATCTTCATCCTGAGCTGCACCCTCATCCCTGAGCCATACCCCCATCCCTGAGCCACACCTTCATCCTGAGCCACACCTTCATCCCGAGCCACACCTTCATCCCGAGCCACACCTTCATCCCGAGCCACACCTTCATCCTGAGCTGCACCCCCATCCCTGAGCCACACCCCCATCCCTGAGCCACAACCCATCCCTGAACCATACCCCATCCTACTCTGCCATTCTTTACTGAATCCCTGTTAGGGCTCTTTGACACTTTCCTTGATACCTCAGATTTTCTCTTGCCTTTTAGACTTAATTATCCTTTTTATTCTTTAAAATGACTCCCTAAATCAATCGTATATACATAGTACTAACAGGGATTAGGGGGCTGGATGGGACAATGCTTGCCTTATGCCTAAAGCCCTGGGCTTAATCCCCAGTGTGACATTAAATAAAATTTTAAGTAAGTGTCTGTAGAGCAGACTTTAAGTCCTGTATGGGAAGCATGTTTCCAGATGTTCACTGAGACTGTGCTGTCACTTAGTGTAACTCTGTCAGAAGCTGTGAGTGGGACTTATCTTTCTAGATCAACTGCTTTCCATCCTTGAGTCAAAACCAATCCACACGAGTCTTGCCCTGCCCCTCTAACATGCTCCAACTCCACCAGACACACATTTTCTTTGGGGACATGAAATAAATATTGAGCTACCAGATTATAGTAATGTTTACCTGTTATCTGCCAGGATTCTCCAAAACTTCAAGTGATTCTTGCTTTACTTCTTATCTTAGAATTGATAGCGTATCTGGAAAGCCCTTGTTAAAACATACCCATCAGATAAAATGAAGCCATGCCACATAAAGCAGTATAAGAGGTAAAAGCTTCCACCAACAGTTGTTGCCATTTTCTGGCTACGTAAACCCTTCTCTTCTCCAGGGATATTTGGTCTCTTGGCTGTGTCTTATACGAGCTCTGCACACTCAAGCATCCTGTAAGTATGTTGATTATCGTGTGAATCTTGAGTTACTTAAAGCATGTATGTGAAATCAGCTTCTCAGAGAAAAATGTTAACTTTTGATGTTTGATTTAAATAGATTTTCTACAAATTATATATGTGTATGAGAGAGAAGAGACAGAGATGACAGATGTATAGCCAGGTATGGTAGCATGTGCCCATGGTCCTATCAGCTCAGAGTCTAGATAATCATGAGCAACAGACAGATAATTCATGTTTTAGAAGGCCAAAACCAACGACAAACTACACCCGGGAGGTCGCAGCAGAAGGACTGAGTGTTTAAGGCCAGTCTGGGCTACATAGCAAGATGATGACTGTCTGTCTGTCAGTCTGTCTGTTGGCCGGTCTGTCTGCCTCTGTCTCTCTGCCTCTGTCTCTCTGTCTCTGTCTCTTTCTCCCCCTCCACCCCCAGCCCCACATGGAAAAGCATATCAGAACTACATGTCTTGACATGGAAAGATGTCTAGATAATACTATAATAAAGTAGAAGGTCAAAGTCAGAGAATAACATGTGGAGCATATCTTCAAGGGAAAGTGTACATGGGGCAGAATCTGTAGGAAATCAAGCACAGACTTCTAAGAATCATCCAGTTGTCAAATGGGATGGGCTGACTTTTCCAGCAACAAGCATTGGGAGTTCATTAGGTACCTTATCTCCAGGATTTATTGGAAGCTGACCACACAGGCACCAATTGCCTGGCATTCAAAAAACTTCCAGGCTCCCAGAAGCAAATCATGTATTCAAAGTAAACCATAATATTTGCATAAATATCTTAGACAAAGAGAACCCCTCTTACCATTTTGGCTGGAGTGGAATTTCTCTGCACATCATGGGTCCCAGAGACTTCAGACAAGGGCCAATACTGTAGGCATGCCTTTCCAAGGATAGTTTGCTTCTAGCTCTTGTCTGTGCAGTTGTCTTCATGTCAAAGGCCACACTGCCAGTATCTGGCCAAACCTACACTGTATCGCCACATCATCGTGTTCAACATTATTATGTACAAATAACTGGCACTTTCATACAATGGAAGACTTTACTGTGGATGAATTTGTGAGGAAATATTTATGTGATAGTATTTGAAAATGTAAAATGTCATGTCAGCATGACTAACTGTAAACACATTTTGAGAAGATTATAAGGGAAATATACTTCTGAGTTGTGAAATTATAAAAACATTTCCTGTTTATAACTTCCTATTCTTTCTAGTTTTTAAATGTAAGTAAATATTATTTTAGTAATAAAAATTAAAAATAAAGAAAATGTTTTTAGTTAAAAAAATTAAAATTAAGGACTAGGGATGTAGCTCATAGGTAGCTCACATACTATACAAATGCAGGGCCCTGGGTTCAATTGGCAGCGCCGAAAGCAAAAACAAAATGAAAGTATTAAAATTATAACACTTGTTCTCAGTAACACAGCATCTCTCAGAGTAACTGCCCGAAGTATTCACTTATAAAAATGGTAATGACAAGATAGGGCAGAGCACAGAGCTTCCCACTGTGGCTTAGAAATAGTCACTGGCTGAGGATGTAGTTCAAGGGTAGAGCGTCTGCCTGGCATGGTCAAAGCCCTGTGCCAATGGCAAGCACGATACTGAATAGACAGACAGATAGAAGATAGGTAGGTAGGTAGATAGATAGATAATAGATAGATGATAGATAGGTAGGTATATAGATAGATAGATGATAGATAGGTGGATAGGTAGGTAGGTAGGTAGGTAGGTAGATAGATATAGATAGGTAGGTAGGTAGATAGATAGATAGATAGATAGATGATATGTAGATAGATATAGGTAGGTAGGTAGGTAGGTAGGTAGGTAGGTGACAGTCAGGCAGCTCTTGCTTCCTGGTGTATTTATTGCTGTAACTGGCCAGTGCGTAGCTGTCTGATGTGGTGTCATTGTCTTGTCCTTTCAGTTTGAGAGTAACAACCTACACCACCTGGTTCTGAAGATCTGTCAGGGACGTGTCGCTCCCATTTCACCCCACTTTTCTCCTCACCTCCAGTCCTTGATACCTCAGCTCTTCCGAGTGTCTCCTCAGGATCGACCGTCTATTAATTCTCTTTTGAAAAGGCCTTTTTTAGAAACTCTTATTGCCAGATACTTGTCTCCTGAGGTAGGTTTGGGGGTGACTCTGGATCTTGGTAGAGATTCTAGATAAGTCCTTGACACACATATTTGATTTCAGGTCCACTCAAGAAGAATTCAGCCCCGTGTTTACATGCAGAACGCAGCTGTCTGGCGAGGCAGCCCAGGGTAAGGATCCTATAACCATGTAATAGAGCATCTGTGGGTGGCTGGGAGTGCATCTTGGTGGGATACCACTTGACTAACTTGCATGGGACCCTGAATCCCACCCCCAGCTCCACAAAAACGAAATAATAAAACCCCAAATTCAGTTCTTATCAGGGCATCACCAGCCCTTGGGAAGCTGAGGAAAAAGATCACAGGTGCAAGACCCACCTAAGATGTGTCTGACCATGAAGAAGAAGAGCCCAAAGCTATCTTGTCATGCCCTGTCAAAAAGAAAAAGACCAAGCCAGGGTGGTGGCGGCACTTGCTTTTAATCCCAGCACTCGGGAGGCAGAGACAGGTGGATCTCTGTGAATTCAAGGCCAGCCTGGTCTACAGAGTGAGTTCCAGGACAGCCAGGGTTACAACAGAGAAATCCTGTCTTGAAAAACAAAACAAAATTTAGAAAAAAGGAAAGGAAAGAAGGAAAGAAGGCAGGAAGGAAGGAAAGGAGGGGGAGGAGGGAAATCCAATTCTTTGTGGCTGGGTGTTGCTCAGTGGTGCAGCACGTGACTAGCATGCAGGAAGCCCTGGTTCAGTTTTTAGCACCGGAGAGCCAGAAAGAGGAGCGTCCACATCCTTGTTTGATCCATTAAGAGTGACTGGGTTTTCACACCACTCTGGGAGATGCGCCTGTCTCAAGCCTTGTCGAAATGCCAGCACACTAATTGTGTGAAATAAAAAAAATAAGTGTTCATCAAGTGTGTGTCTCACACCATGAGCTTTGACATATTGCTGACATCTGTGGGAGAAATTCCAGTAACTATGATGAACGTGAGCAGTTAGGAAACACAAGTATATCAACAGGCTAGAAGTCTTCTGGTCACACGGGAGAAGTGGGTGCTCCTGAAAGGTTGTGTATCTGGCTCAGAAGGGAGCTGGAGAACTCGGCTCCTTTCTTCTCACTAGGCAGGAAACCTTCCCAAAACCTGACATGCTAGCAGAGATGCTGGAAGTGGCTAAATCAAGGCTTACTTTTTGCTGATGTTAAGGGACTCTGGGGGGGGGAGGGCGGGCGTCAGAGTAGGATAGAGTGGGATAGTATTCATAGATATATCACGAATTATTGTACACTCACGGGGTGACGTTTATTCTGTAATAGAAAAGTGGGTTATCTGTTAAGACTTATCTTGCAAAGCCCATTGCAGCTGAGGTTTGGATCCTGGACCTAATAAAAAATAGTGTGAGAGCCTAGATATAACTCAAAGAATGCAGGTGGTATTTGCATTGGGGGTATTGGGCAAGGGGAACAAATTAGGGTGTCAAGAATCAGCTGGGGTCCTGGGGTGCTCGGCGTGTATATGGGGGGGCTGAGTATTAAAGGAGAGAAAGTAAAAGCAGCAGGATTTAGCTGCAACCACAAGTCTGGACTTACAGGGTAGAAAATCTCTCAAAGGAGCCTCTGATAGGAAAAGGAAACAAGAAACTGTAAGTTAGGCAAGTTATAGAGAGAGTTGATGAGTGTTTATTTTGGCCTTGCAAATCCATCTAGGCTGAGAAGGCTAAGAGGAGGCAAAAAAGTCAATTGTCTACAAAGAAGACTTTTTTTTAAAAAAAGAGTAAATTTTAGTGAAGACCAAGGGAAGCGTATTAGAAACCCTACAGCAGTCAGTCAGGAAGAGGGTTCCCATCGCTGTCATGACCACCATGACCCAGAGCAACTTGGGCAGAAAAGTTACTTTGGATTACGTGTCCCCATCACAGTTCATCACCGAGAGAAGTCAGGGCAGGACCCTGGGGGCAGGAACTGAAGCAGAGAGTGGAGGGGTGGCTCACTGGCTCGTGGTCCCTGGTTTGGTCAGTCTGCTCTCTCACGCACCCCAGGACCTCCTGTCCAGGAATGGCCCACATCAATCACTAGTCAAGAGAATGCCCCGCCAGGCTTTCCCACAGCCCAGTGTGGTGGAGGCGTTTTCTCAACCGAAGTTAGCCTTTTCCAGATGACCCGTTTTGTGTCAAGGTGACAAAAAGCTAACCAGCATAGGCGTGGTCTGACAACCCAGGCTCCCGTGACTGTGTTGAGCTACTCTTTGTCTATATTATGAACAATTGTCTCTGTGCATTTGTAACCTTAAGTCTTCACTTGTACGAAAGCAGCTGTTCAGGGCTCGGGATGTAGAGCTCAGTGGGTGGAGCGATTGATATGTGCGCCGGGCTGTGTGTTCAGTTCCCAGCTTGGTAGAAACCATATGCTTACAATCCCAGCACTTAGCAGGTAATGACCGGAGAATCAGGAGTTCTAGGTCATCTGTGGCTACATATAGAGTTTGAAACTAGCCTGGGATATATGGGACCCTTTCTTAAAAACTAAAATAAATAAAAATTAAAACATAAGCTGGGTGGTGGTAGTGTATGTCTTTAATCCCAGCACTCAGGAGGGCAGAGGCAGGCAGATCCTTGAGTTTGAGGCCAGCCAGAGCTACACAGGGAAGCCCTGTCTCGAAAAACAAACAAACAAACAAACAATAAAAAATTAAAATGCAGTTATTGCTAGAAATATGTAAAATAATACTAGAAATATTTTTCTATTTAAAGAAAATGTGTGGTGACTCTGACTGGTGTAGAATATCAAAGTCAACCGACTTTCTGTGAGACGCGGCTTCAGTTGATGTTCTTATGTCAATATCAATGGTCTAGAAAATCCTAAAAGCTCAAGTTGTCTTATTTTGGCTTTAAAGGGTTCTAACCCCGGGCCTTGAGCTTGCTTTAAAAAGATATTTATAGCCAGACATATCTGTGAGGCCTGTAATCCCCTCCCCTGGGAGACTGAGGTGAGGAAGACTGTGAATTTGAGGCCAATCTGGACCAACTAGAGACCGGACCCTGTCCCACACAATGGAGGGAGAAAGGAGCGAAGAGGAACTAGACGCCGGCGTAAGTCTGACAGTGGTTTGATCAGACTAACTAGGACTGCGCTGGCAACACTATAAACGCCCCCTATGGCAGCTAAGCATCATCTCTTTGTTAAGAGGGAAAGGGCTGGGCCACGCCCTACTCTCTGAAAGCTCACCTATGTGCAGGAGCAGGCAGGCAGCCATGTGCAATGGACTAGTCATCACACAACGCCAGAGAAAAGCCAGGCATGGCTCTGTTTCCTACTCCTCACCGTGTCAGAGGGTGGAAACACCAAATCCTGCCTTGGAGAAAGAAAATTCATTAGATTAGACAACCTTTCTGTTTAACCCACCCAGAATCCCCAAGTGAGGCTTTGCCGCCTTCCTTTTAAAAAATCAGTTATATCTAGTGTGTGTGCGTGAGTGTGTACGGAGGTCAGAAGACGGCTGGCAGGAGCCGGTCTTTGGTTTGCAGTCGCAGAACGCTAATCTTCACCTTTATCATGAGGTGTTCGCTCTGGGTCTCCTCACTCGCTCCTCTTCCTTCCTTTTAAAAAAATTTTATTTAAATTTTTCCTCTTGATTCCGAAGCTTTTCTTTCCTGATGTTGCATTCTGTAACTTTGAACTTCAAACTACAGGTAAGTCATGAGTTCTATCACAAAGGTGAAAGTCCATCAAACTGGTTCCTGGGATGATTAGTGAAGGTGTTTGCTCAGGAGCTGGGAGGTTTGGAGCTGAACGTTAGAGCATGTGCCAATCCCCAGCACCATAAAAAGACTTTCAAAAAGGAAAGAAGAAAGGGAGAGAGAGAAAGAGAGAGGGAGAGAGAGAGAGGGAGGGTTGTTTTTAAGGGGAACGTTCTTATTTTCTCAGGTCTGCCGCGTACCTTCAGAGGAAATTTGAAGCTCAGCAATATAAGTTAAAAGTAGAGAGACAGTTGGTAAGTTGGATTCCAACTACGGGAATGCTCAGGAGTTTCCCGACAGCTTCTGTATTCTCAGATATTTATGGGCCCGAATTCATCAGGCTATAAGCAAGGCCACCCACCATTTATGTTTACTTCTTATTTATAGACAGAGTGTCACTATGTAGCCCAGGACTGGTCTGGAACTCATTATGTTTAGCAAGCTGACCTAAAGCTCTTTCTTGCTGATGATCCTCCTGCCTCAGCCTCCTGGGGGGGAGGGGTACAGGTGTGGACCACCATGTCTGGCTAGTATCACTCTTGCTTCGAATTGTTCAAAAGTTCAAGTTCTTATTCTGTCTATCACATGCTGGGGCTGTTAGACCTCAGCGGAGTTTAATCTGACAGCTACAACCAACAGTTCAGCAAACGGACCCAAGTGATAACCATTGCTTATGAAAAATGCCAAGGGTTCCATTTAAAAATGCTGCTTTAAACTTTAATATTTCAATTAAGAACATCCCACCACTTGCTGTAAAGTCTCCCATGCAGATTGGTTGATGATACGCTGTTTGTCTCGAGCAAATAGTCCAAATTAATCCAGAATATGCAAATATGCCTTATCCACTACTTCATTTAATAATCAGGGTCTTCGTCCGTCTTCGGATGAGCTGCATCCCATTGAGAGAGAAAAGCTACAAAGCCACGGAGAGGAGACGAATTTCCAGGAGCTTCGATATAGGAAGAACATCATGAAGGACCAGGTTTCAAATTTCCGTTGTTTATATGCCACGGTCCTTCATGCTGCAGCTTTTCTTGCCTACCCCGGCAGTGCTTCCAGCATCCCTGTGGACTCTCAGAGCTGAGTTCACAAGCGTTTGATAAAGCTTGTCCATCATTAACTTGGGGTGATTTTTATGAGTTCTTTTGGGACTGTTGTAAGGAAATACAGCAAGCTGGGTGACTTAAGACAGCAGTAAGATTGTCTCATTCTTTTGGAGGCTGAAGGCCAGCACCAGTGTGTATGGTCATATGCTAGAGCCTAGAAGCCTGTACACAACAGGGATGCTGGCTTCTGGAGGAGGCGCATTGTCTTGGTTGTTCTTGTGTGCATGTTCACGCCGGGACCTAGGCATCTGGGGTTATGATGTTTTGGGGTAGATATCTGGTCTAGTCTTTACTGGGTGGGTGTTCAGTTCTTTGGTTACTATTGTCCACTCTGAGTCCTAGCCAAGTGTGGTGGCTGTGGGGTTTCTGATGGAGAGCCTTCCTGCAGTTCAGCATGGAGTCACATGGGAATGGAGATGAGCTAGAAGGAAAAGTTGAGAAAGGCGGTAGGGAAGAACAGGAGAGTCCCTGAGTTTGCATCAAAAGACCAAGTCCCAGGAAGATGGAACTGCTCTGGGAGGAGGGTTCCTGTGGGCAGGCTGCTGCAGGACTGGAGAGTAAGTATGGAGAGACTGTAGTGGAGGGTAAAAAGGAGGATGAAGGTTCCCAACCTGAGTCCCAGCCTGACCGGTGGCTTTCTGTGGTGGCGAGAGGTTCTGTTAGGGAGAGTCACAAGAGACTGGAGATGGTCTAGAGGAAAGGCTGAGAGGTGTGGAGAGAGGTTCTGTGGGTAGGGAGAGTCACAAGGGACTGGAGATGGTCTGGAGGAAAGGCTGAGAGGTGTTTCAAAGAGGAGCTGGAGGGACCCTGGGTCCACACTAAGTAGCCAAGTCCCTGGTGGATGGGAGTGGGCTGAGCTCATTTTCTCAAAAGGATATCACTCATATTAACTCTACTCCAGTATGACTGCGTTTTAACTAATTACATCTGCAAAGACTCTTTTCCCAAATAAGGTCACATTCTGATGCACTGGGTGGTAGGACTTCAAGGTAGATGATGATGATGGTGATGATGGTGATGGTGGTGATGATGATGGTGATGATGCTGATGATGGTGATGATGATGATGATGATGATGGTGATGATGGTGATGATGGTGATGATGATGAATGAAGTTTTTGGATGTTACCAAGTCTAGTCTTGAACTCCTGAGCTCAAGCGAATCCTTTCATCTCACCCTCCTATGTACTTAGGACTAGAGGTGTGCACCCCAGCTTCAACATATCTTTTGAGGGGCAACATGTTTAATTAATGCAAAAAAATGGAATATGCAGAGTAGCTGCACATGATTTGGAATTGTAATGAACAAAGGCCTCTGTTCCACACGAGTGTGACCCTTCCAGGCTGTGAAGTTCCGCAGCCAAATGATCTATCATTACAGTTAGAAGCAACTGATTTTCTAATGGTTATTTGTTTCACAAATTATAGGCTATGTAGAGATTATTTTCAAATTTTAAATTGACTTTGCTTTTCAGGAATATTGGAAACAGTTAGAGGAAATCCGCCAACAGTACCACAACGACATGAAAGAAATTAAAAAGAGGGTGGTGAGAGAGATGAAGGTAAATTCCCCCTTCCAGAGTGAACACTGTTCTGTCAATTTATAGGTGACAAAATGACTAGATATTCAAAGTAGTGAGCATAATAGTAAGAGTTTATGCTCAGTATATCCTAGCTGTGTGCATTCACACACTCATGCACGTGCACACACACATGTACATATACATACAAAATCCTCATAGAAGACGAGATAAAGGGGATCATCCAGGTTTCTTTCTTCACAGGAAGGCTGTCAGACCTAACAGAAGCTTAGCATTATGGTTTACTGGAGGCTACATCAGATGATGACAGGATTGATGATTTCATTAGTGCTGGGTATCAGCCTCGGCTTGAGGTCAGGGTCTTGAGAAAGGGATGCCTAGGAACAGCGTGAAGAATTGATTCAGGAGTCAAAAGTTGGTGCAAGCTGACAGCTGGTCATCTTAGGAGAGCATCAGAACTCAAGAATTCTCTACTTATCTCTCTCTCTCTCTCTTTCTGTACTTTCTCTTTCTCCTTCTTCCTTCTGCTTCTTTTTCTCCTATTTCTCCTGAGTGTGAGCCAGCCCAGTTTTTTATTTACTAAAAGTACATTGCAAATCTAACAGTTTATCAAGGTCAAGTACATTCATAGTTTCACAGAAAAATCACATAGTTACATTTTTGTAAATTCCCATGCTTACTTGGTACACTAAGCAAGACAACTTTCATTGTAGCAGCTTAATCTTCAACTTGTTTTTCTCAGAAAACCACTAATACAATGGTTCATTGGCAGTTTGCTGGGTGCCCTGTTTGCAGTTTCAGCATATATCAAACAGACAGAAGAGCAAAAAGGTGCTAGACAGAAATTTTATATTTATAGATTTTTAAGCTGTCTCTAGTTCTTCAACTTATTTCTTATATATATCCAAACTTCAATCATATGTTTCTTTAGCATTAACAGCATCTGACTCTCTATTTTTCTTGTTTCTGGGGCTCTCTGTAAACCCTTGGTAGTTCAGGACACACAAACTCAGTAGTATAATTACTGTCCCTGAACTTGGTGTATATATATATATACATATATATATATATATATATATATATATATATACACACACACACACATATACACATATATACCAAGCGTATAGTTCCTAAAAGTTCTTTAAGGAATAGTTCATGCACAATTTTATCTTGTCCTTAGTTGACTTGCACTTAGCAATTCTGACACAGGGACAACAGCCCTTAAGACACTCACAAAGGCTTCCACCCCAGGGTCATTAGATTCAGCACTCTTCTTTCTTATCAAGGGGCCACCAAGAGGGTAGGCTCCAGTAGAGGCATTTGCCTGGGTCCCATTTACAGGAATAAAGGAAGCTTTAGAGAGAAAAAGAAAGGTTCAACATACAAAGACTAGTAGGCCCATTTGTAGAGCAGCCACTGCCAGATGTCTTCTGCATAAAGGTTGCACGCCAGAGGCTGACTCTGTGTCAGGCAGCCATCTGCACAACCATGCTGTTCCCAGAACATTAGGAATGGCTCCATTGTCTTCCTCATGATCAGAAAGCCAGGGTTTACTGAGCAGTTGCTTTAGAACAGAGCTGGATCAGATGCAGAAAGTCTAAAATGAGAATAGGCTCATGCCCCTAAGGAGAGTAAAAAGGGTCAGAGGTTATTAAGTTGGCTGTGAGCAAGGGCTTCAAAGTCTGTATGGTTGTGCACATCGTAATTTTTCTTTTCTGGAGGATATTAAATCAGTAATATTTTTATGTTATCATAGGACATAATGGGCTTCTTGTGGCCTTGGCCCTTCTCTCCCACCAGATAGTCCCTCTCCTGCTGTAAGTCACCAGCTACTTATGAAGTAAAGCATGTGTGGTTATCTTTCTTCCTCTAGGAGCATTTCAATAAATGGTCAACCACATATAAACAGGTAGTCTCACAAGATTATATTGTCTGATGTCAGTGCTGTCTTAGTCTGTATAAACACATGCTCTGTTGCTCACATTTCTCAGAACATACTTCTCTCATTTCCAAGACTGTGTAAGGAAAATTCTGAACACAGTTGACATCATTCTTGAAAAACCCACACTGGTGCTACACTGGAAATTCGTCCTTCTGGCTCTCAGGTTTCTAGAATTGCAGCAGACAGCCATCTCTTCAGTAGATAAGGTAACTAGCCTGTGTGAAAAGCATACAGGTATTCCAACACTATGCATACCCGCAGCACCCCGGATTTCTCCTTTTCCGAGGCCCGATGGGCTCTGCAGAGGCCACCCAGCACCCCCTTGAGCAGACCTGCCGTGGTGCTGCAACAACTCTTCCTCCTCTAACCCTCTTCCGCCTCCAAGTGCACCTGTGAAAGTTAGCGTAAATGAGCCTGAGCGAAGCTTCTTCCAGTGCGCCTTATTTATGTCCTGTAACAAAATCCAGTAACTCACCCGAAGTCATCACTTAGCTGTTACCAGGCAAGCTAAGAGTATGCCTCTGAGACATCCGCCATCTAGCAGATGCAGTTCTACTCATAAGTATGCATGTATGAAACCATAATGGAATAAGACCGCCATAGTCAAGCCTCATGGGAGCACAAGAACAAAGATGAGAGGGCTGGGTAGGATGAAGGATTATGTGGAGGAAGTTGATGGGGGCTGATGATGGACCGAGAGAGGGCTGGGGCTCCGTAGGTCTGAGCTAAGTGGCCCATTCTAAATGAGCCACACAAAGACCTATGCTGGGTGTTAATGGTAGTGGAATAGAGCTCCATTCATGGTGGGGAACCCTGTGCTACCATCAACCTTATGTAAGGTCAGTCTGCAATGGAAGCTTGAGTCAAGAAAAGCTGAATAGCGGACATTCCTCCCTCCTTTTCTTTTTCCTGCCTTTCTTTTATTTTTGGTACTGGGGAATATCAAACTCAGGATCTTGTGCATGCTGGCCAGGACCCAGGAGCAGGCATTTCCAGACAGTCTGTGAAAGGAGCACGTGGTGAAAACTAAGGCAATCCCAAGGAGAAGGAGGACAAAGAGGGCTTTGCGGTGTGTGACTAGTGCTTCTTACTCTCAGGGACGGACAGCAAGCAGCTTACAGAGCCAATCTCGTTGACTGTGTGCAATCTGTATTAAAGGAGAATGCTGGCCTCAGTCAGAAAACCTATTTGGTGAAGAGGAGTGGCCTGCCCACCCACCGGGAGGCGCCTGAGGAAGAAGCCTCTACACAGGTAGAGATGGCTATTGCCAGAGGTTCCTGAGCTTCCCAGTGGGGGTGCTCCTGCCCCAGGGGTCGGGGGAGGGATGACCTCTTGCTCTGCCATAGCCAGTGCCACCAAAGCCACAGTCTAGTCTGGCCACCCCTACCTGAAGAGCATCCAACCTGTCGGCTTCCACCAAGACCCACCCTGCCTGATATACACAGACACACACAGATGCAGACAAACAGAGACACACACACACAGAGACACACAGAGACGCACACACAGACACACACAGATACAGACACACAGAGACACACACACACAGAGACACACAGAGACGCACACACAGACACACACAGATACAGACACACAGAGACACACACACACAGAGACACACAGAGACGCACACACAGAGACACACAGAGACACACACAGATACAGACACACAGAGACGCACACACAGAGACACACAGAGACACACACAGATACAGACACACAGAGACACACAGAGACACACAGAGACACACACAGATACAGACACACAGAGACACACACACAGAGACACACACAGATACAGACACACAGAGACACACACACAGAAACACACAGACACACACAGATACAGACACACAGAGACGCACATGCAGAGACACACACAGAGACACACACAGATACAGACACAAAGAGACACACACACAGAGACACACAGAGACACACAGACACACACAGATACAGACACACAGAGACGCACATGCAGAGACACACAGAGACACACACAGATACAGACACACAGAGACACACACACAGAGACACACAGACACACACAGATACAGACACACAGAGACGCACATGCAGAGACACACACAGATACAGACACACAGACACACACACACAGAGACACACAGATACAGACACACAGAGACACACACACAGACACACACACAGAGACACACACAGAGACACACACAGATACAGACACACAGAGACACACACACAGAGACACACAGAGACACACACACAGAGACACACACAGAGACACACAGAGACACACACAGATGCAGACACACAGAGACACACACAGATACAGACACACAGAGACGTACACACAGAGACACACAGAGACACACACAGATACAGACACACAGAGACGTACACACAGAGACACACACAGATACACACACAGATACACACACACAGAGACGCACACACAGGCACACACAGACACACACAGATACAGACACACAGAGACACACACACAGAGACACACACACAGAGACATACACAGATACAGACACACAGAGACACACACACAGAGACACACAGACACACACAGATACAGACACACAGAGACGCACACGCAGAGACACACACAGATACAGACACACAGAGACACACACACAGAGACACACAGACACACACAGATACAGACACACAGAGACGCACATGCAGAGACACACACAGATACAGACACAC
Organism: Cricetomys ansorgei; assembly: GCA_026225945.1. NCBI lineage: Eukaryota > Metazoa > Chordata > Mammalia > Rodentia > Nesomyidae > Cricetomys > Cricetomys ansorgei. The sequence goes on from JAMJFZ010000107.1 coordinate 63,454,407, forward strand.
AGACACACACACACAGAGACACACAGATACAGACACACAGAGACACACACACAGACACACACACAGAGACACACACAGAGACACACACAGATACAGACACACAGAGACACACACACAGAGACACACACAGAGACACACAGATACAGACACACAGAGACACACACAAATGCAGACACACAGAGACACACACAGATACAGACACACAGAGACACACACACAGAGACACACAGAGACACACACAGATACAGACACACAGAGACGTACACACAGAGACACACACAGATACACACACAGATACACACACACAGAGACGCACACACAGGCACACACAGACACACACAGAGACACACACACAGAGACACACACAGATACAGACACACAGAGACACACAGAGACGCACACACAGAGACACACACAGATACACAGACGTACACACACCAGAGACACACAGACACAGACAGACAGACACACACACACGTGCGCGTGTATCCTGTTGTTAAAATTATATTCTAAGGCTCAGTAGTAAAGTATGCCCCTAACATGTACAAAGCCCTAATCTGATCCCAATACTGCAAAAAAAATCATGTTCTTGAATTGGATTGATTAAATTGCACTGGAGTAATGCACATTTTGTTATAGAATTTTTGCCCATTAAAATACCAGTGTTAAATACATGACTATTTTAATTTAGTGGATACTGTACCTAACTTTTTAGTGAATTATGATTAAATTTTCTTGGCAAAAAAAATGTTTTTATTCTAAAGTGAATCATCAGATTCAATGTAGAAATAAAGTTATAGAAATATACAGCAATATGAATTTAGACATTATGAATATATAATTTATATGAGGTGGCAGAATTATGCTTTTCTCTAAACTTTCAGAATATTGAAAGAGACTTGAAAAAAATTAGACTTTAGAACATAAATGACAGGAAAATTCCAAAGCAGAGATATAAAACTAAGGTCTAAACATTCTTGTCTGTTGCTTGCACACTGGGGAGATGATTGGGGTTTTTGCTTTTAAAACTGTGTGATTCTCCATCCCCACTATCTGATGAACTGGCCCTACTGTGTGCTACTACACTAATGATCTTAAGTATGTGTGGTGTCAACATGAATTGACCTCAGGGGTTATAATTTGAAGGCTTTATTGAACTGCTAAACTAAGATTTTTTTTTTCCTTATTTATTTTAGAGAGGGGTAAAATTTGAAATTAGTTTAGACGAGTGTATTTCTGAGGAAGACGTCCTCCAAGAGAACAAGGTATGTCATTACGTGCATGTTGCCATGAGCAGCAATGGCAAAATGAAAGGTGGGTGTTGCACAGGCTGTAATGAGACTTTCCTAACCAACTCTTAGAAGCAAGGTATCTGGTGTTGAAATGAACCTTCCAGATACGTCTTACTCTCCCATTAAGAAAGACGAGGCTATTTCCTTGGGTGGATTATTCCATTTTATTCTATGTTCCTTTTCTATATGAGCTAACTTTTTCCTGATACTGTTAACTTTTAATTGTTGCCCATTAAAAAAAAAAAAAGAAGCATGGTATGTAGTCAACAGTTAATATGCTGACTTAAAAGAATTGAGCACGCAACCTTAAAGTTTTTGTTTATTTTAGGTTTTAATTACTTCTAAGAACTTTACAGATGCCTGTGGGTAAACGTCAACTGTGCATCTTGGCTCTTTGGTGTGGCGACAAGTGCCAGAAACACCAAGATTTTGTTTTATTCGTTGACTTTATCGCCTTTTAAATTTTCAACTTTTATCAGAACTTCTAACAAATATCAATGTCAACATTAATGGATTTATTTTTTTCTGTTGTATTTCCTTTTAGATCACTGAAAGTTAAATATGAATAAGCATACCTGACATGCACTTCGTGTGTGTGTTGCTAGAGGTTAGACCTTATATGCTATGCAAAGAAAACCCTCTCTCACTGAGCTACCCTCCAGCTCTCTTAGGCTCTCTGTCATCTTAAATGCTTTGGAGCTGGGATTGCAGGTCAGTGGCAGGGTGCGTTAACATCTGTAACAGTCACAGTTGAGTCCTCCCAAGTCTTACGTCATTGTTTGCATTTTTATAAACATTGTGCTACATGATGACGTCATTAGCTTGGTGGTGGTTACTGTTTACTCAGCCGTTGGGCTTCTGATGCCACAGAACTGTGGGGTCTGAGCAGAATAGATCTGGGGAGGGGTACATCACATGGCTTCCATGATGTGAGGAGCTGAGGTTGGCCTTTCTGCATGAGAAAGGGCTCCAGGCAACTTTAGCTGCCAGGGTGTTCTTCCCTTTTTTAGCCAATGCTTTCTAAGCCTGAAACCAAAGTGACCATTTTTAGTGATGACCATTTGGCGATGGAATACGAGGAGCAGTTTTAGTATCTGATGGACTCGGTTGTAAAGTTCGGTGTGGTTGTTGTCTGCGGCGACAGCTCCCGGAGAGGTTGATGCTGGATGGTTGCGTGAGTCCAGGAACCACAGTGACAGCGTAGTGGACAGCGCGGGGAGGCCCAGCTTATGAGGAAAAGGCAGGGAATCGGAGAGGCTGCTCAGTGGCTGAGAGCAGTGGGTGCTCTTCCAGAGGACCTGGGGTGCTGGATCCCCAGCCTACATGACATCCTGCAAGCACCTTTAATGCCTGTTTGGAGTGATCCAACACCCTCTTCTGGCCATCTTGGGCACCAGGCCTGCAAGGGCTACAAGGACATACATGTAGACAAAACACTCACAAAACACAAGTAAAAAAATCTTTAAGACAAGAAGAAGAAGGAGGAGGAGGAAGAAGAGGAGGAGGAGGAGGAGGAGAAGCAGAAGAAGAAGAGTACGTTGTACATTGAAAGCAGAGAATGGATGAGAAACACTGAACGTAGGATGGACTGAGCAGTGTGGTCTGAAGGTAGAAAGCCCGGGTAAAATCAAGCTGTTCTGTGATCGGGGCTGGCTCCTGTTTGTAAGAAGAAATGAAAACATTGTCATTTCTGCATCAGTCAATATAGTTTCACCTTTAAAACTATATGGATTTGTATATAAATTACATACTGTGTTCCTTGAAAATTAATATTTGGGAACACACACAAAATTAATGTGTTTAACTCCCAATATGGCTCCCCTTCTCATGAAAACTTGTGAAATTTCTTCAGGCAGTGGATAAACTAAATGATACTTTGAGCTTTGAAGATGGCATGAAGTTTCAGGAATATAGACGCGTGAAGGAGCACGAAGATTACACAGATAGAGCCTTTGAGGAGCTCTGTGGTCCAGAAGCAGGTACATGTTGCTTAACAGCAGTGGAGGAAAAGGTACCTTTTCAACCGCAACCCATCCTCAACTCTCTCCATTGGGCTCCTGACTCTGACCCTGTGCACGCCATTCATCTAGGTCCTTTCTCTGTGTACATGGGACAGTTAGTTCAGCAGCTCTGGGAGCACCACACTTACGGGCCTTTCTCATTACTGCTGGACAGGATAGCTCTCTGGGCAGGTGTGACAAACATCTCAACCCCAGCATGTGTCCTTCTTCCCAGAGACCTTTGCTTCAGGTCAAGGCCATCGACGATTCCTCCTACACACCCAGGGCAGCTTCTCCTTAGAGATGCCTCTGCATTTTTCCTCTGCCTCCACGCCTTCTGCTGCTGGGTAGGTTTCTGTCACCCTTGAGCAGTGTGGTGACATAGGAAACCATGAAAACTGTGAAAAACCCAGGTATCTGCATCCAGTGGGAGTTTGAATCCCAGCTGGCACTGGAGTTTCTGGTCATGGGACACCTCTTCTTTTGCAAGTTATTTTCATGTTCTGAATCACCCTTGCCTCTTTGAGACATGGAGCATAGTGGTAGTAATAACCACACAGGGTTGCTAAGGCAACAAAAGTGCTGTATGGTATGTACAAAGTACCTGTCTAAATGACAGGTGCCTAATAAATGCTCTTCCCTTAATTAAAAAAAAAAGATTGATTGACTTTGGTATGTGTGTGTGCCTGCATGGTGCCGGTGGAGGCCAGAGGTGGCAGATCCTGGTGGCAGGATTGGAACTGGTTGTAAGCCACCAGATGTGGGTGCTGGGAACTGAACCTGTGTCTTCTGGAGGATCTATAAGCACGCTAACTGCTGAGCTGTCTCTCCAGCACCTTTCCTTAATTTTTCTCTGCCTTCCCCTTATACGTTTCTCTCTCCCTCTCCCTCTCTCTCTCTTCATCTATCTATCCATCTATCATCTATCTATCTATCCATCATCTATCTATCCATCTATCATCTATCTATCTATCTATCTATCTATCTATCTATCTATCTATCTATCATCTATCTATCCATCATCTATCTATCCATCTATCATCCATCTATCTATCTATCTATCTATCTATCTATCTATCTATCTATCTATCTATCTATCTATCTATCTTAGTTCTAAGTACTGAGAATAGCAAGTTGATTTACTTGATCATACCAAGCAAGTCCTCTTTTTATCCTTTTATCTTGAGACAAGGTCTAGACTAACCTTGAACTTCTCCTATGGCCCAGGCAAGTCCTGTCCAGACTCCCTGGTTGCTGGGATCACAATGCTACCTACCAATCATGCTTTTCTTGTTCTTTTTTTTTTTTTTTTTTTTTTTTTGAGACAGTCTCATATAGCAGCTGATTTTGGGCTAGGATTACATGTGTAGACTACCATGTAATGAACGCTGCCATGTAATTAGCATGCTTTATTCTCGGTAATTGCTTACATAGTTACTAGTGTTATGTTATTACTCTCTCATAGTTTTTGACAATTCTGGTAGGCTAAAGTCCACGGATCATAGCTTCACACTGAGCCCTTTGTGGTGTGGTGACTCAGCCTTCACACCTAACACCCCTTCTTTCCTTCTGTCTCCAGTGAAATCCACATAGCCTATAAGGGCACTCATGTTCCCAATTAGCTATGTAAACATTTGCATACCTGGCTTGGCTCAGTTTCCGGTTTCGATAACACCCTGTTTTATATCTGTACTCAATTCACTGGGCATCTTAGCTGTGGATCTGCCTTGTGTGGTCAGTGGTACTGAGTGCAAAGACAGGAGATACCCGAGTGCTGCCCTGAAATGTCACGGTTAAAGAAAAGGAGGCACAGACATGGGCATGTCCTGAGCCCCATCTGGGGCTCATCCCTGCTGGAGTAAGAGCCAGCTGGGGAGATGGAGAAGTCCCCATTCCTTCAGGGCTTGGAATGCTCATGAAGCCTGCGCTTTCGTGTGTGGGTAGTAAATTTTGATCAGTGGGAACTAGGGCCTTGGGACAATGGCTCAGTCTGTAGAGTATCTGCTGCACAAACATAAAGACTTGAGTTTGAATCCCCAGTACCCACAAAAAGCTGGGTCTAGCAGCACTGGTCTGTAAAGTCAGTGCTGGTGTGTATGTGGAAGAAGAGGATTTCCTGAAGCTATTGGCCAGCCAGCCTACTAGAATCTATGAGCTCCAGGTTCAGTGAAAGACCCTGTCTCAAAACATAGGTTGGAAAGTAATCAAAGAAAGACTGTGGCATTGCCTGGTATGGTAGTGTATGCCTACAATCCTAGCACTCAGGAGGCAGAATCAGGTAGACCCTGTGAGTTTTATGTCAGCCATGGCTACACAGTGAGACCCTGTCTCTAAAAATAAATAATAATAAATAAAATAATAACAAAAAGGACACTTTGACCTCTGGCCTTCACAGGCTTGCACACACATGTGCACTCACACACATGAATGTATATATACATCACACACACCAGAAAAAGCAAGTGGTGAATGGAATCATATCTGTGGTTGAGAAAGACTGAGCTGGCTGCAGAATGGTGTGGATACAAGACAGGAGGCTGGAGACTAGTCCTGGCAGGAAGAAGCAGACACAGGAGCCAGAGCAGGCAGTGAGGAGAGCCCTGAAAGTGGCTGTCGAAGTCAAGAGGCTCATAGATGCTCCGAGTTTTCCAACTTGTAGGTGCAACTCTGTCACTATCATGTAGAGGGAATAGAGATGATGTCACCATTTTATGTTGAGGTTTAGTTATTTATAAGCATTTGCTGGAAACGTTTCTGTGTCGCACTGGGGATCAAGCCCAGGGCCTTACTGGTGTTAGCCAACAAATGGTGTATTTGGTTAGGAATAATCTTTCTAAAACTTGTACAGGGCTTTTGAATAAAATGGTAAGATTTTACTGAAGTATTTAAAGATCACACGAATAAATGGAGAGAATCAGCAGTTCTGTATTTTGGAAATGTTCTTCAAAATGAATATGGATTTATGGCAATTTCAATCTCAGTAGGATTTTTTTTTTCTGGTGTAAGATCTTGGCAGTTTGGAGAATTCTGCAGATTCCTAACTAGTCAAAAACTGTGAGAAAGCAGACTAGTTCAAGGCTACTTATCCTTCTAAGTACCCAAGCACATTATATGAATTGTAATAATTGAACTAGACCGATAGCAGTGTGCGGTGGTATACTACTGTAATCCCAGCACCTGGGATGTGGATGCAGGAAGACCAAGAATTCAAGATCATTCTCTGCCACATCAGGAATTCAGGACCAACCTAGGCTGCGTGAGACCTTGACTAAGAAAAGGGTCGGGGGAGGGGAGAGGATACTTGCACTGGAAAACATAAAGCAGGGAGAGACTAGAAACAGACCCTACTTACAGTGTCTCCCAATCCAGTGCATAGAGAAGTGGCGTCACCAGTCCACGGGATAAGAAAGCATTAGTTAAATGAATGCTCGCGGGCCAATTGATGAATAATTCGGGATGCCTTGTTTTCATTCCCAATTGCTGTGATAAAATACCCTGACAAAATCGACCTAGGTGAGAAAGGGTCTATTTTAGCTCGTGGGCCTAGAGTCAAGGCAGCAGGAGCATAAAGCAGCTACTCACATCGCGGCCACATCAGAAGCAGACATGGTTCACGTTTCTCCACCCTTACATGGCCAGGGACCAAACCTAGAGAGCTGTGCTGCCCAGCGTTCAGAGGTCCCTCACATCAATTATGGTAATGAACGCATTCCCACAGGTCACCCAGATCCAGACAGTCCCTCACTGAGACTCTTTTTCTGCTTGATTCTTCGTTAGATCCAGCAGACAGTTAAAAACAAACATTGCATTGGGAATAATATGACATCTGGTCCTAAATAATGATACAATAAGACAAAATTTTAAAAAATCATATACATAAATATATATCATAAAAATCATAAATATATATTTAAAACATGTGTATTTGAAAATGAAGTAAAAGAAATTTTGTGTTTTTTTAAATAGGGAAGAACTGGTCGTTCAGAGCACCAATTGGCTGGGTGTGGCGGTACACATGTATTCTCAGCATTCGGGATGCCAAGCTGAAAGATCAAGAGTTTAAGGGCCCCACAGCAAGGTCACTGCCTCAAAAATCAACCAAAAGAAAAGACAGTCACTAGATAAACAAACAAATAAATATTGGAAGATGTAGAAAGAGCCGGGCAGCGGCTCATGCCTTTAATCCCAGCACTTAGGAGGCAGAGGTAGGGGGAATCTCTGTGAGTTCGAGGCCAACCTGGTCTACAGCGTGAGTTCCAGGACAGCCAGTCTTACAACTGGTTTTTAGAAACCCTGTCTCTAAAAAAAAAAATTAAAAAAAACCAAACCAAAATAATGTAGAAAAAATCACAGAATATATTAAATTATTAACAGATATGGCATTAAGAATGAGAAGCTTAGCCGAGCATGGTGGCTTATGCTTATAATCTTGGGAGGCTAAGGTAGGGGTTTAGAAGTTGAGGCTACACAGCAAGCCCCAGGATCAAAAGGCCAAAAATAAATAATAAGCAAATATTTTTAAAATACTTTATTAAGTTTCATGGATAGTGTAATTCCATAATTTTCTAACTAAATGTGTGTATGTATGTGTGTGGGGGGGGTACATGTGCATTTCTGTGGTGCATGTATGTGTGTGTATGTATGGTACATGTCTGATGTGTGTGTGTGTACACCTGCCACATGGAGTTCAGAGGACAACTTGGAGGAGTTGGCTTTCAAGGGGGTCTGGGGATTGAACTCAAGGTGTCAAGTTTGGCAGCAAGTGCCTTTGCCTGCCGAGCCATTGCAACAGTCCTATTTTTTAACTTAAGAATATGGAGACATGGCTCAGCAGTTAGGGGCTCTGGCTGTTGCCACAGAAGACCTGGGTTCAATTCCAAGTGCCACATGACAGCTCACAACCTTCTGTAACTCCAGCTCCAGGAGACCTGACCCCTCTACCCTGTTTCTGACCTCTGTGGGCACCAGGTACACAGGTGGTGCCCAGAAAAACATGGAGGCAAAGATCCATACATATGAAAATGAAAAAAAATATTGAAAAATTAAAAAGAAAATGGATTTGGGGCTGGAGAGATGGCTCAGCAGTTAAAAGCCCCTGGCTTCCTTTCAGAGGGCCTTAGCACAGTCCCCAGCAACCTGGTCAGGTGGCTCTAAACCAAACTCCAACTCCAGGGGATCAGGGGCACTTTTTTTTTTGGCCACCTTGGGCATCTGTATACACATGCACACACATACACAAATAAACAGTAAGATAAATATTTAAAAACTTACAATGGATCTGGGCATGGTGGCTCCTGCTTGCTGTCCTAGCGCATGGGAGGGAGACTGAGGCAGGAAGATAAGATGACTAGAGAAAGGGGCCCAAGGGAGAGAGAGATGGAAAGGAAAGAGATTGTGTCTACAGAAGCAGATTCACATGAGAATTCTCACAAGTTTCTCCCCGTTCTCCATTCACGCATTTCCTTAGCACCTAGTTAAACTGGATAACCAGACACTAACAATAAAAATGAAACAACTTGAAAGCTGTTTGCGGTTTCTGCCTTACACGTTGGATCTGTTCGAAGCCCAGGTGCCGGCTCCTGAGCCGTAATACCTTACTCCTGGGTCCTTGTGCTGGTTAGTTTTCTGTCGACTCAACATAGACTAGAGTCCTCCGGGAAGAGGGCGTTTCAACCGAGGAACGGCTTCTGTCAGGTTGGCCTGTAGGCTAGTCTGCTTGGCACTTTCTTGATCAGCGATTGATGTGGGAGTTCCCTAGCCATCATGGGCATTGACATCCCTGGGTAGGTGGTCCTGTGGGGGGGTGGGGGGAGAGGAAGGTTGCTGAATGTGAGCCCGAGAGCCAGCCAGTAAGCTGTGCTCTTCAAGGCCTCTGCTTCAGTTCCTGCCTGGAGTTCCTGCCCCGACTTCCTTCATGATGGACTGCATGCTGGAGATGAAATAAACCCTTTCCTCCAAAAGTTGCTTTCGGTCATGAAGTTGGTCACAACAGAAAGCAAACTGGGACATTCCCTAAGATCTGTTTGGTGTTATCGTTCTCATTCTACTCTGGGACTAACGAGTTATTTTCTCACACCCAGAGGGTTTCTCTCAGGATGCTGCTGGAGTAGAGAGCAGGAGGCAGTGGGTTGCCAGAGCACCTCAGACTCTGCTGGAAATCCTGGCAGCCGCGGATGTCACCTCCACCTGCCCCACCTTGCCTGATGGTGAGTCTCAACCAGCAGCTGTGGTCAAACAGCAGCAAGAGAGGACCAGGGCCTGGCACAGCTATGCTGCCAGCGCACGCTGTGTTGCAATAGTTGCCACTTCTCAGTCACTAAACATTTTACACAGACATTGTCTTGGCATCGCAAATACCAAGTTGAGACGCGTCTGCTAGTTACCCTAGCGGTTGATGACTCTGGTCATACAAAACTCAAGGAAGAAAATCCCACCTGCCATCTTTCCTTAAGCGAGAAGGGGGAACAAGGAAGGGAGAACACTACCAGCTTGGTAGCAGCCTTGTAATTTCATTGATGATTCCCACCCCTCGCCAATAAAGTTGTCTTAAGGTTAGGGATGCATTCTGCTGTCAAGGGCTTGCCTAGTGTGTACAAGGTCCCGGGTTCAGGCTCCAGTATAACCTTTGGGATGGGAGTGAGGGAGAAGTGGGGAGGCGTTATCCCCAGTGAGGTGTGCTGGCAATTGTCTGTAATCCCAGCATTTCAGAGCTGGAGGCAGGAGAATCATGAATTTGGGAATGCCTTGGGCTACGAGTTTCATGCTAGTCTGAGTTACACACAGTGGCACCTTGTCTTAAAGAAGAAAAAGATATCCCTACAAAACTAAGAGAGTCAACAGTGCAAAGAATTATATAACATTGTGTGTTATTTAAATATCTGGAGTGTTCAAGGTATGATGATGTTTTTTCACATGACTCCCTGCAACGTCTGAGGCTCTGACACTGCATTTTTAGAAGAGTTACACAGAAACCTCTATGTATGCACACAGAGGCCAGAGGTTAATGTCAAGAGTCTTCATCAACCACTATTTATCTTATTTTTTGAAACAAAGCGTCCATGAGCCTGGAACTCATGGATTCAGGTGGGCCAACAGGCCAACAAGCTCTAGTGATCTCTGTGCCTGCCTTACTAACACGGGGACTTGAGCTGTGTACAACATGTGCCTGGCTTTTATATGATGCCAGGGCTCAAACTTAGGTGGCCATGCTTTTACAACAGGTAGTTTTTACTCCACGAGCAACTTCCCAAGCACTTGGAAGTTGTCTACATCAGCAGAGAAGGTTTTTATTGGTTACCTCCTTCATCATCATCCTCTTCATCCTCTTCATCCTTTTCATCACAACCCGAGAAAGGGTGAAAATGTAAAACTGTGCTCTAAGTTGAGTGGACAGCCATCCGTGTCCTTGTATTCAACCATTCACGAATGGAAACTATTTTAAAAAAGCTTTCATCTCTGCTGAACACACACAGACCTTTTCTTGCCATTGTTCCCTAAGCAGTGTAGTATAGTAATGACTTATGCAGTATCTGCGTTGTGTAAGTCATCGAGAGTTGACTTAAAGCCTGTGGGATAGGCTGGAGAGACGGCTCAGCATTTAAGAGTATGGTACTGCTCTTGCAAAGGGCACAAGTTCAATTCTAAGCACCCGTATCTGTTGGGTCACAACCCCATGTACTTCTACCTGTACATCACCTTCTTCTGGCCTCTTCACTGTAACCACAAACCCAAACACAATCTCTCTCTCTCTCTCTCTCACTTACACACACACACACACACACACACACACACACACACACACACACAAACACAGAGAGACAGACAGACACACATATATACATAATTGTTAAAATAATAAAAATTAAATCTTAAAAAATAAAAAGTTTTTGAAAGGAGTCTGGTGGCTCATGCCTATAATCCCATAATTTGGGAAATAGAGACAGAGACCAGGAGGATCAGGAGTTCAAGATCATCCTCAGCTACATAGACAGTTCAAAGCCAGCATGGGCTACATAACACAATTTTAACACACAATAAAAGTATGTGAGAAAATGTGCACAGGTTTTATGCAAACTGTGCCCATTATATGTAAACTATTTAATCATGCACAGATTAAAAACCATATTTTACCTTTATTATTTTACATGATGTATCAGTGTGTCTGTGTGTGGATACATATTCATTTGTGCAGTGCCTGTGGGGGCCAGAGGCACAGGATCCCCTGGAGCTGGCATTACAGGTGGTTGAAAGAGACCATGTGGGAACCAAGCTTGGGTCCTCTGTAAGAGCAGCAAGCGCTTTCAACTGCTGAACCATTTCTCCAGCCCACATGCACAGATTTTTACCTCATGGGGTGTCTTGTAACTAATCTGCTTCGGAAGCCAAGGGATGAGTGTGTATCACTGAAATGAGTTATTGTAAGTGTATGAGCTGACTTAGAATTTAGTGAGACATCTGAGGGTGAACTCAAAAAACAAGCAAATGGAAATTCATCACAGTGTACAGAATAAAATATGACTCTTCTCATCAGCATGTGACCAAAACCAAAAGATGTATGTATGTGTGTGTGTATATATATATATTTTACTAAGTGAATGTGTCAACCTCCATGGTTCTAACATTCTGTGATGTTAAAAACTGAAACAAAGAAGCATCTTTATTTTTGCTAATACAGTATCCTTTCCAGATGGCCAAGTTATTGTGATGGAAGGTAGTCCAAAAAATGGGAAGAAGTGGTGGTGTGGAGTGCCAGGGACCCTGAGTGCTTTGGAAGCCCCATGTCCCTGCAGTGGCTTGTTTTCTGCAAATAAAGAAGAACCAGGTGTGTGCTGTATTTTTAACAAAGTTACTGGTACCACAAGGAATTATGTCAAGGCTTCATCAATGTGGAAAGACGCTAACAATACCTTTGGCCTGGAGGGAGACCTGGGAACATGTCTTGCCTGTCTGATTTGCTCTAACTAAGCTGGTCCCGAGTGCAGTAACAAATGGCATGGACGTCCAAGGACAGAGGCATCATTTGTGTAGTATTTCAAGCTGACAACTGATGAAAAGGCTCGCTCTTTGGGGGTGATAATTTAGCATTGCTCAGCTCTGATAGCTAGTCAGCGCGCTCACTTTATTTTCCTACAGGAGGTAAGAATGGAAACCAATATGGTTCATTTTGTTTTATGTTTGAAGTCTTTGTGCCACTGTGTAGCTCTGGGTGGCCTATAACTCTTCGTTACATAGATCAGGCTGGCCTTGAACTCATGGAGATCCACCTGCCTCTGACTCCTGAGTGATCTCCATTTTAAAGTAATATACATCCCCTCTTTCTCATGATATCTTTCTGCGTTGTCCAAAAAGACCTCAAGTTTATAGGCACAAGTAATCCTCTTGCCTCTTGAGTAGCTGGGATGACAGCTACACATGGCTACATTATATATAATATATTATATGTCACACACAATACACAAACACGCACACATTAAACACACACCATGCCCGTGCTTCTGAGTGCTGGGATTCAAGTCATTCACCACCACACCTGACAAATCTATATTTTTATTAATAGATTTTCTTATTGACTCAAAATGGCTGCTATATAATCAACTTCCTCTTTCTTTAAGCTTAGGTTTGTTATTAAGTGATTTATTTTCCACCAGCTCAAAATATAATTTTCTATGTTATCGTTTAAATTTTTTCCTAGGATGTTGACACTACGTTCATTCTGGGGCAATCAAGCATAGGTCAGGCTTGGTGCTGTATACCTATGGCCCTAGCACTTCAGAAGGAGAGGCTGGAAAACCCTGAATGTGAAACAGCTTTGGCGTTAGAAATGGGTTTGAGGGTTCCGAGAAAATGACCATACAATCCAAAGTATTTCAGCAAGGCAGAAAGGTTTACTTCTGTAGAAGAGTGTATAGTCAATCACGTCAATCAAGCAGATAAGCACACACAGCTGGGGCCCTGATGGGTTTTTATTCTGAACACGAAAGGAATAAAGGAACAAGCAGATATAAATGCCCTACAAAATAGATTTAAAACCAAAACTAATCAAAAGAGATATGGACATACATTTTATACTCCTTAAAGGAAAAGCATCTACGAGGATATGTTTTGGAAATTTATTTTTAGTTGTATTTAAAATAATTGTTTTAGTGCACTGTTGGAGAAGGGGATGCACGGGCCTTGGGATTTTGTATTGTCTGCAGGTGTTGGATTTCTGTGGGGATGTTTGATTGCTAAGGATCTGTACCCGCAGAGTGCTGAATGAATAAAACACCTGAGCTCAGATGCTCCGTGTTCATCTGTCTAGGTGGTGCCTGCCATGATGGTGGTTCCCTCTCTGGCAGGGTTTCCATCTATAAAAATGCCTCCTTGTCTTCCTTGGCAAGCCGCCCCAGCAGCAGCAACTACTACAAGGATGTAACAGTACCAAACATTTATGCATCAAAGAGACACCCACTTTCATAAAAACAAATGCTATTATCTCTAAAGTCACAGATTGTCCTGACTCAGTGATATTGGGAAATTTCAGCACTCCAGGCTCACCAGTCCACACAGAAACTAAGTAGAGAAATGCTGGAGCTAAATGACAACACAAACCAAATGAACATTTACAGGACACTCCACCCAATGCCAAAGGATACATTCTGTCTGTTCTCAGCAGCCCGTGAAATTGTCTCCAAAATCAACCACATATTGGAACACAAGGAAACTCAACAAATTTAAGAAAGAAAATTGAAATAACATACTGCACATTATCTGACCACAAAGGAATAAAGCTGGATATCAAAAACAATAGAAATGACAGAGAGTACCCAAACTCATGGAAGCTTAAAAACATACTAATGAGTGAAAATTGGGGCCAGGGAGAAATCAAGAAGAAATTTAACAATTCCTAGAACTGAATGGAAATGAAAACAACATGCCCAAATCTCAGGGACACACATGCAAACCAGTCATAAGAGCAAAGTTTATCTGAGGGCCTACATAAAGAAACTGGAGAGATTGAACATTAATAACTTAATACTGTACCTGAGGGCCTTGAAAAAATAAGAGCAAACAATACCCTAAAAGAGTATTTTGTTAGAGATGATGGAAGTCAAGGCTGAAATTAGTGAGATAAAAAGAGTTGGTGCTTTGTAAAGATTACAAGATTCACAAATTTTGCCCAAATAACCAAAAGAGAGAGAAGACCCAAGTTAATAAAAGCAGAGGTGAAAGGAAGACATTTACAACAGACACTGAGGAAATTCAAGAATCACAATGATATGCTATAAAAAAATCTATACTCCACCAAACTAGAAAACCTAAAAGAAACTGATGACTTTCTTAATACATATGCCCTACCAAAATTAAGTCAAATTGAAGTAAATAATTAAACAGACCCATAACAGCCAATAAGATAGAAGCAGTAATTAAAAATCTCCCAACTAAAAAATGTCTACACCCAGATAGATTCTACCAGATCTTCAAAGAAGAATCAAAAACACTCCTCAAATTATTTCATACACCAGTAAAGGAACACTTTAAATTCTTTTTATGATACCAAAACCAAAGATCCAACATCCCTTCTTCCAAGAAAGAAAATTATTGACCACACTTTCTGATGAACACAGATGCAAAAACTCTCAATAAAATTTAACAAACCAAATTCAAGAACACATCAAAAAGATTATTTACTATGTTCAAGTTCATTGCATCAAAGAGATGCAGGGATGATTCAACATATGTAAATAAATCAGTGTAATCCACCACGTACAAAGACCCAAGGACCCAAGGACAGAATGACATTAACGTCTCATGAGATACAGAAAAAGCTTTTGACAAAGTCCAACACCCCTTCATTATTACAGTCTTGGAGAATCTTGGGATACAGGGGATGAATCTCCAAATAATAAAAAGCAATGTGCAAGGCTATTGGTGTGTGTGTGTGTGTGTGTGTGTGTGTGTGTGTGTGTGTTGGGGGAGAGAAAGCATTTCCACTAAAATCAAGAACAAAACAAGGACGTCCACCCTCTCTATTCTTGTTCAATGTACGGCTTGAAGTCTTAGCTGGAGCAACAATATAAGTGGAGGAGCTGTAGGGAATGCAAATAGAGGAAAGAAAAGTCAAATTATCCTTATTTGCAAATGATAAGATTCTATACAAAAAAGATTCTATAGTCTCTGCAAGAGAAAAGCTACAGCTGATAAATACATTCAATGAAGCCGTGGGAAGCAACACAAAAATCAGTAGCCTTCCCATACACAAATGACAAACTAGAAGAAATCAGGAGAACTATCTCAGAATGAATCCAAGGAGTTAAAAAACATATAATAAACACTTTAAGACATTGAAAACACTAGAAGATGGAAGATTTCCTGTGCTCATGGATTCTTAGGATTGACATCATGAAAATGGAAGTCTGTCAAAAGCAGTCTGCAGTTTCAAGTGAAGTTCTCTAAAAATCCAACTCATTTTTTCACAGAATTTGAAAATATAATCTTAAATTTCATTTGGAAACACACACACACACACACACACACACACATACACACACTGCAAGGAGTGTCACCAACCCTGATTTTAAGTTATATTTATTATAGAGCTATGGTAATAAAGACAGTATGTTCCTGGTATAAAAATAGATGTGTTGATCAGTGGAATAAAATCAAAGCATACAATATAAGTCTGCACACTCTACCTGATTTTTGAAAAAGAAGCCAAAACTCTGCACTGGAGAAAAAAAAAATAACCTTTTCAACAAACGTGCTGGTTAAACTGCATAGTTCTATGTAGAAGAATAAAAATGGTAGATCAAGACCTTGACATTAGACCTGATATCCTAAATCTGGTAGAGCAAAAAAGTGAGGAATGTGCTTGAACATACAGCGCAGGAAAGGTCAGAAAGAGCGGAACCCCAGCAGCACAGGCACGAAGACCAACAATTGACAAGTGGGACCTGTGAAACTAACTCCCATACAACAGAGGTCAGCATCACTCAAGGCTGCCTCTCCCCTGATTGTCATCCTTGTAAGAGCTCAGAAGACAATAGCACTGAGAGCGATGTGGAGTACGGAGGCCCAGCTCAAGGGGTGACTGACTATTCCTATGCTATTTTGGCAAAGAATGAAGCAGCTTTTTTTGTTCTTGTTCTAAGAATCTGCTTAAGTCTAAATTGAAGAACTGTAGACTAGATTTCATTGGCAGCAGAGATTTCAAGACAGCCTAATATTGACTCTGCCATGTGGTTATTAGTAATCTTTCTTATGCAGCTGTACAATGGAAAAGAGCAAGCAGGGAAAAGAGAAATACAAAATGTTCAGTTTGAAGCAAAAAGGAGCACAAGGAAATCTAATGTTGGAGCCAAGACTTGTGCCAAAAGAAAGGCCATATTCAAAATGGAATGAAGGGGGATGGTATTCTCAGGGCAGGACTCCACCCAACCCTGCGACTTATAAAAGGATAAGAGCTGAGGAATTTTTCTGCTTCTGAAAAAAAAAACAACAAAAAACCAAAACCATAAAAGGTTATGCAAATGTAATGCAAGGAGGGGGCCGTACCCGTCCAAACAGGCAGCTGGCCTTGGTGTTTTGTCACAGCAATCAAAAAGCCATGAAGACACCAGAAAAAAAATCTTGTACAGCCCAGGTTGGCTTCAAACTCATGTATCCTCCTGCCTCTGCTTCCCAAGTGCTGTGATTCCTGGCAGGTGTCACTATGCCTGGATCAAGAACATATGAGATAACAAGAATGAATACGAAGATAAAGCAACAACGATGAAGGTGTGTAGGTACTTCCAGTTGCTCTTCAGACCACATCACATTGTGGTGTCCTGAAGGTGTACACTGGGGTTACAGACACTGGGTTGAGTAAGTCGTGAATTTTGTTTTTATACCTTGGTTAAAATTTCTATGCAACCTCCAAATGGGGCCATTTTGTCTCTTTGTTTGATCCTTATTCCAGACACTCCTTTTGTGTGTCTTCTTGCATTGCCTGCTACTTCTAGTATAACAATGAGTAACTGAATGTTGCATTAAGTGCTTTCTTCATCACTGATACTAAAGACTCAACAAGAAGCAACTCAAGGGCCAAAGGACTTCTTTTGGCTTGTGATTTGAGGTACCACTGTCCATCACAGCCAGAAAGGCATGGCAGAAGACGTCTCTGTAGTGGCAGGAGTGTGTGGCAGCTGCTTGCACACAAGTCAATGCACCAGGAAGCAGATATGGAGCAGGAAGCAAGGCTGGACTATAAACCTCAAGGCTCTTTGCTCAGCAGCCCACTTGCTCCAGCTGCACACCATCTCCCAAAATTTTCGCCACCTTCCAACATAGCACCACCAGCTAGAGACCGAGTATTCAAACACATGAGCCTGTGTGTGTGTGGAGGGGGGCATTTCACATCTGACCCACACATATATCCATTTCCATCCCTGTTGCTAACTTGTTTTGCCATCATGAGTGGCATTTACTGGAGGATCGTGGGTATAAATTGTTCATCTAGTACATATCTTAGTCTACTTTAATCTTTATCATTTCTTTCACTAGTCATGATAAAGCAACCGCTTCCTAAAGAAGATCAGGAAGAGGTAGAAATACCCTCTGGTGTTGTAGTGGATGATGAACAATTGGATCCAGGATCAGATGGTGGTGATATGTAAGTAGGTCATACACAAGCGAGACAGAAGATGGCCCATAGGGACCTAAGCCCACAGAGACCACGTTCTACAATATAAATGGATTTGTTTGGGGTCTGTCTCCCCTCCCCCATTCTCTGCCATGTGCCTGTGCATTCCTGTGTGTGTGTGTGTACAGATACATGTGTGTCTGTGTGTAGCAGAATATTTTTTCTGTTTTAGGGTTGAATCATAAGCTTGTTCCATACCAGGCTTCACATCTATAATTCCAACACATGAGAGTTATAGGCAGGAAGATCAATAATTTAACGTCATCTTCAGGAACAAGCAAGTTCAAAGCCAGCCCAGGCTATCTGACATCCCATCTCCACTCTAAACCTCATAAGAGGTTGAATTATAGCATATTAAATATATATACTACACTTTATTTGTGCATTGATGACGATTATGGATCTTTATATCCATGAATATAGTGTAGCTCTCCATGTATTTACAGCTTTTATTTGAAACAGGATTGATCTTTCCAGGTTGCCAGGCTGGTGTCAAAAGCATCTCAAATGTCCCTCTATTTCAACTTCCCTTGTAGGGCAACAGGAATGTGTCACTGTGGCTGGCAGTTGAAAAGAGATTTTTCCAATATTTTAAATTTCCTTCTATAACGTTTTAGTAGTTGTTCATATATATATATATTTCTTTTGGAAGCACTACAGTTTGAACATAGGACTTTATACAGCTTCTAGATGAATTCTTACAATATTCTTGTAAAATCCAACCTGGGTATCATCTGTTGGGGCTTACATTTAAATGAATGTTTACTTTATATACAACTCAAATGATTTTTCACATTCATGTTATTATTTTATTAGTATGAATTTTTTTCTATAATAATTTTGGCAGCATTGAAAATCAAACACAATACCCCACGTATGCAAAGCAAGTCTCTACTACTCTGCCATATCCTCAGTCCCCTAAAGTTTTTTAAAATAATCTATTTATTTTTATTTTATGTGCATTGGTGTTTTGCCTGTATGTATGTCTGTGTAAGGGTGTCTGATACCCTGTAACTGGAGTTACAAGCAGTCATGAGCTGCCATGTGATCACTGGGAATTTAACCTGGGTCCTCTGGAAGACCAGCCAGTACTTAACCACTGAGCCATCTCACCAGCCCCGCCTCTAAGGTTTTAAATGTGTGCTGTGCATTCATGTATCCCTTTGAGCACACTTACTATAGGAAAATTTGTCCATAGAAATAAACTCATCTAAAGGTAGCTCATCATCTACCTTGCTAGTGGATGTTGAGGCTGGGTGTCTACCTCAGAGGCAGAGCACGTATTAACATATACAAAGCCCTCATTTGATTATCAGCACGGAAACAGTCCATTTTGTCCATGCCTTCCCACTAGATTTTCCCACATGTTTTCTAATGATAGTTTGTGGCCCTATTTTGAAGTTATTTTTTCTTCCTTTCCTGTCTCTAAAAATTTCTCTCATATATAATAGGCTTTTGTTTTCTTCTTTGGTCCTGCTCCATTCTTGACCTTTGGAAAACAAGAAGGGTTTAGAAAAAAAAATTCCATTAACATGGTTTGTTTGTTTTGGCCCAGTCTTAGTGTCTTAGTTCTGTTGCTGTTAAAAATTACAAAAGGAAGCATTTAATCGGGGGTTTGCTTATAGTTTCAGAGGTTAAGTCCATGATCTCATGGCAGGGAGCATGGTGGCAGGTAGGCAGGTATGGCGCTGGAGCAGTAGCTGAGAGCTTACATCTTACTTTGTAGGCAACAGTCAGCGATGAGAGAGAGAGAGAGAGAGAGAGAGGGATTCTGGTGTGGACTTTTAAATCTCAAAGCCCACCCCCAGTGACACACCTCCTCCAACAAAGCCACACCCCCAATCCTTCTCAAGCAGTTCCACTGCCTGGGAACCAAACATTCAAATATATGAGCCTATGCAAGCCATTCTCACTCAAACCATCATACTTGGGGGAAAAAAATCCTGTAAGAAATTTATAAGTACAGACTTGAGTTTGCTCATATTTGGAGTTTGAATGTGGGTGGCCTGGAAACCCCCACACTGAGAAACCAGCATTAAGAGTAACATTAAAGAATGTTATTACTCCTGCGATCTCAGCAGAAGTAAATATAAAACACTCAGGAGTCATAACGTGTTGTATTTTCTCAGGAAAAGTGAAGAGGAGTTCACAACTGAAATGTAAAAACAGTACCTAGCTGGGTAAGGCCTTCTCTCAAAACAAGACAAAATACAGCCATGCAGAATCTACTGTGAGAGACTGCCAACACACACAGCCACATCACATAATTAAGTTGTGAAGACTGTTCTGAATTATTTAATTAGAAACAATGAGGTGTAGAAGCACAGAGCACACAGCTCAGTGGAAGAATGGCCGCTTAGCATGTATGAGAACTTTTTTTTTTTGAAACGGGCTCTTGCTGTGCAGCTCAGGCTCACCTTTAACTTGCGATCCTTCTGCCTCAGCCTTTCCTGTGTTGGGATTATAGGCATGAGCCACCATATTCAGCTAGCATTGAAAGATGTGTGGTGTGTGTGTGTGCACGTGCGTGCGTGCATGCAGAGAGGGGATGAGGGAACTGACTCTTGGAAGTTTGTCCTTCGATTTCACATGCTTAACACACACACACACACACACACACACACACACACACACACACCATTCCCATAAAAATAAAAAGATCTTAGTGTTTAGGCTGCTAAAAATCCAGGTGTTAACGGATTTCACATCTGGTGAGAACTAAGTCCTGAGTCCAGAGACATCGTCTATCTCTGTCCTCACTGAGTGGAATGGGAAAACACCCCGTCAGGCTCTCCTTAAAAATCAGTGTCCTACTCATTAGAGCTTTGCCCTCCCGTCCTAATCACCGCCCCGAACCTGTAATTTTCCATCCTTCTATTACAGGGTTAGAACTCGTTATCTGAACCGTGTAGGGCCAGCAGTGTTTTGAGTATGGGATTCCCATCTGTATATGCTTTCCCCCAGGCATCTAAACGTGCTCCAATCTCTTCCGGCGCTGGGTTCCCTAGAAGAGCTTGTCCTCTGTCACCCCGTCACCTCCTGTTGCTTTCTCAGTTCATTTTATGGTGGCCCATGATGCATGGCATTCCTAGGAATGGGGAAACATTTTCTCCAAGGTCATTTGTTACCATGGATGGCAATGGTAGGCCATCATGTCTCTGTCTTCATCTGGCTCCTCCGTCGGTTAATTATAGCTACACTCTGCTTAATAATAGGGCCAGCTCTTGGAAACGTGTTAGAGTTTCATCTCTGTGTGAACCTCATAGTGTGCATGTGCAGACATCTACAGGGTGTAGCTCAGTCACTATTTGTTTCTGTTTTTCTAGACAGGGTTTCTCTGTGCGGCCCTGGCTGTACTGGAACTCACTCTGTAGACCAGGCTAGCCTGCCTCTGTCTCTTGATTGCTGGGATTAAATGCCTGTGCCACTATGCCTTGACTCTTATCACATTCAAGAAATACTACACACAAGCTGCATGAGGCTGCTCCTAGTGTAACACTGTTTTTTGTTTGTTTTTGTTTCTGTGTCTGTTTTTGAGGTAGGGTCTCAGACTAGCTTTAAACTTGGTGTGTAGTCAACAATGATCTTGAACTTCTGACTCTTCTGCCTCTACCTCCCGAGTGTTGGGATTATAGGAACGTGCTACTGTCTTTAACTGGTGCTATCAAACCTAAGACTTCACACATGCTAGGCGAGCGCTCAACCAAATGAGCCACATCCCCAGCCCAGTGTAAAAGTGTTGCGCAGTAAACAAATTTTCTAGGTAGGAGTAAGGATGAGGACCTGAGTTTGGAGCCTAGCACCTACAACAGGTGTGACTTTATGTGCCCGTAACCTGTGTGGGTAGAGACAGTAGGACTGCTGGCTTAGCTGGAGCCAGTTCCAAGTGTAATGACAGACACAGTCTTGAAGGGATGACGGAGAATGGTAGAACAGGACACGCTGTGCCCTCCTCTAGCCTCTACGTGAGTATGTATATGTGCCTGGACCTCACCTACACACTTTCAGTCACATATACCTTTCTCCCCAAGCCAGACTGATATAATAATTTGTTATCTGATGAAAATCCAATTTGCATAATGCTCAGGTGGAGGCAGGGAATGAAAAAGGAAATTAATTTTTTATTAGGGCTTTTATATCTTAACGTTGATTTTTTTGACTGCTTACTATTTCAGAAAATCTGAAGAATCTGAAGATGAGCTGAGAAGTGAAGTAATAGAATCCCTAGAGAAACTTGCAACTTCTGCAGAAGGAAGGGAAGAGGCTCCCAGCTTCCCGGAGAGTACTGAAAAGCCAAGAGAGGAAGAAAGGATAAACTTGCCAGTCTAGAAACTCCAGGAAAGGTCTGGAAGCTGTTTTTGTCCTGTCTAGTCTGTATTGCTGAGATCAAGTTTCATCAAACATCAGTCAAATGTGCAAGTGTGAATAATCTATTTCTCATGGGGAAAATCCACTGTCTTAGAGATTTCATACACTTTGCCCAGATCATGCTCTTGAGCAGTGTTTCTCAACCTTCCTAATGTTTTGAACCTTTATAACAGTTCCTCATGTTGTGGTGACCCCCAACCATAAAATTATTTTCGTTGCTACTTCATAACTGTAATTTTTCTATTGTTATGAATCATAATGTAAATATTTGATATGCAGATGGTCTTAGGTGACCCCTGTGGTCATTTGACATCCAAAGAGGTTGCTACCTCCAGGTTAAGAACCACTGATCTTGAGGGACAAAGCTAATGAATGCTGTAACTCCATCTCTGAAACTGATACTATCTATCCATATTTCTATGTTTGTCTTTAGAATAAAATTTATTAGGAAAAAAACATCTTTGGCTATGTGTGGCAGCTATCATACTGGTTCTTGCTCAAATGGTAGTAAAACTGTATCAACCCTTCCATTTTCCTTCTTAGTGTCCCGTAACATTTACACAGAGTCCAAAGGAACAAACAGCAATAGAGTACTGGAACTGTTATTTCCTAGAAGATAGGGTGATCTTAGACTTGGAGTGAGTAGAAAGAAGAGTAAGAGCAGTAGGAGACATGAGGTAAACTGCAGAGATCAATTTTCTTCTGGAAATTTGCAGAAGTTCCTATCGTAGTTATGCAACCTGTCTGTTGCATTCACTGACAGAGGAACACAGATACACTCTCATTTATTTATTTATATCAAGGTTTTGGCATCAAGGATAGTTTGACATAACTTTAAACATTAAACACATAATCCAACAGCACTAATAATAACACTGGTACTTATTATAATTTCGCTTATTAATGAGCCTGTTAAATACCCTGGAAATTAATAAATAGGGCTCATGGGGGGTGACGGTGTAGCTGAGAGGTAAGGTACATGCTTAGCATGAAGGAGAACTTGGCTTTTATCTCCAACACCAAAACCAAGTATGTGAGATTCATCTATATATACCTCATTTAAAAAGTGTGGGGGGTATCATGGTGGTCAAGCTTGTTGAGAGCAGGGTGGGGGATAAAAAGCAGAGGACAACATATAGAGACAATGAAGTGATCTGACCAAGGATAAGGCAGAGAGGCTGATTGAGGCAGTATGGAGCAGTGAGAGCTCACAGAGTCACAGAAGCAGTCTAAGACAATCTAAGCAGAGATAATTCAGAAGAATTCCGTCAGAAACAGTCAGCCAGCTTAGAAGTTCAGTTTGAATCAGCAGCTTGGAGAAGAGTTTGAGCCAGACCAGAAGAGTGAGTTGATCAGTACAGCTCAAGTTCAGAAGGAGCTAGTCAGAACGGCTCAGTCAGCAGTTAAGCCTCAGAAGTTGATTAGATTGTACAGAGGCTTAAACATTCTAGATTGTACAGAGGCTGAGGCTGAAGTCTTCCAGATCTAGGCTTAAGATTAGATTTTAAAGAGGCCAAAACACTCCAGGGCTCCAGGACTAAGGTTGAATTAGAAAAGAATAAACCACCTTGAACCTGAATCAACATCTAAAACTACATCAAGTTTAGTCTTCCTTTCTATCAAGGCCCAGAAAGATGGTTCAGCTGCTAAGAGGTCTTGTTCTTCCAAAGGATTCAGGACAACATTCTCCCCTCCCACAAGAGCCATAGGCTAATAAAATCCCTAGCATCAGGCATCGGAGACATCCTTTTGAGTAGTTGGTCAGGATATAGCAAAAGATCAATTCCCCAAAACTACACAGGCTATTGCTATTGTCCTTGTTGCTTTCCAGAAGTTGAAGGTAAGTCCCTATTGCTGGAGACATTACACACTTCGGACAAAAGACTTGTAGGATTCAAGCTGATCTGACTGGAAAGCTGCCTCCCTGAGAACTAGATTCCGTAGATACAGAAGGTGCTTTGCAAGTTTCCTAGGGAGGATAGCAATCAATAGTCTGCTCAGCTGTGATGCCTGTACACCACAACAATGGCCAGCATGGAAGCTGTCCCTAAAGGTGCAATAGTGGCACGTGTATCTTGGTGGTAACCAACAGCTGCCAAATTGAACTTAAGGTCCATTCAACAAAAGGGAAACCATGCCTGGATAGTGAGGTCATGGATATTGGAGAACATATCACTGCCACTTTCATAAACCAGTGTAATTCCTAACTGCATTCTAAATACTTATCTTTATAGCCACAGATAAGTGTGGCTCTCTCTTTTTTTTTTTTTCAGCAGATGAAGATCATTACAGATTGCCACATCTGGTTAAAATGGGGACAGCTGTCTGTGGGGTGCCCAGTCCCAACTGATACATCTACGACACAACCCTTACACATAAGGCTTGGTGAACATTGCAGAAGAGAGAGGCAGAAAGATTTTAAGACACAGAGGATCAGGTAGTCTGTTGCAATATTGTGTCTTCTAGTTATGACAGGGAATCTACACTCACAAAAATCTCAACAATATGCCTAAATAAGACCCAAACAATCATCACACCAGTTGATGTGTTAGAGTGGATGGGGAAATCTTACATGGCCCAACCCCTAGGTGAGAGCTACAGGGAATTAATGACTTTGGAGAATTAGTTCTCCCCAGGAATGAGTGCCCTGATTGGTTATCCAATACCAAGTGGTCATCCCTAAAAACAAATACATATAAGCAACACCAAAGGGACCCAGTAGGTTGCATTTATATATTTATATGTACATACATATATATGTAGCAGTATCAATGAAAGATAAATAGACTATGAATTCCAGAGGTAAGAGGGTGGGAGGGGAAAGAGGGAGTGGAAAGTGATGTAAATATTTTAGTTGAATTAAAGAAATCACCTGTCAGATTTAGATACAAGTGGATCTTGTATCAATAGCTCTACATCACAATTAGATATAAATACATTATACAAAGACTATGTAACATATGCTTCATAGTTGTGCTATCACTGTAAACAGGAATGTGAATTCCCCACTGCTATGGACTCAAAACACAGAATGCTTGGACCTTTGAAACATCACAATTGTAGAGGGCTTAACAGCCACTCAGAAGTCTTCTAGAAACACGAGCCTTGAGATTTTGCACTGTACCTGAAATCTAGTTTAAAAAAAAAAAAGGTATCTGTATTATTTTGTTAGGAACACTGGAAGAGTATACATGTAAATCGTATTTTATGTTTTTGATACATGAACATAATTTTGAATAGTGTAAAAGTGTTTTTAGGAAATGAGAATCCTTTTTTCTTTCACTGTATCTCATTTATGTTCATTCCAATTTCTATAGTCGTTAGTCCTATTATTTTGTGTGGATGGGTAAGTTGTGTGGGCTCTAGCCAAATCTTACCTCAGAGACTACCCATAAAATAAGAGAGTGGTCTGAGAGTCAGAACACAGGGTCATAATCCTGAGTTTATCATAAAACAGGTTTGTGACAAAGAAGTCTACTTGGCTCTTTGGTTTGTAGAGCTGAAAACAGAAGAGAAGGTGTAAGTTTCCTTCCACCTTCGGCCTTGCAATCTCTTTGCAAAGTGAATTCTTCCCAACCTGAGCTCTTCTGGTGTGCTACATCAGAAGACTACATCAGGGACTACCTGTTTTGCTGATTTTCCATTGTAGTGAGTCAACCATCTAAGTGGAAGAAGATAATGAAGTTAGCTAGATTTAAAAACAAAAACAAAACAACACAAAACACAAAACAAAACCAGCTAGAGACAGCAAGGAGTCATGTGCCTCCTTTGTATGCCCTAACACGAATGTCAGACAACTGTGTGGGCAGTTCATTAAATGAGAAGGAACGATGTGTGTACAAAAACGGCAAACGCTGTATTTACAGCCTTACCCGTACACACACAATTACTCGCTGTGTGCTGTGGCTCAGGCTTGCCTCACACACATTACAGCCAGGTACTTAGGGTCACATCCTCAGCCCCACACACTTGCCACTTACTCAGAACAAAGGCTGGTGAGATTTATACTCATTCCTAGCTACTGGCTAAGGAACCAAGAAGCTACAGAGTTGTAAACACATCTGTAATGTGGGAGTACAGAAAACCTTTACTACTGGTTGTTACTGTTTTACAACTTTTAAGTTTAAAGATTGTTTTCATAGTGTTAAATTGCTTGGTAAACCGCCAACAGAGGAATGCTTTCTGACCTCTATGTCAGGTGTTAGGGACCATATCTGTTTACTCGCAGAGAGTCCTTGGCGACATGCATATTCATTTAGAGGGAGAAAATGAATTTGGCACTAGAGTTGGTAGGCTATACTTGAAGAACTGTATACTTTAAGAGGCTAGACAAATGTTTACAGACTGTTAGGGATTGGTAAATGGTTTAGGAAATGCTGGTTTAGAAAATTAGTGGTTGTTCACTAGCATTTAGTTAGCTAGATTTCCAGGACAATGTCCTCCCTTTAGTTGAGCAGGGCTTAAGTCAAATATAAGAGCTGTTGGTGACTGTCACGTACACGTGCACCTACTGCACCCTTAAGGTTATCTTGCCATGCTGGTTTTTGATGTGGTTTGTAGGTGACCTAGCTGGGTAAGGCTGTTGGTTGCCTCCCTCCTCTGAAGGCTTGTACGGAACTTTTGGTACCATGAAAGTTAATCCTGGAGCAGCAACTGGTGTGTGTGTGTGTGTGCATGCGCCATGTGCCGGGGATTGAGGCTTTCAGGTCAGTTCCAGCTCAGGGGTCTCTTGGCTCTGAAGTACATGGTGTCTTCGGCAATTGAGACTTAATTTCTACCTCTAGGGGATTACCAAGGGCAAAGGCAATAGGTTGTATGCTTTATGAGTCTTTTGGACGGCCCTGGCCAACAACTCAAAAAAGGCTTCTCATGTCTGGTATTGGTTTTTGGTTAGGTGGTTTTTGGCTATTGGAGGAAGCACCATCAATTCAGATGAGAAAAGTTTATTAAAACTAAGTATGTATATTTACAGACAGAATTACATGTATTACATGTTTTGGTAGTTAATAGTATGATTCCTGGTAGCTTTTTCAAACATCCTTATTTTTATTTTACTGACCTCCTTCCTTTATTTACCTCCTCCCCCTTCCTTAGGGGTCCCTTCCCCGCACCACACACCTTTTCCCATTCCCCCATCAGATCACTGTATCTTTGGTTGTTACTTTTAGTTGAAGGAATGTGTATAATCTTCAGAGTAGCTTCATATACTTCATATATGATATCACAATTCTGAAGGGTGACTTAAGATGAAACACCGAAGAATCAAAAAAATAAATAAATAAAAAAATTAAGGCATAGCTTTAGGGTTAGCAGGTAAGATGTTCGTAAATGGCGAAGAGGGGTCCAGCCCAGAAAGCTAACTACCACCTGGCACTTTTTTCAAAATCTTTCCCACTGTGTGGGCAGTATGATACATGATCAGTTTCAGAAAAGCAACTCAACCTGACAGTTTCTTGAATGAATTGAAGCTGACTGCTAGCCGTAAGTCAAGCTCTTAAGGGATGAGAAACCCATACAAACGAACTGTGGTGGGCACTGCATAAAAGCCAATTTCCACACAAGCCTAGTAATGGGAAAGACTGCTGCCTGTGTTTTGACTTCAACACATCTGTACACACCCATCAAGAAATCAGTCCGTTCCATCTCCCGGCTGGTGCTTTGGGAATAGAACTAGAGATGCCTGTTTGAAGTTTCTTTTTCCTTTTAAGAAAATTATTAGGTATACGTAAAAGGGTTACCCATGCTGTTGTTTCCCAGGACTCAGCCTGGGATGGGGTAAAGTAGCTCAGGAGTTGGAACACTTGTGTACCATGAGCATAGGTCTAGGTTCAATCTCTAACCCTAAACCAACCTCTCTAACAAAATTGATTCCCAAATATAATAATACACTCCACGGCGCCAGCTGACTACCTGCCACGCCTTCAGCACTTCTCTTTCCTCCAGAGGGTCTTCGGCTGAGGCTAGCTCCGTGCGTCCTACGGTGCTAGGCATCCAAACGTCCCTGCTCTTGCTTCACACTCTGAGGTTCTATAGTGTATCTCCAGCATCACAAAACAAGTAAAAACACAGAACGTTTTCTTTTATGTTTCTTAAAGTAAAGTGGTTTGAAAAACGGTTTGGTAGAGTGCTTGTCTAGGCTGAGTGAGGCCCTGGGTTCCGGCACCAGCACCGTGGGAACTGGACTTGCTAGTGCATTCCTACAATCCTAGCATTCTGGGAGGCGGAGGCAGGGGTGAGCAAGGATTAAAACAAAGAAAGGGAAAGATTAAAAATTAAAAGATACATGAGTATATAAAAATTCAAGATGGTTAATTTTTTTGAGATCTAGACAGTTCAGATTTTGAGATCAAATAGTACTGTAAAATCTGTACAGTAAGCTACATTAGATTACTTTTTCCATATAGATTAACTTTGCCATTTTGTTAAATAAAATCTGTCTATATACATACTGCTGAGAATATTGCTCAGGCTGCCTTTATTACAATAGATGAATTAAGAAAATATTCACACGTGAAGGTGTTTCCAAATGAAGCATTTCCTTTTACTTGGTACTGGAGCTGAAACTCAGGACCTTGCCCGAACCATGCGTGGGCTCTACTGACCTACCTCCCCAGCTCCACTTTGTATAAAATATCTAGAATGTGTGCACATTTGGCATTATGTCAGTAACTTCTCCACACAAGACAGGAATGATATTTCAAACTCTTGGTCAGAAAATCTGCTTACAGATGCTCTAGCATTTTTTCTGACTTGAAGTCTCTTTTCTGCAGACAGAGAAAGAATATGAGCCATGGCTTCAGCATAGCTTTCTTCACTCTCAGCCAGATATCCAGTTATTTGTCCGTCATGAGGAATGACGATGTCAAGCTTTGGGCCTCCCGAATTGTGTGCAAGGATAATTGTGCCAGCGGCCATACACTCAACAACGCCTAAGAAACAAAAACAAAGGAACACACAGACCTTTAAGTTTTTGATAAATACACACCTTCGACAATTCTGAGACCCATGGAACATTTGATTAAATATTTGTGAGTCTAGAAACGTGCTTATTTAACACGAAATAAAATAGACAAAATAAAATACATAATAAAACAATTTTAAGGGTGTGTGTGTGTGCGCGTGCGTGCGTGCGCGCGCTTGCCTGGCAAGGAGCCCTTGGAAGCCGAAGCTGAACTTTCAGCTTGCTCTTTTGCTCTCCACTGACTGTTGAGACACTCACCGACTTCGGAGCTCACTGTTCTGTCTAGACCAGTGAGCGCAAGGTCCTCTAGACTCCCCTCTACCACCACCACCAGCAGTGGGTCACAGGTGCCCCAGCACACCTGCCTTTCACACGGGTGCCAGGGATCTGGCCTAGGTCCCCATGTTTGCACAATGAGGACTTGACCCACACTGCTCCCTGGCACCCATACTTTTTTCAGTCTTCAAAGTGTCAGAATTATGCGGCTTCATTCTTGATTAAAATAGACAAGTAGATGGAGGTCTATGGAAATATTCTATGCAGTCAACACACTGCGGCTGAGAATGTAGTTCAGTGGGTAGTGTGCCGGCCTAGCATGCATGAAACCCTGGGTCTGAACCCTAGCGCCACAAAAAAACTACGCATGATGGTGCACATCTATAATCCCAGACACTGGAAGGTAGATGCAGGAAGACCAAGAGTTCAAGGTCATCCCTTGTTATAGCAAGTTCCAGGCCAGGCTGGGCTACCCCATCTCAGAGAAGAAGGAGAGTCAAAAAAAAAAAAAAAAAGGAAAGAAAAAAGAAAACACTTCACAAAGTAGAAGACTAGACAATATTGCCAAGATGATAAAGGATTAACAAGTATCAGGAAGATCAGAAAGAGAAAATATCAAAAGTAATGTTTGAAGAGGTCCAATAACATCACCAGAGAGAAGTGTAAACAACCTCAGAGAACTGAAATGTGCTACTGCCTGGTTCAGCAGCAAGGTGGAGTCGGGCAAGCTTTGGCTTCGGCCTGCCAAAGACGCACGGGAAGGCGGGAGTCACTCTGCCCACTGTCTTCCCAGCTGCACTCCTCTTTCCGTTGCGCTCATAAACAGACCTAGCGATAGTGCTGCCTGCACTCAAGGACTCCATGCTTTCGTAACTCAGTGCTCAGCCTACCACAATTTTGCCTTTGCTTCCTTCTCTCTCGCCATACCACTCTTTCCCTGGGTCACTGATGGCCTCTTCCTTTTCCCAGTGTGCAGTCTGGGGCCCAGCTGCCCTTTCATTTTGTCAGGAAACACCAGTTCCATGTTTCCGAAGCGCAGTCCACAACCATTTTCTGCAGCCCATGCCCCCACTTCTGCCTGCTCACCTGCGCCTGCTCAGCTCTTTCCTGAGGCTCCTCTTGCTCTCATACTTTCCCCCATCGGTCTTTGCCACATGTGTAGCTGCCTGTGTCACTGTGTTAGTCAGGGTTCTCTAGAGAAACAGAACTGATAGCTAAGTATATATATATATATATATATATATATATATATATATATATATTCAAGGATTTATTAGAGTGTATTACATCCCTTAGTAGATGTTTCCAGAACAACAGCATTTCGTCGAAAGAACTGTGGTGGTTTGAAGGAGAAGGTTTGCCACAGGGTCATATATTTGAATACATGGTTCTCAGTTGCTTGGGAAAGATTAGGAGATGTGGCCTTGTTGGAAGAGGCGTGTCACTGGGGGTGGGTCTTGATGTTTCAAAAGACTCACACTATTCCCTGTACATCTCTCTCTGATTCCAAATTATGGATCAAGATGTAAGCTTTCAGTGGTTTTCTGCCAGCATGGTTTTGTGCTGCTACTATGAATGCTAACCCTTGGAAACCATGAACTCCCAACTTTTCTTTTTTTAAGTTGACTTGGGCATGGTGTTTTGCTACAGCAATAGAAAAGTAATTAAGATAAGAACCTTAATATACATCTTGCAGTATCAAACAACTTATTTAAAAGACACTCACCAATCCCAAAATGCTCATTCCACATGGTATGCAGACCAATTGTTGCTTCAGACAAGTAACTCTTCAATTCATCGAATGAAATGTTTATTTTAAATTCCACATTTTCTTGAACTCCCAAATTCTCAGATAGTCTTCTCAGTTGGTTTACTCTAAGCTCATCATCTTTGTTGCGACACCCTCCAATAAGGACAAGTTTAAGTGAAGGGCGTGACTCAGCGGCCTTCCCACTTAGCAATTTAGCAAAGGCTTTGATCTGCAAAGCATGATTCTTTTCAGGCCTGAACTGGCCAATGGAAACCAGCATATGTCCTGGGGTCACCTTTTTCTCGTGTAAGGGGATGTCCAGAAATGTCTGCACATCACAAGGAGGGTAAACAATGTTAGTGCAATGCCCCGCTTTCCACAGTGAGAGAATATGATTTAGTGTCCAAGAAGAATTCACCATGACTATATCACTACAAGAACCAACAAGGCCATAAAGAAAAGCGAATAAATAGTAGTAGATGAGCTTTGCTTTGCTGAGAAGAGCACTTCTGCTGATGAAAGCTGCATTGTTAAATCCGGTATTTTGATTCTTCACTACAGAGAGCATGTCGGTGCTGATTGTGGGATAGTGAACATAGCTCCCAACTCGGCAACCCCCTGCATACTTAAACAGAGGGAGTGTAAAAGCATATCCCATTGAATCGATGTAAACATCAGGAACACGCTGCAGCAGAGCTTCCCAGCCAAGAAGGATGGATCCAAGGCTTTGGCCTAGCAGTGTGAAATGAGGATACTGAGACTCTTCCACAAGGTGGCGTTTCCTTAAGAAAACAAACTGCACTGGGTGAACTAACTTGATGTTAAATCTTCTGAAAACACCTTCTAGGATCTGTTGCCCACTGACATTAACGTCACCGGTGTACACAACATAAACTGCTTCAGGATACCTGCAATAAAATGTTATTAATCGAGGTTAAAATTAAGCCAACTGTTACAATTTCCTTATAACTATAAGCAAGCTTACTTTTATACTAAAAATATTCTCTACCATTCATTTATTGCACTTAAACTACTGACTCCATCCTTCCTTAAGGTTCTTATCTTTCTCTTTCAAATGAGACCAAGTGCTGTAGCTTGATTGTTACCTGCCCCTTCTGTTGGAATACGCTCTCTAGTAGAGTGGCGTTGAGAAGAAAGGGACGAGTAATGGGATTAACAGGAACTGTGTTTTTAAACTCAGTTTTTGCTGCCGAGGACTGAGCTCAGGGCCTTGGGCATGATTAATACACACTTTACCCTGAGCCACACTCAGACCCTTCGTGGCTCCTTATAAGAGGACTAACGGAGCCTGCTCACTCCATCACAGCATGAAGATGCAGCAAGCGGCAGTTATCTGCAAAGCGCAAACTAAGTCACATCCTCTGGCTTTGATTATGGATTTCTCAACCTCTGGAACTACAAGCAATAAAATTCTCTTGTTTATAAACTATCCACTCTCCGGTAGTCTCATCAGTCAGCTGATGAGACTAAGGTATCATGCCTTCTAATTACTTGCCATTCCCTCTACTGTGGGTTTTAAATGGAGAGAGCACCTACAGAAATTTCTGATGTATCAATGAGAGCTTTTCATTTTTAGGACATAGTTCAACTTTTAGTACCATAGAAAACAAACAGACAAAACAACAAGGGGGGAGACCCCTTATTTTATGTGGTTCTCTGTATAAAGCTGAAATGAAATACTAATAAAACAAAAAGATTCGCTAAAGTTGTCTTGAGACAGGATAACTCTTTTCTTAAAATGTATTTTTGTTTTTACGTATTGTATGTGACTGTGTGAGTGTATGCTGCATGTGTATAGGTACCTGAGGAGGCCAGAAAAGGGTGTTGGGAGTCACAGGCAGATAAACCACCTGACATGGGTGCTGGGAACTGGCCTTAGGGCCTCTGGAAGAGCAGTAAGTACTCTTAACTGCCAAGCTGCCCTTCTGCCCTGATATGATAATTCTAAAGCATTACTTAGTATTTTCTCCTCATTTGCAACACAAACACACATACGCAAGTATGTAAATACAAATAATGAAGTCTAACTGGTTGGGGACCATTAATCACACTCCTTAAAGAAATTAATTCCTCATTCTGGAGAGATGGCTCAGTGTTTAAGAGTAGTCACTGTCCTCACAGACGGACCTGGGGTTGGTTCCCAGTGTCCACATGGTGGCTCACCAGGATCCAATGCCCTCTTCTGGCCTCTGTGGGCAATGCATGCATATGGCGCACTCCCATACACTCAGGTACTAATACACATAAAATAAAAATAAATAAATAAAATCTTAAAAAAGAAATTACTTCCCTATTTTTAAAGTGTAGTTATACAAATACTGTTCTCTTTTTTGGCACCCCAATTTTCAGACAGACTTCCTTAGCTTCTTAACCAATTCTAATGTGAAAAACTCCCTTAAACACACTGTAAGTGTGTACAAATACATCCTGATTACTAATATAATATTAAAACTCTAGCCTTGGGCCAAGAGATGCCTCAGTGGATAAAGCACATGCCACACACGTGTGAGGACCAGTGTTTGCAACCCCAGAGCCCACATATAAGTGGCAGCCACGTGTAATCCCAGCACTCTGAAAGGCAGAGAGACGAGGGCATCTCTGGGCAAGCTGGCTAGCTAGACTGGCAGAACCGTGAGGTAAAGGCGCAGTGAGAGATCCTGCCTCAATAAAGAGTGGAGAACAACTGAGGAAGACACGTGTACATGCACCCCACGGGTGAACACACAGGCACATGCAAACGCTCCCCAAATGACTTACTAATTTCAGTTTTTGGGAAAGGCTGAAAATCTTTCTCAGTTAAAAAGAATGCCAACTCAGGAAAAAATTATGGCATTTAAGATAACTTGGGGTTGCTTTTCTAAGGGAATCTGGGAATAAGGTCTCACCTGGATAAGTTTCATGCAAACCCCAGAGATTTCTATGTTTTATACACTTAAAAAAAGTTATTTTCATCTGGGCACAGTGGCACATGCCTTTTATCCCAGCACTCAGGAGGCAAAGGCAGGTGGATTTCTGTGGGTTTGAGGACAGTCTGGTCTACATAGTGAGTTCCAGGACAGCCAGAGCTACATAGTAAGATGCTGTTTTGGCAAAACCAAAAGTAAACAAATGATAAAAAAATATTTTTCTACAATGGCACTACATATGTATGCGCGCACGCACACACACACACAAACACACAATATGGACTTAAATCACATCCCTTGCCCCAAATCTTATCATCTGTCCTAACAAATTCAATCTTCCCAGCAAATCCCTCTCCTATCTTCATGTCTCTTTCTGGTATGTGGCCCACTGCATTTAATTAGGGTTCCTGTGTGAGGACGGGTGGAGAGTTATTTACTTAAACAAGGGCAACTTACTAGTGGCTGCAACAGAAAGGGATTTCACTCCCCCATCTCCAGCAGGCATTCCCGGTCCTTAACTTCTCAGGAATGGGTGGGGCCTTATGAGTCCCTCTCCATCCAGGACAGAATTCTGGACAGTCTAGTCTCATACAGGTTTTGTTCCTGTAGCTTAGTGTTTTTACCTGAGAAGTAAGCTAGCTTCAGACCCCCATCCCCACCCTGCACCTCCCACTTTGAGAGGTGGTCCTCCTTATGTTACAACTCCAGGGCTCACATGATCCTGACTTTAACCTAGAATTCAGTGTGATCCTAGGAGGCAGGCAGTAACGAAGTGTATCAGCCAGGGCAGATGCATACCTACTTTTGCTGGAGGGCTTTCAGAGCACACCACAGAACTCGCTCTCCTCCGCCGCCAGCATTGCAGTATGGGTGGAAAAAGGCAACCACCATCTGATCTTTCCCATTTTTGCTGGTTGACATTGACTTTTTCTTTCTTTGTAGATGTCGTCTGATTATCCAAAGGACAATTGCCAAATATACACACAAAACTCCACATATAATGAGTCCAGGAAAGAACAGTGAGTAGAAAAATCTGAAATAAGCAGAAGATGAAAATCAGTTGCCAATTAAAAAAAATAAGGATACAAATTAAGGCTTACTTTTACATATTTGCTTAATGTGTTAGTAGCAGAGAGAATTTCTGTAATTTATAAGTCTAATAACAAAATACCCTATTATTTTTAAAGTCCCCCCCCCCCCAGTGTTGGTGAATGAATTCAGGGCCTCATCTATGCTATTCATCCATATTTAAACAAAAGGTTTTAAGAAAAGGTAACTGTAATCCCAAAGTTGTGGATTAATCATCAAATCATCATTATAATGCAGAAAGTTAGCCATTATAATGTACACAGTGTGGAGCTGGCAGCATTCCACACTGCAAGAAAAAACATGAATGTGCCAGACCAAACCAGCCTATTGATCATATTGTTAACAATCACTACGGAACTTGAAGCAGAAAGGACAAAAAGAAAGATGTAATACAAACTTTGGCAAGAATGCACACGTCCACTGATCTTAAGAATGCTACTGCGCTAGCTCTAAAGTTTCAACTTGAACAAAAATACGTTAAGTGTTGAAAGAACGCAGGTAAGTCTTCATAAACTAGGATATCTTTTGAAATATAGAAATATTACAATAATGGTAATCACCAGATAAATCCCTTATTTATATTTACTTCCTCATTTTTACACAAGAAACGATTATTTATACTTAAAAACAAAAGCAGTATATCTATAATTCATCTAGGAAAAAAAATAAATTCGACAGATTCTGGCCAAGAAACGGAGAATTAAGCAATCGGTTTAAGAAATGCAGGGAGAAGCAGCAGTAACGGGTGAGGACACAGCTGCTCAGGCAGCAGGGAGGGATGCGAAACAACTGCAGTAAACTGAGGCATGACAAGGAAAGCTCGGCTGCAGAGTTTAGCAGGGCTGCCCCAAGTACCTCCACCAAGGACGGGGAGCCTCGCGAGCTCAAGCCACCAGCTCTCACCTCAGCAGCGCACAGGAGCGCCAGCCCTCCGTGTCAGCAGCCATCTTCCTCCCCGCGCAGCCCGGAAGCGCTCGGCTCCTCTTCTATCCTATTGGCTCCTGAGGCAGCGTGTGCCGCTAGCCACGCCCACTTCTGCCTACACGTCTTCCTGCGGGCTGCCAAATAGCCGCTTCCCACAGGCCGGGCGTGCGGGCCCGCCCCGCCCCACTTCGACGGTGGGCGTGGAGGGGCGTGGCCTGTGATGGACAGCCGGCTCTCCCGCCCCAGGCCCCGCCCCTCCTGGAAGCCCCCTCGCGGGCACCCCGCCCCGCCCCCCCGGTCCCCCCGCCCCCTCCTCCCGCGGAGCTGGCGGCCGGTTGGGACCCAATGGGAGGTCCCGGCGGGCGGCGGGCTGATCTTCCAGTACAGAGTCCACTCTTTCGGAGGTGGCGGCCGGTCCCCGGTGGGCGGGAGCGGGAGCGGGAGCGGGGCGCGGGGTGGAGAGGGGGCTTCGCCGGAGCGGGCGCCCTGCGGCTGCGGCTCCCGGGTGCGCCCCCTCCCCAGCGCACCGCGGACTTTGCTGCACCGAGTCCGCCGCTCCGGGGCTCGGCGGCTACGGCCGTGGGTCGCCCTGCAACCACAGATGCGCTCTTCGCATCTGGCTCTTCCTCTCCCTGGTTTGTGAAGTGGCTCTTCCCTCCCCTGACCCGGTGACCTTCGGGCTCCGGGATGGATCCCAGGAAGAAGCTGGCGTTTGTTGGGACGATGCCTGCGCGGGAGAGACAGGTGACAGCCAAAGAGGCTGGTCAGAAAGTAAGTGTCCTCGCCCCGACCGCGGGCTGTGCGCGCCTGCGGAGCGCTCGTGACGGGGGACACGCACCCCTGAAGCCCAGCTCCGGAGTGTGGGAGGAAAGCCCTCTGGATCCTGCGCCGCTGGTCCTCGGGTGTTCAACCCTTTGGAGCCCAGCACTTTTCGGTTCCTATTGAAGGGCTGTGTAAAAATCTCTAGTTGCTCAAAACTAGCCACCTGGGGGGTGGATTAGTCGTAGTCTGGTGTTTGGCTCCCCTTACAGTCTACATCCAAGTCCTGTAGCTTAAACGCATTCGTTTTAATAATCCGAGTAGTTAATGCAGTCTCATAAAAATGCAAACGGTACAGAGGTCTTTAACACGAAAAGCAGATTTGTTCTCCAGTTCTTTTCTTCATGTTCGGCTCCAGTCTCCAAATACTTCTGAAACTTGTAGGTCTCAGGCATATGAAGACTTACTGAAGATTTGTGTATTTGTGTATGTTGTTTTAAAATATTTTGTCTTGCCTAATTGAAATCACGTCTTATATTCCCCGACTTTTTCTCTTCTCTTCTTTCTTTTTTTTTTAGTTTATATTTGAGATATTGTTTCACCAAGTGCCATAGGTGTCTCCATAGTCTGTTGTTGGTTCCCTGTGGATGGTCATGCTGCAAGCTTCCTTTCTTAACCTGTTTCAAAGTTGATGTGATCTTTGCACTTGCATTGTTTAAACGTGTGTGTGTGTGTGTGTGTGTGTGTGTGTGTACACGCGCGCATGTTCTGGAGGTCAGGGGCAACTTGCTGGAGTTAGTTCTCTTTTTCTATCATGTGTGTCCTTGGGATTGAACTCAGGTCATCATCAAGCAGATGCCATTACCCAGTGAACCATCTTGCCTTACTTGCACTTGAATTAAAAAAAAAGTTACATTTATTGTATGCATGTATGTATGTATAAAGAGAGAGGGGGGAGGGAGAGAGAGAAGAGAGAAGAGGGGGGGGAAGGGAATATAGGTTTCAGGAGTTGATTCTCTTTCCTGCCATCAAACATAGGTCATCGGGCTTGGTGACAAGTGCGCTCACCCACTGAGCCACCCAGCTGGACCTATACTTACTTGATTTTTAGTATAGACCCTCAAGTTTTTCTTTAGGTCTGGATTTCGGGACTGGGAGTAGCTTGCCTCTTTTGTACAGGTCTCTGGAATTAATGAATCCAGCAGTTTTATCGAGTGTCCCTTGTTAGTGAAATTGATTTAGACTTTGGTATGTAGAAATGAAAGAAGTGTGGGTCACTGGGTAGTGGGCGGGAGGGCGAGGGAGGGAGGCTGATGAGCAGGTAGGTAGCTTTTACAGTGTGAGGACTGCATTTGATCTGTGGTATGAAGACAGCACACACTGGGTAGGGGTGGCCAGAGCAGAAGAGGAAACAGGTCCTATCCTTTGCAGTGTCCCCATGAGAGAGAAAAGTCCTTATCTAGCCAGAGTTGGTTGACTGCTCTGGCTCACCAGTTGACCTCACCCATTTCTGAGTTACACTGATAACGGCTGTAGCCAAAGTCACTGATCATACTATGGGCTGTTGTATTATTTTATATTCCTGTGTGTTCACTCTCTCTTTTAATTCTCACAGCGCCCATGCTTTTCTGTCTTTATTCTTGCAGTGCTGAGAATCAAATCCATGGTCTTGTGCTAATGAATGCTTTGGTATATGTTTTGTTTTAATTTTGTGCTGAGGGCTAACTTAGAGCCTCTGGCATCCTGCCGGTGACTATACCCCCAGCTCCAGCCCTGATATTAGCTGTTATCGTTCCATTACCATTATTTGTTCAACGATTGCTTTTTTTGAGTACTTGCGTCAGAAATGGTAAGATCTGAGTATCCACGTGTGACTTAAGACCTTTCCTTTAGGGACAATTACATTCTAGTAGAATGGAGTGGGAGAGTGATTGTTAACTACGGGGGAGGGGTAAAGGGTAAGGACAGGAAAGAAAATTGTGTTTTAGTAGATGATCAGCCAAGGCTTGGGAGAAGTTCCATTGGAGTAGAGAGCCCAGGTGGTTCAGATTACAGGGAAGTGTTCTGAGCTGAAGTCAGAAGGTTTCCACGTCCTCAGAGTCAAGTGTGATAATAAGAAATGCCCATTTGATCTTTGTCCTGGGTTCCTTACCAGAGCCAAACCCTTGGAATTTCTTCAGCGAGAGTGGCAGGAGCGTGTTTTATTGTTCACAAGAAGAGCCTTTCCAAGTCACTGAGGTCTGCTAAGAGGCAGTCCTTGGGTGCTTTTGGGTGGCTTTAGAATTGGGTCTGGTTACCAGAGAACCCAGCTACATGGTTTGGGTGTTAAAACTTTTGGGCCCATCCCCCGCCAGCTCCTGAGGCGGTGAAGGGACTGGAGACTAGTCACAATTGACTAATGATGTTATCAACCCTGCCTACCAAGCAGAACTCCATGAAACTCCTAAATGATGAATTTGGGGAGCTCCTAGGAAGTAGAGCTTGTAAAGATTCTGGGTGTGGGGGTGGCCTGTCTTGCAGAAGGCACAGAAACACGGGGAACCCATCTATTCCCTGTCCTTTGTTTTATGGGTCTCTCCCACGTGGCTGTTCTTGCATTGTGCCCAGTATAATGTATGTTCTGTGAACTGCAAACTATCTGTCCTAACGTTGTGCAAGACCTTGGCTTACATCTGAGAAGTTCAGATGCCCTACGTATAGTAACATTTACTAGAATTAGAGACTCTTACATGACCCACCCCTAGCCCCAAGGGGTCTGTGCTGACTTAAGGCACTGTTAGAACTGCAGTAGGCATCCAGGCCTTGTTGGTGGGGAAACTGAGGCAGAGGTTAAAGAATTTGCTCAAGTGTTATGTGAAAGGTAAGAAAGTTAGCACTCCCCTTGACGAGGATGGAAGAGGCCCTTGGGCCTGACAGCACACATGGGATTAAGGCATGGCCACCTACTTTGTGGCATCTGACCACTGTTTCTGGCTGCTTAGTCCACCCTTGACATAGGGAGTATTGCCTGATCTTGTTCCATGTTCTTATGTCCTGCTTTATGGGAGGACTGTTCTTTTCTGGGGAGAAGCAGGGTAGTGGTGGTGGGTAGATGTGGGGGTGGGAATCGAACCTGGGTCCTCTGCAAGAGAAGCCAGGGAACTTAGCCATTGAACCAACTCTCCAGCCCTACAGCTGGATTTTAAATGCTTTGCTGACAACCATTTCAGTCTGAATAAGAAAGGTGGGCACAGTGGTGACATGGTTGCTGCCATTCACTAATAGCCACAGCACAGGTATCAAGGAAGTATCCTCGCTCAAGTGACTGAGTCTTGTTCTGATCTACAGGAGAAAGGGATGTTACCAGGTGAAACTCTGAAATGCCTGTTAATATTTACTTATTTATGTGCCTATTTATTTAATGTGATGGTGGGGCTGGATCGCCAGCCTTGTTATATGTGCTGAGCTACACCCTAACCCCTTGTTATTTTATTTTATTTTTTTCTTAAACTAAGTTAAAGAAAAAAATAGCAGATCAGAGGTGGATGTCCTAGAGCAAAGCAGAATTGCTGCTTTCTTTTCCTTTGTGTTTGTGTGTTTAGTGCGGTGATAAACACCTCAACCAAAAGCAACCCGAGGAGGAAGGGTCCCACATCACAGTCCATCACCGAGGAAGGTCAGGACAGGAACTCAAACAGG
Source organism: Cricetomys ansorgei (assembly GCA_026225945.1). Lineage (NCBI taxonomy): Eukaryota > Metazoa > Chordata > Mammalia > Rodentia > Nesomyidae > Cricetomys > Cricetomys ansorgei. The sequence continues at coordinate 63,495,090 of JAMJFZ010000107.1, forward strand.
GCAGGAAACCTAGAGGCAGGAGCTGATGCAGAGTCCATGGAGGGGTGTTGCTTGCTGGCTTGCTCCCCATGGCTCGCTCAGCCTGCTTTCTTATGGAACCCAGGACCACCAATCCACAGTTGGCACCACCCACAGTGGGATGGGCCCAACCACATCAATCATTAATTAAGGGAATGCCCTTCAGACTTGCCACAATTGAGATTTCCTCTCCCAGAATGACTCCAGCCTGTGTCATGCTGACGCAAAAACTAGCCGGAGCAAGATGGATCCCAGGGCCTTATGCTTGTACACAGAGCTACAGCCCTAGCCAAACAATGAGCAGAATTGTGAAATCTGCCCTTTCAGGATGTAAGTTTTGCTGGTGCCAGAAAGTCAGACAGCTGCGTAGCCTTTCCTGCTCACAGTTTGTGTCTTATCTCACTTGCACCTTTGCCTTGCCCTTTGTCCATCTGGTGATGATCTCACGGGCTGTCACTGTTCCTAGGAGGGGCCCTTGGCTCAGCCTTCTTTCCTTACTTTCGGCAAGTGGCCTCCATTCTTTTTTTGTTTTTGTTTTTTCGAGGCAGGGCTTCTCTGCTGTAACTCCGGCTGTCCTGGAACTCACTCTGTAGACCAGGCTGGCCTCGAACTCACAGAGATCCGCCTGCTTCTGCCTCCCATGTGTGCTTGGCTGTGACCTCCATTCTTACTTTAAGGAAATTGATACCACTGGGTGTGCTTCCTTTAACTTTTTCCCCTGACTTTACATCTACTCCCCCAATTTTTATTTAAATCTACAGATTATTTTTTTTTCCTTTTCCTTCGAGTCCAGGTCCTGGTATGTAGCGTAGGCTGGCCTTAGACTTACAATCCTTCTGCCTTATCCTCCCTCCTCGACACCATTGCTGCACAACCTGTTCTTTTCTCCTCTTCTGTAGAATTGGAGGACAGGTCTGCCTTATTTTCCAGGCCAGGCTGTTTGCCAGCCCTTGTGCCCTCTTCTCCACCTGTCTGGAGTCTTGAGGATGTATTCCTGTCTTTACCACCACTTCCCTCTGCCACGAAGCCACCCACTGTGCTGTTATTCTGAAGTCTCTCCCATCACCACGCGTCCTCCCCTAGCGATTGTACTTGATCCCCTTCTTAGAAAGAGTCCTCTGCATTTCCTTGTTTTCATTCTTTGATCACTTGGCATTTTTCTCATTATCGTGCCAGTTTATTGGAGATGAAAGGAATACATGCAGACTTCTCTATCCAGTTATAAAACGTAATGATACAGGTTATGCCTCTGTAGCTTATCTGACCTAGAAATGAGAATATTGGGGCTGAGGAGATGGCTCGGTGGGCACGAGCACTTGTGCCAGTGTGAGGACCTAGCATCCAGGTCAAAAGCTGGGCATGGCAGTGGTTGCCTGTTAACCCAGCATTCTGGGAGGTGGGGACAGAAACAGGCTGACAGGAACTAGCTGACCAGCCAGCTTAGCTGAAATGGCCAGCTTCCATTTCAGTGAAAGAGCCTGTCTTAAAGTAGAAGGTGGGGAGTGATCATGGAGAACGTCCTGTGTCTTCCTCTGGTCTTCATAAGCGCATGCAAGGATGCATGCACCTGACAGGCACATGCACGCACCACATACACGGCACACATGCCTTTATCTCCTTTATTAGCCAGGGTTCTTTAGAGAAACAGGAGTGACAGCATGAATTCTCCTCCCTACCACCTCTGTAAATGAGATTTATTGCAGTGGGCTACAGACGGTAACCCGACTATTCCAACAGTGACTGTGTCCCAATGGAAAGTCCTAAAACCCAATAGCTGTTTTGTCCACAAGGCTGGGTGACTCAATTGGCCATCAGTATACAGCATCAGGTCTGCCCTCGTGAGCTAATTGCTTCTGAAGACCTGACTCCAACATGCAAGTCTGGAGGAGACACACATTCATTCCCTGGCACCGCTCACAGCCAACGACTCCCAAACTCTACACTTGGGAACCCAAGTGCTTTGTTGCCATCTCCCCTGTGTGTTCTGTATGCACCACAACCTTAGCTTCTCTACAGCTAAGCTCCCAGCGTTCTCCCCTTCCCTGATCCTTCTAAAGTCTTCAGAATTCCTCCTAGCTATGGCCCAGGAAAACGATCTTGGATTCACTACTGCTAAGAAGTATCTCCTTTCAAGTCCAGCGGTAAAAAGTCCAGCAAAAAATGCTGTTAGTTCCAACTTCAAAAGACATCAAGTATCAACTACCTGAGCATTAAAAAAAAATTTTTTTTTTTTATGTGCATGGGTGTAGCAGTACGCTACAATCTTTTACCCTCAATTTAGGGAAGGAGAAAGAAAAGACAGAAATTTTCACTGCTTTTACAAGTGGCCTTAATACAGAAAGAGAGAAAGGTAGAAATCATCACAGCCTCTTTTTTAGGCTGTCCTAAGCTTGAATCTCTCCAACCTTTGTTCTCACATTAACTAACGACAGCAACCCACAAACCCACCCAACCAACCAACCCACACCCACACTGACTCTCCGGGCTTCAGACCTTTTATGCCCTAAACCAAAAGTTCCCATAAACCATGCGGCACGCAATCCCAAAGACAAGCTACAGGTGCCAGAATGACTGCACCCAACCAAATTATAGCCACCTGCATCAAGCATTCTAATTCCAACTCGTAAACAACTCTACCACAGCTGGGGTGGGAACATGAACTTCTAGTGACTAGTCAGTTAAACCAAAAAGCTTTTCTTAACATAAAAATTCCAAGTGTTCCTTTACAATAATAAATAAAACATACCATAACAGGACTAAACAACTAACAGAGGTGTTCCTCTACATATATATATATGTATATGTATATGTATATGTATATGTATATGTATATGTATATAGGACATAAACTCCACAGGGCAGGGAACCTTGGTCAATTTGTTCAGACACCTGCTATATTCCCAGTACAGTGTTGGACTTAGACCCTCAACATTTGTTGAACACATGGATGAACTTCTGTGATTGTAGGTCCTGAGCCAATTTTATTATCTTGGGTTAACCTTAATAACATCTGCTTGATCTAACATCCATCCTTGTGCCTAACAGGTAAATCACTTTGGAATGTACAAAACTTCTAACTTCCCCCCCACCAAAGGTGAAGGATATCATCAGACAGCATCTGGGACGTAGAGCAGATCCCCCCAACCTTGCTGTAACCCACCTACCTGATGTTTCCATAATGTATTTATAATTTTCATTGTTCTGTGTCTCCATGCAAACATTATGAAACGATCACCATGTTGGAACATGGTATTTAGGGTGTCTGTATTTCCGGGCCATTGTCACGTATACTTGGCTCCAGAATAAACTACCTTGTACTCTTTTTGAAGTGATAGCTGAGTTTTGCATCAGCTGATAAAAAAATATTTTTAAAAAAATTAAGCCAGTTCTCTTGGGAAAGTCCTAATGACTTAGTACAAATGAAGAAACATTTATTCAAGAAGATCTACTTAAATTTGATCATAAAAATGACTGTATATTAAACCAAGACCCAGCTCACTACCGTCTTGCAGCTCAGCAAGACAGCAACTCCACTGCAGAAGAATGGGGGCAGCTGTGAGCAAAAGCTCCATTTCCCCCATCTCCCAAGGTTCTGCTGTTTCTAGAATCCAAGAAGACTCAAGAGAGGGAAGGCTAAAGACAATGACTTACTCAGTGCCTTCAGCCACAGTAAAGGAGACAGGCTGAACGAAATGAAAGTGAAGATGCTTTCTACCTGTTTCTAGTACTGTTTGAACTCAACGGATGAGTCGAGGCTTTTCAGTAAAAGCAGCTTCTAAATGCTTGTGTGAGTGCCACGGGGCCCCTGGACTCCTATCCTGAAATCTATCTGCCTTCAAGGGCCTGCCACTTAGGGCCTGAAATAGGGGTGGCAGCCTCAAAGATCTCTGGAATGCCTTCACGATCATTCTTCCATTCTCTGAAACAACATCTGGCTTCTGTCCACCCATGTTGGTCTCCCCATTGAGTGTTCGCTTGGCTGCACCCCAGTGTCTTCTGCACCCCTAGTCTCTTCACCCAAGTACATTCCTCTTTATAGTGCAGCTAGGCTGAGAATTTTCCATGTTAGCTCTGCTTCCCTGTTGATGACAGTTTCTATCCTGGATCCCTTCTCTTGCATTTTACTCTAAGAGAGAAGGGAGTCCCTGCAGCACTCCGCACACTTTCCTAAGTGGTACTTTTCTCCCCATCAAGTATCTCAGTTCATTGCTCTCTGGATCTACTTTCTACAAGTATCAGGATGTGGCCACAATTCAACCAAGTTCTTTGCCACACTGAAATAAGGACGGCCTTTCCTCTGGTTCCCATCAAGACTCCTCTCAATTCCGTCTAAGGTGTCATCACAACAGCTTTAACTGCTCATGTTTCTACCAACACTCTGCTCAACCAACACTTAAATGCCTCTAAGAAGATCCAAGCTTTGTCTGCACACAGCTTCCTCCTGAGCCCTCACCGGAATCACCCTGAGCACTTTGTTTAGAAAAATCTAAAGTTCTTCTGGCCTGATCTTCCAAACTCTTCTAGCCTCTACCAAGTATTTGTTACAATAGCACTCTTTCCCGACATCAATCTCTTAGTTGATTTGGGCCACTATAACAAATAACACAGTAATTTACGAAGAACAGAACTGTATATCTCGCTATCATGAAAGGCAAGAAATCCACGATCAAAGCACTGGTGTCAGTCTCCGTGAAGGGTTATTTTTTTATTCAAGATGGCACCTTGTCGTTGCATTGTCCCTACAGAAGGAACAGTGTCCTCACTGGTAAGTGAGACAGAAAGGGGCAGGAGGTAGGGAACAAATACTTCACGTGAAGAATTGTCACATGGACATCTAACCCCAGTTTCCTGAGGACTCAACCCTCACTGCCCAGTCACTGCCTGAAGGCCGTATCTCTCAAGATTGTTGCACTGGGATTACATTTCAACATGAATTTAAGAGAGAAAAAAAAAACATTTAAGCCAAAGAAAGGATGTTAAAATAAGAACTGGCAAGGATATGCCCCGGATTCGTGGGAGGTGGAGGAGAGGTTTCAGGACAGTGATGAAGGCAGAAGTAGAAAGTGCCCAGAAGAGCAGGGCTTAGGGTGCTGCCCGTGTGCATCAGGAAGCACAAGGCCCTCAACAGAGCTGCTCATGACTGTAAGACACACAGACCACCCCAACCTACCTGCCTGTCAGTTCCTCTAAACGGCACCTGACACAGGGATAGAAATGCCAAGTCTAGCTAGAAAAACTGAACACGCTGGTATCATTTTTTTTTTAATAAACCTTAGACATTAGCGAGACTAGGTAACATACTGTTCATGCATCCATATACACACGGTAACGTTGTAAAACACACAAGGCTCAGTCGTGGAGGCTGCAGGTATAGATCAGTGGTGGAATATGCGCTTGGTATATCTGTGACTCTGGGTTCAAATCCAAAACAATGCAACCTGTTATAATAAATACGTTATAATAAATACGAAGCAGAGAAGGGTGGTCGACCTCTACACTAGATACTTCTATAAACGGTGCAAAACAGCTGAGGAACGCAGGCTAAGATACAGGTCACTGGCAGAAACAAAAATGTGGAGGAGAGGAAGAAAGGGCACTTGGGTAGATATGATATTACTAGATAATATTCTTACTGTTTTTTTGGGAGATGCTGGCTATTCTTGGTTGTCTACTTGAAAACATCTGGAATTAACTAAAACCCAAGCTGCTGGGTACACCTGTGAGGGATTTTTCTTGATTGGATCATTTGAAGACCTACCCTAATCTGGGCCACACCTTCTGCTGGCAGCCTATATAAAGGTCACGGAAGAAGGAAGCTTGCTCTCTTTGCCTTCTTGCCCTTGGTCTTGCTGGCAAGTCCAATCCTTAACTAATATTAGGGCCTACTTCTTCAGGATTCTGCTGTATACCTACTAAGAGATGTGCTATTTTCGTGGGATTGGATGAGATTACCAGAGAATGTGTACATTTGGAGGAGAGACCTATAGGCTAACCTGGGAGTGGGAGGGGGCTGGGCTATTAACTCCAGCACTTAGCACTTACAGGGCTATCTAGTGAAGCACTCAGAGTAGACTAGAATAGAACTGGAGAAATCCCAGGAGTATGGGTCACCTGGAGGCTGACCTTGGGGGTGGAAATGGGCCACTCTGAGCTACGAGAGGAAAGGCACCTTGGGTGGTGGAATCTTGAGAATGCTCACGGAGTTGTTGGTTGTTTCGCAGTTTAGTATTCCAGGAATAGGGGCTGTAGGCTGGAAGTGGGGCAGGTGATCAGAACATGGAAGAGATATAACATGAGTGTCCAGTAGGCGGAAGACGGAGAGGACTGGGAGGTAGTTGAGCCTCCAGGTGGCACCAGAGACCTCTCCAGGTTGGTAGTGAAGCTTGAGGGCATAGGTAGCACCTGGAGGGGGACTTTCATCTCACCATTCAGCAGCCTGGTGTGGGTCCATTGGAACTTACAGCAGAGCTGGAGATATTTAAGTGGGCCCAGGTGAGGAAGGTGTGTGTGTGTGTGTGTGTGTGTGTGTCTGTACACCCAATGACCTGTGAAATAAACGCATTGGCTCCTAATTTGATATTCTTAATGTTGCTTGTCTTAGCCCCATCTGGCCTTCCTATAATTTAACTACTGTTATTTTTCCACTCCAGGCTGTTTAGCCAAATAGAACTTTAAGAACACTCTCCAGTGAGCTTGTCTATGTTGGCTGGCTCGTTTCCATTTCCTATTCATAGTCTAGTGTAAAAGTCCTACTGAGCTAACTTTTCATGAAGCTAACATTTCATCTTGGAAAAAACACTAGCTTCCTTATACAGTGGTGTGGGACCATGGGGAACTTTGACCAGCAGCTGTCACTGCTCCACCCAGGTGCATAGAGTTAAGTGAATATTTCATACCTGAATGCTGCCCTCTCCTGTCCTAAGGGCAAATTTCTCCACACAACACTCTGTCTACTTTAGAATGTCAATTGTTCTTGTTCAGTTCATGCTCACGCAGTCATGTTGTTGAGACTTTGTGGGAGTAGCTTCTGGCATTCCTAAGAGACACGATTTTACTGCAAACCCCTGGATCCTCCAGTTCTTACAGTCCCAATCTTCTGCAGTGCTCTTGGAGTCTTAGGTGCCGAGTTGTTCTGTGATTGTAGCTTCATAACTCTGCATTTTGACTAGTTATGTTTTCCTGTAATTGTCTCCATCTGTTACAAAGAGAAGTTGCCTTGATGGGGGGGTCATTATTATATTTACCTGTGGGAATAAAGACAAATATTTAGAATATAGTTAGGAATTATGCTGGATTAGTAAAGTGGAAGTTGTAGAATCTCCTTCAAGATCCATGACTTCACTAGCCCTGAGTAGTTGGCTATGTATGGCATGATTTCCCTCTTCTTGTGCAGGTCTTAAGTCTAATAGAGAGCTATTGGTTACTGCCAAGGTGTGTGTGCCAGTACTGCACCTTTTGGGTTATCTTAAATCTTGTTAATGGTTCATACATATCATAGCTGGGTAGGACCATTGAATTTGGAAGCTTGGATCATGCTTTCTGGTACCATGAAAGCTACTCCTCAGGTGGAAGCTTTCATGTCAGTTTCCATTTAGGGGCATCTGAGCCCTGGGTCTGAAGGTGGGACTTGCCTTCTACCTCTGGAGGCAACCAAGGGCAATAACAATAGCCTGTAATGTTTTGGGAGTCTGTTGGACAGCCCAGACCAACAGCTCAAAGGATGGTTTCTCATGCCTGGTGTTGGAGTTTTGTTAGATGGACTTTAGGTCTTGAAAGGAGCATTTTCAGCCTGAATGAAAAAAAAATTAGATTATGTATATATGTTTACAAAGGCTTATGTGTATTACAGTTTTTTTAAAGGTAAATTGTTAATGGTGTAGTGCGTTATGACTTCTTCAGACATACTTACTGGTATTTTACCCTCCTCTTGGTCTTATGTATCTGTCTCTCTCCCTTCTACCTAATTAGAGCCCCCCCCCATTTTTTCCACTTCTCCAATCAGATCACTGTGCCCTGCTGTCCCCTTTTGTATTGATCCCAAACACTTCTATCCCAGCAGTGATCCATTTTCACTTTCCTGGCTTCTGCATTCACTCCAGGATGAAGACTCGGGAGTAAGGAGCTTCCAGCGAGAGAGAACACGTGATGTTGTCTTTCTGGGTCTGAGTTATCTCGCTCAGTATGATCTCTTCCAGTTCCATCCATTTATATGCAAAGCTCCTGATTTCCTTTTTCTCTATAGCCGAATAGAATTCCACAGTGTGCACGCACCACATTTTCATTATGCATTCATCTGTTGAAGAATATTTAAGTTGTTTCCATTTCCTAGCTATTGTTAAAAGAACAGCAACGGACATGGCTGGGCAGGTATCTATGGAGTAGGAGGACATCCAGTCCTTTGGGCGTCCGCCAAGGAGTGGTATAGCTGGGTCATACGGTGGCTTTATTTTTAGCTTTTTGAGAATCCTCCACAATTCCAAAATGTTAGAGTGGCTGTCTTAGTCTGCAGTCTCACCCACAGTGGTTGAGGGCTCTCCTCCCCCCACACGCCCTGCAGCATTTACTGTCCACCATTTTATGTTTTATCTTTATTATTCTGACTGGGGTAGGGTGAGATCTCCAAGCTGTTTTGATTTTCATCTTCTTAATTGCTAGGGACAATGATGAACTTTTTTTCCTGGAGATATTTTGACCCACGATTTTTCTTCTTTTGGAAGAAAACGGCTCAGGTTCCAGGCCCGATTTTTGAATGGGTCATTTTTGTTTTGCTTTGACTCTTTTTAAAAAAAAATTCTGGATATTAATCCTCTGTCGGATACATACCTGGCAAAGATTCCTTCCTGCTCTGCGGGCTTCCTCTTCACCTGGCTGATTGCTTCTTTAGCCGTGCAGAAGCTTCTCGGTTTCATGAAGTCTCCCTTGTCATTTGTTGGCCTTAGTTCTTAGACAAATGAGTCCTACTCAGAAAGTTGCCCCCTACACCTGTGTCATGTGGGTACCACCTATGCTTTCTTCTGGCGGCACCAGTGTCGCAGGTTTCACGCTGAGGCCTTTGATCCATTTGGAGTTAGTTTTTATGCAAGGTGATAGATGTGGATCTAATCTCCTTCTTCTACATGTGGACGTCTAATTTTTCCAGCACCATTTGCTGAAGATCCTTTCTCTTCTCCAGCATGTGTTTCTTGGCATCTTGGTCAAATATTAAATTGCTGAAGTTATGTGTACTCACGTTTGGGTCTCCAGTTTCGTTCCATTGGTCTCCGTGTCTGTCTTTGTGCCAGTGCCGTGTTGTTTTTATTACTATGGCTCTGCAGTGTGTCTTAGTATCTTAAATGGTGTTCCCTCCAGCATTGTAATTTTGTTCAGGATTGTTTTGACTCTCTGGAGTCTTTTGTAGTTCCATATGAGTTTTAGAATACATTTTCTAGTCCCATGAAGAATGAAATGGGGATTTTGATCAGAATTACATTGAATAGTTTTCTTTTTAAATGATCTTTTTTTTTTTTTTTTGCAATATTAATTCTACCAGTGCATAAGCATGGGATTCTTTTCATTTTCTGATGCCTTTCTCTATTTCCCCAGAGGTTTAAGGTTTTCATTCTTTGGTTAGGTTTACTCCTAGATGTCTCATTTGCTTTGTGGATTATGTGAATGGGAGTGTGTCCATGGCCTCTTCCTCCACTTGTTTGTTGTTGATGTATAGAAAAGCTTTCGATTTGTGCAAGTTGATTCTATATCTTGCCACATTGCTGAATTTGTTTATCATTTCTGGAAGTTTTCTGGTAGAATTTTGGGATCTCTAATGTATTCTGTTATATCATCTGCTAATTGGGATAGTTTGACTTCTTCTTTTCTTGTTTGTATCCCTTTAATTTCCTCCTCTTGCCTACTTGGTCAACCAGGTAATGCTTTGGGGACCACATTGAAACAGTGGGGATAGTGGATATCCCTGTCTCATTCCTGACTTCAGGGAGATGCTTCAGGCTTTTCTCTGTTTAGGGTGATGTTGGCTGCTGGTTTCTTTTATATGACTTTATTATGTTAAGGTATATTCCCTCTAGCCCTACATTCTCTTGGACATTTATTATGAAGGCTTGTTGGATTTATTTTTACTTATTTATTTTTCTTGATGGAGTTGCCCCCCAACTGTAAATCCCACCAGTTGAGAATAAGACAATCACAACCCAGCCAAATTTAAAGCAAGCTTTTATTAAATTAATTACATACTGGCTAGGAAGATGGACTCTGATCAGGTCCATTCTGAGGGTTCTACACAGTGAACCTACCACATCTGGAATTCACACAGAATGCCCACATCTTGACTTTTTCTGCATCTGGTGAGGTGATCGTGTGATTTTTGTATTCAAGTTCATTTTTGTGGCTTAATTTCATTTATTGACTTGTGTATATCGCATTTCAAGAGTAAATCCGACTTGGTCACGGTGCATGTATGTTTGATATATGTCTGTATTTTGTTTGCAAGTATTTTTTGAGTGTTTTGGAATTTGTGTTCATCAGGGATGTGTGTGTTCTTACCAGGTCTCGTTATTATCAGCTTCATAGAAGGTGTTTTATAGTTTTCTTTCCTTCCCTCTTTCCTCCCTCCCTCCCTCCCTCCCTTCCTTTCTTTTGAATCGTTTGAGAAGGATTGGCAGGATATCTTCTTTGAAAGTCTAGTAGAATTTTAGCTGGAAGACTTTTTATTACTATTTCAATTGGTCTGTTTAGGTTATTGAGTTCCTCTTGGTTTAATTTTGGCAGAATCTTGAAATTCGCCCGTTTCTTTTAGGTTCTTCAACTCAGTGGAGTACAGGCTTTTGAAGAATTCCCTTATAACATCCCGAATTTCTTTGGCGTCCCTTGCTGGAGAAAGTAGGGCCCTGGAACCACTCACTGTTAATGGATTGAATTTTGATGTTTCTTTAAATCTAGTAGTCCACCTCATCCCTTTTTTTAAAAAATAGGGTGTCTCAGAGTTTGCCGCGTATATGCTTAGGACAGTAATGTTAACAGTAACTTGGTTAACTGCTCCTTTGATTAGAATGAAGTGCCCCTCTTTATCTCTTCCAATTAGTTTTACTTTGAATTATATTTGTCAGATATCAGGACAGCAATGTCTGCCTGCTTCCTGGTCCCATTTGATTGGAGTACTTTTGTCCCCCGTTCTACTCTAAGGCAGTGCCTGTCTTTAAAGCTAAGATGTGTTTCTTGTAGATGGAAATGGCTTAATGGAATGAAGCCAGGTGGACAGATAGGACTGGGTTGGTATATAGTATATGTGTCCCTGTTCCAGCCTTGAGTGTGGGCTTATATATGACTGGGCGCGGAGGTTTTGTGTGGCATGAGATGAACTTGTGAGTTGCAGGGTAAGCAGATCAGGTCATGACAGAAACCTAGAAATTGGTTGCTGTGCAGGCAGAGGTGGCCAGACGAGGCTGGGACACTGGATGTGGGACCCAGGCTAGATCTGGCAAGTTTGGGAGGGTGCATGGAGGAGAGGATCAGGCAGTTTCGCAGGGCTGGACCCAGAGGAAGATCTTTGGGATCTTGTGCTGCGTATAACATTGGGTTTTCACCCCAGTGACCTGTATCCTGGCATGAAGGATGGATGAGCAGTGGACCCTTAGCTGTGCTGAATGTGCTGTCTGTGCTAACTGCACTCTCAGTTTCCCACAGGAAACTTCCAGGCCTCTGTGTCCAGAGTGCAGCTTAGTGTCAGATTTTGCCCTTCATCCTGTCCTGTCACAGAATCTGAGACTCTTCTTGTGCTTCAGAGGGTTGGCCTGGCCCGCCCCAGGGTCTTTCTCAGAGGCCCTTTCTAGTGAAAGCTCCACTGGGTTGAGCTGATAATCTTTCTGAGTGCTGAAATGTTTTCTTCGCCAGATGTCCCTCCCCCAAACGGGGCCCTTTTGTCCTAGGGGCTCATGGAAACATGAGCTGCCCATCTGCCTTTGGGGCCCAGGCTTCTCAGCTTGCAAAATACTTGTTTGGGACAGCAAGGGACAGGTATAAATATGTATACACAAGTGTGTGTGTGTGTGTGTGTGTGTGTGTGTGTGTGTGTGTGTGAGAGAGAGAGAGAGAGAGAGAGGGGGGGGAAGGGGAGAGAGAGAAGGGGAGAGAGAGACAGAATTTTGTTTTAGGAAACAGCAAAGTTTGTACATGTTGTAGTCAAAGTACATTGGTGCAAGAAGACACTTTGAAGACCTGTTGTTCTAGAGGGAATGAATAAGAGAATAATGGAGTTTGCCCTTGGATTTGTATAAAACACCACACAATTCTAGGTAGAACTTCTAGGTATGGTAGCACATACCTATAAACCTGGCTCTGAGAAAGCAGAGGCAGGAGGATTGCCACAAGTTTGAGGCCAGGCTGGTCTATGTGTTAAGTTTAAGACCAGCTGAGGTTATAGTAAGACCCTGTCAGAAAGAGAAAACAGAACAAAAAACCCGAAAGAATTCCAGGTAAGAAAGCATGCCCTGCTCTTTATACACAACCCAACTCACTTATTCAGATGCATGCAGACAAACTTACCTGACAGCTGACATTTGCTCATCACCACAGGTGGAAGATCCTTCTGTTCCAGAGCTCAGCTACTTCTCAGAGCTGTGGCAGCCAGAGTGGACAATCAGCGTGCAGAGCTGGCTGACAAAGGGCACTTGGAGATGATGAGAATATATATGAATATACATACTATATATTCATATAGTATATATAAAACATATACCACATACTATATATAATATATATTCTATATATGCTATATACATTACATACTATATATATTCTCTATATAGTATATCTACTGTATATAATATATAGTACATATATTCACACATATATAGTGTGCACATGCGCGTGCACACACACACACACACACAGACACACACACATATATAAAACAAAACCAAATTATCACTTTATGTTGTGATAGCTTAGAAATCTTTGCCTACAAACCAGAGGGTTATGTAGAGGCAAAATTAGTCAAAGTTTTACTGAAGTGTGCTAGTTTCTGCCTGCTTGTTAAAGCCCCTACCCCTCTTGCTGGGAAATGTAAACACTGCCTGGAGGAATAATTACTGCAGCTACTTTGGCAAAGATCACACAGCAGATATGTTTGCTAATAAAGATGTCCTTGTACCTGCCAGAGTTTGTGTGCCTTAATTACTACTAATGTTATCGAAGTGTGTGAGGTCACAGCCTATGCCCCAAGTCAGGCCCGGCCACCCATTCTCAATAGGCCAATTAAAAGAGCCAAATTAAAAGTGGAAATCAGAAAAAGAAGATTTGTTTAATGTGGACATGTTGGGATGATGCATCGAGGGTTTACTTTATCCTTCCAATGTGGCCACACTGAAGTTCGATAACTCTAATGGATATTTTTATACTTTTACCACTACCTGTAAAACACCACCCACATCCAAAAACCATCTGTTCCTGTAAACATGCCTGAAGGAAATTCCTCTTGGTGGATGTGGGACTCAAAGCCCACCCTTGGGTGGTCACTCTATTACCAGACCTACAAAAGTTGCAAGAAATTGTGCAGAGTCTGGACCTTTATGAAGTGTGTGAGCTTAGGTCTCAGCCTCTCTCAATTAAAGAGGAGTTTCTCCTGTCTCTCTAAGTGCATGTTCTTGCTGGTTAGAATTTGGCTAATAGTAAGGGCTGAAGACATGTGCAGATAGTTGTGGGGCTGTCCTAGAGCTAAGAGGGGGTTGAAGTGTGCTTTGTACCCTGGAATTCTCACCCTGACAGCAGAAGGCGTTTGGCTGCCCCCTTTTCCTACTCTTGACAAATCCCAGCTAACTCCAATTCTGCCGTGCTTCACAACATGCCACTGATAAGATTCTGCTTCTCAAAGATATGTGGCCTAGTTAATGTTTTTCTCACCACTGCAACTGGAGGGTCTCAGGCTGGACTTTTCTTCTCCCTGTATGACCTTATAAAGTCTCTCTCCAGCCCCTGTGAAACCCCTGCCTAGGGAAAGGAGGCTTCTTCAGGAGTTTGGCCCCAGCCAATGACAAAACAACCACCCAGGTCTGGTTGTGAACCCCTCCACATGCAAATGGAGCTGCCCCAGTACCACTGCCTTAACCCATGGCCCTTCCCTCTTTACCCTATAAATGTGGCTCCCCTGCTTCAATAAACTGAACTGTATTCACTGAAAATCATCCCCCAGGAAGTCTGTTTCCTGTCTTTCAGCCTCCAAGACTTGCTTGGTTCCTCTGGCCAGCAGCCCTGGGCTCTCCTCCTCGCAGCTGAGCTGGTGCTACCTCCCGGGGAGGGAATGGACAAAAGAATCAACAGATAATGTTAAGCTTAGTGCTGCTGGAATTTCAGCAGGGGGCAGAGGCTGGATGAGTCAGAGTAGTCTAGGCGATGGGATTGGGAGGGAGAAGAGGGGTCCAAAGTAAGGGGAGGGTGAAGGAGGAGTTTGGATTCTATCTTCTGGCTCAGAGAAGTGGCTTGTGCTGTAAGCTTTGCAATGTCCCCTTCCTCTGTCTTCGTTCTGTTCTTACAGAGCGGTGTTTCCATATTACACATATATTAATTTTGTAAGTCTTCTGCTCAAAAATCTTCCAGGTGTGCTCGCCTGTTGTGCAGGAGGCCCCAGATCCACCTCAGTACCACTGAAACACAAAACAGAAACAAAAGCCCAAAGACACAGGCGTGTGTGCATGCCAGCATCAGCCACTACAAAAGCCTCCTGGCAATTCACCATCTCCAGGACAAGGTCTAACCTTTCTGTCCTTCCCAAACTGACCCTAGCTTACTTTTCTGGCTGTGTTCTGGATCTGGGTGATTATCCAGGAGGCACTTTGGACAAGAAAGCATTTAAATTTTCCATGTTTCATGAGTTAACAGAATAAACTATTTAAAAGTATTTGGGGGATAAATCCCAACATATTTTAGCCACCTTTCTGAAAAGTTTGGTCTTAGAAGATGAGAATCAGTTCCAAGGTACAGCGAGACCAAAGAAGGGCAAACAGATGAGGTTGTATGGAGTGCAGTTTATCAAGAGTCTTAAAAGAGTAGGGTGGAGGGTGGCAGCAAAACTAGTGGGTCCCAGCAGTCTGGGTCAGAAGGCTCATAGCTCAGTGGTAGAACATCTGCTTAGCATGCTTCAGTCACTAAGTTTGATCCTTCCCCCCTTTGCCCCCCAAACACACAGTCAAGTCAGAAGTGACTTCATCCATTTCCAGTATACCTGATTCATCTCAAACACATTCCCAGGTCAGGGTCTGGTCATAGAGCTCCATACCATTGTATGTAATAGATTTTACTATTTGTGACATGCGAGAAACCAACTAGGATAGAATTATGGTGGTTTTGACTCAAGATGGCTGCAGTCAAGTCATGAATCCAAGTATCTGTTCCTAGTCACAGTGATGAAGCATCTGTATTCATACTGATCTTATGTCACCAGGGAAAGGAATCAAAATGACATGACACTTCTGGAGAGGATTTCAACCCAAATGGCTACAATTTTGTAACAGTTTGACGGAGTAAGAAATAAACCAGTTATCTACCTATGTTACCCAGAACACAAAATGCAAGGGGTCAGCAAGCTTTCAGGAACCTGACATCCCAGCAGGAAATAAGGCCACTAGATAAGCAGGCTCTCAGCAGTCTCAGCTGCTGCAGTGTTGGGCTGTGGCGGAAGGACTGGGAGCCCAAGCCTTTAAGCATCCTAGGTATCTTTCCATTGTTATCTTTGGAGATAAAAATACAATGCATACACATATTGGAGGAGTTGACTGGCTGAACATGCTCCACATGCTACAGGATGTCAGATCCTTATGGGAGGAAAAGAAACGTGAATGTCTTTAGCAAGGTGGGGCTGCTTTCCCTCAACGAAAACAGGCTTCTGGTGGGAAGGTTGGTTGGTTGGTTGGTAGGTTGGTTGGTTGGTTGATGGGTGGGTTGGCTGGTGGGTGGGTGGGTTGGCTGGTGGGTGGGTTGGTTGGTAGATTGCAGTACTGCAGCTGGAACCCAGGGTGAGGAGCATGCTAAGCAGGTGCTCTATCCCTGAGCCCACAGATCTCTTGTTCCAGAGTTCTTGAGGTCATTTTCAGGCAGAGAGAGGGTGTCATTGTGTGGACCCAGAAGAGCATGGGTTCTAAATAAACGTTCCAGTGACCCGAGAGTGGTGAATTCAGTTGCAGGGAGTAATGCAGAAAAGAGCAGAGTGGCTGCTTTGCACACTGGTTCTGTTCACTCTGCACTAAGCAGGCATCAGCAGCTGTTGTAGCTGGGATTAGCGTCTGAGCTGTTTCTCCCACGGGGGCGCGAGTCACCTTCCTTTCAGACTCTGAATGGGTGGGGTGGAGGATGGGAAAGGAGACTGCCCTGCCTGACAGAGGTAACTGGATTTCCACACTGTTAATCCTCAGGTGAACACCAGGTAGCCTGAGAAGCCCGATTCATGGATTAGCTCCTGCCAATTGTGCCCATATAAAGGATGAATGAGCCTTGTCAGCCATGAGTTCCTGCAGTCAGTTCTTACTGAAGTCAAGGGAAGCAAGGCTGCCAGAACATGGCGCTTTCATCCACTTTGGGAATTCAAGTCATGTTGTCCGGGAAACCTTCCTCTTACCCAGTAGGCTGCCCTCTGCCAGTGCTGGAGCCTTGGCAGAGGCCACTGAAATTATTCCAAGAAAGCCCTTGCAGCTGGGCGCTACAAGGAAGTGGCCATCACTTTTGCCTCTAGCCAGTTTTCTAGGAGTACAGGTGGCGGAGGGGAAGCCGTGCCTGGCTGTGGGCGGCGATTAGGTGCTGGGCTCCTGGATGTGCTGCTTGCTGCTCAGTGCTTTGTGTCTGGCTTTCATGCTGGGGCCCACAGCACCCCACACCTGTGCTGAGCCAGAGGCTGCCAATTGGGTTGGGTGAAGATAAACAAAGCAAACAGGCCCACAGCGACGGTGTGCAGTGTGTGCAAGTTCCTGAGCTGGCTGCTGACTGAAGACCGCCTCACCCTGCCTGCAGTTAGTTCCTCCTGCTGGGAAGGGCTCCTGTCCTGGCTAAGGAGCAGGACCTTCTGAAAGCATTTTCCTCACACCACCAGAAGTGTGGTGAAGCCGACCAGCACCAGTGGGAAGGGAAGGAGTGCCGATGGACCTGGCTATGGAGAAAGCTGGGGGCAAGGTGCGCCAGAATCCGGAGCAATCTTTCCTGGCAACCCTGAGTAACCCACAGGTGACATTGCTGTCCATACAAAAGAGGTGCTCCTTCAGGAGGAGCCCTGGGGTCAGGAGCGTGGCCAGACAGGAGCCTTCAGAGGAGAAAGACTCTACCCAGCCAGAGGAAGAATTGTCACCGGGTATCTTAACTAGAACCCTGGAAAGGAGTTCCCAGGTCAGTGCGCTAGATGACAGTCTGGGAGGCTCCGGGGCCTGCGGACTGCGACGGAGTGTGCATCTGGAGGTAGCTCCAGGTCATCTGTGGGGAGAGGCGTGTGTGTGTGTACACGTACAACTGTTATAGTGTGTGTACCTGTACAAGTATCATAGTGTGTGTGTGTACACATACAAGTGTCGTGTGTGTGTGTGTGTGTGTGTGTGTGTGTGTGTGTGTGTACGTACAAGCATCATACTGACAGGACTCGAGTCTGTGGGGTTGAGGTCAAGGTGGGAGCGTTAAGTTTGAGTCCTGTTGCTTTATATTTTCTGGACATTTTGTTAAGCACAGACTTTCCGAGGTAGACCAGTCAGTCGTTCTCACCTTCCTAACGCTGCGACCCTTTTAGTACAGTTCCTCCTGTGGTGACCCCCAACCGTAAGATTATTTTTTGTTGCTAATTCACAACTGTAATTTTGCTACTGCCGTGAATCATAACGTAAACATCTGATACGCAGACGGTCTTAGTTGACCCCTGTGAAAGGGCCATTCGACCAGGGTCGCGACCCACAAGTTGAGAACCACTGAGCGGGGCACACGGGCCTCCCTTTGCTTCCGTTTATTTGTGATTTGTGATGAGCATGCTTCGCGGTACTCCGTTCCTGCTTCATTCTCAGTTTCTTCCTTTTTCTCTTTCATAAAAAAACGTTCCGATAAAGTACTTTAAAACTGTGGCTTCAAAGGGAAGCTGCTTTTCTTACTCAAATAAATGTAAGTTTTGCCAGGCCGCAGGCCGCCTGTGTCACAGGGGCAGTACAGTGTTTTGTAAGAATGGCACTCACCTGGTGGGACTGGTGATGGTCTACATGGGATCTTTTTCTTGAATAGCGGGATGGGGGAAGAGTTGTTTGAAGGCAGTCTATTAGTTAGAGACAAGAGTTTCCATTAAATGCTTTCCCTCTTTTAAGAGTGGGTTTTTTTTTTTGCCATTCATTCTTGGTGTTTTATTGTTTTTTTCTTTCACAGCATCATAGCCCATAGCCCAAACTGTCCAGGAACTCACTATGTAGCCCTTGGACTCATAGCAATCCCCCTGTTTTAGTGTCTCGAGTGTCTTTCCTAATATTCACTCGCTGAAAATCCCCAAACCAATTTTGTGACTTTTTTTTTTTTTTTGAGAGAGAGATTGGTGAATGTTGAAGACCCGTTTTTCTTGGGTATTTATAACAGAAATAGTTTTATTTAAACATACTCTTTTTAGCTATCATCTCTTTAACCCAGCTGGTCTGAGACATTTATTTTAAACTATTAGAAGTTTTTTCTTTTTGACCAGAGATAAGGCCTAGCAGTAGGTGTAGATCATGAGGCCCTGGGTTTGAGTCCCCAGGATCCCCCCATATTTAATTCTTTTCTTTTTTATCTTTGGTGACTTTATATACAATTCCAAGAGACTCTTTCCAAGTTTCTTCGTGAGCAGAGCGTGTGAACTTATCTAGTCTGGGTAGCTCTCAGGAGGCCAGGCGTTAGCCCCACGCTTAGTGTATTTCACTGACTTTGCTTTCCAGAGTTACTGTCCAGGTTCCGTTTTGTAGCTCTTTAAACTGCATTAAACGGGCAAACCGCTCAATCTTCTAGAACCTTGAAGAATAACAGCATGTATTCCTTGGCATCCTGTGCTGCTACCAGATGCGATGCATAGCTGACATTTGCTCTTTAGCTCAGAGAGAACAGTAAACATCGTATTGGGGAAAACGCTACAGCCTTTCTTCGGCTGCCCAGACTTTGCAAGCTCAGCCTCCCCAGTCCCGGCCCTGATGTGCTTTAATGGCCAGTGCTGATCTGCTGGCTGAGGCATTCCTCAGGGCAGGGTAACGACCCCCCCTCTGAGGGGAAGCTGAAGAGGGAACCTTAGTAGGCACTCCACATTACACTGCAGGCTGTAGGGCCTGGACAGCGGAGTCTTGGGCTCTCAGCACTAGATTTCTCATTTCAAAGCTGGGTGAGGGATCCCACCTCCAAGGGCTGTGAAAGCATTTTGTAGAGTACTACCAATGGGAAATTAGGCTTTGATATAGAAGCTGTGGTTCTTGAATTGTGTGTCTAGTGCTGTTTGAATAAGACTGAGTTAGTGCCATAATTGTCTGAGCATCGTTACAACGACTTCGTGTGTGTGTGTGTGTGTGTGTGTGTGTGTGTGTATGTGTGTGTGTGCAGAGGTCAGAGCTCAATGTTGGGTGTCTTCCACAATCACCTTCCACCGTATTTTTTGAGACGAGGTCTCACCAAACTTGGAGCTCCCCTCTTAGGCTGGCTTGCCCCAAGAATCCCTTGTATCTCCACCTCGATGGTGCTGGGACTACAGCGTGTGTGGTGCCATGCTCTTTAAAAAATGTGAGTGCTGGGGTCAGATTCAGACCCTTGTGCTTATATGGCAAGTGTTTTGCTAACTGAAGCAAAGCACTGATTATGACACTGTTAGCTCCGTTACATTAAAAAATAAAAGTCCATTTGGAAACTCCCAAACGAATTTATGACAGAATTAGAGAAATATAGAAAGACATAAAGAAGAAGATGGAAGCAATCTTTTCCCCCTACGTGTACGCATAAGTGTATGTGTATGGATGTGTTTGTGTTCGCTAATGTGCGTGTTTTGAAATATGGAATCAGACCTTCCTTCCTCAGCCTCTCAAGTGCTGAGATTGTCTGTGTGACCCAGATACATGCCTGACACTTTTTTAATAGTTTGTGGAACGTTTTCTATGCTAACGTATAGATATATCTACATCACAATTAAAACTTAGGATTACTCTTAGAAAGTGTTTAAATGACCTTCAAACGGGGGAAATTTGTAGTAACTGGTTTATGACATTAAGAAACTGCCTAGCCCATTGTAGTTTAATACTTGTTCACTGTGAACAGTGCACTGCATCCAAGCCTGTACCTCAACCGGGGAGTATGAGTGGTTGGGTTCACTGGGGATTTGTAAAGTGTGTAGAGAAGTCTCCTTTGTTTCCAGAAGCAACTCATGAAACAGATGACTCCCTCGATCTCTTTGGCCAAGATTGGCTGCCTGAGTTTTTGTCGTGTTGAGGGATTGAACCCAGGGCCCACACACCTTGCCAGTGGGTGAAGCCCCTGCCCTACTCAGTCCTAGGCTGCTGATTTTGTTTTTGTGTCCTGCATTTGGTAGCCTCAGTCCTCAGTACCGAGCTATGATGGATGAAGAGACGAGTGAATTTATACTGTAGCATGTAGAATTGACAGAGGAATTGAACAGATGATGTTATGAGGTTGTTAGGTTATGGATTTACCATTTTAATTGATTAGTCAGTTAATTAAATATTCACTATATCGGTGATGGAACCCAGACCCTCAAGCATAATAGGCATGCATGCGTACCTCTGTACGCATAATAGGCTTGCACTGTACCTCTGAGCTATATTCCCAGTATAGTCTACCACTGAGCCGAAGTCACATTCTTTACATTTCTGGGAAATAGGATTCAGAATTTTGTCTTCGGTGAGAGGTAGTCGGATTGGGTTTTCTTTCCATAGTCAAGGCTTACCCTGGAGCCTATAGTCTTCCTGCTTCTCTGCCTTCAAAATGCCAGGTTTGCGGGTAAACCACCACGCCTGGTGCTTCTCTGTAGCTCTTCTCATTTAGCAACTATAGATGTCTTTTTGTATGCATTTGCCTATTTAAAGTCATGACATAGCTTTCTGCAGGTGAGCTGGGTGTTGCCTAATTGCCTACATAATTTTTAGTTGGTTTCCAAATGTTTATCATTTAAACGTGTCAGTGAACAATCTCCTCTAATTTTATACTCATGTAATGAGATTTTCAGAATTTCAGAGGAAATGTTCTGGGATCTAGGACAAAGACAATGCGCATTTAATATTTTGATTGCTGTTATCTATTGCTAACTACTTCTCCAAAAGGTATACACTTAGCTTCCTGTGAACAGTTGTGAATTGCTTTCTGTATGCTCTTGCTTACAGTATCATTAAACTAAAATGTCAGCCCGTTGGTGAAAAGTGTTTTCTCATTTATATCTTAATAATCTTAAAGTGGCCGTATAAAGCACTTGTATTTCTGTTTTTGAAGACTGTCGTAGTAGCAAGTTCTCTTCACGCATCTGTACAGTAGCGTTGCTATAAACATTGCACGGGATTCATAGTGAAGGTGTATATTCGTTTTACAGGAAGTTGGCCCTACCCATGATTCCCTGCGGAAAGAACTGCATTCCTTTGCCACTGTACTGTAGCGCTTTTTTTTTTGTAACAATAAAATACATCATTTCATCAAATATGACAACTGTATAACAGTCTTGCAAAAAAAAAAAAATCCCGAGCCTATTGATTTCTATCATGTAATACGAATACATAATTACTGTTGTCATTCTTTCCAATGAGTTGGTGATCTGTTTTACAAATCCCGTTTAGCCCTCGTACGTAATTACAGTGTTTGATTTTTGTTTTAAATTATGTGTGTCTGTGCGTAGCTATGTGCACATGCATGCAGTTGCCTGCAGAGGCCAGAAGAGGGCATCAGGTCCTCTGGAGCTGGCATTATGGACAATTGTGAGCATGCACGGGTGCTAGGAGTCAAGCTCCAGTCTTCTGAAAGAGCAGTGCTTGTAAACACTGAAGCATCTTTTCAGCACCATCTTTGTGGTTTTTCGATTAGATTATTTTATTCAGCCTTTTTTTTATTTTAATGTAAGTCTTTCACAGTTACTTGATAATGATTAGCCTGTTAATTAAGCCTTCATTGTTTGGTAGGGGAAAACCAACCATTCTTCTTTCAGTGGAGTGTTTTTGGTTTTTTGAGACAGGGTTCCTCTGTTGTAACTCTGGCTGTCCTGGAACTCACTATGTAGACCAGGCTGGCCTCGAACTCACAGAGATCTGCCTGCCTCTGCCTCCCAAGTGCTGGGGTTAAAGGCGTGCACCACCACTACCCGATATTTATTCCAAAGCAGAAAAGTGCTGTTGTTTGATGGAGTAGCTGTTACCGGTAGAAATAAGTTAGAAGCAATGGGAGTCTTTGAAATGGATATCAATTTATATCAAAGGTTGTGTGGCAGGACAGAAAGGGATCATGGGAAATAGAAAGAAGTAGGATAGAAAGGGAAGATCATGCGCCGTCATGGGAAGAATCGGAGCCCTCCACCAGAGTCTGATTGAGAAGCCTCTCACCTGTCTGCCAAGAATCAAGGATTCCAGCATGATAACAACCCGTGCTTTAGGCCTTTCTCCCTTCTCAGTGGAAATGCTCAAGTTTTCTAGGAATCTCATCAGAAACGCTTTTATAGTAAAAGAACATGTCCTAACCCCTTTATGCAATCCTATTTTTCTCATCGGTTTGTAATCCCATCTAAGGCACTTCTAAAGTCACCCTATAATTTCACTTGTTGAAAAGAAGAAGACAGGGGCTGGGGAATAGGCTTAGTTGATACCTGCTTGCCACGTCAGCGCGAGGACCTGAGTTAGATCCCCCAGCTTCCATGAAAAAGCCGGACACTGGTCTCTAGCGTCTGTAATCTCATTGCTGGGGCATCAGACAGGAGGACCCCCGGGGCTTTCTGGCCAAGTGCTTGGTCTACATCCATGACCTCCAGATTCTGGCCTACACAGGAAAGGCTTTGTTTTGATCTGTTTTAATTTTAAAAAGACAAAAAGAGGAAGAAAGGTTATTAGCAGCCCTCTGAGGTGTAACTTGAGAAGAGTGGTCCATAAGGTCAATGCTAAGGCTGCTCTGTGAGGAGCGCACCCGGGTGCTCTGGATGTGCTTCTTTCTTGCTGCTAGCACCTTTACATTTTCAATAAACTCTAACTCCGCTTTATATTGGCTTGTGCAGGACTTCTTTTCTGCACCAAAGCCAAGGATCTGGTTTTTTCTGTGTCTAGGTACCTAAGAGATTAAGGGGATTTCTCAGGCTCCTGCAGGTGACAGCATGGAGCCCTGTCTCTGCCCCTACCCCCACTGACAGTTGCTAAGGAGTGTTCTGAGATAATCCGGAAGTGCCACTTGGGAGAGGTTACCACCGTCTTAAAGTTTTTATTTTGTGAATTTGTTTTGCTGATGTTGATAATAATACATGATGTACATGTACATATACATATGCATATATATATATATATATATATATATATATATATATATATATATATATATATATATTCCTGTATGCTTGCAGTGGTTTAACGCAGAGATATTGGTTCTTCCATATTGGGAGCATTAAAGATTGGCACCTATCCATCTGGATGCCTGGGGTGGTTTGGATGCTATCTACTTCTCCTTCCTTCCCTCTTCTTCCTTTTAGTCCTGAATGCTGAGTGCTCACTCTACCACTGAGCCACATCCCTAGCCCAGTGTAGGGTGCTTTGTGTTTGGCAATCCTTTTCACCTTCCCTCTTCCTGAATCTGATATCCAGAGACTTCTGAGGTTGAGCAAAGCACCAATCCCTACCATGCTCAGGGTTCTGGGCTGCAGTGAAATCCTGTTTCAAACAGCAGAAAAACAAAGGAACAATGAAAGATTCTATCAGAAGCCAGCACATGTTCTCTCTCAAATCGGTGTAGGGTCTGCAGAAAAAGTCCCCACATGATCTCAAGGAGATGCTCTCATTGGGTGGAAATGAGATGACTCTCAGGCTTCTTCAAGCCTTGCCCTGGACACACAGTTTCTACCTGGCCTGCTGTCTAATTCCCGGATCATTTGACAGGCCTTTCTACCTAAACCTGTGTTGATTTTAAGTATAAAACTCAGTAGGAGGGTTCCTTTTTTCTTCTTCTTCTCTGCAAATATTGTGTGAAAGAATGGAATTAAGGGTATGCACACATCATGTGTCTACACTAAAAGCTATCCAAACACTGCATAACTGTCAACAGATTGTTCTTGCTTTGGTGTGGCTCAGTGTTAGAGCACTCACACAGGAGGCCCTAGGTTCCTTCAGTACTGCAAAGGAAAAATAAAGGTTCTTGATGGGCAAGTGTTTCATAACTGTTGTTTGAAAAGCTCTGTCTCACAAACGCCTGTTGTAGAAGTGGTGAGCGCTGAGGATTGAGTGTCCCTGATAAACAGCCTCCAACACTTCTGCAAATCCTTCTGCCAAGATCACGTAGAATAGGCTGTGCCAAGATGGAGAGCTGATACTGTGGCCTTGGCTTCAGTGCACTGTAGAGAGAGCGAGGACCAGCACACGGAGGGCGGGTAGTAGAGTAAATCTACAGGGATTCCTTCTTCCAACATACTAGCTGGTTGAAGGGTGACGTCTTGTTACAAGGAGGCGGTTTCTACTTTCTGTGGCACTATATGGAAGTTAACGTTGTCAAGTCGATTCTCAGTTTTGTCGCCATCCTTGGTTTCTTCTCAGCCGAGTCAATGATTGATCATCACCAACACACGCACGTTGCCGTCTGGGCTCATGTTGTGTTCGTATTGATTTAGATTAATCAGTGTTTAGAACGGTGATTCATGTACCCTGCGTATGAGTCGCACACTGTAAATGCCTCCCTTGCACCTGCTGTCTGACCTCAGACTGCCCTATCCTCTTCACACCACACTGGTTTCTTAGGCATGTCCTTAAGGTCACTCCTCTTGAGTGACCGTCTCTTGTCTCACATAGTTAGTGCTACTTGTATTTAAGCCCTGTGTGAATTCCCTCCCGTCTCAACCTTGGCAGTGTGGTTCACATTGACCAAGGGGAACATTGATAGTGCTTACGTATTGAGACTTGTTCTCTGGGAATGCTTACCACTGTGACACCTCCCCACCCCGACCCCGTTGGAGGTCCACTACCTCGTCCCACGGGACAGCTGCATGGAGAAGCAAGCAGTACCACCAACAGTATCATCTGTCCGCTGGCAGCCAGTATCAGCTTAGCAGGCATGTGATCAATGAACTGTTATCTTCCCCAGACCCATTCAGGCCACTCCCCATGGTGGTGTGTGGGGCCGAGATGAGCTTTCACTCCTGTGAATCTCATCCAAGGTGAAAATCTGAGCTGTCATTACAAGCCGTTAAGTTTGAGTTGTACAGCAATACAGAGCCTAAACATGAAACACTCCATATTCTTTACCTTCTTTTCACTGAACAATGTAGATCAATCTATTCCAGTATGTGCAGTGCCGCCTAGTTCATTTTAAGAGCTGTGTAGTACTCCACTGCATGGCTCCTAAAATAACTTACTTCATCGGATCCTTATCCATGGAAACTTGTTGTTTCTGCTCTATCAAATATCTATCAAATAGATATTTCTATTTGTTTTATTATTATTGTTATTTTGTTATTGCTATTACTGTTATTTTACTGCTGTGGGTTGAACCCACATCACTGGGCTATCCCCAGCCCCTTTTTCTTTTACTTTTAACATCTCAATCTTTATCTGCCTGAAATGTCTTGGTAGATATGTTCCAAGGTTGTTTTTCCAAATAGGTTTCTAAGCAGGTAGCCAGCTGCCCATTAATTTTGACACTCTGTTTATTGTTTGGTCATTTGGTTGAGACAGGGTCTCACAACGTAGCCTTGGCTTGTTTGGAACTTGCTGTGTAGTCCAGGCTAACCTTGAACACACAATGACCCATGTGTCTCTGCCTGCTGAGTGCTGGGCTTAAAGTCAACTACACCTAGCTTTATTCTATGATGGTTTTCTGTGTTTATGCACACCACCTCATAAATTTCCATGTTTATACCACAATTTCAGCACATTTATCGAATTCAGCACATTTTCATGTTATTGTACCCTTAATTAATTTTGTTTTTCTGTTCTCTGAAAATGCTACAGTAAATATTTAAAAAAACAGGTTTTTGAAGTCCATTATTTTGTATAACGAATATATTCTAATAAAACCAAAATATATATAAATACAAACCATTATTTTATATAATGAATATACTCTAATAAAACCAAAAATAGTCTAATAAAAATATACTCTAATAAAAATAATAATAGAGACAATTCTTCTAAATTGTTGATCCCAATATATTATAGCTTATTTTGTGGGCGAACAAATGAACACTTATAGCCTGGGTTTAAAAATTACTCGAACCTTTGCGTCACGACGCTGCTCAAAAGCCCAAGTTGGAAAGATGTCTGTGTTATGTACAGAAATTGAGCTGAATCCATTGTCATCGAGAACCAAGTAGGTTTCTAAGCAGATAGCCGGTTTCCCACTGATTTTGCCTTTCTAGTTATTGTCTGCTTGTTTGTAGGAAGTAGCACTGAATATGAGTAGAAAGAAACATGCTTTAAAAAAAATCGTGTCGTATATATTAATGTCTATTCCCAAGTTACAGCATCATGTGATAGCGTAAAAAAAAGTTTTACGAAGCTGTAAAAACTTCATGAGGCCAGTGAAGTGGGTTGGTAGGTGGCGACAGCTGCTGCCATGCCCGATGGCCTAGTTCAATCCCTAGGACCCATGTGGAAGAAGGAAAGAACCTACTCTGAAAGTTATCTTCTGACCTCTACTGGCATACCTCCTTTAAACAAGGAAACAGTGTTTTTTTTTTTTTTTTTTTCTTTTCCTTAAACTTTACTCAATCAAGAGAGTGGGAGGCTGGGAGCCTGTGGAAGGAAGGTTTGAGGTTCATTTTGTGTGGAATCCCGGAGACAATGCTTGTACTGCAGTAGATAGAGAAAATAGGCCCAGGGCTCCGTGGCACAGAAGGTGCTTAGCATGCTTGAGGCTCTCGGTTTGATGGCCAGCATCACAGGATAAATCAACAAATCCGCCTGTGGAGGGTCCCTGCAGGCTTTACTAAACACAGGCAGGGAAGGATCCACGAAGAGACAAGAATGAAACTCGGTTCAGCCCGGTTTTTAGGTACTGGTGCCATGTCAAGACTTTGAGAGTCTGACATCATCCTGTTTATTTTTGCCTTATTTTAGCACAGCACAGTCTTGGAAAAAAGCTTTCAGACAGCAGTTAACTCAGCCCCGTGGTCACAGTAAAGCTTATGGCATGTTTACATTGAAGCTCTTTACAAAGTACACATGGCCTTGTCCACGAGATGGGTTCTTGTTGACTTGTAGATGAGGGTCTAGGGAGAATGGCTGAGACACACACGATGCCTGTGGGAATCAGGACTGGCCTCGGCTGTAAGATAACATAGAAGTCACCCAGTAAAGTACAAGCGACATCTCTCAAAAGGATGAGTTTTATGGCGTAGAAGTAATCCTCAAGGTTTTAGGGGAAAGAGACTGGGATAAACAAGCATAATATTTGGGGGATATGGGCAGATCCTGGCTCTACAGGTGGCAAGGATTACCAGGTTGTAAACTACGTGTCCTCCCAGAATTCTGGGAGAACAGCCAAATGTCTTCTCCCTTTGGAGAGATCAGCTGTGTGTGTAACTTTTCCTGGCTTCTCCGTTGCTTATCTGTGTGCATAAAGACTGTTTTGCCCTCTACCATAGATCTATTTAATGAAATCTGGTGGCACATCTGACATTTTAGCTAGTGGCTGACCAGAAGGTTCTTGAACACCTAAGGCAATGAAACTCAGTTGGAGGCAGAACTGAAGTTCTTTGTTAAACTAACTTCCTGTTCCCTGTGCTCTTTCCTCTTGTCTGGCCGGGCCAGCCACCCTGTCCATTTTACCTCAGCATACCTCCACAGCTCTGCCTAAAGGCATGTTTCCCACCTGTACACTCTGGTGCCTCTGGGCCTGGGGGGTATATATTTGCAGCCTGCACCCAAAGGTGATTAGGATTAACCTTTCCTAAGAAAATCAAACTTTTAAGATATACAGAGTTACAGATGCTGCCTGCCTGTTCTGAGATTTGCATTTCAGCAGGTCCTCCGGAGCTGGAAAGGACTGGTGAGTTTTCAGGGTTCGGTAATGAAGGCAGGGGCCCTTCCCACTCGGGCTGCAGGGCAATAGGAAATGCACCATGTTCTCCTCTCCTTCAGAAGCCCTCCACACCTATTAGCTGCCACTGGGGTGATAATGACAGGTTCAGGATCACAGAGTGTTGGAGCAGAGGGGACCCTTCGTGAGCCTGATTGCTTTACTCTATTTCTTTTTGCTTATTTATCTCTTGAGTGTGTGTGCATGCACATGCCGTGGTGCACATGTTGAGATCAGAACGTCCTTACAGGAAGTTGTTCTCTCTTTTCACCAAGTGGGTCTTGGGGGTTGGACTCAGGTGGCCAGGGTTGGCAACAGGCATCTTTCCCTGCTGAGCCCTGTTGTGAGCTTGAGCCCGTTTTATAAATGCTGTCTTTAGTTGTCTTCTCCTGTAGTTTGTGTTTTTACACCTTGAGCTGTTTTGTTGCTGGTGGCATTGCTCTCCACTTTCTCAGTTCAAACTGGAGTAATGCAGAAAGCACATAGTGGGTTTTTAAAAATTATTTTTTGAAATTCAAGTATAATTGCATCATTCCCCCTTCCTATTCTTCCTTCCAGTAACTCTCATGCCTCTCTCAGTTGTGCGTGCACTCTCTCTCAAATTTATGCCTCTTCTTTGTTATTGTTACATACATATATGCATAACTATATAAATATAGCTTGCTCAATCCGTTTAGTGTTACTTGTGTGTGTATGATTTCAGGGCTGATCAACTGGTATATTAGATGGCCAGTCAGGGGGCTTATACATAGGGAAGACTGTTTCTTCCACTCTCAGTATTCCTTGGTTGGCTATAGTTTATCTATCTATCTATCTATCTATCTATCTATCTATCTATCTATCTATCTAGGGGTGAGCCCTTTAAGATTTCCTGCTTCCATGTTAGCATGACTTTTGGTGGTAGTGTACTCTTAGGAATATCTTGACATGCTGGTCATTGTGGCTTGTAAGGGTCACAGCTAAGTAGAATATTGGTTGCATCTCTCCCTTAGCAGCTACATAAGCACTTTCTGGTACTTTGAAAGCTAGTCCTCAGGGAGGAGGCTTCATGTCAGATCCGGCTCTCATTCTCCAAGTCCTGTGTCTGAAGTGTATGGCGTCTTCAGCCGTAGAGACTGACCTTCCACCTCTAGGAGGTAGCCGAGGGCAACAGCAATGTCCTGTGTTATTTTGGGAGTCTCTTGGACTCCCTTGACCAACAACGTGAAAAGGAGCTTCTCACACCTGGTCCTGGGGTTTTTTGTTGAATAGCCTATGGCTCTTGGGGGCAGCATTATCTGTCCAAGTAATATGCCTTCATTTAAATTATATATGTATAGACGTATATGTATTATGTGTAATTTTAGTATATAATAAATAACGTGATTTCTTCTGTCTTTTCCCAGCATCCTTTGCATTATTTATGCCTCCTCCTTCCCTTTCCTGCTGGGTTGACCTCCCACCTTTCTCTCCAGTTAAAGCTCTCCTTGTTTCCCCTCCTGTCACTTGTGTCCTGATATTTTCCTCGCTAGGCTTCTTTTTATTTTCCTGTTGCCTGTAGTTACCAGAATGTGTCCTTCATCTGAAGATTCGGAGGAGCCTCCGACGAAAGAGCACACACGATGTACCTCTTTTCGCATCCGAGTACCTCACGCAGTATGGTCTTTTCTAGGTCCATCCGTTTCCATCCATGCAAAGTTGATGATTTCATTTTTCTTTTCGTCTGAATAGTATTTTATTGTGTGTTTGCACCACATTTTCATTGTTCATTCGGCAGCTGAAGAGCATCTGTATTGTTTTCATTTCCTAGCTATTGTGAATAGAGTAGCAGTGAACACGACTGAATAAGTATTGGTTTGCTGGGAGCCCCAGTGCCCTGGTAACATGGGTGACGTCTGCATGACAAAGTTCCAGGCTCCCTGGCCAGGCAATTTTCAGCTCACCAGCCATTTTGCCCCCTTCTCCTCTTTGCTGTAATGGCAACAAAAGCCTTTCGTTAATAATAATGTCTGCATGGCCTAGTAATACCTGAGCTGGCTGTTGTTGGCCGAAGAGGGGACACAGCCATTTTACTTAGAAGTAATTGTTATTGTAAAATACCTTGCAGGCTTCTAAGTCCTGGCATGTGTAGAGCTATCTATGTATACTGATAGTACATTGTAAGGCTATTCCTGGGGTGGGCATTGGTCATCCCAGGAAGAGACAAGCCTTTAACAGATAGAAGCAAAAAGAGCCTAGATAGAGAAAAAAATAAACACTCACCAAAGAACTAAAAGCCTTAAAAAAAAAAAAAAAAACCATTCTTTGTCGCCTGCATGGGACCCTGCTTGGTTTGAGGCAAATGTCTGTTTGAGGCAGATGGAGATAGTATTCAGCCAATAGTAACAGTCAACCATTAATGGGTTATTGAGTCAAATGTTCTTTGATAGTAAACAAGATAACCTTGAAGCTTGTAAGTCACAGGAGAAAAGACACCTGGCCCCTCCCTGGGCCTGATGACTTCTGTGAGCGACTACATCTGCATACCAAAAAACTGCATTTGGCTTTTTAAAGTTTTTGCCAGAGCAGTTTTCTCTCTCTTTTTGGCATGGTTCTCCCCTGGTAATGTACACTGTCAGTCTTTCCCTTCTTCTTCTTTTGGTGTGGCTTTTCCACTGACAAGGCGCATTGTCGGTCTCTCTCTTGCCCCTGACTCTTCTTAATATGTGTACTGTTAATTCCCTTATGAAAAATGCACCTGCGTTTTACTTCTAAAGCGTGTTCTATGTGTCATTTCAAAGTGCGATTGTGCGTGCCATTTCTTTGGGTCCCCGAGAAGAATGAACTACTTTGTTTGTTTGCCATTCCTCAGTTTCCCGCACTCTACTCCCTCCTGCGTAGAGTTTTCATGAACCCGTTTGTGGCAAAGGCTGGTTCCCTCCGCATTCATTGAGTAGGATGTCCAGTCCCTTGGGCATATGCCAGGGAGTGGTATAGGTGGGTCATATGGAGATCTGTTGTTAGCCGTTGAGAGCTCGTCCCACTCATTTCAAAAGTGGCTGTGCCCGTTTCCAATCCCACCGATGGTAAATGAGGGGCCACTTTCTCCAGCTTTTGTTGTGGGTTGTTTAGTTGATACTTGCTATCCTTACTGGGGTAAGATGAAATCTCAAAAATCTGTTTTGATTTACATTTCCCTAATTGCTACGAATGATGAACATATTTTGAGACTTTTTTTTTTAAAGCCACTTTTCTTTCTTTCTTTCTTTTTCCGAGAACTCTCTATTAGGATCTGTTTTTGTTTTTTTTTTTTTTTTTTTCTTTTTGAACAAATTTTTTTTGACTCTTTGTTTTTATTTTTTGAGTTCTTTACGAAGCTTTGACATTAATTCTTTGTCAGATATATAACTGGCAAGAGTTTCTTCATTCTATTGATTGTTTCCTGAGCTGTGCAGAAGGTTTTTAGCTTACTTCTTGGGCCAGCGGAGTCCTATTCTGAAAGTCTGTATTTTCTTCTAGCAGTTTCAGTGTTACAGGTTTCACATTGAAGTCTTTGATCTATTTGGAGTCAACTTTTGTACAAGGTGATAGATGCAAGTCTAATTTCATTCTTCTACATAAGGAGATCTGGTTTTCCCAGCACCATTTGTTGAAGATGCTTTGCTTCCGCTTTCGGCATCTTCTTCAAATACTAAGCGCCTGAAGTTCCGGGTACTCAAGTTTGGGCTGTTGATTTTGTTCCATTGGTCTACGTGTCAGTTTTTGTGCCATTACCATATTGTTTTTATTACTGTGGCTTTATAATATATCTTGAATTCTAGAATTGTAACCCCTCTGGCATTGCTCATTTTGTTCAGGAATTGTTTTGGCTATCAGGGGTCTTTTGTGGTTCCGTATGAATTTTAGGATAGTTTTTTTCTATTTCTGTATCAAACGAGATGAGGATTTTGTTTCATTTTCATAATGTTGATTCTAATCCGTGAGCATGGGAAGGCTTTCCATTTTCTAACATTTTCCTTAATCTCCCATCTTCTAATATATAAAGTTTTTATTGTGGATCTCTTTTTCCTCCCTTTTTAAGGTCATTTCAAGATACTTTATTGTCTTTGAGGCTATTGTAAATAGGAAGTGTGTCCAGGATCTCTTTCTCTGTGTGTCAGTTGATGGTGTATAGAAAGGCTACTGATTTTGTAAGTTGATTTTGTATCCTACCTGCACTGAAATTGCTGATCTTTTCTAGAAGTTTTCTGGTAGGATTTCTGGGATTTCTTATGTACATCATATCATCTGCTCATGAGGATAGCCTGACTTATTCCTTCGCTATTGGTGTCCCTTTAATTTCCTTCTCTTGTCTTAACTGCTCCAGTACAATATTGAGAAGGAGTGGGGATGGCGGACAGCCCGTCTTGATCCTTATTTCAGCGGGATGGCCTTAAGTTTTTCTCCATTCAGGATGATGCTGGCTGTGGGTTCCTCACATAGAGCTTTCATTATATTGAGGTATTTTCGCTCTAGTCCTACACAACTCTAGGGCTTTTATCATGAAGGTATGCTGGGTTTTGTCAAAGGCTTTTCCTGTACTTAACGAGATGATCATATGGTATCTTTGTTTTTAAGTTTACTTATGTGATTTTGTACATTTATTGACTTTTATATGTCGAACCACCCCTGCATCCCTTGGATAAAGCCAACTTGGTCATGGTAGATAATCTTCATGATGTCTTGTATGTCTTTTGTTTGGCTGAGGATTTTTCCATCTATATTCACCAGAGATATTGACCTGTAGTTTTGTTGTCCTTGTGTCTTCACCTGGCTTTGGGATTAGAGTAATCCTGGTTTAGAGCAAGGGCTTTGGGAGCGCACCTTCTGTTTCTGTTCTTTTGAATAGTTTAAGAAGAACTGGCTGTAGATCTTCTTTACAGTTGGGGAGAATTCGGCTGTGAATCCATGTAGGCTTTTTCTTTTCAGTCATTTAAGAATTAAACTTGTAGAAGTATGGTCTTTGTTCCATCTTGTGTGGTAGACTAGGCCATGGCAGTGATACAATCCGAGAGGAATTTCTGTAAAAAGTTTAAAAGCCAAGGTAAAAATGGGAGGGACCCAGGAGCCCACTGAGAGGGAACTTGTTGGAATTTTATTTATTTATTTTTTTATGCCAGATATCTAAGTCTTCAGGCCCTGTCCCAATCCAGTTTGGGTTTGTTAGTGTAGAAGCAGCATTGTTCATGTAGGAGAACATAGACATGGACATGTCCATGTTCCATGGACAGCTAGCAGGGGTCTAGCCTTCTGCATGGTTTTGGAGCACTGGAGCAGCTCTTGAAGGGTGTTGAGCTGTTCTCAAGTTTCTTTACGGCCTTCGGAGAGCTGTTGAGAGACTTTCCCAGCCCTGGGAAATCAGATCTCGTCCCCTGCCCCAACAATATAGGGAACCTGGGGAAGTTAGGACAGCGTGACGATAGGAGAACTGTTCAGACTCACAGTTTCTAGAAAGCATGAGCTATAGGGGAGTCTAGTGAGGGTAACACAGTGAGGGTGAGGTTGCACTGGCGTGTTGGGAGGTTACCAGCTAGGGTGGATTAGGAAAGTGGTGCCTGTGGACACAGAAAGGGGCCTTATAGGCTAGGGTTACCTGGGTGTGGTAAGGAACTTTAGGTATGCTTTGGGGGAGGGGAAGTTAGGGTTTTGTTTTTTTGTTTTTTTCTTGGATTAGAAAGAATTGATTGATCACAGCCTGTTTTTTTTGAGCTATCTGGAGCCTTCCAGGAGTTCTTCCTGTATGTCCTGGAACTCAAAACCATTCTGCTCTCTGTATCTTCTGGTATAAACTCATTTTTGGAGGAGTCAGTGTGAGTGAAATGAAAAACCGAAGGGAAAGAAGGCCAAGTAGAAAGCAGTCCTGGAGGGAGATCCAGCAAGTAGGAGATGAAAAGGAGTTATGTTCCTTTAAAAGCCATGTGGTCAGAGCGATAGTTTGATTTAGGTAGTTTGGGAAAGAGTGAGTCTGAGGATAAAGGTAGTTGGGGCAAATGTTTTCTGTGTGACCCAGCCCTTGTGGGTAGAGCAGTAGGTAAACAGAGAAAAGAGTAAGTTCCCGACAGCAGGTAGCCTGTTTTCCAGCTAGGTCCAGAAGACAGCTGGGGCAGATCCTTGAGTTAGGACCACTGATGGCTAAGCATCAGTACAATTACAATCGTGAGAGTCAGTGTGAAGGTAGAGTATTGTCACCCCATCTTCAAATGTCACTTTCTGAATTAGTATTGTTTGTGGACTCATTGGTTCCCCAGGTTTGTTTGACCCTTGTGGTTTAGTGGTGTGAGGGAGGGGTGTGAGATAAAGGAGTGAATAAAAGGAAATAAAGAGTCAGTGTGAAATGCTCTGTCTGGGCCAGGGTGAAGGAAAGGAGAGTGCCCTGTGACCAGAGGGTGTGGATACTGTCTAGAAGTTTGTCAGAAGTTGCGATTGTTTGGGGGAATTGACCAGATACCATGTTGCATCTCTGTCAAGGGCAACTGTGCTGTTGAAGCCTGAGAGACATCCTCAGAAGCTTCCTCTGGTACCAGAGGAAGCCTGGAGATGTGGGGAGAGGTAGGGTCTGTGGAAACAGATGACAGAGGGATGGCGCGTCTGGCTTGAGCTCGGACATGAGGATCCAAGCAGGGAGCCTGTGGAGCTTTGCTGCTGTAGGGTAGAGGATGATGTTGAACGGCCCACTCCATTTTTGCTGTAGGGTGTTTGGCGTGTATGAAGCGCTGCAGTACACCCGTTGCCTGGCCTCGAGGCAGGGTGGAGGTCAGATAGGGCATGTGTGAGTGTTGGGTCCATGCTGGTCTGATGTGTTTGAGTGTTAGGAGAGAGGAAGGTGGATCAGGGGAAGGAAGAGTTGAACAGAGGGAGCTGGCAATCCTGGGGTTACAAAGGCCCTCCCGTGTAAAAGTTCAAAGGCACTTGGGTTTATGGGCTTACATAGGAGGGAACAGACCTTTAGAAGGACCATAGTAGGAGGAATTTGGTTCAGTCTAAATGCAAGTCTACAGATAGTTTGTTACAGACTCTTTTAGTATACAGTTCATGTGTCCACTTGGCCAGGGGATTGGGAATGGCATGGGATGTGTAGGTTCTATTTGATGTTAAGGAATATAGCTAGAGATCTGGAGATAAATTCAGGACCACTGTCTATTGCAGAGAACAGGGGAGGCTAAATCTGAATATTATTGTGTCTGTGGTAATGACTTTTGCAACTGTAGTGGCCTTTTTGTTGGTGGTGGGAAAGACTTTAACTCATCCTGTAAATGTATCAAGTAGGACAAGAAGACAATCTGTACCTTCTGGATGGAGGCATTTGAATTAAATCTATCTGTGAGCCAGAAGCTAGTGGGCTGGAAGAGGCAGAGAGTGGGGGTTAGTGGTTTGACAGGTTCTGCAAACAGCGGAGATCCATTGTAAGGACTGTTTGTCCTGTGCGGATCGGTAATCCCATGTTCGCAGGGACTGAGTGAGGGCAGGAACTCATGGATGGAGGCAGTTACATAGAGTTGAAAAGTTTTTTTGTTTGGGAACCTTGGGTAAGATTAACAGTTGATATCACTGTGACACATCCCAGTAGCCATCTTGTGAAGTAATTCTGTTTTCCTCTGCTGCAGTAATGTGTGTGTGTGTGTGTGTGTGTGTACGTGTGCATGTGTGTTAGTTTTTGGAAGGGTGAGTATGTGGTGACTGTTTCACATATGTGTCAGCCCAACTACTGGTGATAGAGACATATTGGGAATTTGACTGATGTCCCCTGCAGGGAACTATAGTGGCTACTTTGGACTTCCAGGTTCCTTGTAAGAGTTTGTGTATGAAAAGTACCATTTTGAAATGGAGTGTTACATTGGGAGAGGAAGCCTTGTACCCACAAGATATCCGCACCGGAGTGAATCATATCGGATGCGTATTTGGAGTCTGTGTATATTTTGATTATGCCATCTTTAGCCAGTAGGAGAGCTGTAGTGAAGGCCTAGGAGTTCAGCCTGTTGGGAGGTTGTAAATGGGTGTGAATAATATGCTATGACATATGGTATGTTTGGGGCTATCGGCTCTGTAATAGCACAACCTGCTCTTTTGTGCCCCTCGGAGGAGTACCCATCTAAGAACCGGTTGGGGCAATAGGTATTGTTTGATCTCATTGTCTTAGTCAGTGTCCTATTACTGTGAAGAGATGACATGGCCAGGACAGCTCTTAAAAGAGAAAGCATCTAACTGGGGACTTCAGATTTTTGAGAGGTTTAATCCGTTATCATCATAGAGGGGAACATGGTGGCAGACGTGATGCTGGAGAAGTATCTGAGAGTTCTACATCTGGATCCAAGGGCAGCAGGAAGAGAAAGACACTGGGCCCTGCTTGAGCTTTTGAAATCCCAAAGTGACACACTTCCTCCAACAAGGCCACACCTACCTAATCTCTCTCAGTGTCACTCCCTGATGACCAAGCATTCAACTGTATGAGCCTATGGGAACATTCGAATTCAAACCACCACCGCCTAGTCCCTGGCTCCCATAGGCTTGTAGCCATATCATAATGCAAAAATGCATTCAGTCCAACCTCAGAAGTCCCCATCATCTATCACAATCTTAATATTGTTTAAAAGTTTAAAGTCTCTTCTGAGACTCATGGCAATCCCTTAATTGTAAACCCCTGTGAAAATCAAAATCAAAATGTAGATCACATACTTCTAACATACTATGGCACAAAATATACATTATTATTTCAAAAGGGAGGAAAGGGAGCATAGTGAAGAAATACTGGACCAAAGCAAGCCTGAAAGCCAGCAGGGCAAACTCCAAACTCTGTATCTCCATGTCTGATGTCAAAGAGCTCTTTAATCTCCAACTCCTTTCACTTTTGTTGACTGCAATATATTCTCTCTTGGGCTGGCTCTACACCCACTCTGTAGCTTTCCTTGGCAGGTATCGCACAACTCTGGCATCTCTAACACCTAGAGGTTTCCAAGACAATCCAGGCTTCACCTTTATAGCTTCATGCAATGGCCTTTCTGGGCCTCCATGCTGGAACACCTTTGTCACATAGCTGGCCTCAGTGGCTTTCCTTAGCTGTGGAGGGAGAGTCCACAACCCCTTTCTTTTATCCTTGACTCTAAAGAACCACGTAGCTCAAGCTGCCAAGTTCTTTTGCTTGCTGGGGCTAGAACATGGGGCACCTTTGTTCAGTTACAGTTGTACCAGATTTCTGTCGTCAGTGATTTCCTTCACTGCTTAAGCTTTTCTTTAATTCCTTTCCACAAGTTGGGAGCTTAGCTGGGTGGGGTCTTGCCTTGAGATCACCACTTCTTTTATTCTATTTCTCATTAGGCTTTTCTCTAAACGTCTTAGCTTCTTGAGCGCTGGACTTAGCCTAACATATTTCCTGGTGCTCCTTTTCTCCTCAAACTGTTCATTTTGTATTTTTCCTTGCTCAGGATGCTCTTTTCATTATAGAGCTGCATAAAAGTGGCCGCTAATAACCACACAGTTAATACTAGGCTGTCTTGAAATCTCCACTGCCAACACCATTAATCCAAAACTCTTCAATTTTGTCACAGGCAGATTTTTCCAACAAGGGCAAAAAGAAACCACATTCTTTGCCAAAATATCTCAAGAATGGTCACTGGGTCACTTATTAGTATTCTTTTTCTCTGAAACGCCTTGAGCTGGGCAATCATAATCTTCATTGCTCTCGGCACCACTGTCTTCCATGTTCCTACTATTATGGCCCATTAAGCCCTGCTTAAAGCATTCAACCTCTTTCCTTATCCAAAGACAACATTCTGCCAACAAATAGCATGGTCAGGTCTGTCACAGTAATACTTCACTACTGGTACCAACTTCTTAGTCAGTGTTCTCTTGCTGTGAAGAGAAACCATGACCGGGGCAACTCTTATAAGAGTTTCTCTTATAAGAGAAAGCATTTAATTGGGGACTTGTTTACAGGTGCAGAGGTTTAGTCTATTATCATCATAGAGGGGAACATGGTGGCATGCAGACAGACGTGGGGCTGGAGAAGTATCTGAGAGTTCTACATCTGGATCCACAGCAGTAGGATTGGACCCTGCTTGAGCTTTTGAAATCCCAAAGTGACACACTTCCTCCAACAAGGCCACACCTAACCTCTCTCAGTGTCACTCCCTGATGACCAAGCATTCAACTGTATAAACCTATGGGGACATTCGTATTCAAACCACCACATACATGCTGAAAAGAGTATAAAAGAGTATAAAAGAGTCCACTATAGAAGTACAGGAATGGGAACAAGGAGTCAGTAAGTGTAAAGAGACATCAGGGAGTAAAGTTGCAGGGTTGATGGTTGAACATGAATGCAAGGAGATATCAGAGACTATAAGGTAAGAGTGGATTGTGTAAATACCAGAAAGGGAGAAGGAGAGGAAAGGTTATGTGGCTTACAGGATCAATAAGTTGTAACAAGACTGTATTTGAAGTGGTTTAGACTGAATACATTTGTTGCCTGAGGTATTAAGAGGGTGAGGGTGTAGTTAACTGCTTAGAGAGGTAAGCGATGAAAGTTGAAGCATGCCACCTGCCATTTGACCTATTAGGCCCAGAGCTGGCCTTCCATTTGTGTGAAGATGTAAGTGAAGGGATTGGGGGATTGGGAACATATATAACTGATGCCTGGGATAAACTCTGTTTAAGCCTAGGAAAGAAGAGATGGAGGGAATTATGGGAGGACAGAGGCTTGGACAGATGTTCCCCTCCCCTTTTTGCTCCACATAGAGTGGTCATGCAAAGAGAAGTTTGGAATCCAGATGGAAAAGAAGTTCATGAGTCCTACCTAGAAAAGATACAGGCCTTTTCTTTTTTCTCTTTCTTCCTCTTCTCTTTCTTTCCTTCTCTCTGTCTTTCTTTTTTTTCTTTCCCTCCCTCCCTCCCTCCCTCCCTCCCTCCCTCCCTCCCTCCTTCCTTCCTTCCTTCCTTCCTTCCTTCCTTCCTTCCTTCCTTCCTTCCTTCTTTCTTTCCTTCCTCCCTTCCTCCCTTCCTCCCTTCCTTTTTCTTTCCTTTCGTAGCAGGAAGAGGAAGAGGAAGATCTTGAATTGAAGCTGTGTGGTGGGGAGCTGTGCATCTTCTTTATGGACTGAGGTTGATTCCCACATAGGTAACTGAGGCCTGGTGTCCCCAAGGAGGGGACATGGTAGGTTAAGGAGGATGGTAGTCTAACAAACAGAAACAGAAGGGTTGCAGAAAATACCACGGAGTTAAAAGTACCAAATTCAGGCCTGAAGTTCTGGTTATCAAGTGGATGTTGAGGCCAGATCTGAATAGAAAATCAGAAGACACAGGGAATGTTAAGATGCAATTTGAGCCCCAACTGTTTGAGAGTTTTTAGAAGGCAAGCCCAAGGGTTCTCTTTGGGTATGGAAGGGTTATTGCTCACGGTGTCGGTGTCGGTCTAAATGGGGCAGCACTACTCTGGAGTGTCTCCCAAAGTTGGAGGTTTCACTGGAATGAAGCTCCCAAGTGTTCCTTAGATGTCCTCAAGGGAACGGTTGGGAAGAATGACGTACCCCCGGAGTCTTAAATGAAATGGAGTCTGAGTCCCAGATGCCCAGTGAATTGATAGGGGTCTTAGATGCTGAGCAGGAGAATGGCTGGTATTGAGTACAGCTTCAGAAAGAGCAAAGATGACCCTTGGGTGCTGGAGGTTGAATAGAGGGTAAGAGAAAGAGTGAGTTTACCACTCCTGCCAATAAAGAGGAAAGACAAAACCCTTGCTCTGCTCGTGTGGCCCCAGATGACGTGAGGTAGGCTTAGCTGTTGTGAGCTCCAAGGGTAGAGGTGAGAAATGGGATGGAGGGTAGAGTAGAAGCCTGGTAAAGAAGGGGTTAGTGGGATTGTAACAACCCCCAGGAAGCCCTTCCTTGGTTTCCACATCAATATATGTAAGAATTAAATTTGTAGGAAGAAATAAAGGACGAGAATTTAGATGACCTCAGAAGCTAGAGCAGTTTGCATAACCTAAGAGGTTGCGTCTCAGATCTGGCTACATCGTGATCAGAGTTCAGGACCCAGCACACAGTGACCAGAATTCAATAGAATTCAGAGTTCATAATTCAAGCTAGTGTTTTTGCATCTTGGGGTAAGAAAAGGGGGAAGGGGCTTTTTAAAGGGCAAACTTTCATAGATGAGCTGTTTTTAAAACTGCAAGGTCTGTTGTCTGTTTTGCAATAACTAGGAGTCTGAAAGTCCGACCCTATCTTGCAGTCTCCAGGAGTCTGGAGTCGGGTCAGTTTCTGTCTGCCGTCCCCAAGTAGCTGGCTGGCTGGAACTCGCTTGGCTGATGGCCTTTTCTTAGTTGGTGGTGGTCGGGGTGGGGTTCCTCTGAGTCAGGAGGGTTTTTATTACTGTTTCAATCTTTATTTGCTCTGCATCTGTTCAGGTTATGATCTCTTCTGGTTTAACTTTGGAGGTTTGGATGAATCTAGAAATGTATCCATTCTTTTAGTTTTTCCAATTCAACGGAATATAGTTTTTTCCCCCCCTTTTTAAG
This sequence comes from Cricetomys ansorgei, assembly GCA_026225945.1. Classification (NCBI taxonomy): domain Eukaryota; kingdom Metazoa; phylum Chordata; class Mammalia; order Rodentia; family Nesomyidae; genus Cricetomys; species Cricetomys ansorgei. Next base: position 63,535,801 of record JAMJFZ010000107.1, read on the forward strand.
TCTTTTATAATATTCTGAATTTCTTTGGTGTCTGTTGTGATATTTCCTGCTCATTTCTGATTCTTTTAATTTAGGCCATCTCTTTCTTTTGGTTCTTGGGCCAAGCATCTGTCAGTCTTGCTTGTCATCTCAAAGAACCAGCTCTTGGCTTTGTTGATTCTTCATGTTATTTTTTTGTTTCTGTTTCACGGACACCTGTTCTGAGTATTATTACTATTTTTGCCATCAACAAGGTTTGGACTTAGTTCTTGTTTTTTTCCAAATTCTTGAGTTATTTGTGATCCTTCTGATTTTTTAAATGTAGGATCTTAGGGCTACACATTAGGGCTATAAACTTCCTTCACTGGACGCTTCTGATGTGTCCGAGAGGTTGTGCTGTGCTGTATTTCCATTTTCATTTAGTTCTGGGAAATTTCTTTCTTTGTTGATTTTTTTTTTTTTTAGCGCATTCATCATTCCGTAATGAGTTCCTTATCTCTGTGAGTTTGTGTATTCACCGGAGGTGTTTTTGCTGTCCATTTTACGGTTTATTGCACTGTGGACAGACAGGACACAGGGAGTGTTTTCAGTCTTTTTTGCATTTGTGAAGATTTGTGTCCCAGGTGCGGTCTATTTGTGAGAGGCGTCCCTGTGCTGCTGAGTAAAATGCAAATTCCTCTGTGTCTGGGTGGAATATTCTGTAGATCTCTATAAAGTCTATTTGATGTATGGTGTAAATTAATTCTGTGTTTCTATTTATTATTTATTTATTTATTTATTTAGTCCAGATGATCTGTCTATTGTAAAAAGTGGGATATTGAAGTCACCTACTGTTACTATCATTGGGTTGGTGTTAACCAGTCTTTAAATCCAGTAGAAGATTTTTAAAAACATGAAATTAGGTGTCCCTGAGTTTTGTGTATATATGCTTAGGACAGTAACATCTTCTCTGTCATCTGTTCCCTTGATTAGAATGAAGAGTCCCCCTCTTTATCTCTTCTGATTAGTTTTAGTGTGTTGTCTGTTTTGTCAGACGTTAGGGTGGTGACCCTGCGTGCTTCCCTGTGCCATTTGACTGGAATGCTTTTTCTATCCTTTTACTTTGAGGTGGTGCCCATCTTTAAAGCCGAGGGGTTTTTGTTTTGTTTTTTGTAGGCAGTAACAAAGGTGGATTTCTTCTCCCTCGTCCCTTTGTCAGCCTGTGTCATTGGTTTGGAGAGTGGAGGCTATCAGTATTTTCAGTTGTGACTGAAATTCGTGTGTCTGTTGGGGTCGTTTTGTTGTTGTTTGTGTTCTCAGCCATACTTGGTGTTTTAGCAATTATATCTTCACGTGTTTTCTTCCTACAGTCTTGGCTGTGCTTGCTCCTCTCTTCTGTCTCAAGTAAGTGCTTTCCTTATTGTGTTTAGGGTTGGTCCGCTGGATATGAATTCTTTTAGTCTGTTTGTAGCACGGTAAGTGTTTTTTTTGTTTTTTGTTTTTCCTCCTTCAACTACGGCAGATAGTTTTGTTGGGTATGGTAATCTAGGTTGGCAATTGCGGGTGTCTAGAACTTGCAATACATTGCTCTGGGCCCTTCTTGGCTCTCAAAAGTTTCCACTGAGAAATCGGCTCTTATTCTGATGGATTTCCCTTTATGTGTGACTTGTGTGTTTTCTCTTGCACTTCCTTTGTTTTACATACTTAGTATTTTAACTGTTATTGGCCATGTTTATGTCTCTTCTGGTCTTGTCTATTTGGTGTTCTGTATGCTTCTGGTGTCTGTATGGGTGTGTCTTTCCTTATTTGGGGGAAGCTTTATTCTATAATCTCTGTGAAGATCTGGCCTATACCATTGACCCGAAACTCTTCTCCCTCATCTGTGACTATAATCTGAATGTTTCGTCTTTTCATAGCATCGTCTCCTGTGTTCCTTCCCTGTACTTAGCTTTTTTCATATTTTTTGCTTGTGTGGTTGGTGTTTGTGGTTTTTTTGGCATCACTCAGAGGTTTATTTTCTTTAATTTCACTGTGCTGTTTCTTTGTATTTTCTATAGCCTCCTTGAATTCTTTGATGAAGTTTATGGCTGTTCTTTTAAATTATGTGTCTTGGAGTTCACCTAGGTAATTCTTACTAGCGAACATTTCTGTAGGATTGGGATACCAAATACCGTATCGATTTTTCATATTTGTACTTTTGTCACCAGACCTGGGCATGTGGACATGTTAGTTCCAGGTCTGACATGGACATAACACGCTGGGACAGAGCACAGGATATTTAGGCTGGATTCAGCTTGAAGGTGAAATACGATGTGGGTGGGATGAAGTCTGGTGGATGCAGGGGGTTGGGCTGGTGCATGGGATGTGTGTTCTGATCTAAGCCTGGAGTTAGTGGTGGAGTGGGAAGGTTTGGCCAGGCTAGGTGGAGGCACTGGATGTAGATCTGGGGATCAAGGATGGTCTGTGACTGGGAGGAGCTGGTGAACTCACCAGAATGGATCCCAGTGCAAGGTGCATAGGGCCACACTGGTCCTGGAAGTTGGATATGGCTCAGGAGGGATGGAATTGGGTGGTAGGATGAGGGGTCTTGGCTGCTGCACAGGATATATGCCTGACCGATGACTGGAGGTTGATGGCAGCACAAACAGGGCAGAGTAGACTGGGCTGGGGCTCCGGATGTGGACCTGGGCTAGATCTAGGGCTCGGGGATGGTGCCTAAAGGGGAAGATCTAGAGGACTCCTCCTGCTGTCCTCCGGTGCACAGCGTGTAGTACCAGGCTGCTTGGCATGCAAATCTTGTCTCCCTATTGTTGAATGGCTATTTCAAGCTTTTGTTTTCTATTACCACAACTTGTCAGGTGGGCGGCCAGCTGTATGGGCTTAGGATTCAGTCTTTGGGCAATTTACTATTGATGTTCAAACAGGGTTTCAGGAGTAGTTCCAGCTCAACTCAGGCTTAAGTAGGATTTCTAACAGGGGCAGACCTCCTGTAGAGTTATGGGATTCTCGTCATCAATCTTCAGGAGTCTGGTGGAGGTGCTCATGACTTTTCCAGTGGGTGCTTATGGGATTGGCAATGCAACTGTGGGATCCCTATCCAAAATACTTACTTTTAAGGATAAAGTTATCGTCTCCTTTTCTTTTAGATCTTTTCTAAACTTGCTTTGCCTGCACGTCCCTGGGGACAGGCAACGAAGCAGAGCTTCGCCTTTGACAATGTCGGCTACGAAGGGGGTCTGGACAGTCTCCGCTCATCCCCAGCAAGCACCAGCACCAGCACGGTTAACATCGTGGGCATGACTTGTCATTCTTGTGTCAAGACCATCGAGGACAAGGTCTCTGGTCTGAAAGGCGTCGTAAACATCAAGGTTTCACTGGAGCAAGGCAGCGCAACTGTCAAATATGTGCCGTCGGCCGTGACCCTGCAGCAGATCTGCCATCAGATTGAGGACATGGGCTTTGAGGCCAGCGCTGCAGAAGGAAAGGCTGCCTCCTGGCCTTCCAGGTCCTCCTCGGCCCAGGAGGCAGTGGTCAAGCTCCGGGTGGAGGGCATGACCTGTCAGTCCTGTGTCAGCTCCATAGAAGGCAAGATCCGGAAACTACAGGGGGTTGTGAGAGTCAAAGTCTCCCTCAGCAACCAAGAGGCAGTCATCACTTACCAGCCTTATCTCATTCAACCCGAAGACCTCAGGGACCATGTCTGTGACATGGGATTTGAAGCTGCCATCAAGAACAGAACAACTCCCTTAAAGCTGGGGCCAATCGATATCGACAAGTTAGAAAGCACTAACCTGAAGAGACCTGCAGTTTCGCCTAACCAGAATTCCAATAACTCTGAGACCCTGGGGCACCAAGGAAGCCACGTGGCCACCCTCCAACTGAGAATAGACGGGATGCACTGTAAATCATGTGTTTTGAATATTGAAGGAAATATAGAACAACTCCCAGGGGTTCAAAATATCCATGTGTCCTTGGAGAACAAAACGGCCCAAATAGAGTATGACCCTTCTCGTGTCACCCCCGTGTTCCTACAGAAAGCCATCGAGGCGCTGCCACCTGGGCGCTTCCAAGTCTCTCTTCCTGATGGAGTAGAGGGGAGTGAGCCTGGGAGTGGGTCTTCCAACTTTCACCCACATGGCTTCTCCCAGAGACACCAGGAGCAGGGCCCAAGCTGTACTGCAGTGCTCACGGTCGCTGGCATGACCCGGGCCTCATCTGTCCAGCCCATGGAAGACATGCTGTCCCAGTGGAAAGGCGTGCAGCAGATATCCATCTCTTCGGCAGAAGGGACTGGAGCAATCCTTTACGATCCCGCAATAGTCAGCTCAGATGAACTCCGAGTGGCTGTGGAAGATATGGGATTCGAGGTGTTGGTGAATTCTGGTATGTCACTGTTACATGTCTGAAGTATGTCTCAGGTCATCTCTTGATGTGTCATGACAGTCCTTGGTTAGCTGGGTAGGCAGGCCCTGCTCACTGCCTCTCATGTTGATTGTTACAGCAAGGTTTGGTAACCTCCCTCATTTGTGATAGGATAGAGAACGTGGAGTTTCCAGTTGCCCGCTTTTCACGTAGCTGACCCTCAAATGATAGACTCTTTCGATTTGGGCTACCTCTCTGGAGAGATTCTTAGCCTGCATTCTAAAACTGAGCATTGCAGGACTGTTAAACTCCTCTCTTACCAAAGGAACAATTGTTACTCTCTCTGATGATTTCTCTACTACCCAAAATAAAACAAAAGCAATAGAACTTTACTCTTATGGGGCATGATGGCACACGCCTAGAACCAGCACCTAAGAGGCTGAGTGAGAGACCACCAAAGGAGCGGAGGAAGCTGATGCTGGAGAAGGTGTGTTCAAGGTCAGTCTGGGGCGTGTCGCAAGGCCCTGCCTTAAAAACAGTGCCTGGCGCCGTGGCCCATTGCAGGACTGTAATCTCAGACCTAGTGGGGAGGCGGATCAGGGATGAGGCCTTCTTCAACTACATGGTAGGCTCAAGCCTAGTCTGGGCTACATCAGTCTCCATCTCAAAAAACCAAAGAAAACCAAACCAAGCTTCAAAATCCAGCACCTCAAAACTTGGAGCAACTAAGGGGTGTCTGCTCAAAGTGGAAGTTGCGGAGAGGATTTGATGATAGCTATTCCTGCTTTCGTTGATGGCTCTTAGATGGAGCCCTCATGGGAGGGTAGGTGTGGCAGGGCTCACAAGGAAGGGGTCCCATTCCGAGATATCCCAGTATCAGGCGGAGTTTCCTCAGTAGCAACCACCCCTGCCCCTGCTTCCTACCCAGCGCTGTACCATCATCTGCTGCGTACGACAGGGTCAGGACCTGCACTAGTTGTTGGGCTGCTGTACGGGAAAGACCTTCTGCGGTCCCTTGTGATAGGAGGCAGGGGGGGATAGTCAAACCCCTGCTTGACCTGTGTGAGTTCAGGCTGTGTTTTTGTTTTTTTCCAGGACGGTGTGTGGTGGGAAGCGGGAGATAGGGAGAATGTTGGAAGTACCTGGGGCAGCGAAGTCAGTGCTTTGGGGGAAGCTGCAGAGGCAGGACCAGAGGCATGGCCGGAAGTCAGAGCTACCAGGCTTGGGACCAGGATGCATGCTGTGTGCATGGTGTGATGGGAAACGGCCCCGGAGGAGAAGCAGAGCCCAATCTGAGCTCTTCCCAGGTGTTGAAGGGCAATATGGAGCCGGGGATGTAGATCTGAGCGAAGGAGCTCTGGGTGAGTGAGCTGAACTGAGTGGGGCGAGAACACAGGAAGCATTCTCCAGGTGGCGTCTGGAGGAGAGGGCAGCCTCTTCCATTAACTTCACGGAAGCAAAGGTGAGCAGCTTCTTTTGGGGTTAGCCAGGGAGGGGCCATCTGAGCCCTCTGTATACAAGGAAAGTAGGAGCCCATCCTTCGCCAGGAGGTTGGGAGACTTTCAGTAGAGCAGGGGGGATGCGGAGGAGAATGTACCAGAGAGGGCCAAGATGAGGAAGGATGGGGGACTTTCTCTTTTCTTTTTCTTTCTCCCCACCCCATCTCCCTTTTTTGAGACATAATCTCACCTTGTTACTCAGTCTAATGTCAAACTTCCTGGGCTTAAGTGACCCTGACCACAGTCACTGAGTGGGGCACTAAAGGCTGGCAGGCGTGTTTGCTGAGGGACAGTTCAGTTCTGTGAACGGTGATGTTCTAAAACACCCTAGTTCCCCAATCTGTAAATTGGGCTAGAAAAGTGGTTCCCGACCTATAGGTCACAACCCCTTCATGGGTAGAATGACCTAAGACCATCTTGCACATCAGACATTTACATTATGATTCGTGACAGTAGCAAAATTACAGTTGTGAAGTAGCAACAAAAATAATTTTACGGTTGGGGGCCACCACAACACAGAGAACTGTATTAAAGGCTTGCAGCGTAGGAAGGCAGAGAACTACTGGGCCAGAGCATGGCTGCCATAGAGCCTTTTGCCTGGAACCTGCTGCTGCTGTTTGTGTGTCTGTGCTGGCACTCGGAGCGTCTTACAGCACTCAGGCAAAGCATCAGCAGCACCCGGGGCCTCTGGACCTGTTTCTCATACCCCATATCCTCTGACCACTGACCCGAGCTATGTCCTTGAGAAGACTGCTCAATTGGGATTCTTTCCAGACTCTCCTCTGTATACAGGCAAACACTCCCCCCTCCCCCACATCACCCTCCCCAAGCAGGTGCTGCATAGGAAGTACAGTGGCCCATGCGTTGTTCTTTGCACCAAGGGTTCTTTTGTTTTGTTTTCCCACCACATTTTCCACACCCTGAGAAGAATGTGGTGTCCGTGTGTGTGTTCAAACAAAAGTCAATAAAGAAAAACAACAGAATAATAAAGCTTGTACTCCAAAGAAATATTAGAAAGGCTCGTTGATGTAAACTGTTTTGTGTAAGGCTTACTCATTGAATGGTACAGTCAGGTTACGGGCGGCAACAGGGAAATGACCGCGTAACTACATATTAAAAGTAATTGAACTTGACTGAGCAAACACAGGAAGAAAAGAACTAATTTATATTACTTAGAACTTTGGGGATTATACTCACTAAGCCCAAGAGGTGCTTAGAGTACGGGATCTAGTGAAGGAAAATATAAACACTCAGTTGAATTTTAGACAAATACCCTGTGATTTCTCTTGTATAAATACATGAGCACTGAGGATGTATTTACACTAAAGAAAACTGACATTGATTTGAAATTGGAATTTAACTGGACGTCCTGTATGGGCAGTTTTCACTTAGGCTAAACCATCAGTGATCTTATGAACGTACTACTCACATGCTGAAGAGCTGTTGCATCCCAAGATCAGTGGAGGTTATTTACCAGGTAGCAGAAAACGAGCAACACATCCTGACAGACATGTGAGGTTCATTCAGAGGAGGAACTGAGAAGCCACAGGCTATTGTCAGTACAGGTGGCGGCTCGCCATCCTGCCTCCTGCACTTGTGGTTCAGAATAAATGGCAGTCTGCTATCAAGTCATGTGATTTCCACTTCTACATACACTTAAGGAGTATTTTTCGTTATCATATGGAGTGATGAGCGTGTTCCTGTATTAGCCTGGATGGTATTGGTCTTAGTCGCCATGTTGTTGCTGTGAAGAGACTCCATGACCAAGGCAACTCTTATAGTAAAAGAAAGCATTTACCTGGGGGCTTGGTTACAGTTTCAGGGGGTTAGTTCATTATCATCACGGCAGGGAGCATGGAGGCAGGCAGATAGCCATGGTGCTGGAGAAGTAGCTGAGAGCTACATCCTGATCCACAGGAGAGAGACTTGGGCCTGGCATGGGCTTTTGAAACCTCAAAGCCCACTCCCAGTGACACACCTCCATCCAACAACGCCTCACCTAATCCTTCCTAGACATCTTACCAACTGGGGACTAAGCATGCAAGTCTGTGAGCCTATGGGGTCTCTTTCAAACCACCCCAGTATTGGCTAGTCCTGTCTGTGTGTATGCGTATATGGCAGACAAAAGAATGGTCCCCAAGGGACCACGCTTCGGTACCTGGAACCTGTCCATGTATAACCTTACACACCAAAGCAGACAATTATCCGTGTGATGAAAAGAGTGGATCTTAGGGAGACGCTGAGTTATCCAAGTGGACCCAGCCATGTCCCATTGTCCAGCAAAAGCGGAGAACCTTTCCTGGCTGGTCTAGGTTGGTGTGACAACTAAAGAGACATTTGGGATTGTTAACTTTGAAGATGGGGAAATGGGGCAGGGAACCTGAGAATAAACAGATTCTGCCCTCCTGAAAGACATAGCTGTTCTGATGCCTAGAGTACTGAAGTACTTCATGATCTTTAAGCTACTAAGTTTGTGGCAATTTGTTATTGTGGCAGCCGGAAGCTAACGTAACATCTGTCTTTCAGCCATCTATCTCACTTCTTACATCTTACATCTATCTCGTAGCTTCAGGATAAAAAAAAGACAGTGCTGGACTGGCACATGGGTAGATGGAAAAGATCAGTGGACATTATGGAGCCAAGAGGCAGTGCAATGCATATATGATCTCCCTATTCATATCATAAAACTCTAGGGGGTGGGGTGGTAGTCTTTCAGGCTATGGAAGAAGATAATAGCTGGAAGGAAATTAATCTTGACCATTACCTTATATGCTACATAAGAGATAAAGTTTACTGTAGGCCCGAATATGGGAGTTTATGGAAACTTCCAGGAGGACCAGGGAGACGGCTCAGCGGGTCCAGTGCTCGTGGCACAAGTGTGATCGCTGGGTTTCAGATCCCCAGCGCTGGCATAAACCTGGCAGGATGAGCGCCCTGCTTGTAGTCTCAGCACTTGGATGGTAGAGATGGTGGATGCCCACAGCACACTGGCTAGCTGGGCTACCAAATCAGCCCACAGCACACTGGCTAGCTGGGCTACCAGATCAGCCCACAGCACACTGGCTAGCTGGGCTACCAGATCAGCAAGCTCGGGGTTTAGTGAGAGATACTTCTTCAGTCAATAAGGTAAAGAGTGATGGAAGAAGACATCTGATGTCAACCTCTGACCTCCATATGCATGTATACCCACGTGTACCCCCATGCATCCATATATAGACATGTGCTGTCAACCTGCATCTTCCTCATGTATCCATACCAATGTGTATCAGCCCCTCCCACACATGGAAACATGTGATGTTAACCTTTGTTCTCCACATGCTTATATATGCTTATGTATCCATATGTGCCTACACACATACTCATGTGCATACACACACACACACACACACACACACACACACACAGGGATGGGGGAGGAGGGAGGGATCACATGTACACACAAAGAAACCTTCTAGTGCTTTTAGAGGAAAATTCCATGAATATTTTTGCCAAGTTGAGGTAGAATCTATTAAAAGAACAAAGCATTTGAAAAGACTGATTTTATTAACACAAGAACTGGGTTTACCAAAAGATATCATCAGAAGGATGAGAGCACAGAACATAGGCTTGCAGGAGACATTTGTGATTCCTGTCACCGAGAAAGATGTCATATCTAGAATGTACAGGAGGGAGAGGCGGTGTTGGAAACACCAATCCCCATGTCATCTCTCTAGCAGCTCTAATCCCAGTATTGCCATGCTTGAGCCTCCTGTTGTAACAGAATTACTTTTTGTCTTCTAACTCTCTTTTCCATTTTATTATAGAAAACTTTCCTGTCAACCCTGTCAGAAACTTCAGCTCTGGGAATTCTGAGTCACAAACCATGGGTGGTACCCCCGAGTCTTTGCAGAAAATGGCTTGTGACTCTAGAGGGCTCCCTACAAACCATGATCGCGGCCACTCGCCAGACACCCCACCACCCACAGGAACAGCAGCACCCCAGAAGTGCTTTTTGCAGATCAAAGGCATGACCTGTGCATCTTGTGTGTCCAACATAGAAAGGAGTCTTCAGAGAAATGCTGGTAAGAGGCCCGTGGCCACGTTGAACTGGGAAATACTTTGTGTCGGCTCTCCATTGACTGTATTTATCAGTAACCCTGATAATCTGGAAGCATCCGCATCACATGGTGGTGTAGATGTTTGTCTAAAGTCCCTGTGTGATTGGCATTCTGACCCTTAAGAAGCCTTTATTTTGTTACAAAGTATATCTCTTGAGTACATTAGCCATGAAAAATCTAGTCTGAAGGTCATGGTATGTTCTACGGAAAGATTTCCTCAATTAGCTTTTCCCAGTATCATTCAGTATCCCAAGTTGGTTCCATCAAGCCCTCTCTATGAAATGGACAACCAGCCTCTGTAGGATTTCCAGTTTTGGACACCCAGTCCTTTTGACTGCAGACGTTATAAATTCTGTGTTGGCTGGTTTTACCCTCCAGATGATTTTTGTAACATTGCTTCTTAAACCTGAAAGGGTAACAAAAATCTTGTTCTTGTTTTCGTTTGGAAATCATGCGGTCATGGTTCTGCCTGCGCCACCGGAGCGGGGTTGACGCTGCGTCTCTGACTCCCGGCCCTCATCAGACTTAACTCGGGGATGTCCTGTTCTCCAGCCTTCCGTTCACTCGTGTTTAAAACTGCTGCAGCTCTTGGGCCTTCGCCCTAAATGGGGACCTTGTGCCCAAGTACCTTTGTCAACTGTGGTCTGGCTGCAGAGAAATTAAAGTGGTTCTTGCAGTACCTGTGTTTCAGCCCCTGACTTTAACTTCTTTCTGTCTTTCATGATGTATTTTGTCTTTTATCTAAAGCGTCTCATGTCTCTCATTTATTTGAACGTGACTCTCCTTAAACTAACACAATAGTACTAGCCAGACGGCCTCTAGGTTGGTTTTTTTTTTTTTTTTTTTTACTTTTCACTTCTGAAAATCCTTAAAAACTTGAAAAGAGTAAACGAAACTGTTTTTGAAATTTTTAATTTTTTTTTTTTTTTTTTGTATGTCAGGAAGGGAAAGAAACGTATGTCATTTCTGTGACGGTGGCTGTGACCACTGCAGCTTTTATGTGTGTGCAACAATGGACCTTCTGAAGACTCAGCATCCCCGGGGGCTGGATGGGCATTGGAATCTCAGGCCCACCAAATCAGGGTCTGCCTTGGCAAGGTCCTCAGGTGGCTCCTGTGCCTGTAGATGTTTGAGAGGCATTGCTCTGGAACAGTAGCTCTCTAACCTGACTACAAGTTAGAATCACCTGCAAGGCCTTTTGAAAATGCCATTGGCCCTTACCCTGGGAGACACTGAGCTGCCTGGTCTATGTTAGGATGCATCAGAGTTGTTCATGGCTCCCTGAGTGATGCTCACTCCCAGCCCATTTTGAGAGCCACCTCTCTAGAGAATCCCGAGGGGGGTATTGTTGACAGCGGTATCAGGCCAGTTGCCATGCCCAGAGTCACAGCTGTGACCCGATGGTTCCAGGTGTTCTCTCTGTATTGGTTGCCTTGATGTCGGGAAAGGCAGAGGTCAAGTATAATCCAGAGGTCATCCAGCCACCCAGAATAGCTCAGCTCATCCAGGACCTGGGCTTTGAAGCAGCAGTCATGGAGGACAGCACAGTCTCTGAAGGGGACATCGAACTGATTGTAAGTATGGTGGCTATCCCAGAGAGCGTGCAGGCTGTGGAGGGTGTGGGGGTGAAGACTCGTTGGCTGCTATATGCTTTGTTTTGTTTGATCTGTTTAGTCTCTGGATTTCATTGGTTGTGTTAGAGAGTGAGAGGAGGCTATCCTTCTGGGTGTACCCGGGGTCAAGAGGGAGTGATGGCGAAGCATAAGAGTTTGGAGACGAGAGGGCACAGATGGTGGGCTGTGCTGTATATGGTAAACTGGGAGACTCATTGCAGCACAGCCCTTCAGGTTTAAAGAGAAGCTGAACCACCCTCGGGTGTTTTAGACAGACTGCTCAAGCCATTCATTCTTGGTCTAGTATGCGCAGGACACTGGATTCCATCCTGTTTCTCCCAAAATGAAGCAGCACAAAGACTATGAGGGCTTGTAGGCACACCAGTGTCTACAGGATGAGTGATCAAGAATCCTAAAACAGAAGGAGATGGATTCCTTCCGGGATCCATCCAATCCAACCCTGGGAAGGGTTGTTCCCACAGTGTTTGTCTGTCTATCTGCTATTGTAGCCGCACGTCAGCAAGTTATTGAAAAACCAGTTAATTCTGGTATTCGCTGTATCCTTTGTTCAAAACATGTTTGTAGAAAATGTTTCTGTGTGAACAAAGGGAGATGTAAAGAAACTCCCCACAGAATTGGGTAATACTGTCTTACGGAGGTGGGTGGGGCCTCTGCTTCCTTATGTATTTAGTCTCTGCTATTAATGGTAAGTCAGTGTTTGGAGAAGAGTGGAGTATGTGTGGTACACTGAGCTCCAGATAGGGGGTATTTTCTGAAGAGCCTACCCTTTGTACTGGCTCCAGGGTCTCTCTGCATGCCGGAGGGCAGAGTTAATATTTACTGGCTACAGCAGGCATCACAAGATGGAGAACGCCGATGCAATCCTCTAGGTCCACACATAGTAGATATCTTGCCCCACAGGAGACAGTGCATAGAAAACCTAAATCAAGAGATGCCTGGGAGGTGACTCAGGAAATAATATGGTCTCACTTACCATGCAGTCCTGAGGCCCAGAATTCAGATCCCCCATACAGAGCCAGGCGGGCCTGGAGGCCTGCCCGTAATGCCAATGCTAAGGAAACAGACAATCCTCGTGTCTAGTCAGAATAGCTGAATCGACAAGCTCTGGGTTCAGGCACATGACTGCCTTGGCCAACCAAGTGGAAAGCAACCGAGGAAGACACCTGACACCAGCCTACACCTTCCACTCACGCGTGCACACTGTGCGTACTTACACATAATGGAAAGGAACTAACTATGGCTGATGAGAGGCTCACTGGGTAAGGGTGCTTGTGTTTGGTCTCCAAAACCTATGTAGCAAGAGACGAGAACCAGCTCCCACAGGTTGTTCTCTGACCTCCCGTGTGGGCCTTGGAATGTGTATTCCCAGATTCTTTATGCTAGCTGTTCCCTCGCTATGCAACCCTGGCTGGTTTCTGTTTGTTTGTTTGTTTTTTAAAGCAGGGTCTCACTATGTAGTCCTAGCTGGCCTGGAACTTGCTATGTAAACCAGGCTGGCCTCAAACTCACAGAGATCTATCTGCTTGTTTGTGCCCCCCAAGTGCTGGAATTAAAGGCCTGTGCCTCTGCACCCCGTTGGGCATTTAATGTGAACTTCTATATCTATTTGTTTTCACAGGCTAGGCATGTGCTCTGCCACTGAATTATACCGTAACCTAGAACTTGTGCACTTAATTTGTAGTCTAGGCTATCTCACGTGCCTCATCTATCTCCAGAAGTGGCATGTTGCACTTCAAACCCTTTTTTGTTTCAGGGTGGCAGGACACAATGGTGTGGCAGAGGTGCCATAGGGAACAGTTGACGTTCTTGCCCTGTTGCTGAAGGGGCGTTTGTTAGCCTGGTCTCCTCACTGTGCAGACTGCAGCGGCTCAGAGTAGACACTGCATCAAGCTTCTCAGGGTTCAGGCTTTAGCTCCGCCCCTCACTGGCGTGAGACTATGCACGAGTTAGTAAGCCTGAAGCACTCCAGGTTAGACGCCTCCCTCCAAGACCCAGTGAGAACAGCACAGTGTCTAAGGTTGTACCCAGCACGTTGCAAGTGTGAGATAAAATTATCGTAGCAAAAATGAAAGAGAGCTTAGAAGTTCCATGGAAATATCTCTGGGCCTGTTAAGTTTCTGCTAGTGCACCCAGCACCCAGAGCGGATGAACTGTTGCCTGATGGTCCTCCCTGGTATCTTGTCTTGTTCTTGGGGTACCATGCCCAAGTTGAATGTTGAATGTGTCAGTAACAGGTGGGTTCCCTTCCTGCTCCCTACTTCCAAATGGATCTCTCTTGGCTCTTTGGGCATTTATTCTGGAATTCTGCTGCACACTTTGAAGTGCAGTTCTAATCACATTGTCTTGATGTTCATCACCCCTCCAATAGCTTTGCGTCAGCCGCCAGCTTAGCGACACGTTTCGGCTGAGTGTTCACAGGCCTTCATGCCGTGGATCCAACCAGTGCTGCAGACTTGCCTCCTCTCCTTGTGTACTCAGTGCCCTGCCAGGCCTGCCTGCTGACGGCTGCCCGAACACCTCATGCTGTGCTGCCTTTTGATTTTCTCTCTGCCGTTACCCTTACCATCACCTGTCAACACCCTCTCCATGTTTTAAGACCAGCTCATATTCTACCCCCTCCATCAGTCATTTTCCTAAATCCTATTCTTCTCTTGATAATGTAGCACTGACATCATCTTCATTGGAGCCAGCAGGGTACCAGAGCAGAGGGTCCAAAAAAGTCTGCAGACCAGATACCATTGACACTTGAAATTCTAGACTGTTAAGATTTCCAAAGATTTTGTGAAGGTATACTTTCATATATTTGAGATGCAGTGATCACTGTAGTGTTGCTGGCCACAAAAGCCCATTCTTAGAGAGCCAAAAGCCAAATTGTGGTCTGTAGCCATTGGTAAATGGCTACAAGCCATTGCTTATACTGGAAGTGAAGGAAAATGACTGAAGCCACTGGGAGCTGTTAGAGAAAGAATCTTGAACAGAGATTTAGAGTAGCAGTCCAGTGCCTTGGGAGGAAACTGCGGAGCGGGAAGTAGCTGCCTGTCACTCAAGACCCCAAGGTACGTTGGAAAGGCTCCTCTCAGTCCCGGGATTTTTGTCCTCCTGTCTTGCAGATCACGGGGATGACCTGCGCTTCCTGTGTTCACAACATAGAGTCCAAGCTCACGAGGACAAATGGCATCACTTACGCCTCTGTGGCCCTCGCCACCAGCAAAGCCCACGTGAAGTTTGACCCCGAAATCATTGGTCCACGGGATATCATAAAGATTATTGAGGTAGTGAATTCTTGGAAACTTTGTATGCACATTTACAAAGCAGTAATATATAATCACCAAAGAAAGGTAGTTAAGAAAGAAAGTCACGAACTTTTCCCAGAGTAATACGGTCAGTCGCTGAATGGATTGAAGGTTATTAAGTAGCAGATCGTCTGAGCAGAGTGTTGTTGTATCAAATCTCACCCACAAGCACCCCAGTCCGAGGCTTTCCTTGCCCCTCGAAGCAGCTGGGGCAGCACGGGTGGCGCTGGGGATGCGGCATGGGCGGTAGTCCTTACTGCGTATCCATCCTGTCTTGATTGGAGCCCGGGAGCCGACAAAGCGTAGGAACTCAGGAGACAGCAGTCAGTGGGGCATTCTCTCTCTCTCTATCGCAGGGGTCATGGTGTATTTATAGGGTGCAGGCAGGGGAGGGTCACTGGTACCCAGAGATGGGATCCGCTGGTTAAGACAAGGATACTGGAATAGCCTCATCTGCATGTGGAGCTCAAGTCTAAGTGTCAAGGCCCTGCAAGGGCACCTTGTCAGTAATCAGGCTCATCCCTAGGCTACAGCGCAGATGAGCACCAACCAAGCCACATTCTTTTGCTAATGACCTTATGTGAAGCAGGCAGTATTTAATATTTCGCTGGGTTCTGGCCAGGGCTAAAAGTGAGGAACAACCAAACTCCTACTGCTCGCAGGATGAGAAAATCTGGGGTTCAAGGCCAACTTCAGCTCACTCTCAGCTCTAGGACAGCCCCACAGAGTGTCGGTGGATGGGTAAGCAGGAGATGAGGCAGGGCTGGCAAGGGGACTGAGCAGGTGCCAGCGCTTACTGCGCAAGCCTGACAACTCAAGTGGATCCCGGAATCCATGGTCGGCCAGAGCTGGCTCCCAAAAGCTGTTAATCCGATTTCCACTCATGTGCACACATGCACACACACACACTTTTATTTTTATCTTAGAAAGAGATGAGCAGAAAAAGACATTATATTTTTAGTTTTAAATATTTCCTGAAAATCATCAGTCTTGACAAAATACCTGGTGTGGAGTGTCAAGTTGCCCAACTGTCATTTAAAAATAGTATTTCTGTATGTGGAAGGTAACTTCAGACTCACGGACTGCTGGCGGTAGACAAATAGTTCCACACTCAGCTCCCTGCGCAGCTTGTAGGAGAATGTGGTCGCCTTTGCATTAGGAAACCAGAAGCTTCATGGTTGTCCTTCCCTGCTCCCTCTGTTTGTCCACAGACCCCCATTTCCTCCTCAATGTCAGTACTATACCAGGCCTTCACCCATGGTGATGGGAATGGGTTAAGACAGTCAAAACTAAGTAACACTAATTTGTAACAGCACTGGGAAGGATTAGTTAAGCTTCGTGAGACCAACTGTTTAGGAAATGACACATTACATCAGGCTTGATAACATAGTATCTTTAATTTCCTGTTGCTTGGGCATGTGTGTGTAGAGAGATGTTTGTCATGTGACCCAGCACAGCTTTTGGATATGGAGATGCTGCTATTGTTTCTATACACGGAGGCTAACTAACTTCATAACTGCTTCATTAAATGAGGATGAGAGCCTCAGAGAAGTTAAGTTGATACCCAGCTCCCAAGACTGCTCTCCCAACTCGGATCTGATCCTACTTAGAGAACCCATGTCCGCGTATCACCCCTGGGGCTAAGGAGTCACTGTGGTGCTACAAACCGGAAGGAGAGTTCTAGGCGGGGATCTTCAAACATGCCTCACTTGCACTTCGGCTTCTGATACCCTTCTCTGCCCCTACTTGCTCAGTGATTCGGTGCAGCCTCCTGGACTCTGTTCTTAACGGTGGAATACTGGAATAGGATGCAACTCTGGAGCATCCTTTCCTGATGCTGGAAATCAGTTATGAGATTAGTTATTAGGCTGGGATGAGTTACGAGAGTATTTGTCTTATATTGCCTTTAACGCTGTTTCTTCTACCATGGCATTTCATTTTTGAGACTCTCAGCACAGCAGTCTGGGCCCTAGCAGAGACATACTAGACACGTGCTAGGGCCCAGCTGGGGCAGCAGACCTCGGCGAAAGCACGGGCTTACGGTGAGGTCTGTTGGGACACAGAGAACACCACTCCTCAAGTCCTGAGGGCTGGGCACAGTAGGAAGTTGCTTGACCTGGAAGCCTTGAGATCTACACTCTGCACCCAGCTGTGTAGCATACCTACTCTCTCTGACCTTTGCTTTCTTCATGCCTGGATGAAGTACTAGACCACAAGGCACATGGAATTCTTTAACTCAGGAATCTTTTGAAGTCAACCCTGGTCAGCTTTGGGACCCACCGGAGTTAGTGTCGCAATCCCAGCTGGCTTTATGTACAGAAGGCAGAGGAGTGGCCATTCAGCATCTCTCAGCAAGGAGAGTCCTGAACCTCTGAACAGGGTTTGGCAGCCATCTTGGACAAGAAGTCAGGAGAGGAAAACCTTAGGTCGCCAGAGGAACTTTGATTTTAATTTTCAATTGGAAATGCTTTCCACTAGTGCATATTTTAACCAGAACCTTCCCCTCTTTGTTCCCCACCCTGCTCTTCTAACCACAAGGGAATTGGCTTTCATGCTTCTCTGGCCCAGAGAAATCCCAGCGCTCATCACCTGGACCATAAGACGGAAATAAAACAGTAGGTGAACTGTAGCCCCATCCAAGCCTCTCTCTTCCCCTTCTCGCTGTATCTGTGGCTCATGCAGATGTCTTCATGCTCAGTTATGGCCCTGCCTTCAACCTGGGTTCATTGCCTTTAATTCTTGTGGTATCTGCAGCTGGAGTCAGCTATCTGTAGAAGTTTCTGGATATTGGCAGCATCTGTGCCTGCACTGCCCAGCTTGGTAGCGTACTTGAAATACACTAATAGAACTGAGGTTTGTTTTTTTTTATTATTATTTTTTTAATTCACTAATCTTAATGACTTTAGTTACCTGTAGTTGGTGGCTAACAGACAGAATATGCTTAAACTGGAACAGAAGGAGAATAAGGTTGGCCTTTTCTATTTAGTCTGTTTTCTATTAAATGCTTTGTTTGCATTAGTTCTAGAAGTAAAATCTGAAGACAGTCATCAGAGCTAGCTGGAATGAAAATGGCCAGTGTTGGGGAGGGTGCGTAGCTCAGCGACAAGAGTGTATGCTGAGCGTGCACAAGGCCCCAGAATCTGTGGCACAGAAAAGGGTGGGAGGCGGGGTGGCCTAGGGTGGAGACACTGGTTAATTATTCCGTGTGGTCGCTTAAGTCTTTCAGCACACTTGAAAGCTGCTGTCCTATACAGTGCCTTAGAGTGGCCCCTTGCCTTGTTGGGCAAGAGTTGAGTAGCTGTGACATCAGTGGCCCCGGCAGATTCTGGAAGGTCTAGGAAGCAGGGAACCCAGTACCTGCAGCTTGATCCAGTTGGCTTGCCTGGACTAGGGCAGATGAGGGATTGGGAAGCCACTGGGTCTGCCTCTTGGATAGCCTCAGGCTGCTGCTATATCCGTTAGAATATAGAACCTGAAAGTTCCATACTGCCAGTTTGGAATGCCATGTGTGTTGCAGCTCTCAGGAGGCCACAGATGTCATCTCTGACCCTCGGTTTTAGACTTTGCGTTTATTGACAGCCTAATATTATACTCGCATTTTAAATAGCGGTTTAAAAACTGACCCTGCAAATAAGCTTATAGTGATAAAATACTATTCTCATCTGTTTCTTACTTTGAGAGGAGAGCTGCATAAAACTGCAGAGAGAACTCTAGGCTGAGTCCTGCTGTAGACTAGGGGAATAATCTCTTTGGGGCTAGTGCTGGTCTTCGGGGCCTCGGTTGCTGCAACTATAAATTGGTGGTCACATGCCAGCTTCTATAAAGGCAGAGCTGAGCCCAAACACCCCTATCCCTGGCTTTTGACATTGACAATAGTGTCAGGAGTGAGCCTCACCTTTGTTTTAGTCATTCCTTCATCTAATCTGATCCCAGTGCCAAGTGGTTCTGATGTTGGTGATTTTGCCTTCCAGGTGGAAGAAGTCTTTCCTGTGTAGCCTGGTGTTTGGCATCCCTGTCATGGGCTTGATGATCTACATGCTAATCCCCAGCAGTCAGCCCCATGAGACGATGGTCCTGGACCACAACATCATTCCAGGATTGTCTGTTCTCAATCTCATCTTCTTCATCTTGTGTACCTTTGTCCAAGTACGTATTGGAAAGCTGGGCAAACATCTGCCTTTTGTGCCCAGGCATGGACAGTGGATCTGTGTTCTTAGGGTCTGTCAACAGCCCTTTAGCTTGGTTCCTATTGGACTTCATTGAAACTTTGCTGCCTCACCTCTGGGTAGCTGCTCCTGTTGTTTCTATTGACCAGAAGAGAGGGCAGAGTAGAGGAGGGCTGCAGATGTGGGAACTAAGAAAGGCCTGGTCACGGTCAGCTTCACAGGTGATTGCCAGTGACTGAGTCTTGTTAGAACAGCCACCCTCTCCTTGTAAGCTTGGTGAGCCCATCTACCCCCACTGCTGTGTGTGTGTGTGTGTGTGTGTGTGTGTGTTACAAATGGTGGGGACCCAGGGCCTCCTGCATGCTAGGCAGTTGTGTTCAATCACACCTCAAGTCCCCATCTTCCCGATTCACTTACTGTTTAATTTAGATTACCTTTGTCGGATTTTATCCTGAAAGGCAAAGCCATGGCCTATATATTTGGGCAAATTTATCATTTAACACAGGCAGGCCTTGTAGAACATCTTGTGCTTGTACACACATACATGCATAAAGAATGTCTGCATGTGTGCATTTTGTCATTTAAAACTAGGACTATTTAGGTGCAACCATTTGTAGGCTGCCCTTTCCCCTATATTTTCTTCTTAATTGCAAATGTGCTTTGCGCTTATTGTGAGTAATTTCAGCAATACTGAAACAAAGGGAAAGGTACTCTTTGACTAATGACACCCTCCTCTGGCCTAGTCCTGTCTACTAGTATTGCTGCTATCTTCAGGGGTTAGGCATGACTCTCTCCCATATCTCTCTCTCTTTTTTATGTCGAGCAAGTGTGTGTGTATGTGTGTTCATATAATACAGACATAGATGTTTCTTAATGGAAGTGGGGCCATGTGAGAACACTTACAGGTGCTACCTTTTTTTATTTCTGTCATGGACATATTTTATGTCATCAGATTATGTAGTACCTTCTCTTTAGAGACCATTCACAATATAAATGAGCCGCCACCACCACCACCATCATCATCATCATAATTATCATTTTTACATCATCATCATCATCATCATCATAATTATCATTTTTACTATTCTCTTATTATGGGCATTTACATGGTATGCCTGCCTTTTAAAAGTCTCATATCCTTGCTCATCCATTTCTGTGGCCAGTAGTACTCTGAGCCAGAAGGTGTGTTTCGCTGGAGGCTAAGGCAGAGAGAGTGCGTATCATCAGTATCAAATAATCACTGAGAACAAAGTGACGTCGTGTATGTACGGGGACCTAGAATCCTCACCGCCCTGAGGGCTCCTGGAGCTCCGCCCTCCTTGCTCCCCCTCCCCCTCCCCCTCCCTGTCTTTCAGTTCCTTGGTGGGTGGTACTTCTACGTTCAAGCCTACAAATCTTTGAGACACAAGTCGGCCAACATGGATGTGCTCATCGTACTAGCCACGACCATCGCCTACGCCTACTCTCTGGTCATCCTGGTGGTCGCAGTTGCCGAGAAGGCCGAGAAGAGCCCCGTGACGTTCTTCGACACTCCCCCCATGCTCTTCGTGTTCATCGCCCTTGGGCGGTGGCTGGAGCACGTGGCGAAGGTAGCTACAGCTTCGGGTTGCGGAAAGACCTATCCCTCGGGTAACCTGAGTCTCAGTCCGTCCGCAACGCGCGTTGAGAACTACTAATTACACACACTGTCGAGAACGGCGTAGAGGAATCTGAGCC
This sequence comes from Cricetomys ansorgei, assembly GCA_026225945.1. Classification (NCBI taxonomy): domain Eukaryota; kingdom Metazoa; phylum Chordata; class Mammalia; order Rodentia; family Nesomyidae; genus Cricetomys; species Cricetomys ansorgei. The sequence goes on from JAMJFZ010000107.1 coordinate 63,556,526, forward strand.
CTCCGTTTAATTAGGGGCTGCGGTCACTAATCTCCCAGCTGTTTGTTCCTTCCGAAATCCCAACTAAGCTGGCTAATTAGTAAAACTTTTGTTCGGGTAATTGTGTAGCAGAGCAAACTCAGAACTTTATGCCAGAGCCAACGCGGTCTCCTAGTATCTGATGGAGGGATGGGGTGTAGTTAGTGTAGAAACGCACACTTCAACCTCAGGGTCAAGAAGTGTTTAACTGAACCCAGTTTAGTTAGTGGAGCCTGTAATGTAATGGAGCCTGTAAAAGAGGGGAGAGGAAATTATATTGAGGGTAAAGGAAAATGGCCATCAGGCAGAACGGAGTTGTTTTCACCTGCAATGGAATTCCAAGCTCCGCTTTGGCACCCAGTGCAGGGCTGGGCTTTCTTTCCCTGTGGCACTGGCACGCGTGGCTGCCGTAGTGACACGGCTGTTTCTCGTAGCAGCCGCCCTTGACTCCATGCTTGTGAGTGTCAAGGCCCAGGTTTGGACAGTCAGCTGGCATTTTACGTTTTGGTTATTTCCTAGAGCAAAACTTCAGAAGCCCTCGCAAAACTCATGTCACTGCAAGCCACAGAAGCCACAGTTGTGACCCTTGGCGAGGACAACTTAATCCTCAGGTGGGTGGTGCTTGTCAATCACTAGAGCTGGGGTCTTTTTACATCACCTGTGTAGATCACAGCAAGTGCCCTTCATGTAGTTAAAGATGCTGTTTAGGCCATTGTAGTCATCACGCTGGGGTCCCGTCTTGTGCTTGCATCGGCCGCTAAATGCTTTTCCACATTTGAACCAGTGACCTTTCTGAAGGTGTGTGTTGTACCAGTCTCTCTGCACTGCTGTGTAGTTGAAGCCTTCAGCAGCTCCCTGCCTTCTTAGGATAAAGTCTGCAGCCCCGGCATGGCAGTCGGACTCTGGTATTCCCTCTCAAAAATGCACACTCGTCCATTTCTCAGTGTGAAGCAAACATGGACATTCTCCAGCACCCATGGGAACCACATCAACTCACGGTCAGGGCCCTCATAGGAAACAGAATAGTATTTGCATAGAGTTCATCCTCTCTCATACTTTAAATCATCTTTAGAATGATTATAATATGTTTACAATATAAATGCTGTGTAAATAGGTTTTATACTAGATTGTTTAGAGCACAACGATGCAAAAATGCATGTTGAATACAGATAGCCCCCATCCCCGTGTGTGTGTGTGTGTGAGAGAGAGAGAGAGAGAGAGAGAGAGAGAGAGAGAGAGAGAGAGAAAGAGACAGACAGGGTCTTTGCAGGTGTCATGCAGAGAAGAGATAAGAACAAAACCTGGTTCAGATTGACTTCACCAGTCTGGATCTAGATTTCAGGGAGTTTTGATAACAGGCAGTTTATTGTGGGTATTTTAAGCACAGCAGAATTTGGGAACGGGTCTGTGGGCAACCAATAATTCACATACTAGGTTTCTAGGCAATAATCATTCCAATACCAGGTGCACAAGGAAGCATAATTACATTGAAACTCAACTCAGGGTAGATGTCATTTCCTAAGAATATGGGCTCGAGAGATAGGCTACCTGTACAAGCTTGAGGGCCTAAGGGTCTGGTCTGGTCTCGGTCATACAGATAGTGTCGAGGTCATTTGGGCTATTAGCCACTTGTAGTCCTGGTTGTGGGAGGTTGGGGGAGCCTCTGACTACAAGGATCATTTAGACTACTAGGTATCTCCAGTCCTGGATGTGGGAGCTTGATATAGCCTGGCCTTGATAATGCAGATCATCAGGCTCTTAGCCATTTCCAACTCTCAGCTTTCTGTGTGGGGAAGAACAGGTTTTTCTTACATGTTTCTTGTTGGATAGACAATCCTGTTGCTTAACATTCCTGGTCTCTGGAGATCTGTGGGTGCAAGGACCTTTATGCTATGCTTTCAATGTGTGTGTGTGTGTGTATATGAGAGAGAGAGAGAGAGAGAGAGAGAGAGAGAGAGTATGTGTGTGAGTGTGTGTGTGTGTGTGAGAGAGTGTGTGTGTGTGTTACTGGGGCTGGAACCCAGGGTCTCTTACATGCCAATCAAGAGCTATACCACCAAGCTGCCTTCCAAACCCTTCCCTGAATATTTTTGATGCAGGGTTTGTTATGTCTGCTAGTTGAGAACTCTTCAGATCCATAAGGTCCAATAGTCAATCTGGAACCCAATCTGATGATAGACCAGGAGGATGCTATCTGAGTGTCATCTATTGCAGAGAGGAGCAGGTGCCCATGGAGCTGGTACAGCGAGGTGACATCATCAAGGTTGTCCCTGGTGGCAAGTTCCCAGTGGATGGGAAAGTCCTAGAAGGCAATACAATGGCGGATGAGTCCCTCATCACAGGTTAGGTGGCTTGTTTTATGTTCCCTTCGGTGGGTGTCATGGTAGTCACTGGTCCATGTGATGCTGAATGGGCTGAGTGACTGATTTTTGTCTCTTCCCCTTTAGGAGAGGCCATGCCTGTCACTAAGAAACCCGGGAGCATAGTGATTGCTGGCTCTATAAATGCTCATGGCTCTGTGCTCATTAAAGCTACCCACGTGGGCAATGACACTACTTTGGCTCAGATTGTAAAGTTGGTGGAAGAGGCCCAGATGTCCAAGGTAATGATGAACTCAGCTCCGTGGGTAGACTGTCAGCCTAGCATACCATAGGCCCTGGGTCCAGTCTCCAGCACCGACTAACGGAGTGGTGGAGTCACGCAGTCCTCTTATCCCTATCTAGTCCAGAGGTAGAAGCTCCAGACAACGTTACACCCTGGCTCAAAGCAAATGAAACTTGAGAAATGACCTCAGAGGTTCATCGTACTCCCTGTCAGCTATCAATTAGAGGGTGATCCCTAAACAGAGTAATGGAGGGAGCTTGGACTCAAACCTTCCTTCTGTCTGTCTCTGTAGGTTGTAACTTCCTGTGGTCTTGATGCTCTGTTTCCGTAGGCACCCATTCAGCAGCTGGCTGACCGGTTTAGTGGATATTTTGTTCCATTTATCATCATCATTTCAACCTTGACATTGGTGGTATGGATTGTCATCGGTTTTGTCGATTTTGGTGTTGTTCAGAAATACTTCCCTGTAAGTCGAATGCCTTGGACAGGATGGTGGTTGTGCTTCAGACAGCTTACTGCTATTAAGCCTATTCTCTTGTGTCTTAGAGTCATTGGGTTTTAATTATTTTTTGTTTGCTTCTTCCACTTACTGGCAGCAAAGTCTAAGTCATAGTAGCCTTGTCAGTCTACCTCTGAAGGTCTTTACGAGTGTAGCCCAGTGGTGGGTTACTCGCCTAGTATGTGCAAGGCCCTGGGTTCCATTGTTGGCGCTGACACCCACATCCACAGATGCCCTTTGCAGAGATGGTTTTCATGACTTCATTTGACTCCCAATCGGAATGGTTCAAGAATTTACAATATGAAACTTACTGGCCACTGCTGAGTTTATAAGGCATATGCTATGAATATGAAATTAGGCCACAGTTTTGATGGCACCGTACCCTGCTAGATCTTGGGAAAAATGTATGTTTTGCCACCTGTGTCGACTAATACCAGGTTCAGCATCCTGCCTTCCCAAGCGATAATGCTTCCCGGTGTTACCGAAAGGCTATAAGAGGCAAAGCTTTTTGATAATTAAACATTTATTTAGCATCAGAGTAAGGGGATACACGTTTTCTAGTTTTAAGACATAGGTGAAGAGCACTCACTATCTTAGGGAATTCCGTTTTATCAAACATCAGAAACCACTGGAAAATACAGTGTATCCTCAAAAATGTATCTGCTTAAGAAACATAAAGAACTAATTCTCAAGGGCAAAGCACTGTCTGAGCGGGGTTCTACAGGCACCTGATGCTTGGAGGCCAGGCCACAATCCCACAGTGAACAGGCCAGTAGTGCCGGGACTCAGCAGCTGATGGCCCGGTCAGTGGAGCATCATTTCATCGTATCTCACGGCAGTGCTTGCTTTAGCTTAGAGTCGTGAAGTAAAAGGGCTGAGGACGGAGCAGATGAAAGCAGATCAGACATGGTGCAGGTCACTCACGAAGATGCCATTTCCTCCCGCAAAGCTTGCATTTTAATTTAAAAAGTCTGAGTTAAGTACCTTGCCTGCAGTGCTCAGAAGACTGACCAGGAATCTATTCTTAGACCCAGCTACACCCGGTGGCTACACCCAGCCTGACTGTCGAAGGTTCTGCTGTTTGGGAAGTTGGGAGTGTGTGGCTGTCTGCTGTTCCACGCTTTGCCCTCTTAATTTGATTTCTTTCGGTTTTTACTTGCAAAATCAGGGTGTGTGCTGACATCTGGGGTCCTGCATATTCCTTTCATGTGCTGTGTCATCACTGAGGGAAGAATGTCATTTGTAGGGAGGGTTCATGTTAATTTCCAGAGTCTACCGGTGCCACTAAATGCCAAGTGTCATTTTGATAAGAATGACTATAAAAAAAAAAAATCACCGTATCTTTATCTCCAAAAGTCCACATTTGTTAAGAAGCGTGCCCTTTTGTGTGAATACCACAGTTCCTATGAAAATTAAAGGACCCTTATTTTAGAACCGGGTCTTTTAAAATGAAAGGCTAAAGGATGTAAAGAAGTTGTGATTTGTGTTCTCAGTTCAGAAAACACACTTTTTATGGTAATGAGTGAATTGGGGGCTCTCAGTATAACGTTCCACAGCCTTAGATAGCCATTACAGAAAAGCAGGAAGATGATTGAAGATCCTGGACAGCAAGTAATAGTTGCATCCCGTGCCACCACGCTGCTCGTTTGTCTGGGTAATGAAAACGTGCAGAATAGAAAGGTAGCTCCAAGGTCCATTGTTAGAAGTGACCCCAGCGTTAGCCTCTGCTGAGCAGCTGTCTGCCGTAAACTCATTAGGCAGGGAATGCAACAGCACGGACAAACCCATGGCACGTCTCCTTAAGCTGCCTTTTAAAGCTTCCCGGTGTCACTGATGTCTTCCCTCATCGATCACGGCAGCTGTACACCATCTTCCCGACAGCTGCCTAAGCCTCCATTCTGCCTGTGACTTAATTGACTCAATTTGCTCTGGGTTGTTCCCAGGCTTCGCCATTACAGAAAGAAAGCAGTGGTAAACATCCTTGCATCACCTGAATCTAGATCCTTTGGAGAGGTATTTACGCTTTCATCATAATGAAGCTAAAAATAACGGTGATGTGACGGTTACAATTCCTCATAACCTGTGCCAGTGCTGCTCTGCGCAGATGTCTGTTTATGCACATATCGCCTCATTCAAATAAAAAAAAAAAGCTCTTTTTGAGATACTTTCATCACTATTTTATGTCTGGGGAAACTGAGGCAGAGAGGGGTGAAGTTAGCAGCGGTGGGGTCTGAGCTATGTGGTCTAACTCCGGAGTCTGCTCCATCAGTGCTGCCTCTTTGTGGGAAGTTACGGAAGAGGTTGAGGAAACAGGAAGCAGGGCAGTGGATTACAGTCGTGTTCCCTAACACAGCTCACCGTGTCCCGAGTTCCCACTGCCCCACTGAGGTGGACTTAGTGTGAGATTCCTCCCCGAGATCTCCACCTGATGCTTCTCTCTCCTCCGCAGAACCCTAACAAGCACATCTCACAGACGGAGGTGATCATCCGCTTCGCCTTCCAGACGTCCATCACCGTGCTGTGCATCGCCTGCCCCTGCTCCTTGGGGCTGGCCACACCCACAGCAGTGATGGTGGGCACTGGGGTGGCTGCCCAGCATGGTGTCCTAATCAAGGGAGGCAAGCCTCTGGAGATGGCGCACAAGGTGGGGCCCCTGTCAGGTCCTGGCTGTGCCTGTGGGGATTTGGATGACAATTTTTGCAGAGTTCTTATGAAAATAGTAGCTCTCTTCCATTTCTTGTCAAGAGAAAAGCCCGAGGGTAAGTGTTACCGACTGGAGTAGGAAGCCAGGACTGACTGGGAGAGACAGCGGCAGTTAATGGTTGTAGGACTCACTGCTTCATAAATCCTCATCGACTCCATCTCATATGGTGGATGGCGTTCATTCCCACTTTACAGATGAAGAGACGACAGCAGAAGGCGGTTGGGTAACCTGCCCAGGAGCCTATGGCTGTTAAGAAAGTTGCCAGCTCATGCGTTTGGGATTAGCAGAGCCCCGTGATTCCGGGAGGGGGTTCAGGAGGGCAGTGACAGTGTATATTAAGACTCTTCCTTTAGGTCGTTATGGTAATGCATAGCTACAGTCCCCACTCTCAGGGGACTGAGCAGAAGGATCATGAGTTCACGGTTTACCTTAGCTGCTTAGAGAGACCATATCTTTAAAAAAAAAAGTCTGTTTTGCCCAGGACACCAGCCTACACTCCGATTCACTTCTCCACCATTTGCTGGACACTCACTGCAGGCAGGCCCTGCACCAGGTTCTGGCACTCGTCATGGCTCCTAGCTTCCAAGGAATTTACAGCATAAATGGAAAGGACAGGATACCAAATACACCTCCATAAGGACACTGTCCTGGGGCCTAGCCTCTTCAGGAGTTCTTCGGTAGTGCTGCTGGTCTGAGAAGTTGAGCGAGAGCTAGCCAGGTAGAATGTTTGTGGGGGTGTTGCAGACGGTGAAGTACTGGTAGGTGAAGAGGACTCGGGGAGGGGGGGCATGCAGCTGTGCACACAGCTGTGCTGATCACCAGCCCCGTGAAACCCACAGCACTTTCTTCACTAGTGACCCTAGCGTTCAGCCTGAAGGCACTCAGAGGTCTCTTGTCGAATAAACCAATGAGCAACTAGAAGAAAATAAGAGAAAGAGAAAATGTTGAGGGAGAGGCCAGTTACGAAGGCTCGTAAGGATCACGAGGGAGAGTAGGGTGCTCCTCTGGGCTACTTGGTTGCATGCTGGGAAAGTCAGACTCTCTGCACAGGAAGAGATCCTTGGAGGGAGATGATCAGTTAGCAGTGTTGGAGGCAGAGGCCACAACTGAGCTTTGGAGTAGAAAGGGTGCCTGCTGCTCTTGGATCATGCTCTGAACAGAGCAACCTGCCACCCCCACCCCCATCCCCGGTTTGGTCCAAGGTAAGGTATAGTGGCGCTGGGTAGACTGGGAGACAGGTAATGGTTTCTTGGTAGTGGGAATTGTTGCCTGCAGAGAGTCGGGCTGAGGTGTTAGGAAGGTAACAGTAGTTCCCTGCCTGGCGGGTTGGCAGAAGCTCTGCCTGAAGACAGGGGGACCGTGAGAGCTGCTCCCGTGTTAAGTCCTGACATGAAGCTGTTCTTGCAGATAAAGACCGTGATGTTTGACAAAACCGGCACCATTACCCACGGGGTCCCCAGAGTCATGCGGTTCCTGCTGCTTGCCGACACGGTTGCACTATCCCTCAGGAAGGTTCTGGCTGTGGTGGGCACCGCCGAGGCCAGCAGCGAGCACCCCTTAGGCGTGGCAGTCACTAAATACTGCAAAGAGGTAGGCGGACCTTGGCCTTGGCGTTGCATCCACGTCTGTCCGATCAGCCTCGCCCTCCCTTCCTTGCTTGCTTACCTGGCTGTCTTGGGGGAGGCCTCTGCTTGTAGGCGGGGCTTGTGCTTTCCCTGTCATGGTTATTCGTGGAGCAAGTGGGTAATACTGGGCTCAGGTCAAAATGAGTGAAATGTGACTTCTCTGCCCTGACCACGTCTGAGGCAGGGGAAGATGGCTACTTCAGCAGCTTCTTTATAAGGCTGGGGTGAGTGGACACAGGCATTCAGCGGGATTACGGGGAGGAGCTAGCGCAGGCGAGCCAAAAAGCTCCAAGGACTCGGGGAAATTGAGAGCTCTGTACCCTTCCTCTTGTCCTGGAGCAGATTCTTTTCCCAGTTGAACATGGAGGCAGTGGAGTGGATCGGGGCACGATGCTGACAGTGTCTAAATACCTTGAGCAAAATGTTACCACTGACGCACATGGCCGATGTCGGTACCTCAGAAAAACACCGACAAAGGGATATTTGAGAAAGTTCATTCTGTGCTGACCTCATAAAGGGTCAGCTCGTAGCTGTTTCACATCTGCCCCTGTGGGTCAGGAGGCTGTCCCGAGGGCTAACACCACTTCCCATCCCTCCCCTGGGTCTCACACTCAAGGGTGGTCTGACTGGCGGCTTCAAAGCAGCTCTGCGGGGTCACCACCGACTTAGCCCATTGTTGCAATGTAATCTTCAACTGGGAAATATCTATGCGGTCTGAGGCGAATTGACTTTTCTCTTGGCTCTGCACCCACCTGGGGAGGATTCAACTGCTTAACGTGATTCAGGTTGACAACCAACTTGGATGAGAGACACGCTTGCTGAGCTCACAGTGCATTTCCTTACCTCTGCCTGACTCCCACTGTCCTCTCCCCTCTCACTGCCTGACTCCAGTCTCTACCCTGCTCCCCTGCTTCCACAGGAACTCGGCACAGAGACCTTGGGGTACTGCACGGACTTCCAGGCAGTGCCAGGCTGCGGAATTGGCTGTAAAGTTAGCAACGTGGAAGGCATCCTGGCCCACAGTGATTGGACTGGCCACCTGAATGGGGTTGGCAGCCTTCCCACAGGAAAAGGTATCCCTTACTTTTGTCCCCCACCCCCACCCCCGGGATCCGTTGCTGGCTGGTCCCACCTCGGGGTGAAAGCGGAGGCAAGCCCCAAAACCATATCAGACCCAGTCATGGGATCTCCCCTGCAGTAGTGATGGGGTAAGGGGTAGAGGCTTCATCATGTGGGCAGAGGTCAGCATAGTTTAGGTGAGACTTTCACACATTCTGCTTGTGCACAATCCTATAGTTTCTAGGCAAGGATTTCTATCCAGCTGTCAGAATAGTAGCTTGGTTTTGTTAGGTGCATGTATAAGAGTGCAAAATACATATTTTTTTATCACTTCATCAGCACAAGACTCTGTCTCAAAAAATAGCACGCATGTGTCATAGAAACACACTTCCCTGATTTTGTTGATTCACTTTGGGCTATGTAAATCTACCAGAAAATAATCTAATCGACACATTCTTTGGTCTGACCTAAAACACCAGCCTCTGACCCCTATAAAAAAGAGTCCGGGGCTGGAGAGGTGGCTGAGCTGTTAAGAGTGCTTACTTGTCTTGCAGATGACCCAGATTCTGTTCCCAGCACCCACATGGTGGCTCACAACCGTCTGTAACTCCAATTCTGGGAACTTGACACCCTTTTTCTGGCCTCTGTGAGCACCAGGCATGCACATGGTGCTCATACACATGTGCAGGAAAAAGACTCATTTACATAAATCAAATAAGTCTTTAAAAACTCAGCACATACCTCTAATGGTGCATCAGGACATTATATGATTTTTAGTATGTTGACAGTGCTTTCAAACATGTAGAACTCATGAAACACTCCGTTTAATTCACACCGGTGTTCCTCATTCTGTGTTTCCTTCTGGTCCTTGAAGGACAGTGTCACGGTAGTTTCCGGGACAGTCAAGTGTCTCTAGGTTTCAGTTCACTGTGACATCGGACTGTCCGGGAGTAACCAGTCTCCTCCGATAGGTACAGGTCCCCAGACCTTCTCTGTGCTGATTGGAAACCGTGAATGGATGAGGCGCAACGGCTTAACCATCTCCAGTGACATCAGTGACGCCATGACAGATCACGAGATGAAGGGGCAGACGGCCATCCTAGTGGCTATCGATGGTAATCTCTGCGTGAGGCTGGAGCGCAGCTCACCCCTCCCAGGTCCATACAGAGGCCCAGTGCGTTCCTTCCCCTCCTTCCTCACCCCCTGCCCTCTTTCACTTCTTTTTCTTCTTTTCTCCCCTCTCCCCTCCTCTCCTCTCCTTTTGCCTGTCTTTCTTTTTCTTTTTTCTTCTTATTTTGAAAACTTTTTTCTTCTTCTTCTTCTTGAAATTACAATATAATTGCATCATGTTCCCTTTCCTCCCTCCAAACTCTCCAATATACCTCTCCTGTTCTCTGTCAAATTTGTGTCCTCTTTTTTCACACACATGCACGTTATGTGTATATATGTATATATGGCCAAACACAAAAGCAGAGCTTGCGCAGTCTGTGTTCTTAGGGCTGACCATTTGGCATCGCTTCCCAGGGGGGACAATCTTGCCCACTCTCAGGGTTCCTTACGCGTTTGAGGGCCTTTCTTTGTCTCCATCTCGATCCGGCGCCGGCTCTGCTCCTAGAAGTCTAAACTGCTTTCTGCTCCTGTCTAAGAAGTCATCCTTCTTTTCACTCATCACCACAAAAACAGGAGTCACCTCCCCGGAGGCCTCACTGCAGAAGCCGTAAAGGAAGGAGGCCCCTGCAGCGTCCCACTGGCTGACTCATAGACTGCTGTGGTCTCTCCTGACTCCATGGGCCTTAGCACCCAGGGCGCACTGAGCTGCAAGTGTGGGAAAGGGGAACATTTGCTTTGCTCACTTCAGTGTTGGTGATAGAAGCAAAGTTGGATTCCAATAAAAGATACTACAACCCTGGATTCTGACTACTTCAGCCAAATATGCCTTCCTGCCCCATTTCCTGCCCCCAATCCTTATGAACCTTAGTCCCCGAAACTCCTTACGGCAGAATCAGGGTAAGCAGAGGACCCTGCTCTGTGGTATTCCTCACCCAGCTTTCCCAGATTGGGTGTCCGTCAGTATAAGGAGCAATTACGTATTTCTCTTATTTTAATAGCGAACATACACTGGGTTCTTATGATGCAAAGGGTACGTGGCAAAGTAATATATGTACCCCGTGAAAACTACGGAAAATCCGCAGGGCTTTGGAGGATACAAGGCTGTCCCTGATCCTACCCCTCCAGGAGCCACTGTGCACATTTTTCTATCCTTTCCGGGATTGGAGAACAAAAACAAATCAACAGAGCCCAGCCCGCATACGCCATGTACTTTGGAGAGTTGTTTCCTGTGGATAACGTTGTGCAATGAGAGCCGTCGCGGTCGCCGCAAGTCCCGGCATCGCGCTTGCGCAGAGCTGCCTGATCGGCTCTTGCTGACTGCGGTGCTTTGTTTCAGGCACGCTCTGCGGGATGATCGCCATCGCAGACGCCGTCAAACCAGAGGCCGCGCTGGCTATATACACACTGAAAAGCATGGGCGTGGATGTGGCTCTGATCACAGGGGACAACCGGAAGACAGCCAGAGCCATCGCCACTCAGGTACGGCAGTGGCCAGACGTTCTTTGTCCTTTGTCCCAAACAAGCTCACAGGCACTAAAATAATAATAAAATAAAATACATAAAAGTAATCCAAGCACCGATGTAAAAACACAGTTTTAATCTGAGTGCTCCGAGGCAGAGGCAGCGGAACGATGCCAGCCTGGTCTCTACAGCAAGTTCCAGTCAGCCACGGCGTCGTAAATAGCTTGACTCAAAACCAGACCACAATAAACCACAACAGAAAAAACCAAACCACCACAAAGGCAGCATATTACCAAGTGCTTTCTTGGTTTAACTTGCTTATGGACTGAGATGAATGACTGGATCTCCGCCCGTTTACTTCTGATCTTGGGACACGAGGACAGTATTACTGGATGGCTGCCTGTACCTGTAAGCCGTGGTTCTAGCGCGATTTCCCCGAGCATTGCGGTTCTACCCCTGCGCACCCTACTCCAACCAGCCAGACGTACTCAGTGCTGATTGCCGCTGTGGATCTCTGCTGCTGGCCAGCTCTCGCCTCTCTCAGGTGTTGATTTCCTTCCTTTCAGGTCGGCATCAACAAAGTCTTTGCGGAGGTACTGCCTTCCCACAAGGTGGCCAAGGTCCAGGAGCTCCAGAACGAAGGGAAGAAAGTAGCCATGGTGGGGGATGGGGTGAACGACTCCCCAGCCTTGGCCCAGGCTGACGTGGGCATTGCTATTGGCACAGGCACAGATGTTGCCATCGAAGCAGCAGACGTGGTTCTCATCAGAGTGAGCTCGGCTGTGCCCCGGTTACAGGGTGAGGTGGGGGGGTGCAGTGCGGGGCTGGGGTTGGCATCGGTCCACTAATCAAGTGTGCTCCTCTCCTCTAGAATGACCTATTGGATGTGGTGGCCAGCATTCACCTCTCCAAGAGGACTGTCCGGAGGATCCGGGTCAACCTGGTGCTGGCACTGATCTATAACATGGTTGGGATACCTATTGCCGCAGGTAGGTGGGGCCGCTCTCACCTGCTGTGTCACCTTTGGTCTCCCTGATGAGTCCCCGATGAACTAGCGAATCACCCACCTCTAGGCCTGGCCTGCCAGACACAGTATGGGAAGTCCCGGGAGGGCCCCGCAGCCTCATTCACTCTGGTCCTCTGTAGACAGCTGCTCAAGAGGCTTGGCCGTTCGTTTAAGGCGACCCTGGTCTCTGAAGCTCTGTTAAGACAATTGGTCTGAATAATAAACAACGTGGAGTTATATAATAAACAACATGTTATGAGGTGTCTGCTGTGCCAGACACAGTGGCCATTGCCTCAGAGCTTCTCTTGACAATGAATCCTGCCCAGACTCTAGCCTAATTACCACAAATGACCCGGAGAGAAAAGGCATTTCTGCTTTAGAACTGCTCATTCTTTCCTCCCACCGAAAAACAATTTTACGCAACCATTCAAGGGAACATTGCAGACGCTTCTGCAAGGCTGTGTAGGCTGAAAGGACCCGAAGGTTATTTTTTTATTGCATTTTATCTGCGTGTGTTTGTATGGAGTGCACATGCGCACATGCATCCGGAGGTCAGAGGACGACCTGCCAGAGTCAGTTCTCTCGTTCTGTTATGTAGGTCCTGGGGATCAAACTCAGGTTATTAGTCTTGACAGTAAGTTCCTTCTCCCGCTCAGCCATCTTGTTAGCTCCTGGCTTGTGGTTCTTAAGGACAGCTTTCCTGCCTCAGTTTCTCCTTTGTGTCCAAGTGGTTAGTGGTGACTCCCATGATAATGATTATCCAGTCTGCCTCAGCATCCTGGCCCTAGAAGTCAGACGAGTGTCTTTCTGTGTCCAGAGCCAGCTCAGGAACTTCCTCTTCTGAATCTCCTGAGTACGTCTGGGACTCGACTCTCATCCTTCCCTAGAGGCGAGATTGTTTTCTTTGTAGACGAGGACTGTGATCATCTGCAGTGTTTATCTCCTGTGGTTCCCAGCCCCTGAGTCGGGCGGTGCTACCTGTAGTTAGCTCGAAGCAGGACAGGTAGAGAGATCCATGTCCCCTCCGCAGCACCGACTGCCAGCGCTCTAAGGCGGTCTCACCAGAAGCTGCTGGGCACGGACGGCTTCTCCTAGGTTTCCCAGGGAGGGCTCTCAGTATTCCCGGCCGTCAGGTGATACTTGTCCATCTTTTGGCAGGCGTCTTCATGCCCATCGGCATTGTGCTGCAGCCGTGGATGGGCTCAGCAGCCATGGCGGCCTCCTCTGTGTCTGTGGTGCTCTCCTCTCTTCAGCTCAAGTGGTGAGTCAGTTGCCGAAGTCCCTGCAGGTTCCACTGCGCATGTCCACAGCAGGTGGGGGCATGCCGGCGTGCTTCCTGGTTCTGGCTCTCCATTATTTGTCTGGGGGGCAAACTTGAAGGGCCTGAATGGGTTTTTGTAGTGGTTTGTTACACACTTGGGACGCCGTACTGACCACTTACCAGGTGCCGGAGGCTGGGCCTCTCTCGTATGCTCAGGAGCTATTTATATGAACACATGTAAGCACAAGATCCTCCTATATTATCATTTTTTCCTCCTTAACAAAGATGTTCAGACATCTTTGTGGAGCACCTGTCTAGCATGTGCAAGAGCCGGGCTCAGTCCCTGACACTGACAGAAAAGAAAAGCGTCGGCTTACTTATTCGTGCATTGATTTAAGAAAAGTGAATGACAGCCTACTATGTGAGGGTTTTTGCGTAGAAATTTTCTGGATCAGGTGAACTGAAACTATTGAAATTCAGTGTCCTTTTTCTCTAAAACCCATAAAGTTCTGCTACTTGTGCTACTGAAAAAAAAAAAAAATATATATATATAGATTTCGCCCAGAGAAAAAGAACCTTCTGTCTCGAGTGATCCGGGTACTCTTGGGTTCTTGCCTTCCAGCTACAGGAAGCCTGACCTGGAGAGGTATGAGGCCCAGGCCCACGGCCACATGAAGCCTCTGAGTGCATCCCAGGTCAGCGTGCACGTGGGCATGGACGACCGGCGGCGGGAGTCCCCCAGGGCCACACCGTGGGACCAGGTCAGCTACGTGAGCCAAGTGTCTCTGTCCTCCCTGACCTCAGACAGACTGTCTCGGCATGGCGGCACCGCAGACGACAGTGGGGACAAATGGTCCCTGCTTCTGAATGACAGGGATGAAGAGCAGTGCATCTGAGAGCGCCAGGTGGCAGCCCAGGGGTAGGCTGAGGCTGCTCCACAGTGGGTGAGTGAAGCTTATCGGGAACCTTGAACATCCTGCTAGCCTTCCCGCAGTGTGTGGTCTGACCTGGTGCATCTGGTGCATCTGGTCTTACCTGGCTGGGCAGGACTGCTCTGCCAGAAGCCTGCTTCGATGGGCAAAATGAACTGCGCTCCCTGTTTTCCGCATGGCCAAGGTCACACCCTGCTTGGATCCCAGCACAGGAGAGGAGGCCGGCCCTCCCCACAGAGCTCTGCTTACTGTATTTGCACAACTGTCTGTGAAATGAGGAACAAGCTCATCAGGACCAAAAACCTACCCAGGTATCTTGTGGAGCTTCCATCCAGAGCTTTGCCACACAGAGCTCCGTCCAGAGCTTTCCCATACCATGAGCTCCCAGAAAGCTCAGAGTTAGGTAGCACACACTGGGCCATGTAAGGCTAGGGTACAGCAGACGAGCCTGTCATTTTCTGCCTTGTGTAGCTGGCATCCTTGATACTGGATTGTGCTTGCTCTCTGTCTTCTGAGGGCAGAATTCCTGTCTTGGGCCAAATGCTGTGGCTCTTGCATATCTGCCTCCCTAAAGGTGGCTCACTGGTTTGCATCCCAACCCAAAAGCTACCTGGCATCCCTCTTCACTCTGAAGAGAGAGGTCCATCTTGCTTAAAGCCACCTCTGCCCTCTTGGACATGTGCTGCTGACCAGCTGGAGGGAAGCCTCAACAGAGCCTCGCCAGAGTCCATTTTCCTATGGGGTTCAGGTCCTTGCCACCCAGGGCACACTATATGGCCCTGTGGTGACCTGCGGTGCTTAAAGCAGCACCCTTGGGAGAGGTATGCATAAGGGGACCTTCTTGTCACCTAGCGGGGTCCTGAGGAGTTCCTCATCAATGTCTGGTGTGTGGGCCTGGAGGGAATAAAGTTCTGTCTCGAGAGCTGTCTGCTGTTTGAGGGGACACCTGAGAGAGGGGCACCCACAGCTCCCCTGTGAAAAGTGTTTTTGTCACCAGTGGCTATGATAGGGTGGCCTCAGAGGGCAGGGATGGGTCCGGCTGAACTGAGTGGGAGCGGACAGGCACAATCAGATTGCTCTCATTTGTGACACAAAAACCATTTCCTTTATTGGATGTCACATGTTACCAGGGGCAGTGTTAGCAGTACCAGTTACTCTTTGCAGGTTACTTTACCTCTTTCCCCCTCCAAAGTAGCAAAGTGGCAACTGTCTGCATTTTCAAAACGAGGACTCAGGTTCAGAGGGGCTCTGTGTCTTCCCAGGAACTCACAGCATGCCAGTTTACTTGGTAAGAATAAAGTGGACAGAGGCCCTCTTCTCCCAGACGAGCAAACGCGCCAGGAGATGCATTAGTTGTATCAACTTAGAACGCAGTTGGATGGCTAGTTTCAGTTTTGCGTATCGGCAGGTTTTTGTCGTCTAATATCCCAAGTGTGAGGGTTTGTTGTTCTTCCGTGGTTTTCCACCCCTCCCCCACCTTCTCCAGCAACCCCGTCCCACTGTCTCCACCCATTCTGTCTATAGCTTTGTTTTGGAATTTTTCTTGTTTTGGAATAAGGTTAATCGTTTTCTAAAGAATCTAATTGTATTGATTTTTTAAATCTTCTAAGAACATAAGCATCATGTTCACACGTAGACATGAAAATATTTATATAATTGTACAAATAAATAGATTTTTAGACATTCAAAGAGTCAGATTTTTTTTTTCTTTTTAATGGCTGGAGAATAGTTCCTTCTTTAAAAACTTCCCATGAAGCACGAGAACAATGTCGGGTCTTTTCACTCAAGAGTTGCCTGTGGCTTGCTCTGCCTTCATGGCCAGCTCATGTTACCTGCCAGGCGGGCGAGGACTTCCTTAGAGGGACAGTGGGGCATGAGGTGGTGGGAACCCTGTTGCCTTCTGAGCTCCTCTGCAGCTGCCTGCGGGGCATGCAGGATGGCTGGGAGGCCTGTGGTGAAGTCACTGCCCCAGTAGGTTGACTCACGGGCTTTGACTCCCCTTGAAACACTTGTAGTAATCAGCAAGGATATACTGTGAGGTCCTTGCCTTGAAAGAGTGGGGTAGATGACATAGGAAAACCAAGACCAGGGCCTTCTGCTGGGGAAGTTCTATGGGTGTCTTGGGGTAGCCAAGAACCCTAAATAAAGGAGCCTGATGGTTAATTTGTTATCCACACCAGGACACTATGAAGAGTGGAAGGATAGACTAAACCAGAGATATGCTGATGCCAGAGTGCTTTACCAAAGGTCAAGGCCTCCCTCTCAGTATCTGCATTCCAGTACCAACATCCATCTGTTGTAGTTCAACAGGACAGAACTAAATGGCCAGTCCTTGGGCATTCCCACGCGCTTATGCACTGCTTGGCCTCTAGCGCACTCTAGAGGATTTACTGGTTCATGCAGCAGTGTGGAAAGAGTGTTACTGCTCACTGTAGGGAGGATTTAGCAAGTTCCCCTTGAAGGATCCCTCAGGCATCAGGCTGCATTCCATTCTGGACAAAAGTGAGGAATTACAATGGGATTACCTTTATAATAAATGCATGATTATTCTAATTTTTAATGGAGTCTGGAAATTGGCATGTCAAAAATAGATCTCTAAACTAGTCTGCTAATTTACTAAAGGAACTCAGATTAATAAATTAATAAAAAAAATCAGAACTTCACTTTAAGAAAATCTAGGGTAGACTAAAGTAAACCAATCATATAATTTAATTAGAGAAAGATTACTTGATTAAAGGATTTGAGGAGGTTGGGGGCTTTAAAAACCCATGTTGGGGCTGGAGTGGCAGGCCATTTGCCTAGTATCCACAAGGTCCTAGGTTTAATCCCTAGCACACATGCAAAAAATATCACAAAATTTAAAAAGGATTTCCGAAGACAAATTCCCTAATGTACATAAAGTTCCTGAATTATAAAAAGTTTATTTGCATGAAACTAATTCTCTCTTTCCTTGGAGCACATGCACAAAGGAATTCAGTAAGTGGTCTACTGGTTCTTTTTCCCTTTGCAGGTGTGTGTGTGTGTGTGTGTGTGTGTGTGAGAGAGAGAGAGAGAGACAGAGAGAGAGAGAGAGGGGGGGGGAGAGGGAGAGAGAGAAAGAGAAGCTGGTTTGGGACTGGCGGAGACAGACTGCTCTGTTTCATTTTCATACTGGGCTTGGGCAGGCTAGAGGCATCATTGTTCGGGTCATCCATGAAGAGATGTCTACTGTCTGCCTTTGTCCTTTGTGTGAAGACAGTGACCAATGAGAGCAACTGAAATTACAGGATAGAATGTGAGAAGCTTAAGTAATACTGAGAAATCCCAGAGTCGCTTTTCTTCTATTCAAAAAAAAAAAAAAACCCAGAAATGCAAAAGCATCCATCCAAGGACTAAAATGAAAACAAGATTGATGGAAACATTTTTTTCCTTTGAAGTAGAAATAGAAATGGCTGTTATATCTTCTCAGTGTAAATAGTATATGCCAAGAGAGTGTAACTTGGGTAGAACTCTTGCCTAACGTGTGTAAGACCCATGGTTTGAGCCCAGCACTAACAAAACCATCTAACACAGCAAAAGTTCCAAATGTGTAAATAAAGTTGGTGAGGGAAAGCTGCCCCCTCCTACTCACCCTGGCATCAGGGGGAAAGCTCAGAAGCAGGATTTTGTAGAGGAATAGCCTTTGTCTTTGTAGGTGGATGCATCAGGATACAGGAACAGCAGAATCCCTGTGCTTGCTGGGTTCCAGCCTTGACCAGCTGCAACCACTAAACCCAAAGAGAACGCAGCGGCCCCGGGAAAGACTAGCTGTAACATGCTACAGGTTCCTTCTCTCACTTTGTGCCTCTGGTCCTCACAATGCTCTGGTTCTCCCTATTAAACGCTGTCTGCATACACCCCGTTGTCACTGACAGGGAGCCAAGTGCCAATGTTATTTGAACTAGCTGCCTGGGAGACAGCTGGGTGCACCAGCCTCGTCACTCTGGCCTCAGAGCTCTCAATCCACTGTGTTCTGGGTGGAAAGCTCTCTCCTCCAAGGGACTGTTGGGCCCTCCTGTTCAACAAAGAGGTATTTGTTCTTTAGCAAGATGATGCAGTTTAACTCAAGAGCCAACAGATGCCTCTGACCAAACAACATCCCAGCTCACAGCCAGAACCCAAGTTCTCTTTATTATTATTTTTAAAGCATCTGGAAATGGATCATAATGGAGGAGGAGGAGGAGGAGGAGGAGGAGGAGGAGGGGGAGGAAAAGCAATAACAGCAGTCAGAGAAGAGGAAGAATGTGAAGCTAAAGTTCAGCCCCGGCCTTTGAGTGCCTCTAGCTTCAACATATTTAACATGTTTCTGAAACCTGGGGTTCCCAGCTTCCCTGTATTTGTAGAGGTTGAGAACATGTTGGGATGATACCATGGTCATCATAGCTGCCATCCTAGTGTCTGAGTTTTGTATGATACGGGGTCAGGAATATGGATCTATTCTATATAGAATAGAGGATCTATGCCTCTGTCTACAGCCATTCAGTTGAACCAGCACTGTTTGTTGAAGATGCTGTCGTCCCCCCCCCATCTCCACCCCACTTCAGAAGCTGGGGTGGGCAGGGGGAGCAATGAGAGAAACTGTGTTTGCATGCTATCTCTTTCCAGAATTATCCCCTCCAGGTCTCCAGCCTACTGTATGGCGCTGCCTGCACTCGGGCTGGAGACCCCCTCATGGACACACTGGCAACTGGCTTTACTGCTTCTCTAGGCATATCTGAGCCCAATCAAATTGACAATATTAACCAGACTGATTGTGTTACTGCATTCTAGTGATATTGTCAGGAGGTGGAGGCAGGAAGATTACAAATTTGAGGCCAGACTAGCTACATGTGAGACTTTTTTAAAATCCTAAGAAACTGATTATCTATTACACTTGTGTTCAGGACTCACACTGTCCTGAATTATTTCTGCATGATTTTGTCCCACACTATAATACTTTCACTTTTTTTGTTTTTGGATGCTATTATGTGGTGATAGAACTCCTGGATTAGGTCCAGACTCCCCCACCCCATATGTGTGCATGCGTGTGTGTGTGTGTGTGTGTGTGTGTATGTGTGTGTGTGTGTTATTTCCCCCTTATTCCCGCCTCTACCCTGCTCTCTCCTGCTTGCCCCAGTTCAACCCTTCCAGTTCCATTATTTTTCTTTAACCCTTCATACCACTACATTTTCTCTTCCTTAAATACCTCCACCCCATTGCCCCTTACTAAGTTCATGACCTCTGTGGGTATCCGGAACGAAACACATATATCTAAAGATTCAAAGCTAATATCCACACACAAGAATAAACACATGATGTTTGTTTTTATGAGTCTGGTTTACCTCGTTCAGAACGATTGTTTCCAGCTACACCCATTTACCTGCTAATTTCATCCTTTTGTTTTTCTTAATAGCTGAGTAAGACTCCGTTGTGTCCATGTACCACATTCTCATTATCTGTTGTTCATCAGTTGATGGACATCTGGGTTGTTTCCCTCTCCAGACAATTGTGAATAGAGTAGCCGTGAACACAGATGAACGGGTGTCTCTAGAGTAGGGTATGGGGTTCTCTGGGTACATCGCCAAGAGTCGTATACCTAGATCACATAGTTGATAGATCTTCTAACGTCGAGGAACCTCCGCACTGATTTCTGTGGTGGCTTCACAAGTTTGTTCTCCCACCAGCAGTAAGTCCAAAGTAGGCCTCAAAAAATGGCAGTGCTGGTGACAGTTTCCTAAACAGGAGGACTCTGGATAAACAGGAACTTTACCTCAGTAAGGTGGGTTTCTATTTACCAGGAAAACCACTACCTCCCACATCTGCCCCCAGTGGTCACCACCTTCTGGCAAGAGCATCTAGTTCCTGATTAATCTGAACAGCCTGCATCAGCTCAAAGATCCCCTTACCGGCCCCCCACCCCAAACCTGTTAGCTGTCATAAAATCTGCTAGCTTTCCCAGCGAGCTGCTGTCCATTTTTCTTGGAAACAGCCCGGCAGTTTCTTTCTGCCCATGAAGTGGTCCGGTTTGGTGGTGTCACTGTGCCATTGTTTACAGTTCCTTGCTTGTGACTCAGGCAGATGGTGCTTTCATGTATGAAGTGGTAGTCCCTGACTTCTGGTAGCTCCCTGGACAGGGATTTTCCTTTGGGAAAGGAGACCTAAGCAGGGTTTCCAAATAGGAGTTTTTGGCCCTGTTGTCCACTAGAAATTAGATTAAATGGCTTCTTACAGATGCTAAAATCAAGGGCTCCTGGACACCTGGGAAAAGCAGAGTCCAGGTCCCTTCTGTCTGCCTCTTACTCGTCCCCAAGAGGCTGGAAGGGCCAGGACCTTTTTGTGGCAGCTGGAACATTCATTTTTCCAATACCCTTTTTGCTTACAGCAGACACACTGATCTTTTTCTAGTGGGGGCTATTTTCCTCTGTTTTTCTTGTCAGGGCTCACTTTTTCTCTGGACGTGGACATCCTGTGGTCCAGAATGGGCCAGTTCTAAAGGCAGCAACCATGAGTTTTAGGCTGTCTCTGCGTGGCCCCTTCTGTGGTCTGGGCTGTCTGTTTTTGCTTTTTAGCATCTTGATCATGAACATCTTTTGGACCACTTTCTAGAAGCTAGTTAGTGTTCATGCATTTGAAACATTCTAGTTTTTGGAGCTTTCCCTGGATGTCTGCAGCAGATTGACTAACAAAAGCCAAATTTAGAGCCCAGTCATTCTCCAGTATTAGAGGGTCAAAAGGAGTGTATGTTTGGAAAGCTTTCTGTTAAGCATTCAAGGAATGCCCAAAAACTAGGGTCCCATTTTGGGTGTGTGGAAGGGAAAACCTCCAATATCAGGCAGTTTTCGACCTCCTGCACACAGCCATGGCCAAGAAAATCTCAGTACGTTCCCAGTTTTTCAGAGGTAAGCAGAGTCAAAAGCAATTGTTGACAATCATCCCGAATGGGTCCATGGGTTTGTAGAACAGAGACCAGGTTGCATTACGGAAGAATCTGGACCTGAGAGGAGATGTACTCTGTTTCTGGCCCTTCTATTTGCTGTTTGCTTGGCCGTGTGTAATCACTTTGTTTATCTAAGTTTCTGATCCCTCATCAATGGTGATAATTACCTCCCTTGTCAACCCAGAGTTATGGGAAAGCTTACAGGAGTTAGCATGAAAGAGCTAAGGAGCTGATAACACAGAGGCAGGTACAGTGGAACCTGTGTGGGTTAGGGATACAGATGCAAGGCTGGGAAGACTCCTGTAGCTCCTGGGTCATCCCACCAGTTTCCTTGTGTCTCCACTCTCAGAAAAGGTCAGCACTCTTAAAGAATGCATGTGAGCCTCAGGCCAATGTCAAGGCCCCTTCTTCCTGCTTCCAGGAGTGTGACTGACTTCTAGAAGTCAGGCTTCCCAGACTGGCCGGAGTGCAGAAGAGATCACCCACACAGGATGACAGAGGCAGGGTGTCTCTGCCCCTTTCTGTCCCTGTATGTCTCTGTCTGGCATTGAGTTTCCCTTACCACAACCTTACACACACACACACACCCCAACCAAAGGTAGAGGACATTAGACCTGTCTGGACCCAGCCCCAGTGGCCAGCAATGCAGTCTGGAGGGAGGGATACAAGAATCACAGAGTCAGATGCAGCCAATCTTCCTTGGAGAGCTGTTTTTTCAAATCTCTCCTCGGAACTTTATTATCTCTTTCATGGCAAAAGAGACAAATTAGTGTCTATTTCCTCTAGTACATGGGGTCATCCTAGACTCAGATTCCAACCAGTGATGTCTGTACCCCGTGGCCCTGTGTGTGTGTGTGTGTGTGTGTGTGTGTGTGTGTGTGTGTGTTCACTATGCACGGCCTCGGGGGAAGGCGGGTGCCTGTGTCTCTTCATTGGCATCATAGGGACCATTTTGGGGCCTCTGCTCCCCAAGGAGATAGAAGCCACCACCTTCCACCCAGAGGGCTTTCTCTTCCTCCCAGAGGTCATTCTCTTCCTCCCAGAGAGATTTTTTATCCTCCCACAGAGCTTTCTCTTCTGCAAGCAGGGCCCTTTCCTCTACCCACAAGGCTTTTTCCTCCTCCCATAGTGCCTTGTCCTCTTGAAGAAGATTCCGGTCTCTTTCCCATAAAGCATTGTCTTCTCTCCAGAAGGCCTTGTCTTCTTTCCAGAAGGTTCTATATTTTTTCCAGAAAGTCTTCTCTTCTTCCCGGAAAGATTTCTCCATTTCCCAGAAGGTTTTTTCTTCCTTCCAGAAGATCTTCTCTTCTTCCCAGAAAGGTCTCTCTTCTTCCCAAAAGCCTAGGATCTGGGCCCGGAAAGTCCTGATCTTGCCTCGGAAATCCCATATCTCTTCCCTGAAGTCTTCTATTTTCTTATGGAAAATTTTCATCTCTTCTCGAAAAGCCTTCTCCTCTTGCAGCTTGTTTATCAGTTTCTTCCGGCGGATATTGGGCGAGGACAGCACCAGCGACCGGAGGCAAGCCAGCCCCATCGATTTGCTCACCTTGAAGGGAAACATCTTCAATCAGCCGGAGTGGTGGGCGGCTGTGTTGGAGGTCAGGGCTGTTGGCCACGTCCAGGTCAGTTGGTCAAACCCTGTGAGTACACCGGAGAGAACAGGTTCATGAGTAACCCTTGGGGGAGAGCAGTGCTCAGGAGCACACTGTCTGCTAAGGGAAAATTGAATCTGCTCTCTTAGTCCTAATGCTGAGAGACAAGCTTTAGTACAGAGGAATGCGGGGTGGCCCGGTTTTGACCTGGTTGATGCTCAAGGTCTAGTGTTCCAAAAACAGTCTCACCCAACAAAGATGGTGGTGCTAAGCTGGGAATCTTAAGTACACAAGGGTGATGTGATAATTTGAGGGGTGGATAGCAAGTGGGTTTTGCTTTTCTTTTAAGTAAGAAGGTGCCACAGTCCCCGGGGGGGTTTACTTTTGCCAGAGTCACTCAAGATTCATCCAAGGCTTTGCCACTGTCTCTTGGGGATTCATGGTCACTCACACTAGGTGGCTCACATGTGAAGGCTGTTTGTTATATGGCGGCCGGCAATTGGATGATGAACCCCACTAATGGATGGAGGGAACTATTTTAGCAAAGGGGTATATTGGGTAAACAGGTTTAATTTTAAAAGGTGAGACAATGCCAAATATTAGTGAGACCATGGAACTAGAGAACCACTCACACAGTATTACTACTTCAGTGACAAAACCAATGAGCCGGCCATTCCACACCAGATTGCACCTGAACAAAACTTGCGATTCATGACCAGGGCACACACACAGTGTACTCGGGTAGTTTGCCCACAGTCGTTCCCAGGGACTTGCCAGAGTAAGCAATAAAATGAGGTGGTTAATTCCTTCAATGCACAACAGAACTACAGAGAGCGACACAGATGAAACTCAGGAACATTGTGATGAGAGAAAGAAACAAGGGACTTCAAAGGATAAAGATCCCAAACAGGGAACCCTCCAACCATGCGGGGAAAGGTACGTTAGTGATGACCCAATAACGAAAGGGAGCATTGTCATCAGGACGGAGGTTGGTGAGGGAACAGTCGGGGAGGAGCTAAGAGCTCATTGGTGAGCTCCTGAGACAGGCCCTGAAGGGGCTGGCAGGGTCCTGTTTCTTTGCTTGGGTGATGGCTGCGTACGAGTCTTATGAAACTATGTTTATGAAAAACTTAACGCCAGTTGAAAGAGGGACAAGGAGAGAAAAGAAGATGGGGAAAGAAAGGCAAAGGAGAAGATAGGAAAGAGGAAGACGAGAAGGGATGGGAAGAGAAGATAGGGGAATGGAAGGAGAGAAGAACAAAGGAAGGGAAAGGAAATGAAAGGAAGAGGGGAGGAGTGAGAGGAAAGGGGGGAGGGAAGAGGCGGGGAAAGGCTATGGCTTCAGGGGATTCTACAAGTCAGGTAACTATGAGGTCCGTCTCAGGAAGAGACGAACGAATGCCTAGCGTGGAGGGAAAACTGAATGCCGCTAAAGTGTGCACAGGTCCCCCGTGTGCTTCCTGGAAGCCAGAGTTTGGCCTCAGTGGCCCTCACCAAAACACCACACTGAAGAGCAGTATGGGACATTTGCAAGAGATTTTCCTGGCCTTTCCCATGTTTTTCTCTTCTTGCTTGGGAGCAGGGAATAAAGGACACACTGTGTGTGCGTGTGTGTGTGTGTGTGTGTGTGTGTGTGTGTACGTGTCATGAAAAGATGGTGACTATGCTGTGTCTGGCTGTTGACCTCCACTCCCTCCAGAAACACAAACCTGAAACCTAAGACTCACCTCTGACCTCTTCTCCTCCCATACCAGACTTCTCCTCAGCCACCACACTCTTATCCGTTCTGACCTTTCACACATCTCGGAGGCATACACTTCCAGCTCCACCATGGCCTCCGCTGGGTAGGTCTGCTCCTGCCTCCATCCTCAGGTGTTCATCTTGCTGACTTGATGCCTGCCTATGCAGCGTAGACCCCCGTGGGTCCCTGAAACGTGCCCTCTGTGTCACACCCCCTCACAAGTCATCAAGGACTCCATAGCCTGAAAACCAAGGCCAACTAAACGGCTGCCTGTCCATCTTCTTACTTTTCCTCTGTCTCTACTCTGCTCTGTGTGACGTAGAGTTAGTTCTCCAGACACAACCCCGACTTCTTGCCTAAGCACCAAAGGCTCAACCATGTCCCCTCTAACATTTCCTTCACCTCCTGAGTGGCCTTCAATCCTTGTCTCTCCCTTCTTCAGTGTGTCTATCTGCCAGTGTCCTATCATTACCTCACATACTTGATACTGTGTGTGGATGTGTCTTCCTGCTGTCTCTGTAACTCAGCAGCTAGTAAAAAAATGTTGGATGAATGTAACTGAATTTGGAACTTTGATCTTGTTTATGTCATTATACAGCCCATTGTCTAGAATATCTGGGGTATGCTAAGTTCTTCACTTCCATTCTGTTAGTACGTCCCCCCACACACCCCTGCCCTGGTAGCTTGAACTAACTGACCTAGCTGATCCTTCCAGATTTAGGTAAGGAGACACCACCTCTGGCAGCCTCTGCTCACAGCTCCTCAGACTCAGACTCAGGTCTGCCCACCTGTCAAGTTAGTAGTGCCCTGTCTCCCACCGCTAAGCACAGTGCCTGTCGTAATTTCTGCCACGGAGCAGATGTTCAAGAGTCAGCAGCTGGATGGATGACAGTTTCCTGAATTAGAATAATAGAGGAAAAGTCATCTCCAAGTTTCTTTCAAGTTACCACTTCACTATCTGGCAAGATGGCTTAGTGGGTAAAAGCACTTGCTGCCAAGCCTGGCTACTGCATTTGATCCCTGGAACCTGCATAGCGGAAGGAGAGAGTCAGCTCCAACAAGTTGTTCTCTGACACACACCCCCAACACACACTGTGGTTCGTTCACACACACACACCTATACACACAAATGTAGAAACAAATTCTCTTAAATAAAATAGGTAAAATTGAATATCTATGTATGTGATATATATATATGTGTGTACATATATATATATATATATATATATATATATATATATATATATATCAATAGAAAACTGCAAATATGTATGTATGTATGGAGATACTTTAAAATTCAATAAAAAACATGTCTGGTCTTTATAACCATACTAGGCTAGGACTCATTTTTTCTAACCGTACTAGGCTAGAACTTATTATTTTAAGGTTACTTACTGCTTAGCTGTTTCCCAACTGGGAAGGCCCTGTAGCCCTCAGAGGGCAGGCAGACATTGACACATCAGAATCCCGGTGATGCGTCTCTTGGGCTTGCCCCAACACTGCTCACAGTGACCCCTTTGTACTCAGTTCTGAGTCACAGGTTGGAGGCCAAGATGGGGTCCTACATAAGACACATTAAAAGGAGAGAGAACCCAAAGGGTGGAAAGACATCTTTCCTTTTGGATTTCACCAGTAGTGATTGCTACCTAGGATCCCACTGGGTTGTTTCTGGAAGGGTGCCTGGGAACCATGTTCCAGTTGGGATTTGTATGTGATGAAGGACTCTTGCTGCTTTCAAGAATCTGTCTCTGTGCCTTTCGGTAGTTCGACTACAATGTGTCTTGGTTTGTATATTTTTGGTTTATCCTAGTTGAGTTTGTAGGAATTCTTGAATATTTGCAGATGTATGAAATTTTCTACATTCTGGGGTTTTGGTTATCTCCTCCCCCACCTCTGGAATTTATATTATTCATGTTTGCAGCTGATGGCAGCCCATGAGTCTCTGGAGTTTTGTTTTGTTTGCTTCTTTCTTTCTGTCATTTGAACTGGATAATCTCAGTGGACCTGCTTTTGAGTTCATGGATTCTTTTCCCGTTAGCTCAGATCTGCTGTTAAGCACCTGTATCTTTAGTTATGCTTTAAAACCATTGTTTTGTACATTGTTAGGGGAAGGGCTGCCTAAGCCGTGGCAGTTTGTAATGTGTATAGGTGTTGGCTTTATGTAAATCTGTGATTAAGATGTTTGCTTCCTCATGATCTGCACCTGATCACTGCTCTCTGGCAGAGCCACTGTGATTTACTGCGATCTAATGAGAAGGCAGAGGTTTTGTAACACCCTAGAAGCTTCTCTGTCATACAGGATGGCCCTTGCCATGACTGGTAATTCCCTCTGCTAAGGTCTGGCAGGGTTTGAATGTATGGAAGTGTCTCCTTGTCTTCTCTGTGGACTGACACAGGAGCTATCAGCTACAAGTCTCTATTTAGGTTTTCATTTTCAACAATAGACTTTTTTTTTTTTTAACATACTGGATTCTTTTTTTTAACTATAGCCCAGAAATTAACACATTCATTATTTCACAGAGGCTTATACCTTTTGGGGGGATAGTAAGTTAAGAGCACCCCCAATTTACTTCCTATCAAAAATCTTAAGGCAACATAATGACATTTCAAGAATCATGTACCCCACATATCTGCTACTTGCTATTCTTTGATCCATTTTTGTCCCATCTCTTTCTACCCCATCATTGTTTATTCTGTTTCTATATGTTTGCTTTTTTTCTTCTGAGATTCCGCATACTAGTGAGACCAGACAGTATTTTCTTACTGTGTCTGCCTTGTGTAATGTCCTTCAGACTGACCCAGTAGGCAAATGGCAAGATCTTCTGAAGGCTTAACTTATTCCATTGCTTAAGACAGTTTCCCTCCATACTTCCAGACATTTTAAGATTTTAAGTTTAATTCAGTTGAATCTCTTTTTCTTTGAGGTGAACATGCCAAGTTTTCCAGCACTCAGCAGACTAAGCAGGGGATCACAAACTGAAGGCCAGTCTGAGCTACCAAGTGATCTCAGAGATAGTCCCAGCTACAGAGAGAGGCTGGAACTCAAAGGACAAATCTTCCTGGTATCCACTGTAATGTCATAATGGCTCCAATTGCTGTTTGTAAGTACTTTGCTTAATTCATAAGTATGTGAAACATTTTCCAGTTACAATGGTGAACTTAGAGACCGAATGATCTGACACTTTAGGCTTTACTCCATGGGCTTTTGGGGACATTTTCAGAGTCAAGCGATAAGAAGGTTGTACTTCTGACTCTCCCATACTGAGGAGAGCCCATGGTTGGGTGCTAAATTTGTGGACATCAAACACCTGAGCCTAGTCACTTCTAACACCACACACACACACACACACACACACACACACACACACACACATACACCACACACACACACACACACACACTCACACACACACACACTCACACACACTAACACACACACGCACACACATATATACCACACACACACACACACACACACACACACAGACACACACACACAGACATGTGCTGATCCACTTGAAAGTGTCTGAGGCTGCTTACAGAAAAGGAACTTGTGGGAAAGCCTGGCTATTAAGATGCCTGTTTGCAAGTACCAGATACAGGCTAGAGCTCTGGGTACCTCAGCAGCTGTTCCTGAATGCTGGCAAGTCATGGTGGGCCTTCATGTCCCTGAAATGTGGCCTCAATCTTTATCTCAATAGAGATGATATTTATAAAACATGGCCAGAAAGAGTGCTGTAATTTTTCCTGTAATTTCTAAATCTTTTGTAACAAACTTGGAGTCTTTAGATACCCGGCCACATACAAAATCTGGTGGTAAGAAAAACCACACAATGTGGTTGTTTCGACATTTGTGTTTGTTTGTGTAAATTAGTGCCCCGACCTGCGGGGCCAGTAATTAGTGGGTCTCGAGGAGGACCTTCCAAACCTGAAAGAGATGGGACGGGGAGAGAGAGATGGAGGTCAAGCAGATTGTCTAGGCTTCGTTTATTGAACGTCTTACAAGAAGTTTTATAGGGCAGGGACAAAGAAGCAGCTGCAGTGGGGCGAACCTGAGGGCACGGAGTGAAACCATCTTGGATACATTGTGTGGTTTTTCTCGGAATGTCCCTTAATTGTCTAGTTCCTAATACTATGAAAAGTTATTAATTTCTCAAGCACTGAAGCAAGCAGAAGGAACAAGGAAATTGCAGGGGGCCAACTCATGAGGCATCGAGCTCCTTTTTGTCAGCCTGCCTGAATTACTAGGCAGTGGTCTCCTACATATTAGCACATTTGCTTCTCACCCTTAGAGGGAGTTCTGGAAGGGGCATGTGTATGCTCCCTCCCTCCTCAATGGAGACTGTTGTCATAGTTTCTTAGTAATTGCAACAACCTGGATAACTTTTGGTTTTGTGTTTTCTTGCCACAAAATAGGAAAATAAGATAATTCCTAGAGTAATATGTATTCCCCATCTAGAGAAACACGGGCTAGGTGTGAAACAGAATGTGTACACACCAGTGCTTAGAGGGCACTGAGTGATGGGGGTGTCACGGTGAGCACACTGCAGACTTGCTAGAAGATTCTGGCCACTAAACAACTCCTCCAGCGGATGGTGATATCCCCAGCGAGGCCCAGGTAAAGGCTCTCCAGCTGTGCTGTCCTGCCTATTCCAGAGCTGACATACAGACTGTATTTGGAGTGAGCACTTGGATGGAGGGCAATACATGGTGGGAAAGCCTACTAGACTCATGACTGCATTAGCTGGCCACCATTCCAGCACTGGTGTGCAGAACCTGGACTTACCTGAAGGGAGGGAAATTCAATTGAGGAAAAATACCTGCATAAGTCCAGCTGACAAGCATTTTCTTAATTAGTGCTTGATGAGGGAGGGCCCAGCCCATTGTGGGTGGTTCCAAACCTGGGCTGGTCCTGGTTTCTATAAGAAAGCAAGCTGAGTAAAGCCTTGGAAGCAAGCTGGTAAGCATCATCACTCCGTGGCCTCCTAGTCATCTCCTGCCTCCAGGTTCCTGCCTTGCTTGAGTTCCTGTCCTGACTTCCTTTGATGATGAACAGCAAAATGGCATGTCAGCTAAATAAGCCCTTTCCTCTTCAACTTGCTTTTTGGTCATGGAGTTTTGTTGCAGCAGCACAAACCCTAACTGAGACAAGTCGGTACCAGGACTGCAGGGTACGGCTGTGACAGAGCTGGACATGTTTGGGGGAGGGTTGTGGAAGGAGTTTGGAACTTTGGGCTAGAGAAGACACTGAGTGTTGAGAGCTCAGTGGGATGTCCTTGAGGAACTTGAAAGAAAAGGTGTGCAGTGCAGAAGATGAAGGCCTGGCTTGTGAAGTTTCAGAGGGAACTTTAAGGACCATCAGGACTGTTTGCTACTTTGAATTAAGATTCTGTCATTCTGTCCAGCTGGGGCTGAAGAGCCAGCCATAGCTAACAGGTGAACAGCAGCACTGAAGGAAATGCTTAAGATACTGGGACACTTGATGCAGGTTAGCTGAAGTTAGGAAATTGGCAATAATTAAGAAAAGTCCGGCATCACTGAGGTGAGATCATCTGTGAATGGCTGTCCAAGAGCACAGAGAAGCTGTGTCCCAGGTGGCCAAGGTTGTACCTCCTGTTGCCAGTGGACTTGGTAATGCGTGAGATCAGCCAGGTGGAGCCAGTTTGGAGGCAGCAAGGTTGATGGAGAGCAGCTGAGTCTTGGCACTGTGAGAGGGCAGGAGAAGACCCTGGTGAAGGTGTGGCCTCAGTGGCAGTTGAAGGCCCAGGATTGAAAGGGTCAGTGCAGAGAAGTTGAGGCTTGGCACCAAGAAGAGAGCCTATGAGAGGCTCCTGGTGAAAGTGCAGACCAGTTGGAGCAGAAGACCCCAGCAGGTTTGGAGATGCCAGTGCCATGGGATGACCACCAGGGACAGCAGCAGTGAGGTTGGGCCAGCCAGAGCCAGGAGACAAGCGGTGGGCTGTGGAGAGCAGAGCCAGAGAAGTGCCCTGAGCCCTTTGGAGGAGTCCAGAGGACTGTGAGTGGATCCCAGATTTGGATGGCTGTTGTCTCCTGTTTGTCTCAACTTGGTTATGACTGTGCCGCTAGTTTTCCCTCTTGAAGTAGGAAAGTATTTTATTTTTGAGATTACTGGAGTCCACAGTTTGGACATCTTGGATTCTAAATGACTTTGGTTCCTAAAAAGAGATTGGCTAATTTAAGCGTACTAAAATTTAATGTACTTTATGTTGTAAAGACTGTGGAACATTTGAAGTTACTTCAGCTTTTAAAGTGAGATCTCCGGGCCTGGTGGTGATGTGTTCATGGTACAATGGACAAGGGTTCGGCTGTACTGGGTCCCCATGTCCATTTGACATGAGCTAGTTATCTGAAGGGACAGATCCAAAATTGAGAAAATGTCTCCAAAAGATGCAGCTGTAAGGCATTTTCTTATTGGTGATTAATGGGGGAGGGCCAGTCTGTTGTGGGTGGTTCATCCCTGGGGTGGTGGTCCTGGGTTCCATAAGGAAACAGGCTGGGCAAGGCCTTGGAAGCAAGCCAGGGAGCAGCATCCCTCCATGGCCTCTGCATCAGCTTCTGCCTCCAGGGTCCTGTCCTGCTTGAGTTCCTGTCTTGTTCTCTGATGAACAGCAACGTGAAAGTGTAAGCCGAAAAGCCCTTTCCTCCCCAACTTGATTTTTGGTCATGGTGTTTTTGTTGCAGCAATAGAAACCCTACCTTAGACAGGCACTCTGCACCCACAGTGGTGAAAGTGCCTGCTTAAGACAGAGCCCTTTCTATCTCCTTATGGGAATGTGCAAGCTTATGGAGTCCCTAGAAAATCTGAACATGGCGATTCCTCAATTTTACACATCTAGGACAAATCTATTGCTTCTGACAAAAGACTGAAACAAGGGAAAGCCACATTTTCAAGCCTTTCCTTTCGCTTGATACATTGGACATTACCTTAGTAAGGTTTCTTTTGCCCTGCCAAATATGGTGAGTGTCATAGTCACTGTTCTATTGCTGTGCACAGACACTATGCCTGAGGCAACTTGTAAGAAGAAAAGCACTTCATCAGGGTCTGGCATGAAATGTAAAAACCCAGCCTGAGAAATTCTGATACAGTTGGCCAGAATCAGGTGCTTACTCATGGCTCACAGGAGATGAACTGTACTGGCTAGTTCATCTTGGTTGTGACCAGGAGAATGATCTGCTGTTAACTGCAATCCTCTGCCTGATTTCTATCTGCTGTAGGTTTCTATGAGGCAAAGTGGCTAGTGGCTTTCACTCTTTTCTGACCAAATCATGTGCTTAATTTTTGTGGCAATTCCAGTGTGAAGGTAACACTTGGGCAGTTTGATCCCCAGGGCCCTTTGGATGCTGTGGGGCAGAGTAGAGCAGTGTCAACTGCTCCACCGTTGATCTGTGGGATTCCTGGGGCTATGGGTGGACACAGACTGGGCCTGATTGGGCTATCTGTGCTTCTCAGTGTCCGAGATTCAGGTTCTGGAGTGGTCTCGGCATGACACTCACTCCCAAGGCTCACGTGTCTGAATACCTTCCTCAGAGCCTGTGGCAATGTGTGGAAGGTTATGGTACCTTCATGCAGTGGCCTGTCATAAGGGAAGTGGGTCCCAGGGGCGGAGCTTATGGTTTTGAGCATGGGAGGAGCCTGCATTTCTGCAGAGGCCTTGGGAAAGGGCCTTGCCTTGCTCTCCTCACTCATGCTGCTAGAGTAGACTTTACATTTTTGGGGGGATTCTGGCTCATCTGCCTGGGGTCCAGAGTAGGATGCCTGCCTGATACCCATAAGCTGTGTGGAGGGATCTATGTATCCCTGGATAAGTCTAGATGCTGTCTGGGCTGGGGTTTCCCACAAATGATCTGAATAGGATCATGCACAAAATCTTTCCTGGACTCAGGAGTTACCATTGGCATACCAAGTGCTGTGGACAAGAGAAACAAATGGAGAATCCATGACATCTTTTTCTGAATCAATGCAGTGACTCTGAAAGCCAGCAAACAGACTCACACCGGGAGGTGCTGGGAAACTCCCAACATTAAAAGTCAGTAGCAGATCACATTCAAGGGAATGTGATGGCCCACATCAGGTACCTAGTGGGTGGAGGTGTTTGTGCTCAAGGGTGAGAACAGTCACAGCATCCCTGCAAAGGTCAGGTAACCCTCACTCCCATGACACAAACAGGTCTGTACATGTGCACGTGTTTGCTGTCAGTGCCCATAGGACACAGAACATTCCTATACGGACAGACAGAAAGCTAAGAGGACTGGCATATCATTCTGTGGTCAAGAGACACAATGAGAATCCAACAACACTCTGTTCATCGTTCTAATCCCTTCACATGGCCTATGGAGACCACACAAGTCATTCTTAGAGGCCATGGCCAGAACCAGCCAAAGCTCACAAAGCTCTAGGAGCCAACAGGTCAGATTGGAAGAAAGAGGTGCCTTTCCTCTCCTTAGCGTTCTCCAAGGCAAGTCTAGATTTTAGACAGTTGTAGCTCATGCTAACTAGGGTTTCTAGAGCTAGTAGAGTCAGCCTGTCGACAGTTACTCTTACAAAGAAACCCTGAAATGCTAGCTGATTCAGTTGGTCAGAGAGAGCTTTGGTCCACTATGGTCTTGGCGAAAAACATGGCAGCCGGGAGGCAGACACGGTACTGGAGGTGGAGCCTCGAGGTCTCCAGCTCAACTCTCATGAAGAAATAGAATGCCAGAGAGATTCTCTGTCTGGCTCCAACACCCGGGAGACCTCAATGCCCACACCCAGGGACATACTTCCTCCAGCCAAGCCACACAGACTCCCATCAAGGCCATACTCCCCAATAGCTCCACCCTCTGTGAGCCTCCTGGAGCCATTTTCACCCAAACCCCTACACTCCAGACGACATGAGTTCAAGACAGCAAAGCACAATCTCTGAATAGACAGGAGGGTCACCAGAAAGCTAGGAGAGCACTTCTGTTTGGGATCCTTCTGCGAATCAGAAGGATTGAGGATCTAGGGTCCAAGATCAAAGTCCATGCTCAAGGACAGCTGAACTGAACCCTGGCCATCCTCAAGGACAGCTGCTCTACAAATAGGAACCCACATGCAGAGGCTCGCTCACTCATCCAGACCCATGTCAATGGGAAACTATGACAATGCCTCATAGCATCCTTGCTGCCACCTGGAGCGTTTCAGGAATCAGACACAGGGCTCCCACTGAGGACAAGAGGGGAAAAGAGAGGCCAGAGGGCAGGCGAAGGCCAGAGCACAGGGAATGGACTTACGGGAACACAGGCTTGGCTTTTGCTGCCAGACAGGTTGAGTGGCTGGCAACTCTGTTGCTGAACCTTGGGAGGTTTGGGGACAGGATCCTTCCCCTGCTGCTCTTGGGCCCTGTGGGACAGACAATGGTGAGGGCACAAGTCAGACCTCCTCTCAGATGCACAGACTGGCTTGCAGCAGCAGCTCTCTGACCCTTTCAGGGTTTGGGGACTGAGAGAGGACCCACGCTTGTTGTCTCGCTGAGCTTGGGGCCACCTAGAGCCTTCCCTCTTGCCAGACCATTCCCCTTTTCCCCAAAACTCACCTCTGACTGGTGGCTTGATGGGGTGCCTGGTCTCTCTCAGTCTGGCTCATGGGCCCTGGCCTCTGGGGACGCAGGGGCCGGCCAGGAGACCGGTTCTCCTTCTCCTCCTTGGATGGCAGAGGCTGTGCCACTAAGACCACAGAGCCGCACCTGATGGGGCACCTCCTGTTCCCTGCCTTGTGGCCAAAGGCCCCACAGTCTCTGCATTTCACCTGTGAATGGCAAAGGGGATGCAGTGTAGCTCCCAGCTGGCTGGCTCCTTAAGACCCTATTGAGACTTGAAGCCCTGTCTGAGCAGTCTTCTCAGCTGACAGCCCAGAACTCAAACTCGCAGGTGTGTGACAACACCCGAGAGCCTGTCTCCCCCAGCCTCAGCCCCAGACACCTACATCCTCAGTGTTTGCTGACACCTATAGGGCTCTGCTTACCCTAGGGTTCTCTTCTTCCGCCGGGGGAACCTTCAGGGCCATGGGGCCTCTTGGCCCACTCTGCACTCTCTGAGCAAGAGGGCTCCTGTGGCCGTGGACCTTCACGAGGGCTGCCTGTCTGCTGTTTGAAGGCAGGTTCATCTTCTGCTACTCTTGGTTTGGATTTCCTGAATCAACAGGAGATAAAGTGTTTTGATCCGGAAACTTCAACAGAGTGACCTGACAACACTGTGGGGCCTGTTGCTGGCTAGGAAACGGGGATGCAGTTTGTGTGCACCTCCTAAGCCTGTCTAAACTGGGGCATGTGTCCTTGAAATGGGATTGTCCTGGCCATGCTCCTCTTGAGGATTGATCTGTGACACACACATCCTCAGGAGGCTGGCTCAAACTGCACTGACAAGACGGAGCTTGAGAGATTCCTTACAAAGTCCCATCTAGGAGAGCTGAAACCACTTTATCTCTTTCTTAGTGCAGAAAACACTATGCACATCAAAATATCTCTTTTAATTCAGTTCCATTTTCCTAGTTCTTTGTTAGATATACTCATTGCTTTTCCCTGTTTTGATTTTTAATTTCATTTTTATTTTTTGAGTCTATCGGTATTGCTTTTGTGGGTTTATTCGTGAGTGTGTATTTGTGTATTCGTGTGTGTGTGTGTGTTTCTGGATTCCTTCATGAGGCCTTGCACAATTCAGGTGTGTCTTT
The DNA here is from genome assembly GCA_026225945.1 of Cricetomys ansorgei. Taxonomy (NCBI): domain Eukaryota; kingdom Metazoa; phylum Chordata; class Mammalia; order Rodentia; family Nesomyidae; genus Cricetomys; species Cricetomys ansorgei. The sequence goes on from JAMJFZ010000107.1 coordinate 63,591,780, forward strand.
TAGCTCTGTCTTCCAACCTAAGTCCTGTCATGCCTTATTTTCACTCAGGATTTTTCAGAAATTTTCTAATGTGTCCTTGAACTTATAATGTGCCCAAGTTAGCCTCTACCCACAAAAGCGCTTTAAGTTTCTGTTGTTTCATTTACTTCTAACTTCCCTGTGATTCAGGGAGTTGACAATACCAAGTTACAGAGTGCCTAACACACTTTATCCCGATCCTATGTCAGGAATATCAGTGTTTTGAGACCTTCCTTAATACTCACATGGAATTTCTAAAGGCAGGTAAGAATTAGGACCTCGGCTAGAGCAAGCGAACAACGTGGCCTTGTAGCCCACTACAGCCTGGGTTGAGGAGGAGCAAGCTCTCCATGGCCTTGCTTCTGGGAGACTCACCTTCCGAGTGCAGCAGAACAACCTCCAAATCTCCAAGCACAGTTTCGAAGGAAGGTGCCGGAGGAGTCCTTCAGGAGAGTAGAAGGCTGCTTTCCCTACTGAAAACGCCTCCTCTTCTGTCAGTCTAGCATGCTGGATGTCAGTGTAGGGGCTGGTCTTCAGCAGAAAGTGGTATCCCAAAGGAATAAGTGGTAGTGGAGGCAGCAAAGGGAGTGGGCTTGCTTGCCCCTTGCTGCCAGCAGCTCAAATGAAAAGCTGTCTGTGGTTTTCACAGGAAGGTGTGGCCTAAGGGAAAGGTGTGTCTGCTTTACCCAATGAGCATTCAGAGAGTGTGTGTCCACCCAGCGGAGGCACAAATAAACAGCTTTACCCTTTCTAGGTCTTAACACTCATCTCTTGCTGACTGGATGGTCTGGGACCGTGTCCACCCCAGCAGGCAGCCAGTAGACCACCACTATTGTTTGAGCCAAAAGTAGAGCCAAGGGTGCTTCTTGGCTTGGGGTGCACCTCTGGCAAAAAACTCAAGGAAGTCTGGGAACTCTGGTGAGTCACCTAATCGAACAATAATAGCCTGAGCAGACAATGAAGGCTCTAAAGCAGAGAAATCATTGCCCCACATACAAACAAACAAACAAATATACAAAGAAACACACCAACAAACCAAACCATAGAAAGCATTCCTAAGCCTAAACAGGAGAAGTCTATCAAGATCTAGAGGCGATTTAACATGCCAAACACACTAGAACCGAAAGGAAATTTCCTGAGCTCACACCTAAGGATCAAAACATCAACCCTACAGGTCAAAGAGAGGATAATAAAAGCAGCAAGAGCAAAAGACAGACCTATGAAAGTAGAGCCATTAGAAAGAGATGTCAGTTCAATGTAGAGACTCTAAGGGCCAGAAGGGCCTGGACAGACGTGGAACAAACACTTCTCTGAGCACAGATGCCAGCCCAGACGATTATACCCAGACAAACTATCCACTACAATCCTAGGAGGTAATGAGATAAGATATTCTGTGTGAAAAGCAAGCTCCTTGTGTGCTACCCTCCTTCCTCAGGGGTCAGGTTTTTGGATTTCCTGTATCAGAAGAACACAACACAGTTTTAACTGGGAAACAAAAGGAAATGTCACGAGGAGCATATGTGGTGTGCTTTTGGCCATTCCTGTGATCCCACCTAGAAGCCTTGTGCGACCCAGGTTTAGGTCCTGGGAATTGAAACCTTGTGGTAATGTGTCCTTGTAGAATGATCCCAGATGTCAAAATCTGTTCAAGAATATATACTTAAGAGACTGCCATGACCCTCCCACCCAAGATTCACCTGCCAACCCCATATTCATTCCCAGAACACTTGTATGCTTCTCACTTCTCATCTGAAGGAAAATTGGTTCAAGAGGCACAGCTGAGGTCTAAGTATCTCCTCCTGGTCTCTCCATGGGTGCCCTGACCTTGAGAGGCCAGAGAGTCATCCTGTGTTGTTCCTGTAACAGGTTTCTGGAAGTCAAAGAGGTCAGAGTGTTCCCTGCCAAAGCTCTTCCTTCCAAGGCAGGGCCTGAGGAAGGACTGGCCTGTCACTGTGTGACCTTATGCTCACAGGGGTGAGGGACCCTGTGGACAGTGTCCACAGTTGTGTTGAGTGCCACTCGTGTTTGTGGATTGGTGTGGGACCTTGGGTAGTGTCCAACACCCCATGAGGTTAGCATGAGAACAGCAGTGCAGACTATAGATTTGGGAAAACAATTTATTGATCACGGGGGAAAATGTCTTACAAGGTGACAACGGGTGTTTAATTGTTAACAGCAAAGTTACTTAGAAGAGAGTATGTGTTGTAGGTCCCTGCTACTGACAATGGGCCTGCTTGACCTGGTCCAGGTGCTTTCCAGTGGCACCCTCAGAGTCCAGAGTCCACACAGAGGTGAAGCTTCTGCTGAGAGCCGTCACTCCAAACACGATAGGAGTTCTCAGGGGTGCAGTTCCTCTCAGTGTCAGTCAGCCAGCTCTCACCTTCACAAGAGGAGGTGCCTTCCCAGTAGTGCCTCTTTGACCAGAGGAGAAGGCCACAGTGTGCCCCTCTGGAAACGTCCTACGGTCTGAGCTCGGAGATGCCAAAGTCATCCCACCTGGAGGCTCAGTCCCAGTCACTGTCCTCTGAGGAGGAGGAGGAGACCCGAAGGTCCTCATAGAGGACACTCACTGGCACCTGGGAGCAGTGAGCTCCCTGGCTGTTCTCCAGGAAGGCGGGGCTCTCTGGGGAAGGTGTTTGCTTCTCCATGGGAAGCTCTGGGGTCATTGGCTGGAACCTGCAGCTCCAGGAATCACCTTCTTGTCTGGTGAAGAGCATCCTCAGAGCTCCTGCTGCATGAGGTTCCGCAGAGGGCTGATGTGGAAAGTCCACACAGGGTCTGACCGAGATCAGAGCCGCCCTGCTCAGGAGCTGCTGTTGATGAGTGCTGGGCAGCTGGCCTGGAGCTTCCCAGCTCATTGAAGGTTCCAGGTGTTCTTGCATGGGAGGAGCCTCCATTTCTGTGGAGGCCTTGGAAAGAGGCCTTGCCTTGGTCTGTTCTGGCGGATTAGAGTGGACTCTGCGTTTTTTGGGGGGATTCTGGCTCGGCTGCCTGGGGTCCAGGGAAGGATTTCTGCCTGATACCCACATGCTGTGTGGAAGCATCTGTCTCTGCCTGGAAGAGTCCAGATGCTGTCTGGGCTGGGGTTTCCCACTGACGGTCCCAATGGGATCTTGCCCAGAACCTCTCCTGGACTCAGGAGTTATCCCAGGCCTGTTGAAGTGCTGTGAACAAGATAAACACATGGAGAACATGTGATGCCTCTGCCTGAATAAAATCAAAGACTCTGAAAGCTGGGAAACAGACTCTTTCGGGGAGCTGCTGGGATTCTCACGATAGTAAAAGTCAGTAGAAGCTCCCATTCAAGGGGATGTGATGGCCCACATCAGGTACCTAGGGGGTGGGAGGTGTTTGTGCTCTAGGTCGAGAACAGCCTCAGCCTCCCTGCAAGGGTCAGGTGACCCTCACTCCCATAACAGAAACGGGTCTGCACATGTACATGTGTTTGCTGTCAGTGCGCAGAGGACACAAAACATTCCTATCCGGACAGACAGAGAGAAAGCTAGGAAGAAGGGCATGTCATTCTTGGGTCAGGAGACACAATGAGAATCCAACAACACTCTGTTCATCGTTCTAATCCCTTCACATGGCCTATGGAGACCACACAAGTCATTCTTAGAGGCCATGGCCGGAACCAGCCAAAGCTCACAAAGCTCTAGGAGCCAACAGGTCAGATTGGAAGAAAGAGGTGCCTTTCCTCTCCTTAGCGTTCTCCAAGGCAAGTCTAGATTTTAGACAGTTGTAGCTCATGCTAACTAGGGTTTCTAGAGCTAGTAGAGTCAGCGTGTCCACAGTTACTCTCATAAAGAAACCCTGAAATGCTAGCTGATTCAGTTGGTCAGAGAGAGCTTTGGTCCACTATGGTCTTGGCGAAAAACATGGCAGCCGGGAGGCAGACATGGTACTGGAGGTGGAGCCTGGAGGTCTGGAGATCAACTATCATGAAGAAATAGAATGCCAGAGAGATTCTCGGTCTGGCTCCAACCCTGGGCAGACCTCAAGGCCCACACCCAGGGACATACTTCCTCCAGACAAGCCACACAGACTCCATCAAGGCCATACTCCCCAATAGCTCCACCCTCTGTGACCCTCCATTTTCATGCAAACCCCCACACTCCAGAAACCATGGGTTCAAGAAGCAGCACCCAATCTCTGGAGAGACAGCAAGGTCACCAGAAAGCTAGGAGAGCACTTCTGTTTGGAATCCTTCTGCCAATCAGAAGGATTGAGGACCTAGGGTCCAAGATCAAAGTCCATGCTCGAGGACAGCTGAACTGAACCCTGGCCACCCTCAAGGACAGCCGCTCTACAAATGGGAACCCACAATGCAGAGGCTGGCTCACTCATCCAGACCCATGTCAATGGGAAACTATGACAATGCCTCATAGGATCCTTGCTGCCACCTGGAGCGTCTCAGGAATCAGACACACACGGGACATGCACTGAGGATAAGAGGGGAGCAGAGAGGCCAGAGGGCAGGCGGAGGCCAGAGCACAGGGAATGGACTTACGGGAACACAGGCTTGGCTCTTGCTGCCAGACAGGTTGAGTGGCTGGCCTCTCCTTTGCTGAGCCTTGGGAGGTTTGGGGACAGGAGCCTTCCCCTGCTGCTCTTGGGCCCTGTGGGACAGACAGTGGTGCGGGCACAAGTCAGACCTCCTCTCAGATGCACAGACTGGCTTGCAGCAGCTCTCTGACCCTTTCAGGCTTTGGGGACTGAGAGAGGACCCACGCTTGTTGTCTCCGCTGAGCTTGGGGCCACCTAGAGCCTTCCCTCTTGCCAGACCATTCCACTTTTCCCCAAAACTCACCTCTGACTGGTGGCTTGATGGGGTGCCTGGTCTCTCTCAGTCTGGCTCATGGGCCCTGGCCTCTGGGGACGCAGGGGCCGGCCAGGAGACCGGTTCTCCTTCTCCTCCTTGGATGGCAGAGGCTGTGCCACTAAGACCACAGAGCCGCACCTGATGGGGCACCTCCTGTTCCCTGCCTTGTGGCCAAAGGCCCCACAGTCTCTGCATTTCACCTGTGAATGGCAAAGGGGATGCAGTGTAGCTCCCAGCTGGCTGGCTCCTTAAGACCCTATTGAGACTTGAAGCCCTGTCTGAGCAGTCTTCTCAGCTGACAGCCCAGAACTCAAACTCGCAGGTGTGTGACAACACCCAAGAGCCTGTCTCCCCCAGCCTCAGCCCCAGACACCTACATCCTCAGTGTTTGCTGACACCTATAGGGCTCTGCTTACCCTAGGGTTCTCCTCTTCCGCTGGGGGAACCTTCAGGGCCATGGGGCCTCTTGGCCCACTCTGCACTCTCTGAGCAAGAGGGCTCCTGTGGCCCTGGACCTTCACGGGGGCTGCCTGTCTGCTGTTTGAAGGTGGCTTCATCTTCTGCTACTCTTGGTTTGGATTTCCTGAATCAACAGGAGATAAAGTGTTTTGATCCGGAAACTTCAACAGAGTGACCTGACAACACTGTGGGGCCTGTTGCTGGCTAGGAAATGGCGATGCAGTGTGTGTGCACCTCCTAAGCCTGTCTAAACTGGGGCATGTGTCCTTGAAATGGGATTGTCCTGGCCATGCTCCTCTTGAGGATTGATCCGTGACACACACATCCTCAGGAGGCTGGCTCAAACTGCACTGACAAGATGGAGCTTGAGCCATTCCTTACAAAGTCCCATCTAGGAGAGCTGAAACCACTTTATCTCTTTCTTAGTGCAGAAAACACTACTCACATCACAGTATTTTCTTTTAATTCAGTTCCATTGTCCTAGCTCTTCGTTAGATGTACTCAGGGCTTTTCCCCAGTTTTACTTTTAATTTTTTTTTATTTTTTGAGTCTATCGGTATTGCTCTTGTGGAATTATTCTTGAGTGTGTGTGTGTGTGTGTGTGTGTGTGTGTGTGTGTGTGTGTGATTCTGGATTCCTTCATGAGGCCTAGCACACTTGAGGTGTGTCTTTTAGCTCTGTCTTCCAACCTAAGTCCTGTCAGGCATTATTTTCACTCAGGATTTTTAAGAGTTTTGTAAGGTGTCCTTGAATTTATCATGTGCACAAGTTAGCCTCTACCCACAAAAGCGCTGTAAGTTTCTGTTGTTTCATTTACTTCTAACTTCCCTGTGATTCAGGGAGTTGACAATACCAAGTCATAGAGTGCCTAACACACTTCATCCCGATCCTATGTCAGGAATATCAGTGTTTTGAGACCTTCCTTGATACTCACATGGAATTTCTAAAGGCAGGTAAGAATTAGGACCTCGGCTAGAGCAAGCGAACAACTTGGCCTTGTAGCCCACTACAGCCTGGGTTGAGGAGGAGCAAGCTCTCCATGGCCTCGCTTCTGGGAGACTCACCTTCCGAGTGCAGCAGAACAACCTCCAAATCTCCAAGCACAGTTTCGAAGGAAGGTGCCGGAGGAGTCCTTCAGGAGAGTAGAAGGCTGCTCTCCCTACTGAAAACGCCTCCTCTTCTGTCAGTCTAGCATGCTGGATGTCAGGGTAGGGGCTGGTCTTCAGCAGAAAGTGGTATCCCAAAGGAATAAGTTGTAGTGGAAGCAGCAAAGGGAGTGGGCTTGCTTGCCCCTTGCTGCCAGCAGCTCAAATGAAAAGCTGTCTGTGGTTTTCACAGGAAGGTGTGGCCTAAAGGAAAGGTGTGTCTGCTTTACCCAATGAGCATTCAGAGAGTGTGTGTCCACCCAGCGGAGGCACAAATAAACAGCTTTACCCTTTCTAGGTCTTAACACTCATCTCTTCGTAACTGGATGGTCTGGAATCCTGTCCATCCCAGCAGGCAGCCAGTAGACCACCACTATTGTTTGAGCCATAAGTAGAGCCAAGGGTGCTTCTTCTCTTGGGGTGCACCTCTGGCAACAATCTCAAGGAAGTCTGGGGACTCTGGTGAGTCATCCAATCGAACAATAATAGCCTGAGCAGAAAATAAAGGCTCTAAAGCAGAGAAATCATTGCCCCACAAACAAACAAACAAATATACAAAGAAACACACCAACAAACCAAACCATAGAAAGCATTCCTAAGCATAAACAGGACAAGTCTATCAAGATCAAGAGGCAATTAGCATACCAAACACACTAGAACCGAAAGGAAAGTTCCTCAGGTTACAACTAAGGATCATAACATCAACCCTACAGGTTTAAGATAGAATAATAAAATGAGTAAGAGCAAAAGACCACCATATAAATGCAGAATTCTTAGCATTATATATTAGCTCAGATTGGAGTCGCTGATAGTCCGAGGGGTCTGGTAGATGCTGGTTGAAGAAACTCTGAACACAGGACTGATGCCCCACAGATAATTATACCCAGGCAAGCATTCCATTAGAATCCAAGTATGTGATAAGATATTTGGTGTATTGCTTTTCCTTTTTTCTTTCAGTACATTCATGCTGATTTTATGACTTTCTTTGGGCATGTTTGCATTTGTCTTTTTACTTTTGCCTGTGTATTTTCTCTGTGTGTTTTTTTTATTCCAATCATTGAATCATGTTTCAATTAAATTTGGGTGTTACCAACAGATGATGCAGAATTAATAGAATGATAATTCATTTCAGATTTGAGTCTCTAAAGGCCAGAAGGGCGTGCAAAGATTTGGTGAAACAAACTTTGTACAGAGGAGAGATAAGAGTGTAGTTGATTATACCCAGCCATGCTATTAACTTCTATTCAAGAAGGTAGTAAGATATTTGTTTATTGCTTTTGCTGTTTTTGTGAGTACATTCACACTGATTTTATGAATTTCTGTAGGTTGTGTTTGTATTTGTGTTTGTATGTATGTCTATGTGCTTTCTCCATTTGTTCATGATTCAATCATGATTGAATCATGATTCGATTACATTTAGTTTTCACCTCAGACATCAAACATCTAGGAATTCAGGGGCACTCATGAAACATCAAATATAGAATAATTGGCAGAGCTGAAAATGAAGACATACAGCCCAGAGGACAGAAACATTGCCAAGCACACAAACTAACACTAACAATCAAACAGCACTAATTCCTAATCTAACAGGGGAGATGCCTAAAAAGGTTTAAGGCTCAATCATTATACCAAGTACACTAGAATAGAAAAGAAAGGTCCCTAATACTTAATTTCAAGATATCAACACTATAAATCAAAGAAAGGATAATCAAAGCAAGAAGAGTAAAAGACAAACATATGAAAGCAGAGCTATTAGAATGGGAGGTCAGTTCACAGTAGAATGTCTAAGAGCCGAAGGGCCTGGACAGATGTGGAACAAACTCTTGTCAGAGCACAGATGCCAGCCCAGATGATTATACCTAGGTAAAGTATCCACTACAATCCTAGGAGGTAATAAGCTAAGATACTCTTTGTGAAAATTAAGCTCCTTGTGTGCTACCCTCCTTCCTCATGGCTGAGGAGTTTTGATTTCCTGTATCAGAAAAAAACAACATAGTTTAACTAGGAAGCAAAATTAACTATCAAGACTATAATATGTGGTGTGCTTTTGGCCATTTCTGTGATTCAACCTAGAATCCCTGTCAGACCCAGTTTTAGGTCCTGCCAATTGAAACCTTCTGACATTGTGTTCTTGAAGAATGATCAAAGCTGTTAAATTCTGTTCACAAAAATACATTCAATTTGATTAATTGATTGCCATGACCCTCCCACCTATGTTTCACCAGCCAACCCCATATTCCTTCCCCAAACTCTTCTATGCTTCTCACTTCTCATCTGAAGGAAAGTTGGTTAATGATCCACACCTGATGTCTAGTTGTCTCCTCCTGGTCTCTCCAGGAATGTCCTGGATTAGAGTCACCAGAGACTCATTCTGAGTGATACCTGTGCTTCATTTCTGCATGTCAATGTACCCAAAGTTTTCCCTAACAAAGCTGATATTTCCAAGGGGAAGCCTATCTAAATGTGACCTTATGATCACATTGTGAGGGATCCCATGGACAGTGTTGGAAATGGCCACCTGGTGCAGGGTGTTCAGTACCAATCTCTCTGTGAATTGTTATGGTGCCATGAGTAGTGGACAAAACCCATTTGTAGTTAGCATAGACCACCAGTGCATAATACAGATTTGGAGAAAATGTGTTTTAGGTCCCTGCTAATGACAGTGGTTTATAACGACCTTCAAGTGCTTCTCTATGGCACATTCAGTTTCTAAACTCCAGGCAGAAATGAACCTATTGGCTAATAGATGTGATTCCACCCAGGATAGCAGTTAACTGGGTAGAGTGGTCAATTGGTCTAGGTTTTAGTCAGTCAGCTATAAATATTCACAATAGGAACCTCCATTGGGTTCTCAGAACTGTGATGTGTACAATCCTACACCAAGCAAAACACACTTTCTGGTGGCGTGATGAAACTCCACTGAGAAGGTGGTGCCTCACATGCTCTCCTTCAAGGTCCAGTCACGGACACCAAATCAATGATGTCTTCTAAGTCAATGAGTTGATTGCAAGGGAAATGGGGTCTTGAGACAGAAATACAAAAGACTTCCATTGGATCCTGAGGGGGGAAGACACACCTCCAAGCCGGACCAGTTCTTCTGCCCAATGGCAGGATATAGGATTAATTGCTGGTTACCTGAAGTTCTAGGACCTTAGTGGTGAGATGATGAAATCAAGAATACTACTGCATCCCAGCTACAATCATCTGTCAGCGCTCAGGACATTTTCTGGGAAGTATTCACCTACACACACAGGGAGAAGATGCTGACAGGATGCCTTTGGGTGGCTGTGTTTTCCTAGAACAAATTATAGATGCCATTTCAAGATGGTCAGAGCCTTGACTTCCACCAAATATTGCATGTGTGTGTGCAAGGTGGAAATCTGCCAAACTAGACCCTGGACACCAAAGCACTCACTCTGTCCACACGACAATGGCATCTTTCTCTTCCTATTCAATTAGTAATTGCTGTTGGCTGTTATAGCATTCTCTAGACCTAAATGACCTTCAACCTCCACTCTGATTCTTTAGTATATGTCCATAGGGAGAGGACCAAGCTTTACCCGTCTCTACCAAGCATAGTCATGAAGGTTCTAAACCATCATGGGAATCTCTAATTTCTTACATTAATAGTTTCCTGGAACAACCAGCCAGGGAGAAGTGCTGAGACTCTATTTGTAAGAGAGAGGAAAACATAAGGATAGTGGTTTGTGGGAATAGCAGGGGAGCTGGATAGACAGAATGGAGGAAAATGGAGAGGGGGAGAAAAAGGGGGGCAGAGGTAATGATGGAGCAGGGAGGGGCATTGTGAGATCCCAGCAAAATGGGAGGCAGAATGAGGGGCCGGAAATGGAGGGTGAGGTAGGGGAGGGATAGGGAAAGGGGTGGAGCAGGGAGGGACAGGGACACAGACAGAGTGACACAGAACATTTCAGAAAGAGACACATAAGTGGGAAAACACAGTAGGGGAGAGCAGGAGAGAAGGGGATGAACCCGGAATGTTTGACGTTTTCCCTAAAACCATGAATTACAGGGACACTGAAGAGGGTGTTGACATGATCAAGGGTAAGGCAAAACCAGGGTGTAGAATCTGTGAGAAGTCATGCCATGTCCTGTACTCCTGGAGGAATCCGGACAGAAGAGGAGGTGTGTGGCAGTGAACTGCCTCCCATGGGAGGTCACTTTGTACAGGAATACACAAAGATGTCACCTGAGCCCTGAAGATGAGGCAGTATTCTGTCCTTAGTCCACCATGGGCTAACATGGCCTAGGTGAGCACCAGCCCTGCTGCTCAGCATGGTTGTCAGATATTGTCTAGGTTCAAGGAGAGAAAGGGAAACTTAGGGTAAATGTCAGGGACTGTCCAGGGGTGTCCTGGCCTTGAGTCAACAGAGATTCAATCCGTCTCGTATGTGTGCCTGGAAATCAGGATGCCACTGAGGCCAAAGTGTTCCCTAACAAAGCCTGTGTTTCCAGAGAGGCCTACAGATTGGCCTACCTCTCAGTGACCTTGTGATCACTGTGGACAGTTTCTGGATGGTACATCAGTATGTTGTATGCAGTGTGTTGAGTGTCACTCATGTTTCTGGATTGTTATAGGACCACGGATTATGTGCAAAATCCCATTGTGATCGGCAAGAAAACACCAGTGCAGACTAAAGATGTCCAGAGCATTTTAATGCTCCAGAGTGAAAATTTTGTACAAGGTGGCAATTAGTATTTAATTATAAACATTGAGATGATTTTAAAAAACACGTTATACGACGTTCTCAATGACATTGTGCAGAACGGCCTTCAGAGTGCTTCTCCGTACACACACAGAGTCCAGAGTCCACACAGAGTGAGGATATTGGCAGAGAGCTGTGACCACAGCCATGACAGGAGTTCTCAGGGTGCAGTTCTTCTTGGTTACCCTCAGCCAGCAGGAACCTTCAAGGAGGACCCTCCTTGTCAGTAGTGAATCGTCTGCCTTCTGAGAAGTCCACAATGTATCCCTCTGTTCACATACATCAGCACATTTGCTTCTCATCCTTAGAGGGAGTTCTGGAAGGGGCATGTGTATGCTCCTTCCCTCCTCAATGGAGACTGTCGTCATAGTTTCTAAGTAATTGCTACAACCTGGGTTTTTTTTTTTTCCTTTCCAGTAAAATAAGATAAATCCTTGAGGAATATATATTCCCCATGTAGAGAAACACGGGCTAGGTGTGAAACAGAATGTGTACATGTAGGTGTTTAGAGGGCACTGAGTGATGGGGGTGTCACGGTGAGCACACTGCATAGACTCGCTGGAAGATTCTGGCCACTAAACGACTCCTCCAGCGGATGGTGATATCCCCAGCGAGGCCCAGGTAAAGGCTCTCCAGCTGTGCTGTCCTGCCTATTCCAGAGCTGACATACAGGCTGTATTTGGAGTGAGCACCTGGATGGAGGGCAGTACATGGTGGGAAAGCATACGGGGCTCATGACTACATTAGCTGGCCACTAGTGTGCAGAACCTGGACTTACCTGAAGGTTGGGAAATTCAATTGAGGAAAAAACCTCCATGAGTCCAGCTGACAAGTATTTTCTTAATTAGTGCTTGATGAGGGAGGGCCCAGCCCATTGTGGGTGGTCCAATCCTGGGCTGGTTGGCCTGGTTTCTACAAGAAATCAAGCTGAGTAAAGCCCTGGAAGCAAGCAGGTAAGCAGCATCACTCCGTGGCCTCCTAGTCATCTCCTGCCTCCAGGTTCCTGCCTTGCTTGAGTGCCTGTCCTGACTTCCTTTGAGGATGAACAGCAACATGGCGTGTCAGCTGAATAAGCCCTTTCCTCCTCAACTTGCTTTTCGGTCATGGAGTTTTGCTGCAGCAGCACAAACCCTAACTGAGACAAGTTGGTACCAGGACTGTGGGGTACGGCTGTGACAGAGCTGGCCCTGTTTGGGGGAGGATTGCTGAAGAATTTTGGAACTTTGGCCTAGAGAAGACACTGAGTGTTGAGAGCTCAGTGGGATGTCCTTAGGAACTTGAAAGGTAAGGATGTGCAGTGCAGAATACAGAGGCCTGGCTTGTGAAGTTTCAGAGAGAACTTTAAAGACCATCAGGACTGTTTGCTACTTTGAATTAAGATTCTGTCATTCTGGCCAGCTGGGGCTGAAGAGACAGCCATAGCTAAGAGGTGAACAGCAGCACTGAAGGAAACGTTTAAGTTACTGGGTCGCTCGATGCTCATTAGCTGGAGCAAGGAAACTGGAGATGATGAAGAAAAGTCTGGCATCACTGAAGTAAAATCATGTGCGAATCATTGCTCAAGAGCACAGAGAAGCTGTGTCCCAGGTGGCCAAGGTTGTACCTCCTGTTGCCAGTGGACTTGGTAATGTGTGAGATCAGCCAGGTGGAACTGGTTTGGAGGCAGCAAGGTTGATGGAGAGCAGCTGAGTCTTGGCACTGTGAGAGAGCAGAAGACCCTGGTGGAGCCGTGGCCTCAGTGGCAGTTGAAGGCCCAGGGTTGAAGTGGTCAGTGCAGAGAAGTTGAGGCTTGGCACCAAGAAGAGAGCCTATGAGAGGATCCTGGTGAAAGTGCAGCCCAGTTGGAGCAGAGGACCCCAGCAGGTTTGGAGATGCCAGTGCCATAGGAAGACCACCAGGGACAGCAGCACCAGGGGAGTTGGCCAGTCAGAGCCAGGAGACAAGCGATGGGCTGTGGAGAGCAGAGCCAGAAAAGTGACCCAAGCACTTTGGAGGGGTCCAGAGGACTGTGAGTGGATCCTAGACTTGGATGGCTGGTGTCTCCTGTTTGTCTCAACTTGATTATGACTGTGCTAGAGTTTTCCGTCATCAAGTAAGAAAGTATTTGATTTATTTTTGAGATTACTTGAGTCCACAGTTTGGACACCTTGGATTCTAAATGACTTTGGTTCCTAAAAAGAGATTGGCTAATTTAAACGTACTGAATTTTAATGTACTTGATGTTGTAAAGACCATGGAACACTTCAAATTGCTTGTGTTTTTAAAGTGAGATCTTGGGGATGGATAGGAAAGGAAGTCCTATGGCTTGATGGTGATGTGTTCATGGTGCAATGGACAAGGGGTCAGCTGTACTGGGGCCCCATGTCCATTTGACACAAGCTAGTTATCTGAAGGGACAGATCCAAAATTGAGAAAATGTCTTCAAAAGATGCAGCTGTAAGGTATTTTCTTATTGGTGATAATGGGGGAGGGCCAGCAAGTTGTGGGTGGTTCATCCCTTGGCTGGTGGTCCTGGGTTCCATAAGGAAACAGGTTAAGCAAGGCCTTGGAAGCAAGCCAGGGAGCAGCGTCCCTCCATGGCCTCTGCATCAGCTTCTGCCTCCAGGGTCCTGTCCTGCTTGAGTTCCTGACTTGTTCTCCTCTGCTGAACAACAACGTGAAAGTGTAAGCCGAAAAGCCCTTTCCTCCCCAACTTGATTTTTGGTCATGGTGCTTTTATTGCAGCAATAGAAACCCTACCTTAGACAGGCACTCTGCACCCACAGTGGTGAAAGTGCCTGCTTAAGACAGAGCCCTTTCTATCTCCTTATGGGAATGTGTAAGCTTATGGAGTCCCTAGAAAATCTGAACATGGCGATTCCTCAATTTTACACATCTAGGACAAATCTATTGCTTCTGACAAAAGACTGAAACAAGGGAAAGCCACATTTTCAAGCCTTTCCTTTCGCTTGATACATTGGACATTACCTTAGTAAGGTTTCTTTTGCTCTGCCAAATATGGTGAGTGTCATAGTCACTGTTCTATTGCTGTGCACAGACACCATGCCTGAGGCAACTTGTAAGAAGAAAAGCACTTCACTGGGTTCTGGCTTGAAATGTAAAAACCCAGTCTGAGAAATTCTGATACAGTTGGCCAGAAGCAGTTGCAAACTCAGGGCTCACAGGAGATGAACTGCACCGGCTAGTTCATCTTGGTTGTGACCAGGAGAATGATCTGTCAACTGCAATCCTCTGCCTGATTTCTATCTGTGGTGGCGTTCAAAGAGGCAAAGTGGCTAGAGGCTTTCACTCTTTTCTGACCAAATCATGTCCTTCATTTTTGTGGCATTTCCAGTGTGAAGGTAACACTTGGGCAGTTTGATCCCCAGGGCCCCTTGGATGCTCTGGGGCAGAGTAGAGCAGTGTCGACTGCTCCATGGTTGCTCTGTGGGATTCCCGAGGGTATGGGGCGCACACAGACAGTGGCCACCATCATGGCCTGATTGGGCTATCTGTGCTTCTAAGCGTCTGAGATTCAGTGTCTGGAGTGGTCTGGGCATGAAACTCCCACCCATATTCTCACATGTTTGGACAACTTCCTCAGACCCTGTGGTGCTCTGTGGAAGGTTATGATACCTTCATACAGTGGTGTGTCATTAGGGAAGTGGGTCCCTGGGGCCGGGCTTATGGTTTTGAGCATGGGAGGAGCCTGCATTTCTGCAGAGGCCTTGGGAAGGGGCATTACCTTGCTCTCCTCAGTTGTGCTGCTAGAGTAGACTTTGCATTTTTTGGGATTCTGGCTCAGCTGCCTGGGGTCCAGGGAAGGATTCCTGCCTGATACTCACAAGCTCTGTTGAGGGATCTGTCTCTCCCTGGAAAAGTCCAAATGCTGTCTGGGCTTGGGTTTCCCACTGATGGTCTCAATGGGATCTTGCCCAGAACCTTTCCTGGACTCAGGAGTTATCCTTGGCGTGTTGAAGTGCTGTGAACAAGACAAACACATGGAGAATCCATGACATCTTTGTCTGAATCAAACCAGTGACTCTGAAAGCCAGGAAACAGACTCATACCAGGAGCAGCTGGGAATCTCCCAATATTAAAAGTTGGTCGAAGCTCACATTCACGGAGATGTGATGGCCCACATCAGGTACTAGCGGGAAAAGGCATTTGTGCTCTAGGGCGAGAACAGTCTCAGCCTCCCTGCACAAGTCAGGTAACCTTCATTCCCATAACACAAACGGTCTGCACATGCGCATGTGTTGGCTGTCATTCTGGCTTGCTGGGGCTGAAGAGACAGCCATAACTAACAGGTGAACAGCAGCACTGAAGGAAACGTTTAAGTTACTGTGGCACTTGATGCTGGTTAGCTGGAGCTAGGAAACTGGAGATAATCAAGAAAATTCCGGCATCACTGAGGTGAGATCACCTGTGAATCGTTGTCCAAGAGCAGAGAGAAGCTGTGTCCCATGTGGCCAAAGTTGTACCTCCTGTAGCCAGTTGACTTTGTAATGCGTGAGATCAGCCAAGTGGAGCTGGTTTGGAGACAGCAAGGTTGATGGAGAGCAGCTGAGTCTTGGCACTGTGAGAGGGCAGAGGGCCCTGGTGGAGGTGTGGCCTCAATGGCAGTTGAAGGCCCAGGATTGAAAGGGTCAGTGCAGAGAAGTTGAGGCTGGGCACCAAGAAGAGAGCCTATGAGAGGCTCCTGGTGAAAGTGCAGCCCAGGTGCAGCAGAAGACCCCAGCAGGTTTGGAGATGGCAGTGCCATGGGATGACCATCAAGGACAACAGCCATGGAGTTTGGCCATCCAGAGTCTAGGAGACAGGCTGTGAGCTGTGGAGAGCAGCGCCAGAGAAGTGCCCCGAGCCCTTTGGAGGAGTCCAGAGGACTGGGAGTGGATCCTAGACTTGGATGGCTGGTGTCTCCTGTTTGCTTCAACTTGATTATGACTGTGCCACTAGTTTTCCCTCTTGAAGTAGGAAAGTATTTGAGTTATTTTTGAGATTACTGGAGCACACAGTTTGGACACCATGGATTCTAAATGACTTTGGTTAGTAAAAAGATTGGCTAATTTAAACATACTGAACTTTAATGTACTTGATGTTGTAAAGACCATGGAACATTTCAAATTGCTTGTGTTTTTAAAGTGAGATCTTGGGGAAGGATAGGAAAGGAAGGCCTGTGGCCTGATGGTGATGTGTTCATGGTGCAATGCACAAGGGGTCAGCTGTACTGGGGCCCCATGTCCATTTGACACAAGATAAAGTTATCTGAATTGAGGCAACAAAAATTGGAAAATGTCTCCAAAAGATGCAGCTGTTAATAATTTTCTTATTGGTGATAAATGGGGGAGGGCCAGCCAGTTGTAGGTGGTTCATTCCTGGAGAGGTGGTCCTGGGTTCCATAAGGAAACAGGCTGGGCAAGGCCTTGGAAGCAAGCCAGGGAGCAGCGTCCCCCCATGGCCTCTGCATCAGCTTCTGCCTCCAGGGTCCTGTCCTGCTTGAGTTCCTGTCTTGTTCTCTGATGAACAGCAACGTGAAAGTGTAAGCCGAAAAGCCCTTTCCTCCCCAACTTGATTTTTGGTCATTGTGTTTTTGTTGCAGCAATAGAAACCCTACCTTAGACAGGCACTCTGCACCCACAGTGGTGAAAGTGCCTGCTAAAGACAGAGCCCTTTCTATCTCCTTATGGGAATGTGCAAGCTTATGGAGTCCCTAGAAAATCTGAACATGGCGATTCCTGAATTTTCCCATCTAGGACAAATCTATTGCTTCTGACAAAAGACTGAAAGAAGAGAAAGCCACATTTTCAAGCCTTTCCTTTCACTTGATACATTGGACATTACCTTAGTAAGGTTTGTTTTGCTCTGCCAAATATGGTGAGTGTCATAGTCACTGTTCTATTGCTGTGCACAGACACCGTGTCTGAGGCAACTTGTAAGAAGAAAAGCACTTCATCATGGTCTAGCATGAAATGCAAAAACCCAGCCTGAGAAATTCTGATTCAATTGGCCAGAAGCAGCTGCTTACTCAGGGCTCACAGGAGATGAACGGCACTGGCTAGTTCATCTTGGTTGTGACCAGGAGAATGATCTGCTGTTAACTGCAATCCTCTGCTTGATTTCTATCTTCTGAAGGGTTTTATGAGGCCAAGTGGCTAGTGGCTTTTACTCTTTTCTGACCAAATCATGTCCTTCATTTTTATGGCATTTTCAGTTTGAATGGAACACTTGGATACTCTCCAGGGCCCCTTGGATGCTTTTGGACAGAGTGGAGCAGTGTCGACACTGTCCACAGTTGTTCTGTGGGATTCTAGAGGCTGTGGCTGCACACAGACTCTGGCCACCATCAGGGCCTGATTGGGCTATCTGTGCTTCTGAGCATCCGAGATTCAGGTTCTGGAGTGGTTGGGCCATGAAACTGACACCCATAGGCTCACATGTCTGAACTCCTTCCTCAGAGACTGTGGCAATCTGTGGAAGGTTATGGTACCTTCATACAGTGGCCTGTCACTAGGGAAGTGGGTTACTTGGGCATGGCTTATGTTTTTGAGCCCTGCCCCATTTGCTACCCATTCTCTGCTGACTACAGATTAGAAGTGATGCTTACCCAGGGTCCAGCCGTGATGACACAAGCTCAGTACATACACAGCACCCAAATTGTGAGCCACAGCAAACTCTTCCTCCTCCTAGCTGCTTGTCAGACATGACAAGAGGTACATCCACAATCTTCTGTGGAGTTCTCTAAGGGAGAACCTTTCCTGGTAGCCCCAGTGATGACACTCATCACGAGTCTAATAAGGGCGCAGAACAGTTTGCAAAGTTTGAAGGCTATAATATGTCAGTCTGGAGGTGTCCTTCAAGTGTAACTAGCAGGTTGCCATTTTCTTTCAATACGACATGACTCACTACCAATCACCGTCCCCTGAGGAGGAGGAGACCTGAAGGTCCTCACTGAGGACACTCACCGGGATCTGGCAGTGTGCTCCCTCATGTTCCTCCAGGTGGACAGTGCTCTCCAGAGCAGGGGTTTGCTTCTCATTGGGAAATGCTGGAGACAACAGCAGGACCTGTAGCTCTAGCCATCACCGTCATGTCTAGCTTCATTCATGTCTAACAACATTGTCCTCGGGGTAGGTTCTACAACACGGCCAGATGAGAGCTGGTCAGACGACTCAACACAGGGTCTGGCTGTGACCAGAGCAGCTCTGTTATATAGCTGTTTGTGCTCAGCGCTGGCTGCCTTGGCTGGTAATCTCTTGCTTATTGTACCATTCTCTTTTAGTTCTGATAGATTGCTGTTATTGCTCAGTGCTGAGTGAGCCTTGGCTGGTAATCTCCAGTTTGTTACACCAGTCTCTTTTAGTCCCAGGTGGTTTGCAATGGGAGGAAGGTCCATATCTGGGGAGGCTTTTGAAACAGTCCCTGCATTGCTCTCTCCTTGTTTACTGCTAGAGTGCAGTATGCTTTCTTTGAGGGATTCTGGCTAAGCAGCCTAGGGACTTTGAAGGATTGAAGCCTGGTACCCAGAATCTGAGTTGGCAAATCTGTCCCTCCTTGTGGTGAGGGGCATGATGCTAGGCTGGGTTTTCCCACTGGCACCCTGGGCTTAGGATTCCATGTTCAACACTTCTTTGATTCCATTCTATGCAGAGACAGCAGTGGAGTCTTGATGTGAGATACCCTGTAACTTCTGCAGGAAGTCTTCTGAGGTGAGGCAGGGTTTCTGCCATCTAGCCTGAACAAAGATTGGTGACACCAGTGACAGCAGAGGGCGCTGAGAATCCCCACTGCCATCCACATCTGCAGGCTTTCTCAAGTCTGAGTAGTGCTGGGATTCTGCACAGTCTCTTTGAGGATCCATGTGTCTTTCTTAGAGACTCAGCAGAGCAAGCAAGGAGAGGGAGAATGAGGTGAGCGTGGATGTGTTACTTTCTTTCCATGTGGTGGTTTATTCCCAATCACTGTCCTCTGAGGAAGACGAGGAGTAGGAGTGGAAGACCCAAAGGTCTTCCTAGAGGAGACTCCCTAGGACCTGGCTGCATGCATCCTGAACTTTCTCCAGGTAGGCAGTGCTCTCTGGACAAGGGGTTTGCTTCTCAATGGGGAGTGTTTAAGATACTAGAAGATCCTGGAGCTCCAGCCTTCACCTACATGTGTTGCAAGACCATCCTCAGAGGTTTTCTGCTACATGGCCAGGTGAGGGCTGATGGCACAACTCCATAGAGAGTCTAGCTGTGACCAGAGCAGCTCTGATAGATAGCTGTTGTTGCTCAGTGCTGACTGCCTTGGCTAGTAATCTCTTGCTCATTAAACCTGTGTATTTGAGACGCAGTATGTTAACAATGGGGGGGAAACTGCATGTCTAGGGAGGTATTTGACACACTACTTGCATAGCTCTCCTCTGGTGTATTGTTAGAGTGCCGACTACTTCTTTTGATGGATTCTGACTAGGATGCCAGGTGTCCTGTTATGGTTTGTTGCTTGGCACCCAGAAGCTTAGTTGTGGGATCTGTCTCTCCTGGGGAGGCCTTCATATTGGCTGGGCTGGGTTATCCCACTGGCATCCTGGCCTTTAGATTCCATGTTCAGCACTTCATTTATTCTGTTTTTAAGTCTGAGACAGCAACGGGGTCTTTATGCCAGATAACTTATAGTTGTTCTTATAGGAAGTCCTCTGAAGCTGAGTTTTTGCATCCTGACTTGGCAACCCCAGTGACAGCTTGGTCTGACCTCTTTTGTGCCTGGAAGGTAAGATCCAGGAGTCATCAAACCATTGGATAGAAAAGTTGCCATGTCTCAGCTGTCTCTGTCCAGATTTTTGGGTAGGCACAGTGTTCTGACTTGGTTTGGCACTGATCTCTTTCTGTGTTCAGAAGGGAACATTGGCATCTTCGAGAGGTTTGGAAAACAAAACAGTTTCCAGTGGGCTAATAGTTCTTTGTTTGCTCCGTTCTTCTTGTGTGTCCATGGATCTGCAGCTCCCATACTTAATGCTCTGTCGAGCACTCTCAGCAGAGCTGTCCCTAGGTGGCATCTGGGCCAAGAGGCAGGTTTGCCATGCGTAAGGGGAATCAACTCTATCCTTTTGAGCTCAGTCTGCTGGACATAGAAAAGCACATAGTCAGGCTCACCGAGGACAGAAGCTACATTGTACCTGCTGTTTCTAGAATCATCCATCCTACACCACTAGCCATTGCTGTCTTTGACATAACACATGTTATGTCCACAGTGACAAGTGACAGCAGCGTGGACCAACACAGAATAAGGGTCTTCAGCAATGGTTTTCTGTGTTTCTGAGACATGTATGGTTGGAGGTCAATGGACCCAGGCTAGCTACTTACCTCTACACTTTGTCACCTGTGAGGTGTGAGGAACGCCCAGCAAGAGAACCTCAGAGGCAGTTTGCACAGTCAGGGTCTTTTAAGCCAGCATCTCTTCCTGACAGTGAGACAAGGGCGGGCATTTTCCCCAATGCTCTCCTGCCTCCACTTACTCTTCCAAGGCTTGCTTCACACTCTGAGCTGCTATGGTATCCAGAGTGTGTTCATGAGTGTGGTAGAGGTGTCTGAGTTTCCCTCATAATACACTTTATATGAGATCTCTAGAACCCTCTAAATATCTCATGGATTGTGGAGAAGCTGACCTCATCTACCACACTGACACAGGTGTCCACAGGCCTGCTGCTTGTCTTTGTTGTCAGACATTCTAAAGTATCAGTTAGAGAGGCAAAGTTAGGATAACTCACAGGGTAGTATCCCAGGGTGCCCTGGCCTTGAGTCCAGATGCATGCGTTCATTGATTCATTGGTTCATTCGATGCAGTTATGGGGAGCTGGATTTCTGGATGCCGATTAGACCGAAGTGTTCAGTGATACAGCGGGCGTTCACAAGGAGAGGCCTAAGATGCTCCTGTCTGTCAGAAGGTGGGGGCTCCTGGGCACAGTGTTGCAATTGTACAGTTGCTGCACTAGGTGGACTGCCACTCAGCTCTGTGGGCTCTTATAGGACTGCAGGCAGTGAGCAAAATCATCGTGTGTTTGGCATGAGAACAGCACCACGCACAAAATTTCTAAGAAAATGTTATTGATTGAAGGTAAAAATTCCGTAGAGAATGACAAGTAGTAGCTAAGGATGAACACTGAAGTTGTTGAAAGGCCATATTGCAAGTCACTGGTAATGGCAATGGAAAGGACAGAGTGAATGTACTTGTTATAAGGTCACATTCATGTGAAATAACTCATGATGGCAACATACATTATCTATGCAGGCTGGGACCACGAAAGGCAGAAAGGTGAACAGTGTTGGCCTCTCTGTCATGTTAGGTCAACCTCACTCTGATAACAGAGATGTGCATGTGTTTTCTGTCCATAAGTAAATAGGTACAAAGTTGATTTGTCCAGCCCCTCCTTGCCTGCGTGGAAAACCTAAGTGCAAAGCATTTGGGTGGTTAGTGACTACCCTGATCAGAACTGATGAGCTCCAGCAGAGGGTGGGGAGGACCTCCACCACCATCCACAGCAGGATGACTCTGTGCAGTCTCCTTCACAATCAACTTGTCCTTCGTAGACACTTGGCAAAGCCAGCAAGGACGGGGTGGGGTGAATTGTGACAAAAGGAAGGGTGAGGCTTTCTGTCCTCCTGGGGTGTGGGTCAAATCTCTTTTGCCAAGGGCATCCTCAGATTCACAGTGTGTGCACAGGACACAGGGTTTGTGAGTGGAGTGGTCCCTGCGGAACAGCCAGGGGCCTCCCATCTTGCTCATTCTTCTTTACTCTTCATCTCCCTCCCTGAGCACAGAGATGTCCAGTGTTCCTGGCCCTCTCATTAGAGGAGACTTGCAGAATGTGATTTGATAATTGGCTTTTCTGGGAGGGTTCTTCTGCCAATACCCTGGGTGTCTGAACCTGTTCATCACAGCTGCTTTGACTGAGAGCAAGTCCAATTCTTCTGAGGCATTGCAGCTTCGGGCAGGTATTTTAAGAAGCAGTGTCTAGGTGCTAAGAGTCCTTTGTTTGCAGTAATCTACATGTGTCCTCATGGCTCTGCAACTTCCATACTCATTCCCCTGCTGAGCATTCTCTGCATCTCTGGGCTTTCCCTCCCTGGCATCTGGGGCCAAGAGAAGGGTTTACTCCTACAGGGGGAACCAACACTATTCCTATAGACCAGACTGCTGACATACAGGAGCACATAGGCAGGCTCACTGAGGACAGCAGCCACATCACACCTGCTGATTCTCAAGTCATCTGTCTTATAGCAGTGACAGCTTTGACAAAACAGATGTAATGTCACTGTGACAACTGACAGCAGCATAGACCTGCACAGAAAAAAGGATCTTCAAGAGTGGTCTTCTATTGTGCTGTGACATTTATGGCTGGAGGTCAAGGGGCTCAGTCTAGCTCTCACCTCTATATTTTGTCTCCTGTGAGGTGTGAGAAATGGTCTAACACCCGCAGGAGAATCTCAGAGGCGGTTCTCACAGTCAGGGTCTTGTTGGAAGCTTGCATCTCCTCCTGACAGAGAGCAAGATGGTGGGCATTTCCACACACAGCTCTCCTGCCTCTACTTAATCCTCCAAGGCTGGTTCACACTCTGAGCTGCTCTGACATCCAGAGTGATGTTCAGGAAGAGGTAGCAGGTGTCTGAGTGTCAAGGACAGTCAGACACTTGACCAGGGATCTCTAAGATGCCTCTAAATTTCTCATGGACCAGGGAGAAGACGTTCTCATCCACCATGTTGCTAACATGACATGGGTGAGCACCCTGTTGCTCAGCTTTGTCATCAGACATTCTCATGTTTCAGTGAGAAAAAGGAAACTAGGGGAACTGTACTATCCCAGGGTGCCCAGGCCTTGAATCAGCAGAGATCCGTTCTTTGTGGTATGTGTGCCTGGATTTCAGGATGTCAGTGAGGCCAAAGTGTTCAGGGATATAGCAGGTGTTTCCAAGGAGAGGCCTACAGATGTCCTATGTCTCAGTGACCATAAGTCACAAGGTGAAGGATCCCGTGCATGTTGTTGAGATCGTCTACCTGCTTTAGTATGTTGAGTGACACTCAAATATGTATTGGTTTCTTATAGGACAGAGAGAGTGTACAAAACCCCATTGAGGTTGGCATGGGATAGCAAAGCAAACAAATAACTTGTTAAAAGATTGTATTGTTCTAAGCTGAAAATTTACACAATATGAGAACTAGTAGTTATGAACACTGAAGTCATTTAATGACATATTACAGTTCAGCGGTAATTTGAACTGCAAGGACAGGGTGACCTTCAGAGTGCTTCTCATGGCATACTCAGAATCCAAAGCCCGTGCTGAGATTAAGTTATTGGCAACGAGATGTGAGTCCACCCATGATAGGAGTTCTCAGGGGTGCAGTTCTTTCGGGTTTCAGTAACTTGAAACTTTCCAAGAGGAACCTACTTGTCAACAATGTATCTTTGACCAGAAGAAAATCCATAATGTGTCAGTCTGCAATATTCTTAAAGTCTGAGCATCTTCTTTGCACGTGATTGCTGACTCCCAATCACTGTCCTCTGAGGAAGAGGATCAGGATGAGCAGGATGAGACCTGAAGGGCCTCATAGAGGAGACTCACTGGGTTCTGGGTGTGTGCTCCCTCACCTTTCTCCAGGTGGGCAGTGCTCTCTGGATGAGGGGTTTGTGTCTCACTGGGAAATGCTGGAGATACTGGCAAGAGCTGTGAGCTCCAGCCACCACCTTCATGTCTTGAAAGATCATCCTCAGTGTTTTCCTGCTATATGGCCAGGTGAGGGCTGATGGCATGACAGGGTCTGTCTGTGACCAGAGCAGCTCTGATAGATAGCTGTTGCTCAGTGTTGGCTGCCTTGGCTGGAAATCTCTTGCTCTTTACACCTCTGTTTTTAAGACCCAGTTTGTTAGCAAGTGGATGAGGCTGCACATCTAGGGATGTCTTTGAAAGAGTCCTGGCATTGCTTTCTTGTGGTTTATTGGTTGAGTCAGTCTGCTTTTCTTTGAGGGATCTTTCTAGGCTTCCTGGTGTCCTGGGAAAGTATGTTGCCTCGTGCCCAGAGATGAGTTGGGAAATCTGTCTCCCCTTGTGGAGGGTGGCATGCTGGCTGGCTGGATTTCCCACTGCCAACCTGGACTTTATATTCCATGTTCAGCCCTTTATTTATTGTCTTGTTAAATCAGAGACAGCAATGGGATCTTAATGTGCGATAACCTGTAGTTGTTGATGTAGGAAGTCCTCTGAAGCTGAGTTTGCCATCCTGGCTCGGTGACACCTGTGATTGCTTGACCTAGCTCTTTTCTGCATGGAAAGTATGATGTAGGAGTCACCAAACCTTTGGAACATAGGGTTTCCAGAGCACAGAAGTCTCTCTCGAGATGTTTGGGTAGGTACAGTGGTTTGACTTTGTTTAGGCACTGATCTCTTCCTGTTGTTATAAGGGAACATTGGCATCCTCAAGTGCTGTAGAAACCACAAATATGGAGAATTCATGACAATTCTCTCAGCATCCTACAACTCAGAAGGCCTTCACAGTGCCAGTAGGAGGTCATCTTTTCATGATAGGAAAGAATTTGTTTTAAGGTCATATTAATGTGAAATAACTCAAGATGGCCCCCACACATTAGCTATGCAAAGTCTGCAGGATGGGTCCGACAGGAGCAGAGAGGTGAACAGTGTCAGCCTTTCTGCCATGTTAGGTCAACCTCACTCTGATAACACAAATGTGTGTGGGTTTTCTATGCATAAGCAAATAGATATAAAATGGGTTTGTCCAGCCCTTCATTGCCAGAGTGGAAACCCTTAGTGCAAAGCTTGTGGGTGGTGAGTTAGTGTCTACTCTGCTAGGAATCCATGGTCTCCAACAGAGCGAGCTGGGAACCTCCACCCCCATCCACGTCTGGATGTACCTGAGTTTCAGGATGTCAATGTGGCTAAAGTGTTCAGTAATAGAGCAGCTATTTGCTAGAAGTCCTCAGGGGGCATTTCTTCTGGGTAACAATCAGCTAGAATCTTTGCAAGATACTTGTCTACAGTGGTACTCGGACCTGGAGAAAAGTCCATAATGTGTCAGTTTGGAAGTGTCCTTTAAGTCTGAGCATGGATGTGCCATCGTCTTTCCCCATGGTAGCTCACTGTCAGTCACTGTCCTCTGAGGAAGAGAAGACCTCATGTTCTCCACAGAGGACACTCACTTTGACCTGTTAGCCAACTCCCTCCATTTTCTCCAGGTACACAGTTCTCTCTGGAGGAGGTGTTTGCTTCTCAGTGGGAAGTGCTGGAGACACTGGTAAGAACCTGGAGCTCCAGCCATCACCTTCATGTCTTGCAAGATCATCCTTAGATGTTGTCCTGCTACACAGCCAGGTGAGGGCTGATGGCAGGACCCAATACAGAGTCTGGCTCTTAGCACAACTCTGACAGATAGCTGTGGTTGCTCAGTGCAGGCTGCCTTGAATGGAACCAGCTTGCTCATTACACCTGTGTCTTTTGGACCCAGTATTTTAACAATGGGAGGAGGCTACATATTTGAAGAGGCCTTGAAACCGTCCTTGCATTGCTCTCTTCTGGTGTATTGGTAGAGTGCAGTCTGCTTTTCTTTGAGGGATTCTGTCTTGGCTGCCTTGGGACCTGGGAATGATTGTTTCTGGTAAGCAGAAACTGCGTTGGTGAATCTCTTTTTGTGAAGGGCGGTATGCTTGCTGGGCTAGGTTTTCCCACTGGCACCCTGAGGTTAAACTGAATGTCTAGCACATCCTTGATTCTGTTGAATTCAGGGACAGCAGTGGGGTCTTGATGTGAGATGCCCTGTAGCTTCTGATAACAGGAAGTTCTCTGAGGCCTGGTTTGAGGGATGATTTCTGCCATCCTCCGTTAAACACTGGGTTTGTTGAACCGGTGACTGTGAGGTCTGACCTTTCTTCTGCCTATAAGGTAAGTTTCAGAAGCCATCAAATCTTTTGGATGGCAGGGTTTCCAGTGCACAGCTGTCTCTGTAGAGATCTTGTTTATACAAAGCATTCTGACTGCGTTTTGTCACTGGTCTCCTTCAGGGGCTTCAGAAGGGAACGTTAGCATCTTTGAGTGCTTGGAAACCAAACACATGGACCATTCATGACAGTTTTTTCAGCATCATATGACTGAGAAGGCCTTCATAGTGACACAGGGATGTCATGGGATTATCATGATAGGAAAGCATCTGATTAAGGTCACATTCATATGAAATAACTCATGTTGGGCCCACGTTAGCTACACAGTGTCTGCAGAATGGGCCCGAGAAGAACGGAGAGGTGAACAGTGTCAGCCTCTCTGCCACGTGAGGTCAACCTCACTCTGATAACACAAATGTGTATGCGAATTCTATCCATACGCAAATAGGTATAAAAGAGGTTTGGCCAGCGCCTTGTTGGTTGAGTGGCAATCTTGAATACCAAGCCTGCGGGTGGTGAGGTAGTGTCAACCGAGCTCAGCCCATGAGCTCCAGCCTTGGGTTAGAGAACCTCCATGGCTGTCCGCATCTGTTAGCTTTCTCAGGTTGAGTAGTGTCCGAATTCTTTACAGTCTCTTTCATGACCAAATTGTCTTTCTTAGGGACTCAGTCAAAGAGGGGAGACACCTGGAGGGTGAGACGTTCTGTCTAGCTGGTGTGTGTGTCTGAATCTCTTGTGCCAAGGGCATCCTCAGGTCCCAGTGTGTGCACAGGACACAGGGGCTGTGAGTGGAGTGAGCACTAGGAAACAGCTGGAAGCCTCACACCATGCTCATTCTTCTTTTCTCTTTATCTCCCTCCCTGACTACAGAGCTGCCCCGAACAGCTGGCCCCCTGATCAGACATGAGACCAGCAGAATTGTTACAGGGGTGATTCTCCTTGTTTGTAGGGTTCTTCCCACAGTTCTTTCAGTATCAGGATTGGTGAATCACAGCTGCTTTGGCTGGCAGAGTGGGCAAACTTTTTCTCAGTCATTGCAGGCTTCAGGCAGGTGTATTAAGAAGCAGTTGCCAGTGGCCTAAGAGTTTTTCTGAATTCTGTGTGTGTCCCCATGGCTCTAGAACTTCCAAACTTAATTCTCTGTTGAGCAATCTCTGCTGAGCTGTCCCTACCTGGCATCTTGGGTCACGTACAGGGTTTTCTCTGCCTAAGATTAATCAACAGTATCCTTTTTGAGATCAGTCTGTTGGAGTTAGAAGAGCACATAGGCAGGCTCACTGAGAACAGAAGCCACATTGTACTTGCTGATTCTAGAATCATCCATCCTGTACCACTGGTCATTGCTGGGTTTGACATAACACATGTAATGTCCACTGAGACAAGTCACAGCAGCATGGACCAGCACTGCACAGAGTGTCTACAACAGTGGTCTTCTATTGTGCTGGACAAGTATGGTTGGAGGTCCAGGGACTCAGGACAGCTCACTTACCTCTACACTTTGTCACCTGTGAAGTCTGAGGTTTGTTGAATGCCAGCGGGGGAACCTCAATGGCTGTTTGCACAGTCAGGGTCCTGGAAGCCGGCATGTCTTCCTGACAGTGCCCACGATGGTAGGCATTTTCCCACCATGTCTAATCCCCCAGGACTTTCTTCATACTCGGAGTTGCTTTGGCATCCAGAGTGATGTCCTTGAGGGGTTTGGAGCTGTCTGAGTTTCCCTGACAGTGGACACATTTGCTCTGAGGTGTCTGGGAGCCTCTACATATCTCCTTGGTCTGGGAGCTGTTCTGGGGGCCAAATCCCAATGGCCTGCTGTCCTGCAGGGAACATGCTTAGATGACGTCCAAGGTGTGTGGGAGAAGTTCATGGCATCTGCCAATGGCATGCCAGAGTTGCAGCCAGAAGATATGCTACCAGTGACTCACTGGCGCTATCACCACAATGAGTGTGTACCACAGGGTGCAAAGCCCCATGAACATTCTCCTGAGTGTCTCCTGCTGCTGATTGACACCCTTGTAATTCCCTTTCTTGGTATGAGTGGTGTGCAATCTCAGTACGGATCTCTAGCTGCTCCCTGAGAAGGGTAAATGGCACACATACGTTCAGTAGTGAATTTCTAAAAGACATTGCCACTCAGTTGAATTTGTGATCCTACTGGAGCTCCGGAAAGAATAATCAATAACATCGGGTTGGGGTGTTTCACCAGGGTGTGAAATAAGAAAACACAGTCCTAGTGACTGAAGACTTGTTCTGGTCAGGGTTAGGTAATAAGAACAAAGAGAGCCTGATTGCTTGGGCTCCTCAGTCTCGTCTATGAGAGACAGGCCATGATTATGTGTAACAAGTGAGTCTCAGTGCCCATTCTTACGTATGAAGTTCCTTAATCATAATTTGATACTTTCCTAGTTTTTACCATTATAAAATGACTGTCAAGTTCTTTGGTGTACCTTGGCAACACAGTGCTATGTGACATGTAGCCTGGACACATTCTCTTTTGACCTATGAATAGTGAGAAGATCCCTAACTCAAAGTTTTCTAGTTGATAACAAACTTGCTTCACTGTATTGAAATTGCGGTAAGCTAGGATACCGTACATGTACCCGTTTCCAGGTAACCCAAGTCTGCTACCTGCCAGCTACAATAGAAGCCGGCTCTGAGGACACGTGACTTGATTAACTTTGCTAATCTATAATCTATAATTAAAAAGTGATTTTCGGGTATAGATGTATTGTGGGTCAAAAATACATGTAGAACTGGGTGTTTATATGTAATTGTGTGGGCATTTAGAGACAATTTTTTAAAATATGTAACTTGTAATCATTCACTGGGAAAAATATTACTCATGATTATGATGTAATTACTTAAAGGATATTGTTTAAAGGTATGTAGGTGAATGGGAAATGTAAGGAAAGAGGCAGCCCACAAGATAGGTATAGGTAAGGTGCCTGTGTGTGAAGCTTACAATATGTATGTGTGTGTGAGTTGAGTGTGTGTTGATGCTTTGCTTCTTCCACAAGATGTGTGAATGTGTGAATCAATGTGCTTTTTATGAAGACTGTTGAAAGAATAAGGTTTTTGAAGCTTTGCTTCCTCCACAAGATGTGCGTGAATGAGTGTGTGATTTTATGAGGAAGATAGAGAAAAAGTTTAAATAAGAGAATTAATACAGAGAGGAAAAGCTTGGGTTGTATAGAGAGGAAACAGCAAGAATAGAGCGAGAGAAGAAGAAAATAAAGAGAGCCTGCCTTGGCCTGACCAGAAGACTCATGCTTTTTCTTGTTCTTGCCGACTTCACACTGCTTTACCACCCCCAGCCATTGCTGGGGCTGGTCTCCGGCAGCATCTTCCTCCCTGTGCCTTTGGAAGTGGAAGTCCACTTCTGTGAGGGCTGGATGGGACATCCCGGAATCGGAGTGACTCTGGGTCACATGAGTGTCCGTATCACACACCGTGCAGCCTTTTTGATGACAGCAGTTCTGAGAGTACTCCCGGGACAAGTAGTTGACAAGAGGTGGTGAGCGTCAAACACTGCAAGGCTGTGTTCAGGCAGCAGTTCCAGCCTATGTTCTGGAGCCCAGCTCCCATTCCATGTGCCTCTCCCAAGTCAGACTGTGGTTCACCCTGGCAGCCAGCTTCATCCTGATGCAGGTGTGGGCTTGCAGGAGTTGCCAGGACAGGATCTGTGGCAGGACAAGAACTCAGTAGCTTTAGAGCCAACAGCCTGGGTTGAGGACATGCATGCTCTAAAGGCCTTACTGGGAGACTCACCTTCTGAGGGCAGAGAGCAGCTTTCATATCTCCAGGATCTTTTTCCAAATAAGGTGCTGGAGGAGTCCTGCCAGGGAGTAGAAGGATGCTTTTCTTTCTCAAAATACCCTCTTCAGTGCAGGAGGCTGGATGTCTCAGCTAGCCTTCAGTAAACACTGGTGTCCTGAAAACATGGGCTGTAACACTGGTGAAGAGAGCAGGGAGCAGATCCTCCTCCCTGTCCTTATTAACCTCCAGCACAAAATGTGGCCCAGGTAAGGTGTATCTTTCCCCTTAAGGCTCAGGCTCAAGATCCAATTTAAGGGCCACCTGAAGATTCTGCTTTTCCTATAAGAGCAATACCATATCAATTACAGAAAGAATAAGTGCCCTGCTTTGCAAGAGTTTCCCTCCTGTCTCAGGCAGGTCTTCAGATGAAGGACTGTGGAACACAATCCATTTTTGAAGTAACTTAAAAGATTTGGGAGCTAAATGCCCTGAGACAACATTCCTTTCATATGCACATTTGTTTGTTCCTAAGATTATTGGGTACCTTGATGGCCGTTCTTGGCTGTCAAGTTGATTATATCTGGAAATCAGTGAAATCTGAAATTGGAGGGCACGCATGTAAGGTTGTTTTCTTAATCTGAAAAAGGAAGATGGACAAGTAATCAGAATCTTAGAGATAGGAAGATAAGACATGCCTCAGATCTTCATCTTTCCTGCTGGGAAGAGATATACCCTAATTTCCAGTGGAGGGACTAGGGTACCACCCAGCCACTAAACCTCTGACCTATAATCCATCCTCCCTAAAGACCCACTGGGACAATTAGAAGGAGGCATTTTAGGGACAAGAGGGGTGGGGACATCAGGAGATCGGGCCCCATGGAGCCAGTGGAGCACCGATCTTAGGGTCCTTAAGCGGAAGACAGGGAACCTGAAGGGTCTCCTAGATATGTCATTGGTTAGCTTGGGGTTCTTCAAAGGAGCCTGCAGGCTAGAGTGTATCCACTGACTCTGTGGTTCTCTGGTGCTTTTTGCCTGCCCTTGGGACCCATTTCCTCCAGCTGGGTTGCCTGGCCCATCCTCAATGTGGGGACAGGTGTCTGGCCTTGTTCCATTTGTTGTGCCCTGTTTGAGTGGTGACACTGGGAGGGCTGCTCTCTTCTATGGGGAGAAGCAAGGGTGGGGGGATGGTGGGGGAATGAGTGTGTGGGAATGTTGAGGACATAGAATAGGAAGAGAGGGAGGATGGGAGGAATGTAGAGAGGGTTGCAGGGAGGGGTGTTGGTATGTATTGTATGGAAGAAGAAAAATTAAACATAGAATGATTAATGCTTTCAAATTCAGTTCAAGAAAATATTTCAGGAAACCATCTCCCTCACACCAGAATTCTATCAGCGAACCCTGTATTCAGTCCCAAGCACTCCTAACTTCCCCACCAGTCACCTTAAGAAAATCTACTGAAGGCCTCACCCATGATCCCTGTGGTCTTGCCAGCAGGTTGTCTGAGCTTTGGAATCTAGAGCCCCACACAGGGCAGAAAATTGCTTTCAGGAATGTGGCCAAAATGGAGCTGAGAAGACATTGCTTCACAGGTTCTTCTATAAGGTCAGGCAAGGTCACAAGGTCCCTGATGTCATCTATTCCAAAAAATAATGCTTCTGCATTTAGACCTTTCTCAATAACAAATGACCTTGAAACCACAGTCTGTTTCTTTGGCATATATCAGTAGGGAGAGGACCTAGCATTGGACCAAAGGAACCAATGAAGGAGCTCTACCTCAAAGAAACCTCCAATTGTATCATTTTTACAATTCTCTTAGCCCTTCCTGTGTAACTACTTTCCAGGTGGTAGTCAGCCAGCTGACCTATCACGATGACATAGTCGCACTGAGTTTCTTCTCCTTATGAAACTGACACCTGATGCCTGTTTTTCACCTTCAAATCACAGTGAATAACAGGCACAACACAGTATTACTTTGTTCCAATAGAATCATCCTTGCTCATCCCTGGATGAATTCAGTGCTTTAATTGTCCATCTGGTTCATACTGATTTTGTGGGTTTTTGTGTGTCTGTTTACGAGTGGGTCTGTATGTGTCAGTGGATACCTGCCTGGGTGATGTTCTCTGCTCTTCCTCTATGGACAGGTGACGTTTTCCTCACAACAACAGGGCTGTGATCTCCCAGGAAAATGACAGGCTTAGCCAGTATGTGGGTGCCCTGTGACCAAAGGACACAGTGGCTGATGTAATGCACTGCAGTGTGAGGACCCCGGCAGGTTGGCAGTCGTAGCCCCTGCAAGTCCCACCATTGCATTTCCAGGAGCCTGGATGAACACCTAAAGCCACAGCTGCTGTCCTTCAACCTTTGTTTCAATCTCACACTCAGTGGGAAGGAGTCTCAAAGCCAGGATTTCCATCCAGCCAAGGAACTTGCAATAAACAGAGGACTGGTGGGAATTCCTTGGAAGAAAGCACTCCTGGTTTCAGTACCTGTGGGTGGCAAGCTAGTGCCTCTGTTTGAGCTGATGTGACATCAACTGTCTGTGAACACTTCAATAATACAGTGTTGGACAAAAAAAAGTTTGTTTTTTAACCCTCTGTGCAAGGACTGCAGTTCAAGTACAATAAATAAAACATCCCTACAATGTCATATCCAGCATACCGCAGGGAAAGCTTTCACAGGAAATAGGTCTAAAATAGGGCTTGACCAGCACATTTTTGACTGTATTTCTGGAAACCAAAGCATGCAGGTGGTGAGTTAGTGTCTACCATCTTCAGAGCTCTCGAGCTCCAGCAGATGATGCTGCAGACAATAAACCCTCTTCTTTCTCTGCCCCAACCAGAAGCTTACTCAAGGAAACTAGTCCTGGCATTCTGGCAGTCTCTTTCACAGCTGCAGGAGTCAAGTCCAGCTCTAGTCCACACGGGGTTCCTCGGACTCCATGAAGGGGGATAAACAATGAAGTTATGACAACTGAGAGCAGTACCTCACTCTTTTATGGGACCCTTTAGTTGATACGCTTAAGCGCTTTAATATGGCACATAGAATACACTTTATGATGATGACACGCAAGAGCATGTTCTTTAATAAAATAAATTAGAAGTAAGAAAAGTTAAGAAAATATTAACAAAGTGTATACACTGGGGAAAAAGTATAAGACTCCCCTCAAGACAGAAAGCTCTCCTGACTTACATAGCAAAACTGCTAACTTCTTATCTAAGAGAAAATGCAGGTGTTCAGGCATACAACAATGCAAGAGTGTTCATCCCCTCCTAGCTGCAGGCTTCTAATCTTCAAGGTTAATTTTAGTGGGTAGCCTTTACATAATAGTCTATTAATGAATACAGACTTTAGATCTGTATACATGCTACAATAAAGGGGGGCAGACATTCAGGGGTGAATTATCTATCTGCTTTTTCAAGCTTGCTAACATGCTGTTGAGACTTTGTTTCTGTTCTTGAATATGGCTCTGTCTCTATGGGAAGGTCATTTTTACCAAGAATAATTTTTGATATCTCTTCAGAAAGCATGAATAGTATTCACACATGCCAAACACTTGAAGTCCAGTAAGACAGTTACAATTACTTAGAGTTGAGATGGCATTGCTCTTCTCCCAGTCAGCCCAGGAATTGATTTGAGTTTTCCTCATAGGCCAAAATAGACAATATTATTGATGAGGGGATTTTATCACTATATAGTAAAGATGAGAAAGGGGCAAGGCAGTTGGTGGGCTGCAGACTCCTAGCTAAGGGAAAAACCAGGATACTTGTCAAGCTGGCTACATCCACATCCTGTGTATCATCAGCCCCCAACACACAACAAAATTGTCCTCCTTAGGGGCTTAGCAAGAGCAAGCAATGACACAGAAGAAGGAGTGAGATCACCTGCAGGGTGAGACCTTCTGTCCTCTTGGGGCATGGGTCAAATCTCTTGCTCCAAGGGCATCCTCAGGTCACAATGTGTGCACAGGACACAGGGGCTGTGCGTGGAGGGAGCACTGGAAACAGCCAGCGGCCGCCTGCCTTGCTAGGTCTTCTTCTTTCCTCTCCATCTCCCCACTGAACAGAGTTGCCTACTGTGCCTGGCCACTCAGACAGGAGCCTGGCAGAATCGTGGATAATTCTAATTGTCAGGATTCTTCTTACAGCCCCTTCTGTGTCTGTCGAATCACAACTATTTTGGCTGGCTAAGTGGGTTGAAGTATCCTGAATTTCACCCAAGGCTCCGGTGGTTGTATTACTCAAGGACTTGGCACTGATATGAGCTGGTTTCTTTGATTGCTGTATTCTCTACATGGCCATATTGCTTTCCTGAATCCATTTATCCTTTGTTGAGCTTCATTCTCTGCTGGGATTTCTCCTCCTGATATTCAGAGCCAAGAGGCCTGTTCAGTCTGCCTAAGGGTGCAAGGACACCGTTGAACTCATGCTCAGTTCCTGAACGTAGAAGAGCCCATAGGCATCTCACTGAAGACAGAAGTCACAGTGTACCTGGAGACCCTAGAATCATTCATCTTATACTGTTGGGCATTGCAAGCTTGACATAGCAGTTGTGGTGTCCACTGTGACAAGTTGCAGGAGCAGGGACCAACACAGCATAGAGTGTCTAGAACCACAGTCTACTGTTGGGTTGGAGGTCTGTGTACTCAGTTTAGCTCACTTTCAAGTCCACTCTGTCACCAGTGATTCAAGACCAGCTGGAGAACTTCAGAGGCAGTTTGTACAGTCCTAGTCTGTATAGCTTATCTTCCGGACATTACCAGGATCGCAGGCACTTTCCCCACATAGGTCTCCTGACTCCACTCTATCCTCCAAGGTTTGCTTCACAGGCAGAGATACTCTGACATCCAGAATGATGTCCAGTAAGGGGTGGGAGGAATTTTCCTGTCAGTGGATATACTTGATCTGAGGTCTCCAGGAGCCTCTAAATATCTCATGGATCATGGAGAAGCTCTTCTTATGCAGCATGCTGCAAACATGACAGAGGCGATCACCAGTTTTGTTGCTCATCTTTGTTGTCACACATCCTAAAGATTCAAAGAGAGAAAGGCAAAGATAAGATACATGTTAGGGAACTGTCTGAGTGTTCCCTGGCTTTGAGTCACCAAAGATTCATTCTTTCTGATTTTTGGGAAAGTATTTTTGAGTGACAATGAGGCAAAACTGTTCTGCAACCCAACAGGTGTTTCCAAAGAGAGGCCAACAGATGGTCCTGTCTCTCAGTGGCCCTGAGATCACAGGGCAGCTGTGCCTGTGTACAATGTCCATTAAGATTCACTGGAGCAATATCCTGAGTACCACTCCTGCTTGTGGATTGTTTTAGGACAATGGATTGTGTACAAAACCCAACTGTGGTTAGGATCAGAATAAGAGGGAATATAAATGATTTCTAAGTAAGTTTTAATGCTCAAAGGTAAACATTTCATACAAGTAACAACTCATATTTACTTAAGAACATAGAAGTGATTTAAGGGACACATTAGAGGACACTGGTAATGACAATTGGCCAGAGACCTTCAAGGGCTTCTCAGTGGCACTCTCAGAATCCAGAGTCTGCCCAGAGGTGAAGCAATTGGCAAAGACATACAACTCCACAAATAAGAGCATTTCATGGTGTGTGTGTGTGTGTGTGTGTGTGTGTGTGTGTGTGTGTACAATAATTCTAAGTCCCACAGTCTCTGATTTTAACCTCTGAGTGGCAAAAGAGATGCAGGGTAGTTGCCAGCTGGCTGGAACAGCAAAACTTTAGAGGGACTTGAACCCCTGTCTGAGCAGTTTTCTCAGCTGACAGCCCAGAATACAAACTCACAGGTGTTTGACAACACCCAAGAGCCTGTCTCCCCCAGCCTCAGTGTTTGCTGACACGTATAGGGCTCTACTTACCCTAGGATTCTCTTCTTCTGCTGAGGGAACCTTCAGGGCCATGGGGCCTCTTGGCCTACTCTGTACTCTCTGAGCTGGAAGGGTCTGGTGCCCCTAGATCATCATGTGGGCTGCCTGTGTGCTGTTTGAAGGTGGGTTCATCTGCTACTCTTGGTTTGGATTTCCTGAATCAGCAGGAAATAACGTGTTTTGAACCAGGGAAGTTCAACGGAGTGAGCTGACAACAATATGGGGCCTGCTCCTGGCTATGAAACGGGGATGCAGTTTGTTTCCACCTCCAAAGCATGTCTAACCTGAGACATGAGTCCTTGGAATTGGAATGTCCTGGCCTGCCACAGTCCAGATCAATCTTGGCAGTGTAAGCAAACTGTAGACAAGAATTCTGGTTGCTGTAATGGCAGAAGATCATGATCCATTGGCTCCTCATTTTCTCAACTGTATACCTGTGGAAAGTCTTATAGAAATGATGCCCATATTTCTCATTAATAAATATTAACCCCTGGACTGCCTTGCTGACTGGGAAAAGGGACACAGCTATTCTATTCAAAAGTATATTTCAATCACCTCCCAGACTTCCAAGTCCTGGCATGCGTGAGAGCTTCCCAGGTTTATTGCAAGTACATCATAAAAACTTTTTCCAGGTTAAATGCTGATCTTCCCAGGAAGAGGTAAGCCGTTCATAGAGAGAAGCTAAAGGAACCTAGATAGAGATAGAGAGTAACACACCTGAAGAAACAGAGAGAACACCCTTAACTTGCCACTCTGCTAATGAAGAAAATAGCAAGCCTGCACTGACCTAAAAGTAAACTTTCCCAGGATTTAAAAAAGAAAGCCTTCTGAGCAAATAACAACCAATAGATAGGATTGGAAATTTGTAGTTGTGGCTCAGGAAAAATAAATACGTTCCAAGGAGCTAAAAACCTAAAAACCTCTCTTCTGGCACCTACATGTCTATTCCCTTATTTGACCCAGGCAATTGGAAATTACTTAGGAAATTCAGCCAGCATGACACCCTGCAGTCCCTAATACACCATTGTGTCATGTCATACGGGCACTATTGATAATTACAAATTTTAAAGCTTGCAGCTGCAGAAGAAAGGACACCTCTTATCTACACCAACTCCTTCTGAGATGTGCCTGACACCTGCATACCAAACCTACATTTGTTATTTAAGTGACAGAAAAATTCTTTGTCTCCAGGCTGTTTTGGTGTGATTTCACCCTGGTGATGTTCTTTGTCAATTCCGTATTAAAAGCACTTTAAGTGTGTCATTTTTCTCTAAAAAGCGTGATCTTTGCTTGTCATTCTGAAAATACGATTGTGTGTGTCAGTGGGTCCCAGAAAGAGCACACATCTATGTTTGCTTGCCATAGAAAGAGCAAAAAAGTCTATGTTTGCTTTTTATAGAAAGAATGAGTGTCTTTTGCTCAATTGTCATTACACTCTACACCCTCTTTCGTGGAGTTTTCATGGACCCTGCTCTGAACGGAAGCTGGACATACTGCACTGGCCATGCTCCCCTTGAAGATTGACCAGTGCTCTCATATTCTGCTAAAGAAAATATTTTTAACAGAAATTCTGCCATTCCCCCCACATGTGAATCTCATCAGTGAACTCCACATTCAATCAGAAGCCTCTTCAATGCTTCTCTGGAAAAAAAGAACCTGATATAGGTGACAGCTGAGATCTAGGCCTCTCCCACTGGTCTGTCTAGTAGGTCCTCAGGGGTGTTTGGAATCTGGCGCCCAACCTCAGCCTGGACACACACCATCAGGAGGCTGGCTGAAACTGCACTGAGAAGATGGTGCTTGAGGGGCTCCCTTACAAAGTCCCCTCAATGAAAGGAAAGGATTCCCCTTTATCTCTATCTTAGCACAGAATACACTATTCACATCACAATATTACTCTTTTAATTCA
The DNA here is from genome assembly GCA_026225945.1 of Cricetomys ansorgei. Taxonomy (NCBI): domain Eukaryota; kingdom Metazoa; phylum Chordata; class Mammalia; order Rodentia; family Nesomyidae; genus Cricetomys; species Cricetomys ansorgei. The sequence continues at coordinate 63,629,400 of JAMJFZ010000107.1, forward strand.
ATTGCATTTTCCTTACTTTTTGTTAGATATATTCATCACTTTTGCTGTGGTTCCAGTAGGTTTGTATTGATTTTTTGGATTTCTGTGTGAACTTGAATGTGAGTGTGTATGTGTTTGAGTGTGTGTATTTATGTGTGTGTGAGTGTCTCTGTGTGTCTGTGTGTTTATGATTCATATGAATGCAGAGCTATTAGAATGACATGTCAGCTCAGAGTGGAGTCTCTAAGAGCCAGATGGGCCTGGCCAGATGTCTATCAAACTCTGAACGGAGCAGAGATGCCAGCCCAGAGGATTATACCCAGCAAAACTATCCATTACAATCCAAGGAGATAAGATATTCTGTGTGAAAACCAAGCTCCCTGTGTGCCTCCCTCCAGCCTCTTTGCTGAGCCTGTCACTTTTGATTACCAGTATCAGAAGAAAACAATATAGTTTTATTTTATTTTAGTTTTTTACCTAGGGAACTAAATAGAATGAGAAAGACAAGTCTATGTGATATGCTAGTGGTATGCCTTTCTGTGATTGCACTTCAAAGCATTGGCAAACTTGGACTTAGGTCCTGGAAATGCAAACATTCTGACAATGTGTCCCTGAAGAGTAATCTATGTTGCCAAATTCTGTTGAAGAAAATATTCTTTAAGTGATTGCCATTATCCTCCCACCCAAGTTCCACCAGCCAACCTATATTCATTCCTGAAATTCTCCTCAGATTCTCACTATTCATCTGAAGGAAAATTGGTTAAGGAGACACAGCTGAGGTCTTGTTCTCTCCTCCTGGTCTCTGAAAGGGTGACCTGGACTTGAGTCACCAGAGAGTCATTTCATGTGGTATATGTGCTATATTTCTGGAAGTCAGCGGGGCCAGAGTGCTCCCTACGAAAGTTCTTGTTTCCAAGATGAGACTCAAGGAAGGATTGGCCTATCTCTCTATGACCTTATGTTCACAGGGAAGAGGACAGTGTCCTAGTGGAACACCTTTGTGTTGAGTGCCACTCACCTTTGTGGATTTGAGTGGGACCTTGGGAAGTGTCCAAAATCCCATTGTGTTTGGCATGAGATCACAAGTGCAAACTGAAGAGTTGGAAGAAAATTTCTTGATCACAGGGGAAAATTTCTTACAAGGTGACAACTAGTATTGAATTCTGAACAGTGAAGATATTTACAAAAAATGGGTTATAGATTCCTGCTATGGACAATGGACCAGAGCCACCTTCAGTTGCTTCTCAGTAACACTGTCAGAGTCAAGAGTCCAAACAGAGGTGAAGGAGTCGGCTAAGAGCAGTGATTCCACCCCTGATAGGACTTCTCAGGGGTGCAGTTCTTCTCAGTGTCAGTCAGCCAGCTCTAAATTTCACAAATCAGGCTCCTTGTCAACAGCAAGTCTCTCACTTTATGAGAAGCCCACAATGTGCTCTTCTGGACTGTCCTTTGGTCTGAGCTCAGAGATGCCAACTTCTCTCCAATCACTGTCCTCTGAAGCAGAGGAGACATGAAGGTCCACAGAGAGGACACTCACTGGCACCTGGGAACATTGAGAATAGAAAAGGAAGTCCCCTAATACCTAATCATCAAAACATCAACCCTACAGGTCAAAGAAAGGATAATAAAAGCAGCAAGAGCAAAAGACAAACCTATGAAAGCAGAGAAATTAGAATGAGATGTCAGTTCAATGTAGAGACTCTAAGAGCCAGAGGGTCCAGAACAGATGTGGAAGAAAGACTTCTCAGGGCACAAATGCCAGCCCAGACAATTATTCCCAGCCAAATTTTCCAATACAATCCTAGGAGGTTATAAGATACTATGCTGTGTGAAAAGCAAGCTCCTTGAGTGCTACCCTCCTTCCTCATGGCTGAGGTTTTAGGATTTCGTGTATCAGAAGAAAACAACATAGTTTTAACTAGAAAACAAAATGAAATGTCAAGAGGAACATATGTGTTGTGTTTTTGGCCATTTCTGTGATTCCATCTAGAAGCCATGTGGGACCCGGTTTTAGGTCCTGGGAATTGAAACCTTGTGGTACTTTGTCATTGAAGAATGATCCCAGATGTCAAAATCCGTTCAAGAAATTATATAATTAAGTGCCTGCCACGACCCTCCCACCCAAGATTCACCTGCCAACCCCATATTCATTCCCAGAACACGTCTATGCTTCTCACATCTCATCAGAATAAAAATTGGTTCACGAGGCACAGCTGAGATCTAACTATCTCCTCCTGGTCCCTCCAAGGGTGTCCTGCTCTTGAGAGGCCAGAGAGTCATTCTGTGTGGTCCTGTAATGGGTTTGGGGAAGTCAGTGAGGCCAGAGTGCTCCCTACCAAAGCTCTTCTTTCCAAGGCAAGTCCTGAGGAAGGATTGGCCTATCTCTCTGGGACCTTATGTTCACAGGGTAGAGGGATCCTGTGGACAGTGTCCACAGTATGTTGAGTGCCATTCGTGTATGTGGATTGGTGTGGGACCTTGGGTAGTGTCCAAAATGCAATGAGGTTAGCAAGAGAACACCAGTGCAAAGTAACGATTTGGAAGAAGAATTTATTGATCACAGGGGAAAATGCCTTAGAATGTGACAACTAGTGTTTAATTGTGAACAGCAAAGTCATTTAAGAAATAAAAACGTATTGTAGGTCCCTGCTTCTGACAATGGGCCACCTTGACCTTCAGGTGCTTTTCACTGGCACTCTCAGAGTCCAGAGTCCACACAGAGGTGAAGATTTGCTAAGAGCTGTCACTCCAAACATCCTAGGAGTTCTCTGGTATGCAATTACCCTCAGTGTCAGTCACCCAGCTCTAGACTTCAAAAGAGGAAGGGCTTTCTCAAAAGTGCCTCTTTGACCAGAGGAGAAGGCCACAGTGTGCCCCTCTGGAAAACTCCTTCGGTCTGAGCTGGGAGATGCCAAAGTCGTCCCACCTGGAGAATCAGTCCCAGTCACTGTCCTCTGAGGAGGAGGAGACCCGAATGTCCTCACGGAGGACACTCACTGGCACCTAGCAGCAGTGAGCTCCCTGGCTGTTCTCCAGGAAGGCGGGGCTCTCTGGGGAAGGTGTTTGCTTCTCCATGGGAAGCTCTGGGGTCATTGGCTGGAACCTGCAGCTCCAGGAATCACCTTCATGTCTGGTGAAGATCATCCTCAGAGCTCCTGCTGCAGGAGGTTCCACAGAGGGCTGATGCAGTAAGTCCACAGAGGATGTGGCCGAGAGCAGAGCCCGTCTGCTGAGGAGCTGCTGTTGGTCAGTGCTGGGACTCTGGCCTGGAGCTTCCCTGCTCATTGAAGCTTCCACGTGTTCCTGCATGGGAGGAGCCTGAATTTCTGTGGAGGCCTTGGAAAGAGGCCTTGCCTTGGTCTGTTCTGGCAGATTAGAGTGGACTCTGCATTTCTTGGGGGGATTCTGGCTCAGCTGCCTGGGGTCCAGGGAAGGATTCCTGCCTGATACCCATAAGCTGTGTGGAAACCTGAGCAGAAAATGAAGGCTCTAAAGCAGAGAAATCATTGCCCCACAAACAAACAAACAAACAAATATACAAAGAAACACACCAACAAACCAAACCATAGAAAGCATTCCTAAGCCTAAACAGGAGAAGTCTATCAAGATTTAGAGGCGATTAGCATACCAAACACACTAGAACCTAAAGGAAAGTTCCTGACCTCACACCTAAGGATCAAAACTTCAACCCTACAGGGCAAAGAAAGGATAATAAAAGCAGCAAGAGCAAAAGACAAACCTATGAAAGTAGAGCCATTAGAAAGAGATGTCAGTTCAATGTAGAGACTCGAAGGGCCACAAGGGCCTGGACAGATGTGGAACAAACTCTTCTCTGAGCACAGATGCCAGCCCAGACGATTATACCCAGACAAACTATCCACTACAATCCTAGGAGGTAATGAGATAAGACATTCCGTGTGAAAAGCAAGCTCCTTGTGTGCTAACCCTCCTTCCTCAGGGGTGAGGATTTTGGATTTCCTGTATCAGAAGAACACAACATAGTTTTAACTGGGAAACAAAAGGAAATGTCACGAGGAGCATATGTGGTGTGCTTTTGGCCATTCCTGTGATCCCACCTAGAAGCCTTGTGTGACCCAGGTTTAGGTCCTGGGAATTGAAACCTTGCGGTAATGTGTCCTTGTAGAATGATCCCAGATGTCAAAATCTGTTCAAGAACATATACTTAAGAGACTGCCGTGACCCTCCCACCCAAGATTCACCTGCCAACCCCATATTCATTCCCAGAACACTTGTATGCTTCTCACTTCTCATCTGAAGGAAAATTGGTTCAAGAGGCACAGCTGAGGTCTAAGTATCTGCTCCTGGTGTCTCCATGGGTGCCCTGACCTTGAGAGGCCAGAGAGTCATCCTGTGTTGTTCCTGTAACAGGTTTCTGGAAGTCAAGGAGGTCAGAGTCTTCCCTGCCAAAGCTCTTCCTTCCAAGGCAGGGCCTGAGGAAGGACTGGCCTGTCACTGTGTGACCTTATGTTCACAGGGGTGAGGGACCCTGTGGACAGTGTCCACAGTTGTGTTGAGTGCCACTCGTGTTTGTGGATTGGTGTGGGACCTTGGGTAGTGTCCAAAACCCCATGAGGTTAGCATGAGAACAGCAGTGCAGACTATAGATTTGGGAAAACAATTTATTGATCACAGGGGAAAATGCCTTACAAGGTGACAACGGGTGTTTAATTGTTAACAGCAAAGTTACTTAGAAAAGAATATGTGTTGTAGGTCCCTGCTACTGACAATGGGCCTGCTTGACTTGATCCAGGTGCTTTCCATTGGCACCCTCAGAGTCCAGAGTCCACACAGAGGTGAAGCTTCTGCTGAGAGCCGTCACTCCAAACACGATAGGAGTTCTCAGGGGTGCAGTTCCTCTCAGTGTCAGTCAGCCAGCTCTCACCTTCACAAGAGGAGGTGCCTTCCCAATAGTGCCTCTTTGACCAGAGGAGAAGGCCACAGTGTGCCCCTCTGGAAACGTCCTACGGTCTGAGCTCGGAGATGCCAAAGTCATCCCACCTGGAGGCTCAGTCCCAGTCACTGTCCTCTGAGGAGGAGGAGGAGGAGGAGACCCGAAGGTCCTCATAGAGGACACTCACTGGCACCTGGGAGCAGTGAGCTCCCTGGCTGTTCTCCAGGAAGGCGGGGCTCTCTGGGGAAGGTGTTTGCTTCTCCATGGGAAGCTCTGGGGTCATTGGCTGGAACCTGCAGCTCCAGGAATCACCTTCATGTCTGGTGAAGATCATCCTCAGAGCTCCTGCTGCAGGAGGTTCCACAGAGGGCTGATGCAGTAAGTCCACAGAGGATGTGGCCGAGAGCAGAGCCCGTCTGCTGAGGAGCTGCTGTTGGTCAGTGCTGGGACTCTGGCCTGGAGCTTCCCTGCTCATTGAAGCTTCCACGTGTTCCTGCATGGGAGGAGCCTGAATTTCTGTGGAGGCCTTGGAAAGAGGCCTTGCCTTGGTCTGTTCTGGCAGATTAGAGTGGACTCTGCATTTCTTGGGGGGATTCTGGCTCAGCTGCCTGGGGTCCAGGGAAGGATTCCTGCCTGATACCCATAAGCTGTGTGGAAACCTGAGCAGCAAATGAAGGCTCTAAAGCAGAGAAATCATTGCCCCACAAACAAACAAACAAACAAATATACAAAGAAACACACCAACAAACCAAACCATAGAAAGCATTCCTAAGCCTAAACAGGAGAAGTCTATCAAGATTTAGAGGCGATTAGCATACCAAACACACTAGAACCTAAAGGAAAGTTCCTGACCTCACACCTAAGGATCAAAACTTCAACCCTACAGGGCAAAGAAAGGATAATAAAAGCAGCAAGAGCAAAAGACAAACCTATGAAAGTAGAGCCATTAGAAAGAGATGTCAGTTCAATGTAGAGACTCGAAGGGCCACAAGGGCCTGGACAGATGTGGAACAAACTCTTCTCTGAGCACAGATGCCAGCCCAGACGATTATACCCAGACAAACTATCCACTACAATCCTAGGAGGTAATGAGATAAGACATTCCGTGTGAAAAGCAAGCTCCTTGTGTGCTAACCCTCCTTCCTCAGGGGTGAGGATTTTGGATTTCCTGTATCAGAAGAACACAACATAGTTTTAACTGGGAAACAAAAGGAAATGTCACGAGGAGCATATGTGGTGTGCTTTTGGCCATTCCTGTGATCCCACCTAGAAGCCTTGTGCAACCCAGGTTTAGGTCCTGGGAATTGAAACCTTGCGGTAATGTGTCCTTGTAGAATGATCCCAGATGTCAAAATCTGTTCAAGAATATATACTTAAGAGACTGCCGTGACCCTCCCACCCAAGATTCACCTGCCAACCCCATATTCATTCCCAGAACACTTGTATGCTTCTCACTTCTCATCTGAAGGAAAATTGGTTCAAGAGGCACAGCTGAGGTCTAAGTATCTGCTCCTGGTGTCTCCATGGGTGCCCTGACCTTGAGAGGCCAGAGAGTCATCCTGTGTTGTTCCTGTAACAGGTTTCTGGAAGTCAAGGAGGTCAGAGTCTTCCCTGCCAAAGCTCTTCCTTCCAAGGCAGGGCCTGAGGAAGGACTGGCCTGTCACTGTGTGACCTTATGTTCACAGGGGTGAGGGACCCTGTGGACAGTGTCCACAGTTGTGTTGAGTGCCACTCGTGTTTGTGGATTGGTGTGGGACCTTGGGTAGTGTCCAACACCCCATGAGGTTAGCATGAGAACAGCAGTGCAGACTATAGATTTGGGAAAACAATTTATTGATCACAGGGGAAAATGTCTTACAAGGTGACAACGGGTGTTTAATTGTTAACAGCAGTTACTTAGAAGAGAATATGTGTTGTAGGTCCCTGCTACTGACAATGGGCCTGCTTGACTTGATCCAGGTGCTTTCCATTGGCACCCTCAGAGTCCAGAGTCCACACAGAGGTGAAGCTTCTGCTGAGAGCCGTCACTCCAAACACGATAGGAGTTCTCAGGGGTGCAGTTCCTCTCAGTGTCAGTCAGCCAGCTCTCACCTTCACAAGAGGAGGTGCCTTCCCAATAGTGCCTCTTTGACCAGAGGAGAAGGCCACAGTGTGCCCCTCTGGAAACGTCCTACGGTCTGAGCTCGGAGATGCCAAAGTCATCCCACCTGGAGGCTCAGTCCCAGTCACTGTCCTCTGAGGAGGAGGAGGAGGAGACCCGAAGGTCCTCATAGAGGACACTCACTGGCACCTGGGAGCAGTGAGCTCCCTGGCTGTTCTCCAGGAAGGCGGGGCTCTCTGGGGAAGGTGTTTGCTTCTCCATGGGAAGCTCTGGGGTCATTGGCTGGAACCTGCAGCTCCAGGAATCACCTTCTTGTCTGGTGAAGATCATCCTCAGAGCTCCTGCTGCATGAGGTTCCGCAGAGGGCTGATGCGGTGAGTCCACACAGGGTCTGACCCAGATCAGAGCCGCCCTGCTCTGGAGCTGCTGTTGGTCAGTGCTGGGCAGCTGGCCTGGAGCTTCCCGGCTCATTGAAGATTCCAGGTGTTCTTGCATGGGAGGAGCCTGAATTTCTGTGGAGGCCTTGGAAAGAGGCCTTGCCTTGGTCTCTTCTGGCGGATTAGAGTGGACTCTGCGTTTTTTGGGGGGGTTCTGGCTCGGCTGCCTGGGGTCCAGGGAAGGATTCCTGCCTGAGACCCACATGCTGTGTGGAAGCACCTGTCTCTGCCTGGAAGAGTCCAGATGCTGTCTGGGCTGGGGTTTCCCACTGACGGTCCCAATGGGATCTTGCCCAGAACCTCTCCTGCACTCAGGAGTTATCCTCGGCCTGTTGAAGTGCTGTGAACAAGACAAACACATGGAGAATCTGTGATGCCTTTGCCTGAGTAAAATCAAAGACTCTGAAAGCTAGGAAACAGACTCATTCGGGCAGCTGCTGGGATTCTCACAATAGTAAAAGTCAGTAGAAGCTCCCATTCAAGGGGGTGTGATGGCCCACATCAGGTACCTAGGGGGTGGGAGGTGTTTGTGCTCTAGGTCGAGAACAGCCTCAGCCTCCCTGCAAAGGTCAGGTGACCCTCACTCCCATAACAGAAATGGGTCTGCACACGTACATGTGTTTGCTGTCATTGCGCAGAGGACACAAAACATTCCTATCCGGACAGACAGAGAGGAAGCTAGGAAGAAGGGCATATCATTCTTGGGTCAGGAGACACAATGAGATTCAGATTCCAACAACACTCTGCTCATCGTTCTAATCCCTTCACATGGCCTATGGAGACCACACAAGTCATTCTTAGAGGCCATGGCCGGAACCAGCCAAAGCTCACAGAGCTCTAGGGGCCAACAGGTCAGATTGGAAGAAAGAGGTGCCTTTCCTCTCCTTAGCGTTCTCCAAGGCAAGTCTAGATTTTAGACAGTTGTAGCTCATCCTAACTAGGGTTTCTAGAGCTAGTAGAGTCAGCCTGTCCACAGTTACTCTTACAAAGAAACCCTGAAATGCTAGCTGATTCAGTTGGTCAGAGAGAGCTTTGGTCCACTATGGTCTTGGCGAAAAACATGGCAGCCGGGGGGCAGACATCGTACTGGAGGTGGAGCCTCCAGGTCTGGAGATCAACTATCATGAAGACAAAGAATGCCAGAGAGATTCTCCATCTGGCTCCAACCCTGGGGAGACCTCAAGGCCCACACCCAGGGACATACTTCCTCCAGACAAGCCACACAGACTCCATCAAGGCCATACTCCCCAATAGCTCCACTCTCTGTGACCCTCCATTTTCACGCAAACCCCCACACTCCAGAAACCATGGGTTCCAGAAGCAGCACCCGATCTCTGGAGAGACAGCAAGGTCACCAGAAAGCTAGGAGAGCACTTCTGTTTGGAATCCTTCTGCCAATCAGAAGGATTGACGACCTAGGGTCCAAGATCAAAGTCCATGCTCGAGGACAGCTGAACTGAACCCTGGCCACCCTCAAGGACAGCTGCTCTACAAATGGGAGCCCACAATGCGGAGGCTCGCTCACTCATCCAGACCCATGTCAATGGGAAACTATGACAATGCCTCATAGGATCCTTGCTGCCACCTGGAGCGTTTCAGGAATCAGACACACACGGGGCATGCACTGAGGATAAGAGGGGAGCAGAGAGGCCAGAGGGCAGGCGGAGGCCAGAGCACAGGGAATGGACTTACGGGAACACAGGCTTGGCTCTTGCTGCCAGACAGGTTGAGTGGCTGGCCTCTCCTTTGCTGAGCCTTGGGAGTTTTGGGGACAGGAGCCTTCCCCTGCTGCTCTTGGGCCCTGTGGGACAGACAGTGGTGCGGGCACAAGTCAGACCCCCTCTCAGATGCACAGACTGGCTTGCAGCAGCTCTCTGACCCTTTCAGGCTTTGGGGACTGAGAGAGGACCCACGCTTGTTGTCTCCGCTGAGCTTGGGGCCACCTACAGCCTTCCCTCTTGCAAGACCATTCCCCTTTTCCCCAAAACTCACCTCTGTCTGGTCGCTTGATGGGGTGCCTGGTCTCTCTCAGTCTGGCTCATGGGCCCTGGCCTCTGGGGACGCAGGGGCCGGCCAGGAGACCGGTTCTCCTTCTCCTCCTTGGATGGCAGAGGCTGTGCCACTAAGACCACAGAGCCGCACCTGATGGGGCACCTCCTGTTCCCTGCCTTGTGGCCAAAGGCCCCACAGTCTCTGCATTTCACCTGTGAATGGCAAAGGGGATGCAGTGTAGCTCCCAGCTGGCTGGCTCCTTAAGACCCTATTGAGACTTGAAGCCCTGTCTGAGCAGTCTTCTCAGCCGACAGCCCAGAACTCAAACTCGCAGGTGTGTGACAACACCCAAGAGCCTGTCTCCCCCAGCCTCAGCCCCAGACACCTACATCCTCAGTGTTTGCTGACACCTATAGGGCTCTGCTTACCCTAGGGTTCTCTTCTTCCGCCGGGGGAACCTTCAGGGCCATGGGGCCTCTTGGCCCACTCTGCACTCTCTGAGCAAGAGGGCTCCTGTGGCCCTGGACCTTCACGAGGGCTGCCTGTCTGCTCTTTGAAGGTGGCTTCATCTTCTGCTACTCTTGGTTTGGATTTCCTGAACCAACAGGAGATAAAGTGTTTTGATCTGGAAACTTCAACAGAGTGACCTGACAACACCATGGGGCCTGCTGCTGGCTAGGAAATGGCGATGCAGTGTGTGTGCACCTCCCAAGCCTGTCTTTACTGGGGCATGTGTCCTTGAAATGGGATTGTCCTGGCCATGCTCCTCTTGAGGATTGATCAGTGACACACACATCCTCAGGAGGCTGGCTCAAACTGCACTGACAAGATGGAGCTTGAGCCATTCCTTACAAAGTCCCATCAAGGAGAGCTGAAACCACTTTATCTCTTTCTTAGTGCAGACAACACTACTCACATCACAATATTTCTCTTTTAATTCAGTTCCATTGTCCAAGCTCTTCGTTAGATGTACTCATGGCTTTTCCCCAGTTTTATTTTTTATTTTATTTGTATTTTTTGAGTCTGTCGGTATTGCTTTTGTGGAATTATTCTTGAGTGTGTATTTGTGTGTGTGTGTGTTTGAGTGTGTGTGTGTGTGTGTTTGTTTCTGGATTCCTTCATGAGGCCTAGCACAATTCAGGTGTGTCTTTTAGCTCTGTCTTCCAACCTAAGTCCTGTCATGCCTTATTTTCACTCAGGATTTTTCAGAAATTTTCTAATGTGTCCTTGAATTTATAATGTGCCCGAGTTAGCCTCTACCCACAAAAGCGCTTTAAGTTTCTGTTGTTTCATTTACTTCTAACTTCCCTGTGATTCAGGGAGTTGACAATACCAAGTCATAGAGTGCCTAACACACTTTATCCCGATCCTATGTCAGGAATATCAGTGTTTTGAGACCTTCTTTGATACTCACATGGAATTTCTAAAGGCAGGTAAGAATTAGGACCTCGGCTAGAGCAAGCGAACAACGTGGCCTTGTAGCCCACTACAGCCTGGGTTGAGGAGGAGCAAGCTCTCGATGGCCTTGCTTCTGGGAGACTCACCTTCCGAGTGCAGCAGAACAACCTCCAAATCTCCAAGCACAGTTTCGAAGGAAGGTGCCGGAGGAGTCCTTCAGGAGAGTAGAAGGCTGCTTTCCCTACTGGAAACGCCTCCTCTTCTGTCAGTCTAGAAAGCTGGATGTCAGGGTAGGGGCTGGTCTTCAGCAGAAAGTGGTATCCCAAAGGAATAAGTTGTAGTGGAAGCAGCAAAGGGGGTGGGCTTGCTTGCCCCTTGCTGCCAGCAGCTCAAATGAAAAGCTGTCTGTGATTTTCCCAGGAAGGTGTGGCCTAAAGGAAAGGTGTGTCTGCTTTACCCAATGAGCATTCAGAGAGTGTGTGTCCACCCAGCCGAGGCACAAATAAACAGCTTTACCCTTTCTAGGTCTTAACACTCATCTCTTGCTGACTGGATGGTCTGGAACCGTGTCCACCCCAGCAGGCAGCCAGTAGACCACCACTATTGTTTGAGCCAAAAGTAGAGCGAAGGGTGCTTCTTCGCTTGGGGTGCACCTCTGGCAACAAATTCAAGGAAGTCTGGGAACTCTGGTGAGTCATCCAATCGAACAATAATAGCCTGAGTGGAAAATGAAGGCTCTAAAGCAGAGAAATCATTGCCCCACAAACAAACAAACAAACAAATATACAAAGAAACACACCAACAAACCAAACCATAGAAAGCATTCCTAAGCCTAAACAGGAGAATTCTATCAAGATCTAGAGGCGATTAGCATACCAAACACACTAGAACCGAAAGGAAAGTTCCTGAGCCCACACCTAAGGATCAAAACTTGAACCCTACAGGTCAAAGAGAGGATAATAAAAGCAGCAAGAGCAAAAGACAAACCTATGAAAGTAGAGCCATTAGAAAGAGATGTCAGTTCAATGTAGAGACTCTAAGGGCCACAAGGGCCTGGACAGATGTGGAACAAACTCTTCTCTGAGCCCAGATGCCAGCCCAGACGATTATACCCAGACAAACTATCCACTACAATCCTAGGAGGTAATGAGATAAGACATTCTGTGTGAAAAGCAAGCTCCTTGTGTGCTAACCCTCCTTCCTCAGGGGTGAGGATTTTGGATTTCCTGTATCAGAAGAACACAACATAGTTTTAACTGGGAAACAAAAGGAAATGTCACGAGGAGCATATGTGGTGTGCTTTTGGCCATTCCTGTGATCCCACCTCGAAGCCTTGTGCGACCCAGGTTTAGGTCCTGGGAATTGAAACCTTGCGGTAATGTGTCCTTGTAGAATGATCCCAGATGTCAAAATCTGTTCAAGAACATATACTTAAGAGACTGCCGTGACCCTCCCACCCAAGATTCACCTGCCAACCCCATATTCATTCCCAGAACACTTGTATGCTTCTCACTTCTCATCTGAAGGAAAATTGGTTCAAGAGGCACAGCTGAGGTCTAAGTATCTGCTCCTGGTGTCTCCATGGGTGCCCTGACCTTGAGAGGCCAGAGAGTCATCCTGTGTTGTTCCTGTAACAGGTTTCTGGAAGTCAAGGAGGTCAGAGTCTTCCCTGCCAAAGCTCTTCCTTCCAAGGCAGGGCCTGAGGAAGGACTGGCCTGTCACTGTGTGACCTTATGTTCACAGGGGTGAGGGACCCTGTGGACAGTGTCCACGGTTGTGTTGAGTGCCACTCATGTTTGTGGATTGGTGTGGGACCTTGGGTAGTGTCCAAAACCCCATGAGGTTAGCATGAGAACAGCAGTGCAGACTATAGATTTGGGAAAACAATTTATTGATCACAGGGGAAAATGTCTTACAAGGTGACAACGGGTGTTTAATTGTTAACAGCAAAGTTACTTAGAAGAGAATATGTGTTGTAGGTCCCTGCTACTGACAATGGGCCTGCTTGACCTGGTCCAGGTGCTTTCCATTGGCACCCTCAGAGTCCAGAGTCCACACAGAGGTGAAGCTTCTGCTGAGAGCCGTCACTCCAAACATGATAGGAGTTCTCAGGGGTGCAGTTCCTCTCAGGGTCAGTCAGCCAGCTCTCACCTTCACAAGAGGAGGTGCCTTCCCAGTAGTGCCTCTTTGACCAGAGGAGAAGGCCACAGTGTGCCCCTCTGGAAACCTCCTTCGGTCTGAGCTAGCTCGGAGATGCCAAAGTCATCCCACCTGGAGGCTCAGTCCCAGTCACTGTCCTCTGAGGAGGAGGAGGAGGAGACCCGAAGGTCCTCATAGAGGACACTCACTGGCACCTGGGAGCAGTGAGCTCCCTGGCTGTTCTCCAGGAAGGCGGGGCTCTCTGGGGAAGGTGTTTGCTTCTCCATGGGAAGCTCTGGGGTCATTGGCTGGAACCTGCAGCTCCAGGAATCACCTTCTTGTCTGGTGAAGATCATCCTCAGAGCTCCTGCTGCATGAGGTTCCGCAGAGGGCTGATGCGGTGAGTCCACACAGGGTCTGACCCAGATCAGAGCCGCCCTGCTCTGGAGCTGCTGTTGGTCAGTGCTGGGCAGCTGGCCTGGAGCTTCCCGGCTCATTGAAGATTCCAGGTGTTCTTGCATGGGAGGAGCCTGAATTTCTGTGGAGGCCTTGGAAAGAGGCCTTGCCTTGGTCTCTTCTGGCGGATTAGAGTGGACTCTGCGTTTTTTGGGGGGGTTCTGGCTCGGCTGCCTGGGGTCCAGGGAAGGATTCCTGCCTGAGACCCACATGCTGTGTGGAAGCACCTGTCTCTGCCTGGAAGAGTCCAGATGCTGTCTGGGCTGGGGTTTCCCACTGACGGTCCCAATGGGATCTTGCCCAGAACCTCTCCTGCACTCAGGAGTTATCCTCGGCCTGTTGAAGTGCTGTGAACAAGACAAACACATGGAGAATCTGTGATGCCTTTGCCTGAGTAAAATCAAAGACTCTGAAAGCTAGGAAACAGACTCATTCGGGCAGCTGCTGGGATTCTCACAATAGTAAAAGTCAGTAGAAGCTCCCATTCAAGGGGATGTGATGGCCCACATCAGGTACCTAGGGGGTGGGAGGTGTTTGTGCTCTAGGTCGAGAACAGCCTCAGCCTCCCTGCAAAGGTCAGGTGACCCTCACTCCCATAACAGAAATGGGTCTGCACACGTACATGTGTTTGCTGTCATTGCGCAGAGGACACAAAACATTCCTATCCGGACAGACAGAGAGGAAGCTAGGAAGAAGGGCATATCATTCTTGGGTCAGGAGACACAATGAGATTCAGATTCCAACAACACTCTGCTCATCGTTCTAATCCCTTCACATGGCCTATGGAGACCACACAAGTCATTCTTAGAGGCCATGGCCGGAACCAGCCAAAGCTCACAGAGCTCTAGGGGCCAACAGGTCAGATTGGAAGAAAGAGGTGCCTTTCCTCTCCTTAGCGTTCTCCAAGGCAAGTCTAGATTTTAGACAGTTGTAGCTCATGCTAACTAGGGTTTCTAGAGCTAGTAGAGTCAGCCTGTCCACAGTTACTCTTACAAAGAAACCCTGAAATGCTAGCTGATTCAGTTGGTCAGAGAGAGCTTTGGTCCACTATGGTCTTGGCGAAAAACATGGCAGCCGGGGGGCAGACATCGTACTGGAGGTGGAGCCTCCAGGTCTGGAGATCAACTATCATGAAGACAAAGAATGCCAGAGAGATTCTCCATCTGGCTCCAACCCTGGGGAGACCTCAAGGCCCACACCCAGGGACATACTTCCTCCAGACAAGCCACACAGACTCCATCAAGGCCATACTCCCCAATAGCTCCACCCTCTGTGACCCTCCATTTTCACGCAAACCCCCACACTCCAGAAACCATGGGTTCCAGAAGCAGCACCCGATCTCTGGAGAGACAGCAAGGTCACCAGAAAGCTAGGAGAGCACTTCTGTTTGGAATCCTTCTGCCAATCAGAAGGATTGACGACCTAGGGTCCAAGATCAAAGTCCATGCTCGAGGACAGCTGAACTGAACCCTGGCCACCCTCAAGGACAGCTGCTCTACAAATGGGAGCCCACAATGCGGAGGCTCGCTCACTCATCCAGACCCATGTCAATGGGAAACTATGACAATGCCTCATAGGATCCTTGCTGCCACCTGGAGCGTTTCAGGAATCAGACACACACGGGGCATGCACTGAGGATAAGAGGGGAGCAGAGAGGCCAGAGGGCAGGCGGAGGCCAGAGCACAGGGAATGGACTTACGGGAACACAGGCTTGGCTCTTGCTGCCAGACAGGTTGAGTGGCTGGCCTCTCCTTTGCTGAGCCTTGGGAGGTTTGGGGACAGGAGCCTTCCCCTGCTGCTCTTGGACCCTGTGGGACAGACAGTGGTGCGGGCACAAGTCAGACCCCCTCTCAGATGCACAGACTGGCTTGCAGCAGCTCTCTGACCCTTTCAGGCTTTGGGGACTGAGAGAGGACCCACGCCTGTTGTCTCCGCTGAGCTTGGGGCCACCTAGAGCCTTCCCTCTTGCCAGACCATTCCCCTTTTCCCCAAAACTCACCTCTGTCTGGTGGCTTGATGGGGTGCCTGGTCTCTCTCAGTCTGGCTCATGGGCCCTGGCCTCTGGGGACGCAGGGGCCGGCCAGGAGACCGGTTCTCCTTCTCCTCCTTGGATGGCAGAGGCTGTGCCACTAAGACCACAGAGCCGCACCTGATGGGGCACCTCCTGTTCCCTGCCTTGTGGCCAAAGGCCCCACAGTCTCTGCATTTCACCTGTGAATGGCAAAGGGGATGCAGTGTAGCTCCCAGCTGGCTGGCTCCTTAAGACCCTATTGAGACTTGAAGCCCTGTCTGAGCAGTCTTCTCAGCCGACAGCCCAGAACTCAAACTCGCAGGTGTGTGACAACACCCAAGAGCCTGTCTCCCCCAGCCTCAGCCCCAGACACCTACATCCTCAGTGTTTGCTGACACCTATAGGGCTCTGCTTACCCTAGGGTTCTCTTCTTCCGCCGGGGGAACCTTCAGGGCCATGGGGCCTCTTGGCCCACTCTGCACTCTCTGAGCAAGAGGGCTCCTGTGGCCCTGGACCTTCACGAGGGCTGCCTGTCTGCTCTTTGAAGGTGGCTTCATCTTCTGCTACTCTTGGTTTGGATTTCCTGAACCAACAGGAGATAAAGTGTTTTGATCCGGAAACTTCAACAGAGTGACCTGACAACACCATGGGGCCTGCTGCTGGCTAGGAAATGGCGATGCAGTGTGTGTGCACCTCCCAAGCCTGTCTTAACTGGGGCATGTGTCCTTGAAATGGGATTGTCCTGGCCATGCTCCTCTTGAGGATTGATCAGTGACACACACATCCTCAGGAGGCTGGCTCAAACTGCACTGACAAGATGGAGCTTGAGCCATTCCTTACAAAGTCCCATCAAGGAGAGCTGAAACCACTTTATCTCTTTCTTAGTGCAGACAACACTACTCACATCACAATATTTCTCTTTTAATTCAGTTCCATTGTCCAAGCTCTTCGTTAGATGTACTCATGGCTTTTCCCCAGTTTTATTTTTTATTTTATTTGTATTTTTTGAGTCTGTCGGTATTGCTTTTGTGGAATTATTCTTGAGTGTGTATTTTGTGTGTGTGTGTGTTTGTGTGTGTGTGTGTGTGTGTGTGTGTGTGTTTGTTTCTGGATTCCTTCATGAGGCCTAGCACAATTCAGGTGTGTCTTTTAGCTCTGTCTTCCAACCTAAGTCCTGTCATGCCTTATTTTCACTCAGGATTTTTCAGAAATTTTCTAATGTGTCCTTGAATTTATAATGTGCCCAAGTTAGCCTCTACCCACAAAAGCGCTTTAAGTTTCTGTTGTTTCATTTACTTCTAACTTCCCTGTGATTCAGGGAGTTGACAATACCAAGTCATAGAGTGCCTAACACACTTTATCCCGATCCTATGTCAGGAATATCAGTGTTTTGAGACCTTCTTTGATACTCACATGGAATTTCTAAAGGCAGGTAAGAATTAGGACCTCGGCTAGAGCAAGCGAACAACTTGGCCTTGTAGCCCACTACAGCCTGGGTTGAGGAGGAGCAAGCTCTCGATGGCCTTGCTTCTGGGAGACTCACCTTCCGAGTGCAGCAGAACAACCTCCAAATCTCCAAGCACAGTTTCGAAGGAAGGTGCCGGAGGAGTCCTTCAGGAGAGTAGAAGGCTGCTTTCCCTACTGAAAACGCCTCCTCTTCTGTCAGTCTAGCATGCTGGATGTCAGGGTAGGGGCTGGTCTTCAGCAGAAAGTGGTATCCCAAAGGAATAAGTTGTAGTGGAAGCAGCAAAGGGAGTGGGCTTGCTTGCCCCTTGCTGCCAGCAGCTCAAATGAAAAGCTGTCTGTGATTTTCCCAGGAAGGTGTGGCCTAAAGGAAAGGTGTGTCTGCTTTACCCAATGAGCATTCAGAGAGTGTGTGTCCACCCAGCGGAGGCACAAATAAACAGCTTTACCCTTTCTAGGTCTTAACACTCATCTCTTGCTGACTGGATGGTCTGGACCGTGTCCACCCCAGCAGGCAGCCAGTAGACCACCACTATTGTTTGAGCCAAAAGTAGAGCCAAGGGTGCTTCTTGGCTTGGGGTGCACCTCTGGCAACAAATTCAAGGAAGTCTGGGAACTCTGGTGAGTCATCCAATCGAACAATAATAGCCTGAGTGGAAAATGAAGGCTCTAAAGCAGAGAAATCATTGCCCCACAAACAAACAAACAAACAAATATACAAAGAAACACACCAACAAACCAAACCATAGAAAGCATTCCTAAGCCTAAACAGGAGAATTCTATCAAGATCTAGAGGCGATTAGCATACCAAACACACTAGAACCGAAAGGAAAGTTCCTGAGCCCACACCTAAGGATCAAAACTTGAACCCTACAGGTCAAAGAGAGGATAATAAAAGCAGCAAGAGCAAAAGACAAACCTATGAAAGTAGAGCCATTAGAAAGAGATGTCAGTTCAATGTAGAGACTCTAAGGGCCACAAGGGCCTGGACAGATGTGGAACAAACTCTTCTCTGAGCACAGATGCCAGCCCAGACGATTATACCCAGACAAACTATCCACTACAATCCTAGGAGGTAATGAGATAAGACATTCTGTGTGAAAAGCAAGCTCCTTGTGTGCTAACCCTCCTTCCTCAGGGGTGAGGATTTTGGATTTCCTGTATCAGAAGAACACAACATAGTTTTAACTGGGAAACAAAAGGAAATGTCACGAGGAGCATATGTGGTGTGCTTTTGGCCATTCCTGTGATCCCACCTAGAAGCCTTGTGCGACCCAGGTTTAGGTCCTGGGAATTGAAACCTTGCGGTAATGTGTCCTTGTAGAATGATCCCAGATGTCAAAATCTGTTCAAGAACATATACTTAAGAGACTGCCGTGACCCTCCCACCCAAGATTCACCTGCCAACCCCATATTCATTCCCAGAACACTTGTATGCTTCTCACTTCTCATCTGAAGGAAAATTGGTTCAAGAGGCACAGCTGAGGTCTAAGTATCTGCTCCTGGTGTCTCCATGGGTGCCCTGACCTTGAGAGGCCAGAGAGTCATCCTGTGTTGTTCCTGTAACAGGTTTCTGGAAGTCAAGGAGGTCAGAGTCTTCCCTGCCAAAGCTCTTCCTTCCAAGGCAGGGCCTGAGGAAGGACTGGCCTGTCACTGTGTGACCTTATGTTCACAGGGGTGAGGGACCCTGTGGACAGTGTCCACAGTTGTGTTGAGTGCCACTCATGTTTGTGGATTGGTGTGGGACCTTGGGTAGTGTCCAAAACCCCATGAGGTTAGCATGAGAACAGCAGTGCAGACTATAGATTTGGGAAAACAATTTATTGATCACAGGGGAAAATGTCTTACAAGGTGACAACGGGTGTTTAATTGTTAACAGCAAAGTTACTTAGAAGAGAATATGTGTTGTAGGTCCCTGCTACTGACAATGGGCCTGCTTGACTTGATCCAGGTGCTTTCCATTGGCACCCTCAGAGTCCAGAGTCCACACAGAGGTGAAGCTTCTGCTGAGAGCCGTCACTCCAAACATGATAGGAGTTCTCAGGGGTGCAGTTCCTCTCAGTGTCAGTCAGCCAGCTCTCACCTTCACAAGAGGAGGTGCCTTCCCAGTAGTGCCTCTTTGACCAGAGGAGAAGGCCACAGTGTGCCCCTCTGGAAACCTCCTTCGGTCTGAGCTCGCTCGGAGATGCCAAAGTCATCCCACCTGGAGGCTCAGTCCCAGTCACTGTCCTCTGAGGAGGAGGAGGAGGAGACCCGAAGGTCCTCATAGAGGACACTCACTGGCACCTGGGAGCAGTGAGCTCCCTGGCTGTTCTCCAGGAAGGCGGGGCTCTCTGGGGAAGGTGTTTGCTTCTCCATGGGAAGCTCTGGGGTCATTGGCTGGAACCTGCAGCTCCAGGAATCACCTTCTTGTCTGGTGAAGATCATCCTCAGAGCTCCTGCTGCATGAGGTTCCGCAGAGGGCTGATGCGGTGAGTCCACACAGGGTCTGACCCAGATCAGAGCCGCCCTGCTCTGGAGCTGCTGTTGGTCAGTGCTGGGCAGCTGGCCTGGAGCTTCCCGGCTCATTGAAGATTCCAGGTGTTCTTGCATGGGAGGAGCCTGAATTTCTGTGGAGGCCTTGGAAAGAGGCCTTGCCTTGGTCTCTTCTGGCGGATTAGAGTGGACTCTGCGTTTTTTGGGGGGGTTCTGGCTCGGCTGCCTGGGGTCCAGGGAAGGATTTCTGCCTGAGACCCACATGCTGTGTGGAAGCATCTGTCTCTGCCTGGAAGAGTCCAGATGCTGTCTGGGCTGGGGTTTCCCACTGACGGTCCCAATGGGATCTTGCCCAGAACCTCTCCTGCACTCAGGAGTTATCCTCGGCCTGTTGAAGTGCTGTGAACAAGACAAACACATGGAGAATCTGTGATGCCTTTGCCTGAGTAAAATCAAAGACTCTGAAAGCTAGGAAACAGACTCATTCGGGCAGCTGCTGGGATTCTCACAATAGTAAAAGTCAGTAGAAGCTCCCATTCAAGGGGATGTGATGGCCCACATCAGGTACCTAGGGGGTGGGAGGTGTTTGTGCTCTAGGTCGAGAACAGCCTCAGCCTCCCTGCAAAGGTCAGGTGACCCTCACTCCCATAACAGAAATGGGTCTGCACACGTACATGTGTTTGCTGTCATTGCGCAGAGGACACAAAACATTCCTATCCGGACAGACAGAGAGGAAGCTAGGAAGAAGGGCATATCATTCTTGGGTCAGGAGACACAATGAGATTCAGATTCCAACAACACTCTGCTCATCGTTCTAATCCCTTCACATGGCCTATGGAGACCACACAAGTCATTCTTAGAGGCCATGGCCGGAACCAGCCAAAGCTCACAGAGCTCTAGGGGCCAACAGGTCAGATTGGAAGAAAGAGGTGCCTTTCCTCTCCTTAGCGTTCTCCAAGGCAAGTCTAGATTTTAGACAGTTGTAGCTCATGCTAACTAGGGTTTCTAGAGCTAGTAGAGTCAGCCTGTCCACAGTTACTCTTACAAAGAAACCCTGAAATGCTAGCTGATTCAGTTGGTCAGAGAGAGCTTTGGTCCACTATGGTCTTGGCGAAAAACATGGCAGCCGGGGGGCAGACATCGTACTGGAGGTGGAGCCTCCAGGTCTGGAGATCAACTATCATGAAGACAAAGAATGCCAGAGAGATTCTCCATCTGGCTCCAACCCTGGGGAGACCTCAAGGCCCACACCCAGGGACATACTTCCTCCAGACAAGCCACACAGACTCCATCAAGGCCATACTCCCCAATAGCTCCACCCTCTGTGACCCTCCATTTTCACGCAAACCCCCACACTCCAGAAACCATGGGTTCAAGAAGCAGCACCCGATCTCTGGAGAGACAGCAAGGTCACCAGAAAGCTAGGAGAGCACTTCTGTTTGGAATCCTTCTGCCAATCAGAAGGATTGACGACCTAGGGTCCAAGATCAAAGTCCATGCTCGAGGACAGCTGAACTGAACCCTGGCCACCCTCAAGGACAGCTGCTCTACAAATGGGAGCCCACAATGCGGAGGCTCGCTCACTCATCCAGACCCATGTCAATGGGAAACTATGACAATGCCTCATAGGATCCTTGCTGCCACCTGGAGCGTTTCAGGAATCAGACACGGGGCATGCACTGAGGATAAGAGGGGAGCAGAGAGGCCAGAGGGCAGGCGGAGGCCAGAGCACAGGGAATGGACTTACGGGAACACAGGCTTGGCTCTTGCTGCCAGACAGGTTGAGTGGCTGGCCTCTCCTTTGCTGAGCCTTGGGAGGTTTGGGGACAGGAGCCTTCCCCTGCTGCTCTTGGACCCTGTGGGACAGACAGTGGTGCGGGCACAAGTCAGACCCCCTCTCAGATGCACAGACTGGCTTGCAGCAGCTCTCTGACCCTTTCAGGCTTTGGGGACTGAGAGAGGACCCACGCTTGTTGTCTCCGCTGAGCTTGGGGCCACCTAGAGCCTTCCCTCTTGCCAGACCATTCCCCTTTTCCCCAAAACTCACCTCTGTCTGGTGGCTTGATGGGGTGCCTGGTCTCTCTCAGTCTGGCTCATGGGCCCTGGCCTCTGGGGACGCAGGGGCCGGCCAGGAGACCGGTTCTCCTTCTCCTCCTTGGATGGCAGAGGCTGTGCCACTAAGACCACAGAGCCGCACCTGATGGGGCACCTCCTGTTCCCTGCCTTGTGGCCAAAGGCCCCACAGTCTCTGCATTTCACCTGTGAATGGCAAAGGGGATGCAGTGTAGCTGCCAGCTGGCTGGCTCCTTAAGACCCTATTGAGACTTGAAGCCCTGTCTGAGCAGTCTTCTCAGCCGACAGCCCAGAACTCAAACTCGCAGGTGTGTGACAACACCCAAGAGCCTGTCTCCCCCAGCCTCAGCCCCAGACACCTACATCCTCAGTGTTTGCTGACACCTATAGGGCTCTGCTTACCCTAGGGTTCTCTTCTTCCGCCGGGGGAACCTTCAGGGCCATGGGGCCTCTTGGCCCACTCTGCACTCTCTGAGCAAGAGGGCTCCTGTGGCCCTGGACCTTCACGAGGGCTGCCTGTCTGCTGTTTGAAGGTGGCTTCATCTTCTGCTACTCTTGGTTTGGATTTCCTGAATCAACAGGAGATAAAGTGTTTTGATCCGGAAACTTCAACAGAGTGACCTGACAACACCATGGGGCCTGCTGCTGGCTAGGAAATGGCGATGCAGTGTGTGTGCACCTCCCAAGCCTGTCTTAACTGGGGCATGTGTCCTTGAAATGGGATTGTCCTGGCCATGCTCCTCTTGAGGATTGATCAGTGACACACACATCCTCAGGAGGCTGGCTCAAACTGCACTGACAAGATGGAGCTTGAGCCATTCCTTACAAAGTCCCATCAAGGAGAGCTGAAACCACTTTATCTCTTTCTTAGTGCAGACAACACTACTCACATCACAATATTTCTCTTTTAATTCAGTTCCATTGTCCAAGCTCTTCGTTAGATGTACTCATGGCTTTTCCCCAGTTTTATTTTTTATTTTATTTGTATTTTTTGAGTCTGTCGGTATTGCTTTTGTGGAATTATTCTTGAGTGTGTATTTTTGTGTGTGTGTGTTTGAGTGTGTGTGTGTGTGTGTGTGTGTGTGTTTGTTTCTGGATTCCTTCATGAGGCCTAGCACAATTCAGGTGTGTCTTTTAGCTCTGTCTTCCAACCTAAGTCCTGTCATGCCTTATTTTCACTCAGGATTTTTCAGAAATTTTCTAATGTGTCCTTGAATTTATAATGTGCCCAAGTTAGCCTCTACCCACAAAAGCGCTTTAAGTTTCTGTTGTTTCATTTACTTCTAACTTCCCTGTGATTCAGGGAGTTGACAATACCAAGTCATAGAGTGCCTAACACACTTCATCCCGATCCTATGTCAGGAATATCAGTGTTTTGAGACCTTCCTTGATACTCACATGGAATTTCTAAAGGCAGGTAAGAATTAGGACCTCGGCTAGAGCAAGCGAACAACTTGGCCTTGTAGCCCACTACAGCCTGGGTTGAGGAGGAGCAAGCTCTCGATGGCCTTGCTTCTGGGAGACTCACCTTCCGAGTGCAGCAGAACAACCTCCAAATCTCCAAGCACAGTTTCGAAGGAAGGTGCCGGAGGAGTCCTTCAGGAGAGTAGAAGGCTGCTTTCCCTACTGAAAACGCCTCCTCTTCTGTCAGTCTAGCATGCTGGATGTCAGTGTAGGGGCTGGTCTTCAGCAGAAAGTGGTATCCCAAAGGAATAAGTTGTAGTGGAGGCAGCAAAGGGAGTGGGCTTGCTTGCCCCTTGCTGCCAGCAGCTCAAATGAAAAGCTGTCTGTGATTTTCCCAGGAAGGTGTGGCCTAAAGGAAAGGTGTGTCTGCTTTACCCAATGAGCATTCAGAGAGTGTGTGTCCACCCAGCGGAGGCACAAATAAACAGCTTTACCCTTTCTAGGTCTTAACACTCATCTCTTGCTGACTGGATGGTCTGGGACCGTGTCCACCCCAGCAGGCAGCCAGTAGACCACCACTATTGTTTGAGCCAAAAGTAGAGCCAAGGGTGCTTCTTGGCTTGGGGTGCACCTCTGGCAACAAATTCAAGGAAGTCTGGGAACTCTGGTGAGTCATCCAATCGAACAATAATAGCCTGAGTGGAAAATGAAGGCTCTAAAGCAGAGAAATCATTGCCCCACAAACAAACAAACAAACAAATATACAAAGAAACACACCAACAAACCAAACCATAGAAAGCATTCCTAAGCCTAAACAGGAGAATTCTATCAAGATCTAGAGGCGATTAGCATACCAAACACACTAGAACCGAAAGGAAAGTTCCTGAGCCCACACCTAAGGATCAAAACTTCAACCCTACAGGTCAAAGAGAGGATAATAAAAGCAGCAAGAGCAAAAGACAAACCTATGAAAGTAGAGCCATTAGAAAGAGATGTCAGTTCAATGTAGAGACTCTAAGGGCCACAAGGGCCTGGACAGATGTGGAACAAACTCTTCTCTGAGCACAGATGCCAGCCCAGACGATTATACCCAGACAAACTATCCACTACAATCCTAGGAGGTAATGAGATAAGACATTCTGTGTGAAAAGCAAGCTCCTTGTGTGCTAACCCTCCTTCCTCAGGGGTGAGGATTTTGGATTTCCTGTATCAGAAGAACACAACATACTGGGAAACAAAAGGAAATGTCACGAGGAGCATATGTGGTGTGCTTTTGGCCATTCCTGTGATCCCACCTAGAAGCCTTGTGCGACCCAGGTTTAGGTCCTGGGAATTGAAACCTTGCGGTAATGTGTCCTTGTAGAATGATCCCAGATGTCAAAATCTGTTCAAGAACATATACTTAAGAGACTGCCGTGACCCTCCCACCCAAGATTCACCTGCCAACCCCATATTCATTCCCAGAACACTTGTATGCTTCTCACTTCTCATCTGAAGGAAAATTGGTTCAAGAGGCACAGCTGAGGTCTAAGTATCTGCTCCTGGTGTCTCCATGGGTGCCCTGACCTTGAGAGGCCAGAGAGTCATCCTGTGTTGTTCCTGTAACAGGTTTCTGGAAGTCAAGGAGGTCAGAGTCTTCCCTGCCAAAGCTCTTCCTTCCAAGGCAGGGCCTGAGGAAGGACTGGCCTGTCACTGTGTGACCTTATGTTCACAGGGGTGAGGGACCCTGTGGACAGTGTCCACAGTTGTGTTGAGTGCCACTCATGTTTGTGGATTGGTGTGGGACCTTGGGTAGTGTCCAAAACCCCATGAGGTTAGCATGAGAACAGCAGTGCAGACTATAGATTTGGGAAAACAATTTATTGATCACAGGGGAAAATGTCTTACAAGGTGACAACGGGTGTTTAATTGTTAACAGCAAAGTTACTTAGAAGAGAATATGTGTTGTAGGTCCCTGCTACTGACAATGGGCCTGCTTGACTTGATCCAGGTGCTTTCCATTGGCACCCTCAGAGTCCAGAGTCCACACAGAGGTGAAGCTTCTGCTGAGAGCCGTCACTCCAAACATGATAGGAGTTCTCAGGGGTGCAGTTCCTCTCAGTGTCAGTCAGCCAGCTCTCACCTTCACAAGAGGAGGTGCCTTCCCAGTAGTGCCTCTTTGACCAGAGGAGAAGGCCACAGTGTGCCCCTCTGGAAACCTCCTTCGGTCTGAGCTCGCTCGGAGATGCCAAAGTCATCCCACCTGGAGGCTCAGTCCCAGTCACTGTCCTCTGAGGAGGAGGAGGAGGAGACCCGAAGGTCCTCATAGAGGACACTCACTGGCACCTGGGAGCAGTGAGCTCCCTGGCTGTTCTCCAGGAAGGCGGGGCTCTCTGGGGAAGGTGTTTGCTTCTCCATGGGAAGCTCTGGGGTCATTGGCTGGAACCTGCAGCTCCAGGAATCACCTTCTTGTCTGGTGAAGATCATCCTCAGAGCTCCTGCTGCATGAGGTTCCGCAGAGGGCTGATGCGGTGAGTCCACACAGGGTCTGACCCAGATCAGAGCCGCCCTGCTCTGGAGCTGCTGTTGGTCAGTGCTGGGCAGCTGGCCTGGAGCTTCCCGGCTCATTGAAGATTCCAGGTGTTCTTGCATGGGAGGAGCCTGAATTTCTGTGGAGGCCTTGGAAAGAGGCCTTGCCTTGGTCTCTTCTGGCGGATTAGAGTGGACTCTGCGTTTTTTGGGGGGGTTCTGGCTCGGCTGCCTGGGGTCCAGGGAAGGATTTCTGCCTGAGACCCACATGCTGTGTGGAAGCATCTGTCTCTGCCTGGAAGAGTCCAGATGCTGTCTGGGCTGGGGTTTCCCACTGACGGTCCCAATGGGATCTTGCCCAGAACCTCTCCTGCACTCAGGAGTTATCCTCGGCCTGTTGAAGTGCTGTGAACAAGACAAACACATGGAGAATCTGTGATGCCTTTGCCTGAGTAAAATCAAAGACTCTGAAAGCTAGGAAACAGACTCATTCGGGCAGCTGCTGGGATTCTCACAATAGTAAAAGTCAGTAGAAGCTCCCATTCAAGGGGATGTGATGGCCCACATCAGGTACCTAGGGGGTGGGAGGTGTTTGTGCTCTAGGTCGAGAACAGCCTCAGCCTCCCTGCAAAGGTCAGGTGACCCTCACTCCCATAACAGAAATGGGTCTGCACACGTACATGTGTTTGCTGTCATTGCGCAGAGGACACAAAACATTCCTATCCGGACAGACAGAGAGGAAGCTAGGAAGAAGGGCATATCATTCTTGGGTCAGGAGACACAATGAGATTCAGATTCCAACAACACTCTGCTCATCGTTCTAATCCCTTCACATGGCCTATGGAGACCACACAAGTCATTCTTAGAGGCCATGGCCGGAACCAGCCAAAGCTCACAGAGCTCTAGGGGCCAACAGGTCAGATTGGAAGAAAGAGGTGCCTTTCCTCTCCTTAGCGTTCTCCAAGGCAAGTCTAGATTTTAGACAGTTGTAGCTCATGCTAACTAGGGTTTCTAGAGCTAGTAGAGTCAGCCTGTCCACAGTTACTCTTACAAAGAAACCCTGAAATGCTAGCTGATTCAGTTGGTCAGAGAGAGCTTTGGTCCACTATGGTCTTGGCGAAAAACATGGCAGCCGGGGGGCAGACATCGTACTGGAGGTGGAGCCTCCAGGTCTGGAGATCAACTATCATGAAGACAAAGAATGCCAGAGAGATTCTCCATCTGGCTCCAACCCTGGGGAGACCTCAAGGCCCACACCCAGGGACATACTTCCTCCAGACAAGCCACACAGACTCCATCAAGGCCATACTCCCCAATAGCTCCACCCTCTGTGACCCTCCATTTTCACGCAAACCCCCACACTCCAGAAACCATGGGTTCCAGAAGCAGCACCCGATCTCTGGAGAGACAGCAAGGTCACCAGAAAGCTAGGAGAGCACTTCTGTTTGGAATCCTTCTGCCAATCAGAAGGATTGACGACCTAGGGTCCAAGATCAAAGTCCATGCTCGAGGACAGCTGAACTGAACCCTGGCCACCCTCAAGGACAGCTGCTCTACAAATGGGAGCCCACAATGCGGAGGCTCGCTCACTCATCCAGACCCATGTCAATGGGAAACTATGACAATGCCTCATAGGATCCTTGCTGCCACCTGGAGCGTTTCAGGAATCAGACACGGGGCATGCACTGAGGATAAGAGGGGAGCAGAGAGGCCAGAGGGCAGGCGGAGGCCAGAGCACAGGGAATGGACTTACGGGAACACAGGCTTGGCTCTTGCTGCCAGACAGGTTGAGTGGCTGGCCTCTCCTTTGCTGAGCCTTGGGAGGTTTGGGGACAGGAGCCTTCCCCTGCTGCTCTTGGACCCTGTGGGACAGACAGTGGTGCGGGCACAAGTCAGACCCCCTCTCAGATGCACAGACTGGCTTGCAGCAGCTCTCTGACCCTTTCAGGCTTTGGGGACTGAGAGAGGACCCACGCTTGTTGTCTCCGCTGAGCTTGGGGCCACCTAGAGCCTTCCCTCTTGCCAGACCATTCCCCTTTTCCCCAAAACTCACCTCTGTCTGGTGGCTTGATGGGGTGCCTGGTCTCTCTCAGTCTGGCTCATGGGCCCTGGCCTCTGGGGACGCAGGGGCCGGCCAGGAGACCGGTTCTCCTTCTCCTCCTTGGATGGCAGAGGCTGTGCCACTAAGACCACAGAGCCGCACCTGATGGGGCACCTCCTGTTCCCTGCCTTGTGGCCAAAGGCCCCACAGTCTCTGCATTTCACCTGTGAATGGCAAAGGGGATGCAGTGTAGCTGCCAGCTGGCTGGCTCCTTAAGACCCTATTGAGACTTGAAGCCCTGTCTGAGCAGTCTTCTCAGCCGACAGCCCAGAACTCAAACTCGCAGGTGTGTGACAACACCCAAGAGCCTGTCTCCCCCAGCCTCAGCCCCAGACACCTACATCCTCAGTGTTTGCTGACACCTATAGGGCTCTGCTTACCCTAGGGTTCTCTTCTTCCGCCGGGGGAACCTTCAGGGCCATGGGGCCTCTTGGCCCACTCTGCACTCTCTGAGCAAGAGGGCTCCTGTGGCCCTGGACCTTCACGAGGGCTGCCTGTCTGCTGTTTGAAGGTGGCTTCATCTTCTGCTACTCTTGGTTTGGATTTCCTGAATCAACAGGAGATAAAGTGTTTTGATCCGGAAACTTCAACAGAGTGACCTGACAACACCATGGGGCCTGCTGCTGGCTAGGAAATGGCGATGCAGTGTGTGTGCACCTCCCAAGCCTGTCTTAACTGGGGCATGTGTCCTTGAAATGGGATTGTCCTGGCCATGCTCCTCTTGAGGATTGATCAGTGACACACACATCCTCAGGAGGCTGGCTCAAACTGCACTGACAAGATGGAGCTTGAGCCATTCCTTACAAAGTCCCATCAAGGAGAGCTGAAACCACTTTATCTCTTTCTTAGTGCAGACAACACTACTCACATCACAATATTTCTCTTTTAATTCAGTTCCATTGTCCAAGCTCTTCGTTAGATGTACTCATGGCTTTTCCCCAGTTTTATTTTTTATTTTATTTGTATTTTTTGAGTCTGTCGGTATTGCTTTTGTGGAATTATTCTTGAGTGTGTATTTTGTGTGTGTGTGTGTTTGAGTGTGTGTGTGTGTGTGTGTGTGTGTGTGTTTGTTTCTGGATTCCTTCATGAGGCCTAGCACAATTCAGGTGTGTCTTTTAGCTCTGTCTTCCAACCTAAGTCCTGTCATGCCTTATTTTCACTCAGGATTTTTCAGAAATTTTCTAATGTGTCCTTGAATTTATAATGTGCCCAAGTTAGCCTCTACCCACAAAAGCGCTTTAAGTTTCTGTTGTTTCATTTACTTCTAACTTCCCTGTGATTCAGGGAGTTGACAATACCAAGTCATAGAGTGCCTAACACACTTCATCCCGATCCTATGTCAGGAATATCAGTGTTTTGAGACCTTCCTTGATACTCACATGGAATTTCTAAAGGCAGGTAAGAATTAGGACCTCGGCTAGAGCAAGCGAACAACTTGGCCTTGTAGCCCACTACAGCCTGGGTTGAGGAGGAGCAAGCTCTCGATGGCCTTGCTTCTGGGAGACTCACCTTCCGAGTGCAGCAGAACAACCTCCAAATCTCCAAGCACAGTTTCGAAGGAAGGTGCCGGAGGAGTCCTTCAGGAGAGTAGAAGGCTGCTCTCCCTACTGAAAACGCCTCCTCTTCTGTCAGTCTAGCATGCTGGATGTCAGTGTAGGGGCTGGTCTTCAGCAGAAAGTGGTATCCCAAAGGAATAAGTTGTAGTGGAAGCAGCAAAGGGAGTGGGCTTGCTTGCCCCTTGCTGCCAGCAGCTCAAATGAAAAGCTGTCTGTGATTTTCCCAGGAAGGTGTGGCCTAAAGGAAAGGTGTGTCTGCTTTACCCAATGAGCATTCAGAGAGTGTGTGTCCACCCAGCGGAGGCACAAATAAACAGCTTTACCCTTTCTAGGTCTTAACACTCATCTCTTGCTGACTGGATGGTCTGGGACCGTGTCCACCCCAGCAGGCAGCCAGTAGACCACCACTATTGTTTGAGCCAAAAGTAGAGCCAAGGGTGCTTCTTGGCTTGGGGTGCACCTCTGGCAACAAATTCAAGGAAGTCTGGGAACTCTGGTGAGTCATCCAATCGAACAATAATAGCCTGAGTGGAAAATGAAGGCTCTAAAGCAGAGAAATCATTGCCCCACAAACAAACAAACAAACAAATATACAAAGAAACACACCAACAAACCAAACCATAGAAAGCATTCCTAAGCCTAAACAGGAGAATTCTATCAAGATCTAGAGGCGATTAGCATACCAAACACACTAGAACCGAAAGGAAAGTTCCTGAGCCCACACCTAAGGATCAAAACTTCAACCCTACAGGTCAAAGAGAGGATAATAAAAGCAGCAAGAGCAAAAGACAAACCTATGAAAGTAGAGCCATTAGAAAGAGATGTCAGTTCAATGTAGAGACTCTAAGGGCCACAAGGGCCTGGACAGATGTGGAACAAACTCTTCTCTGAGCACAGATGCCAGCCCAGACGATTATACCCAGACAAACTATCCACTACAATCCTAGGAGGTAATGAGATAAGACATTCTGTGTGAAAAGCAAGCTCCTTGTGTGCTAACCCTCCTTCCTCAGGGGTGAGGATTTTGGATTTCCTGTATCAGAAGAACACAACATAGTTTTAACTGGGAAACAAAAGGAAATGTCACGAGGAGCATATGTGGTGTGCTTTTGGCCATTCCTGTGATCCCACCTAGAAGCCTTGTGCGACCCAGGTTTAGGTCCTGGGAATTGAAACCTTGCGGTAATGTGTCCTTGTAGAATGATCCCAGATGTCAAAATCTGTTCAAGAACATATACTTAAGAGACTGCCGTGACCCTCCCACCCAAGATTCACCTGCCAACCCCATATTCATTCCCAGAACACTTGTATGCTTCTCACTTCTCATCTGAAGGAAAATTGGTTCAAGAGGCACAGCTGAGGTCTAAGTATCTGCTCCTGGTGTCTCCATGGGTGCCCTGACCTTGAGAGGCCAGAGAGTCATCCTGTGTTGTTCCTGTAACCGGTTTCTGGAAGTCAAGGAGGTCAGAGTCTTCCCTGCCAAAGCTCTTCCTTCCAAGGCAGGGCCTGAGGAAGGACTGGCCTGTCACTGTGTGACCTTATGTTCACAGGGGTGAGGGACCCTGTGGACAGTGTCCACAGTTGTGTTGAGTGCCACTCATGTTTGTGGATTGGTGTGGGACCTTGGGTAGTGTCCAAAACCCCATGAGGTTAGCATGAGAACAGCAGTGCAGACTATAGATTTGGGAAAACAATTTATTGATCACAGGGGAAAATGTCTTACAAGGTGACAACGGGTGTTTAATTGTTAACAGCAAAGTTACTTAGAAAAGAATATGTGTTGTAGGTCCCTGCTACTGACAATGGGCCTGCTTGACTTGATCCAGGTGCTTTCCATTGGCACCCTCAGAGTCCAGAGTCCACACAGAGGTGAAGCTTCTGCTGAGAGCCGTCACTCCAAACATGATAGGAGTTCTCAGGGGTGCAGTTCCTCTCAGTGTCAGTCAGCCAGCTCTCACCTTCACAAGAGGAGGTGCCTTCCCAGTAGTGCCTCTTTGACCAGAGGAGAAGGCCACAGTGTGCCCCTCTGGAAACCTCCTTCGGTCTGAGCTCGCTCGGAGATGCCAAAGTCATCCCACCTGGAGGCTCAGTCCCAGTCACTGTCCTCTGAGGAGGAGGAGGAGGAGACCCGAAGGTCCTCATAGAGGACACTCACTGGCACCTGGGAGCAGTGAGCTCCCTGGCTGTTCTCCAGGAAGGCGGGGCTCTCTGGGGAAGGTGTTTGCTTCTCCATGGGAAGCTCTGGGGTCATTGGCTGGAACCTGCAGCTCCAGGAATCACCTTCTTGTCTGGTGAAGATCATCCTCAGAGCTCCTGCTGCATGAGGTTCCGCAGAGGGCTGATGCGGTGAGTCCACACAGGGTCTGACCCAGATCAGAGCCGCCCTGCTCTGGAGCTGCTGTTGGTCAGTGCTGGGCAGCTGGCCTGGAGCTTCCCGGCTCATTGAAGATTCCAGGTGTTCTTGCATGGGAGGAGCCTGAATTTCTGTGGAGGCCTTGGAAAGAGGCCTTGCCTTGGTCTCTTCTGGCGGATTAGAGTGGACTCTGCGTTTTTTGGGGGGGTTCTGGCTCGGCTGCCTGGGGTCCAGGGAAGGATTTCTGCCTGAGACCCACATGCTGTGTGGAAGCATCTGTCTCTGCCTGGAAGAGTCCAGATGCTGTCTGGGCTGGGGTTTCCCACTGACGGTCCCAATGGGATCTTGCCCAGAACCTCTCCTGCACTCAGGAGTTATCCTCGGCCTGTTGAAGTGCTGTGAACAAGACAAACACATGGAGAATCTGTGATGCCTTTGCCTGAGTAAAATCAAAGACTCTGAAAGCTAGGAAACAGACTCATTCGGGCAGCTGCTGGGATTCTCACAATAGTAAAAGTCAGTAGAAGCTCCCATTCAAGGGGATGTGATGGCCCACATCAGGTACCTAGGGGGTGGGAGGTGTTTGTGCTCTAGGTCGAGAACAGCCTCAGCCTCCCTGCAAAGGTCAGGTGACCCTCACTCCCATAACAGAAATGGGTCTGCACACGTACATGTGTTTGCTGTCATTGCGCAGAGGACACAAAACATTCCTATCCGGACAGACAGAGAGGAAGCTAGGAAGAAGGGCATATCATTCTTGGGTCAGGAGACACAATGAGATTCAGATTCCAACAACACTCTGCTCATCGTTCTAATCCCTTCACATGGCCTATGGAGACCACACAAGTCATTCTTAGAGGCCATGGCCGGAACCAGCCAAAGCTCACAGAGCTCTAGGGGCCAACAGGTCAGATTGGAAGAAAGAGGTGCCTTTCCTCTCCTTAGCGTTCTCCAAGGCAAGTCTAGATTTTAGACAGTTGTAGCTCATCCTAACTAGGGTTTCTAGAGCTAGTAGAGTCAGCCTGTCCACAGTTACTCTTACAAAGAAACCCTGAAATGCTAGCTGATTCAGTTGGTCAGAGAGAGCTTTGGTCCACTATGGTCTTGGCGAAAAACATGGCAGCCGGGGGGCAGACATCGTACTGGAGGTGGAGCCTCCAGGTCTGGAGATCAACTATCATGAAGACAAAGAATGCCAGAGAGATTCTCCATCTGGCTCCAACCCTGGGGAGACCTCAAGGCCCACACCCAGGGACATACTTCCTCCAGACAAGCCACACAGACTCCATCAAGGCCATACTCCCCAATAGCTCCACCCTCTGTGACCCTCCATTTTCACGCAAACCCCCACACTCC
Source organism: Cricetomys ansorgei (assembly GCA_026225945.1). Lineage (NCBI taxonomy): Eukaryota > Metazoa > Chordata > Mammalia > Rodentia > Nesomyidae > Cricetomys > Cricetomys ansorgei. Next base: position 63,662,115 of record JAMJFZ010000107.1, read on the forward strand.
AGAAACCATGGGTTCCAGAAGCAGCACCCGATCTCTGGAGAGACAGCAAGGTCACCAGAAAGCTAGGAGAGCACTTCTGTTTGGAATCCTTCTGCCAATCAGAAGGATTGACGACCTAGGGTCCAAGATCAAAGTCCATGCTCGAGGACAGCTGAACTGAACCCTGGCCACCCTCAAGGACAGCTGCTCTACAAATGGGAGCCCACAATGCGGAGGCTCGCTCACTCATCCAGACCCATGTCAATGGGAAACTATGACAATGCCTCATAGGATCCTTGCTGCCACCTGGAGCGTTTCAGGAATCAGACACGGGGCATGCACTGAGGATAAGAGGGGAGCAGAGAGGCCAGAGGGCAGGCGGAGGCCAGAGCACAGGGAATGGACTTACGGGAACACAGGCTTGGCTCTTGCTGCCAGACAGGTTGAGTGGCTGGCCTCTCCTTTGCTGAGCCTTGGGAGGTTTGGGGACAGGAGCCTTCCCCTGCTGCTCTTGGACCCTGTGGGACAGACAGTGGTGCGGGCACAAGTCAGACCCCCTCTCAGATGCACAGACTGGCTTGCAGCAGCTCTCTGACCCTTTCAGGCTTTGGGGACTGAGAGAGGACCCACGCTTGTTGTCTCCGCTGAGCTTGGGGCCACCTAGAGCCTTCCCTCTTGCCAGACCATTCCCCTTTTCCCCAAAACTCACCTCTGTCTGGTGGCTTGATGGGGTGCCTGGTCTCTCTCAGTCTGGCTCATGGGCCCTGGCCTCTGGGGACGCAGGGGCCGGCCAGGAGACCGGTTCTCCTTCTCCTCCTTGGATGGCAGAGGCTGTGCCACTAAGACCACAGAGCCGCACCTGATGGGGCACCTCCTGTTCCCTGCCTTGTGGCCAAAGGCCCCACAGTCTCTGCATTTCACCTGTGAATGGCAAAGGGGATGCAGTGTAGCTGCCAGCTGGCTGGCTCCTTAAGACCCTATTGAGACTTGAAGCCCTGTCTGAGCAGTCTTCTCAGCCGACAGCCCAGAACTCAAACTCGCAGGTGTGTGACAACACCCAAGAGCCTGTCTCCCCCAGCCTCAGCCCCAGACACCTACATCCTCAGTGTTTGCTGACACCTATAGGGCTCTGCTTACCCTAGGGTTCTCTTCTTCCGCCGGGGGAACCTTCAGGGCCATGGGGCCTCTTGGCCCACTCTGCACTCTCTGAGCAAGAGGGCTCCTGTGGCCCTGGACCTTCACGAGGGCTGCCTGTCTGCTGTTTGAAGGTGGCTTCATCTTCTGCTACTCTTGGTTTGGATTTCCTGAATCAACAGGAGATAAAGTGTTTTGATCCGGAAACTTCAACAGAGTGACCTGACAACACCATGGGGCCTGCTGCTGGCTAGGAAATGGCGATGCAGTGTGTGTGCACCTCCCAAGCCTGTCTTAACTGGGGCATGTGTCCTTGAAATGGGATTGTCCTGGCCATGCTCCTCTTGAGGATTGATCAGTGACACACACATCCTCAGGAGGCTGGCTCAAACTGCACTGACAAGATGGAGCTTGAGCCATTCCTTACAAAGTCCCATCAAGGAGAGCTGAAACCACTTTATCTCTTTCTTAGTGCAGACAACACTACTCACATCACAATATTTCTCTTTTAATTCAGTTCCATTGTCCAAGCTCTTCGTTAGATGTACTCATGGCTTTTCCCCAGTTTTATTTTTTATTTTATTTGTATTTTTTGAGTCTGTCGGTATTGCTTTTGTGGAATTATTCTTGAGTGTGTATTTGTGTGTGTGTGTGTGTGTGTGTGTGTGTGTGTGTGTGTGTGTGTGTTTGTTTCTGGATTCCTTCATGAGGCCTAGCACAATTCAGGTGTGTCTTTTAGCTCTGTCTTCCAACCTAAGTCCTGTCATGCCTTATTTTCACTCAGGATTTTTCAGAAATTTTCTAATGTGTCCTTGAATTTATAATGTGCCCAAGTTAGCCTCTACCCACAAAAGCGCTTTAAGTTTCTGTTGTTTCATTTACTTCTAACTTCCCTGTGATTCAGGGAGTTGACAATACCAAGTCATAGAGTGCCTAACACACTTCATCCCGATCCTATGTCAGGAATATCAGTGTTTTGAGACCTTCTTGATACTCACATGGAATTTCTAAAGGCAGGTAAGAATTAGGACCTCGGCTAGAGCAAGCGAACAACTTGGCCTTGTAGCCCACTACAGCCTGGGTTGAGGAGGAGCAAGCTCTCGATGGCCTTGCTTCTGGGAGACTCACCTTCCGAGTGCAGCAGAACAACCTCCAAATCTCCAAGCACAGTTTCGAAGGAAGGTGCCGGAGGAGTCCTTCAGGAGAGTAGAAGGCTGCTCTCCCTACTGAAAACGCCTCCTCTTCTGTCAGTCTAGCATGCTGGATGTCAGTGTAGGGGCTGGTCTTCAGCAGAAAGTGGTATCCCAAAGGAATAAGTTGTAGTGGAAGCAGCAAAGGGAGTGGGCTTGCTTGCCCCTTGCTGCCAGCAGCTCAAATGAAAAGCTGTCTGTGATTTTCCCAGGAAGGTGTGGCCTAAAGGAAAGGTGTGTCTGCTTTACCCAATGAGCATTCAGAGAGTGTGTGTCCACCCAGCGGAGGCACAAATAAACAGCTTTACCCTTTCTAGGTCTTAACACTCATCTCTTGCTGACTGGATGGTCTGGGACCGTGTCCACCCCAGCAGGCAGCCAGTAGACCACCACTATTGTTTGAGCCAAAAGTAGAGCCAAGGGTGCTTCTTGGCTTGGGGTGCACCTCTGGCAACAAATTCAAGGAAGTCTGGGAACTCTGGTGAGTCATCCAATCGAACAATAATAGCCTGAGTGGAAAATGAAGGCTCTAAAGCAGAGAAATCATTGCCCCACAAACAAACAAACAAACAAATATACAAAGAAACACACCAACAAACCAAACCATAGAAAGCATTCCTAAGCCTAAACAGGAGAATTCTATCAAGATCTAGAGGCGATTAGCATACCAAACACACTAGAACCGAAAGGAAAGTTCCTGAGCCCACACCTAAGGATCAAAACTTCAACCCTACAGGTCAAAGAGAGGATAATAAAAGCAGCAAGAGCAAAAGACAAACCTATGAAAGTAGAGCCATTAGAAAGAGATGTCAGTTCAATGTAGAGACTCTAAGGGCCACAAGGGCCTGGACAGATGTGGAACAAACTCTTCTCTGAGCACAGATGCCAGCCCAGACGATTATACCCAGACAAACTATCCACTACAATCCTAGGAGGTAATGAGATAAGACATTCTGTGTGAAAAGCAAGCTCCTTGTGTGCTAACCCTCCTTCCTCAGGGGTGAGGATTTTGGATTTCCTGTATCAGAAGAACACAACACAGTTTTAACTGGGAAACAAAAGGAAATGTCACGAGGAGCATATGTGGTGTGCTTTTGGCCATTCCTGTGATCCCACCTAGAAGCCTTGTGCGGCGACCCAGGTTTAGGTCCTGGGAATTGAAACCTTGCGGTAATGTGTCCTTGTAGAATGATCCCAGATGTCAAAATCTGTTCAAGAACATATACTTAAGAGACTGCCGTGACCCTCCCACCCAAGATTCACCTGCCAACCCCATATTCATTCCCAGAACACTTGTATGCTTCTCACTTCTCATCTGAAGGAAAATTGGTTCAAGAGGCACAGCTGAGGTCTAAGTATCTGCTCCTGGTGTCTCCATGGGTGCCCTGACCTTGAGAGGCCAGAGAGTCATCCTGTGTTGTTCCTGTAACCGGTTTCTGGAAGTCAAGGAGGTCAGAGTCTTCCCTGCCAAAGCTCTTCCTTCCAAGGCAGGGCCTGAGGAAGGACTGGCCTGTCACTGTGTGACCTTATGTTCACAGGGGTGAGGGACCCTGTGGACAGTGTCCACAGTTGTGTTGAGTGCCACTCATGTTTGTGGATTGGTGTGGGACCTTGGGTAGTGTCCAAAACCCCATGAGGTTAGCATGAGAACAGCAGTGCAGACTATAGATTTGGGAAAACAATTTATTGATCACAGGGGAAAATGTCTTACAAGGTGACAACGGGTGTTTAATTGTTAACAGCAAAGTTACTTAGAAAAGAATATGTGTTGTAGGTCCCTGCTACTGACAATGGGCCTGCTTGACTTGATCCAGGTGCTTTCCATTGGCACCCTCAGAGTCCAGAGTCCACACAGAGGTGAAGCTTCTGCTGAGAGCCGTCACTCCAAACATGATAGGAGTTCTCAGGGGTGCAGTTCCTCTCAGTGTCAGTCAGCCAGCTCTCACCTTCACAAGAGGAGGTGCCTTCCCAGTAGTGCCTCTTTGACCAGAGGAGAAGGCCACAGTGTGCCCCTCTGGAAACCTCCTTCGGTCTGAGCTCGCTCGGAGATGCCAAAGTCATCCCACCTGGAGGCTCAGTCCCAGTCACTGTCCTCTGAGGAGGAGGAGGAGGAGGAGGAGACCCGAAGGTCCTCATAGAGGACACTCACTGGCACCTGGGAGCAGTGAGCTCCCTGGCTGTTCTCCAGGAAGGCGGGGCTCTCTGGGGAAGGTGTTTGCTTCTCCATGGGAAGCTCTGGGGTCATTGGCTGGAACCTGCAGCTCCAGGAATCACCTTCTTGTCTGGTGAAGATCATCCTCAGAGCTCCTGCTGCATGAGGTTCCGCAGAGGGCTGATGCGGTGAGTCCACACAGGGTCTGACCCAGATCAGAGCCGCCCTGCTCTGGAGCTGCTGTTGGTCAGTGCTGGGCAGCTGGCCTGGAGCTTCCCGGCTCATTGAAGATTCCAGGTGTTCTTGCATGGGAGGAGCCTGAATTTCTGTGGAGGCCTTGGAAAGAGGCCTTGCCTTGGTCTCTTCTGGCGGATTAGAGTGGACTCTGCGTTTTTTGGGGGGGTTCTGGCTCGGCTGCCTGGGGTCCAGGGAAGGATTTCTGCCTGAGACCCACATGCTGTGTGGAAGCATCTGTCTCTGCCTGGAAGAGTCCAGATGCTGTCTGGGCTGGGGTTTCCCACTGACGGTCCCAATGGGATCTTGCCCAGAACCTCTCCTGCACTCAGGAGTTATCCTCGGCCTGTTGAAGTGCTGTGAACAAGACAAACACATGGAGACTCTGTGATGCCTTTGCCTGAGTAAAATCAAAGACTCTGAAAGCTAGGAAACAGACTCATTCGGGCAGCTGCTGGGATTCTCACAATAGTAAAAGTCAGTAGAAGCTCCCATTCAAGGGGATGTGATGGCCCACATCAGGTACCTAGGGGGTGGGAGGTGTTTGTGCTCTAGGTCGAGAACAGCCTCAGCCTCCCTGCAAAGGTCAGGTGACCCTCACTCCCATAACAGAAATGGGTCTGCACACGTACATGTGTTTGCTGTCATTGCGCAGAGGACACAAAACATTCCTATCCGGACAGACAGAGAGGAAGCTAGGAAGAAGGGCATATCATTCTTGGGTCAGGAGACACAATGAGATTCAGATTCCAACAACACTCTGCTCATCGTTCTAATCCCTTCACATGGCCTATGGAGACCACACAAGTCATTCTTAGAGGCCATGGCCGGAACCAGCCAAAGCTCACAGAGCTCTAGGGGCCAACAGGTCAGATTGGAAGAAAGAGGTGCCTTTCCTCTCCTTAGCGTTCTCCAAGGCAAGTCTAGATTTTAGACAGTTGTAGCTCATCCTAACTAGGGTTTCTAGAGCTAGTAGAGTCAGCCTGTCCACAGTTACTCTTACAAAGAAACCCTGAAATGCTAGCTGATTCAGTTGGTCAGAGAGAGCTTTGGTCCACTATGGTCTTGGCGAAAAACATGGCAGCCGGGGGGCAGACATCGTACTGGAGGTGGAGCCTCCAGGTCTGGAGATCAACTATCATGAAGACAAAGAATGCCAGAGAGATTCTCCATCTGGCTCCAACCCTGGGGAGACCTCAAGGCCCACACCCAGGGACATACTTCCTCCAGACAAGCCACACAGACTCCATCAAGGCCATACTCCCCAATAGCTCCACCCTCTGTGACCCTCCATTTTCACGCAAACCCCCACACTCCAGAAACCATGGGTTCAAGAAGCAGCACCCGATCTCTGGAGAGACAGCAAGGTCACCAGAAAGCTAGGAGAGCACTTCTGTTTGGAATCCTTCTGCCAATCAGAAGGATTGACGACCTAGGGTCCAAGATCAAAGTCCATGCTCGAGGACAGCTGAACTGAACCCTGGCCACCCTCAAGGACAGCTGCTCTACAAATGGGAGCCCACAATGCGGAGGCTCGCTCACTCACCCAGACCCATGTCAATGGGAAACTATGACAATGCCTCATAGGATCCTTGCTGCCACCTGGAGCGTTTCAGGAATCAGACACGGGGCATGCACTGAGGATAAGAGGGGAGCAGAGAGGCCAGAGGGCAGGCGGAGGCCAGAGCACAGGGAATGGACTTACGGGAACACAGGCTTGGCTCTTGCTGCCAGACAGGTTGAGTGGCTGGCCTCTCCTTTGCTGAGCCTTGGGAGGTTTGGGGACAGGAGCCTTCCCCTGCTGCTCTTGGACCCTGTGGGACAGACAGTGGTGCGGGCACAAGTCAGACCCCCTCTCAGATGCACAGACTGGCTTGCAGCAGCTCTCTGACCCTTTCAGGCTTTGGGGACTGAGAGAGGACCCACGCTTGTTGTCTCCGCTGAGCTTGGGGCCACCTAGAGCCTTCCCTCTTGCCAGACCATTCCCCTTTTCCCCAAAACTCACCTCTGTCTGGTGGCTTGATGGGGTGCCTGGTCTCTCTCAGTCTGGCTCATGGGCCCTGGCCTCTGGGGACGCAGGGGCCGGCCAGGAGACCGGTTCTCCTTCTCCTCCTTGGATGGCAGAGGCTGTGCCACTAAGACCACAGAGCCGCACCTGATGGGGCACCTCCTGTTCCCTGCCTTGTGGCCAAAGGCCCCACAGTCTCTGCATTTCACCTGTGAATGGCAAAGGGGATGCAGTGTAGCTGCCAGCTGGCTGGCTCCTTAAGACCCTATTGAGACTTGAAGCCCTGTCTGAGCAGTCTTCTCAGCCGACAGCCCAGAACTCAAACTCGCAGGTGTGTGACAACACCCAAGAGCCTGTCTCCCCCAGCCTCAGCCCCAGACACCTACATCCTCAGTGTTTGCTGACACCTATAGGGCTCTGCTTACCCTAGGGTTCTCTTCTTCCGCCGGGGGAACCTTCAGGGCCATGGGGCCTCTTGGCCCACTCTGCACTCTCTGAGCAAGAGGGCTCCTGTGGCCCTGGACCTTCACGAGGGCTGCCTGTCTGCTGTTTGAAGGTGGCTTCATCTTCTGCTACTCTTGGTTTGGATTTCCTGAATCAACAGGAGATAAAGTGTTTTGATCCGGAAACTTCAACAGAGTGACCTGACAACACCATGGGGCCTGCTGCTGGCTAGGAAATGGCGATGCAGTGTGTGTGCACCTCCCAAGCCTGTCTTAACTGGGGCATGTGTCCTTGAAATGGGATTGTCCTGGCCATGCTCCTCTTGAGGATTGATCAGTGACACACACATCCTCAGGAGGCTGGCTCAAACTGCACTGACAAGATGGAGCTTGAGCCATTCCTTACAAAGTCCCATCAAGGAGAGCTGAAACCACTTTATCTCTTTCTTAGTGCAGACAACACTACTCACATCACAATATTTCTCTTTTAATTCAGTTCCATTGTCCAAGCTCTTCGTTAGATGTACTCATGGCTTTTCCCCAGTTTTATTTTTTATTTTATTTGTATTTTTTGAGTCTGTCGGTATTGCTTTTGTGGAATTATTCTTGAGTGTGTTTTTGTGTGTGTGTGTGTTTGAGTGTGTGTGTGTGTGTGTGTGTGTGTGTGTGTGTGTGTGTGTGTGTTTCTGGATTCCTTCATGAGGCCTAGCACAATTCAGGTGTGTCTTTTAGCTCTGTCTTCCAACCTAAGTCCTGTCATGCCTTATTTTCACTCAGGATTTTTCAGAAATTTTCTAATGTGTCCTTGAATTTATAATGTGCCCAAGTTAGCCTCTACCCACAAAAGCGCTTTAAGTTTCTGTTGTTTCATTTACTTCTAACTTCCCTGTGATTCAGGGAGTTGACAATACCAAGTCATAGAGTGCCTAACACACTTCATCCCGATCCTATGTCAGGAATATCAGTGTTTTGAGACCTTCTTTGATACTCACATGGAATTTCTAAAGGCAGGTAAGAATTAGGACCTCGGCTAGAGCAAGCGAACAACTTGGCCTTGTAGCCCACTACAGCCTGGGTTGAGGAGGAGCAAGCTCTCGATGGCCTTGCTTCTGGGAGACTCACCTTCCGAGTGCAGCAGAACAACCTCCAAATCTCCAAGCACAGTTTCGAAGGAAGGTGCCGGAGGAGTCCTTCAGGAGAGTAGAAGGCTGCTCTCCCTACTGAAAACGCCTCCTCTTCTGTCAGTCTAGCATGCTGGATGTCAGTGTAGGGGCTGGTCTTCAGCAGAAAGTGGTATCCCAAAGGAATAAGTTGTAGTGGAGGCAGCAAAGGGAGTGGGCTTGCTTGCCCCTTGCTGCCAGCAGCTCAAATGAAAAGCTGTCTGTGATTTTCCCAGGAAGGTGTGGCCTAAAGGAAAGGTGTGTCTGCTTTACCCAATGAGCATTCAGAGAGTGTGTGTCCACCCAGCGGAGGCACAAATAAACAGCTTTACCCTTTCTAGGTCTTAACACTCATCTCTTGCTGACTGGATGGTCTGGGACCGTGTCCACCCCAGCAGGCAGCCAGTAGACCACCACTATTGTTTGAGCCAAAAGTAGAGCCAAGGGTGCTTCTTGGCTTGGGGTGCACCTCTGGCAACAAATTCAAGGAAGTCTGGGAACTCTGGTGAGTCATCCAATCGAACAATAATAGCCTGAGTGGAAAATGAAGGCTCTAAAGCAGAGAAATCATTGCCCCACAAACAAACAAACAAACAAATATACAAAGAAACACACCAACAAACCAAACCATAGAAAGCATTCCTAAGCCTAAACAGGAGAATTCTATCAAGATCTAGAGGCGATTAGCATACCAAACACACTAGAACCGAAAGGAAAGTTCCTGAGCCCACACCTAAGGATCAAAACTTCAACCCTACAGGTCAAAGAGAGGATAATAAAAGCAGCAAGAGCAAAAGACAAACCTATGAAAGTAGAGCCATTAGAAAGAGATGTCAGTTCAATGTAGAGACTCTAAGGGCCACAAGGGCCTGGACAGATGTGGAACAAACTCTTCTCTGAGCACAGATGCCAGCCCAGACGATTATACCCAGACAAACTATCCACTACAATCCTAGGAGGTAATGAGATAAGACATTCTGTGTGAAAAGCAAGCTCCTTGTGTGCTAACCCTCCTTCCTCAGGGGTGAGGATTTTGGATTTCCTGTATCAGAAGAACACAACACAGTTTTAACTGGGAAACAAAAGGAAATGTCACGAGGAGCATATGTGGTGTGCTTTTGGCCATTCCTGTGATCCCACCTAGAAGCCTTGTGCGGCGACCCAGGTTTAGGTCCTGGGAATTGAAACCTTGCGGTAATGTGTCCTTGTAGAATGATCCCAGATGTCAAAATCTGTTCAAGAACATATACTTAAGAGACTGCCGTGACCCTCCCACCCAAGATTCACCTGCCAACCCCATATTCATTCCCAGAACACTTGTATGCTTCTCACTTCTCATCTGAAGGAAAATTGGTTCAAGAGGCACAGCTGAGGTCTAAGTATCTGCTCCTGGTGTCTCCATGGGTGCCCTGACCTTGAGAGGCCAGAGAGTCATCCTGTGTTGTTCCTGTAACCGGTTTCTGGAAGTCAAGGAGGTCAGAGTCTTCCCTGCCAAAGCTCTTCCTTCCAAGGCAGGGCCTGAGGAAGGACTGGCCTGTCACTGTGTGACCTTATGTTCACAGGGGTGAGGGACCCTGTGGACAGTGTCCACAGTTGTGTTGAGTGCCACTCATGTTTGTGGATTGGTGTGGGACCTTGGGTAGTGTCCAAAACCCCATGAGGTTAGCATGAGAACAGCAGTGCAGACTATAGATTTGGGAAAACAATTTATTGATCACAGGGGAAAATGTCTTACAAGGTGACAACGGGTGTTTAATTGTTAACAGCAAAGTTACTTAGAAAAGAATATGTGTTGTAGGTCCCTGCTACTGACAATGGGCCTGCTTGACTTGATCCAGGTGCTTTCCATTGGCACCCTCAGAGTCCAGAGTCCACACAGAGGTGAAGCTTCTGCTGAGAGCCGTCACTCCAAACATGATAGGAGTTCTCAGGGGTGCAGTTCCTCTCAGTGTCAGTCAGCCAGCTCTCACCTTCACAAGAGGAGGTGCCTTCCCAGTAGTGCCTCTTTGACCAGAGGAGAAGGCCACAGTGTGCCCCTCTGGAAACCTCCTTCGGTCTGAGCTCGCTCGGAGATGCCAAAGTCATCCCACCTGGAGGCTCAGTCCCAGTCACTGTCCTCTGAGGAGGAGGAGGAGGAGGAGGAGACCCGAAGGTCCTCATAGAGGACACTCACTGGCACCTGGGAGCAGTGAGCTCCCTGGCTGTTCTCCAGGAAGGCGGGGCTCTCTGGGGAAGGTGTTTGCTTCTCCATGGGAAGCTCTGGGGTCATTGGCTGGAACCTGCAGCTCCAGGAATCACCTTCTTGTCTGGTGAAGATCATCCTCAGAGCTCCTGCTGCATGAGGTTCCGCAGAGGGCTGATGCGGTGAGTCCACACAGGGTCTGACCCAGATCAGAGCCGCCCTGCTCTGGAGCTGCTGTTGGTCAGTGCTGGGCAGCTGGCCTGGAGCTTCCCGGCTCATTGAAGATTCCAGGTGTTCTTGCATGGGAGGAGCCTGAATTTCTGTGGAGGCCTTGGAAAGAGGCCTTGCCTTGGTCTCTTCTGGCGGATTAGAGTGGACTCTGCGTTTTTTGGGGGGGTTCTGGCTCGGCTGCCTGGGGTCCAGGGAAGGATTTCTGCCTGAGACCCACATGCTGTGTGGAAGCATCTGTCTCTGCCTGGAAGAGTCCAGATGCTGTCTGGGCTGGGGTTTCCCACTGACGGTCCCAATGGGATCTTGCCCAGAACCTCTCCTGCACTCAGGAGTTATCCTCGGCCTGTTGAAGTGCTGTGAACAAGACAAACACATGGAGACTCTGTGATGCCTTTGCCTGAGTAAAATCAAAGACTCTGAAAGCTAGGAAACAGACTCATTCGGGCAGCTGCTGGGATTCTCACAATAGTAAAAGTCAGTAGAAGCTCCCATTCAAGGGGATGTGATGGCCCACATCAGGTACCTAGGGGGTGGGAGGTGTTTGTGCTCTAGGTCGAGAACAGCCTCAGCCTCCCTGCAAAGGTCAGGTGACCCTCACTCCCATAACAGAAATGGGTCTGCACACGTACATGTGTTTGCTGTCATTGCGCAGAGGACACAAAACATTCCTATCCGGACAGACAGAGAGGAAGCTAGGAAGAAGGGCATATCATTCTTGGGTCAGGAGACACAATGAGATTCAGATTCCAACAACACTCTGCTCATCGTTCTAATCCCTTCACATGGCCTATGGAGACCACACAAGTCATTCTTAGAGGCCATGGCCGGAACCAGCCAAAGCTCACAGAGCTCTAGGGGCCAACAGGTCAGATTGGAAGAAAGAGGTGCCTTTCCTCTCCTTAGCGTTCTCCAAGGCAAGTCTAGATTTTAGACAGTTGTAGCTCATCCTAACTAGGGTTTCTAGAGCTAGTAGAGTCAGCCTGTCCACAGTTACTCTTACAAAGAAACCCTGAAATGCTAGCTGATTCAGTTGGTCAGAGAGAGCTTTGGTCCACTATGGTCTTGGCGAAAAACATGGCAGCCGGGGGGCAGACATCGTACTGGAGGTGGAGCCTCCAGGTCTGGAGATCAACTATCATGAAGACAAAGAATGCCAGAGAGATTCTCCATCTGGCTCCAACCCTGGGCAGACCTCAAGGCCCACACCCAGGGACATACTTCCTCCAGACAAGCCACACAGACTCCATCAAGGCCATACTGCCCAATAGCTCCACCCTCTGTGACCCTCCATTTTCACGCAAACCCCCACACTCCAGAAACCATGGGTTCAAGAAGCAGCACCCGATCTCTGGAGAGACAGCAAGGTCACCAGAAAGCTAGGAGAGCACTTCTGTTTGGAATCCTTCTGCCAATCAGAAGGATTGACGACCTAGGGTCCAAGATCAAAGTCCATGCTCGAGGACAGCTGAACTGAACCCTGGTTACCCTCAAGGACAGCTGCTCTACAAACGGGAGCCCACAATGCGGAGGCTCGCTCACTCATCCAGACCCATGTCAATGGGAAACTATGACAATGCCTCATAGGATCCTTGCTGCCACCTGGAGCGTTTCAGGAATCAGACACGGGGCATGCACTGAGGATAAGAGGGGAGCAGAGAGGCCAGAGGGCAGGCGGAGGCCAGAGCACAGGGAATGGACTTACGGGAACACAGGCTTGGCTCTTGCTGCCAGACAGGTTGAGTGGCTGGCCTCTCCTTTGCTGAGCCTTGGGAGGTTTGGGGACAGGAGCCTTCCCCTGCTGCTCTTGGACCCTGTGGGACAGACAGTGGTGCGGGCACAAGTCAGACCCCCTCTCAGATGCACAGACTGGCTTGCAGCAGCTCTCTGACCCTTTCAGGCTTTGGGGACTGAGAGAGGACCCACGCTTGTTGTCTCCGCTGAGCTTGGGGCCACCTAGAGCCTTCCCTCTTGCCAGACCATTCCCCTTTTCCCCAAAACTCACCTCTGTCTGGTGGCTTGATGGGGTGCCTGGTCTCTCTCAGTCTGGCTCATGGGCCCTGGCCTCTGGGGACGCAGGGGCCGGCCAGGAGACCGGTTCTCCTTCTCCTCCTTGGATGGCAGAGGCTGTGCCACTAAGACCACAGAGCCGCACCTGATGGGGCACCTCCTGTTCCCTGCCTTGTGGCCAAGGCCCCACAGTCTCTGCATTTCACCTGTGAATGGCAAAGGGGATGCAGTGTAGCTGCCAGCTGGCTGGCTCCTTAAGACCCTATTGAGACTTGAAGCCCTGTCTGAGCAGTCTTCTCAGCCGACAGCCCAGAACTCAAACTCGCAGGTGTGTGACAACACCCAAGAGCCTGTCTCCCCCAGCCTCAGCCCCAGACACCTACATCCTCAGTGTTTGCTGACACCTATAGGGCTCTGCTTACCCTAGGGTTCTCTTCTTCCGCCGGGGGAACCTTCAGGGCCATGGGGTCTCTTGGCCCACTCTGCACTCTCTGAGCAAGAGGGCTCCTGTGGCCCTGGACCTTCACGAGGGCTGCCTGTCTGCTGTTTGTAGGTGGCTTCATCTTCTGCTACTCTTGGTTTGGATTTCCTGAATCAACAGGAGATAAAGTGTTTTGATCCGGAAACTTCAACAGAGTGACCTGACAACACTATGGGGCCTGCTGCTGGCTAGGAAATGGCGATGCAGTGTGTGTGCACCTCCTAAGCCTGTCTTAACTGGGGCATGTGTCCTTGAAATGGGATTGTCCTGGCCATGCTCCTCTTGAGGATTGATCAGTGACACACACATCCTCAGGAGGCTGGCTCAAACTGCACTGACAAGATGGAGCTTGAGCCATTCCTTACAAAGTCCCATCAAGGAGAGCTGAAACCACTTTATCTCTTTCTTAGTGCAGACAACACTACTCACATCACAATATTTCTCTTTTAATTCAGTTCCATTGTCCAAGCTCTTCGTTAGATGTACTCATGGCTTTTCCCCAGTTTTATTTTTTATTTTATTTGTATTTTTTGAGTCTGTCGGTATTGCTTTTGTGGAATTATTCTTGAGTGTGTATTTGTGTGTGTGTGTGTTTGAGTGTGTGTGTGTGTGTGTGTGTGTGTGTGTGTGTTTCTGGATTCCTTCATGAGGCCTAGCACAATTCAGGTGTGTCTTTTAGCTCTGTCTTCCAACCTAAGTCCTGTCATGCCTTATTTTCACTCAGGATTTTTCAGAAATTTTCTAATGTGTCCTTGAATTTATAATGTGCCCAAGTTAGCCTCTACCCACAAAAGCGCTTTAAGTTTCTGTTGTTTCATTTACTTCTAACTTCCCTGTGATTCAGGGAGTTGACAATACCAAGTCATAGAGTGCCTAACACACTTTATCCCGATCCTATGTCAGGAATATCAGTGTTTTGAGACCTTCCTTGATACTCACATGGAATTTCTAAAGGCAGGTAAGAATTAGGACCTCGGCTAGAGCAAGCGAACAACTTGGCCTTGTAGCCCACTACAGCCTGGGTTGAGGAGGAGCAAGCTCTCGATGGCCTTGCTTCTGGGAGACTCACCTTCCGAGTGCAGCAGAACAACCTCCAAATCTCCAAGCACAGTTTCGAAGGAAGGTGCCGGAGGAGTCCTTCAGGAGAGTAGAAGGCTGCTTTCCCTACTGAAAACGCCTCCTCTTCTGTCAGTCTAGCATGCTGGATGTCAGGGTAGGGGCTGGTCTTCAGCAGAAAGTGGTATCCCAAAGGAATATGTTGTAGTGGAGGCAGCAAAGGGAGTGGGCTTGCTTGCCCCTTGCTGCCAGCAGCTCAAATGAAAAGCTGTCTGTGATTATCCCAGGAAGGTGTGGCCTAAAGGAAAGGTGTGTCTGCTTTACCCAATGAGCATTCAGAGAGTGTGTGTCCACCCAGCGGAGGCACAAATAAACAGCTTTACCCTTTCTAGGTCTTAACACTCATCTCTTGCTGACTGGATGGTCTGGAACCGTGTCCACCCCAGCAGGCAGCCAGTAGACCACCACTATTGTTTGAGCCAAAAGTAGAGCCAAGGGTGCTTCTTGGCTTGGGGTGCACCTCTGGCAAAAAACTCAAGGAAGTCTGGGCACTCTGGTGAGTCATCCAATCGAACAATAATAGCCTGAGTGGAAAATGAAGGCTCTAAAGCAGAGAAATCATTGCCCACAAACAAACAAACAAATATACAAAGAAACACACCAACAAACCAGACCATAGAAAGCATTCCTAAGCCTAAAGAGGAGAAGTCTTTGAAGATCAAGAGGGGATTAGCATACCAAAAACACTAGAATCCAAAGGAAAGTTCCTGAGGTCACAGCTAAGGATCAAAACTTCAACCCTACAGGTCAAAGGGAGGATAATAAAATGAGTGTGAGCAAAAGACGAGTATGAAAATGCAGAATTCTTAGCCTGATATGTTAGCTTAGATTGGAGTCACTATGAGCCAGAGGGGTCTGGAAAGATGGAGGTCTAACAAACTCTGAGTACAGGACAGATGCCCCCACAGATAATTATACTCAGCCAAGCATTCCATTAGAATCCCAGAAGGTGATAAGATATTTGTTATATTGCTTTTCCTTTTGTTTTCAGTACATTCATACTGATTTTATGACATTCACTGGGCGTTTTTGCATTTGTGATTTTACTGTTGCCTGTGTATTTTCTCTGTGTGTTTTTTTTATTCCAATCATTGAATCATGATTCAATTAAATTTGGGTGTTACCAACAGATGAAGCAGAATTAATAGAATGATGATTCATTTCAGATTTGAGTCTCTAAATGCCAGAAGGCCGTGCAAATATTTGGTGAAACAAAATTTTTACAAAGGAGAGATAAGAGTGTAGTTGATTATACGCAGCCATGCTATTAACTTCTATTCAAGAAGGTACTAAGATATTTGTTTATTGCTTTTGCTGTTTTTTTGAGTACATTCGCACTGATTTTATGAATTTTTGTAGGGTGTTTTTCTGTTTGTGTTTGTATGTATGTCTATGTGTTTTCTTCGTTTATTCATGATTCAATCATGATTGAATCATGATTCGATTACATTTAGTTTGCACCTCAGACATCAAACATCTAGGAATTCGGGGGCACTCATGAAACATCACATGTAGAATAATTAGCAGAACTGAAAATGAAGGCATCCAGCCCAGAAGACAGAGACATTGCCAAGCACACAAACTAACACTAACAATCAAACAGCACAAATTCCTAATCTAACAGGGGAGATGCCTAACAAGGTTTAAGGCTCAATCATTATACCAAGTACACTAGAATAGAAAAGGAAGTTCCCTAATATTTAATCATCAAAATATCAACACTATAAAGCACAGAAATGATAATAAAAGCAGGAAGAGCAAAAGACAAACATATGAAAGCAGAGCTGTTAGAATGGGAGGTCAGTTCAAAGTAGAATGTCTAAGAGCCGAAGGGCCTGGACAGATGTGGAACAAACTCTCGTCAGAGCACAGATGCCAGCCCAGATGATTATACCCAGCCAAACTATCCACTACAGTCCTAGGAGGTAATAAGTTAAGATATTCTTTGTGAAAATCAAGCTCCTTGTGTGCTACCCTCCTTCCTCATGGCTGAGGATTTTTGATTTCCTGTATCAGAAAAATAAACATAGTTTAACTAGGAAGCAAAATTAACTATCAAGACTATAATATGTGGTGTGCTTTTGGCCATTTCTGTGATTCAACCTAGAATCCCTGTCAGACCCAGTTTTAGGTCCTGCCAATTGAAACCTTCTGACATTGTGTTCTTGAAGAATGATCAAAGCTATTAAATCCTGTTCACGAAAATATATTTAATTTGATTAAATTTGATTGCCATGACCCTCCCACCTATGTTTCACCAGCCAACCCCATATTCCTTCCCAAAATTCTTCTGTGCTTCTCACTTCTCATCTGAAGGAAAGTTGGTTAATGATCCACACCTGATGTCTAGTTGTCTCCTCCTGGTCTCTCCAGGAATGTCCTGGATTTGAGTCACCAGAGACTCATTCTGAGTGATACCTGCGCTTCATTTCTGCATGTCAATGTACCCAAAGTTTTCCCTAACAAAGCTGATATTTCCAAGGGGAGGCCTATCTCAATGTGACCTTATGATCACAGTGTGAGGGATCCCATGGACAGTGTTGGAATGGGACACCTGGTGCAGGGTGTTCAGTACCACTCTCTCTGTGAATTGTTATGGTGCCATGAGTAGTGCACAAAACCCATTTGTAGTTAGCATAGACCACCAGTGCATACTACAGATTTGGAGAAAATGTGTTATAGGTCCCTGCTAATGACAGTGGTTCACAACAACCTTCAAGTGCTTCTCAATGGCACATTCAGTTTCTAGACTCCATGCAGAAATGAAGCTATTGGCAAATAGATGTGATTCCTCCCAGGATAGGAGTTAACTGGGTAGAGTGGTCTATGTTTTAGTCAGCTATAAATATTCACAATAGGAACCTCCGTTGGGTTCTCAGAACTGTGACGTGTGCAATCCTACACCAAGCAGAACACACTTTCCGGTGGCGTGATGAAACTGCACTGAGAAGGTGGTGCCTCACATGCTCTCCTTCAAGGTGCAGTCACGGACACCAAATCAATGATGTCTTCTAAGTCAATGAGTTGATTGCAAGGGAAATGGGGTCTTGAGACAGGAAGACAAAAGCCTTCCATTGGATCCTGAGGGGGGAAGACACACCTCCACGCTGGACCAGGCCTTCTGCCCCAAGGCAGGATATAGGATTAATTGCTGGTTACCTGAAGTTCTAGGACCTTAGTGGTGAGAAGATGAAATCAAGAATACTACTGCATCCCAGCTGCAATCATCTGTCAGCGCTCAGGACATTTTCTGGGAAGTATTCACCTGCACACGGGGAGAGGATGCTGACAGGATGCCTTTGGGTGGCCGTGTTTTCCTAGAAGAAATTATAGATGCCATTTCAAGATGGTCAGAGCCTTGACTTCCACCAAACATTGCATGTGTGCGTGTAAGGTGTAAATCTGCCAAACTAGACCCTGGACACCAAAGCACTCACTCTGTCCACACGACAATGGCATCTTTCTCTTCCTATTCAATTAGTAATTGCTGTTGGCTGTTATAACATTCTCTAGATCTAAATGACCTTCAACCCCCACTCTGATTCTTTAGTATATGTCCATAGGGAGAGGACCAAGCTTTACCCATCTCTACCAAGCATAAAGGTTCTAAACCATCATGGGAATCTCTAATTTCTTACATTAATAGTTTCCTGGAACAATCAGCCAGGGAGACATGCTGAGACTCTATTTGTAAGAGAGAGGAAAGCAGAAGGAAAATGAAGGCCTGTGGGAGTAGCAGGGGAGCTGGATAGACAGAATGGAGGAAAATGGAGAGGGGGAGAAGAAGGGGGGCAGAGGTAATGATGGAGGGGGGAGGGGGATCCCAGCAAAATGGAAGGCAGGGTGAGGGGCACAGGAAATGGAGGGTGAGGTAGGGGAGGGATAGGGAAAGGGGTGAAGCAGGGAGGGACAGGGACATAGACAGAATGACACAGAACATTTGCTTCTCACCCTTAGAGGGAGTTCTGGAAGGGGCATGTGTATGCTCCCTCCCTCCTCAATGGAGACTGTCATCATAGTTTCTAAGTAATTGCTACAACCTGGATTATTTTTGGTTTTTTTTCCCTTTTCACCAAAGTAAGATAAATCCTTGAGGAATATATATTTCCCATCTAGAGAAACACGGGCTAGGTGTGAAAGAGAATGTGTACACGCCAGTGCTTAGAGGGCACTGAGTGATGGGGGTGTCACGGTGAGCACACTGCATAGACTCGCTAGAAGATTCTGGCCACTAAACGACTCCTCCAGCGGATGGTGATATCCCCAGTGAGGCCCAGGTAAAGGCTCTCCAGCTGTGCTGTCCTGCCTATTCCAGAGCTGACATACAGGCTGTATTTTGGAGTGAGCAGCTGGATGGAGGGCAGTACATGGTGGGAAAGCATATGGGGCTCATGACTGCATTAGCTGGCCACCATCCAGCACTGGTGTGCAGAACCTGGACTTACATGAAGGTTGGGAAATTCAATTGAGGAAAAAACCTCCATGAGTCCAGCTGACCAGCATTTTCTTAATTAGTGCTTGATGAGGGAGGGCCCAGCCCATTGTGGGTGGTCCAATCCTGGGCTGGTTGGCCTGGTTTCTACAAGAAATCAAGCTGAGTAAAGCCCTGGAAGCAAGCAGGTAAGCAGCATCACTCCGTGGCCTCCTAGTCATCTCCTGCCTCCAGGTTCCTGCCTTGCTTGAGTTCCTGTCCTGACTTCCTTTGATGATGAACAGCAACTGGAGTGTCAGCTGAATAAGCCCTTTCCTCCTCAACTTGCTTTTTGGTCATGGAGTTTTGTTGCAGCAGCACAAACCCTAACTGAGACAAGTCGGTACCAGGACTGCAGGGTACGGCTGTGACAGAGCTGGCCATGTTTGGGGGAGGGTTGTGGAAGGACTTTGGAACTTTGGGCTAGAGAAGACACTGAGTGTTGAGAGCTCAGTGGGATGTCCTTGAGGAACATGAAAGGTAAGGATGTGCAGTGCAGAAGCTGGAGGCCTGGCCTGTGAAGTTTCAGAGAGAACTTTAAAGACCATCAGGACTGTTTGCTACTTTAAATTAAGATTCTGTCATTCTGTCCAGCTGGGGCTGAAGAGCCAGCCAAAGCTAACAGGTGACCAGCAGCACTGAAGGAAACGTTTAAGTTACTGGGACACTTGATGCTGGTTAGCTGGAGCTAGGAAACTGGAGATGATGAAGAAAAGTCTGGCATCACTGAGGTGAAATCATCTGCGAATCATTGTCCAAGGCACAGAGAAGCTGTGTCCCAGGTGGGCAAGGTTACACCTCCTGTTGCCAGTGGACTTGGTAATGCGTGAGATCAGCCAGGTGGAGCTGGTTTGGAGGCAGCAAGGGTGATGGAGAGCAGCTGAGTGTTGCCACTGTGAGAGGCCAGAAGACCCTGGTGTAGGTGTGGCCTCGGTGTCAGTTGAAGGCCCAGGATTGAAGGGGTCAATGCAGAGAATTTGAGGCTTGGCACCAAGAAGAGAGCCTATGAGAGGCTCCAGGTGAAAGTGCAGCCCATTTGGAGCAAAAGATCCCAGCAGGTTTGGAGATGCCAGTGCCATGGGATGACTACCAAGGAGAACAGCAGCAATGGAGTTGGGCCAGCCAGAGCCTAGGAGACAGGCTGTGTGCTGCGGAGAGCAGAGCCAGAGAAGTGCCCTGAGTCCTTTGGAGGAGTCCAGAGAACTGTGAGTAGATCCCAGACTTGGATGGCTGGTGCCTCCTGTTTGTCTCAACTTGACTATGACTGTGCCCCAAGTTTTCCTTGTTGAAGTAACAAAGTATTTGAAATATTTTGAGATTACTGAAGCCCACAGTTGGACACTTTGAATTCTTAATGACTTTGTTTCCTAAAAAGAGATTGGCTAATTTAAACATACTGAAATTTAATATATTATATGTTGTAAAGACCGCAGAACATTTGAAGTTACTTATGTTTTTAAAGTGAGATCTCGGGGACGGATAGGAATGGAAGGCCTGTGGCCTGATGTTCATGGTGCAATGGACAAGGGGTCATCTGTACTGGGTCCCCATGTCCATTTGACACAAGCTAGTTATGTGAAGGGATAGAACCAAAATTGAGAAAATGTCTCCAAAAGATGCAGCTGTAAGGCATTTTCTTAATTTGTGATTAATGGGGGAGGGCCAGCCTGTTGTGGGTGGTTCATCCCTGGGGTGGTTGTCCTGGGTTCCATAAGAAAACAGGCTGGGCAAGGCCTTGGAAGCAAGCCAGGGAGCAGTGTCCCTCCATGGCCTCTGCATCAGCTTCTGCCTCCAGGGTCCTGTCCTGCTTGGATTCCTGTCTTGTTCTCTGATGAACAGCAATGTGAAAGTATAAGCCGAAAAGCCCTTTCCTCCCCAACTTGATTTTTGTCATGGTGTTTTTGTTGCAGCAATAGAAACCCCACCTTAGACAGGCACTCTGCACCCACAGTGTTGAAAGTGCCTGCTAAAGACAGAGCCTTTTCTATCTCCTTATGGGAATGTGTAAGCTTATGGAGTCCCTAGAAAATCTGAACATGGCGATTCCTCAATTTTACACGTCTAGGACAAATCTATTGTTTCTGACAAAAGACTGAAACAAGGGAAAGCCACATTTTCAAGCCTTTCCTTTCACTTGATACATTGGACATTACCTTAGTAAGGTTTCTGTTGCTCTGCCAAATATGGTGAGTGTCATAGTCACTGTTCTCTTGCTGTGCACAGACACCATGCCTGAGGCCACTTGTAAGAAGAAAAGCACTTCATCAGGGTCTGGCTTGAAATGCAAAAACCCAGCCAGAGAAATTCTGATTCAATTGGCCAGAAGCAGCTGCGTACTCATGGCTCACAGGAGATGAACTGTACTGGCTAGTTCATCTTGGTTGTTACCAGGAGAATGAACTGCTGTTAACTGCAATCCTCTGCCTTATTTCTATCTGCTGTAGGGTTCTATGAGGCAAAGTGGCTAGTGGCTTTCACTCTTTTCTGACTAAATCATGTGCTTCATTTTTTTTGTGGTATCCTACCAACCACTGTCCTCTGAAGAGGAGGAGACCTTAAGGTGCTCATAGTGGACTGTAGTTGTATGACTATGTGGTGACTCACCAAAGACTACTAGGAAGCATTTTCATAAATGTAAACCCTGCCAGACTTCAGCAGAGGGAACCAGTGCCATATTCAACACTAGAACCGCACACATCTGAGCTCAGGTGTTTTTGCTGTTTCAGAACTCCTTCGGTGCAGATCATTAGCAATCAGACACCCCTCATGTATATCCAGCACCTGCAGACAATACAAAAATGCAGAGACCTAGGCGGCCCCTCACCCAACAGTGCAAAAATCAATTTTTTCTACATAGCTAAAAATAAACTACCACAATAGAGGACACTCAGTAGGACTGGGCAGCATGCTTCCTCACCTTTCTCCAGGTAGTCAGTGCTCTTTGGAGGAGGGGTTTGATTCTCAATGGGAAGTGCTGGGGACACTGGTAGGAACCTGCAGCTCTAGTGATCTCTTTCATGTCTGGCAAGATCATCCTCAGGCATTGCCCTGGAACATGGCCAGGTGAGGGTTGATGGGACGACTCAACACAGGGTCTGGCTGTGACCAGAGCAGCTCTGATACATACCTGTTGGTGCTCAGTGCTGGCTGTCTTGGATGGAACTCTCATGCTCATTGTATCAAGCTCTTTTAGTCCCAGGTTGTTAGCAATGGAAGGAGGCTGCACATCTGGAAAGGCCTTTGAAACAGTCCTTGCATTGCTCTCTCTTGGTGTACTGGTAGAATGCAGTCTGCTTCTCTTTGAGGAATTCTGGCTAGCCTGCCTGGGTCCTGGGAAGGCTTGTTGTCTGGTACCCAGAGGTTGAGTTGTGGGATCTGTCTCTCCTTGTGGATGGCAGCATGCTTGCTGGGATGGGTTTTCCCAGTGGCACCCTGTGCTTTAGATGCAATGTCTTTCCCATCCCTAATTCTCTTCAATTCAGAGACAGCTGTAGGGTCTTGATGTTAGGTATTGTGTAGCTTTTGATACAGGAAGTCCTCTGAGGCTGGGTTTCTGTCATCTGAACACTGAACACTGGACTGGCAACACCAGTGACAGGTCTAAATCATTTCTGCCTGGACGATAACATGCAGGAGCCATCAAACCTTTGGATGGGAGGGTTTCCAGGGCACAGTTCTCTCCACATCTGGAAGCTTACTCAAGTTTGAGTAGTCCCGGGATTCTGTACAGTCTCTTTCAGGAATTGTCCTTCTCAGAGATGCCACCAAGTCAAGCCAGGACACAAAGAAAGAGGGTAGACCACCTGGAAGGTGAGACACTCAGTCCTGGCTGTGGCATGGGTCAGAATCTCTTGCTCCATGGGCATCTTCAGGGTCACAGTGTGTGCACAGGACACAAGGGCTGTGACTAGGAAACAACCAGAAGCCTCACACCGTGCTCATTCTTCTTTTCTCTTCATCTCCCTCCCTGACTACAGAGCTGCCGAGTGTGCTTGTCCCATGATCAGACAGGAGCCTGGCAGAGTTGTGACAGGGGTAATTGTCTTTGTTGTTTCTTCCCACAAACGCTTCTGTGTCTGGACTGTTGAATGACAACGGCTTTGGCAGAGTGGGTACACTTTTCTGAGGATCTTTGCAGGCTTTGGGCAGGTATTTTAAGAAGCAGTTTCTAGTAGGCTAAGAGTTCTTTGCTGTAATCTATGTGTGTCCCATGGCCCTGAAGATCCCATATAGAAATTGTACCTGCTGATTCTAGAATCATCCATCCTGTACCACTGGCCATTGCCAGCTTTGGTCTGAGACATATATGACTGGAGGTCAAGTGACTCTGGTTAGCTCACTTCCCAGTCCAGATTGTCACTTGTAAAGTTTGAGGAGCGATTAGCAAACTCCAGGGGCAGGACCTCAGGGGCAGTTTGCATAGTCAGGGTCTTGTTGGAAGCTGGCATCTCCTCCTGACAGCACAATGGTAGGCATTTTCCCCACAAACCTATTCTGCCTCCGCTTAATCCTCCAAGGCTCACTTCACATTCTGAGCTGCTCTGACATCCAGAGTGATGTTCAGGGAAGGGGTAGGAGGTGTCTGAGTTTCCCCTGACAGGGGAGACACTTGATCTGGAATCTTAAGAACCCTCTAAATATCGCATGGATTCGGGAGATGTTGTTCTCATGTACCATTGCTGCTAACATGACATGGGTGAGCACCAGCCCTGCTGCTCATCTTTGTTGTCAGACATTCTCTTTTTACACTGAGAGCAAAACCAAATTAGGGTAACTGTCAGTGTGCTGTCCCAGGGAGCCCTGGCATTGAGTCACTGCATATTCATTCTTTGTGGTATATGGACCTGGATTCTCTTGATTCTGTAAGGCAAAAGTATTCAGTAATAGAGCAGGTGTTTCCAAGGAGAGGCCTACAGATTGTCCTATCTCTCAGTGGCCTTATGATCAAAAGGGGGCTCCTGTGCACCTCAAAAGGTGTTGATATTGTACACCTGCCACAGTAAGTTGAGTGCCACACAAATTTGTGGATCGTAATGGATGTTAGTGATTTCAGTTCTGAGGTGGTGATAGTGTCCCGAATACGAAGGTATTGTGACATTTTAAACAGGAATGACACAGCTCTGGCAGGTCTGAGGCAGGGAAGGCTTCCCCAGTTATGCCAGAGTTTTATAGTGTAACAGCTCTGCTCTGCTCAGCTCAACTCTGCACCAGGAGGGGAGACTACACTCTGAAGGGAGAAACTTCCTAGATATCAAAGCTATGAAGAAAAGTAATCCCTGCTGAGCTGAGGTGTTCTGGCTAAGTGGAGGTGGTGTTCTTTGGTCTTTCACTCTTTGCTTCTTTATTGCTGCTTTTATACAAATATTTTACAATCATGATAATTCCAGGAGCTCCTTGTGTGACTTTGATGACTTTCAGAGTCATTGATTTGATTCTGATAAAGATGTAACAGATTCTCCATGTGTTTGTCTTGTCCACAGCACTTGAGGATGCCAATGGTAACTCCTGAGTCCAGGAAAGGTTCTGTGCCAGAATACATTCATACCACCACTGGGAAAACCCAGCCCAGACAGCATCTGGACTTTTCCAGGGAATGACAGATCCCTCAACACAGCTTGTGAATCAGGCAAGCAACCATCCCTGGACCCCAAGCAGTCAAGCCGGAATCCCCCCAAAAAACTCAGAGTCCACTCTAGCAGCACGCTGGAAGCGAGCAAGGCAAGGCCTCTTTCAAAGGCCTCCACAGAAATGCAGGCTCCTCCCATGCAAGAACACCTGGAACCTTCAATGAGCCGGGAAGCTCCAGGCCGGCTGCCCAGCACTGACCAACAGCAGCTCCAGAGCAGGGCGGCTCTGATCTGGGTCAGACCCTGTGTGGACTCACCGCATCAGCCCTCTGCGGAACCTCATGCAGCAGGAGCTCTGAGGATGATCTTCACCAGACAAGAAGGTGATTCCTGGAGCTGCAGGTTCCAGCCAATGACCCCAGAGCTTCCCATGGAGAAGCAAACACCTTCCCCAGAGAGCCCCGCCTTCCTGGAGAACAGCCAGGGAGCTCACTGCTCCCAAGTGCCAGTGAGTGTCCTCTATGAGGACCTTCGGGTCTCCTCCTCCTCAGAGGACAGTGACTGGGACTGAGCCTCCACGTGGAATGAGTTTGGCATTTCCGAGCTCAGACCAAAGGACGTTTCCAGAGCAGTACATTATTGCCTTCCCAAAGTGTCAGAGAGTTGCTGTTGTGAAGTTTTTAGCTGGTTCTCTCTAACCTAGAAAAACTGCAAGAGAATGCCTATCCTGGGTCGAGTCACATCTCTTTTTCAGTAGCCTCACCTCTGTGTGGGCTCTGGACTCTGAGTATGCCAAGGAGAAGCACTCTGAAGGCCACTCCGATTCTCATTAGCAGTGCCCTATAATATGTATTTTAAATCATTTCAATGTTCATAATAGTAGCTGTCATCTTGCTGAAATTTTCACCTTTTAGCAATAAGCGTACTTAGAAATCATTTCTATGTGCTGTTCTTCTGACCAACCACAGTTGGGTTTCTCACATTACCTACTGTCCTACAAAAATCCAGAAACATGAGTGGCCCTCGGGATAGTGCATCAGGTCTATACCCTAATTGACACTGTACATAGGCCACTGAGATCTTAAGGCCACTGAGAGAACAATCTCTAGGCCCCTCCTGGAAACACCTTTTGTGGTGCAGAAATATTTTGCCTCATTGACATAAAAAAAATCCAGGCACAGAAAACACAAGAAATGAATGTCTGGTGACACAAGGCCAGGGCACCCTGTGACAGTACCCTGACACTTACCCTCTGTCTGCCTATCTGTCTTTGAAACTAGAGAACGCCTGACAACCAAGATGAGCAGCAGGGCTGGCACTCACCTGTGTCAAGTTTTCAGCATGGTAGATGAGAACAGCTTCTCCCTGATCCATGAGAAGTTTAGAGTCTTCCGGAGATCCCAGATCAAGTGTAACCTCAGGAAAACTCAGATACCTCCTAACCTTTTCTGGACATCATTCTGTATGTCAGAGTATCTCTAACTATGAAGCAAGCCTTGAAGGATTTAGTGGAGCTTTGAGATCTCTATAGGGAAAGTGCTTACCATCCTGGCTATTGTCAGGAAGATATGCTGGCTTCCAGCATCCTGACACTACGAACTGCCTTGAGGTTCTCCTGCTGGTGTTGAATTGCTCCTCAGACTTCATAGTTGACAGAGAGGACTGTGAAGTTTCCTAGTCTGACTCCATTGACCTCCAGCCCAATATATGTCTCAGCCCCATAGTAGACCATGGTTGTAGACCTTCTATGCTGTGCTGGTCCATGCTGCTGTGACTTGTCACAGTGGACATTGCATATGTTATATCAAAGCTGGAAATGACCAGTGGTGTAGGATTGATGATTCTATAGTCTCCAGATGTGAAGTGACTTCTGCCCTCAGTGAGCTACCTATGGCCTCTTCTATGTCCAGCAGACTGATCACAAATTTGACAGTGTCCATGCCCCCATAGGCAGGCTCTTGGCTCTGAGTATCAGGAGGAAAAATCCCAGCAGAGAATGAAGCTCAACAAAGGATCCAATGGAAGCAGCAGAACCATGGACACATGCATAATACAGCAGCCAAAGAAATCTCCTTAGAGCAGTGCAAAGGGCTCCTGGAACACAACCACCCAACTCCTGGGATGAAACGCAGGAAAATTAAACCCATTTGGCAAGCCAAAACAGTTGTCATTCACCAGACACAGAAGGGACTGTGGGAAGATCCATCCTGACAAGGAGAATTACACATGTTATGATTCTGCCAGGTTCCTGTCTGATCAGGGGACCAAGCACACAAGGCAGCTCTGTAGTCAGGGACGGAGATGGAGAGGAAAGAACAAGCAAGGTAGGAATTTCCTGGATGTTTCCTAGTGCTCAGTCTACCCACAGCCTCTGTGTCCTGTGCACACACTGTGACCCTGGGGATGCCCTTGGAGCAAGAGATTTGACCCACACCCCAGGAGGACAGAATGCCTCACCCTGCAGGTGATCTCACCCCTTTCTCTGTTGTCCTTGCTTGCCCTTGCTGAACCCCTAAGAAGGACAATTTGGTTGTGAAAGACATTGTCCAGAATGCCAGAACTAGTTTACTTGAGTGAGCTTCTGGTTGGGGCAGAGGAAGGGGGTTTATATTGTCTGCAGCATCATCTGCTGGAGCTCGAGGACTCTGAACACAGTAGACACTAACTCACCACCCACAAGTTTTGGTTTCCAGAAATCCAATCAAAGAAGTGCTGGCGAAGCCCCATTTTAGACTTATTTCCTGTGAAAGCTTTCCCTTCTGTATGCTGGATACAACATTGTAGGGATGTTTTATTTATCATACTTGAACTGCAGTACTTTGACAGAGGGTTCAGTAACAGACTTTATTTTGTCCAACACTGTATTATTGAAGTGTTCAGACAGTTGATATCACATCAGACTCATAGAGGCACTAGCTTGCCACCCACAGGGATTGAAACCAGGAGTCCTTTCTTAGAAAGAATTCCCACCAGCCTTCTGTTTACTATGAGGTCGTTGGCTGGATGGAAATCCTGGCTTTGAGACTCGTTCCCACTGAGTGTGGGATTGAAACAAAGGTTGAAGGACAGCAGCTGTGGCGTCAGGTGTTCATCCTGGCTCCTGGAAACGAAGCGGTGGGACTTGCAGGGGCCACAACTGCCAACCTGCTGGGGTCCTCACACTGCAGTGCATTACATCAGCCACTGTGTCTTTGGTCATAGGGGACCCACACACTGGCCAAGCCTGTCATTTTCCTGGGAGATCACAGCCCTGTTGTGATGAAAACGTCACCTGTCCATAGAGGAAGAGCAGAGAACATCACCCAGGCCAATATCCATTGAAATAAAAAATGATGGCTGCACAGAACTGAATGCCTGGTTGCTGGTGCTCCGGGACATTAGATTTTTAAGGAAGATCCCATTTTAAACCCAGCAACAGTTATGTTTAAGTGCTCAGCGTATACACTGTGAGTGGTTTAATGGGTGAGTGTGGAAAGGATGCAGGAGGCCTCCACTCCCACTGCCTTTGGTGGCTGTGCTTTAGGCAGACGAACCTGAAGCAGCTATATCAGAGGGTCAGGGCCTTGGCTCCTACTGCACATTGTATGTACGGACAGAAGGCTGTCATCTTCCAAATTCGCCTCACAACACCAGAGCTTTCACACTGCCACCTTGCTTGTCACTAGACCCTGTTCTTCCCCGTCGTCTGAAACTCTATATGAGAAGTGACAAATGTCTTATGACTGACATGGTTAATAAGGTTTAGTTTGTATATAATGTGTTGAGGTCTTCATGATTTAGCACTGAGAATTATCTCAGTAACATGGAAATTACTATTAAAATTAAAATTAAAAACCCAGGTCTTTTAGTGTTTACTACAGAGGAAATCTGTGTCTTGTGTATATCTTCAGTCCAAGAACACTCTGGAAAACAAACAAATTTGAGTGAAAAAAAATGTAAATGGGCTAGTGTTCCAAAACAGAGGTAAAGGACTTACCTGGATTATTCGGGAGCTAATGATTTGATCGTGGACACATAGAGACCCACTCATAGACAAAAACCCACAAAATCAGTATGAACAACTAGATGGCAAATGAATTCATCCACCTATGAACAAGTATGATTCCACGGGAACAAAGTAATACTGCGTTGTGCGTGTTGTTCACTGTGATTTGAAGGTGAAAAATGGGCATCAGCTGTCAGTTTCATAAGGAGAGGAAATTCAGTGTGGCTGTGTCATCGTGATAGGTCAGCTGGCTGACTACCACCTGGAAAGTAGTTACACAGGAAGGGCTGACGGCACTGTAAAAATGTTACAACTAATTAGAGGTTTCTTTGAGGTCTAGCTCCTTCATTAGTGTGCTTGGTACCTTTGGTCCAATGCTAGGTCCTCTCCCTACTGATATATGCTAAAGAAACAGACTCTGGGTTCAAGGTCATTTGTCATTGAAGTTCTAAATGTAAAAGCATTATTACTTGGAATAGATGACATCAGGGACCTTGTGACCTTGCATGACCTTATAAAAGAGCCTGTGAAGCAATGTCTTCTCAGCGTCATTTTGGCCACATTCCTGAAAGCAGTTTTCTGCCCGGTATGGGGCTCTAGATTCCACAGCTCAGAGAACCTGCTGGCAAGACCACAGGGATCACGGGTGAGGCCTTCAGTAGATTTTCTTAAGGTGAGTGGTGGGGAAGTTAGGAGTGCTTGGACTGAATACAGGGTTCGCTGATAGAATTCTGGTGTGAAAATATTCCTGAAATATTTTCTTGAACAGAATTTGAAAGCAATCATTTTTTAAAATTTTTCTTTCACATAATACATATCAACACCCCTGCTACCCTCTCTCTATTCCTCCAAGCTCCCCATCCTCCCTCTCTTCCTATTCTATATCTTACCCATCCCCACCCAATCAGCCCCCATCCTCCGCTGCTTCTCCCCATAGAAGAGATCAGTCCTCCCAGTGTCACCACTCAAACAGGGCACAACAAACGGAACAAGGCCAGACACAAGTCCCCACATCGAGGGTGGACCAGGCAACCCAGCTGGAGGAAATGGGTCCCAAGGGCAGGCAAAAGTGCCAGAGAACCACCACATGCACTCTAGCCTGCAGGCTCTTTGGAAGAACCCCAAGCCAACCAAAATTATCCAGGTTGTTGCAATTAGTTAGAAACTATGACAGTCTTCATTGAAGAAGGAGGGAGCATACACATGCCTATTCCAGAACTCCATCTAAAGGAGAGAAGCAAGTGTGCTAATACACATAAACACAAATGTCAAAGCATCTTCTTTCTAACCACATTGTGTGGTTTTTCTTACCGACATATTTTCTTACACCTTTCTTGTAAGCGTATGTGGCCGGGTATCTAAAGACTTCAAGTTCGTTACAAAAGATTTAGAAATCATAGGAAAAATGACAGAACTCTTTCTGCCAATGTTTTATAAATATCAGCTTTATCGAGATAAAGATTGAGGCCACATTTCAGGGACATTGAGGCCCACCGTGACTTGCCAGCGTTCAGGAACAGCTGCTGAGGTACCCAGAGCTCTAGCCCCTATCTGGCACCTGCAAACAGGCATCTTAATAGCCATGCTTTCCCACAGCATCTGTCAGCATCCTCAGACACTTTCAAGTGGGACAGCACACGCCTGTGTGTGTGTGTGTGTGTGTGTGCGCGCACGTGTGCGCGTGCGCATGTGCACGTGTGTGCACACACATGCAAGCACACTCAGGTGTCTGTGTATGTGTGTCAGAACGTGTGCGACATTCATGTGGTATCATTCCTCATCCTCTTTCCTTTGAGGCAGAGTTTCTCAGTGGTTTGTCACTTGCACATCTGCTAGCCCAAATGGCCAGCCAGCCCCATGGACACATCTGTCTTCCCCTTCCCAGACCTGGATTACAAGCCCGGGCCTGTAATTACCTGGCTTTTAAACGTGTGTTTTGAGGATTGTTCTCATGTTTGCAGGGAGTCTATCACCTCACTCTCTTTATGCATGGATATAACTTCTGCTCTAAGATGCTAGTTTTTATTTCAACAGATAAACTTAGTTAAGGGGCATCTGTCTAAACATTTCCACTGTTCACGATTGGCTCAAAGGTGCTTTTACAAAGATCCCAGTACTCTGTCATGTCTCCCGTGTGTGATTTGTCCGTTTGGATATGTCTGTCCAGGCAACAGGGATGAAAACACAGGATTATTGGCAATGCCTTCAAAGAAAGAATTTATTAAGAAAAAGGGGGTGGGGGACAACCAACCGAACAAACAAGATCAAAATGGCACACCAAAAAGCAACATGCAAAAGAAGGTTTAATTGCATAATTCGTCCACTAGAGGGCGCAATTGTCTATCTTCTGATCTTTGCTACAGCTTGTTCTCTTTACTAAGAATCTTTTATTCAGAGTTCACATTTCATATGTTTTCTTCTCTCTCGCTAATTTTCTATTCGTTGTTGACCTCTATTTTAGTTTTTGGCTTTTCACACTTGCCAATGTTATATTTGGCCTTGAACTCCAAATCTCACCTGTACTGATAGACACCGTTCCATTGGCTCTCATATCTACTGCTGATGGCTCAGAAAAAGATCTTCCTTAATATGTTTGAATACATGTCATTGAATACTTTTTCTTTGACAAAATGCGAAAGTTTCTAAAAGGCTCTCAAAGCTAGGAGAAATCCTGGATTGCAGCCTGGAAGGAACTAAGAGAAATGTGTATCATAAAATGGAAATATTAACAGAAACATAGAATGTTAATTATAAGATGGGGAACAAAATAAAATTTGGGATCTGAGAATTTGAATATATGAAATGCAAAATATCCTAGAATGTAGTTGTTAGCCACTGTGTGGGCTCACCAAGAAAAACAAGGAGGCATTTTCATAGGTGCAAACCCTGCCAGTACTTAGCAGAGGGTACCACCATCATGGCAAGTGTCAGCCTGGACAGTGGAACCCTGAGTGTCTTCTCTCAGGGTTTTTATTGATACCTAAGCTCCTCAGGTGTTCTATTGATAGCACGTGCAGATCATGAGCAATCAAACGTCTGTTACATAAAGCCAACACCTGCAGACAATACAAACGCCAAGGCCTAGGCAGCCCTTCACCAAACAATGCACAAAACAATGATTTTAAACATAACTGAAAATAAACTTCTGTATCATTCCCCCATTTTTGTATAAGACCATCAGAAAAGTTGCTTTATCTCTACAACACAATTTAACACTACACCAGCAAAACTATTTACACAAGGAACAATCACAAGGATAGGACCAAATGAAACCAAACATCTACTAAGCTTTCCACAATGTCTTTGGACAGCAGAAAAACATTATTGACGTCCAGTTACCTGGAATTCACTCACGATCTTCTGGGCTCCTCCAAGGGCTCGGATCACTTCTCTGGCTCTGCCCTCTCCAGAACACACAGCTTGTCTTCTAGGCTCTGGCTGGCTCCACTCCACTGTTGCTGTTCTTCGTGGTCATCTCAAGGTACTGGCATCTTCATAATGCTAGGGTCCCTTGCTGCAACTGGGCTACATTTTCACCAATAGCCTCTCCTGGGCTCTCTTAATGGTACCTCAACTTCTTCACATGACCCCTTCAATTTGCACCTTCAACTGCCACCAAGGCTCTACTTTTACCAAAGGCCTCTCTTCACAGTCCCCAGCCTCAGCTGCTCTCCATGACCCCTTCATGCTTTTAAAACCAGGGCCACCTGGGTGATTCTCACACATTCCCAAGTCTGGAAGCCATCGTGAGATACCACCTTGGCCTGTTCTGGAAGTCAGCTTCTGTGTGCTGACTCTGAGAAAACACTATCCATATTTTAGGATATTTTAGGATAGAGTACAGTTTGCAGGAGAAACAACTGGTCAGTTCATGTTTGGAGTTCAAAGTTCGGTAGAATTTTCCAAAGATTTCTTCATAATGCAGCAACCCTTAGTCCTGATTCTTTTAACAAGTGTTTGTCTCAGCATCTTTGCAGGTGTTCTTTGTCTTCAGGAAGGGTTCCCTTGTGGGGTGGAGTTCTCATCACTATAGCAGATGTGCCTTGTCAGGACTGCCTCACCAGTCTGAATCACTTGTTTGCAGAAAAAAAACCACCACCAACAACAACAAACTGTTCCATCTAAATAAGGGCTTCTCAGCTCCACTGGGGTATCCCAATATCAAGATGGACCTTACAAATGTGAAGAAAAATAATCAAATGAAATTATTAGGTTGAGTTTTGTAAACCATACATGCTTCTTGAATACTGAGTCTATGCTCAGTCTCTGATACCACCAAATTTAAAGTTTTACAAAGCCATTGTCTTGATTATAGACCAAACAAGCTTGATTTTTAGCCATTTATATCCTGTCTACTATGCATGGTATGTAAAATAGCATCCCACTTACTAGCCATCAACACAAAACAGAAATACCGACACACAGACACACAGACCACACACACACACACACACACACATACACACACCACAGATTTGGAATCTCTGGCTGTTGCTTTTGCTTCGTGGTTTCTTGACTCAGAGACTGCTCACAAACATCTCCTAGAAGCACTCTCTTCAGTCCTCCTCCAGGTAGGGCCCATGCTACTGTTCCTGGAAGGCAACATTTTGGAAGCAACTTTCACTCACAGACAAATGTTGAAACCACATTTTATTCTTAGCAGGCATAAGGTCATTACAGTGGAGAAGAGCCATTGTTTATCACCTATGTGAGACAGTCCTTAGTCGTGGTTCCCACCCCTAGCTTCCACTGTACCTGTGGGATATCATTGCTCTCAAGCCAGGGTACGTAAGCCCCAGTGGTATGTGAGCTAATAGAGAAGCATAGTCATCACTTTGTGGTTCTCCAGTGCAATCTCTGGCAATCTCTGGTTCTGGTAGACACCAGGATATAGCCTTCATCTCCTGAAGACAAATCAGGGTGGAGGTGGTGACAGCCACAGGTGATCTCTTACTGTTATGGGCCAGTGCAGCTCGGAACACATGCGTGGGTGAGAGAGATTTCTTTACAACAGTCCAGGATTACAGTTAAAAGCAAATACAGATTAGCAGAAAAACTACATATTGTTTAATCCAGATTAAACTATTAACATGATATGACCTGATGATGTTTAAAAATAATTAAGAAACATTTCAGTACAAGCATGCAATGAGGAGGAATGGTTTACCCAGGACTCAAGCTCGCTCATAAAAATTGTAGACCTTTATTTGCAAACACCCACTACCTGGAATAGCAGCTCATGAACAGTCATCAAAGAGGACCTGAATAGATTAACCTGTGTAGGATGCAGAGGGAAGAACAAGGAACTAAAAGTTAATACGGGAAGATGCCCTTTTGGTACTGACACTTAATTGACTCTGTGACATTTAACTTCACCAGGGCAGTGGGCAGTCATGAAAGTCTGAAAAATAAAAAGCACTGAGCAGAATTATCTATGAGATCCCTTCTCATACTGATAGTGAATAATTTCAGCGTCTGCAGACAGCACGTACCCTCACAGTTCCTAAAATCCTGGAAACTATTGTGCTTATGGAATCCATTTCTGAAAGACCGTATTCATTCCTGAAAAGAAAATCACTTTCCAGTTAATTTACAAAATATCTACAAGCGTATTACATAGAGGCACATCACAGAGTTAACTTTCAGGATTATATTTATAAATTCGTACCAGCATGTCCTTTATCTCAAATGCACATGTGTATTTTGAAGATACAACTTAGACATGTGTACATACTTTTTTGTGTGTACACGCTTGTGTGTGTGTGTGTGTGTGTGCGTGTGCGTGTGCGCACGCACGCGCAGCACATGCTTGTCATTCTAAATGGGAGATACATGATAATTCGCCACTTCCATAATTAAGATACTCAATGGTTCTGTCATCTCCAAGAGTTCTCTAAGCCCCTTGGAGGAAGTCAGCCACACCCCACTGTGGGAAGGAGGACTTGGGGCTCAGAAGAACTTGTAAATAAATGCTATCACATCAAGTGAGAATCAAAGCCACATGTTGAGTGGAAACTGACAGGTAGCATCTCTAATAAGATGGGCAAATGTAGGTGAAGAGAACGAGGGAAAGCCAGCAGAGACAGAACGGGTTGGGGAAGGGAAGAAAATCGCCGGAAAAGATGCCCTCAAAGGCATGTAGCGAGAATGCAAAAAGGTGGGGTTACAACTACGTTGTAAGACATCTCAGAAAAAGCCAAGAAGGTGAATGTAGGTCCTAGATGGCTAGAGATGATGGGTACCCTTGCAAAGAGAATAACAGCTTCTTTATAAGGATAAATTCTACTGGTATGATGAAGGTATCCTTTCCTATAGGTTTGGAAACAGTAGCGATGGGGAAATGTGCATTACATTATAGTCATTTGACACGGAAAGAGAGTCAAGAGAAAGGGAGAAATGAGAACCAGTAAATAAATGTACTGGTTACTCAGTTTCATCAGAAACAGAATTTCCTTTGATCAAGGCAGAGATGACCTGGTCTCTTCTGGCATAGTTTTGAGAAGACATGTAAAATCACAAAGACGAGTGCTAACACTAGTTGTAACTCTCGAAAACCTTGAAAATGTGCTTTCTTTTTATTTTAAGATTTATTTACTAGTATTCATCTGTACATTCTGTGCCTTTGTGAGTTTTTGTGTACCGTGTGCATGCAGGTGCCTAAGGAAGCCAGAAGAAGTCACCGGATCCCTTGGAGCTGGAGTGACGGGCAGTCACGAGCGCCCAGTGTGGGTGCTGGGAACTGAAACTAAGTCTTCTGTGAGAGCAGTGAGCACTCTTCATTGCTAAGTCATCCCTCAGCTCCTATCTCTTATTTTAAAATATTAAAAAGAGTGTCTCATTTTAGAAAATAGTTTTATTTGGTTTTCTCTTATTTTTGACCCTGCAGGAAACGAGCTTACCAGGACAGGCTAGGGAGTCTTACGGCCAGAGCGAGTGTCTCTTTATTCCAGGAAGAGAAGAGTGTCATGCTAAAAGTGATCTATGAGACACTGGAGTTCTGATAATCATGAATTGGGTCAAAGGGCAAGCCACAGTGTGCCATTTTTCTGGGGAGATGGAACACAGAAACACATGAGGGATTTGGGGAAAATGTACTTGTTTTCTTTATCCGCTGACTGCCTTAACCTCTCCCTCCTCTCAACTGTCTACTTTTGCTGCTAAGAAATGTCCCAACTTTATGAGAGGCCTTAGTTCTTCTATCTGCATCCAGAATACTATTTAGTGGATGCAGTGGACATGCTAAGAATATTAAACACAAAAGCCAGATGTCTAAGCTATGAGCAGAGTAAATTATAAACTCAATTTGTGCTCATCTGTAAAAGCCCCTGAGTTCATGACTTGTGAGGACTCGGCTGGTTGCGTGGGCTGTGACTGAAGTTCTTACTGTTCAGTGTGAGATGTCTTCGCCCTACAGCCAACCTGAATTTTGATATGAGCTCGATTCTACATGGAACGCCATGCTCTGGGCCATGCAGTGTATGGGAGGCACCTAAATAATTTTTCACCACCTATGACAGGGCTATTTCAGAAGGTAGCCCATTTACTATGAGGGTCGAGTTCCTTCTATTAAAGGTATCAGAATCTTGTAGAGAAAACCCATTTTCAAAGAGCTGCTTAAAGCTGGGGCGAGAACTAGAGAAGTCGGCTCATCTGAGTCACAGACCAACTCTTCCATCTTATCTGCTTTTATGTGTTTTATTACTTTTATCAGCCAATAAAACATCCCATAGACTCTGTGCCAGAAAAAGGGTATATGAACCATAGTGCCGACCCTGCAGAAGGCAGACCCAGGAAGGCCATTTTCCTCAATGCTAGAAACTGAATAGACCTAACTTCTGAAAGTCCGAAACTGGAAAGAAAGTTCAGAGAAGTTTGTTTGGAGATTCTGCCTTGTAGCTGGTGCTGAGAATTCAATATTTCATTCGTTTTCTGCAGCACAGTGGTGTCAAGTCAGCTCGGCAACCCCCGATCTTTTCTTCAAAAGTAAGGCAGTCTATTTCACATTGGCCGCCCAGCTTCGTGCACAGGTGTCTTCTGTAAACTGCTCCCTTGGCTAGGAGAAGAAGGCAGCTGTTAATTATGTAGTAATCTTTTACTAGGCCAAGAAGGGAACTCTTCATTACTAAATGAGAGAGACACAGAGAGAGAGAGAGAGAGAGGAGAGAGAGAGAGAGAGAGAAGAGGGGAGGGGGGAGAGAGAGAATAATGATCAGAAAGGTCTGATCTCAGACTCTTGGCAAATCATATGCAGTGTCCTTACTAATCACTGGGAAAGACACTGCTAACTCCTCTGTTCAAATCAGCTATTTCATACAGAAAGAGAATGTCTCTTCTGGGGAAGGGAGCAATTCACTTTCTAACTCTACAAACAAACTTTTCCAGAGTAACTTTTTTTCTTTGTATTTCTAACATAACAGTGTTTGATAAAGATCAAAATGTAAAGACCATACAATTATTATAGGCAGATCAACAATAAACAATCCCCATTATCATGTAACCTTCAACTTTCAGATATAAAATTAACCAACAATCCTCTCATTATTGCCATTTACAGAAAAGAAATGGAAGGACAGAGTTCAAATTGTTTATGAGAATCAGAACTAAGATTTAGCCTCGGCTACTTTGATCTCACGTGTGTTGCCCTCTACAGAATGTCGAATTGACACCCGTCTCTGAAATTCTCTGTGATTGTGTCACAGAGATCATGGTCACAGTGTTTGATTCCTTGCTTACTGCGAGTCAAATATGAATAGGTCGAGTTCTGGAGCAGGTAAGCTATTGAGCTCCTAAGTCTGTATGTTGTACAGTGAAGACAGGAGGAGATGGAGAAGACAGATTGAATTGCTTTTCTATTCTGCATCCATTGTCTGACTTCTATGCAAAGAGGGAGGGCAAGCTAACAGAGAGTTGGTTTCTCCGCTCCCTGGCTGCTCCTTAGTTCTAGTGTTGCCTCTTCCCAAAGGTCATTTAAACCTCACTTCACAAGAGGCCTTTCTGCATCTCCCAGTTAGAGTGTGGTTTTTCAAGCTGTGACTTCTCTGTACTTTGCATTCTGGCCTTTAGGAAAGCTGTTTTGTGTTAAAGGCATATGTATTTATTTCTTTCTCATTCATTTACTTATTTATACATCATAATTTTTGAAAGATTTTACTCTTACAGGGTACCTCATATTTATTAACAGATAATAATAGACTACTACATTTCCATAAAATTAAGAACAAAGATTCTGCTTTAATTAAAATTTTCCATTCATTTTGTATAATTGAACGAATGCAGCTGGAACAAGCAGTAAGGACACACTGTCAGGATCTCTTGTCTAGCTAGAGCTTCTGAGGCTAATACACATATTCAAGAGGTCTAGACACTCAGAAATTATGAATAGGATAGGAAACTTCAAAACACAAGGAGAATGTTTCAAGGGCATTGGAGGAGCCCTAGACAGAAGGCCCTTTTGGTTGTAGGTTGTACTACACAGAGATCTGCTCAAAGCACCCCAAATATTAAGTGCAAACAAATCAGGGTGGTAGTGGGTTCAATGGCATCATTTTCTGTTATATATGAGATCCTGAAGAATAATCTCAGGGTAAGATATTTGAACCAGTTGCTGAAACATAGAAAATGTTGGTGTCCAGCCCCCATTTTAAAGTGGCCACTTTGTCGTATACTGAGATATGTTGAAGCTTTAAAACTGAGGGGCAAGAGCTACAAGAAGGAAGAAGTAAATCCCCGTGTAGATGACTGGAGAGGTGGGCCAACTACTCTCATAGTAGATAATCAAAGTCAGTGTGATTGGATTCTTCCGTGTCTAGGCTTGGAAAACATTTCTGGTGCCTGGTTTGTCTCAAGACTATTACAAATCACAGAGGTAAGTGGTGAGGTTTTCCTGAAGTTAGCTTGTTTTTCCAAAGACAGATACTGATCAAATTGACAACTCTACCTCTCTGGGGACTTTCCTCTTACCTGGGTAAAGATGGTTGAGAAGGATGAGCCCAGCAACAATTAAGGAAAAGATTTTCATGTCTGTAGGCATCAGTGGAGAGGAGCTGAAGGAGGCACAGTAATGGAGCCCGGCTCCTTTACCAAGATGAGCAGAGTAAGACTCATTCTACTGCTTAGAAAAGCCTTAAGAGAGAACAATTTTCCATGCTCCATTGAGTAGCATGTGGGCCAGTGGATCAGGTTGTTGTCTTTTGTTGGAGGAAGGCCAGAGAGAGAACCCTGCCTTCTTGCCTGGAATATTCTATTCCCTTTCTTCATGCCCTATCTCAAGTATCCCCATTTCCACAAAATCTACAGCCACCTACTCTTCTTCCTGCCTAAAAGTTTTACGTATAACATATTCTTACAAGTTTTATCCATTGGTTGTTAATTGGTTGACACCTGGCATAGTGGCTTTTAAATTTTGAGGTATAGAAAAAATTACCTATCCCAATAGATAGTAAACTCCATAGAAGAAACCAGCTCAATTTTCATTGATTTTCCCCTATTGGGTTCTTATGTCAGTGTTGTTTAGTTTTCCAATGGGAAGCTGTCTACTTAGGGGAATTCATAACTAAACAAACAATTAAATGTAAATTGTGATTAAATCTTTCAAATTTATGCATATGTAAATCTTTGGAGAGGGTATCATTACTAATATTCCTTCCATAATTATTTCTGGTACAAAATCTCTGCGCACTACACAGGTATGTGCTACCAATAGACCTTAATTTTGTCCTAAAACAAAAGACGCCATTGTAGAGTTTTGTGCACGAGAGTTATCTGGAAGAATAAAAATCAGATTGGTGATTCCATTCCCAACAGAGTGCTTAACAGATCAATTCTCACAATAATAGTAAATTAATTTCTGGGAAATGCCGAGCTTCCTAAAGGATGTGAAAGATACGACGAGGCCAGGCTCACATTGGAAAACCGGAAAAGTCTGGTTAAGGAAAGTAGACCTGTGATTACCTGTGATTCTTTGTGTGAGGTATGACGGAGCCTTTGAAATGTAGGCCTTAAGATCCTGCTGTGGCGGCACAAGCCTGGACAGTACTCAGGAAGTGGAGGCGGTGAGCTTCGGGCCAGCTTGGGCTACACAGTGAGTACCAGCTCAACTGGCCTCAGACTGGGAGAGTCTCAACAAAAGAAAAGTAAAACCAAAATAGACATGTGGATTAGTGTGAGTTAATCAGGTCACCGGGGGCACTGTCTTTAGAAGGGGTTAAAGTGGTGCTCACGGGACTCTGGGTAGTTATAAAACAATAAGTCTCTGGCTTCTAGTTTTCCATGCCGCCTTCTGCTCTCATACATGTTCCTCTTCCAGGATGCCACACCATGATTTGACACAGCCTGGAAGACCCTCTCTGATCTGAGCTCATCAACTCACCTGGTCTTAGACTTTAGCCTGTGAATGGCATAAAATTTTCTTCATAAAGTACCTAGATTCAAATGTTGTTTAATAGCAGAAGAAGGGTAGACCAATACAAGGGCTCGCTCCTCACCACTCACCCCTACCTACTCTCAGCTGGTGACCCTGTTCCACACTTTATGAGAGACAAAGCCAGAAAAGGAGGTGCTTACAGCTCACATCACCCACTTCAGGCCCAGAAACCCAAAGGCCCTGCCCTTCCTTGTGTGTACCTTCTCTGGGATCCAGGGTCTCTTCTTGAACCATGATGTCACTTCCTCCCCATTTCCTGAGTAAGACCACTATCATTAAAGTGACACTGACACTTTGCACTGGATAGGTAGGAGAAGTGTCATGAGGGCGAAACTCTCTCCTATTGAAGGCCCAGGTTGAAAAAGCCCAAACACATGTGACATCCTTCTTTTAAACAGTTGCTTAGGGAATCTCTCTCCAGAATCAGCTGCGCAAGCTCTTAGCACTTGCTGCAGTTACAGTCCAAGAGGGCCTAGTGACTTGGCAGTTGAACCTGATGTCATCTATGTCATCCTGGTTTTACTGCTCTACCCAATGTAAGACTGATGAGGAGTGTGGAGACTTTCGTCAAGGCTCCAGAAAAATGCCTGGCAGGCACAGGCTGAATAGCAGGATTGCATTCCCTTCAAAGAGTCCTGGAACAGGCTTTGCACAAAGCTCTGGGAGTGAAGTCTATGCTTCAGCCAAGACTCTAGGGTCTTAGGGCTACCAAGAATGTTGGCTCTTTGCCAAGGAAAAGCAAACTAGCCAAATGGGCCAGTCTAAAAGAAGCCGTATTGCTGCTGCAGACAGGGCAATAGCAGAGAGGAGGGGCTACTCAGTCCCTTTGGAGTTCACATTATGTCACCCCATGTCTCTGATGCTGGGCACAGAGCAGAAGGCTTTGTGTTTGCCAGGCTGAGCTTTGATCTAGCTTTGGGCCGATCCTACCTTACTATCCTTATAATCCTTTTTGGAATGGAAATGTTTTCTCTGCGACACTGTATATTAGAAGCATGTCACTTGATTTTTTGTTTGTTTGTTTTTTATGGATGTACAGCTAAGAGTTTTCATTGACTCTCAGAAAAGGCTAGACATTGGAGTTTTGAGTAGTATTAGTTTTCCCTTCAAGTATTTTCTGGTTCTGCTCTTAGGTGTTTAGGTTTTTATATTTTATCTTGTCTCTTGGATTGACACTTCAGTCACACAACATTCTTGTCTCTAGTAACAGTTTTTGTTGTTGAAAGTTGTTTTGTTTGTCAAAGACTGTTTTATATGCTGTTGGTTGAGCATTTGTTTTCCAAAATGTTTCTTTGTAAGGTTTTAAGATATTCAACTTAGGTTTTAATCTTTTAAAAATATATTCTGTTAATATCTAATTATGATAGTTAGCTGATTTTACTTATTCTCTTACTACAGTAATCAGTGAAATAATAATCAGTTTTATCCTTGTCTACTGAAGTTCATGGGGTTATCTTTTTTTCTTCCCCGTTTTTGTTGCAATTTAAATTTCCTATATTTTTTGCTGTAAATTTTAGTTGTTATAGGTGGTTGCCTTTGGGGTCATCATTAATGTTGCAGTTCATGTACAATTCATCTAGTGTTAATGCCAACTTATTTTCAATAGTAAACCGGGACTTTATACCGACTCATTTCCTCACCCTCGTTTTTGATGTAGAAATAAGTTTGGGTGTTCTGAAGTGAGAGGTTCTCTTGCTGGCCTTGCAGGATGAGACTGCCTTTGACAGAGACAGCTGTGAGCCTGGGATGCTATGTGGCCTCTAGTTGCCATGCTGATGAGGTTAGCCCCTGACTTCATGCAGCCTGGGTCAATGCATTAGTTATTAGTCTTGTGAAACCTTGAGCACAGAGGCCACCTGCACCCCAGCCCCTGACTTCTAACCTGAGATAGTTTGAGATGGCATGTGCTATTTGAAGTTGCTAGCCTCACGGTGTGTTGTTATACAGAGAATTAATAGCTATAGTACTTTAAGGTACATGCACTTTGTAGAGGGACGTTTGCATGTTCTCACATGCTGTACTCTCCGCAGCAATGAGGAGTTTTCCAAGTGGCTGAAAGTCTTTCTAACTTTTTACAAATCCATCTTGCACCCACCCAACTCCCAGAGCTTTGTGATAAAACCCCTTCATGCTGAGTCCGTTCCCTCTCGGGCCACATCCTTAGATGTTTCCTCTTAGGATGGCTTCGAGTCAGCGAACCATGCAATATTTATGTAACCCGTAGGAACCACATGTCTCGCTGTGGTGCCCAGCGTCCTAGGCTCTGGCTGGCAGGAGCTGCACCTGCGATGGATGTGCCAGGTGAGAGCTGACAGAAAAGCAGTAGTTTTAATAAAGGAAACGAAGCCTCTGAGGAGTCATTTTCCCTCCAGATGGC
The DNA here is from genome assembly GCA_026225945.1 of Cricetomys ansorgei. Classification (NCBI taxonomy): domain Eukaryota; kingdom Metazoa; phylum Chordata; class Mammalia; order Rodentia; family Nesomyidae; genus Cricetomys; species Cricetomys ansorgei. The sequence goes on from JAMJFZ010000107.1 coordinate 63,704,254, forward strand.
ATTGACTAAAGCCATCCCAATGTCCGGAACCCTGTGGATGTCCTTTGCAGAGAATAGTGTCAATGTTTCAGGGTCAAAGGGGAAAGAGCATGAGAAGAGTCTAAACATAAGATATACCGGGCAGAGCACTGCTCAGGTTCAATGTCACCCATAAAGCTGATTAAGTGTAAGCCCGACAGATGATGGTTTTAGTTTGTGAAGCTACCAAATTTTATTTCAGTTACAGTTTTATCGCCTGCATATGTCTTATCCAAATGAACATCTTAATTAATCTCTAACCACTTTATTTTGCAGGCAAGAACAATGCAAACTCAGTACCATAGGCATTAATAGAGTAGATGGGGTTGTTTTAAAAACACAACATAACAGTTACAATCACTGGATAATAATACATTACCTCCACTAAGAATAAAATGGATCTTTATTGTGTTCTATAGAACTATCATGCCATCGACATAGAGGACTATGACATTTTTCATCTGTCTATCAATCCCATGATAATTAGTATTTTATAGAGACACACAGAATCAGGTGGTAATGTACACACCGCTCCTTGTCTAGCTTCCCATAAGCAACAACCTTCCTGGATCTCTTTCTCTTCAAATGGCAGATAATGGCAAAGTCTCTCTCTCAGGCAATCCGGAGCTGTATGAGAAAATTCTGGAGAGAGGATTTATAAGTGACAGGTGTTCCAGAAATGCACAGTAGTATCTGATTGAGTAGAAGGCATTCATTCCTGCTTGGATTTTTATCATCTTAACGTTAAAATGAAGCACAGAGACGAAAGTGAGGCGAGATCAGCTCGAATCACACTCACTGTGGCCCGATTAAGCCACCAAGCTTCTCTCCCCGGACATCCGTTCAGTGCCACTTTTAAGGCCCAAAGAGCGCCCGTTGCTCAGTGCCTTCTGATCCTCTCCCGACAGCAGAAGAAGTTCAACTTGCACTTCCCAGCAATCTTCTCGTGTTCCATGCACACCCTCCTGCATTTCCCCCGGCCGAGCCTGCACGTCTCACACACAGCAAACTCACCTGTGCCCGGGAGAGAGCTGCTGAGACGTTTGCTGGGACTTGGTGGAAGGAGAAAGAACATCTAACAAAGCCACCTGAACAGACAGGGTTTGCAAGAACAGTTATGGAGACTGTTTTCTAGAATTAGCCCAGAAGCTTTGCAGATAGCTCAGTTGGTGAAGTGTTTCTCATGTAAGCATGAGGGCTAGAGTCTGCTCTTCAGGGCCTAGATGAGAAGCTGGGCATAATGGTATACATTTACAATCCCAGAGCTGGGGAGGCAGAGACAGTTGGATCTCTGAGGCTTGTGATCAGCCTTGCTGAATTAATGAGAGATTCTGTCTCAAAAACCAAGGTGAATGGCTCCTGGGGAATGATATTTAAGTTTGACCTCTGGCCTTGACACATATATGAACACACACACACACACACACACACACACACACACACACACCGAGTGAAATAAACAAACACTACACCATAGCTTCTGCTTACCACAGAATGGTGCAGGAAAGAACCATACATACATAAAAACAAGAGGCAGTCATTATCCATGTTCCCCAAGTGTTTATTGTCTTTCATGGTCGTAATGCAAGTAACAGAGTAGCATCTTTTTTTTCAGAATTGTTAAAACACATGTCTGATATTATTGAAAAATTTGTTACATGAAAACAAGAGCAATGGCTTGTGGTTTCAAATCCTTGTAAACGTAATGAAGAGTTTTAGTCTCACTTCTTGCTTGGGCCTAGTGACAGCTGCATATTTTCAATAAATTGTTTTATTTACGTAGCCCCATGCAACTGGTGGACATACTACAAATACCTGTCCACATTTTTCATTTAGTGGGCAAGCAAAATAACTTTGCAATAATGTTCGTGCTGTATAGCATTTACTTGTAAGGGTACTTTGGTGGTTAAATGGCATAATCCATGTGTGTTTGTTAAAGGCTGGAAAAATTAGTACTTCATAAATGCCACGTTTTCACTCATGAATATTGTCTGAATCTATTCAACTTTTATTATTATTATTATTATTATTATTATTATTATTATTATTATGTGTGTGTGAGAGAGAGAGAACTGTGCATGTGTGTGGCACACATGCACATGAGTGTGCAGGTACATGCACCTCTGTGTGCGGACACACAGAAGCAAGAAGAAGGCATTGGGTATGCTTTTCTATCACTCTCAGCCTGGTCCCTTTGAAGCAGGGTCTCTCTTTGAATCTTAGCTCCTTTTCTCTTGCTAACTGGACTAGAAGATTAAAAAAAAAAAAGTCCCATTGAACCTCCCAGTTCTGACACCACAGTGCTGGAGTTATAGGCTTGTGCAAGACTGTGCAGGCGTGATTGCACAGCAAGCTCTCTTAACCAGTGAGCCATTTCTCCATCCCTCCAAGGATATTCTAATACTTCCTTTCATTGTGTTTCCAGCATGCTGTCTTCCCATGGAAGAGAACCTCTTGTGTATATCCACAGCTGTGTCTAATCATCATAAACAGCTCATCTACGACCAAGATGACTTCTCAGTAAACGATCTCCACCACTCTACTGTATTGTCCATAACCCGTCAACACTCACACGTGCAGACCTCCTTCAATTTAGGTTGTAAGGTGAGGGAAGCCATGATCTCCAGGTAGTGCTAATTGGTGGGGATGAGATTGAACATGAGAAATTAATGGGAACATCACTAGGAAAATATGATCATGGCGACAAGAGTAAAAATATATGAAGCCAAAGGGCCAGAACTCAGTCCTTTCACACCTGCCTCCTGTCCAATCAAAAATAGCTAGCTTGGCTGGAGTCGCTACAAGAAAAGGAGGAAGTACAGATAAGAAATATATTTTACCTCCAGGAAATGACTGGGAATACTCAAGTCCTGCCCAGGACCCTAAATTTAAAACAAAATACATTTTAGAAAAGAATATTAAAGCAAGAAATGACACTGTATAAAATTCTTCTACATGTATACTTCATGAGGGACTACCAGTGTTAGGATTGCCATTTTTATATGGGTTCTCAAGACCAGCGCTCCTATCAGCCAAGAAGACCAATATACAAAGCAACACAATAAAAATTACAGCACAATTCAGCTGGCTCTGAGGACATATTAGTACAGGTCCAAGAACTCTGTGGGGAGAGCAGATTTGTTCTCAAGTTCAGGGCGGAAGAGGAACCATTGGGTTTCATGATCTGCCCCCATCACCTCAGTCAAAATCCCATCAGCTTTTATTTACCTGACGGCAGTTGAGTTACAATGATGAACAAAGCAAAACCAAAATAAAACATCTCTCTACTCAGAGCCATGTTTGAGGGGAGAGTCTTCAGAACACAGGATCAGAATTTCTTTGAGGGCACAAGAAAGCATTTATATTTGAAAGTAATGGGTTATGTTCTTGATCAGTGAAGTGAATCAATAAAGAAAGTACAATTATATGCTCCATTTGCTAGGATCAAGAACTGATGCAATGGGTTATAACCTCGGAGCCTTCAAAGCCTCACTTCCCAGCATCCCTTGGGCCTGTAGAATGGGGTGGACATTTGTCTAAGACTGGGAGAATCAGAGGCCACGCTCACTTCTACTGCAGGAATCTGGGGGACAGAATCTCCATAGGTCTCCACATCTTCCCAAGGACCAAAGCTCATGTATTGCCTTTGCAGCATGTCCTGGGGGTCCGGTATGGTTCCAACTCAGAAGCGCTTCGAATGCTCACAGTGCTTACAGAGCTCTGGTGGAAACTTGAAGGTGATCCACAGATGTGCACACTTACCCTCCTCATTCTTATTGCTGAATTTGTAAATATTTCAGGAGAAAGTGAGGAGCAGCAGCGCTTTTGCTAAATTAGCTCTGAATCCTGCGCCTGCCGGACACCACATCACAGACAAAAGTCGCAATCACAGCAACCTTTAGTAACTTAAAATATGGGTATCAAAAGGAATATTCATGTCCCTCGTGTCAACCCCCTAAACTGTGTTCTGCTTATTGCCACCTTGATGCTTGTAGTTACATGATGTTCTGGTCTTCAATCTTGGAGCCAAAGCCAGGCCTAGTGTCACAGGTTTGTCATTCATCTACTCCAGAGACTGAGGCAGGAACATTACAAACAAAAGGCCTGCCTGAGCTACACAGTGAGTTCAGTGAGTTCAAGGCCTTCAGTGAGTTCAAGGCCAGCCTGTGTAACTTTGGTGAGATTTTATTGAAAGTAAGTAAAAAGAGGTCTGGGTATATGGCTCAGTAGTAAAGTGTTTGCCTAGCATACTCAGAGCCTTACATTCAGTTCTCAGGACATCATCATCATCATCATCATCATCATCATCATCATCTCTCTCTCTCTCTCTCTCTCATACACACACAAGAAAAATGTAAACTATATAGTTAGACAAATATCTACCAAATTAGGTATTGTCTACCAAGTAGACAAATAATTTTTCAAATCTTAGCCTATTTATTCTTAAAATTTAGTTATAGTTATGATAGACTCACGGGGCACCTGAGGACATTGTGCGTGTCCTAGAAGTGCTTAGCAGGATGTCTGACTCTTTTATTCTTATCATCACCATCACCCTCCTCATCATCATTATTACTATTACATTCATACGTCTATGTAACTTTGAACAATTTGCTAAATGAGCATAGTCCTATGACTCCTAAAGATGTACTCTGTACTCATAGATCAGAGCAGCACTCGACCCTCAGCAGAGAAGCTTCTTCTTGCAGTATATGGCACTTCACAGAGAGCTCCACAACTGGACCATATGCAGAGAGTAAAAGACTTCGGAGCACTCAGCCCTTAATGGGATGTTTTTATCACAGTCCTCCACTTAGGACTCAGGGATGTGTGTTGAAAAGAAGGTGGAAAGACTGTAAAAGCTCGGAGTAGTAGATTACTTCAAGGGAACAGCTCTGGACACGACAGGGCACATATGAACTGTGACGGTGTGCACAAGGCCTGCACAAGTTTAAACCAGACAAAGTCCCAGCACAGAGAGAGAAAAGGCACAGAGCTCACTCCTATACCAGAAGCTATTTATGTGTAATTGACAGCTGCTGGAAGAGGGAAAATCAGTTTTCATCACTGGAGTGACAGGAGGTATATCAACTCCAGGACAGGCCTTGTGTTCTGGGTAGTTAGCCAACACTATAGGACAACATAAAGTTGGGTGGGCAGTGGAAAGGATCTGGGAGAAATACAGGAGAAGGAAGAATAGGGTCAAAATCTGTTGTGTGAAATTCTACAAAGAAATGAATAAAAACATAAACAAAACAAAACTTTCCCTCTGGGATTAAGTAGGATAGTGTAAATAGGCTTGAAATGGGCTGCATACAGCGATGTCCAGAATATAAAACAAACAATGGACTGCATGCTTAGGTCAAGTTCTTTCCCAGCATGGGCAGCTCGCAAAGAGTGAGTCTGGAGTTGAGAATCCACCTGACCATGGTGAGCCAGCTCTTCAGTGAAGCAGGAGATGCTGCACGCGTATACTCCACCACACCATCACTCAGGAACACGGTCAAGATCAGCAACACAAATGACTGGGCTCCAGATTCTTTGACCACAAAACTGCACCTACTCATCCATCTCTGCCCACCTCTGTTCTCCTCCCATGCCTATTTTTCTTCTTGGGAACATTCCAGAACCAGAGAAACAGCAGCCAACTGGAGGTTGAGTGACACCCACTGGGGCAGGTGGCCGCCCTATGGCACGGCATGAGGACATGCGTTCTGATAAGCCTCACTGATCAAGACACTGTTTGTCTGGAGAAATGTATAAATGTGGGTGTCGCTGGCCTTTCCCATGGACATTGTGCTGGCCCTCCACAGCCCTCCAGGTCATGAAAGCATTCATCTTTCTCTTTGGTCTTCTCTTCTTTCTGGCCCCAGGTAAAGAAAATGAACATCTTACATGGAGGGTGGTCTGAGACGCTGGCCCAGACACAAGGCTAGCCTACAAATGCCAAGGCGTGAACAGCCGTAGGATGCAAGGATTCCTTTGGTCTGTTGGCCTTGAAAGAGAACAATTGTTGCAGAAGGTAACTTTCCCTCAAAGAATCACCGATTCATCAGCAAATCATCTATGCATACATTGCATTTTCCATTAGTATCTATGAAAGGTGTCACAGGTTTGAACAAGGTAAATGACATAAAAAGATGTTTTTTAATGTCTGGTTTTATTCTTATTAACAAAAATAATGGACAAAAATTAAAGGGGGAATTAAAATGAAAAAATCCATAGACTTTTAAAATGTGTGTTAAGTATAGAACAAAGTAGACAATAGAGAGACAGAGAAAGAGATATGTGGGAGAGGAGCGTGCTGGAGCTACACATCCATGTCCATCACGGCGTCAGGCAAAAGAACACACTGAGACTGCCATTTGTTAATTGCGTATCTAAAGATGGATGCCCTATTGTAGACTCCAGATAATAAAATGTAGTTAGTACTCCAAAGCCAGTGCCTTTAAGGAAAATTCAGTTCTACTTTTAATTTAGTGGTAGTCAGAGACATTTTTCTTTTTGGTTTGAGATACTTACTATATGCATGTTGTATGTGCATGGTGATTGGGACTCAGATGGGTGAGGCTTCTTTTCAGGGACATGCAGGTAAGCCAGTATTGCTCTCTGTGTTGTACAATGAGCTGTGTGTGGGAACATCCTTTCCACACCAGAGCTCTCTGTACCTTCTCACACTTCTGGTAAGTTTGAAAGAATGCAACTTGATTCTTTCCAAAATTAAGGCACAATAGTAAATTCTCACCAATTCCAGGAAGCTGAAAAAACAAGACTCCCAGGAGTCACAGTGAATCTTTTATTCCAGATGCTAGTGATTTGTCAGACCCATATGTGTTGTTCCACATGTCCACAATAGTTGTAGATACCCCTGATCTGTGTCGTGATGAATCTACATGAGTGGAATCTGCACTAGCACATGGAGATCCAGACCTTAGGTGGATGAATGGTGTGACATGCATTCTCCTGGAACTGATGTAGACATTGGAGGCTGATGAGAGGTGTTAAGACCACTCATATGTACTACATAGTCAACACAATGCAATATTATACAGTATAAAATTATCTATCATACCAATGCATATGCAGACCTCCATTCGGGCCTGTTAGAAGGCTATGGGCAAAGATGGTCTTCTGTTCCAAAAACTGCTGGGACATCACTGTGAATTGGATGTGCTACAAGAACTCTTGGTTGAGTAAGGTCCTGAACTTTTAGAATGAAATAGCATTCTTACTCTGTTAGAAGGGCAAAAAAAGTACCAAATACTGCAGAGGAAGAATTCATGGGGCTTTAAATGGTGGACCACTTACACTTGTGAACCAATATTCTGACAGTAGATAATGGTTGGTACGTCTGGGAGTACTCAGCCCCTAGGTTCCAGGTTTTGCGTACATTTGAATTAGCAGGTTAATGTGTTCATATCAAATGCAATTGATATGCATTTCAAGTGGGCAACTCTTGAAATTTTTATCCTGGTTAGATAGTCAGTCCTTAAGATTCAGCAAGCTGTTCTTGTGAGTGCTACTGATGATGCTAATGCAAGAACTAGAATTCCATGCAAAATAACAAAATAAAAGTCACAGGGAGCCAGTCTCAGCTAACCCTTTTCCCTAAAGTGTCTGACTTTTAAAGTGGCGTCTTGGTGATGTGTGATAGGGATATCAAGCTGTCTTTCTCTGCTTTGGCCTATTAGAAACCCATGATGAAGATGTTCTTTGGTTTCAATCTGCCTGGGTCATCGTTTTCTGTTGGATGTGCTACAAGCCTCTTGACTCCATTAATTTTTTTTCCCCTATGTATGTAGTTTTCCTTTTTAATACTAGTCTTGAGTCATCTCACTAGTCTCTGGCCTTGTGCTCAACTCCTACTGAGTAGCAATCTTTGAGAGTATGTTAGGGAGGTTCCTGACAGTGAAAAGTGTTTATGAGTTGATTTCTCTAGTAGATTTAAATAGCAGAATGTTAGCTTCTGTATTCCAAAGCCCTGATCAGAACCATCCAAATATTAGCTGATTGCTTCAGTTCATTGACCTCTTGTGACAAAAGACAGAGCCATCCACAGAAAATGTTTCTGTTAGGAACTTATCTACTCACAGACTAAGGAGCCATGACAGCATGGAAAGAGATTTTTGCTGATGTTATTCAATGATGACAGGTAGTGACTAATCACATTTGAAAAGGAGTTAATCCGGGGGCTCTTCTTTTGCATAGTCAAGAATGCATTTTTCGATGAGAAATGCAGCAAGCTTAATGGGAGATGCACGCACTCTTGTCAGAAGAATGAAGAACTTGTCGCTTTCTGTCAGAAGGCTCTGAAGTGCTGTGTGGTAGCCCAGCCGTGTGGAATGAACAAGAGCAATGACTCAGCTGGAGACTAGGGCTTCACAGAGAATCGAGGATGGCCGAGCTTTGTCTTTTTGCTGTGCCGTCTGCTGGAAGCTGATACTTCAATAAAAATAAATGACTGCTTCTCTGCAGCTTGTCAAGTCCTCCTTTCAGAAGGCCAAGGTGGCTATCTAAACTTGACTAGCCTTTTATTTTTCTACAGTTCTGTGGTGAGGCATCTGTCCCGGAGTTACCTGGTATTTCTCCTAAAACAACGGGGCTAGAATAGCTTGGCCCTCGGCAGCTGACTTCAGCCAAAGGGAGGGAAAGAGAACTAGTTATTTGGAGGAATGAGCATGTGTCTAGGTGGATAGCTGTTTTAATGGCAGGTGATAGATAGGCAATTGATATTCAGGACTTTCGGGTGTTACACACCTGTTTAAATTCCTCATTGTGACACATGCCTTTAATCATGCTGAATTTCTGTTCCTGAGGATTGCCACTACCCTTCCTAGGTTGCTTCCTGCTGTGAACTCTTATTTTGTAGGTTTTTCTGGGAACTGATTTTTTTTTCCCAAGGCTACAATTGTTGGATCAAATGGTAACCAACAGTTCACCTTCTTTAAAAATGCTAGATTCATTTCCAGAGTTTCCACAGTTCTTTATTCTCACTGCAAACACTACAGTGATCAACTTTAAAAGTGCCCCAGGCCACATTTGGTTTGTCATTGCTGTAAGCCAAAGTTATTTTATTAACATAATTAACAAAGTTAATTTATTAACAAATTACTAGTTTTATTCTGACAATTTTGAGAACCACATACCCATAGGTCTCCCATTTAAATTCATGAACCATTTTAAAGAGTTGATTTCCCTATAAGATGTGGAATTTGCTTCAGTTACATTTTAGATTTTGAATTATCGATGCTTCTAACATGACTTGATAAACAAGGGTTACATTTCTCTTGAGTTGCCTTGGCAAAACAGTTTTCAGTATTTTACTTCAATGATTATAAAATTTGTGCCCACACCAATAGCACAAACTATTTTTTTCCAGGAAGTTTTTAATAGTTTTGTTCATAATCACTAAGTGTCAGAAGCAATCAAAATGTTCCTCAATAAGTGAGATGCTAAACACATTGTGACATATTCATACAGAGGAGTATTATCCTTCAGAAAGAAGAAACGACCCGTGAATGCAAGGGTAAATTTTAAATGCATAGCGTTACGTGAAAGAAGCTAACCTGGGGAAGGTTATATACTGTGTGTCTCAAGTTCAATGGCATTCTGTCATGGGTAAAACTACAGAGACAGGCTACATAATCAGCGGTTGCCAGGGACTTGGTGCTGGGAAGCATGGGCCGGAGAGCTACTCTGACACCACAGTGATGGAAATGTGTTCTGCTCTGCATCTGTCAAACGCTGAGGACATTACACTCCAAGAGGGGATGAGAAGGAATAACAACATATCATGATTATACATATATAAACTGTCAAGACAGTATTAAGAAACACGAAGTAATACACCAGCCAAGAAGCATGTAGATACTGAGAGGCTACACAGAGAAAAGAAAAAGCCCATATCTCCGATGCCTAGTTCCCAGATGAGGTGGAGGAGCTGAAACCACAGCCACAAGACTTGGTCATTTGTTCCCTCTGGGTATACAAACTGAGGGGCCTCTGAGGCAAGCGGTAACCTGCCCAGCCTGTGAAGCTTTCTGGGGTCAGCAGTGGTTCCAGGTATGGAAAGACATGAAGCTTGTGCCTCTGCCCTTGACTGGCACAGATCTCAGCCCACACACAGTCTTATGTTAAGCAGTGGGGATTACTAGAGCCAGCTAATCTTCACCCCTCCCTGAGCTGGAAAATTCTATGACTAGTGGTCCATGGAAAATGATTAAGAGATTGCACTCATGAATCTGGGGTAGAGAAGAAATGATGTTTAAGCATATGAGGCTTCTAGAACTCAAATAGTCACGGCCAGGAATATAGAACAAAGAAAGAATACTGAAGGTTGTGATAGTTACAAAGGCAGATAACAGAATAAATAACAGCAGGGACAGTAACAGATGGGAGAGCAGAAAAATGATTTAGTTCAAGCCCCAAAATAACAGAACTGCCCGCAAAGACTGTGATATCCTGCAAGGTTAAACTGTAAAAGTCAAAGGAGCTATGAAGACCGTTCATGATAAACATTCACCAAGCCAGCACTACAGGAGACACTACAAGGGTACTATACACAGAGAGGAAAGAAACACACAAACACATGAGATCCAGAAAGAACAACTCCCAGTAAAAAAACAGATAAGAATATATAGAAAAGAACCAGAGAGGATTATAGTAACTCAGTAGTCAGTAGGCCTCTCCTATGGATAAACTAATAAATACTTACCAAATGGAACCCTACATGTAAACAATGTTAACTCCCCAGTTAAAAGAGAAAGACTTATTGAATGGAGTATAAAGAAATATACATCCATTTGCTATGTAAAAAACAAATGTGACAAAGAAGATTTTAGACAAAATTAGAAGGGATAAGGAAAACCACTGTATATTAATAACTGGAACAGTCTGCATACATAACCTAGAAGATAAAATGATTGTAAACATATATGCATAGAACCTTAATTCACCCTATGTCGTAAGATGAACACATTGAGATTTAAAGGGAAGATATGTCCAACACAATAGCAGCAGATGACTTCAGTGCTGACCTTTGACCAATAGATGGACCATCCAGGCAAGAAAATTAAAAATAGAAACTGCAAGATTAAATTGTGCTGTGGATCAAATCATGGGCAGACTGTCCCATCCAACAGCTTTCAGAACATAGTCTTCTCAGCAGCCCAAGGGATCTTTTCCTGAAATAGATTGTATTTAGGCCATAGAACAAGTCTTCGCAAATACAAAAATTCAAAGTAATTTCCTGTGTCTTATCAATTGAAATACAACTTAAAACGGTATAGCAAAAAACAAACAAAAAAACTACAGAAACTGTAGAAACGTGACTATTGAGCAATTTATTCTAAACTTGTATACATTTGATTACTTTTTCTTTTGTGTTGTACTAGCTATAACATTTGTTTGTGTATGTTTTGTAACACACACACACACACACACACACACACACACACACACACTAATGGAGCATGTTGGCATCTTGGCAAACATACAATTAAAAACATCATTTCTCCAACCCATTCTCCAAGCTCTTCCACAGTGGCAGTAGATAAAGACAGATGCCATGTCCACTAAACAATGAGCCAGAATATTGTGTTTCTAGGACTCATCTGTTACACAGCCAAGCGGATCCAACCCATTACCTACATGAGTTCAAGACTGTTCACTGTGACGCTTCTTAATGATACCCACGTATCTATTGCCAAAAGCACATCATGCAGCCTCCGCCTGACACACATTTGCTGCAAATAGCACTGTTGCCTGACAATCCTGAGTGCAGTTGGTGTGAAAGCACACTATGGAGGCAAGGCTGGGACGTGTCTGCCTCATCTTTCCTCAGGGGTCTCCCTTCAGCAATCCTGAGGCCTTTTGGACCTCATCCCATCTCCCCAACCTATTCACAAGTGTGAACTTGAGCCATGGATTTAAAACAAAGGCTCAGTGTTGCTCTCTCCCTCTTATCCTTTGTCCTCCATGAAAGGTACCTTAGAAATCAGTTCTCGTCTAGTTCTTGTCCCTTGCTGTCCCCAACCATGTGATTTGACGATCTCTAGTTGTCTGCTCTGTGACTGAATAAGCAGAAGAGATATGAACAGTTACTCTGTAGGACATACCACTGCTGCATTCAGCTGAGGTGGATGATCTGTGATTCAGAATGAGGAGAGTTCCTAAGGATGTCAACTTCCAAGGCCAGGCATCTGTACTTTCTCAAAAACACTCCATTAGTTTTTCTTAAGGTAAAATCATCTGGAATGTTGTCCAAGGGTGAAAGGCAGGCACCTAAGTGTTGCATGTCTTGCCTGTGGGTAGGAGTCGGAGTCAAATCCCAGTGCCTTTGTTGTCTGGAAATACAAAGACTATTTCAGTGAATCCTCCCTTTTGACCACTCTTGATCAGCACACTGTGACCACTTGGGACAACCCCAAATCATGGGCTTACTGTCACCAACTGCTATCCGTATCTCACCTGCTTTCTGTCCCAAAACTGCACCGAGAACTCCAGAAAGGGAGTATATTTGGTTGTGAGGGAAGACGGGGAGGAACTGAGAGGAGTAGAGAAAGGGGAAACCATCAAAGTCTATTTTCAATAAAAAAGGGAAAAAAGAAAAGAAGAAGAAAACAGAGAGTGAGAAATTGAAGGCTGTTTTCAGGTCTAAAATATTATAGTTGTTTCATTAGAATTGGTTGCTTAAACAGACTTATTTAAATTTATGATGATGTGGGGATTTTAGTCCCTCAAAGGAGTTTATTGTTCCTTAGAATTCTTGTAAGAGGGTTTCCTCTGTCCCTTTATGAATCATTTGAACAGAGCTTTTAGGAGGGTGAAATCATTGCAGATCAAACTGATAGCAGAATCGGTGGCTCATTCTGTGACTCTTCACACAAATGAAAACTGCCGTTTGCTGCTCTGCTCCCCACTATGGTGGACTCTTCTCCATCTGTAACCATAAACTGAGAAACTCTTTCTTCTTAAGTTGCCTTTGGTCATGGTATTTTGCCACAACAACAGAAGTGTCACTAATACAGAATCATTGAACAAATCTAGCTGTGCAGAGAGCAAACCAGCAGTGTAAGAATCTCTATGATCTTCTCTTCCCTGACACCCAGGAGATTTCCCAAGCTGGCTGTCTGGCCTGCCTTCCTTTATTTTCTTTTAAGTTGTCTGAAGAGATGCAAAGGGATCAATCCTTAGAAGGTGAAAATTCAGCTCAGTTCTCCCTGTGTCATTTCCCACTGATATTTCTCTGAAATCCTACTATAAACACATCTCGGGTTTTTTAAAAATATAAAAGCAATTTATTCACCCAGAAACCAAGTCCTCCTCAAGGTATGACCACACAGCAAAGAGTGTCAAAGTTCAAATTCCATGGGCAGGCCTCCTTCCAGGGACAGGACAGCTTGAAGGGCTGTTGCTCTGGACGTACATGGATGCTGGAGGCTGGGCCAGACAGGCCTGTGTATCTCGTTCAGACATGCACTCTAAGGGACACTGACTGGGAGCAGAGCGGCAGATAACATCAGATGCAGGTGAATGTGGTGTGCTGGGAAAATGTGGCTTCGCTTACTGTGAGCTCCCTCACACTCCCTCAAGACTCAGCGTTAAGGTACAGGCGTGCACTGGATTTATTTGTTGCTTGCTATATATGCTGCATGGTCCCCTTTGCACATTGTGAACTTAGCTTATAAACCACACAACTAGGTTTTCGTGTAAGCTTCTGTGCTTACACTGCTGAATAACTATCAGGTCCTTTACATTCCTTCTCTGAGCCTTCATTCTCACTTTTGAGAAAGGCCTGCAGAAGCTAGCTATAACATATAATGTAGTGTCCTGGAGCCCATGCTCCCCATCTAGTCTGTCCTCTGTCCATCATCCTTCAAAGCTACATTGCTTTCTCTGATGTCACAGAGTTTCTTGGTCACCTCCCTCTCCGGACAGTAAGGTGACTTGTGTCCGTACAGAGCCAGTACCGTCTCCTCATCACCGCTTACCACCCGATTATCTTCACTGCCCTCTACTCTGACACCGCCCACTGCTTCGTGAGAATCATGTCCTCTTCCAGGCCCTCCCAACATGTTCCTCTTCCAAGCTTCAAAGCACACGATCCAAACTTCGCCTTGACAGAGAATCCTGCAATCTATGCATGGGGAATAAGAAGTTTTTTCTTTCCCATAACAAAATAGATCATACAACCCTAGTATGAAGGTAAACAGCCCATCTGAGTCAGCCCTCCCTGCTGCTTGCTCTTTGTGCAAATTGGGTAGCGGGGATGAGAGTATAATTTAATCACCAACCAGGGCTCAAATGATCCTGATCATCTCCTAAGTCCCCTTTACAGAGTTGGTTTCTTAGAAGCCGAATTAGATCCCCTAAGTCCAACCTATACATTAATTCAGTGGCTTCTCACTATCAGTACTACAAAGGGTTACAGTCACACCACTCTGGTTTTAGCAGTAAAGGAACATTGGCACCAGGTATGTTATTCCACAGTTGACAGGAAACAGTGATTTGTACTCAATGCCTTTTACACACAACCAGAACCTCAATAGCCTCACCACCTGTATATCTTTTCTGAAAGATAAAAGCAACTCTTCAGCAAGCAATTCTCAGCAGATCAGTGAAAGTCAGCATAAAGAAGAATTCAGCCTGTATGCCTTTCAGTTTAAAATTTATACATTTGAGGGGGTGGAGGGAGATTGGAAGAGGGAGAGGAGAAAATGGTGAGGCGGGTTGCAGATTGGCTGAGGAAATACAGGTGATCAGATCCCTCACACAGGTCCTTCCTAGAAAACACCAGTGTGCAGAGGGCAAGATTTCTACCACTGGCTGTTTGGCTCTCTTGCCCTCTGTGACAGTTTTAATGTGATCTGTCCCCCGCAGGCTGGTGTTTTCATGTGCTCCTGTGTTTGGATGTTGGATGAGAGGTGAGCTGAGCTGGAGGAAGTGCTTACTCAGCGTGGGCCCTTGGGTTTGTTCTGTTTCTTGGTCTTTTGGGATGCTAGGACTCCTAGCCCCGTGCGTCCTCTGCCTTAAGTTTTGACACATCTTGCCCACCATGCTGGAATGCAGCCTCTCAAACTGTGAGCCAAAATAAGCCTCTCCTCTCTCAAGCTTTTTCTTGGCAGGTGTTTGGTTACAACCACAGAAAAGCCACAGATATGCCACCCGTCATTAAATACTGAAAGCTACAAATACGAATATTATCATCACTTGGGCTCTGAAGCGATGGGTGAAACTCAGATGAGTGAACCAATGCGGGTTTCTTACTCTTCGGTTTTGATCTCAAGGTGCTAACAAAGCCACAAGGACTTCGGGGGCTTCATTTGGATGACACATCTCTAGGGGAAAAAAAAAAAAACAAAAATCAAGTGAGGTTCTGGGTCTTTCCAAAGGTATATGGATGCAGAATTCTAAGCATGGGGAGGGAGTTGCATCTTGACCAAGTCAAAGGGACATGTATTAACTACTGAGATTAACATGTTTACCTGTTACAGGAATTACTTGAAAAGAGCCAAACCCACAGAGAGGAATGGTGCCGTTCCTGGAAAAACTCCATTCACCCCTTTGTGACCCCCAAATCCCTACTCTTTAAATATTAATGTACAAATTGTATATATTTTTGTCAGTAGAGGGCACTAATTGGAACCACATGTAATGTGTTGTGTGCCACTTAGGGCGATTAGTACCATCAGTGTTCATTTTTCTTGAAGGGGGCGGAGAACCTTAGAACATTGCTCTCCTAGTTCTTCACAACACATATAATCGAGTTCTGTAAGCCATAGTTACCGTACCCAGCTATCGAACCTCACGGCTCATTCCACGCTGCTAGCCGATGATTGGGTGCCCATTAGTCTACCTCTCTCTGTCGGCCTCCACTTCCCAGCCTCCCCTAGCCACATCTACCCTACTTACATAAAGTCCTACACTTTTCTGAATGAATTTCCCTCCTTTCTCTTCAGCCTTACCTAGGAAGTCCATATCTGGGTGTGTACTCAACACAGCCGGGTCCAGTTTCCAGTGTGTAGTTCACAAACAGGGGCACGTCTGCCCCATTGCCCTGTTAACTCTTCCTAAAACAGTGGGTGAGAAGCAATGTATTATGGTTTACAGTTTAGTGTTTTTATAGGATTCCTGAGTGTGCGAAGGCATGGGTCTCTGCTTTTTTGTGCCTTCTCTTGGAATCTTTCCCTTCTATTTGTTTTGTCCAATTTTTTTCCAATTATCTTATATTTATTTTGTTATTATCCCTTAGAAGCCTGCTTGTTTTTTTAATGAGAGGCTGAAAGGGAGTATATTTGGGTGTGAGGGGGGACGGGAAGGAACTGAGCGGAGTAGAGAGAAGGGAAACGATCATCACAACACATTGTTGAGAAGAAAAAAAAGTCTATTTTCAATAAAAAAGGGAAAAAAAGAAAAGAAGAAGGAAACAGAGAGTGAGGAATTGAAGGCTGTTTTCAGGTCTAAAATATTCTAGTTGTTTCGTTAGAATTGGTTGCTTATACAGACTTATTTAAATTTATGACAATGTGGGGATTTTAGTCCCTCAAAGGAGTTTATTATTCCTTAGAATTCTTGTAAGAGGGTTCCCTCTGTCCCTTTATGAATCATTTGAACAGAGATTTTAGGAGGGTGAAATCAAACTGTTAATGGAATCTGTGGCTCATTCTGTGACTCCTCGCAGGAATGAAAGCTGCCGGAAAACAAAACTCCTATTGATACTGTTTGTCCACAAGCACACTGATCTTCGTCTAATTCTGCAAGCCAACTCGTTTACTGCTGTCCTATGAATTTTCCTCTGAGTTCCCTTTTCCAAAGAGGCTTTTGCTGTCTGTGTTTTGTCTTCCCCAAATGCCAAGTTTTTTGTCCCACAGAGTTCGGTGTGCCTTTATGTATGTGCTCTTCACAGCGTTCGTGGTTCTGCCAGCACATTACAAATTCCAAAGCTAGGGAAACTCAATTCACTCATCTGTGAGCCTCTAACAGGGTTCCTTTATAAAGGTCAAGCTTGACTCTACAGAAGCTGCTGAGACCACACCGGGGTACTCTAAATTTTTCCCTTCCCGCATCCACATTTCCAGGATTCGCTGAGATCCCACCTGGGAGACAACAAAAAGATGACAATACTGAAGATCTGCTCACCTTCGTGGGTCCATGTTGTAATCGGGGCCAAGGATATGCGACGTATAATGTCCTCTTTTGTTGGGAGCCGATATTATTCGCCATTAGAAGATGGCGCCGGCTTCCTGCTTCCTGGTTCTTCACGGGAGCGTTGTTTGCTTTTGCGCATGCACTGGCTGTGTAATCTGCTCAAGGTAACCACATGCTAATTGGGATCGTAAAAGCTGCCGATTGAAGACAGTATACTAATTAGGTTCTGCAAGAGCACCAATTGGCAGGGAAAAACATTCCCCAGAGCTCTATATTAGCCGGGGGTTTTCTAGGCTCGGGGTCCCTTCTCCATCTGTTGTCTAAAAGAGCTGTTCAATAAACTGTTGTCAGAAGAATTCTGTTTTGCCGCGTCTCCTTTATCGGCGAAGGTAGCGCGCGACAAATTGGTGCCGAAACCCGGGAAGCTGCCGACTCCTGGGCAGAGGAACTATACGAGGGACCCCGACTGCTCGTCGGAGAGGAATTCAGAACTGATGGCGCGTGGAGCCTAGGCGCTCTTCTGCAAGGTATGATCTATCTTGCTCTCGTGGTGTTCGTGCTTGTTGCTTTCTTTTTTGTATTGGTGTGCTGTCTGTGTCTCAACTGTGGGAAAAGTGGTAAAAAGTGCACGTATCCTTTCTGTATCACCACATAATTCGCTGTCAGTCTCAGGTAAATAACTGAGCAAGCACTCCCGCTCCTGTAGATAAAGGAAGCATGGGAAATCAACAGATAAAGCCGATTCTGGATGCAATGCAGGCGTTGCTTAAGCAGAGAGGCTTGAAGATACCAGAAAGGGTGCTGAGAAATTTTTTAAAAGAAATAGATCGCGTAGCACCGTGGTTTGTTGGTACAGGGTCCCTAACTAAGGGCTCCTGGGACAAACTTGGAATAGATCTAGCTAACGAAAAGGAGAAATCTAGGTGGAGACCGGGGACATGGCCTGTCTTTAAATTAATTAGGGCCTGTCTAGAAGATGAGAAATGTAAAGAACAAGTAAAGGAAGGACAACGAGCATTAGCCGACCATCAAGATAGTCTATCAGAAGCAGAGGAGAGGAGAGGCATAAATACAAAAAAGAAGCCTCTAATTAAGACTCTAGTGAGTAAAGAAAAGAAAGAAAACCCAAAAGAAAAGGGAAAAAGTTTATACCCAGTGTTAAAAGAGTTTCAAAAACTCAAGGTTAGTTTCTCTTCCTCAGAGGAGACGTCCTCGGAGGGAGAAAAACAAGATGACTCATTTAGCTCAAAACAAAAACAGAAAGAGCTAGACCCTGAGGAGCAGGTCGAACTGGAGGAGGAAGCTACAAGATATGAGCCTGATCCTCCTTATGCGCCTGGATTTAACCCTTCCGCTCCCCCTTTAGAGGAGGAAGTGGTAGTAGTCCGGCGAAAGACTAAAACTGCACCAGAAAAGAAAAAGGTATCTAGCTCTATGATCCCAGAAAAGGAAAGAAAGAAGATTAGGGCAGCTTTTCCAGTGTGGGAGGATAATCAAGAGAGACGGTATTCTCCTTTGGATATTAAGCAGTTAAAGGCCCTAGCAGAGTCAGTACAAACATACGGCATTAATGCCTCTTTTACTCAGGCGCTAGTGGAACGCTTAACGTCCATGGCCCTGACTCCTGAGGATTGGTATAACACTGTTAAAGCATGTCTCACTATGGGACAATATTTAGACTGGAAATCCATTTTCCAGGATCTTTGTATGAGTCAGGCTAGAAAAAATGCAGCAGATCAGCATCCTCAATGGAATTTTGATATGCTTACAGGACAAGGTCAATGGGCTGCAAATCAAACAGTTTATCCGCCTCAAGTATATGAACAGATTAATCATGCTGCAGTTAAGGCATGGAAGAGTTTGCCCAATAAGGGACAAGTAGCAGGCAATTTAACAAAAATTATTCAGGGACCTAATGAGCCGTTTTCAGACTTCGTTGCTAGAATGATGGAAGCAGCAGGAAGGATTTTTGGAGACCCTGATACGGCTATGCCTCTGATAGAACAGCTGATTTTTGAGCAATGTACAAAGGAATGTAGACAGGCAATTACCCCATGGAAAGAAAAAGGATTGAGTGCTTGGATGAAAGCATGTAGAGAGATAGGGGGACCCTTAACAAACTCAGGATTAGCTGCTGCAATTTTATCTGCACAAAAGGGTAATGCTGTAAAGTGCTACAAGTGCGGTAAAGCTGGTCATGTCCAGAGACAATGTCGAGGTAATGTCAAAGACTTGGTGGCCTCCGGAATGGCCTGTAAATCAGTCAGAGCAGTCTCTACAGGGTTTAGGGTATGAAGCTGCTCCCAATGTCAGTGCTAAAACACTGCATTGGGAAGATCCAGAAGGAAGAAAAGGCATTGTTATCCCATACGTCCTGCCACTTCCTATTAACTTATGGGGAAGAGATGTTCTTAAGCAAATGGACTTTAGACTTACGAATGATTATTCCCCCCAAAGTCAAAACATGATGAAAAAGATGGGATGTGTGCCAGGAAGAGGTTTAGGGAAGGCTTTACAGGGGCGTACCAGTCCAATACCTATAAAAAATAAACAAGACAAGACAGGACTGGGTTTTTCCTAGAGGCCATTGAGGAGGCAATTCCTATACCTTGGCAGTCAGAGGAACCGGTGTGGGTTCCTCAATGGCCACTTACCTCTGAAAAATTACAAGCAGCAAAAGAATTAGTCCAAGAACAAGTAACATTGGGACACTTAGAGATCTCCCATTCCCCATGGAATACTCCAATATTTGTAATAAAAAAGAAGTCAGGAAAATGGAGGCTTCTCCATGATTTAAGAGCCATCAATAGACAAATGCAAATCATGGGCCCTATACAGAGAGGGCTGCCTCTCCTTTCTACATTGCCAAGACACTGGGATGTGATCATTATTGATATTAAAGATTGTTTTTTCTCAATTCCTTTACATAATAAAGATAAAGTTAGATTTGCTTTTACTTTGCCCAGTGTTAATCATGAAGAACCTGATAATAGATATCAGTGGAAAGTACTGCCACAAGGTATGGCTAATAGTCCTACCATGTGTCAAATCTATGTGGCAGCGGCAATTCAACCTGTTAGAGATAAGTATAAAAAAATTAGAATTTGTCATTACATGGATGATATCTTGCTTTGCTTTAATAATCTAAAAGTATTGCATCAAGCATTTGCCATGTTGATGGAAAATCTAAAAGATAAGGGGTTGTTTGTAGCACCAGAAAAAATACAAGAAGGAGACGTGAATAAATTTCTAGGATCTATAATAACCTCTACTACTATTAAGCCACAAAAGGTGACAATAAGGAGAGATTCATTAAAGACTTTGAATGACTTTCAAAAATTGTTAGGAGATATTAACTGGATAAGACCTTACCTGAAATTAACAACTACTGAACTACAACCCTTATTTAAAATTCTGGAAGGAGATTCGGCAATAACCTCTCATAGAGAATTAACACTTGAAGCTTCTCAGGCACTTGAGAAGGTGGAAGAATGCTTGAAGGAAGCATTATTGACACGTGTTGATCCCTCCTTGTCATTTCTATTATGCATCATCCCGTCGCCTAAACAACCAACAGCAGTGCTATGGCAACAGGGGCCTTTGTTATGGGTTCATTCTCATACCTCACCAGGACAGGTATTAGGACATTATCCTACCTTGGTGGCTGATTTGGCTATGAGAGGCATTCAACTAGCGTTGACACACTTTGGCAAAGAACCAGAGAAAATTATCAGCCCATATACTAAATTTCAGGTGCAAACACTTTGTGCCACTATTGATAATTGGGCTGTCTTGAGATGTATTTTCTCAGGACAAATTGACAATCATTTTCCTAAACATCCACTCTTACATTTTGCTCGTACAAATGCTTTTATATTTCCTAAAGTCACTAAAAAAGACCCGATCCTTAACGCCACAGACATCTATACTGATGGCTCTAAAACTGGCATCGGAAGTTATGTTGTAAATAATCAGCCTACACAAATCAAATATGATTTTAACTCTCCACAACTTGTGGAATGTGCTGTTGTAGCTACAGTCTTGAGAAAATTTCACGAACCTGTTAATATCATTTCTGATTCTCATTATGTAGTGAGAGCTGTTCAAATTTTAGAAGTGGTTGATTTAATAAACTCTAAAAGCACAGTGGCTACTGTATTTTCGGATATACAGACATCAATAAGAAACAGAACTAATCCTTTCTTCATTCAACATATTAGAGCTTATACTCTGTTACCTGGCCCCATGGCTACTGCTAATGCCATGGCGGATAAAGCTACAAAAGGGATTTATTTGGCTACCTCTCCTATTCAATTGGCTTCTGAATTCCATACCCTATATCATGTCCCAGCTAATACATTGAGACAAAAATTTCATATATCTCGTGCTGAAGCTCGAGATATTGTGCTTAAGTGTAACAACTGTGCAGAGTTTCGCTCTGTACCATCCTTTGGTGTTAACCCTAGAGGGTTACAGCCATTACATATTTGGCAAATGGACGTGACTCATTATAATGGTTTTGGAAAAATGAAATATATTCATGTATCTGTGGATACCTGTTCTGGCATTATCCATGCAACCCCCTTGGCGGGAGAGAAGGTGATTCATGTAATCATTCATTGCCTAGAGGCATGGGCAGCCTGGGGCAAACCATTACAACTAAAAACTGACAATGGTCCGGCGTATACATCTAAGCCATTTCAACAATTCTGTCAGAGAATGGGAGTTCATCACGTGACTGGGCTACCCTATAATCCACAAGCTCAAGGCATTGTGGAACGTGCTAACGGCACTTTAAAAGTCTACCTACAAAAACAAAGGGGAGGAATAGGCCCCGCCATGGGACCTAAGACATCTATTTCCCTATCCCTATTTACTCTAAATTTTTTAAATTTGGACTCAGAAGGACGGTCTGCTGCGGACAGACATGCTTCTCATACTGTTCCGAAAGAACAAGTCAAATGGAAAGATGTGATCAATAATCAATGGAAAGGCCCGGATCCAATATTAATAAGATCCAGGGGAGCTATTTGTGTTTTTCCACAGGACCAAGAAAACCCAATCTGGGTACCTGCAAGGCTAACCAGAATTATCAAAAAAGAAGATGTGGAACCCAGAACTATGGATCATGATAGGACTACTCCTGAGCCAACAGACACAAGCTGAAGAACTACGTTGGGGTATAATGTCAACACTCCCAAAACCCATGCCGGTGATGCATGATGCACAGGTATTCCCCCGGTTTTTTGCAACTAACGAATCCTTGGGCTTGCCCTTTTTGCCCATGGACCAGAATTTAGCAGCTGTAAGTACTAATGAGACTTGGAGGGTGAATGGTAGCCTATGCTTTACAACCTCATCCAATAACACTCAGGATCAGCCATGCATTGTGCTAGGAAATTTCTCCTATGCACATATGGGAGAAATAGTAACAATAAACAGAGTTGTTAAATCAAATGCCACTGTCCTTTACGGCTGGTGGCCTAGGCGAAAAACTAGTGATGAGGAACGCTCCAATAGAAAGACACAACCACAATATGCCCCTTTTTGCACAGGCAGGATGGCAGATAGAGCAACTCTCCTCCCATGGACTGGATGTCAGAGTCGTAGGGCTCACTATCTCCAAGGAAAATTTTTTACATTTTCACCATTAGAAGGCTATGGTAATTTCACCGAAATGGATCCATTTAGATATGATATTAATCCATTTGATACATGGCTGCTTTGTGGCTCAGGAGGAAGTTGCTCAGATATAACACCTATGTCAATGATTCTAGGAGGAGGCATAGTCCAGGCAGAAGTAAGTAATGATATAATATCTGATGAAACGATAGGAAAGATCAGTAGTGTTAAAAAGGAAATTGGAGCCACCCCAGTTTGTGTGTGGCCACCATTTATTTGGGTTGTTTGCAACTATAACAACTGTTCCTATACCTTATGCTGGAACGCGAGCTCACATCAAACAGCCACCGTGGCTCGCATGCCTCGATTTGTCCCAATTCCTGTGAGAACAGCCAACACATTAACTTTATTCAGACAAAAGCGGGATTTTGGCATAACTGCGGCCATAGTCAGCATTGTTGCAACTGCGGCGGTAGCCGCATCTCTCACTGCTTCTGCACTGGCCCTGTCTGGTCAGGTAGAAACTGCCACTACTTTAAACAATCTCTCAGCCTCGGTCAGCCAAGCCATTGATGTCCAAGCCTCTGTGAACGCTCAGATTAGAGGTGGACTCATGATTGTGAACCAACGTATAGATTTGGTTCAAGAACAGATTGATATATTGTGGCAGATGGCTCAATTGGGCTGCGAGGTAAAAATGCCTGGGTTATGTGTGACATCCATACAATATGAAAATCTTACCCGAGCGGCTAATCTGTCTAAAGAATTGTCTCAACAGCTACAGTACAATTGGTCTGCTGAATTTGATGCAACAATGAGAAGATTACGGATGGCCATTATACAGATCAACTCCACTCGACTCGACCTTTCCCTTACCCGGGGGCTCTCCACTTGGCTTTCTTCTGCTTTCTCCTATTTCAAGGAATGGGTGGGAGTTGGGATTTTTGGCATCCTATTTGCTGGGGGACTGTTTCTTTGTCTTTGGTTGCTCTACAAATTCATTCAACAACAAAAAAGAGACAAAGTGGTGATCGCACAGGCATTGCTTGCTGTGGAACAGGGAGCATCCCCTCAAGCTTGGTTGAATATGCTCAAACAATGAGACACTGTCTTGAATACTGGTACTCCTGAGGGCTCAGGATTCCATTGCACCAGGATACCACAAGGCAGACCTGTGTTACCTCCCAGGGCTCGTGTTCCCATTGCATGGGATAAAGGTACACAGGGTCCTCCTCCATGTAACCTCCTTAGTCGCTCAAAGCTGTTGGATCAGCGGGCTAGATCGGTAAACACATGGTTGCAGTTTGACATATTAATTAAAGTAAAAGGGGGAGATGTTGGGAGCCGATATTATTCGCCATTAGAAGATGGCGCCGGCTTCCTGCTTCCTGGTTCTTCACGGGAGCGTTGTTTGCTTTTGCGCATGCACTGGCTGTGTAATCTGCTCAAGGTAACCACATGCTAATTGGGATCGTAAAAGCTGCCGATTGAAGACAGTATACTAATTAGGTTCTGCAAGAGCACCAATTGGCAGGGAAAAACATTCCCCAGAGCTCTATATTAGCCGGGGGTTTTCTAGGCTCGGGGTCCCTTCTCCATCTGTTGTCTAAAAGAGCTGTTCAATAAACTGTTGTCAGAAGAATTCTGTTTTGCCGCGTCTCCTTTATCGGCGAAGGTAGCGCGCGACACTCTTTAGCACTGAAGTCTCCCATTTTTACTGCACACCATCTAAGGGGTTCGGGGGAACTGAGGTGTCACGTAGAATGCAGCATCTCCATACTGAACGGTGTTGAATCAATCCAGAGTAACGCAGTGCTTACTGTGCAGCATTGCTGAGCAACTTGTGCGCACCCGAGTTCCCAGGGCTCACCGTTCTGCACATTCTTCTTGCTTCTCCCCTGCCTGGGTCTCTATAGTTTCTGCCCTTTCTCAACCACTTTTCTCCACAAAGACATGAGTATTTTCAATGCTAAAAATAGTCCAAGACATTTTCTCTGTTGAAACAAAATGTATGTACAAATGAGACACATTTGCAAAGTGTTACCATAGTGACCCTTCGCAGGAATTGCGGGTATTACAGGAGCTGCATCAGTTAAGTCCAGTTTGAGTCCTTTTACTCTACCAATGGCAATAATATACTCTGGGCTAGAAACTATCATTGCTTCAAAGCCCCATTTTGGAGGCTGGCTACTTTTCAGTTCTCACTTGCTTTGTGTACCCTGCTTCCCCATCCGTAATTGTAAGTGATTTCTCTTTAAACAATTTTGTATCACTATCAATTAAACTAGCCTCTGCTCCAGTATCCACCAAGACTTGAATTTGGGCAGATGAGCCATTTTACAATAGATTATGAATTTTATGTGGGGCATAAAGTCTCAGTGGGTCACCCTCTCATTCCCAGAGCAAGTCCTCAAGAAAAAGAGAAGGAACTGTTGGAGCAATGGGGACCAGAGGGACAGTCTCACACAGCAGATGTTCCACCTGGGGTTCTCTTGGTCAGAGCCTCCAGCTGAGGTTTTGTGCCTATGGCTTCTCCAGGCAGTTTCTGATGGATGGTATATAGGTGTCTATCCAATCCAATGCTCTGTCGTCTTGTTGTTTGGTGTTTTTTTTTTTATTTCTTTATTCTTGCTTGCTCTATAAGTAATCATCTCACCCCTTCCAAACTGCACTGCTATTGTGGATCATTCCCTGTGCAAAACCCACAGGCTGTTTTATGACTAAATGAACTCTTGACCCAAAGCCTATGATATTTAGTTTCATCTGGATCCTGTTTCCTAGGTTGTGCAACCTTAAGAGAAGGCAGAGAGACCAAAACACCTGCCTGATGAGAAGATGAAGGAGAGAAGGAACAAGAGCCTCTTGTGTGGTTATCACTACAAGAGAAAATGTGGACTCAGCTGCAGAACATTTTTTTCTGCAGAACTGAATTGGATCTAACGACATCATTAGGAGGTGCCAACGGGCATAATAAATTAAAGGAGAAAGGAAAAATGAATGACTCAGATAACTTAAGCTGAAAAGAGACAGGGTCAAAGGAGATGAAATGGAAGGGAGGAGGAAAGAAACAGGGAAAGAGACTGAACAAGAGAAGAAAGAGCGGGGATGAGAACTCTTAATAGCTGTGACTATCTGTAGCCTTCTGTAGCTGGTGTGTCTTATGTTTCTATGTATGATTTTTTTCCATTAAAATAAGTATATCCTGCAGACAACATAGAATCAGTGTGGTAGCCTTATATAAATCACATATAAACCACTGTTTTGATGCCTTCGGGGGCTGCTGAAAAGTAATTAGAAAAATTGATGATGTCCTAATAACATCTATTTTTGCGTTTCCATGCCTTTAATCTTAATTTACTTTCTTGGGTTCTCTTGTTCATCAAGCCTACCCACGGCATTCAGGCATATTATTTCCTTCCTGAAAGAAAAAAAAAAACCCACATAACTCAAAAGTCTGGGAACAATTGGGGAAATAACACATTTTCCAGTGACCTTTGTGGCTACGCACGCTGGAGACTCCCAGCCCACTCTCCCATCACAGGTATAAGAGAGCCTGCAGCCACTGTCCGCCCACTCAGGACCCTTCTCTGCTTGTGGTCCCCTGTGCAGCCATGAAACAGAGATTCCTTCCTTCCTTTGTCAGCCTCCTCTTCGTAGCCCCGCCGTTTCCAGGTAAAGCAGAGAAGTGCTTACTCCTTGGGCCGGGCTCTTTCTGCAATTGCCACTTTGGGTATGGCAGTCTAGGGTAAGCCATAAGATGCCAAATCTCTGGAGCAAAGCACACATTTCCCTAATGGGCATTTGGGCAGAAGTCAATGAGATAGGTTCTCAGATACGTTGGTGGAATTATCTTTCCAAGAAGAAGGATTCCTCACTCAGACTCTTTCCTTTTTCTCCATACACATGCACTTGGATACATACATATATGCATACATACATAACATGTGCAACACTTCTAGTTCACTCCATTCTCCTGTCAACCCCCACGCATCGTCTAAACATGCTCCAGCCTCTTGGGTTGCTGAACGGAGAGTTCTGATTATCCTTAATTTCAGCAGGCTTGTTCAGTGTCCCACCCGTTAGCCATCCCACTCCTGGACTTCCTGGATTCCTCCAGGACTTTTTTCCTATGCAAGAAAAGAGTGAGTCTGAGATATTGGATGGCAGAATGCAATACTTGCCTCCGCGCACTCCCCCTTACCACGGTAAGTCAAACACCGAACAAGGCAAGCTCATCCACCTGGGAAACGCTGAGTGAACGTGTTGGGAAGAGGCTGTGTGGCTGGGATGAGATGAGCACCGCTGTCTGGGGAGACACGCTATGGATGTTTTAGTCTTCCCTAGATGTTGGGAAAGTCAGGAGACCTTGCAGCCTCTGCTGACCCTGGGTCACTGAGGGTATCTGGATATGTAGGAGTCTTGAGGGATCAAGAGGCGAATTGTCTAAGTTCACTTTAGTAATCTCTTACTTTATTCAAATAGTAACTAGAGGAGAGGACTCTCCTTCTACCAGGTTCCCTGGTCCCCAGCCTTGGAGGTAACTTACTCAATAGGAATTTATTGAATACTTGCTCTGCTCCAGGTGTCAGGTGACTTTCTGGCAGGATTTCCTGGGGAAGTGGGTGGAGGAGAGACTGTGCTGTCTGCCAGCTCCAGGGGGAATGGATACAAGGGATGGCAAAGGACAAGCCCAGATCATTCTTCTAGATTCTTCTTGTCAGATTTAGGCCTCTTCTCTGTCCCCAAAACCTAGCCCAAAGCAAACTTCAAATTCTCAAAGCCTGGAGGAGTTGGTAGTTTCTGAAATGCTCTAAATCTCAAAGTCATTTCTGGCCCTGGAACAAGGAAATCTAGATTCAAAGCAGGGTCAGTGAACATGAAGGGCAACTGAGTGCTGGCAAATTCCTGGTGGCATTCAGTAGTTACAGTCCCACCAACTCTAAGTCCTGTCTTATCCTGTCATAATCTCTGTTTCCCTGGAATTCACCTCCTCTTCCGAGGGCCTTAGACTGGGGGAAGAGAAAAATAAAATGCAGTTGTCACACCACAAATATAAACAGGCACAATGGGAGACGTATGTTGTTCTGCTGGACAGTGTAGTCTGAAGCACAGTTACACCCCCATTTTGTTAGTACAGGAACTTGGGAGACTTTGAAGGAACAGAGCTGTGTGTCTGGACTTGTGTTCATGGTTAAAATTTGAAACTATGAACTCTACAAGCTATTTCATACATATTACCATCCCCCATATCATACCTTCCCTTTGTACATGACCACTGACTGATTCTTGGCATAGTCGTATGATACTAATTTGGACATTCCTTGATACAGAGTCTGTAGCAACTTACCAAATTGTCAAGTGCAAGAAAAGTGGAGGCTACTGTCAAGAATTCTGTAATTTTATGGAGACACAAGTGGGCTACTGTTCTAAAAAAAAAAGAAGCCTGTTGCTTACATATATACCGATGTTGTCAATGAAGCTGAATCCCTCCACACCTGCCAGGAGTCCTTCCAGATGTGAGGGCATGGGCGAAGTGGCTAAACAGAGAAAGCCTGAGGCATCTCTATCCATGTTAAGCAATCTAAGCATTTTATTATGACAAAGCTAAATAGCAAAAGCTGTTTACATGCTATCTTACAAAAGGCACAATAGCTTCAGATGTGTCTCCAAAGTCACATCATTTGTTCTGGAAGATGTGGCTGTAATAAACCTCCATAGGAAAGTGTTCAAGCAATGTATTCTTTGATTTGAGGAATAATTTGGGTTACTTACTTTTGCCTGGCTTCTGAGGAAAGCAAATCGGAAACATTGATAATATACATACAGAAAAAAGAAGTTGGTATTTATGCTTTAGTATGGATATACCTTAGAAAATAATAGTAGAAAATTAAGAAGTGGCTCCTGGGGAGATATGGGAATGTCTTTGGAAGATGACCAGGAACTTTTTAAGTTGGGAGAGGCGGCAGAAATTTCCGAGCATAGGGTACAGTTTGTACAAAGGCATGAAGACGTAAAAGGACGATTGGCCAATTCAACGGGAAGTTTTGTCAGGTGCTCTAGGAGGGCAGCAGCCTTTCAAGGCTCATTATAACAACAGAATTAATAGTGTACTAGAAATGAGAAGAAAGACCAAGGAAGAGGTAGTTATAGATGTTGAAGTTAAAAAAAAAAAAAAACTTCCGTGGTGTCTAAAACTGAGGTAACAGTTGAGAGGAAGTTAGCAACCAGAGATGACTCTAAAGATGTGGAGTTCACAGACCAGTAACCACGAAGAAGGAAGAACAAGGGGGTAGAGGTGAGCTATGTTAAGCAAAGCTCCCCACACAGTATAAGAGGCAGCACAGAGAGATTGGTTAGGGTTGAACTCTAAAACATTCACGTATGTCCGGTGAGGAGCTGGGTGGGTACCCGTGATTCAGGAGAGAAGAGGAAACAAGAGCACCGAGGTGTAGTCATTTGTCAGTAGGTGTTAAAACCTGCATTTAGAGATGACTTTCTGGGAAAAAGAAAGCTGTAATTCAAGTATGGCGTTCTGGGGGTCGTGGAGAGGTACTAAGTGAAGTACCTAACACAGTTCCAAAACAGGGGCATGGAGACTGTTTGATGGAATGGAAGGCCAAAGTCAGACCAGTCAACAGGAAGTGATCCTAGAAAGCAGTGATGGTAGCTCATCTGTCCGTCCTCCTTTTCTGAGATACTGCACTTTGGTAAGGAGCGAGACACCTGGCCTCACAGTGGGGATTAAGTTGCGTTATCAATAAAGACTTGCGTGTTCAGCTGTAGGAAGTCAGTATTCCTTATGTGAAGAGAAGAAAAATTTACTCAAGGAAGAGTTTTGTTTGTTTGTAGGACAGAAGTTCAAATGTGATTAAGATTAACCACGAGGGTGGAAAGAGGGATGCATGTCTGTGTGAGAAGTGCTCAGGGGGCGGAGCTGAGATGCAGGCAGGGGAGATTTTACAGACTTCCCTGTAAAAAACAATCAGGCCTAAGTATTTCATTACTAGTCTTACATCTAATATTATTTCTGCTCTTCATTCGCCTGCTCACTCACTCATTCAGCAAATATCCAGTAAGCACCATCTTCACTTCAATTGTTATTTTAGGTTCAAACATTCAATCATTGCAAAACTCACTGTGCTCATGGATTTTATATTCTGCCATGAAAAAGATGTGCAAGGAAGATACACAACATGCTAGAAAATAGTAAAGAAAACGAGAGAAGAAAAACCATGGAAGGAAATACAAATTGTGAGGCAGAAGGTTGACTTTTAAAAAGAGGGGTGACATAAAGTCCCACCGAACAGGTAGACACTGGATAAAACCCTGAAGAATATCAGGGCACGTTGGCCGTGGTCACCAAGGGGAGAGGACCAGACAGTACACTGAGGACCAGCCTGGTCTGCTGTATTTGAAAAGCAGGGAGAGGAGGCCAGCGAGATCAGAGCAAAGGGAGTAAGAAGTCACGTGAGCTAGGGAAGTTGCTAAATGAACTGCATATAGCAAGGAGATGACTGAGCACATCGAAGTGCATTGGGAAAGGGGGCCACTGTCTTCTTCTTGGGTTGGAGAGGATTTTTTCTCTCCCAGGGCATTGGCAAGAGAGCTACTGTTTTCCTGTTGGGATGGTGATACGGGCAGGCAGAAGAGCAAGGGAGCCTTAGGTGGTAATGTCCCTTTGCCCGCCCCTCTTTCCAAATAAGAAATCTTCTGCCTATTATCCTCTAATTGGCTCCCTCTCCCTCCTGAGCCACGATGGGAAAGACATGGAATGTACACCTGTGGGTTTGGAGATCATTTATTACAGATGTCATATGCTTCCTGGTTTTGTTCTAGAAGTACTTTATCCAATCTTACACATGATTGATATTACAATAATCTGATTTCCACAGAACACATTTAAGGAAATTCTCTGCAGATTCAACTGCAAGATCACTTTTATGCAGCTCTTTATAATGGTATCCAGGTGGGTCTTTACAGAATATGTCGTACTATCCCTTATTGAATGGCTGCATAAATTGTGTTTCTTGGATGGGCCTAATATCACTCATTCATTAGTATATAGGATGCTATCATCTTTTATATTGAAGATAATGACATGATAAGCACTTTGATTATCTTTAATAAATGGGTCAGCTAATAAAATTAACATTATTATGTCATAAACTATGTAATTATTGCTATACTATGTGTCCAAATTTTCCTTTAGATAGAGGATTTCTATTCATTGTCCTGTGGGCAGTGTATTAGCATAGCAAATTCTCCACATTCTTTCTAACTCCTAATTGTGATTAAAAATTAACCCTTTCTGTTTGGATGCAAAACAACAGCATACTACTCTTTCCTTCTTCTTAGTGTATGTATTTAAAGGACTACATGGAGTGTTTTGATATGTGTCTCTCTAGAAAATGTCTGCCTACAGGTCAGCATATTCCCTTCTTAAATAGTTGGCTTTTGAAAATGTGAGGACTCCTGGACTCCTCCAGGTCAGCAGGTATTTGGTACATAATGCAATCATTCTCACGGGAATTCCCGTGCCCACAGTCTAGACTCTTGTCCTACACTAACTGTGCCCTTGCACTAGTGGAAGTTCCTCTTCCTGTTCCTCCTCCAAACCACCTTTCTACTTACTCTTTCTGAATAGTTGATATTTTTCAAACCTATATTTTAGGGTTTTTTTTGTAATTTGATGTTTTTTAATTATCATATGTGTTAGATTCCATTATGACATTTTCAAACTGTTTTTTGTTTTGTTTTGTTCTTTTTAACGTGGCTCTCCCTGTCTTCCATATCCATATCCTTATTTTTCTTTGCACTACCCACCCCAAATTTTCCTTTTTCGTTTATAAAAGGAGAAAGAACATAAGGGACAAGAAACAGAGAGAGGCACAGAGGTCACTTCTCAGAAACGTGGCTGGTCAGCTGATCAGCAGGACATTGTTGAGCTCAAGAATGACTGACAGGATTGGTTGACTTTGTTCCAACATCCTCCAAAATAAAACTTTCTGGATGGAAAGGGCATGTGAATCATTCTTTCTCTATGCTGTCAGACCTCTGCCTTCTCAGATCACCAGCTCTCATTAAAACACAACTTGAAGATTCAGCTCCTGTCTCTGCTCATCGGCATTTACAGAGACAGACAGCACGATTGTAAGAATACTCAACCCTTCTAATTTAGTGAACATCAAGTACAAAACACAATTCTGTTCACTGGAGTACACACTACGCACACACATAAACACACACACACACACACACAAACACACACACAACATACACATACGCACACATACACACATATACACACATAACACACACATACACACACCCACACACACACACACACACACACCTGAACAGGTATACAAACAAAAAGAAAAAAAGAAAGAAAAGCAGCTCTTAATTCTCATAGCCTCAGGAGATGTGAAAATGCAAAGCCTTATCCATTCCCAATGCTAACTGATTTAAGGGCCCATCACTTAGGTTGGAACTGTAAACTTTGAGCTCTTTTTTGTTTGTTTGTTTTTTAGATAGGGTTAAGTGTAGCCCACAGCAGCTTCAAACTCAATATATAGGCAAGGATGACCTTGAACTCCTGATTCTCATACCTTTACCCTGCAAGTTCTGATATTAAAGGCATGCGATACACCATACCTGGCTTACAAATTGAGTTCGTGACACATGGACAAACTTTTTGCAAGGGAGCAGTGTGTGAGTAAAACCTCTCCTGCCATGGACTGCGAGCTGGGCCTTGTGCCTGTTGTTCTTGTATTGTTCCCAAGGGGAGAGCTTCTGTAAAAACTCGGAGCCCATTTCAAGCCACCCCTCTGTCTCTGTGCTTTAGGGACACCCGTGAGAGCTCATCTACCTAGGAGCCAAATTCCACACAGTCGGGAGCGTGAACAACCTGCGAAAGTCTTCGTGAAGCAATCTGTTTACGTGAACACAAGATATAAAATACAGACTATCATCCTCTCAGCTACTCTGCTTATCTAAAAATTATTCCCAGGTGATCACAAAAACATTTTGAATTTTTTGAAAAAAATATATAGTCTTAAAAACAGACCAATACCTTAGCAAGCTAAGGTATATCAACGTAAAGTGATATTTCGCATCTCTTAGATGCAATGAAGACAAAAGCAATGAGACACCAAAGAAAAGCTTAATATAAAAAAAAAAACAAAAACTTAAAGATAGCTTTTTTGTCCTCATAGGAAGCAAATGTTCATATAATTTTGTGCAAAAGTAATTGTTAAATCTATTAAAGTCAGTATATAATCCAACATAAATTTCATTGGTGGTTTTAATTATTTTATCTTTACAGGGTACCCACAGATTATTGCATTATTCTTAAATTTGAAATAGATATGCTAAGGAACAAAAAAGAAATCCCTTACCTCAGAATATGCATGTATATACAAAGTCATCCGAGTATAGACAGATATTCTATAGCATACTTAAACATATAAATATATATATATATAAACTGAATTATAATTAAATATACTGAATCATAAATTTAACCTAACAAAGAACTTTCTGAACATTAAAATGGTAGGACTTTAAAGCACATTACTGAAGGAGGATGTGGAGCCTCCCTGGATTCACAAGCAAAAAAATAAAAACTTATTTTCTTGCACCCATCTGAGGTAAATTTTGTGTTTCTGTGTGTGACTAAGAAAGTGGATATCACAGCCTCTCGAGGTCAGCCCTCTGCCATCGGCTCATTAGTCATCTTGTTTATGTTCTTTTCCCAGAAACTGTTCATTACAGAATCCCAAACAATGACGTGAGCTTTACAGACACGAAGTGTACCCTAGTGGGAAGACACTCTCGCCAGCAATACCGCGGGCTACTAAAGAGCCGGTCAAGACACAGCTGACTGCTTGGCCTTCTTTCGGCCTCCCTCCCTGTGTACCGCAGAAACCTTCCAAAGCTTTGATCTTCTGCATTGTTCATTGCTTGAGGCTTCCCCATAATTGGGAAATCTGTTTTTTCCTCAACACCCAAAGTCAGCCAGGCAGGTGCCTGAGGGTAGGCAGGCTCAGTTAACCCTGTCCCTAACTCGGCTTCCTATGACCCATGATGACCACGTCTAACCTTTCCTCCCTCTCTGTACGTGTGGTGGCCATTACAACTCTGCAGCCTTGACCATTCTGGCCTGGCTTGTTCTCACTTCTGTACCCACAGGAAACCATACCATAGCTCCCAAGAAATTTCCTTTTTGGGGAGGGGAGAAGGAAAACTATCGTGAGACTGAGTTCACGAACACAGGCTCTGCTGCTTTTTTGATGAAACAAAATAGTTCCTTGGACCAATACAAGTATTATCACCTTCCCTATGCAGACAGTGAGCAGACAGAAAATACACGGGCTCCTAATGTGGCAGAGATCTACCTTCTGAGAGGGCTCTCATGCGTGTCTCCATTGGGTTTAAGCGCTTTATAGGTGATGGGGTGAGACATGGGGCCACTGTTTTTAAGCTTCGAGGGAAGTAGAGAAACATCCCAGAAGCATTTTTCTTTCTGGGGAGTCCCTGATGAACCCCAACCCACCCTCCTCTAACTACTAGTAACTCTAGGCAGAGAGAATTCCGGCATTGCCTGCTACATTCTTACCTGGGCACCTGCTGTGAGCGAGTTTGTACTTCTGTTTCACTGTAAGACACATCAAGGGATGGAATCTTTAAGTAATGCTTTATCCAGAGACTCGGTGACCTGAGATAGTTCCAAGGTTAACACCTTGAGAACAAGCTGCCTTCTCTCTTATCTCCAGCCAGCAGACTTCGCAGGTAAAGGAGAGACAAAGTCAGTCAATCATACAGCAGTTCCCGTTTGCCCCTGGGGCCAAGTTGTCAGCCACGATTATGAGACTTGTGATGTGTGTGCCTCTCTTATCCTCGTTGAATTCTTCCTCATTCTCTTGATGTCCGGATTCAGCCACTTCTTGGAAGTCTGAGTCGCATCAATGACTGCATTATCCAGCTTCTGTGCTAACTCAGAACAAGCAAGTGTAACAATGTGTGCTCGCTAAGCAACTGACACCATGCACGTGCAGACAGACATGCATTCCTCTGTCCCCTATCACTTGGTCTGATTAATTATAAGTCGGAAGCAGACTTTGAATAAGGATAGGTTAATTCACTATAGAAGTGACTTCAGACACTAACAGAGGCTCAAATTCATACACACTCAGCACTTAAGGACACGGTGGCAATTGTGTTATTTCATTTTTATCTTATTTGTGTGAGTGTTTTGCCTGCATGGATGTAAGTGCGCCATAGGTGAGCCCGATGCTCAAGAAGGCTAGAGAAGGGTGCAGATGCCTTGTAACTGTAGTTACAGACGGTTGTAACCCACTGCGTGGGTGCTGGGAGCAGAACCTGAGCCTTCCACAAGAGCAGCAAGTACTCTCTACCACTGAACCATCTCTCCAGTCCCCGTAGTCATGATTTTGTCCTTGGGATGATGTGTAAATCTGATATCGAGGATATAAGTAAATGAGTTTTAATATGGAATATTTAGAGAAAGAATTTAGGATCCAGAATCTTAGTTTTCATAGAACAATAAATTATTTTTAAAAGTAAAAATTATTTTACATCCTATGTCTTCTGGAAGGAGCGTGATCCCCTCTGTAGGGTGACTTTAATTAAACTATATACATGTGTATATATACATATATATGTAAAACATATATTATATACAGTTTATATATAATTTATATATAGATTATATAGGTATAGAGAAAGAGCTTAATGCATACATATATTGTGGGTATGTGTGTGTGTGTAAAGGTTATAAGGTAGTAGGTTTCCATATGGCGTTTCCAAATTCCTTAGTGCTAGTTCCCCTTCTCCCATTCTATTGCCTCCCCTCCCCTCCCATCTCTCTTCCACTTAACCCTTTCCCTTCATCCACCCCTTGACAGTTGTTAAGTTCTGAGTGAGCGAGAGAGTCAGTTTTCTTTAAAGATGTGGCCTGGTGAGTCCACAGGCTCCATCAGTGTCCCCACACCCAGCAGTGTCCCCACACCCAGCAGGATGACCCCACACCCAGCAGTACATGGCAGCACCAAAGTTTTGTAACAGGTCTGGCTCTCATGAAACTTTGATTGATCCCATCTGAAAATCATTAGCTCTCCTAACTGCCCTGTTCTCATGTGGTTTTCAAATGATAGGGATTTTAACAATTGTATTTAGACATTATTTCTTCTTTGAAATTTCTCTGGCTTGCAGAAACACTACATCCTGGAGGTTGGCACAGCTTCTCTGGTCTTTCCATCTCCGCTGCTCTAACTGTTCCTTCGGGTGTGTCTCTTTCTTCTCCTCTTGGCCTGCCAGCTCAGATTTGTCCCTCATCAATTCAAATCCCAAAGCAGTGCCTTCTCCTTCATAAGCTTCTCTCTGCTCTCAGGACCCTCCTTGGCCTGTTGCTGTTTCCTCTCACCTTGTTTTGTCTTTTTAAACACTTGTCTTT
Organism: Cricetomys ansorgei; assembly: GCA_026225945.1. Classification (NCBI taxonomy): domain Eukaryota; kingdom Metazoa; phylum Chordata; class Mammalia; order Rodentia; family Nesomyidae; genus Cricetomys; species Cricetomys ansorgei. Next base: position 63,740,516 of record JAMJFZ010000107.1, read on the forward strand.
AATTAGCAGAGATGACTTCTGGGGGATAAATTTGTCTTCCAATCCCCCTCAGTGACTTAACAAACAAGGTAGATCTTTCATTTGGTCTCCCCAATAATACCCACTTACCTTTATTTTGTAGAGTTTATCGTCTACTCATGCATTTATTTATTTGTCTGTTGGCAAATAGGTCAGCTCATTTGACAGATGTTTACTTGTATCAACAATATATGCAAAGAAGAATGAATGGACCAAACCTCTCTACTCTTGTAAGATGAGTAAATGGGAGAAAATAAAAGGCTTTATTCACATTTGCTGGGTGGTGGGATAGTTCTGTTTCAGCATCATGTCCATCTCAGGAAAAAGTCATTCTCAGGCAAGTTCTAATTCTGTCAGGTTATTCATTTACTGGAGGCATTTACAATAAATTGGAAGTAAAATCTCTATTGTGCATTTTAGAAGCAACAGCACAGTCACAGGATTATTCCGGCAAAATGTGATCAAAAACTGGGCAGAGGTGCCCAGTGACCTCTGCCGCAGATTCCTGCCAAAGTTTTGTGTTGTGAATGTTCCAGAACCTCCACCTTTGAGCCTAGTATAGAGCAACTGTATATTATTTCACAGGGCAGGTACAGGGTTCCGTGCACAAAGCTGTTTCTGAAAAATGTCGTTCACTTATTAAGTACATAGCATTGTAAACACGGTGCTAAGAATATAATAATCCCTTGAAGTAATTTTTACTGTTCTCATCACACAGATGCAGAACCCAGAGATACAACACATGCCCGGATCAATGTTTAGCTATTTAATGAATGGGAATTTCCCTAAACCACTGAAGTTATTGAATTCAGATTGGAGAGTTAGGTAGCGGGGCATGGTCTTACAGGCAACCCGCCAACTGCCTCGCTGGTTAACAGCTGAACTCTGAAAAGTTTGAACATTTCAGTTTCTTTATCCTCTCTAAGTAATTACTATTTTCAGTTTTCGTGTTTTAGTAAAAAGTATCATGAAAAATGTCCTGACAGTAGAGAGGGGGACTAGTTGAAAAGAAAGGGTTCAGAGGTTGGGAATAAGATGGGGTAAGAATGGATGCGTGCAACACAATACAATGTCTGTGTATACATTTGTCTAAAAATAAAATAATTAAAGCAATTTTAAAGTGACTGTGCCAAATCCTGATGGATAGACAGCCATACGTCACTGTGATTCTAATTAAAGTTTTCCTAATAAGCAACGACCTCAGAAATTTTTGCATTTGCTTATCGGTTATTTCTATTTATTCTTTGGAGAAATGTCTGTTCGAGAGATTTGGCCATTTAAAAAAATTGTGTTACTTGGTTTTTATTGCCAATTATGTTAAAATTGTCTTTGGTATCTAGGCAAACGCTACTTCAGATGTTTAGAAGCCTGAATGTACCTCTCTCCTCTCCTTCCAGGGCGCTTTCTATTGTGCTGATTATGCAATCAGACCGGCTGCTGTGCTGCATGTTGGAACACACTAAGCCTGGCTCCTTTCGGTCTTGCAGTTATCTATGAACCGGCATCTCCGGTGGGGTATTAATGAGACCAGTCAGTGGGCTGGACTTTCTCATTTCCCTCCTCTAAATGGCATGCCTTGATCTCCAGAACTACTTAAGGATTCTTCTTGAGAGTTGCTTTCTCGTCTCCTACCTGGAAACTCCGGAGGGGAATGAAATGGGATAAATATTGATGCTATTATTTTATTTCTGCCCCCAATAAGTTGATTTTCCAAACCAGCTCATGAAGTCATCAAACCGAACTGAAGCTTTCTAAACTATAATTTCATAGCCATCTGACTAGTGGCTGTGCTATTAGAAAAGGCCCCAATTTTTTTGTTTATATTTTGTAAATAAGGTCTGGAATAAAGACCAGATTTGGTGTATAAAATATGTATTCATTGTTTCATCTACCAACGTGACTCCTGAAAATGAGACACACACACACACACACACACACACACACACACACACACACACACACACATTTTTAGTTTTTATTTTTTGAGACAGAGTCACAAGAATCCAAGGCTGCTCTCAAACTCCTTATGTGGCCGTGGATGACCCTGAATGATATTTCTACCTTGCCTCCAGAATGTTGGGATTACAGGATTGTACCAACTACCCCTGGTTAATGTAATGCTGAGGGTGAAGCCCAGGGCTTCCTGAATGAGAGGCAATACTTGATTAGCTAAACTACATCCCCAGCCCCAACACACTGGGATTTTATCTAATACTAATGCTTGTATTTAATTCCTGCATTTTGCCCATGTGAAGTGATGAATTCAGTGCCATAATGATTTGCAAAAAACTATTGTGAAGTTGTGAAAACCAATATTTCCAAGAGTGATGTGTAACTTCTTTTTTTTTTTTTTTTTTAAGTATTCCACAATGTACAGGACAATGTTCCAAGAGAAAGAGTTTCAGGTTTTACACATTGATTTACAGAGTTTGATCTTACATACACACACACACACACACACACACACACACTATATCTGTTTTACATCTTTAATTCATGATCCATTTTATTTGAATTTATTTTTATAATTGACTGATTGCTGATACAGAAGCAATTTCAGGGTCGCATTTACCCTAAAGTTTTATCTTCATTGGTACTCTTTTATTTTTTCATGTATTTTTTTAATTAATTCTTAGAAATCATCACACAATTTGTTTCGATCCTATTCAGTGACTTGCTGTACTTTACAAAGGACAGAAAGGCCTGTGAAGCGGAGACCAGTCACCAGGGTCTGCAGACTTTGATCACTGTTGGAGAGCTGGAAAGGCCAGATGATCACTTGGCTGTCCTCTCTTTGAAGGGAACTTGCTGTTCAGTCACAGAGGTGGTCTAGAATCACTTTTGATTCCGTCTTACTGGAGGCCAACTATGTGGGCTGCAGGCTGGTTAAGAGAGGTGGAGGTCAATGGAGAAGAACATGATGACCCTGTTACAAACACGAGGAAGCTTTCCGTGTTCCCATGTAAGACATCTCTCCAATGTATGCCAAATAAATGAAAGTCCGGAATAATGTGTGAAGTCTGCTGGTTATATAGCGATGAGGGGAAAGGTGCATGTATGCTTACTTATAAATTGGAAGCCATTGGAAGAATTAATTAAAAACTATTAGAGTTGCCACAGAAGCATTGAGGATAGAAGACTTGCCTTTTTTATTCTTTGGTTTATAATTGATACACATTAATTACATGTAACGAGTTTCACTATGACAGTTTAATGTATGTCTACTTTATATTTCGGTCATGTTCACAGATACTGCTCTCTTGTATCACCTTCAAATTCCACAAGGCTTAGTCTACCTCTTGACTTCCTGCTTTCGTGTCTTTTGCCTTAATTGACCTTTTTAATTTAGTGAGTTACATTAGAGTTGCTTACAGGGGCATTGTTGAGGGTTCTTTACAGGAGCATGGAGACCTTAGCAGTGTCCACAGCTCTGAGTAAAATGTCTCCCCTTCTCCTGACAACCAATGACTGCGTGTAAATCCTCTAAGGGAGGCCAGGCTTTGAGTCCCTCCAGTCCTCCATGGCTGGATGTTGGCCAGCTCAGTCTTGTGCAGGTAACCACAGTTTCTGTGAGCTCAAGGACAGAGGCTTTGAGTGAGTCCAATTGACCAGACACTAAAATAGAGACAAGATGAGTAGCTACACTGATTATGTGTCTCAGGATCTTCTGCTCAATAAACCTTCACCCTCTCTAAAAACTGCTTTATGTCTCCCAAATCTGACTAGGGTCTCTATTCTGTGCCTACAAGGCCCTATAAATATCCCTCCAGATACAAGTCAGCACAGCTCCACATCCCTGGAGGCTCCTTGACCCCTTCCACTGACAATTTCCAATGGGGAGGGCTTTGCAGATATGAAAAGAGCTTGTCTTCTTCTTTCTGGCTTCCAATAGTTGATTTTGCAGATTTGTGAAGACTGTGTATTATATCTGGCTTTTTTTTTCACTCCCCACCCCTATACTTGTTGCTATTGTCATCATGGTCTCCTGTTTTCATTGCTGTGTGGACATTACTAATTGTATCTGCCACTTATATTTCATCTGGAGACTGTGATGAGTCACACTACACAGAATGTTCTTTTACACTGTCTTAGTTGCACATGGGGCTTCCTTTCTGTTGAGTAGCTACCTGGGAGTGGCTTCTGGCCAATGGTGTTCCCAACTGAGATGGACCCTGCCCAGCTGGATGCTTTGAAGACAGAGGACATGTCTTTACAATTAAGTCTCTGTCGCCTACCATCCTACCATAGAGCTTGGTGCAAGCTGCAAGCCAGTCCTTGATGTTGATTATCTTTCTTCAAGTTTCACATGCAACAGTAGCCAGTCTCTGCCTCTAGGGAATGCCATGATGCCTATCTATTTTTAGGTAGAAAAGAAAGATTATCCGGTACCTTCTGCCCACAGCCTAACTCAGTAGAGCAGATAAAGATACTCATTCCTGAGCGGCATTCTCCAAAACTATAAAGGTCCCATTTTCCTCCTTTCCCATCCAGCTCCCATCGATAATTAGTCACACTTGCTTTCCTGCACAGAAGGGCAGAGTGGACTGGGGGAGCCATAAAGCATGAAGATCTTCTTACTCTTTGCCATTTTCTCCTGCTTAGTCCAAGAAAATGCAGGTAAACATCTTCTGGGTAGCCTCAGAGAAGACAAGACTCACATTTATGCTTGGGAACAGTGCTGAGGTGTGTCCGAATGTAGACTACGGGCACAGATCATGGACGGCTCTAGAGCTCGGGGCTGGATCACTTTCATCTTTATAATGAAGAGGGAGTTTTGAGAGAGGGGGGGGAGAATTGTAAGGTTTAGAGCACACGGCACACAAGCCTATATTCCCTGATACAGCTAGAAGGGTCTGATTGCAATCTGAGATAGTTTGCTCAGGACAAAATCCCAGTCATATATGTATGTAAGAGCTGGAAGGGGGAAAGCCTGGAGTCTGCAAACAGGGAGCCAAGCAGCAGAGAAAGTGCTAGGTTACTGCTATGTAGTGAATGCTTTGGGCTAGAGAAGTTATTCACACCTATGGCAATTTCCTAGCTTTTATAAACAATGTATTACATCCATGAGAAAATCAGATGTTGCCATTTCAATGAATTTTCCAATGAGAGAAAATGAGTTCCTAGGGGGGAAAAAAAAAATTGTAGTGAGTTATTATAAGAAAACATGAGTCTGGATCCTGGACCCTTTGTATTAGTACCTCTTCTGTCTTCTGTTGAGGTGAACTGCACCCACATCCTTACGCCCCTGTCCCTTCTAAACTGATCAGCTCAAGGGACACAGCCTCATAGATCAGTTCCCATTTGAAGCTTGGCTATTGCAGGAGACCATTTTTCCAAACACGTAAGACCTGTGTTGTGTTGCTGTTGCTTTTAAATTCATGCTGTGGAGCATTGTTAAGAAGGTCCCCTTCTAAACCATCTCTTTCCAACAGCATTGTTTTTATGGGGTCTCTAGCTGGTTACTTTTTACTTAGAAGGCCACACAGAAGTCATATTTTTATTTTTCTTCTTTATATTGTACTAATAAGAACAAAGATCCAGCCACAAGCTGAGAGGCAGATCCATTTCTACTTTTTCTACAGCCTGAGACCTGTTTCCTGGTATTTCGTTCTGTTTTCTAAAATGTCATTGGTCTCCCCTGCTAACATACCTCTATCTCCGGGCGGCTGAAGAACTCCGATGTAAGAAGCTTCTCGGGGCCTGGAGTGGGCCAGGTGACCTCACACACAGTATGTCACAGTCTTGCCATTCTCCTGATAACACCATGAGACATACATTCTCGCTCTTTAAATCTAGGGAGTGAAATCAGGACTTCGCTTTGTAATCATTCAGCTTAGCACTGGGCTGTGCTGGGTGTTCTTTAGCTCTCTGTCTGTTGGTTCCGCAGGGGACATCCCACCCGGAATCAGAGACACCATCTGCTTCATGCAACGTGGGCGCTGCAGACTGTTCATGTGTCGTTCCGGTGAGAAGTGGGGCGACATCTGCTCCGATCCCTGGAACAGATGCTGCATATCCAGTGCCGCTTGAAGCAGAAGATAGAAGACTCGGGGTGCAAGATCTGAGATCTGGGGTGCAAGAAGATAGAGACCTGGAAAAACCCCCAAAGGCTTCAGGGGATGTGTAGCTGATGGTGCCTGCTCAATAAACACTTCTTGAGTCTAGCCCCAAGGCCAAGGTTTGATGAAAGGATTTTATTTTAAAACTCTTAATTTGCCATTTATTTTTAAGTGCGTTGAGGATTTCGTCGTGTCTTGCTTCATTTCTCTACTTTGTCCTCTTCTTGTTGTTGTCAGAGGTAATACCTGCTGCCTTCTCGGGGACAGGGTAGAGCAGAAACCCAGCCCAGCTCCAAATGCTATTTTCGAAAGGACAGGAACGGCTGGTTTCCTGGCCTTGTGTTCTCCGAGGTACCCATCTTCCTAGCTAGCACTAGCTTCGCCCTCTAGCTCGGGTCACTGGGACACCCTGCTCCATTTCCAGAGCCTCCTGACATCGCAACACCAACACTTCCGTCAAATTTTATTGCCTTTGAACATTTACTTTTCAGTTATCTCAACCAAGTAACACAATGGACTTGTCATCTTATAGAGAACGCAATAAGGTTTAAACATGGCCATTTCTAGGATTTAAGAAAGACGAAAAAAAAAAAAAATCTCAAGGCCAATAAAATTGCCCCAAGGCAGAATTTCATAAACAGGATTCCTGATATACCTGTAAGAGTCATCGTTCTGCTACTTTTATCTTTAAATATTTATGTTTGTTATTTTCTGTGTGGTATCTGTGTCTGTGTTTGTGGGGTTTTGTGTGTGTTGTGTGTGTGTATCTGTGTGGCATGTTTGTATGTGTGGCTTGTGTGTATATGGTATATAGGTGTGTATGTAAATGTTGTGTTTGTGTGTATGTCGTGTTTGTGTGTATACAGTGTGCTTGTGTGAGACTGTATGGTGTGTATGTGCACCCAATTCACGTCAAGTGTGCATGTGGAAATATGAAGACACCTTTTGGGAATGAGCTCTCTCCTTCCTCTGTGGGTTCTGGGGGTAGAACTCAGACCATCAGAATTGCACAGCCAGTGATTTTATTGACAGAACCACCTCCCAGAACCCATTGTGCTATTTTTAAAGAACATGTTTCTGAACACTTGAAGCTCGGCAAGGCCCAGTGAATGGGATTTCCCAACACTGAGGGGTGTGACATTTGCTCTTCTCCACATTCTGTTCAGCTGTAGGGACAGCCACCTTGTGGGGGCGCCACCCGAGAGGAATGAGCTAACTGCAGTGGGAGTGTAGAGGATCAAGGGAAATGTGCTGCTATACTAGAGACCAAGTGCCAAGCTTTCTCTAGATTAACAGATAAAATCCCTTGTTCCCAGGATTCTGTTTACTACTTGAATCTAGTTTGCTTATGAACCAGCTGAACCTACTCCAGGGTTCCTGCCCAAGTTCCCAACCCAAGTTACAGTGAACATTTGGCATCCTAGCTTTGGTCTTTCTCCAGCCTCTTCTCAACACACTCATTAAACTCTTTCTACCCTGAGTATAACCCCGGGGACAGCGTAGAGGGAGCCTCCCTCAGACACCCCCACGGAGAGTGGAATACATCCTCCTTACCCGTGCGAATGCCTGTCTGGGAAGAGTGCTGACTCTGGGTTCAGCCTCTGCTCTGAGGTGATGGAACGTCTTCCCATGAGCAGGAAGAGTCACCTCCCCAAACTCAACAGATCTATCTCAGCAATAAATGGCTTGAAGTGGCAACCAGTGTGCTGAGGCGAGAGCAGGGTAGCAGGGGCCTGGCTCCACCCTTTTCACAGAGTGCGACACCGTACACCCGTACCGCATGCTCCTGGCCTATACTTCTCAAGTTTAGATGGAGGAGCTGGGCTAGATACCTAGTCTGAGGCCCTAGCACAGCACGCCACCATCTGCTGGGCGCAGAATTACAATTTCTTGGTGGTCCTGGGTGGGGTTCTCTACCAAGTGATGAGAATTCACCTTCTGTCTCAGAGTTTCTCTTGCTGCATTGAAACACCGTGACCAGATAACAAGCTGGGGAGGAAAGGGTTTATTTGGCTTACACTTCCACATTGTAGTCCATCAAGGAAGAAAGCCAGGACAGGAACTCAAACTGGGCTGGAACCTGGATGCAGGAGCTGATGCAGAGGCCACGGAGGGGTGCTTCTTACTGGCTTGCTTCCCCTGGCTTGCTCAGCCTGCTTTCTTATAGAACCCAGGACCACCAGCCCACAATGGAACCACCCACAATGAGCTGGGCCCTCCCCTGTCAATCACTAATTAATAAAATGCCTTTCAGATGGATCTTAAGGAGGCATTTTCTCAGTCATGGTTCCCTCCTCTTAGATGACCCTAGCTTGTGTTGAGTGGATACCTTCTTCCCACCAGGCTGTCAGGTGACAGCCTAAACACAGAGCAAGAACAACCAAGGGCCAGTCCAGACAGATTGTATAAATCCCCATTGTATACTCACAACGTAGAATACCTTTATCACTGTATAATATGTTTTAAAGTGCATTTCAAGTTGTTTATTATATTTTAGAACATTTTTCATGTAGTTCAGGCTAGCCTGGAACGTCTGATCTCCCTGTGTTCATCAATGGAGTGCTGGGTTTACAAGTGTGCGCCACCACACTGGGGTTATTCAGTACTGGACATGTGCTCAGTCCTCAGCATGCTGGGTAAGCCTTCTACCGACTGAACCCCAGTCCAAGCCCTGTGTAATAATCTGGAGCTGGAAACTGGACCAACAGTGTAGGAATACCCTTTAACAGAGATGCAAAACTTCTTTGAAAGAGTGTTTGCGCATTTCAGATATGGAAGAGAAGAAGTACCTACAGCCTCTCCTACCTGCTGGAAACTGAGGTTTTGACAGACAACTCTGAAGTGACAGTTGGTAGGAAAGAATGAGAGGTTCCCCCAGGGAATCTTCAGCCGGGTCTTAGATCCAATCTAATACTTATAACCCATGAAAGATGCCTCTGGAGTCTGAAGGGATCGATTTAGAGGTACTCATGAGTGCCAAAAACAGCATTAATTTTTCACCTCTATTCTATACATTTTCTCATAGTATTAAATGAAAGTATTTTGGGTCCTGAACACACTGGGCTTAGTATATCAATGCTGATTGTTTTTCAAGGCCGACAGAAGGGCCACGCGTCTATACCAATATCTACCACAAGAGGGCGCGCCGCCATTGCTAATGCCTTAAATTTTGTTTTGTTTTGAATTTTTATTTTATTTTCCCCAATGAAGTTGGTCTCATGGTTGAGAAAAATCCCCTGGGATTGCCGCAGGATTCGGAATTAACAGCACTTCTAGTCTGATTTTTTTGGTACTAACTAGTGTTTCCTTCTCTGCCCTGCACAAGGTAGCCATTCACTCTATGGAGTAGAAATGAATTCAGTTCCAACTGATCCATCAGGATGTTTATTTAAAGCATCTGTGAATCTGCTGTTCTGGTGTAGAGTTCAGCCAAAGCTGCAGATAACAGATTGAGAGCCCGCCTGTGTCCTGAGTCCTGCCCTGGTCTCCGGTGGCTGTGACCCCAGCAGCCAGGAGGCTGGTCCATGGCAACAGGAGCCAAGAGTTCAGAGCCAGCTCAGCACAGGGTCTGTGGGCTCTTACCAGCCCTGGCCAGCAGCAGAGCTGTGTGGCACAGATGCCTCCTTAGAGGGATTATAGCAGACCCTGGAAACTTCGTAGCTGTGCATGCAAGCAGAGGTCAGTTATAGCCTTCACTGTAGCTGCCCTCAAGACCGACACATTTTCTTCTGAGATTTACCTACCCTGTTCCTGTGCCAGGCCCTTGCAGTAGTGGTCAGAGCAGCTGAGAAGTGTTATGGATATATGTAGTTGAGTCTGGCGGGGCCCCTCTATTGACCCCAAAAGCAGCTGAGATGCTCCTGGTTGGGGTGTGGGACATGAGGCTGCTCCTTAGAAGTAGGAAGACCAGGCTTTACGTAGTCAGCATTGTCAAATCCTCAGAGCTTGCGTGAGAGGTTCCGTTAACCTCACTTACCTCTACCTCTAGCTCCGGCTCTGGCTTCCTCTCCTGCGATGACCCAGTAAGCTGTAAGGAGAGGTGCTCTCTTGCTGTTCACACACTTGTCAGATGCGGCCTTCACAGTCACCCTTCTCTGTCCCTCTCCCCACACCACTGCTAAGCAGGGTCGGTTGCTTTGTCTCCTTGTTCCTTGTGCCCTTCTGGGCATCCCTGTTACAGGACACGGCCTTCTGGTCCCGGGTGGCTATAGAGTCGGGTGGTTATAAACTCACACATTTATACTTAACTAACCAAGCAAGAAAATAAATGTGAATTACGTGAATCGATTAATCCAAATCTCAAACACAGGCTTCCTCGGATACTCTACAGGTATTTTTTGTTTTGTTTTTTTTTCTCAACTATGGGCTGGTGCGTGTGTGCGTGTGCGTGTGTGTGTGCGTATGTGTGTGTGTGTGTGTGTGTAGCAACGCCCTTAGCACATCTGAGGTCCAGACTGTCTTCTGCCTCAGTCTCTCCCAAGTTGGCTGTATTCTTCTCCTCTTCTCTTCTAGCTCCAGCCAGAACGTTGGGATGGGGTTCTTCTTTGCTCTCCCCTCAGTGGGGCTCAGTACCCAATCCACTTCCCGGGGAGCAAGTGGGATTTGCAGAGCACGGCTCACACCCACGGGAGGTGGTGTGACAGAGGGCACGGGAAGGACTACAGGGCACACTTGAATCCTGAGCCTCTGCCTGGGACACCTGCTTCCCACAGTGTCACACAGCACCCTCTGCCCATCCACCAGAGTTCCAGACGAGAAGGGGACCTGGGAGGTCACTGAGTAAAACTGTTCTCTCTGAGCTAAAATTCCTGAGTCTCTGTCTTGAGCCCTCGTAGGCTGTATAGAAGACTCCCCGCCCCCGTAATGTAGGTGTGAGTCTTGCAGCTGTTGATTATGAATGACTATGAATGCAACTTAGTGAAAGGTAGTTTTGCTGAGTTTCGTTTCTGGGGAGAGGTATGGCAGCATTTTGCTATGTAGCTCAGGCTGGCCCACTACTTACTGTATGGCCCGGGATGACCTTGAACTCACTCATGATCTTTCTGCTTCAGCCTCTGGCTTGCTGTAATTACAAACCTGCGCCACCATGTTCAGGCTAAGGTTAGAGTATTGGATTGAACGCGTGGGTGAATCACTTTTCTATCTAACGGTTAGAGTTTCTTATTTCAAATAAGACACAGTGAGTGCTTGTGATTGTCTTACACGCATAAATATGAGTATCATAAAGTTACAGCGATTCACATTTGCACAGGGTCATTCTCTGCACCAGTGCAATCTTAGATTTTTAAGCCACAATGAGTGAACTAGTCCCTCATGCAAGCGCCATGTCTGTGACCTCTGAAAGTCAGCTGACCACTCTAGACTCAGTCAGCCAGCTCCCCCTCAGCTCTTAGAACCCTTAGATCACTAGTCTTCAACCTGCAGGTCACGACCCCTTTGGGGTCAAATGACCTTTTCACAGAGGTCACCTAAGACCATCCTACATCTCAGATACATCGTGATTCATAACAGAGGCAAAATTAGTTATGAAGAAGCAATAAAAATAATTGTATAATTGGGGGTCACCACAACATGAGGAACTATATTAGAGGGTTGCAGCATTAAGAAGGTTGAGAACCACAGCCTTAGATAAACATAAAGACTTAAGGGTCCATCCCATCATCTGTCCCCAATGGTGGCTTACTACCATGCAATCTCACTCATTAATAATGCTATGTTGGGAGAGATTACCACATTAGCCCTACCAGACACTTCTTCAAACCAAATCCTACCTCATAATGCTGAGATGCAATCATCCCTCATATCTCTCTTGGAGCCAGGAGGTGATAGACGGGTGAGATACACACTTATACAACAAGAAACTCAAAGCGCTCCCTCTGGGAACCAGAAGCTGGACACTTTACCAGCAATGTCAAAACAGCTCAAAGGGTCAAGATTCCTTATTTGGAACTGCGTTCAGAATCCCCACCACATAACATGCCTTCAAAGGTCATGCATAGAAGGTGGTTCAGGAGGACCGTACATTTCTCTTCCAAAGGAATTCGGGACTCTGAAAGTTCAGAGGGCTACCCTCAGTGCTCTGCCACTTCCCTCACCCTAGGGAGAAACAAATCTTTATCACAGTCCACAGACAACGAACGGATCTCTAAAGTCCTGACTCATCAGGTGTCCGGAGGCCAGGCGAACGAGCCAGGTCACCAAGCTTCCTCCTGTGAGATGCTCGGGGTCTATTAGATCACACTAGATTACAGGTGGCTCCACAGGTGACCCCGCTGGAGGTTGTCATGAATCTCACCTGCTTGGAAACGTGCTTCCTCCAGCTGAGTCTGAGAATTCACAAGGAATGTTCTTCCCATTGGCGGGGCAGCCAGGGGTTGGTAGTTTCTATATGACACACAGGGAGACAACTCAGGGGACAAAAATCATCAGCGTATCTGGCTCAAGACATTGTGAAACCCAGATCAGTTCTACCCAGCTTCCAGGTGCAGATGAATTCCGGCAGGAATGCCCGAAAGACCAGGCAGCCTTCCAAGGCACACCCGGCTGCAGCCTTGTGTCGCCGTGACAAAACACTGGGGATAATTAGCTTTTGTACATTATTTTTTAATTAGCATGTGGGTTTTCATTATGACATTTTTGGACAAAGTGTATGTTAGTGATTCTCTCCTCTCCTCTCCCCGCCCCCTGATTCCCCCTTGTAACTGCCCTCTTAGTGTCTCCTCCTCCTTCACATCCCATGTGTCCCTTTGACAACCTCATCCTTCCTCGTAACCTATACTTATTCTCTTGGTCCCTTTTTCTGGTTTTAGCTGCTAGAGGGAAACATAAGGAGTACACCCAAGAGAATCAGCCTTTAAAGAGAAAGGGGCTATTTGGACTCACACATTCGTAAGTCCTCTGACCTGAGGCTTTGATATTTTGGATCCTATTGTAAGAGACAACTTGGAAGAGGAGGGGAGGAGAGGAAGAGGACAGAGAAAAAGAGAAGAGGAGGAGGAAGAGAGGAATAGGAGGAATAGGATAAAGAGGAAGAGGAAGAGGAGGAAGAGGAGGGAGAGGAGGGAGAGGAGGAGGAGAAAGGAGAAGCAATGAGGACCGCCACAGTCTCCTCAGAGGCATGACTCCCATGGTAAGAACTTCTCATTAGGCTCTATTTCCCAACGGGTCCACTATCTCCTGACAGCATCACTCTGGGCACTGGGCCTTCAGGACATTCCACCTCTGAGGTGGGAAGCACTAATTACTTGTGGCTTATCTAAACCACTTTCTGTTCCAGTTTCTGTGTTAAGCGCTTCCCACAAACATACATGTACATGTCCACAGTACGGATAAGACGCCTAAGTTCTGAATTTCAGACATATGAAGTCACCCACAGACACAGAGCGTCTCTACAAGGAAGCTCAGTTCTAATCCTTCAGGAGTCAGCAGAGACGTTTACATGTTGAAATCGATTTAACACACCTCATATTTTGAATGCAGCATACTAGTTTATTTATGTATTGTCTACTGTTGTGATAACAGTGGCAGAGCTGAGTAGCTGTAAGTCACATGTGACAATAAAGCTTAAAATATTTAGCTCTTTGCAGAGAGAAAAAAGCCATAACTTGAGGTATGTGATTCATAACTGGGCGGGCTTGCTGGTGCTCAGTAGATATAAATCAGTCAGCAGATTACCTACAGTTTCTGTATGTTTAAGAGAAGAATCCAAGTTTAAATCTCACTGCTGCTGGACAGAATACATTGTCATACTTACACACACACACACACACACACACACACACATGAAAAAAAAGGAAGACATATGCCTATGACCCTGAGGAAGCCAATGGCGGGATTAGATGGGCTCCTAGTCCAACACTGTCTCTTAAAGCATATTCTTCTTATCGAATAAAATTTAGGGATTATGGTGTCTGTGCACAATGTTCCTCCTCCTGTCCAGATCTTCCTTAAGAGTTGGTGGTCATGAGAATCATTATGGGCACACATGAGTGGAAGCCTGTGAACTGTGAAATATGTCTCACATATGTGCATGGTTCTGAGGAACAGGTTGTCATTATGTAGATTCTAGAGACAGAGAAATGGATGGGAGCATGGGTTAGGAAGTCAAGCAGGACTGTGCAGCTCATGAAGCAGCAGAAAGGGAGGAAAGCAGCTCTTCCGTCTCCCTTTGGTGGGTGTATGTGGAAGGACATTGAGACTTCTACCATACTTTGGGAGTTTCTAGATTTGCAAGGCTGGCAATGAGCCTGGAAAGTGACCTCAAGGTATTCCAGAGCAAGAGCCAAGGGTCTTCTGTCCTATCTTGGAAGAAAATAGGGGCCAGAAAGAAAAAATAGTGGCCCATGAACATGGGAGAGACTTTTCTGTTGCAGCCTGCCAATAGGCGCATTAGCAACTGACTTTAACCCAGACTCTCCATGCTCACTCAGAAGCCTGTTCTCCCTGACCTGTGAGCTTTCAAAGAGGACTTGAGCCCTCTTTTTTTGTTTGTAAGACTATATTTGAAGACACAAAAGAACTAGAACACAGACCGTCTGGTATATGCCTGCCACAGGAACTGAGCCAATGGGAACACAGGCAAGAACACGGTCACTTTGTCTGTCTCATGTCTTGGGGATTCCCTAAGTATCTGTCTTGGCAGTTATGTCTAAATTCCCCAACATGGCCTCTGAGACTCCTTGTGTCAAACTTGCTGAGCTCAGCTAGCTATTCCCATGGAAAGCTTTAATCAGCTCAAGATTTCTTAACTTTCATACCATTTATTTCCCAGATTTTGTGCCCCTGTTTCCCATGCCCAGTGCATTTCTAAACTTTACAATGCATTGGCCAGGCACCCTCTTTAACCTCCTCCCTCAGTGGCTGGTCTATACCTAAAGCAGCCATCTGTCATCTGGCCCAGCTGCCAGCCACCCAGAACACCCAGAGTTGCCTGTCTTCTTACATCCTAAGCTGTGAGTCTATTTTATACAGTTTGAAAGAAGAAAGAAAGGGAATGAGAGAAGGAGGAGATGGAAGGAAGGGAGGGAAGGAGGGAAGGAGGGAGGAAGGAAAGAAGGAAGGAAAAGGGAGCAAGGGAATCAGAGAGGGGATGAGAAGGAAAGAAGAAAGGGTAGGAGTTAAAAAACATACACACAAGCCAGACTGGCATCCAGAAGATGACTTAGATAGGACCCTCCAGAATATGGGGCGAGTCAAGGGGCCCTGTTGTCCCACCTGTGCTCACATTGGCTCACTTCTAGCAGTAGAATGAGGGAACCTAAGGAAGAAAGGCCAGGTGTCCAGGCAGCAAACAGAAGGGAGGGACAGCTAAGGAGGAAACTCAGACTCTATGGAGGGTGGACCAGGATGTAGGTTACTATGTGGAAACAGAAAAAATTGGAAAATTTCAAAAGCTGATGTCCTTGAAGGAAAACATTTCTGCTTCCTTGTGTGCTTCTATCTTCTTCCTCTATAGAGAGAGTGTCTCTCTAGCCCATTCCTTTCACAAACCCTGTGTCTACCTGCACCCCAGGTGAGGAAAGCTCTGTGGATATCAGCAGCTCAGGTGCAATTCACCCCGTGAGGCAGAAAGGGATCTGAAGGGAGGCTATTGGTGAGTCAACCCTGGGCTTCCTAGAATCCACATCTGCCAAACCAGTTAGTAGCAAGAAATCACGATGACTCACTCCTGTGGCTGCAATGCGTGGTGCTGGGCATGGTGTACATCACAGGTGATCATCAACACAGGAACCAGAAAGGGTCTCATTTCACTGTTGCCTTTGGTGTGCTGTCACAGGGAGGAGGCTTGAGGAACACAGATTCTTCCTTCCAGTTACTAGGTAAGGCTTGTCTCTCTGTCAGATGCATGTCCTCACCCTGAAGGAATCTGCTTCCTCTAATGCTATGATGCTCAGCCCCATCCTCACAACTTTGAAAAGTACCACAATGGCTAAGTCCCCTCATATGGGTCTGGTGAAGCTGGTGTAGCTCCTGGATTGTTTTTTATCAAGATGCTGGGAAGGTGATTATTTTGTATCTAGAGTTGACAGCCATCACCTACACTACAGATCCTGGTTCCTCTCGAACAGCCCATGAGCCCTGTCACACCGGTGCCATCACTTACAAGCAGCAGCTCACAGAGGACAAGGATAATCATCCCTCATTGCCTCCTGTCCTCAAACCCCTAACACACGTGATGTGTTAGATGCAAACAGAAATGTCTTCAGCGTTTCCTCAGAGAAGGCAAAAATACTAAAGTCAAAATTTGTGATTTTCTCATATTCTAAAAGGAAATACACCTTCTCAGGCTCCCTAAGAAGCTGATTTTCCAAGTGGTGCCTTGTGTGCTCCAGGCTCAGTCCTGCCCCAAAACCATGCCCTCATCTACCTGCTTTCCTTCTCTTGGAGATTCCATTCCTGACCCTATTCATTGATGCCAATCAGGGACTCTTTCAAATGATTGCACCGGACCACCCACCACGAGCAGCAGCAAGATATTTGTGGGTATGTAGTGATGACTAGGGAGAAAGAATGTGGCAGGGACAGGCTTTTCATGGCATTCTGTCTAGAATGGCAACGGTCCAACCCCTCAGGTTTCCTTCTACGTGCTTTCTAACATGAGTGCAGGTAAACTTGTCTCTTGAGATTATAAACTTGTCCCAGTCCTTAGGACAGGTGTCTCTGGCTTTCAGGAGAGCGCAGTTGTAATGGCGGGGATGAAGGAAATTGTTCCCTCGTTGCTAAGATGTTTCTCACTTCCCAAAGCCTTAGAGATGCATTTAATATCTTCCCCATCTCTGCCTTCTGTCTGCCGAGGCACTGTTATTTTCCCTTTGTATTTAAGGTGGTGATGCTGGGTTTTTCTAGTCAGGATCCAAGGAAATGGTTGCGTCTTCCTGAGGAAGGTGAGCAGAGGAAGTTCAGACATTCAGAAAAAGAGTAAATAAAATGTAGGGTATGAAAATAATCTGCCATCTTATTTATTTACCTAAATTGGAATAAAATATATAGAAAGATAACATACAGAAATGAAGATGGATGTAAAAATAAAGGCCTTTCCCCTCTGGCTGACTGTTCTTCATGATAGGAGAAACTCCATAGTATTCTCATGCCACTTCTGGTTCAATGAATGGGCAGAGATCCAGAGAGGTGCCAGGCTGTCCGTTACCACCCCCACAGCCTTCTCCTTAAAAGGCAGACCTAAGTATATTTTTGAGAAGAGCTGAAACATTCACTGGGTCTTGCCAATTCTTCCCTCTATGGTTCTCATATCAAAGACATGGTCCAGAGCAGAGTCTGACAGCTTAGGCACTTCTGTTAGAGAGAAAAACCCTCCACAGGCCATGCTAAGGATGTGGTGTAGGCCCATTCATGTGTGTGCAATGGTCTCACAGAGACTCAGAGCGTAGTTTGTATGACAGTTGGGCCTTTTCTCAATTCCATAGTGGATATCATATGTTATTTGTAATCATTTCTGGTGATCTGTATAGATATTGTCTTTTTGTTTGTCTTCTTGGGTGCATGAGAAAACAAAGCCCTGAGTCCTATATTCCCCTTACTTTTTAAAATATAGAAACTGTTTTAAACTTAGACACTTGAAGACAAATATTATTAAGAACAACTAGTTCCCAGAGGGCAAATGAAAGGAACTTCACCAGATAATGAAAATCACACACAATATTTACAACAGTACTTTAGAAATGTTTACAAGTAAATATAATATAGAAGATGAGTTAGACAGTTGTAGAAACGAAGACCAGGAGAATAAGCTCGGTAAGAAGTTGTCGCATTTCAAAGCCAATGGAATAAATGGATGGACTTGAGAGTTAGAGATATTTAAAAGAAAGAAGCCAAAGTTGATATCACGATTAAGCTTGAGTTAAGGAAGCAATAAAAAAGCGGGCTGTAAGACTGCCTGGCTTCTAGTCAGGGGGCAGGGTGGGTGAGGGTACCATTAGTGAAGAGAATTAGTTGTCACACTTGGCATGGTCTGGAGAGCCAGGATGAAGACACCCGACATTTTTGTTGTTTGATAATCTCATATATGCATAGAATATATTTTAATCAAATACATTCCCACCCCCTGCAATTCCCACCCTATTTCCCCACTATAATTCCCTCTCAATTTCATATGTTCCTTAAAAAAACAAAACAAAACTGAATGCACTTAGTGTTGCCAGCATGCGCATAGGTAAAGGGCCATTTATTGGAACATGGGTAATCTCTCATGAGCCCCAACCCTGAAGGTAACTGACACTCCCTCCCCAAGTAGCCACCAATTGCCTGTAGCACGTCTTCGTCTTGAGGCATAACTCAGTGACTGCCTCCCCCACGAATGCTGGGATTTTTATGTGACTTGATCGTGCACAGTCCTTGTGAAAGCAGTCATAGCTGTTTTTAACACGCTCAAACTAGCTTAAGAATTTGAAGCTTCGCAGCGATGCAGTGCTTTTGACATAGCCTCCAGGATCACATCTGACCCAGCAGGGGCTGGCTCCTGACTCTTAAGACTGAAATAAAGTGAGACTTCATATAAGGTTGTCCCAAGGACATTCTTCTACACACCTAGCAGGGACAGGCTCATGCTCAGTGGGACAAATGTACAGATGCCTCTTTGTTTATGCTGCTACTCTCTACCAGATCCTCCAACTGCATTTCACAACCCAGCCCCAGAGAGACCTCACCATGAAACAGTTCTTGGCAACAGCCAGCACATCTCTCTCTCAGAGAGAAACTCTGAGAGAAGATGCCTTGGCCAGGAGATTTAAAGACATAAATGTCTCTGATAAGGTGATCTTGAAGCCAACTCATTCCTGGGCTGGTGAATGGAATCAAGGAAATCATGTATCCAAAAGCTAAAGGTGGGACTCCAGGAATTATTTTGTTTAACTTTTAATTGCAATGTGTTTTAATTGAAATACAGTTTCATAACTTTCCACTTGACCTTCCTCCCTCCAAACCGCCCCCCCAGTTACTTTCCCTCAAACCCTGCTTTCAGGTTGGTAGCCTCTTTTTCTTTGTTTACTACTTTTACTATATATTACATATATATGTGTATGTGTGTATGTGTGTATATGTGTATGTGTGTGTGTGTGTGTGTCTGTAAGTATACATAAATACAGCTTTCTGAATCTGGTGCTGTGTATGTGGTTTCAAGTTGACCACTCTGCTTTATAATAACTAATAAGGGGGCTCATCCCTCAGAGAGGCTAATTCTCTTTCTCCCGGCAGTCATTGGTTGTCTACTGCTCTTTGTCTAGTGAAGAGACCCCAAGAGAGTTTCCCCCTTCCACTGATACTGATATTTCCATTGTTCTGGTCTTGTTTGTGTAGCCATTTCTATAAGAGACTATTTGACAGCAGACTTCCTGGTATTCTGAGTCTTTCAATCTTATAGACCTCTCTTCTGAGATGTTCCTCAACATCACATGCAGTAGCGTGATATAGAAGTATCCCTTAGGACTGGACTCCATATAATCTCTGCACTGTGTCCGGTTGTGGTTTTCTGTGATGGTCTCCATTTGTTGTAAAGAAAGGCTTCGTCGATTAGGGGTGCCAGTTGCACTTATCTGTGAGCATAAGAGTAAGACTTAAAATGTATGCTGGTCTAGCAAAGTGGCAGTAGTAGATATTTTTCCTAAGGTCTGTGACCTCACTAGCCCCATGAAGCTGGTTAGATTTCCAATATCAGTCACAATTTCTTCCTGTCAAGTAGGCCTTAAAGTCTAATTAGACTGCTATTGGTTCTTTCCTACATGTGAGTGGACTCATTGCACATTTATGCATATCCCGCTATGCTGGTAATTGTCATGGTCCATAGGTGTTGCAGCTGGGTAACTGCTTCCCTCCACTGGTAGCTTGTATAGTATTTTCCGGAACCACAGAGGATAGAGCACAGAAAAGAGGCTTACAGGTCAGATCCAGCTTTAACCATCCAAGTCCTCCTGTGTCCTAAGTATGTGGTATCATCAGAAATAGGAGGCCATCCTCAACCCCTGAGAAGACAACCAAGGCCTACTTAGGTAATCCATATTTCTTGGGAATCACTTAGACTACCCTCACGAATCATTTGAAATCAGGTTTCTCGTGCCTAAGGTTTTTATAAGTCTATGGATCTTATGAGGAGCATTATCAGCCCAAGTGGCTTATATGTAATATAATTTTATGTAAATACAAAATAGTATGATTCCTTGAGGATTTATCAGACAGCCCTGGTTTTGTAAGTTTCTCATGCCTCCCTCTCTTTGTGTATTGCTCTCCTTCCCTCCTACCCGATTGGAGCCCCATTCATGTTACTTTATTTTCCTTTCCCTCCAAACTCCCGTCCACACGCAGTATTTTTATACTTTCCTAGTTTCTATGGTTACTCCAGTACACTGTACTGGCTAGGTTTCTGTCAACTTGACGCAAGATAGAGTCATCGAAGAGCAGAGAGCCTCAATTGAGGAAACGCCTCCTCAGCTGGCTGTAGGCAAGCCTGAAGGGTTTTTTTTTTAAATTAGTGATTTATGAAAGAGTGCCCAGTCCATTGTGCATGGTGCACCCCTGGGTCCTGGGTCCAGAAAACAGACTGACAAAGCAAGGAGGGGCAAGTCAGTTAGTAGCTCGCCTCTGTGACCTCTGCATCAACTTCTGGCTTGGAGTTCTCGCCCTGCTTGAGTTTCCTGACTTCCTTTGATGATGAACCGTGATGTGGAAGCATAAGCTGAATAAACCCTTTCCTCCTCAAGTTGCTTTGGTCATGGTGTTTCATCATAGCAATAGTGACCTTAACTAAAACACTTCCGTCTGAGAATCTAAAGGTAGCAACTGCTGATGAGAGAGATCATGTGGCATTTGTCTTTCTGGATCTGGGTTGCCTTACTCTATGTAATTTCTTCTAGGTCCACCCATTTACCTGCAATTTTCATAATCTTATTTTTCTTTGCAGCAGAATAGTATTCCATTGTGCCATCTTTTCGTTACACATTCATTTTACTGAAGGACCTGTAGGTCATCTCCATTCCCTAGCTGTTGTGAATAGAGCAACAACAAAAATGTCTGAGCAAATACCTGTGGAGCAGGATATTAGATCATTTTGTCATATGTCAAGGAGTGGTATACCTGGGTCCTACGGTAGTTTTATTTTTTTGAGGGTTCTCTACACTGATTTCCATGTGGCTCTACCAATTTGCATTCCCCACAATAGTGAATGGGGTTCCCTCTCCCCACATCCCTTCCAGCATTCATTCTTGGTTTGGTTGACCTTGGCCATTATGACTAGGGTGAGATGAAATCTCAAAGTTGATTTGAGTTTTCACAGTTACTAAGTATCTTAGTCACTTTTCTGTAACTGTGAAGAGATACCGTGACCAAGGCAACTTATAAAAAGAAAAGTTTATTGGGCTTACAGTTTAAGAGAATGAGTCCATGATCATTGTGGCAGGACACATGGCAACAGACAAGCAGGCGTGGCTCTACAGGAGCTCACAGTAGCTGTGAGCTCACATCTTATTCACAAGGACAAGGCAGAGAGAGAGAGAGAGAGAGAGAGAGAGAGAGAGAGAGAGAGAGAGAATGTTACCTGGGGATGAGATTTTGAAACTCCAAAGCTCACCCCCAGTAACACACCTCCTCCAACAAGGCTGCATCATCTAATCCTCCCCAAAAAGTTCCACCAACTGGGAACCAAACGTTCAAACATATGAGCCTTTGGGGGTCATTCTCATTCAAAATATCACGATAAAGATGATGAATACTTTTTGAGGTATTGCTTAGCAATTTTTATTTCTTCTATTGAGAACTCTCTGTTTGGAGCCTTGGCTCATTGTTTTTAACTGGGTCATTTGTTTCCTTGACTCTGTTTTTTGAGTCCTTTGTATAATCTGCATGTTATTTCTCTGTCACATATCTAGCTGGCAAAGATTCTCTCTTATTCTATGGCTTTCTTCTTGACTTTATTAGCTGTTTCCTTAGCTGTACAGAAGCCTTTTAGTTTTATGAGGGCCAAGATGTCAATTGTTGGCCTTACTTCCTTGGTTAATGGAGTATGGTTTAGAAGGTCTTTTCCTATACCCATATGTTATAGGAAACTGCCTATATTTTTATTTATTTGCCTATTATTGTAACAGCTTCAGTGTTTCAAGTTTCAAATTGATATTTTTGATATATGTGGAAACTAATTTTTGTGCAGGGTGATAGATATGGGTCTAATTTCATTTCTCTGTGTGTAGACATTCAATTTTCCTAGCACTATCAGTTGAAGATGTTGTCTTTTTTCCAATGTGTGTTTTTTGCTTCTTTGTCAAATGTCTCATGGCTGTACTTGTGAGTACTTATGCTTTAGTCTTCTATTTAATTACATTGGTTTATATGTCTGTTTTGTGACAGTGCTATACTGTTTTTATTACTATAGTGCCATAATGTATCTTGAAGTCTAGAATGGTAATTTATCCAGTGCTCTTCCTTTTGTTCAGGGTTACTTCAGTTATCCAGGGTCTTTTCTTGTTCCATATGAATTTTGGGTTTTGTTTTTCTATTTCTACAGAGAATGTTGTGGGTATTTTGATTGGGATTGCATTGAATCTATAAATTTCTCTTGGTAGGATGGTCATTTGCACAATATAAATTCTACCAGTCCATGAATATGGAATGTCTTTCCACTTTGTAGTGTTTTTATCAATCTTTTTCTTCAGATTTGAAGTTTTCAATGTAGAGATCTCTTGCCTCCTTGGTTAGGTTTATTCCAAAATATTTCATTGTCTTTGATGCTACTGTAAATGGGAGTGATCTGTGATCTCTTTCTCAGTGTGTTTGTTGTTGGTGTATGCAAAATTCTGTAATGTGATTTTGCACCCTGCTACTTTGTTGAAATTATTGTTTCTAGAAGTTTTCTGGTAAAATTGTTATAATGTTATGTATAATACATATCATATCAACTGCAAGTAGGGATAATCTGACTTCTTCTTCTCCTATTTGTATCTCCAGGGGTTGTTTTTAATAGGATGTCTGACACAATCATGTAATCAGAACCGGTTATTGAAATTAAATGGCTAATGGTGTAAGAGACTAGAGTAAAGCACTAAGCGTCTACAATGGCCCAGTAGTTGGAGCTTTATTTTTAGTTGAAACTTTAGTGCATTTTTTTCTGGCCCAAATGGTATGAAGTTAGTATATAATCTATAGTGTAAGAATAAGAAAACCATAATTTTCTAGGTCAAGTTTGGGGTCTAAACCATCTGACTGACAGATTTTACGCTAAAGTCCCTTTCTGCTACTTGGGCTCAGCGTGATTATTTTTATGATGACTGTTTTCAAAGGTTCAGAAGTTTAGTATCTCAGTGGGAGGATCAATCAGTGACAGTAAGTGGTGGAATATGAATGAAAGAGATTTAAGGAACATATTCGATATAAGCCACAGAACCACTCTGGTTTGGGGAATTTACAGCTAACTACCTTAGGAAAGTGCAGGCTCTGTGGCATCTGCGGTGCTGGTGCTGAAGAAGAATCCAGTCACATCATCTCAGTCCTCTCCTATATTCTTCAGAGTTTTTTGATTAGATCTATCAGAAGTCAGAAGGCTGGACAGTAAGTACTTTAAGGTTCTGATAGCCACACAGATTCTGTCGCAGCTACTCAACTTTGCAGGGGCAGCACAAAATGTATCAGAAACAATGAGCAAACTCCTATTATGGCTTTGCCCCAACGAAACACTGTCTACATAAGCAGGTAGCAGCTGGATTTAGCTGGTTAGGCTGTTTTGTTTTTGTTTGTCTTTTTGTAAGATTCACTAGCTGAAATGCATGCTCTTTTCCAGGTCCTCTCCTCCATCTTTGTGTAAGGATTTATCAGTAGGATCGAACTTTTGGTGACTGGAATCTTGGCTTTAATCCCCACACATTACATTTTGTTAACTAAATCAAATGCAAACGTGTCCCAAATCTTAGCCACTATTCACTGTTTCCCCAACTGCTTCTATGTTTCCCTTCTCTGCAGTCTTGCTTCTGGGGACAAAATGTGTCTGCCCGTGCTATTGAATCTGCCATTATTTGAATTCTGTGAATCAGGATGACTCAGGGATCCTATGTGTGGTACATTTTAATTCTTGATTTGGACACTTTGCCCTGACCTTCTCTCCGTCTCTCTCCCCCGATACAGTTTATGGGGTATAGAGAATAGAAAACAATATCAAAGAGTGTTCAAAATTCAGTGATATTTAAGCCATAAGGGCAGCAGTGTGTACTCCTTCATTCTCTGAAAAGCCCGTGGTCTGAAAATGGCGGGGGATGTCGGTGCACATGCAGTGGCCCAGCGTTGATACACACCTCAGTTATCCAGTGTGAAATGAAGCCAATGCTTCCCCTGGTCTGCTTCTGCTACGATGGGGTAGCTTTCTGAATTTGCCTTAGAGGGAGGACAGTGTCTTCTAGAGCAGCAATCATATCAGAGATGGCATAGAGAGATACAGGACCATGAGAATGCCTGAGGCAGAACGAACAGAACTTGCAAAGTCATTAGCAAGGAAATGTGACTTTTATCCCTAATGAACCTCTTTCAAGATGCTGATGGTGCCCGAGAAAGATCTCTCTGCCTCTGAAGGCACATGTCATAGCCAAAGGTTCACCTGTGAATCTGTTCTCTCTATGGAAAAGTGAGTCCTCTCCAGTGACAGAATGACCAGTGAGTCTGGTTATGCCCATGAGGCTGGGAAATGATCATCCCCTGACGCCCACATCAGCCCTTGTATCTTTTGTAGTACATAGATGCAAAAAACTCACCAAGCCAACACCCAGACCTCTCCACACTGATCTACTTCCTCCATTTCAAAATATTCCCCACTGTCTGCAATCACAGATGTAGGAGGAAAACTTGATTTTTAAAAAGACAGTGGTTGTAGTTCCAAAGTATTCTTAAATCTACAGATCTGAACCAACTCTTCTGCATGAGCTGCTATTTTTTATGTTTCTGTAGCACTGTTTTTAGATATATGCCCATCTCTCTTGTCAGTACCTGTAATATATTTGAATCCTGTCTGCTCCGGAGCCTGAGCCCACTTTGAGCTCCTTGAGATAAAAAACAAATCAAGCTTTGTCTTTCTTCCTATCTTGTGGCTTTGCCCTGCATCCCCACCATGGAGCACATGGACTAGTCTGAATTTATGAGTTTGTTTACTAATCTTGCTAGGTATTCCAATATTTTGAACCCCTTGTATTCAAGAACTAACATTGGATCCACTATAGTTTCATTGACAGAATGTAACAGCTGGACTCTGTGTGGTGAGTGGATCTCCTGACCGAATAGACTACCAATAAACATAACGCGATAGTTGGATTCGTCAGCATTTAAGTGTATTAGTTAAGAAATCCATTGACTCTTCAGCTACTGAATTTATACCTAATGGAATTAACTGAACATTGGCCTTCTTTAAAAGCTCAGGAGCCAAGAATACCTAAATGTCTTTAGTATTGTCTTTGAAGCTTCTCTAGCATAGGAAGAAGATGCCAGTCCATCATGTGTGCCTGTGAGATATATATAGATAGATAGATAGATATAGATAGATATAGATATATAGATATGCATGTATATCACCATGGCATTCTCTGATAAAGTGAAATGCACTTATGAATCTGGGTAGTTTTCAACAATGATGAAGTACAAGACAAGTTTCATTTACCCAAGAGTACTCCCCTGGCAAAGGGTTTTCAGTATAGCCCAAGTTTCTTTTTGTCTTCACTACCTAAATTCTAGTTCTGTCTCTCAATTCTGAATATATCCAAAGCTTAACCGATTCGGTTCCCAGAAGACTCTCAAATGTCTTCTAGGCTCCTCTTTAAGTAGACACAGAAGCACAAGATTACATTCAAAAGTGATCCAGCCTTAAGCTACATTGTCCTGGGGCCACCCCTAAAACAGATAGCTCCTCCGTATTAGTTCTAGCTGTACTCACAGCCAGAAATTGATCTGGAAGCGTGCCCAAGGCCCGAAGGATCTCAAGAGAGTCTCACCAAGCTTGATCACACCCATCAGGTTTGTAAGCTCCTGGGAGAGTGGGTGTGTTCTTTGCAGAGAGAAACACTGGAAAGACATGTCAGGAGCTATGTCATACTGTCGTCACTGTGACATTACAAGAATTACAACCATGGCTTACCTTGTTATATAGGTGGGCAAGCACACCCTTTGGCCTAGTCTCAGCTTGTTGGGAAGCAGTCAGCTATGAAGCTCCATTATCTGCTATTTGCATTCCTTGTCTTGTTCTTGGTGCCTGCTCCAGGTAAGTTGGGTTGGGAAATAAGGGGTGGAAAGGGTTGAGAATATGTCATTTACTCAGCCCTTCTCTGTCCTTCTGGGTGAACATGAGATCAAGTGGATTTGTTGAATGAAAACCAAACATCACCAGTGTTTTCTTTCAACAACAATCATTAAGAGCCAGGTGGTGGCACACGCCTTTAATCCCAGCACTCGGGAGGCAGAGGCAGGCGGAGCTCTGTGAGTTCGAGGCCAGCCTGGTCTACAGAGTGAGCTCCAGGACAGCCAGAGTCACAACAGAGAAACCCTGTCTGGGGGGAGGGGGGAGCCTTAAAGCTTCCGAGTCTGTCCTGTTCTGCTCTTAAAGTGCTGAAAACGCCGACTCCCCACCCACCCCATCCCTGAAATACTGTTAATGAGATATGAGAAAGCTGATGTGAAAATTTTAATTCTGACAGAAGAGAAAGCTCTATCCTGAGACTCAAACCCACAGATATCCACTCCAATGCGCGTAGTGACTGGAAGGAGTGAGGGGAGGGGCGGGACACAATGGACTGCTTGAAAAGCAGTTGAGACTGCGATGACTCCAACCCCCATTTCTCATGGTAGGGCTCAGAGACCAGGCCACTGTGCCTGCACAGCTGAGACACAGCCCAGAGGAACACTGCTTGCTTGCTGCGTAGGCCTCCCTTAACTTTACTCCTGATTTTATAGGAAAAGAGAAAAGAAACAAAAGAGTTTGCTGAATACAATGTCTTTCTAACATTCTATTTCTAAATGTCCTTTTTGGGTTTTTTTCCCTCTTGCAGGGAATGGGTTCATCCCTAAAAGCATCCGAAGACTGTTATGCAGAATAAGAGGAGGCCGGTGTACTGTGATTAGCTGCCTTGAAAGGGAAGAACAAATAGGCCGATGTTCTAATAGCGGTCGGAAATGCTGCCGGAAGACGAGGAAGTATTCAGGACCCTGATTCATGATGAGAATGTCACCATGTAGAGAGATTCCTCTTGGAAGTGTATAAAAATAAAATGAAATTTTATAATTTTTTTTAAAAAGCTAGTAGCTTAATCTCTGTACACTCTTGTCACCGCGGTCCTTGTTAACAAACAGGCAACGAAGAAAGTCATTAGACTCAGTTTGAGTTGAATGAAGCAACATCTCCAGAGTGGTCTACAGAGTATACCTAAGCTTACTTTCCAAGGACCAAGGGACTAGGTGTGTGTGTGTGTGTGCGCACGACATATGTTTGAACATGTGTGTATGTGTATTCTATCAAAATAGAATATTTGATAGAAAATTCTATTTTGATAGAATACACATACACACATGTTCAAATATATGTATAGTACATATATAGTAGAATACACATACACACAGACATTTTATATTTTGTACATAGTATACTCCATTGGCAGTGGAGTCATTATCTTTAAAAACACACTATTGGGTCTTACTGTAGATATTTTGAGCTTTCTAGCCTTCTCCTCCAGGGTTGTGTTTCCCTAAATCTAAAAATGTTAGTGCACCCCAGAGGTCAACCTTAAACCCTTCTGAAAACTTTGTCCAGAGAAAAGGGAACCCCATCCTTCCTAGTGTTCTCCCTGTTTTTCCCCACCTCAAGCCTTTGCCCTGCTGCTTCCCTCCTGGTGCACCCACTCATTTCTCAACTCCAGTGCACCCCTCGGGGCCTGTCCTGCTGCCTCTTCTTCTGCAATGGGAGTCCTGCTTCCTTTGATGTGCCACAAGTTCTGCCTTGACTCCTCCCCCTACTACTCTGCTTGTTTGTCGATCTGTGAACATTCACACACTGCTACTCTCCACATCTGGCTGCACAATTCTTAATTCTTAAGAGCAGGGCCCTCGTCTTCATTTTTGCACTGTTTCGTACCCTGACTGTGGAACTGGTTAATAATTGTCTGAGTTGAAGGACATTCATACGGCTTAAAGGTGCTTTCATCTTATTTGGTGTTCTCTAGATATTGATACGGGGCAATCCCAGCACACAGAACTGATGGTCCTACCTGACAACAGCACCCAGTTAGAGGGGTACACAGATAGGATAACCAGCTCTCAGCAAGGGGGGAAGAACCACTCTGCCTCACAAAGTTTATGGAACTCATCTTCCACCAAAAGAGACCGTTTCCAGATACTAAATAGCAATCAGTGCAGACCGATTATGAGAGAAAGAAAGAATAGATAGGAGCTTCATGAATACAACTGTACTGCAATACACAACAGTTCCTGCAGGGGCATTTTCTAAGCCAGTGGTTCTCAACCTTCCTAATGCCATGACCCTTGAATACAGTTCCTTTTATTGTTTTGTAGTTTTGTTGACCCCCAAACCATAAGATTATTTTCATTTCTACTTCATAACTGCAATTCTGCTCCTGCTATGAATCACAATGTAATATCTGACATGCAGATGGTTTTTGGTGACCTCTATGAAAGGGTCATTTGATCCCCAAAGGGGGTCACCCAGAGGTTGAGAACCCTTGTTCGAAGCCAAGGCACAGGGAGGCAAGGCAGATTCACAAGACCAGCCAGCAATGCTGCAGCTTGAAGTCATTGTGACCACAATTCAAACAGTATAATATACCCCCAGTTCCCTCTATAGCTGAGCAAAGGGCCGGGTCTCAAATGGAGACA
Source organism: Cricetomys ansorgei (assembly GCA_026225945.1). Classification (NCBI taxonomy): domain Eukaryota; kingdom Metazoa; phylum Chordata; class Mammalia; order Rodentia; family Nesomyidae; genus Cricetomys; species Cricetomys ansorgei. Next base: position 63,769,441 of record JAMJFZ010000107.1, read on the forward strand.
GTGCTTAAGAGTTGCACTGGAGGGGTACAGGGGACCTCAGTTCTGGGGCTAGTGATGGCACAAGGATGCTTGCAACAAAACATCACGTGTCTAGAGGAAAACAAGAACACCAGAAAGGAACCACGTGGATGTTTCAGGATAACACAGGGTTGGAAACACATTCCCACCAGCAAAGTAGAGACTATTCCACCTTCAAAAAGTAGCACGGTGCCTTCTTTGCAAAGATTTCCGCAGCTCACCAAGACAAGTTTTCAGAACAATTTTTGAAAGGATCATCTGAGAAAACCCTAAATCTGACCCAGAATGCAGCCCAACTTAAAGCTTTCCTTTAAAAGAGCTGTTCAAATCCATCACTCAACAATTTAAGTCTCCAGTGTGCTGGATCCCATAGAAAGTACCAGACAGGCAGAGAAGCAGATGGATACAGTCCACTGCCTGAAGAAAGGGCATGCAGTCAGATGGACCCACTGAGGCTAAGGGTACTAGAAGTAGCCAGTGTAAAAGAGTCATTGTAAGCATGCCCAAGGCCCAGGGTAAAACTGTTCATGGGGACAGAGATGAAGCATATGAAGGATCAAGTAGAACTTCCAGAGATGAATAATAAGTACCTGAATAAAAATATGCCGAATTTCAGCTGGAGATGTAGGTCCATTGGTAGTGTTTATCCAGAACGGATGCAGCCCTGGGTTTGATCCCCAGCAAGATGCATGAAACTAGGCATATTGGCTCATGCTTGTAATCCTAGCTCGTGGGCGGGGTCGAGGGCAGAAGGATCTGAAGTTGACGCTTATCCTTGGCTCTGTAGCAAGCTGAATCAAGCAAGGTTTCTGAGCTGTCTCAGGTTTTTACATGCTTCAAGCAAGCAGGGAAGTGATAAAGCTTGAACATCTCAAGGCAGTGGTTCTCAATCTTCCTAATGCTGTGACCCTTTAATACGGTTCCTCATGTCAGGTGACCCGCCCTCCCCGACCATAGTTATTTTTGTTCCTACTTCATGACTGTAATTTTGCTAGCGTTATGGATTACAATGTAAATATCTGATATGCAGATGGTCTTAGGCAACCCTTGTCAAAAGGGTCGCTCAACCACCAAAGAGGTCATGACCCACAGGTTTGGAACCTCTGTCTTAAGGAGTCACGCACAAATGCTCACCACAAGGTGGCAGTAGCCTGCAATCTGATTTCTGGCAAGTTCTTCCCTGCTCTGGCCATCCTCACAGGGGGCTGGAGGGGTCGAAGGCAGTGCCGGGAAAGGCTGGTGTACAATACCCATCTGGTTTTGTGCTGTAGAAAAATGAAGCGGTAAAGTTGTCAGGACACACTGGTTATTGGATAGGGGGTTGGCGGAGAAGACCGGCTGTTTTTGTTTTCAAATGATACCCCTGTCACTTAGTAGGGGGGGGGGGGGAACCTTGGGTGTCTCTTAACTGTCTCAGATCCTGGGGTTGTAAAACTGAGTCATCCTTCCCTGGCAGGTTTGTGAAGGAGGATCAAATGACATGACTCATATTCAAATGACCAAACAGAGACTGTCAAACATTTACAAAGCTCAGTGCTGAATGAAGAAAGGAAGTTATGTTGAGAACAAGAAGATAGAAAGCTGTCTTCTTTGACAACACTTTATAATTTGCAACATGTAGTAAGAGTAAGAGCTCTGGCAAGTAACAGCACAGGCTTATAATGGCAAAAGGATATTATAAGTGCTATAAATTGGGAAAACAATAATCTATCACTGAAATATGTTAATTGATTATGTAATTTTTCTGGCAAATATTTTTACAGATTTATTTCTTAGATCATTTAGAAATACTTTGAGCATCTCAGTTGCTGTTCTTTGTTTAGGAATCAGGGATGTGCTGTGTGGGAGTAAACGGTGTTTTGCAGGCTATGCAAATATTGGGATAAGTTAATAAGAAATAAAGATATTTCAACGTCTAGAGATGTTGATTTTTCTTTTCCTAATTATAAATCTTCTTGCTAATTTTATGTGTAAGTACTCTTTTTACATCATCTCCATTTTTTCCTCTCTCTGTCTAACCGTTCCTGTGTCCCCTCCTCAAATTCATGACCCCTTCTTTAATTTTTATTGTTACATAAATAGTCTGCTGAGCTCATTTAATTCCTTGTGTATACGTGTTTAGAGCAAACCACTTGGAACTGGATAACCTATGAGGAGCCTCATCCTGGGAGAGGACTGAATCTCCCTCTCTCAGCAGCCGTTGTCTGTACTCTTCACCTAGGGGCGGGGTGGACTTGTGAGTTTTCCCCATCCATGTTGAAACGCCAATTGGTATCGTCACTGTGCCGGTCTTGTTTAGGCCATCATACCTCTAAAATTTCCTGGGTGCAGCTTCCCTGCTCTATATAGAAGACACAATGCTGCAGCCAATGTCCTGGTCCTCGAGCTCTAGCGATCTTATCACATCTTCGGTGGTGTTTCCTGAGTCTTAGGTGTAGGAGTTGTATTGCAGAGGTATCAACTTGGTGTGCAAAAGTGGCACATATGTCATTCTTACAAATGTGATTCTTACAAAGATCCTAATATTTAATTATTTAAGTGTCTCAGTTTCCTGTAGATCTGAATTTAATTTTACCTATCTTAAAGCTTATTTGCTTTTATTTTATGCCTATGTGTTTTGCCCACATGTCTGTCTGTGTACCGTGTGCCCACGAAGAGTCATGGATGGTTGTAAGTCATCATATTGGTGCTCGGAACCAAACCTGGGTCCTCTGTAAGAGTAATAAGGACCCTTATGCACGGAGCCATCTCTTCAGCTCCTGAATTTAGTTTTGAGTGGAAGTGAGGTTATAAAGCTTTTGCTCATGTTTTGTGTAGGTCAGGTGGTGGACCCAGCTCCGTGTTTCACAGTTTCTTTCATACTGCTACTGCTGCATTGATTGCTACATCTTCACTATGAAGGGAAGGGGAAAGTTAAGATCATCGTTCTTGTCAACAGTTGACTTATCTGAGGCTCCATATGAAAACAACATTCTTCTCTGGCGGACCTGACTCTTCATACATTTAATCCCCATTTCTGAGACTGAAGTTTCTAAGCTCCGGTAAGAGTTCTAAGAGCTCTGGTGTTGTTGTTGTTGTCATTTGCCTTTCTACGTGGCTATATCTAGTTTGAGATCACTCCTTGATTGTTGCTGGGACCCCTAGAGTTCCAGCCCAGACCTTGGGTCACAGTTAACATTTGTGCACCTATTGCTGGATATTCCCATTGATGGATAAATGCACTTTCCAGTGTTGGCCCACATGGAGTCTGTCTTGTCTCCCCAGGGCTCTGGTCCAAGCCACCATCACTATCATGAGTCTGGACCCTAAGGTACCCAGGCTGCTTCCCAGATGCTCACGATGGCCAGGTCAACTTTGCCCTCCGGGCCTAAGCCTGTGTGCTCTGCTTTAGAAATATCCAGTCTTCGAAGTGTATGCCCCGTTGTCTCATTGACTTCACTTACAAAATGCCAAGTCCAGAGAAAAGAAAAACATTAAGATAATGGCAAGACAGTGTTACACCAAGCACCAGTCTCCTCTTGTGCTGAGGGCTGGCCCTGTTTGACACCCCACAGCATTCAAGCCCTGAATCCCAACCCCTACTCCATCCAGGAGAAAAGGGAAGGTGAAAAACTACTTTCTAAAAGAAACACTGAAACCATCCTGCTGAGAAATCTTACTTTCCAGAAATTACATCTGTGAAATACTCTGCTTTTTGAAAGCCTATCAGTAGGCTTTCTCTTTGCCTAGAAGACTGAGGCACTTCCTATGGAGATACAGACTCTACTTACTTTCTCCTGGTGTAGGTGAGAGATGGGGGGTACAGTCTTTATCTCCCCTTAAAAGAGCAGGACTGAGTCTACTCCCCTTAAGCCCCCAGCTTTGTGAGTTAGCATTATACCCACAGCATGAAGCTCATACAAAACTAAACCTCTTTAACTTTACAACTGAACTCATTCCAAAAACTAAGCAATCTCATCGCTGGGATTTGGTAAGGGGTCCTTATTTGTGATGGCATGTGGTTTCTCAGGCTGAGGCAGAATAGTCACTCTGCCTTTGAGGGAAAATATTTCTTTCTGGAGGTTCCTTCCAAATAAGCTTTGCCAGTAGGATGAATACAGCCACAAGAACGTTGTCCCCCACTCCATGTGTGTGTGTGTGTGTGTGTGTGTGTGTGTGTGTGTGTGTGTTTCAGATCAACTTTACTTCATTTTTAGCAAAGCCTCACTCATTCACTGGGTTCAAAATAGCATCCAGGAAAGTGCTGCACGATGCTCCCTGGGATTGCAACAGGACTTTATGGGAAATTCACACTTGTCTGGGTGGATCTTTGAATGACAGCACAGTGTTTGAAAAGTCATTGGAAGCACATGAGTCACCAAGAAAGGGTGAACTGCAGTTAATGATAAGCACGCTAATGTAGGAACTACTAACTTCATTCAATCTCTAATCCCAATAAACCCTCTCCCTCCATTATAAGAATTCCTTAAGATTGCTTGCTTAAAAGCAAAACAGAACAAAAGTCTACACACACACACACACAATAGTCACACTAACCTAATAATCAAAGGGGTGTGTTTAGATTGAAAATGATCCAGGAAAAAAAAATGCCAATAATTATTGAGATCCTATTTGTAAAAATGGGAATTATATGACTGTTGACCAGATTCTAAACTATATTAAGTAGTACTACTTCATGTATATAAATACGACTGTGATGTGCGAGGGAATTTTCCCTAAAGACACATGTACTGGAATAATCAGGGCAAAGTTTAGTGAATTTCTGTGGTTCAAGATTAAAAAAAAAAAAAAAACAACCATCAAAAACTTTCTATGATACTAGGGGGTGAACCCTGAGCTCCCTGTGTGTTAGGCAAGTGCTCTTCAGCAGAAGTTCCTCTTCCACAACTCCTTTTTCTCCACTCCAGTTTGAGACAGTTTCTCTGACTTGCTTAGGCTGACCTTAAAAGTCTTTATGTAACTCAAATGGGCTTTGAACTTCTGCCCCCTCCCCTACCTCAGCCTACTGGGTATGTGGGATTACAGGGATTACAGGATTACAGGATTATACTGCCATATCTGACTTGGCTGAGATCCTAAATGTCCTCAAAAAGCCATGTGCTAAAGTCTCAGTGACCCTGAGGCTTCTCTGGGATACAGTGGGCCCTTCTGCAAGTGAGCCTGCTAGAAGGGAGCTGGGTCTCCGGACACACACCCAGCAATGGATGCTGCAATTCCAAATGAGTCCATTGTGCTTCCCGGTTGTCAGGAGATGAGTGATTTAACCTCGTGGATACTCTTTGCCATGATGTTCTGCCTTGTGATGGACCACGGAACAGTGGAACTGACTGTGGACTGAATCTCTGAACTCCGAGTCAAAATAACCTTTCTTTCCCCAAAGTTGATTTCTCAAAACTATTTTGGCCCATGAAATAAGGCAAATAGAGACATGAGTCTATTAATTAAGGCTGAGCATTATAGTCATTAATCTCTTCACATTTAGCTTTTGTATGTGCTGCCTTTGCCTAGAAGAAATACTCTCAGTGTTGGGGATAAGGAGACTGCTTCTCAGTGCAAGCCAAAACACACAGGGAAACAAAGTCCGCAAGGAGGGATGTGATGTCACATGGCTATCCTCCAGCCCCAGACAGGAATTTGTTTATACTATGCAACAGCACCCTAACCCAGCCCTGCCTTCCCTGATCCACCAGAAACTAACTTCCTCTTTGGACCAAATCGTAATTACAGCTAAATCACCAGCTACTTTTAAGAATGCCTCTAACTACAGAGTAGGTTAATAATTACCAGAGAAAATCAGGGTGAGGGGGATGAAGAGAAGTTAACATGTTTATTTTTTAAAAAGAAGAAGAAAACAAAGAATTAAGTCCTGTGTAGTTGTACTCCTACTGTGGCAGCTCACTAAGGAAGACATGAGGCATATTCATACATACAAACCCTGTCAGACCTCAGCAGAGGGAACCTCTGTCATGGCCAGAGCCATACCAGACAGTGGAACCCCACATATCCATGCTCAGGAGTTTTTATTGACACAGATCTTCTCAGGTGTTCTACTGACAGCAGGTGCAGATCATGAGCAATCAAGCATTCCTCACATAAATCCAACACCTGCAGACAGTTCAACATGCCAAGGCCTAGGCAGCCCTTTTCCTAATGGTGCACAAAGCAATTATTTTATACATAACTAAAAATAAACGTCCACCAGTCCTGATCTCCACTGTGTCTCTTGTATAGCAGTAACACTGAAGCTAATGAGCTACTGCTTGTTTCAAAATAGCTACAAAGGGGACTGGGGCTATTCTTAGTATAGCAAAATTATACAATTTGAAGAGATGAAGGAATATGCTAATTATCCTGATTTGATCATTGTATACTGATTTCTTATATTGAAATAGTACACAGTACTCAATAAGTATGCATACTTACCAAGTATGATTTAAAAAAATCTCTAATGTATAACAATTTTAAAAATCTCTACCCAGCCCAATACCATAGGTTTTCACTAAATTCTTCATTCTCCAGCCAAATCTCTGCTGGGACCTCCATCACAGCCTCTGTCAAAACTAACCCTAAATTACAGATTTCTGCCTATGTGGTTGTTTGTTTAAACTTCTTATAGACAGAAAGAGGAAGAAATCATGATTAATGTAATGTAACTCCATTTCCCTTAAAAAAAAAAAAAAAAAAAAAAAAGCCTCATCTCTTAGTTCTTGGCATGGGATCTGTCCTGATTACCATCAATAATTTTCTGGGTTAAAAATGAACAACTTGGAAGATACTAGACATCTCTCTCACTCAGCCACGAGCCACACGGCCTCCCTCAGAACAGGTCCCACCAAGAGTAACAGGGACATTGTGGGAGAGACTGGAGTACCATAATAACTGAATTCTCATAATAAACTCAGAAAAGCAAGTCAACGCCTCACACTGATATTCACATCATCTCAGAATTCTGAGAACCACAGACCCAAAGGCTGTCAAGTCCCAAGTAGTTGCACATCACATGGTGAGCAGAACCAGCCACCCACTGGCTGTTTCTAGGTGGGCACAGGGAGACAGGTTCCAGTAAAAGGTTATCAGCTCTCTGCTTTCCCTGTGAGAGGAAACGGCACAGCTACCTGATCCATGTCCATCGCATTGGGTAGGTGGTGAATTGCTGGAAGCTATCTAGTAGGAAATGAATCTGAGCATTCTACAGAAAGCTGTAAGACGAGGCCCATGTTCTGACCTGGAAAAGCTTGGGGAACAGTGGCTTGATTTCAGTCCTGTTGCATCTAGCAGATGAGTGTGCTCAAGACCAAATGAATCTGTGTAGATTTAGGTCCCATTGGGGCTTAAGCCTGTTGCCAGACTCTGAGAGAGGGTAGAAAGATGACTGAGTTAAAGCACCAAGGGTCAGGCAAGGAAGGTACAGTTGTAAGTGGTAAGCCTGTGTCCCTTGGCGGCCTGGGTCCCTCACTCCTAAAGGAAAAAGGCAGGAAGCTGCTCTTGGTGTCCAGTACAGGGAGAAATTCTCGTTGGCTTTCCACATTTGCATAAAAGCCACTGGGTGTTATCTCAAAGGGCCTCTCCTAGGCAAGAATGGTAAGGTGCTCTGTGTTTCACAACTGTAATTACTGGGGTTCTAGTCACTGTAGAATTCTACCCAGAAGCCAGCACTTGGACGTATATAAGGCACTGAGCTCAGCTCCCTCTGCATCCCTGCAACTCACCAGGCTTCGGTCATGAAGATCCATTTCCTTCTGTTTGCCTTTCTCCTGGTGCTCCTGTCACCTCTCACAGGTAAGACAGGGGACAGGGTGGTTCCAAAGGAAAATGAAAGACAGCCCCCTCTCTCTCCTATCTATCTATCATCTATCTATCATCTGTCTGTCAATCAATCAATCAATCTAATATCTATCTATCATCTATCATCTACATCTGTCAATCTATCGATCTATTATCTACATCTGTCTATCATCTGTCTGTCTATCTATCATCTATCTATCATCTATCTATCAATCTATCGATCTATCATCTACATCTGTCTATCTATCATCTGTCTGTCTATCTATCATCTATCTATCGATCTATCATCTATCTATCATCTATCTCCTTTTCACCTTGCCTCCCTTCCTCCCTCTTCCTCTCCTCTCCCTCCCTCCCCCACCCTGCCTTCTCTCACTCTCTGACACCATCTGTCTCTGTTCTTTATCCCTCCTCTTCTCTCCTGACTTCCCTTTCTCACGCCACCACTTTTCCTCCCGCTCTTTTCTATTCTCTCTCTCATCTCTCTCCCTTCTTCCCTTATTTTCATCCTATTCCCTTTTCCTTTTCCTCCTTTTTTCTTCCTTCTAATAGCTTTTTAGAGAGTGTGAGTCGTGTGACTGCTAACATGAACCAAGCATCATTTCTTTTTGTCTCCGGAGGACCCTACGACAAACCTGGCCTTCAGCACTTGACTTCCACCTCCTAACTCCTTCTGCTGAGGTTAGGATTATGGAATAAGTCTTTTCTAGGTGACTTTACAAATAATAACATGAAGAAAGTTTATTGATTAATTGATTTTTGGTTTCCCTGTTGTAACTCTGGCTGTCCTGGAACTCACTCTGTAGACCAGACTGGCCTCAAACTCACAGAGATCCTCCTGCCTCTGCCTCCCGAGTACTGGGATTAAAGGTGTGCACCACCACTGCCCAGCCTGAAAGTCTAATTATTATTTGAAGAAAAAGTGTTAATTTAGAAATATTCACATTTAAAGGTAGAGTCTCTGTTTGCCTTAGAGAATCCCACAGAATAACCAGCATAGCCTCTATTTGAGAACTTCGGTCCCCTTGCTCTTCGATCCACTGGTGGAAGACCCGTAAGCACACATTCTCTTCAGAGGCAAGAAAGTGCACAGCTCAGGGGTGGCCACTGAAAGCAGCTTCACAAACTCTGTCCTAATTGCATTTTGTGGGAAAAAGTTTATTTTCTTTTAAATGTGTGTGTGTGTGTGTGTGTGTGTGTGTGTGTGCGCGCACGCGCATGCGCGCGCGCGTGCGAGCACACATGGATGGGTGCCCAGAAGATAAAACCCACAGAGATCAGAAGAAGGCATTGAATCTCTCAGAGTTCACAAGCAGCTGTGGCTCCCTGATGTAGGTAATGATCTCAGGTCTTCTGCAGGAGCAGTACGCACGCTCAGCTGCTGAGCCATCTTTCCAGCCCCCCAGATTGCATTTCACACTTTACTTTATGCAAACTGAATAAAAGAGATAGCCAGCTTACGAGAAGGGATGAAAATGAGTAAGAGAGAAAATGAAAGGAACGAAGCAAAGACCTGAAACTGCATCAGACAGAAATTAGAGAGAGAAAAACCTAACGCCATTCATCCCGTGAATGGATTCTGGTTTACAGAGGAGCATCTGGGTTCTGAGAAATATACAAGTACCTGTTATGTCTGACATTTGGATGAGTGTGAAGAAGGGAGGGAGGAAGGAAAGAAAAGAAGATGAGAATAAGACATAATTTTAGACACTAGAAACTATCCAAAAAGCCTATTTTTACTTTTAATTATTGTTTTCCATTGTAAGTTACATAGGCATCAAGTTATCATTAAACAAGTCTTATACTTTGAGCTACACATGCTTTGGGTCAAGTACTAAGTTAAAAATTGGTGCCCGGATTGGGAAGTTGGCTCGGTGTATAAAGTGCTTGCTGTACAAGTAGGAGAATCTGAGTCTGGATCCCCTGGAGCTATGTAGAAGCAGAGCAAGCCGGTGCAATCTTAGCACTGGGGAGGATCCTAGGGCACACTGACCAGTGAGCCACAACTACTCAGTGAGTTCTTGGTTCAGTGAGAGATCCTGTCTCAGAAAATGAGTGTTCTGGTCTCTGTATGTTGTGCGTACCTGCTGGCTGTTTCTGACACTAGAGCAAGGGGCTTGTGTGGGGAAGCAGAGGCAGGACTGCTGCAAAGCATCTGGTGACACACACAGAATCTCGGGAAAGAAGCCTACTGGGGTTTATTCAGGATAATAGCACATGGGTATGAATTTCTGACATGGGGCTTTCAACTCTAACATGAGATTTCTCTTACTCGTCTTTCAGCTTTCTCTAAAAAAGTCAACAATTCTTTAACTTGCGCCAGCAAAAGAGGGACATGCTGGATACGATGCCCTAGAAATTTTCTACAGGTAGGCCGCTGTGGCTCTTCTAACTTCAAGTGCTGCAAGAAAAGATAATTAGGAAGCCCAAGAACCAGTGAGACAAATAAGAAGCCGGAACCTGCTCCTCCATGAAGATGCACAAAACTTAAACCAAATTAAAGCACTTGGCTTAAAGAATTGCTTCCTAGACTCTTGTTGTTTGTTTTCTCCAGGGCTGAATTCTAAAATGCTTGAGGAAGCAAGGAAAGTACAGGGTTCTCCTGTACTTTCCAACTTTATGGATATCTGTCTCTGTCACGGATATGACTGAGTGATTTCCTGTAGCCAGAGCCTTTCCTGCCCCTCCCTCTGCATCCCTTTGCCTCCTCTAACCTCTTGGCTTCAACCATCCAGTTCCAACACTGTTGTTTCCGTGTCTCCCCCCCCCCCACACACACACACACACACTGCCTGGTCTTTCGCTCTGGCCAGGGGTGGAAGACTTAAGCTGAAAGGGTCGTGAGAATGTGCAGGGAGGTGGGACGTGGGTTTCTTGGACTGGCCGTGGACTCTGATCCCAGCGCCAAGAACGAAGGAATGAGACGAAATAAGTCTCAGGAAATCGAGGTCTGGTGGACATGAAAACTCTCTCTTATTGAAAGGGCTCCCCCCAATAAATATCTTCTTGGGGAAGGCAGGATTTCTCCCTCGGGCGGGGAAGCCTTAATTAGCATGGCAGGGTGGGCGCTCCTAAGCAAGGGACCCGCCCAAATGCAGATAAACATGTTCCTTTAGCTTCTGTGAAGCAAGCAAGTTATAACTAACACACAACACAAGCCAAAGAAGGCAGCCTCAGCTCCCCTTTGGCTTGTGACTCTTAGTTAATTGCACCTTGGGCGGTTGTACTTAAAACTTTGATACAATCTTTGGCTATGAGATCTCTAGGGTGTGGATTTTGTCTTACTCGTTATGTGCTGGCCACTAAAGGGAAAGATTGCATCATATGTTACTATAAATTGAATGACCAAGTCAGTAAGGGACTTTCTTATATGTAGACATAAGATACAAAGAACTTGCAAAGGAAGCAAGACCATACTGAAAGCACCAAGAAGGAAGAGCAGAGTGAAGATGGAAAATGAGACTCTTGTTGGTATGGGAAAGAGGCCAGATCCTGACCCAGGCCTTCCCACTGGGGCTCTCGCAGGAAGATGGGCTCTGTTTCCTACTTGCCCGAAGTTCTCTATTTAGTTACCTTCAGTGTTCAGTTAAAGTGCTATAATCTGTGCTTGGATAAGTTCAGTTCAGCTCAGAATGATGGCTTAGATTGTCTAAATTCCCAGACTAAAATAAGAAATGAGGCTCTGGGGGAAAGGTATTTCATCTGGAAAGATGTAACTGAGAAAGGAAGCATTGGTCAGATAATTGGCATGTAGCGAGAGATTATTTGCTAAAGATAAATAGTATGCAATGCATCTTTAAATTAAAAATAGGAGTCTGAAGACAGGGCACAATCCATACAGTGGCTGCTATGCAAGCTTGCAGACTAGTTTGATCCCTGGGGACCCATGTAATAAGACAGGGGTGGCAGCCTTTCTGTAATGTTAGCACTGGGGTGGGTGGGTGGAGATATATGGTTTCCCCAGAACTAAGGGCCACAGTCAAGAGCACTTGCTGTTCTAGAGGACCTGGGTTGGATTTCCAGCACCCACGTGGTGTCCTATAATCTTCTGTAACTCCAGTTCCATGGGATCCAATGCCCTTTTTTGGCCTTTGTGGGTAGCGTGCAATCATATTGTGCGCAGACATACATGCAGGAAAAACTCTATACACTTCAACTAACTAAATAAATAAATAATGATAATAAATAATAATATAATTTAAAAATTCCCTCTCGCTGGGTTGCCTCATCCAAACTTGATGTGGGGTCTCAAGCCCGGATCTGCCACTATTCATTATACTCTGTTTGACTAATACCCTGGGGGGCCTGCTCTTGTCTAAGGGGAACAGGGGGAGGTAGGGGGTAGACCTAAGAGAGAGGGAAGCAGGGAGGAGTCTGGGGGGGGTGGAAGACTGCACCCAGGATGTATTGTATGAGCGATGAAAAATAATAAATAAATAAATAAATAAGGTAGAGAGTGGCTGAGGAAAACACTTGGCCTCTTGCCTTCAAATGCATGTACGCACGCGCATACCATACGAACACATGCGTACACAGTGTACATGTGTGTAAGCAAGTGAAAATTATTTAAAATACCCACAAATAACAAAATATTTTAATTTTGTATAAGGACACTATCTGACCTTATGATTGCCTTACCAAACCACACACCTCGCTTTGATGCTGAGCTGCTCAGAGTCTGTCCTCCAATAATTACTTACTTTCGATAATTCATATTTTTATCTGTAGCAAACTTGTTGTCTTACTGATACTCAAAGTCACTGCCTTAGGTAGCAGACTTGATATGACTTTTATTGCAGTAAATGAAGCCGTTATTCGGGACCTACAAATTTCACCTGAGAAAAAACTTTAATAGCTATTTTTTTTTTGAAGGGCGATTACCCTCGTCCTTGAATACATGGGTAAAATGGGTAGATGTGAGAAAATGCTAAATAGCTTTGCAGTTCTAAAAATTAAAGGACTCTGGTTTTCTGACAGAACCAGAGCTAGGGGGTGCACAGGTGGAAGCCCACCACTGGGCTTCTGAGACTAAATACAGACCTGTGTTCCTGAAAGAACACCAGTACCCCTCCCACCCCCGGTGAGAGGCTGCGTTGGAGGATGCGGACCTGCTCAGAGAACTTAACTTAAATCAGACTATAAAATCCATTTCCTTAAATGTAATATGGAAAAATAGTAGCTCCATAATGGGCCAGAAGAAAAATCAACGCAGCTTGCCATCCCCAGACAGTAGGCAGAGTATTCACTTTCATGTAGCCATTTGCCTTTGCCTCTCGAAATCCTATAAAATATAGAGGTGAAGGAGAACAAGGACTCCAAACAGTTCTACAGATTGCACTGCACTTGTTTACTGTGAGGTTGTTGCAGAGGCTGCCAGAGACTGGGACCATGAGGGAAGTTTCTCCTGTCTTCTCGGAATCCCTGGCCCTGCTCACTGAATTAAAATGACAAAGGGCAAAGAGCAGGAGCATGTTTTAAGAATGTAGGTGTCATCCTCTGAGAGGAAGCTGGGTGGGACACGGAGTTAGGCTGAGTCTCAGTGAAGGCCACATTAGCAGGCTAGGGAAGGGAATCCATGCTCAGCCTTCCAGGCAGTAAGATGGGAATGAAACTTATGGAAGATGAGAATTAGCTTAGTACATTTGTTGGCAGATTCTTCTCAGTGCTCCTGGGGAGACGGATGCTTCTAGAGTTAGCCCTGGTGGTTCAGATCTCTTTTAGGCAAACGCTGTTGTTTCCAATTCAAAATAATCCGCACAGAAAAAGTAGCATATTTGGGGAAAGCTGATCTACTACAGGAGACAAGGAAGAGACATTCTCTTTCGGGGTATTTTGTAGATGAGGAATAAGAGAAGATGCCAGGGTCCCAAGGTGAGGGAGAATGTTCCTCTCCTCGGCTAATTTCTGATCGTCTATGCTGTGACCAACACGGAGCCTCCTGCACTCTCTCCAGAGGTCCACAGGATCCTGTCACATACACTGGTCTGCTATGTAGACTATGTCAGGGATTCTACTACAGTGGGTGTCTGCAAAGAGGAGGAGGCTGCTCAAGGAGAGATGTCCCTGGTGCTGAGGAGACTCTGATGGCGCAGGGATGGAGACGTCAGGGGCAGAGCTGGCTGGGTGCAGATGCCCTTGGGAACTTTTCAGAAACATTAGACGTTTGCCCACATTCATCATTAGGATTTTTAGCTGTGTGGCTGGGAGAGAAAACTGGTCCCTGGAGGCTGGAGAATGTGGATTCACACTAGTTATGGGAATTATTGAAACAATATCTAGAAAATGTTTAGTTCCAGGGACAGTAAGTGACCCAAAACCAAAGATATGTTTTCATTACTATCATGGTCAGGAGGACAGATGTGGATTGGTTATTTCAAAATTCTTAAAAGTTTGTGTGCTTATGCAGAAAAAAAAAATGGCTTAGCACATTAGATCCACATGGTGCAGACAAAGGAAGAACTATGTAGATTATTAAGACTTGCTCTCATTTGACTCCTATTTAAGAATGAGTATTCTAAGCTAAACCTTTCAGAATTTGGCCCCAAATAAGGAAGATCCTCATCAGGATTGACAGGAAACTGTAACTTTGCCATTTGCCTGTTGCACAAGAGGAGAAGCAAACACTGACATCTTTCCTTGTATGAGGCCAGAATCTTGAAATGGATGGAAGGGAAATGTCTGCCAAATGCATCTACAGCACAGATATCATTTGTGAATAACTCTGACCTATTAGATCCAGGGTGGTCGGTCCTGACTTTAGACTCTCCTTAGTTGTGTGTTGAGGAAGGTTAGTTAAGTGCTTTGAGTCTCATTTTTAATGAGCTTCTGTGTGGCACACATGCTTGCACTCTTTCTCCATGCAAGATATTATATTTCTAAATGTTCCCCAAACAGCCCACTCTTCCATCAAGAGGTAGCTTTTAGAAGCCTCCCCTTACTTCGCAAATAGGCTATTGAGTTGTCGCTACTGAGGAGGTGATTTCTTTGTTGCTAAAGAGCTTCTGATGTCATAAATGACAGGAATCTTCCACATGGCTCTCTGGGTGCCAGAATCCATGATCTATGATGTGAATCTTTAAACATGGCATGCAGGCCCATTGAAATCTTTATGTTTGAGAACCCATCTGGAGAAACCAGGAGGAAGGGAAGGTTGCCCAATGACAACCCCCAGCTTCTCAAGCCCTCTCAGCTCAGTCATGAACATGCTTGTGAGTTTTGAGAACTCTAGGCTCAGCTTCTGTCAGTTCACGAACATCCGTCCCACCAGACACCTAGTTAAGCTCTATGTAACTCAAAGACCATGACAGATTTTTAAAAGATCCAGATTTGGGGGTGATTTGGTCTTTTGTAAAAGTCTCCAATATCAAGCTTGGGGTTCATTAGGCAGGAGTTTCCCTTTGGGCTGACTGTAACTAATAAAACATTAAATATCCTGTGTGACCATTGTTTATTGCAGTGGACAGGGAAAACTTAGATATAACTGCAAGATGGTTATAACCTCAAGACTGACATTTCCTGGCCTCTGATTAGACTGTTTTTTAATTCTTGCTGCCTGTCAGGCATGTGGTGTTGGTGGAACTCATGAATTCATGGAAGCCATTTTGTTGATTATTCTTGTATTTCCTATTTCTCCGTGGTTTGTGGGTTGATTAGTCTTCCTGAGAATCACCAATCTAATAGAATAACAGAGTTGGAAGACACACTAGAGATGTGTAGTCCAAGAAAATGAGAGGAGCTTGGCTCTTTGACCATAAGGCTGTACCTTGTGTACCCTTCTACTGAGTATATCAATCTAAAAATGTCTTTGATATTACATCCCACCCCCACCCCCCCGCAGTTGTTACACACTGCTTTGCTTAGTTTTTCAGTGAAACAATTTGAAACAGGTATCACAAAAGCCCCACTTCCTTCCCCTTCCTTTTCCCACTCAGATCTCACTAGTCAGCAGGGTCATGGTTCATGATTGTGAAGCCCTCCCTCTGCACATGGTTTTCATGACTCCTAATTATATCATAATGGGCACCTGTTCCCTGCCTCCAAGGGCAGGCAGCCCGTTGCCTGTGGGGGACAGAGGGAAGTCACTTCTAGGTAAGTTATTGGGAGAGGCATCTTGTGGCGAAGAGGAGGTCAGGAAACAATGGGGAGTATTGCTTTTCACTTGCAAGTGCAAGAGAAAGGAGTATGGGAAAAGCCTTAGACACACACACCCTTTCCCTTCTTGCCTTGTTTGCTGTCATCTTGCTGCTCCAGATTTGCGTGCTGAAATATCATCTCCAGTGCAGCGGTATTGGGAAGAGACTCTGGGGACTTGGTTAGACATTGAGGGCAGCCCTCAGGAGTAGAATTCGTTTTCTTATGAGTGAGGAAGGCTGAGGAGGAGAGGCCAGGGAGGAAGTAAATGTTTTCCCACAGAGACCCTGAGGAGAAAGGGTAATGAATCCCCTCCAGATCTCTCAAAACCCGGTGGGCATGTGAAGGTAGTCTTTTATCAATGCTCCAGCCTAGCTCTAAGAACAACTCAGTTATACCCTACTGTGTTGAAGATTTTCAAAGAGAAAACAAATGTATTCTTACGGTTAAGAACAGGTAGACAGGAAAGACCTCTTCAGAGTCTCCTTTGAGATTAAGGAAGAGCTGCATCAGCACTGTTTGGGGGATGCTCCGTGAAGAGTAATTCAAAGTGAAGGTTGTTTGACTTTACTGTAATTTTGGAGATGCATTCTAAACTGAGGAGATGACCTCCAAGTAGGGTCCAGGTGATCACTACTGACAGTTTTTTCATCTTACCCTCCCTTAATTTTTAGGCTGAGAAGGGATAGGGACAAATAATAAGTTGGAAAAATATGCCAGTACCATCAATAATCACCATGCCCAGAAAACCATTGTGGTCAGTCACTGCTTTTGATCATGTCCAGGGGTTAGGGATGGACAGGAGAGAGCATTACACTGCAGTGTTGGTCATGTCCAGGGGTTAGGGATGGACAGGAGAGAGCATTACACTGCAGTGTTGGAATATGCTTCCTAAATGAGAGGTTTCCCTAGAGATGAGGCAGGTATGTGTTCAGTTTCCAAGCTTGTCTTTTGTCCCCCAGCAACTATGAATAATAAAACCTTGAAATCCAGGATGTACTTCTCTTTAGATGACTACTTATTTGGTAAGCATTGCTTTAGTATCTGAACCCATCACAATCCACTCTGCCATGACCTTTCCCTCCAATAGGAAGGATAGCTAGACCTTTGGTGATCCCTACTCATTCTCTAATCTTATACTCTAGTTCTTAGGTGTGTGAGCTCACAGGTGCACATGGGATGTGCGTGCACACACACATGCACACACACACACACACACACACACACACACACCATCTTCCTGTAGTAGTGTCCTTCATTCTTCAAATCTTAGTTTAGAAAAAAAGTCTGTAGAATAAGTCTAAGTTTCTAAATGGATCTAGGCTCTGTATGACCTGCCTTATCTTGCTTGAAGAAAGTACCTATATCACATGACTGCTATATGAGCTAAGAGTAACTTTTAAGACTCTGAAGTATAAAGTTATTTTGAAAATTCTCTTATTGGAGTGATGGGTGAAGTTCAATATTGTTTTATTAAATGATAAAGCCATTAAGTTATGGTAATATTTAGGAGTGAACTCTAGGTGGGAATTATGTTTACAATTCCAAGACCTTTATTCCATATGGCCAGTTTCCCTACTGACTTAAGGACTGAAAGAGACACAGATTATTTAGTTTTACATTTCCCCCCTCCCTCACCACCATTTTCTGAGACTGCTTAGATTTCATTTGAGGAAACACACTGAGGGTTTCTTAATCCCTTTGCAGTTTATTCTGAAATTCTAGCCATGATTGCAGGTAAAGCTAAATACTGTTTATGAAGTGGTGTAAGTCTGTCATTGACTCTCCCCAAGTTTCCATTCCTGGGATGTAGAGAAGGAAGGTGGCAATATAATCGCCACCAACGGGCAGAGGAACTGAGTGCTTAAGAGACTTCATTTGCACGTTATCACTCAACTGTGTGGCAAGAACAGAGGAAGAACTCTAAAACATTAAAAGGTCAAAATTATTTGCAAAAGATCAAACAATGAGAAAGCAAACTCTGAACCCCCGGGGTTATCTAACTGCACAGCTCATTTAACTAGCACACCTGGAACGTGAGATTCCTTTTTGTCTATCCTGATGATCACAGCCTACTTCAGAGGTGGAGTGATTTATTCAGTATCTATACCTCAAAGCACCATCTACCATTGACTCCTCCACAAGAGTGCCACTTATCAGTATAGGCCGACCACTAGTAAGTGAGTAGGAATATCTGAGTCTCCGAATTCCCTCTCTAGTTCCTATCCTCTTTACTTCCACTCCATTCTGCCTTTACTTTCTTTTTGTCTTAAAGTACATTCAAGATGCTATGACTAACTACAACAAATTGGGAAGCACACTCACACACACACACATATATACATACATACATATATATGTACACACACATACACACATATACCCTCGGTAAAGGTATGGGCAGATCTGATTTGTATGGCTCTCTCTTATGAGTGCCCTGAATATCCCACTTTTAGGATTGACATTTCAACATGGAGCTTTTCTGCTGACACGAACTTGGAGACTATAACTTCTTTACTTCCTTTCCGCCCTCTTCCACTTGCCCATCCGTTTATTCAGCCATGTACTGATGCAGCATCAGTATTAAGGCATCTTCTGGGCCCAATTGCCTGACCAGCTGTGGGCTATGCAAGAGCCTGCCATGGAAAGAGCTTAACGTGCATAGGACTAGCCTTTCTCAATTAGTTAGCACAAAATATTGAAACTGAGTAAGGAAAGAAGGGAGTTTCCATTCACAAAATCTCTTCTCATTTTTAGCTTCTGAAGCAGGGGAGATGTATCCCTATAATCTCAGTACCTGAAAGATAGAGGCAGGCAAATCGCTGCAAGTTCAAGGCCAGCCTGGTCTACACAGCAATGTTACATAGAAAGACCCTGTCTCAACAAACAAAATAAAGCAAACAAAAAAAAAACAAACATAAGTCTTTCAAATCACAAGAAAAAGGGAAACCCGCTGGGGAATCCTAACTTGCCATAAAGCTCATGTAGGGTTTTTTTTGCTCGCTTTTGTGTTTTTGTTATTGTTGTTTTAAGACAGGTTTTCACCATGTAGCCCCTGTGTCCTGTCACTCACTGTTTATGTGTCCTGGCTTCAACTCATAATCCTCCTGCCTTTTTACTTCCTAAGTAATGGAATTACAAGTGTGTACTGCTAATGCTCAGCTACATACTCCTGGTTTTGACAGAGGGCAGCTTGGTAATCATGTGCTCATAGGTACGACCTTCCCAGTCACACCTTGGTCCTATCTGAACATCTGTACTAAGAATATAAGCTTGCCTTCTAGCTGAATCATCCAGCTCTCTGAAATCCGTTACCACTGATGTGCACCAAAGAAGTTGCCCGCAGAGACTGCCGCTTCCTCCCTTCACCCCAAGAACTTATTTCTCGCCATGAGGCTTCTGTTTCTTCTCTTTCTCCTTCTTATATGTCTTGCTCAGACAGCATCAGGTAAGCTGTGAACCCACCTGGATCAGTGAGATGGTAGATGATTTTGGAGCCTTGAGTAAGCCAGACAAATTAATAACTCAATCATGAAGTGAAATCTATAATAATAAAATAATATCATGACATGGCTACAAGAAGCATAATGTATCTGGTTGCTGCTACAGTCAACTTGACAGAATAAGTATCACATGGATGAAGGACCTCTAGGTACATCTACAGGGGACTCTAGGGCATTATCTTGCTCGTGTTCTTTGATCCGGGAAGACCTGTGTACTTCCGGGGCGATCTGTGGAGGAGGCACTGGATTCTCCTGGACCTAGAGTTACAGGTGGCTGGGGGCAGCCTGATGTGGGTGCTGGGAATCAAACTGATGTCCTCTGAGGAGTACTTAGCGTTTTGAGTTCTTGCCGGC
The DNA here is from genome assembly GCA_026225945.1 of Cricetomys ansorgei. Lineage (NCBI taxonomy): Eukaryota > Metazoa > Chordata > Mammalia > Rodentia > Nesomyidae > Cricetomys > Cricetomys ansorgei. Next base: position 63,789,231 of record JAMJFZ010000107.1, read on the forward strand.
CTGGAACTCACTATGTAGACCTCAAACTCAGATGACCCTGCTTCTTGAATTCTAGGATTAAGAATGTACATCACCATGTCTGGCCACAACGCAGGGTTCTAACATACGATAGCAACTTAATTCTTTGCAGCAATAGTTATAAAGTGGGTATTAGCTGTGATGTAGAAATGACGTAACTTGCTTCCAAGCCACACAGACTATTCCATAGTGAAATTCACAAGTAAAATTAGTTCAATTCTGCAGATAATACTATTAAATACCCAACAATCTTAGTGAGTTTAAACAGGGATGCTTTTCAGTGTGAATATGACCCATGCAATTTGAGGTATGTTTATTCTAAAAGTTTAATTCTTATTTACCTGAAAATTCAGTTTTGATGAGGTGGTCTCACATTTTACCTGGTGATCTTGTATGAAAAAAAAAATAATAATGTTCCAATCTTCAAATCTTAAAGAGCAAAGCGATTCATCTTCGCTGAGGTGAAAATCCCCTCAGGCCACGGGGCTGCTCTCCTCACTGCAATCCATCGGTCCAGGTGTGGCTGGCCACTGCAAAAGGGAAGGACCTCCAAGGAGTTCCACACTAGCAGTTATAAGGACTTGAGTCCCCAGAAAGCATAATTTCTGTTCAAAATTTCCTGGCAGGGCTCATAGCTATATGTACTTAGGCAAAATATAAGATAATCATATTTTTGTGTCAAAACGACAGAGAGCCATACGTATTTGTTGAACAACTTAATGGAAGAGAGAGTGAGGAGGGGAAGATGGATAGATGATTGGTAGCTTACAGATGATAGCAACGATGGGCATATTCATAGACGAGGAATGTGGTTGTGGAGTAGACTACAGATAGAAGCATATGTCTATATCTGCGTGTTTTCTGCTGGAAAAGCCTACTTGCCTCTACTGGCAGGGCAGCTATATTTAGAAACAGGGCCTCATTCCCAGGTTGTGCTTTCCATCTCAACACAGCTCCTCAAAAAACCTCAAGCTTTGATAGAAACAATATCCAGCGATTCCTCGTGGCTCTCTTTCATTCTTTGGCTTTCTTGGCTTTGGAAGGGATTTGGGTTCTCTCTACATGCACCCTACTCTCTCTACGGCTTCATAGCTTCCTAGTCTGACTCACTGGGGCATACGACCACCGACACTCATTACTTACAGAGGCCCCTTAGTGTATGACATCACTCCAAACAGGATGGGGTGCACACCAATCCTGTTGTTCACTCACTGGGTGTTGCCTGGTGTTCGCTGCACACTTGTAAAGTTTCGCACCGTCTAGGTGGAAGGCACTTCAGGAAGGCTTTATGAGGGACACGCGCGAGGAAGGGGATTACAGTCACAGTCTCGGAACTCAGTCATGTGAGGTGCTCTCTCTGATCTCATGAAAATGAAACTAAGCTGCACACACTACCAGCTTTCTGAAGGACCAGGAAATAGAAACAGAGCTCGTTCTGAGTGCTACGTGGCCTCGGCTCCCACAGGCTACCTCTGCCTTGATTTCCTTTCTAATAGTCTGCCAATAAGAAAATGGTTACCGGTCAGGCCACACGCGTGAGCCATCAGAGAGTTAGTGCGGGGCTTGTGGACTGTCTTGCTCACCCTTGCTAAGCACAAGCAATTATAGTATCTCTGGTTTAATGAAGTTTTACGTGTGTCTTCTCCACTCCTTTCCCTTTTCCTTACAGGACGTAGAAGAAATTTGAGATTTCGTCTGTGTGAGAAAAAGGGTGGCATGTGCAAGTCTCAGAAAACCCACGGGTGCTCCATCCTCCCTGCAGAATGCAAAAGTCGATACAAACACTGCTGTCGGCTTTAACCTCAGCTTCCTGACATGCGCAGTACACTGTGAGAGTAGGTGCCTGCTTTGACTTCCGCGTAATAAAGACATCATCGTGGACGCCTATCCTTTCCGAGGGTGTAAATTTTCGGTGAAATGCTAGCGAGCTGGGGAAGGAAGAATATGTTGGGTTCAGGGCCCTGTGTTCCCAGGTTCGTAGCCTTGTATTCAAGAAACTGAAGTAAAGCCTCACACATTTGTAAAAGCAGCAAGAAAACTCTGCTGAAGAGTTTTGGGCTAAAAGCAGGGGAGGCTGATATTGAAAATGCCCAATTTCTGTCTTGTCTTTCCCATCTCAGTGAAGGCGAGTAGTTCCGTTTGGGGAAAGAGTAAGTCAGAAAATGGATGGAATGAAAACACGAGGCAAATCTGTCGATGAGACTCAAAAGTTGAAACAGATGAGGGCGGTGGTTTGGGATGGCCCCTGTCAGCTCGTATGTTTGGCTGCTTGGTCCTCAGTGGAACTGCGTGGAAAGGATTGGGAGGTGTGTCCTTGTTGGGCTTCACTAGAGATGGGCTTTGGGGTTTCAAAAGCCCAGTTGAGGTCCAGTTTGATTTCCCCTCTCTCTCTGCCTATAGTTTGTGAATTCTGTGAGCCTCTGCTCCAGAGCCATGCCTGCCTAACTGCTGCCATGCCCCCTACCACGATGGTCATGGATAACCCTCTGAAAGCATAGACAAGCCCCCCAGTTCAATACTTTCTTCTATCTATTGCATTGGTCATGGTGTTCCACCACAGCAGTAGAACAGTAACTAAGAAAATGAGTTAAATGAACAGCTGTAAAGTTGAGATGGAGTCACCAGTGACTTCACAGAAAGCTGGCAGAGCTGCCTCTGAGAAACGAATCTTGCTCCTTCCCATGTAGAAATGTCTGATTAAAAAGGAAGTCACTGATACATTAAATGAGGCAGAGGTTTTGGAATACATAAAATGCCCCCCCACACACACACACATATTAGAGGAAATAATCTAAAGACAGTCAATAATGATACAACTGATTTGTTTTCATTGTTTGTGGGGGGATTCATATGTGTACATGTGTACTCAGTTGTGTGTGAGTGTGTGGAAGCCAGAGGCTGGTTTAGGTATCTTCCTCTAGCACTCTCTGCATTACTCTTTGAGATAAGGTGTCTTGACTATACCTAGGCCTTCCGTTTCAGCTAAACTGGCTGGCTAGAGAACCCTGGAGATCTTGATCTCTCCTCTGACTTTGCCTAGAACTACTCACTACATCCAGCTTTAAATCGGTGGGTGCCAGTGATTCAAACTCAGGGCTTCATAATTGTTCAATGAGGCTATCTACTCCACTGAACCATTTCCCTATTAGTATAAATTATTTTCCACAGCTCACTGAACTACACTATGCCTGGTGACCTGAGAAGATTTGGAACTCTCTCCTTTTAGGAGAACATTAATAATTCACCAAAGATTATCAATAAGGCTTGTGAACCGTTTTGGGAGTATCCGTTCTTCATAATCCAGGGACAGTAAGAAAAATTCTACCCTCTAAAAACCCACTGATGCCACAAAGAACATGGATTCTCAAAGGCCAAATTCAATACTCAGTGATCTAGATTCAAGTTGGGCATGGCTATTGTAGGCGTCGTCAGAATTGAAGATACAACTAAGATAGTTTCGACCTCATATCTACGGCAATTTTGTGTTGCTGCTAAAATGGACAGAGGACACTTCACTAGAATGGCTACAAGCAAGCAAAGCTCCCACAGGCTGCACCTTAGTCCCCTAGATGACTTGTTTGGCACCTTTGAGATCTGGAACTTGTGCTCTCATCTTAATGCTTACAGTGTCTTCTTGGTGTCTACCCTGTGTCCCACACCTTGAATGTTTGGTGTTCACATCAACCTCTGCCCCACCCAATACTCTCTGCTACTCTAGTGTTCCCGTGAACTCATACTACATTATCTGCCACACAAAATGAGTCCCAACGTCTCTTAATAACCCCCTCCTTTCTAAATCACACACTTTCAAACCTCTGAGAAGCTATAATTTAAGTGTCCATCATTCAACTAGTCCAAAATGGAAGTCTTCCTCCAGATTCTACATCTCCATGGACAAATCCTCATGCTTCCATTTCTTGCTTGTCTTTTATTTTCCATTTATTTGTTTGTTTTAATGCAGGGTCTCATGTGGCCTGGGTTGACTTGAAACTATGTTGCTGCGGATGACATTAAGCCGCCTGATCCTACTGCCTCTGCCTCTCACACACTAGGATTACTGTCATGTATCACCATGTTTCTCTAAGCACAACTGCATGCCCCTGACACCGTCTTAACACCCGAACACCCAAAAACACCCGTGTGTGTCTCTGTGTGTGTGTCTGTGTGTGTGTGTATATATATATATATATGGATAATATACTAACTGGCTTCTATATTTCTACCTTCTGCCTTCCAGTTCTTCTCCAGATCATTGGAATTCCTTGTGTTCCTTTACAGTACAAAAGACAAATTAAATGCATTTAATGTCTAAAGTGCCCCACATGTCAACTATTCCTACACAGGCTTTGTGTCTCATGTTTTAATTTCTGAATTCTCCCATGACGGCAGTGAAAATTCTAGCATGAAAGTCGTGCATATTTTTCCTTCCCATCAGAAAATATTTAGATCACATCTACTTTGCCTGAATAGTTCTTAACTTTTAAGGCTCTGCTGAGACATGACCCTAGCAGATAGATCATTTTGATTTACCTGTAGATACAATTTCCATGACTCTGAGTTTCCTTATAAAGCTGACTTGGCTTATACCTCCAGCTCACCAGCACAGGTCTGATATACAGAAGATACTCAGGAGTTAAAAATTAGTAAATAAATGAAGAGAATGACACAATGAGGTCTCAGTGTTCTGATATAATTCAGGAAGGACAGGAAACGTAAATTCCTCAGGTCATGGTTCTCACACAGCAGAAGCTCCTGCCAGGACATAACCCTGGCATACGAGTACAATTTGTCTTCCTCCTCAGGCACACACTTGATTGAGAGTCACAGTAATGGTGTTCGTAATCTGTAGAAGGAACATAAGCTGTTTTAGGCAGAAATCCTTGAGCTTCCTGAGCAGGAACTGATACCACTCAGTAGGATCAGGAGCCCATAGACTCACTGTTGAAGAAGGTGCTTTCCTTCTGTTCTGAGTCTTTCCACTTGGTCTCGCCTTCCTGTTTACAGCCTTGAGGAGCTGGTTATAAATGAAAGTATTTGTGTTGTAATTTGAAGAGTAAGAATCTTCAAATATCATGAAACTTGCCTATTTAGTTACTGGAGCCCTGTCAGGGAGCTGCTCAAAAATGCTGTCTTGAAGCAATGTGTTAAAACTTTATGCTTTCCTCTTTTTGGGACAGGATACCATTGAGAACATAATCCAATAGCTTGTTTCCCTAGAAGGATTATATGAACAGGATTATATTTAATATATTATTAAAATGAATGAAGAAACACTCCAAAATCTATGATTTCCAGGGTTACAGACCCATGTTTAATAATGTATGCATCATAATAAAATGAGATTGTAGATCTAAATTTCTAATTTTGTAAGCTAAAGGACTTAGAATGGGAGACACTATGAAAGGTAGAGGTTTCCTAGCCAGAAAAACAACTTTGCCCCTTACTTAAGGCTGAGTCTAGCTTCTCGCCTGCCTCTCACTTGGAGGAAAAGGAAAGCTCATACTGAGCACAGAGGCTGTGGTGCTCCCTGTGGTCTGGCTTGTCTATTATGAACCATCAGTGGAGGTTACCAACTTCAGAGCTCAGACTGCAGACGTCCCAGAGGTGACCCTCGGCATCACCGGAGAAGCTTTCTGGACCATGTCCATTATGTGTAAAACCAAGACCAGGGTTGAACGCAAGATCTACCCATCCCATGTTTATCCTAACCTGGCTTCAGCCCTGCTTCCATGGACCAGTTTGGCACCATCCTATTCACTGAAAGGGAAGTGCCTAGATGTAGGCTCGTAGCAGAGACACTCTACAGACTGGCCTTTCACGGGATCCTGTGTGGTCTTCATCACTCCAGTGTAGCTTGGGAACTTTGTCATCTAACATCCCTCTTCCTGGACCCAGCTTACACTTACCCAAATGCTGTAAGCAGGTGTCACCATGGAAACTTCTAGGAGCTCTCCCTGTTCCTCCTCCGGAGAGCCCCTTATAGTTTATCATCTATCTACTTGACTGAAAATTAGCTCAACAAAGAAATTGGATCCAGATCATTATTTTGAATGATACAGTATTGCTACTTATTCCCAGTGGCCATTATTTATAAACTGTTGCCAAATAAAGGGAGGACCATGGATGAAGGAGAGAACTGTTCTAACCCGTTCCCTACCTCTGAGCTCATTGTCTATTGGTCTTTTGAATTGGTACTCTGGAAAGCACAACGAGCCCTTAACAGACGCAGGAAGTAAATATTTAATATTTAATATATTTAATTTTAACATATTTTATATGTTTATATAAAGAGCTAGTATTAGGGGGAAAGCGTGAGCCGGCAGGAAGACTAAAGTGGGCAGATGACACCTAAATTGCTGTGTCAGGTTGCAAGGTGGAAATTTTCATGACCTCCCAAATGAAGGAATCAAAGTTCTCTGAAGCCCATTAAACACCACTGTGACTCACAGCCCTATGCCGGGATGTAAGGGATGAACACTAGAAAGTTAAACCACATCCCCCCCTCGTTCTTTACCCGGCATTCTTTCCTCAAGATAGGGAACACAATTTAAGTGTCTACAAAAGTGCCATGGTTCCAATTGTGCAGAAAACTTCTTTAAAAAAAAATTTAAAAAGCTTTAAGCTTTGTCTTCCTGGATTTCCAGCCAGTCCTTAAACATGCTGTCTCCAGACCATGGCAAATGGGAATGATTGCTATCACTCAAGGTCACATCAGTAAAGGGAGTGGGTAGTGAGGCTGAGAAAAGTCCCTTTCTCTCCTTCATAGGTTTCAGTTTTCTTCAAAGTTCAAGGTTTGTGTGGAATCATGGTTTTTAAGACTCTCCCTTTAACATATTTCCACTCTACACTGATTGTTGCTCCCTAGAAGCATCTTTTTGGAAGCTGAACTCATTGGAACTCAGATAAGAACGATGCTGGATAGGACTTACCTGCCATGACTTGAGAAATAAAGAGGACAACTATGATGAGAAAGTAAAATAACTTCATGGCACCAACTTCAGTGGGCAATGCCTTGAAGTCCCTGGAAGAGATCAAGAAATGGCACACAATACTGAACAAAATATAATATCCTCTTTTACAGGAAATGTCTGATTGTGTTGAGACTGCCAGTTAAAATATACAACAAACTGGATAGCCAGGAGTTAAACAATACTTAACAACTTTTGATGCAGAGCTGAGTGCATTTCTTTTGTGAGTACCTAATGGGCCAAGGATTAGGGAAGAACAGAAACAAAGATAGTAGAAGTGAAACTGACGAAATGGTCTGTTATGTGAAGAACCTCTGTTAGTCTGTGGCCCTGTTTTGTTTGATTTACTCTCATGTAACTATTACAATATCCTACCTCCACTCAAAACCTGTTTCACAGAAATCACAGAAGTGCCCACAGAGAATGCCACATGCCTAATGAAAGAGGAAAAAAAAAATGTTGCCTACTGCTTACCTCTTAAGATCTTCCTTATGGGGTCTCTACTCTCTCAGGATACAGTCACTCGTGTCTCCAGAAATATATGACATCCATTCCACACCCAGTCACCATTGGCTCCCTTTCCATTCGTTGTCAGTGAGGGCTGGCTCCACCCACCTGGACCAATAAGAGCTGTCAAATATGTTGGGATGACCCTGCTGATTCAGGTCTCTCATTAGATGATGGTGGAGTCCCATGACTGACAGAACCTTATGCTCTTGGCTCTTGCATTGCTAAGCCCAACACGGTCCTTGGGTACATGAAAGCTGAGGGGCTTTCCTCAATGAATCATTATAAGAAATGCCTCGAGAAGTGGCTGACTTGAAATTTTTGTGCTTTTCCACTTCTCCCTTGATTGGTGATCCATTTTCTTCAGTTATATATTAGGACCAATTACAGGGAACATATTGTGACTATTGTAACTTTTCTTATAGTTAAAAGGAAATTATTCTTAGCATACCTAGGCACTGATGCTAATCACAAGGAATTAAGATAAAAAATTAATTTAGAAGTATTAATTATGGTGGTAGGGCTTGTGTATGGTGAAACCAGAGCTACATTCAGCAGTGTGCCTCTGGATTCTGAATTCTTCACTATACTAGATATTTTACTATTATTTCACAAGAATTGGCATCAAGTTCTTACTAATAATAACTTTCTATAGACTAGTGACAATTTAGGAGGCACCCATCTTTGAATAATTCAAAAAAAAGGTGACAAGCTAAAAAATCAACTCTACTCTTCTCAATGGGTGTTGCTGTTTGAAAACAGTTACTATTCATAAGTTTATACCAAAAACACAAAATGCCTTTATTATTTGTAATCACGTAATTACTTCTGACTTTATTTAAATTTTAAATATCAGTGCAGACAACCTAAGAATGTAAGGTTTTTCAAGTTTTTATACATTTTTAAAAGAATAAGATGTCCAGGGGTTAAAAAGTTGGATAATGTAATCAAAATGTATTAGATACATTTATAAAATAGTCAAAAGACAAAATACATTGTATAAATGTATTTTCAAAAAATAAAAGTTTTATCTTTAAAAAGTACTAATTTCTTAAAACAAGCACAAATGAAGATGTCTCCAACAAACAAAAACTGGGGGGGGGGGGGATTTGTCACACAAGATTGTTAAAGAGAGTTCTTCAAAGTGAAATGAAAACAAATTAGACATGAAAAGATATGGAAGAATAAAAGCTACTGGTGGAGTCGGCACACAGGAGAATGTGTTTGGCCAGTGTAACGGAAGAGTGACAGGTACATCAGTTTTAATTTTGGTATAAAAGTTAAAGGACAAAAATATTAAAACCGTGACTACAAAAATACTCATAGAAACACATTATAAAATATATAAATTGTAAAGTCAACACCAAGTGTCAGAGAAGAAGTCCAAGTATAGAATCTTAGAAGACATTTGAAGTTTAACTTTATCAGCTTATTAGACTGTTAGTGATATTTATAACCACATAGAAAATATTTCAAGGATGTGCAGGAACAGAAAATGATCAAAGTCACACGGCACATCAAAGCAAGAAAGAAAAGGGGACAGAAGAATGACAAGAACCCCCCCTCCAAATGAACAAAGTGGCAATATGTAGTCCCCCCTCTCTATAATTACTCTAGAAGTAGATGAATTAGACTTCACAATCTAGGTGCGAAGAAGCTAAATGTATAGAAAAATATTCGGATACATCATGGACAGAGCCTCACTTTGTAGTTTGAACATTTGTTGGCTGATAGGTGAACGATACTCCATGAAAGTGGCAATAAAAATATCAAAGCAAAATGGCTATGCTCATATTGGACCAGCTGAAAAACTATCACAAAATGCAGAGAAGGCTGTTATAAAATGACAAAATGACTGGTGAAAGAAGATTTGATAATAGTTTTGAGCAGCTATACAACCAACATCAGAGAAAGCATATAAAGCATACACTGAAACTAAAGGGAAAAGTACACAGCCATCTGCTAACAGTAGCAGAGTCCAGTACCCTGCTTTTAATAACACACAGATCAAGATAGAAAAGACATTTTTTTTAAAAGTTGGGCTTAGAGAACACTGGAGAAGAGATGGACCCAAAAGACACTGCCGGCACGACACATGCTTCTCAAGTATAGGCAAATCATTTTTCCAGCACAGACCACATGTTGGCTGACAAGTTTCAGCATTAAAAAGAGTGAAATAATAACCTTTATCTTTTCCCATCACAATGAATGAAGATTAGAAACCAGTAGCAAAAGGAACAATGGAAGAATAACAGATATATAGAAACTAACATACACTTGAACAATTCATAGGTCAAAGAAATTAGAAAATGTGTGTGGACAATCAAGAATGATAAAACATCCTTTTTTTTTTTCTTTTTGGAATATAAAAAAAGTTTCAAGTGGAAAAAAATACAACTTACACCTACCTTATCCATGAGAGATATCATTACTATTATTATTATATTGTTTTAGTTAGTATATTAAACAATATTTATGAGTACATACATGTGTCTGTGAGTGCCTGCCGAGGCCAGAAGGGGGCGGTGGATGCCCTGGTGCTGGAGTTACAAGCAGCTGGGAGCCCCAGACACGGATGCAGTGAACCGGACTTGGGCCTCACTCCTGAGCCATTGCTCCAGCCGCCAGCTCTCTTGCTGTTCAGGTTTTCTGCTCTTCATTTATTGCCTGTGTGTTCATGAGTCTCACTGAAGATTTTAATTTTTTTTTTCATTTTTTGCAACTTGACTTTAACACCCATGATGTCTGGTGTTCTTCCAAACTATGATTGTCTTGTTTCTGTGCATGACAGGCGATGTTTTCATTGTGTCCTGGCACCTTGGCTATTGTGTAGTTCAGACAATTCCTGTTTAGCATTCTTTCCTCGACAGACAGCGTCTGTGTTCATGCATTCCTAGAAGTCCAGGTTTGAGCATGCTCTGCTACCAGCTTTGTCCTTCTTATTTCTTATTTTTATTCTTTTCTTCAATCTCGTTTCTCCGTGCTGCTATCTGAATGGCTTCCCCAGCTCCATCAAACATTCCCTAGCTGTGTTGAGTGTGCGTTTCACTGATCAGCTGAATTTCTGATCCACAATTGTGCCCGTGGGTACCATCTGTTCAAACACTATAGATCAGTTTCATCATCACTTGTGGGGTTTTCAAATTGAAGGCTTGTGTTTTACAAATTTAAACAGTTGTTACATTATCAATCTTTACCTTTTGTGGTACAATTTTATAGTATTATCTCGTGTGATTTCAAACTAGAATTTGTTCTTATCAGCTCCTGTTTTTTGTGATTTCTTTCTGTTTGACAATTTGGGGATAGTAAATCATATTTAATTTAATTAATTTTGGGGTTTTGCGTGGGTTTTTTTGTTTGTTTTTTTTTAAACAGGGTTTCTCTATTGTAACTTTGGCTAGCTGTCCTTGAACTCACTCTGTAGACCAGGCTGGCCTTAATTTAATTAATTTTAATCTGCTAAAATCTGTGTCCTGAAATTGAGCATTAACAGTTGGTGACTACCTAAAATTTTTCCAATTTCACACTATCTGAACTTAGGGATCTTGACTGGAGCCATTTCCTGCATCTGCACAGGCTTAGGTCAAATAAGAAAAGTCACTTCACTTTTCTGTTATGCTAATCATGGTGCCTGACTTCCTGTAATATCCCACATTTATAATGTGCACTATTGACCCCTTCGCCTGCCTCGGGACTTTCCCATAAGTCCTTCAGTCTGCCAAACAGTGTGCTTTGCTTCCTGATGACACTCTGGCTTTCGCAAAGTCCCTCTCCAAGTGACCTAATTTAACAACCCATCAGTGGCAAAGCCTTCATACATAAGCCAAGCCTACACCAGCCACAAAGGGTTGCCCAGGCTCTGTTATAGGGATTTAGCAAGCACTTTGACCGAGTTGTTTGTTTTAGTCTTTTAGGCTTTGGAAAAGAACAGTTTAAATTTGCACTAGAATTAGAAAATGGAGGATTTAATCCAGTTGACAGATGGATGACAATGTCTCAAGAAATATGCAGGAAAGAAATTTTATGATGGGCAAACTGCAGTTTTCTATAGAAAAATTCTTTATTCATAGTAGGGTTGATTTTTTTATAAAATTATGATAATTTTGTTGTGCCCAGTTTTCAAAATCCCCCTCCCCAAGTACCACCAGGAGACCACCAGTTCTGATGCAAAAGCAAGGAGTCTTTATTCTGCAGAGCAAACCAGCACACTGAGGTCTGGCACCTCCATGCAAGATGGTCTACCCTGAGCAGCTTCCTACAAGGGTTTTTAAAGGGAGCAGGGGATCTCTCTGATTGGTCAGAACCCAGGCAGTGGATTGGCTTGTTAAACGTTATGCAGCAACAAGGATTTCTGGGAAAGTGAGTACTTGCCATTAAACAGAGAGGTTTATGAGAAAGCAAGTACTTGACATTAAATCGAGGAGAGGTTAGTGCCTTTACCACTAGGAGCGCAGGGTTTTTCAATCTCATTAAATCTGAACTGATAATTTATGTAAGTATAGCAGTAATAGAATCTATTCACATTTTAAAATATTATTTTAGTCAAAGTTTTGATAATATCTAAGGTGCCTTACTAGCTCCAGTAAGCCAAATATATATAAATATATGTATGTATATATATATATGTGTGTGTGTGTGTAAATATATGTATATATGTGTATATATATGTGTGTGTAAAAATATGTGTATATATACATATATGAATATATGTGTATATATGTGGGTGTACATATATGTATATATACACACACACACATAAGGTTCACACTGCTAAACTTGATGCTCTCAGGAAAGCGACAGGATAAAATACAGGTCTGTGGAAGACAGAAGGCAGTACAGCCATGGAAAAGGACAGGGTAAGAGTTAAGGAGAAAGAGTTAAGGAGATACCATCTGTGTTTGAAAAGGTGCACCCTGCAATTCAGAATGTTAGGTAAGCCTAACTAATTTAACATTCCTCTTTCTTAAAGAAGATCAAACAAATCTGGAGAAATCCTTGGAAGACTATTTAACAGATACGGTAAAGCTTTTTCTACGTGATGTCTTAAACCAATAATTCAGAAGAATGCTGAAAGGAAATTCTAGCATTGCTCTGTCCAGAATGAGACCCTCTGCTTAAAGCTCTGTCTAAATCCATTTAACCAAAGCAGCTTAGTCATCCGTGAACTTTCTCTCTCTACTTAATTTAACTCTTATTCTTGTTCTTTTTTTGTTCTACAATGATCTGTAATTGTATTTCTTCTAAGACAAAACTATTTTTTTCTCCTTAATGAAAACATATGCCTGGCATGGTTTTTCTTTAAAAGATAGTACTATTTTATTTATTTCCCATATGTAATTGTTTCCTTTCATCCTATGGATCCTTCCAGTGGATTCCATCACACATGTTAATTAGAATTTTTAACTTTAGCAACCTTAATTTCTAGTAAAAACTAGGAAAAGGGATCTTGTAATCTTTAATTTTTGAAAGGATTTCATAATCTTTAAAAAGTATGTTTCCTCATAACATATTTTATATGTGATTCAGGAAATTCTTACCAGCAGACCCCAGTTCCCCTTCTGTAAGAAAATAAGAATAGACATTGAGCTATCTAAAAAAAAGAAAAAAAAAAAAGGTATTCTTTGTGTGGGACACTGGGAACTGTATGACATCATTGTGTTGTAGATTGTCTTCTTGTCAGTAATGTTCACTGTTAGCAACTGACACTGTTAGTAATAAGCATTCAGGCCAGGAGCTTTCCATTTGTTTGTTTGTTTGTTTGTTTAAAGAAATCAATGGTATTACTCTAGAGCACATTAAAAACAAAAAAAAGCCATCAGCAAAGGACATGGTTTGGGTTTTCATAGGATCCCAATTCTTTTGTCACTTTAATGCATGGGGACGATTTGCAAATTAGGATTAAGCTAATCTCTTGGTTGGGTAGAAAAGGCTTGAGACCTGGTGTTATAGGGAACCCCCTTGATGAGAATCCACCTTCATTGAGAAAGCACAGCTGAGGGCAGAGGCTGAGAGTCTGTGCTGTGTAAAGGGTGTCCGCGTTCCTCACAAACACTGAAGAGCGGGTGGCGGAATCTTCAGAGGTCCGGGTGAATCAGAACAGAAAGGATAAGTCGAATGTGTTTTTAAAAGAGTGTTCATTAGCCAAGCTTTCTCTTGGCTTAAAAGGCTCTCTTCTTTTCTTTTTCTTTTTCTTTTTTTCTTTTTTTATTTGTTTGTTTTTGTTTTTTTGGGACAGAGTTTCTCTGTTGTAACTCTGGCTGTCCTGGAACTCACTCTGTAGACCAGGATGGCTTCGAACTCACAGAGATCCACCTGCTTCTGCCTCCCAAGTGCTGGGATTAAAGACGTGTGCCACCACCATCCAGTGAAACTTTTAAAATGCGTATTTATTTTGTTTTATTTTTACGTGTATGAGTGTTTTACCTTTCCGTGTGTGTATGCACCACATATGTCCCTGCTGCCCTTGGAGGCCAGAGAGGGTGCCAGATCCTCTGGAACCCAAGTGACCTCGTGAATGTGGTCTGTGAGCTACCATGTGGGTGCTGGTAGCTAAATGTAGTTCTTTTGCAATAGCAATGCTTTTAACTGTTGAGCCATCTGTGACGATCAATGTTGGATTTTTTTTTCATGGTGTTTAATTTTTGGTATTTGAGTGATACCAACAAAGCATATCACCCTTGAAAACAGCTGGTTTTGTAGCCGGACATGATTAACCCTTTAGGAGTCAGAGGTCCAGGCCAGCTTGGGCTACAGAATGAGACCCATCTGAAAACAAATTTTAAAAGCAAAACTTAAACCAAACCACTTTTTCATATATAGCATTGAAAGAAGATATGATAAGTGCTAATATCTACACAAAGCTTTTGGATTTGTCAAGCTCTTTCTGGCACACATCTTGAAAAATTATCAAGCCTTTTCAGAATTTTATAAGAATCAATCTAACTGGTTTTTTGCACCCCCAGACAGACTGAAAGAGGAAGTTCACTTGTGGCTGCAGAACCACAAGGTGGCTCAATAAGGCCAGTTCCTTCACTTCCATCATCTGCACACTCTGGTAGTTCCCCTTATGAGAAGCCAGGGTGGGTCTCATATGTATTTATTTGTTTAATTAAAGTGCATTGCATTGGAATACATCTACTAGAAAGTAAAAATATAGAAGTCTTAGAATGATTTGCTACCACAAGATACACATGAAGCCCATGCAGACGATTATATTTAAAAGAAAAAGAAATTAACAGAGTCAGTGCGGCTGTGGAAAAACTACGGAAAGAGTATGAAGATTCCTCAAAGGGGGCAGAATGGCACCACCACGTGACCTAGCCAAAAAAAAAAAAAAAACCTAGTTTTATTTTTTATTTGGATTTGATTTTTTTAATTGAATTATATACTTAGTATATAACCAACAGAAATGGAAGTACAGACTAGAAAGGATAGTTGTTCACACATGTGCACAGCAATTTAGTCACAATAGCCTAGGTGTGCTCTGGACCTGTCTGTCTGCTTGTCTGTGATGGCTAATCTTGCTTGTCAATTTGACTACATCTGGAATCAACTAAAACCCAAGCAGCTGGACAGATTTATAAGGGATTTTTTTTTTTTTCTTGATTGAATCATTTGAAATGGGAAGGCCCTCCCTAAATCTGTCCGGTGGATGGTCTCTCCTTCTCACTCCCTGGTGGGCCTATCTGTCCGCTGCAGACCTCTCTCCTGAAATAACCCCTACATCACCCTGTGAAGAGTCTACTTCATGAGTGGCGTGCAGGAGAGGGGGTGTGGGTCTTTAGGTCGCTATCAGGAACCCGGGGGATCTAATAACTGAACAGGATAAAGAGTTCCCGGATCTGTCAGGCAGTGGTGGCTAAAATGTCATTTAATTCAAGGGCTTGAGTGAATTCATTGGGGTTACGGGAGTGGGGGAATGCGTAGGTTTAAAACAGGTAATCAATTCTGCCTATTGCTGCTGGCCCTCTCAAAGGGGCTAGGGCTGAGTGGACCCATCTGTGACACAGGAGGGTGTGGGACTCCTTGGACTGGAGGGTTGCAGGAGAGAGGCCAAAAGTGCCCCCGCACTCTGGAAGAAGAGATGCGGGCTGTGACACTGGGGGCAGCCTTCTCCCCTCCTAATCCACGGAGGTCCCTGGTCAAAAATATTAGTTATAACTTACTTGCTTCACAGAAGCTAAAGGAACATGTTTATCTGCATTAGGGCGGGTCCCTTGCTTAGGTGCGCCCCGCCCTGCCATGCTAATTAAGGCTTCCCCGCCTGAGGGAGAAGCCCCACCTTCCCGGAAGGATATTTAATAAGGAAAAAGGTTTTGAATAAAGAGTTTCGTGTCCATCAGACTTCGCACTCCCGAGACTTCTTTTGAGTTTCATCCCTTTGTTCTCAGCAGCAAGCAGGGATCACAGTCCATTCCCGGTCCAAGGAACCCACGTGTCCATGTCCCGTCCTGTCTGTCGGTGTCTCCCCCCCCCTTCCCTGTGCTTTCCTGTGGCACGCTCGCTTGTTCAGCTTGAGTTCCTTCCCCCCTACCCCCCTGCCCGGCCAGGGTGGGAAACTGGGCAGCTTCCCAGCTAACTGCAGGCTGGGGCAGAGCTGTGGCAAAGGCGCGGGAGGACCAAGCCAACAGGAGGGAAGGGCCCGTGTTTCTTTTCTTTTCCAGGAGCAGAGACACTAGTGCCCTCAACCCGCCATGCGAGGTTTCACCCGTTTCCATAGGGTACCACATAAATCCAGATCTTTTAAGGTGGGGACATCCAACTTAAACTTAAACTTAAACTTCTAAAGGCCATAGAAGAAGAAAAGGGTAAATGAGGTGTTATTAATGAACAGACTTTAAATTTTGCAAAATTAAGCAGCACTGGAGCTGAATTGAGGTGGCAATTGGTCAGCAATATAAATGTACTTAAAATAGAAAATTTAATATTACAATAAAAATCAGTTTAAAAAATCAATAGAAAGGTGTATTCAGATATATCTTATTTTCTACTTCGGGGAGCACATGCACTGTCTAGGTTGCTGCCTTCGATGAGCAAGACCTTTGACTTCTCTGCGTGCTTCACTGTACAGAAGTAAGCTTGCAATGCATCTTCTGTTCAGATAGTACCCTGCTGCATAATGAGAATACGAGAGCTGCACCAACCAGTTGGAACTCAAGGAAGTCCTGGAGCACTGTGGTCAAGCTCCGCTCCTCCGTTCTGCCAGCCCTAGTTCATAACATCTTGTCGCCCATGGCCCCTGTTGTCCTGAACAAATATAACATCTAATTGCCTCCTCCTTTTTTGGAGGTTTGCAACACCTGTTTCATAGTTCTGCTGTCTCCATTATTTATTAACATAAGGTTCGCATATGTTTTTAAAATAACTGTTTAGCTCGGGCTTGTTTGCTCCCTTTCACTGGGATCTCAGAATAGATAACACACCTCCTATTTTGTCCTTTCCCTCAGCATTTGCCCAACTACTTCACCTCTGAGGACCTTATTTGCATCTATGAAATGTGGACTTAGATATGTCCACTTAAACTTGTTTCTCAAATAAACCGTGAATTTCTTATCATTGCAAGAATTCCTCAGCTATCATAAATATAGATGATGCTTGATCTTTGAGATTCTTTGTGGGTGCATAAACCCGAGATCCTACTAAGAGTACCAAATTGTCCAGCAGGTGGCGACAGCCTGTCTCCCTGCATCGTCTTTATTTCCTGCACTTTGTACATAGGATGTCAGGGGCTGGAAGAGAGAGCAAAGCGCTTTGCACGCTGTAGAGGTACTTAACTGAGATGCCTATGGAAATCTCCAGATCCTTTGATTTTTAAGGTGACATGGTTACCATATTTCTTATCAAAATCAAGCTGAAGAAGTGATGGCAATGAACTAAGAACTTAGATTCTCACTATTCTGTCCCCTGAACACCAGCCTTCCTTGACCCTAAAATATTAGAGCCTAGCATTTCTCACCTTTGATGACCATCTGCCTGCCATCTGCAGAAGTGGAACGTGTCTGAGTTTCTCCATATCAGTGGGCATTACAGACAGCCCATCAAGTGCTTCCTACTCAGAGTTGCCCTTTTGTTCAGGACAGGGAACACATGAGAGACATCTTGCATTCACTAGGAAGATGGAGACTTCAGAAAAGAGAACCTTCTTCAAGAATTAAATTTAAATAGTTCCAAAGGAAAGTGCATTTTCAATAGTAGTTATTCAAATTAAAACATTTTAGCAGAGTGGTGGTGGTGCACACCTTTAATCCCAGACTCAGACACGTTCCACTTCTGCCCCTGTTTCTCCAAGATGTTCCCTGGGATCCAGTCATTCCCCTCAGAGAAGAGTCATGTCAAACAACGTTAATATGATAGAGAAGCCAGGCATTGAGACTGCAATATACTGCACACATGGCTTCTAGGCAACAGTCATAGTCTCGTCTCTTGTGGGTACAATGAAGTTAAGAATGTCAGCTTTGCCTGGTATCACTGTAACTATCTACCTGCTAACTACTCCATGATGCAAGTGGGACACGTCCTTCCTGAGACAGAACTAGAGCAACCTTGTACTGGGAGGCAAGTCCTTGTTGCTTTAAGTCCTACCTCTGCTCTTCTCCATGTGTAGAAAAAGACTTTGCATGTGATCTAGTTTGAGTCTATGAATTGTACATGTTTGTTTAGTGTGACTAACTAAAAGCAATGGGTGATCTTCTGGTTTCTATCTTCTTGAAAACTCAATTCTAGCTCTCACAGTATGGGTTTCTGGACCTCTGCATGGAGAAAGATTAAGTTATGGGTTGCACATGAGTGCCTGCCTTAAAGGTTTCAGGGCAGTGGAGGGAGCCCTGGTGCCATCTTTGATGTGTTAAAGAAATTCTTGTAGTGTTTTCTGTGTGGCTTGTTCCAGCATGTTTCAGGAGGACTGAGCTAAAAATAGCAATATAGTTTTTTTTTTTTAAACCTGAAACCCTCAAGGTAGGACATCTATAAATTCTTTTAAGCAATTGGTTCTGAGATTGAAAATACATACAAGAATTACCATAGGAGACTGACTGAACAGCAGGCAGGTTTCACAGACTTCTGTCAATCAATGAATTTATTTTAAAGTAGGAAAAGTATGTGTAAGAATATGCATGGGTAAATAGCTTCATCTAGTAATTTCATCATGTGTCCTTATGTCAACGTGTCATAATACATAATAAATATATGTAACTTTACTTTCTAGCTAATATAAACATATGACTTGCAACAAATAAATGATTCAGTTAACGGTGTGAATAACAGAGCTAGCTAGTGAGGAATGAATGAAATGGACCTGGATCTCACATCTGCAGAGTCTGTGATCTGGCCCTTTACTTCAGAAGATCTAATAATTCCCAGGGATGCCCATGATTGAACACAGCTTCCGAGTCAGAAGAACAAAAGAGTAGCCAAACTGTAAGCCAGATGTCGTTAGGTACTGAAGAACAGCCACTCCTTTATGTATTATTCAGTGTCAAGGTCCTTTGTACAGACCCAGAGACAGAACCTTCTATACTTCCTATATCTCCCCTTGATATCTTTTGAAATCTTCCATTTGTAAATACATAATATACTGAATGTTATTTATTTATTACTGTTTTTAAGCTCAAGGACAATTTTAGCAGAATTTTGGAGAAAAGCTGTGAAGAATCCTGGCTGTAAATCCAGCCAGGCATTTGGCAGCTGCTCAAAGGAGGGAGACAGAGAAAAGAAAAAATTGTACCATCTGAGTTAGGTTGGCATCAAGGAGAGCCACTCGGCAGATAAGCAGCTACACAGAGGGGAGGGGAACATTAAGAAAGAATGAAGAGGCCCAAGTTACCAGAGAAAGCACACTTAGGCTCTGGCCAACATCTGAAAGAAAAACACAGAAGAGGAAAGAAAGAAAAAGTCAATTAGATCGTATAGAACCTCAAGGGAGATCTGGAGCTATTATGTTAAGGGACAGTGATTCTGGGAAGGAAAGATACATTAGCTCATTAAAGGACTAATTAGCCCTACTATCTCTTTAGCATGACTGAAGATAGAACCACCTTCCTGAGGATTGGTCCTTTGGCCAAGTGATTGACACACCCAACTGGAAAGTTAGGTCTCCATCAAGTCAGAGATTCGATTCCCTTGACCATAAGGAATTTTCCCATAATCCTTTGTATCAGTGGCCCTTATTGCATCTGCAACATTCTCACCTCTGAAAAGGACAATCCTAAAATCATTTGGGATACAGGTTGAGACTGGAGAATAGGTATAATCTATTTTTACCATGAAAACCTAGAGATTTTCAAAACTGTTCGCCAGAAGGAACTAACGTTTGGATTGGAGTTTTAGTTTCCCATCCTCATGTACCGCCTCTAGGATTTAGTGTTGTCTCACGAGAATGCAAACATCAAAAAGATGGGAACCCATGATCCTGTGGTAATCCCTCCGAATATACTGTAAAGGACATTGATGCCAATGACAACATCTTTACAAACCCTTTGCAACCGTCTGCAAACATCGGCTTGCAGCTGGTGATAACTCGTGCTGACCTGCAAATTTGCACTGTTTCCATTGTTTATTCATTGAGCAGGATCTACTGCACAGCTGGTCTTCTTGTCACATGGTGAGACCAGTTGGGAGCTCACTCTTTCCATGAAATTGCATCTGGTAAAAATGTTGGCATATCTGGCGTTTTCTCTGTGCCTTAAAATTCCCTGACCACTCTGTAGTATTTCCTACCTCCGTCTCCTCTCCATTCTAACTTGACATTGTAAAATCTCAGCTAGGAGCAGGTACATCTAGGCCAAGTCCCTCACTAAGACAAAACATGGAATATCAGGACACTACAATTAATGTCCAGATGAGGACAAGACACATGACCAAAGAAAATACAAAATAGTCACATCTACTCCAAGATTCCAGCCCTGCAGGGAAAACCTTCCAGTTGTGATTTGAATTCCTGTATTTCCTCAGGTTTCTGACCACATTTCTACATGGAGCAGACTCTTATAGGCAGTGTATGAATACTGGGGCTGTGCTGGCTAGTTTTAAACCAAGGTGACATAGGCTAGAGTTATTTGGGAAGAGTGACCCTCAGTTAAGAAAATAAATCCCATCAGACTGGCCTATGGACAAGACTTGTGTGGCATTTTCTTGATTGATGATTGGTGTGGGAAGGCCCAGCCCACTGTGGGTAATGCTACCCCTGGGGGGGGGGTTAATCCTGGGTTTTATAAGAAAGAAGTCTAAGCAAGCCATGAGAAACAAGTCAGACAGTAAGCAGCACCCCTTCAAGGCCTCTTCATCAGTTCCTGCCTTCAGGTTCCTTCCTTGAGTTCTTCCCCTGACTTCCCTGGATGATGGACTATAAGCTGTAAGATAAAATAAACCCTTTCCTTCACAAGCTGTTTTGGCTGTGATGTTTATCATAGCAATAGAACCCTAACTAAGACTTCCTCCTCAGGCCCAGCACCAGGATGCCATGTGCTCACCGCCTCCTCCTCCTCCGAGAGCTTTTGTACAATACTTTCACTTCTGCAGTGGCTGGTCTCAGGCTGTACTCCGCATCCACCTCACACTAGAAAATTCTTTCACATCCAACTGCCTTCCCTATAGGCAGAATATCTTTGGGAAGTTGAAAGAAGAGTCTTAGACTTTGCATTTATATTTATTGTCAGTGATTTTTGGCAAGTTATTCAACCTGGTTAAACTTTAGTGTCTACATCTATACAACGTGATGAGTAAGCCAGAATGTTTTCAGAGATTGTATACATGAATAAAAATCTTTGCAAATGTTAACATATAAAATAAATGAATTTCTTATAGTTTCCCCTCCCTCTGCCTACTTCTTCATTGGCAACAAACCTTCCTTTAATCAATAGTAATGACAGAGCAATGTGTGATTTAGACTTGAACATGTCTAAACTCAGGCAACAGGAGCCACGCTCAGATGCATGCCAGGCTCCTTGACTGTCTTGTGTCAATTTCTTATTTTGCAGCAAACAGTAAAAGCTCTGCAGGGTCCCCGGAAAGGTTCACAGTTTGGTGTTCCCTGCTTCAGGCAGATGCCTCCTCGGAGATAGCAAGGTCTTTCGAAATTGAGCGCGGTGCTGATAGCTAAAAAGCAAAAGAGAATGTTTGCATAGAATCTGGTAATCTTGAGGTCGTTACTACGGTAGAAATGCTTAGAGATGTCTATTCGGGGCCTGGGGAAAGAATCTTTGCTGTCATACAATTCACAGTAGCCTAGTGAGTGAGTTTGGTTGTCAACTCGCGTGCCTGTTCGGTAGAGAGACAGTTGAAGATGACTGTCCTAAGAAGCCTGGAGTGTTGTAAAGACACAATGACCGTCCACCAAAGGAACATTGGCAGCTATCTTCCTCCTTCCTATTTCACTCCCTCTTCCTCTTTCCTTCCCCTCTTCCGGCAGTACACGGGATAGAGTCCTGTGTCGTGCAAGTGATTTGGGGCCCAGAGGTGATTTCCAAGTCATCCTTAGTTTTACTATGGTCATTAATTTGGGGAAAGGAAAAAAGCAAAAATAATAAGAAAGGCCATGATATGTATTTACCATGCAGTACCTGGAAGATGGCAAAGAGAGCCAGGAGGAAACCATGGAGTCTCATTGTTGTGCAGTTTAGTCCTGAGGACCTGGTGACGACAATCACGAGGACAACGTTAGGAGGAACTTGTGGTGGCCCACGGGTCCCTACCGAGACCAGCCTTCTCCTCCATGGCCCTCAGGGACGGCAAGGTCCTCCTGGCACATTTCCCAGAACCCATCGATAGCTGCCTGTTCCTTCCCTCCACACTTCTCTACAGCATCATGGGAAGATGGGGTTGAACTGAGTCTGAGATCTGAATGTCACAGGCCACCGTGACATGGAGGCTGGCTATTTCGAAGGGAGATTGAGAATGGTCCCTCACAATCCAGGCCAGGAATCTGAAAATATTTTGAGGTCAGCTGCTATATATTTCAAGTCTCCTTAAAAGGAAAATCCACTGTGGTTTGGGACTGGGTCTATCTTGGTAGATATCTACGCTAAGGACATCACGGTTGTCAAGAAATAGTGAAAAGAATACATCCATTTACTTCTGAAACGTGAATGCCATTATGTACTTGCACTTAAATCTACCATTTTTAAAATTAAAAAAAACATATATTATAAAATCCCAAATGATAGAGAAATATTAAAAAGGAAGGTTGAAAAATCCCTCACAGCTTCCCTTTTCAAACATGAACATTATTTACAGTTCAGAGTCTTTTGATTATTTTTCTTTGCTAATAAAATCATGCAAATATTGTTTTAAAATTAGAATATATGATCAGACTTCAAAGCCAGGTCACTTATATTTTCCATTTAAAAGTTATATTAGAAATCTTTAATATTTGCTTAAATACATGCATGTTAAACATGTATATATCTTTAGAAGTTTATGTGACTATGACTTTGCATAAATTCTTAGAAGTGGAATATTGCAGTGAAACATATTTCAAGATTTAGTGCAGACTGTCAAGTGCTCATTTGGAAACTGTAATGTTCTCCTTGCTCTCTCACTAATTTATTATTCTTATTTACTACATTCTTTACATATATTTACAATATATTCCTTACAATTCTTTACAATGTGTGTACATATATTCTTTATTCTCTAACTAACATTTAGTCAACTATTCACATTATTACTGGGACTGGCCGGTTATCATTAATTATTTTTTATCTTAGTGAGATGAATGAATAACATTTCTGTTTATATTACATTTTAAATTTTTCTGAGATTGAATAGCTTTAATGCTCATTAGCTACTCTTGGTCACTTCCACTCTTTCTTCTGATCTTTCTCAGTGACTTCGAAGGACCCCACGTGTGTTTAAAGTCGCTAATTTTTTTTTTTTTTTTTTGTCATATGTATCCTAGAAAGGGTTTCGGCTTTGTTTTTAACTGGCATTTCTCATCCAGTAGCTGACATTCATGTGCTCGATACTCCCCTCTATATTGTTCATGTTTGTTTTCTCTTAAAGGTCTTTATTTTGTTTTTAGTTCTATCTAAGTCTCTCTGCATTTCTGGTCAACGCCATCCTTAGTTATTTCAGCCCTGGATCGGGGGCAGTTCTAAAATCTGTGGTAGACTTCTATTCCTAGTAAGGATGTGAAGAGTGGTTTTTTGCCCAGTTCAGAGATACAGACTTCCCACACCCACAGCAATCCCATCACTGAGTGTGGAATCTCATACGAAAAACGTGAGTATGGCTTCATGCTAGTTTTCTAAGGAACTGAGACTGACAGACGTTGACAAATAAACCACCCAGTATTCTGAGCAATGAAGATGTTGAGGGTGCTCACACGTGGGGTGCATCAGGGCATTGTGGCAGGACATCCCTCGTGCTCACTGGCTACAAAATTTCAGAGCTCCGAACGCCAGCCTGGCTGTGTGTACAATGCTTAGATACACCGGTAGCTTGGGGATTCCATGCTGCTCATCCTCCAGGCTGTCTCTCCCGGCGCCAGCCTGCATGGTTTAACTCAAACAGGGTACAGCAGGGATTCTTGGAATTCGTGATTACTATCCACGATTTACTCTTACAAAATAACTTCTAAATTACTTTATCAAATTGGAAGCCCCGGGATTGCTTTTTTAATGCATTCAATTGAAATTGTAGGTTTTGTTGAAGGAAAAAAATCACAAGCGAAGAGCCTGATAATAAGAGTTTGCCTTAAAGTCAGGTGGTGGTGGTGGTGGTGGCTCATGCCTTTAATCTCAGCACTCAGGAAGCAGAAGCAAGGGGATCTCTGTGAGTTCGAGGCCAGCCTGGGCTACAGAATGAGTTCTAGGACAGCCAGAGTTACAACAGAGAAACCCTGTCTCTACAAAACAAAACGAGTTTGCCTTAAATGCATTTGTCTTATTTTAGCATGCCTCCTTAATTTCACGTAATAAAATTTTCTTATAGATCCGGAATGCTTTACCAACATTGTTGACAGCTATTGTGAATGATTATATTTTATAATGTCTCTGCGTGTCTTTCCTTGTTATATGATTGGCAAGTTTCTTTCTCTCCATTTCTTTTGTAGAGAAAGCTGTTGAATTTGCATTCTAATTTTCTCACTAACTCATGGCTGGCCTCTTACAGTTCTTTACCTTTTTATAGTTATTCCTTTTGTTACTTTTAGCATTTCTGTGAGAATGCCTGTATAAAGCCATTTAGGTTAGGAAGGATTTAATTTGGCGCATCCTTTGATGGACATAAGCCATTACAGCAGAGAAGACATGGTCACAGGAGATTCCACGGCAGCAGAGGGATGTGGCTGGGACTACTCACCTTCTCACAGCCCAGTGCAAGCAGAAGCAAAGAACTCACCAGAAACAGGTCCGAGCAAACCACAGGAGGCGCTGACACTGACCCCACCTACCAAAGGCTCCACAGCCTCTCCCAAATGCCGTCAGCTGGGGGATCTAAGCATTCAAATACAAGTCCTAGTGGGGGTATTACAGCTGTAACACTTCTCAGCAGTTTTTCAAACATAAATGCCTAACTATGTAAAGAATTGTCATCTGTGCCTCCTCCTCTAATAGCATAGCCTAACAATTACTACAACCTTCAGAGATTACCCACCCAACCTACCATCTTACCCATGTGCAGTCAGACTACAGGCAGACGAGAAACAAAAAAACAAAAAACCTTACCAAGCAAGCTTGCGCTAGACACTCCTTCACTCTGAGGAATTTTCTCTCGGTTAGCAGAACATGGGGAATTGCCTTATTTCTTCTCCATTTTCTTTCCTGACCTTCAATACTTCACAGGAGAGGTATCAACTTCTTTAATATCCAAAAGCCAAAGGGGAGAAAATCAGATTTTTAAAAATAGATGTTTCGGCAGTTTTTTTTTTTTTTTGACGTGTGTGATACCTTCCGTAAAAGCCTTTGATTTTTCTTCCAGGACGTGATTAAGAATTCCAACTCATGCATTAAGCACAGGCTGCAGTCTTAACTCAGAGATCATAAATGAGTCTGTGTCTGGTAAAGAAACTGGAAGAATTTTAATGACTGCACAAATGCCCAGTGTCTCTGTGATCCTTCAGCAGAGGATGCTCCCTTCAGGGTCCAAAATTGTCATGACTCTGTTCAACTCAAGAATTTTATTGAATAAGGTAGAACCAAGGGAATACTGGGAATTATCACTGTTTGAAGCCCTGAAAACAGTCCTGAAGAAGGGCAGGGAAAGTGAGGAAAACATTAAACATAACCCTTGATTTTAGGAAAGCAAAGTGAGGAGGAAGAGACTGTGGAAGATGAAGCAGGTGAGGCGGGGGAGGAGGAAGAACTGGGGGCAGGAGGAACAGAAGGAGAATGATGAGAGGAAGACTTCATGAGAGTCTTTAAAAATTCTTCAAGTTCTCCTGGCAGTGCCTCTCTGGAAAGCCAGCCTCTGAGCAGACAGCCTAAGACTCAGAGCACTGCCTATCTCGTCCCTCTTGTGTGTGGGTGGGTGAATGGGTGAGAGGGGAGCTTGCTACTGTCTTCTCACCTGTAGACTCCTAAGCCCCCGGCATCACCTGTGTCAGGTAGGTGTACTGAACCAACTTCCTCTCTCGCTAGAAAATGCAATTGCTTCCCTGTCACCCAGAGCCATCGTTCAGAGGCCAGCTCTATTCCTCGTTGTCTTCTTGGCACTGAGCTACTTGGCATGCAGCGCGTCGACAGTGATGCCTTTCTAAAACAGTGAGGCAGCTTTCAGAAAGATGTAGAATCCTTCTGCTCGTTCCTGACTGTATGCTGAGCTCACAAATCTGGACATCAATTATGTACCCCGAACCTCCATTCAGCTAAGAACTTCCATCCCCCAGATCCCTCAGTGGCATCTCTATCCACATCAGGGTGTTCTGGCTCTCATTTGCCAATGCCATCCTTGAGGTGATAAAATAGGAAGGTTTATTTTCCTTTGTTTCTGAAAATAAAATATGTCTTTTCTGTGCAGAGACAGCGTTCTTCTTGGAGTCTAACTGATGTGAGAACAGGATCTGGCATGCCCCAGGATGAGTACCTGGCCTTGAGCTTTCTCAGATTGTAATATCCAATGCACATCATCCTTTCACATAACCTTCAAAGCCATTTTCAGAGGCAGCTTTGAAGAAAGCTTTTTCCAGAGAGGAGAAAATAGACTTAGTCAAGCGGTCAAGTGGAACTCAGTTCAAATTCAAGTCACACTCACTCATTCTCATAAATATTACACACCGGCTCAGATTCAACTCAAACTCATGATCATCCGCTTTGCTTTTCTGTGTATTAAATTATCCCATGTGACTAGGACCAGGGACTGCAAGTATACTGAGCAGAAAATTCAAACATGAATGCATAAAGATTTGGAGTGCGTGGGCCTCGATTCTAGCTCTGCTTTGGTTAAGAACTGTGGAAAGAGGAAGAAATGTGAGAAAGAATAAAAATGTTTGCTTGAGCTAACCGGATCTTCTGGAAAGATATAGTAACTACAACTAGGTAATCAGGAACATACAGCCCGTCCAGCTCCAGGCTCCCTCAGAATCACAAGGTCCTGTGACACATTTCAGAGTCAATGCTGGTGTCCTAGCTCTCTCTCCTCACTTCCTTCCCTAACCTAAACTTCTCCAGCTCACGGACTCCCCTTCCCTTTATAACCCTGCTCTTCCAGCTACCATCTCTCTCTTCTCTCTTTTGCGGGCACTTTCCTCTTCATCTCTCACCGACACCCCCCCCCTCACTGTCTGCCTGTATCCCTCCATCTTTCTGCTCTGCTCCTGCTTATCTAATGGCAGGATAATCCAACCTGCTGGCCATGCTCAGTCTACTACTCTCTCTTTCTGCTCTGGCTCTTCCAGATGTCTCTGGGAGTTTTCTCTCTCATAAATTCAATAAAAACCTTCCCCTTAACCACACCATGGAGCGGTCATGTCATCAGTTTATACACCAACAGACTTATTTTGCCTTAATCACCTCTTTGAAACCCTGCCTTCAAACGCAGTTGCAGAGACTGAACTATTTCTAACTCTGACTTTTCCTGCATGCTTCACAGGTTTGGGTGGGTGGAGAGTCCTCACCATTTACTGTGCCCATAAGCCTGACTTTTCCAAGAACTGTTCCTGTCATGGGTCACCTGATCATCCAGATGCCAGATTCTAATGACAGAGTCAGTTGCAACCCTGACATCTACAACTGGATCCACTAATGTTACCAGAAGACACAGTGTTTCCTGTCCCATTTGGCAAGTTCTGGAGCTGCCCAGACGCACCTAAGGCATGCTGCCATCTGTCACTCATTCTTCCCTTTAAGGAAGCCATTGTCAGATTGTCACAGGCTTCACCGGTGTGTGCTCACCAAGAGAGTGTGGAGAACACTGTGATTCTTGTGGGTCTTCACTCTGCCCCTCTGCTTTCCCTGTCACCCCAGGCCTTTGGAGTTAGCTCTGCCCCTTTTCAGGGCACAGAGGGATCCCACTCCTGGTGCATCCTGGTGCCTTCCCAGAGAATGTAGACCTCTTTCTTTTCCAATGTTGTAGAGGGCATTTCTAGGTCCCTCCAGGGCCTCTAAATCTAAAAAGAGTGGGAGGGGCAGTTCTTTTTATGAAAGGACAAATATCACTGGGACAAAGATTTATTCTAAGAGCAACAACAAAATAATATCGACAGAAGGACAGAGCAGAAAGATGAAGCAGAGTAAATAGAAGGATGGATCCTCTTGGTCTTGGAAAGGCAGGTCCTTATCTGTCACAGGAGATGAGGTTTCTCATTCTGCAGTCAGAGAGTCACAACTGAAGAAGAAAAATGGCTCTGCCATCTGGAGCCAGATAATACATGTTTTAAAATCAAAATAAATAGATATAAGGCTATTGTTACCTAATTGACTAGAATCACAAGTCAGAAATGAGAATATCCAAACTCTGCCTTGTCTGGGTTTATTTATTTTTGGTGCATTGTTGATTGGTT
This sequence comes from Cricetomys ansorgei, assembly GCA_026225945.1. Taxonomy (NCBI): domain Eukaryota; kingdom Metazoa; phylum Chordata; class Mammalia; order Rodentia; family Nesomyidae; genus Cricetomys; species Cricetomys ansorgei. The sequence goes on from JAMJFZ010000107.1 coordinate 63,817,656, forward strand.
TTACAGTTATCTAGATTTTTAACTGTATTTGTCAGGTTTTTTTTTCAGAATTTTGAGATGTTATACTGTTTTTCTTTTATTTCTCATTTAATGTTAGTCATTAGGCAATTCTTAGAATTGTTACAATTCTTAGAAATCCTACAAACCATATGTCCAATAAGAGAAGACATAGTAAATAAATCACTATTGGTTATAAAACAGTATATCTAGTGTGCTGTCACTTTCACTAAATATAATGAGTGTGTGTGTGTGTGTGTGTGTGTGTGTGTGTGTGTGTGAATATTCAAAATAGTGAGGAAAATCATAAAATTTAGTTTGTATTACCAGCATGCAAAGGAAAAAATTCTAATGACAAATACGTATTTAGCCACATAATTTTCTTGGTAATCATACCAGAAGCAGCAGGAGACACAGCCCAGCACTGCTGTCAGCATCTTGAGGAGTTCTGCCTTAAGGAGTCTCACTCAGATAAAGCAAGATCTTTGACTATTATAACACAGAAAATAATTTCAGGACCAGTGCATACGAAGCAGAGTTTTATTAAGAAAGGGTTTTAACATTTATTTAAGCATGGGTATTGGTGGTAACCCAGGAAAATGACAGCCATACACTAGACATGGGTATGGGTTTCTCAAGAGTCATGCATTATGTTTTTGCAATAGCCCTATAGATGGTCTTAATAGCTTCTGAAGTCATATTGTTCAAAAGAACTATTTCTTTTTCTTTTTTCAAATGAAATCATAGACTTACTGCAGTGGTATACTGGAGCACAGACTACTGAGATAAAACCATATGTCATAAGATTTAAAGGAGTTCTTTCTATACTAGGTTACAAGAGAGTTGAAATATATGTTGACTGTTAACAAAATTCAGCATTTTGTTTATGAACTTCTCCAAAAATTGCAGACTTAAAGCTGAGAAAGGAGTAACGCCAAATGCAAAAGGTCACATGCACTCAGGCCTTAGGCTGATTCACGCTCTTCTATCATTCTCATTTGAAATGACTTTTAAAAATATTCTCTCCATGTAGGGGATCCTCACTGTAAATTCTGTCAATTGTATCAAAATTCTTGACTCTTAACTGGCAAGGAACTCAAGCAGACACTTGAGTGAGGGGCTCATTTCTTTCCTATGTCTCCTTAATGTTTTCTATTTCATGATAGGCGTTTAAAGAGAGTCTGAGCTACAGGATGAATGTGCCTCTCTCAGTGACAGGAAAGACACACACACAGAAAGAGAGGGGGCATATTTGAAAAAAAAATAGTGGTATAAACTGTAACAAATGGGTTAAAATTACAGAGATAAAATAAAAATGAGTTTATAAGCAAAAAGAGCTGTGTCATATCAGGAAGGAACAGTCTTCCCTTTGCTGGGCTCTGATAAGCAATGCAAACAACGCGTTGCCAAATTCAGCTCCCTGTGTCCAGGTCTAAACAGCCTTTGCTATTTACAAAGCACTTCAAGTTCCAGGGAGAGAGATTCAGTGATACTTCCTCATTCCTTTACCTGTTAATCATTTTTTTTTTTCATTTGAAAACGACTGTGTTAACGGGGACAGAAGGAGTTGATATATTTCAAGGAAGGATGAAGAGTATTCCCAAATCCATGAAAAGCCCAGAGGCATTCCTCCAGTTAAAAGTCTGGAGACGGTTTTATGTAAAAGTCTCTGTCCCACTTCGTGCTCAGACTTGAATCAAGCAACCGCTGTCTCCCAGTTTGTTTTTGTAGAAGAGGCAGTCGGTGGGACCTGGCGACCTGATAATAAAACTTTGCCCAAGCAACCAGCGTCTAGCTATAGTAAGCACTGAAATCTGTATTCAAACTCAGTTCGGAGAGAAGTTTCCTTTCTGAACACAATAAGACTGTTAAAAAAAAAAACCGTTAAAAATCAAGGACATAGGCTGGAGAGATGGCTCGGTGGGTAAATGCTCTTGCCATGCAAGCATGAGAACCCGGGTAGGAAGCACAGGACCCGAGTGAAGCTGAAGCAGAGGTTCATGGGTATAGTCTGTTCGTCTTGCAGAAAGATGGGAGGTGAAGGCAGGAGACTTGCTGGAATCCCATGGGCCCCTTTTAGAACCTCTTGATGTCTCACTGTCTCACACAAGGTGGAAGGGCAAGACTGACACGCAAGCTTTGACCTCTGACCTCCGTGTGGGCACTGCTGCATGCCTGTGTCCATGTTCACAAACATGAATGCATGCCTGCAACAGAAAACACACAAGTTTGTTTTTTAATCAAGGACAAAACAGTTACAAGAAAGTCAATACAAAAGTTGACAAATGTATCAGATCCGAAAGAGTCCCAGACAGATTCAATGTTATACTATCAAATTCAGTCAAGAGAGCTACTTATGGGTGCCTGAAAGGCTCCCAAGATAATAAAGAACCAAAGCAAAGTACTTCTTCCAGATGTGCCTACAAAGCATACTTTATGGACAGTATCAGGTTCTAAGTAGCTTCAAGGAAACCCAAGAGATTGCATGAAGACACTGTTGAGAAACTGTGGTATTCATTATGTTTCTGGGAAACACAACATTCCTAGGGTTTCCAGAGAGTTGCGATAGTAAGCCATAATCAATCAAGAGCAGAGAGAATGTGTTCTTATTCTCTGATACTGTGGTGGCTAAAGAGAAAACTCTATCTTAGGTCTGAGGCCAGCCCTGAGAGCAACCTGAGGCTGTTAAAATAATAACAGGCATTCCAGGAACACAAAAGTTCGTGGTTGCTGTCTCACACCTGCCGAGTACATGTCCACAAGAGTAAATTGTGGCTTCTGCCTTTTATCTCCATTCCTCTTTATTCCACACACACCTAGTTACAAGTTTCACAAATCATTTATTTTTATAAAGGCGGGGAAGGGTAGAGCAAAGCGTCTTTTGCAATGTGGGAGCGGGAGAAGGGACAGAGTTGGAAACTAGCCGGTGTCTTTCACAGCCCTGATAGGACACTGGCATCTGCAGTGGGGCTCTGAGGAAGAGGTGGGCGAGGGTCCATGGGAGTTGAGGGACCTAAACCCAGAGCTTGCCCCCAAAGACCCTTAAATGCAGGGGACAGGCTCAGGGGACGACGAGATGGCTTGGAGACGGAGCAGGAAATGAAAACTCAAGTTAGTGGATACAAGACGAGTGACGTCATCGTGGTGAGGGGGTAAGAGATGGAAAAGGTAGGTAAAGGGGCAGTAAAGGGTCTCCCGGAGACCCCAGGGAGAGGTGGGGGCCAGCCTGCGTGTTAATTTAATATTAAACTGGGATGGAAATTGGAAAGGACAAAGTTATTTCAAGGGATGATTTCTTAGCCTCCCAGCCTGTACAAGAGAGGCTGAGAGCCTGGGGCTGACACCAGTCATAGCAAAGGGACTGTTGGGAGATGGGAGTCCTCTGGCCCTTGAGTAGCCAGGCAGGGAGGCCCCTCAGCCCTTCATCCCCCACCCACAGATGCCTCAAGCCATCAAAATTCCAGAGATCATTGCTGCTGAATTGGGATGTCTCCCTTATCAATCATCATCAAATGCTACCATCTCCCTCTTTTTCCTGGGCCCCTGTGTGGTGGTTTGGGGAGTGCTGGAGGATGTGAGCCCTATCCGGAATGTGATGACCACTGTCTGAATTCTGAACAGTCTTACTAATGCTTTGTAATGTCAAACACTATAAATACCAGGGGCCTTAAAATTAAGTTCCCCAGATTCAACTCATTCTCCTAGAGGCAGTGAGACTATAATAGGTTAATAAACTGTAATTATGCCATCTCAAAAAAAAATCAACTCGGTTAAAATATTAGCCCTACTGTCTTGGTATCAATCTGACCCTCAACATAAATCAATGATTTGATTCATGTGATCCAGAACCAGTGGGGGGTGTGATGGCTAAGAAAAATTCTACCTTAGGTCTGAGCCAGCCCTAGGAGCAACCCAGGGCTAAGACAATACCAGGCATTCCAGGAATGCAAAAGGTCCCAGATGTTCTCACACCTGCCTCTTGATATACACGGAAAATTTGGAGTTTGCTGGTTTTCTGCTTTTTTTCACACAATATAGAGATAAATTTCATCCTGTGACACATACAAGTCTTTAAGTTATGTCTTCTGGTGGGGGGTATCTTTGTATGAAGAAATGTTCCTTCTGCTGGTGGACTAAAGACACAGAGAACATTAGACACTGAAACTAGGCCCACTACACACTAGCAGAGCATCTGTAAGAAGTTCCATGCTGAGATGGGAGGGTTTGTTAGCTGGCTACACCAGAGCAAGCAGCTTGAACAGCTCTGCTTGTAAAAATCGATATCCACAGGAGTTGTTTGTCTTTCCAAGATGTGAGATTCTTCTTACTGCCCTCCCTTGTAGGTGACCCTGGAACTCGCCCACTACCTCTATGCTTGTACACATTCTCACGCACATCTTCGATTTCTACAATCTCTTCTAACAGGTAGAGTAAAATTCTCTGTAATTAAACCTAAATATTTAAATGTAGTAGTAGTTACTCTGTTTGTGTTTGCTTTTCTCTATCTTATAGTCAGTGCATTTTAAATGTATCTTGGAAGCAAACGTTTGTGGCAGAAGAAAATCTATATTTATTTAGTTCCCATATCTGAACATGTAGATGAAAATCTAGATAGGGCCAGGATTGTTCTGTGCACCGTATATGTCGTCCCTCCTCTAGATATCAGATCTCTCTCCTGTCATGGCTCTCTGAAGAGCAGATGGTTTCATATTTGCATCAAAGGTGACCATGTACTGGTTCTCTATACAAGATGTCCCTAGTATAGAAATGTCTCAGGTTTTTCTCAGGTCTATTCTGGGTCCCTGAGGACTCGCAGGGGAGCTGCAGTGAAGAGGGTAAGAGTCCCCTGCAGGGCAAGAGAGCCTGAGCTAAGTCTCTGTGCAGAGTGTGGGCTAACTGTATGTACAGGACTGTTATGGCCTCATCAACCAAAGGATTTCATTAAGAAGTTTCCTGTTTGAGTTTCAATAAAAACTTGGAGAGTTCAAGTCTCTTACTCAAAGTCACTGAAGATTAAGCAACATGGCTATTGCACAGCCGGTGTACTTTCCTACTGCTCTACATTGTCTATTAATGGTTCAACATTTTACAGAACTAGCTATTCTCAATATCAAGAATAATTGTGTTCTGTGCCCAGAACCCAAAAGCTGACTGATCACCTCATACGAGTTCATGCTTTATACGTTGCTACCTTTGAAACTTAATGAGAAGACTTACTCTTTTATCTATAAATAGTTGAAGTAAAGCTAATTATCAGGCATTGTACAACATAATTTACATATATGACTATGACCATAATTTAGTAAACGGATGTGGTCTCTCCAGAAAATAGTGGCTGGGAGTTCTATTGACTTTCCGCACTGGTCTATGGCACAAAACAGGGAGGGGAACAATTGGCCCATCGAAGGCTCTGGGATGCAGACAGTTGTAAGAAGAAACAAGTTCTCAAAACTGTGGCCCATCTTGTGGTTCAGTACCGTACATTTAGTGGAAGTGCAAAAGCCCCTGTCTAAGGGTCCATTTCCTCTGACCTACACTTGACTTAAGAGCTTGCTCGAGACTGATTTCTTTATGCCCCTCATTGATGCTAGGTCCCTGCCACTCATAGCGGATGCTGAGCAAGACATTCGTTTGAGAGACAAAGAAAACTGCTTAAATGACAAAAAAGTTGGGCACTAAAAATAGAAAATACTTATGAGACACTAGGGAAGGAATAGCCTCAATTTAAAAAAACAACACTGAAAAAAGTATTTATGTGCAGATTTTCCAGTTTTCTAATTCAGAGGGAATGAGTAGAAAATACCGTCAGAAACAATGGAAATGTGTTTGTCCATTTGTCGAGTTAAGAGTGGAATGAGAGCCAGACGGTGGCTGGTGCACTCCTTTAATGCCGGCCCTCGGGAGGCAGAGGCAGGAGGATCTCTGTGAGTTCGAGGCCAGCCTGATCTACAGAGGGAGTTCCAGGACAGCCAGAGTTACACGGAGAAAGCCCATCTCAACAAAACAAGAGTGGAATGAGAGGCAAGGAGAAAGGGAATTTATTTGTCAGAGATATATCAGGAAAAAATTGTGAAGGTGGCGAGATGGCTCAGCAGGAGCACAGACCTGAGCTGCTGCTCACAAGGGTTTCCAGGCTTCTCTTTTGGATGTGTCTGAAGATTCCCTTCTTTCAGTCTCTCCTTGGGGTATCTCTGCAAATTCCTTCCTTTGGGTTTTACAGCCTCTCCTTAAGGTGTATCTGCAAATTCCCTCTTCTGGAGTTTTATGTGAAGACAGTGGACCCTGACTTTGTGTAAGCTCTAGAAATAGTTAAAATAATGTGCATTATTATATAATACCACCAATAATCCAAACGTCCTATGAGAGTTGAGTACAGAAAATCATTCCTTAAGGAATATTGACATTAACTAACCTAAAGGTATTTTTGTCTCCTATTACTTTGACCAGTTTTTTAAAAACTTACTGGTCTTTGGATTGTATATTATGGTTTCTGATTTTGTGTTTTTTATGAGTTTTGTTTGTGTGTGTGTATGTGTCTCTGCATGTGTATGAATATGCTTTCTCACTGTGCTGTTTGTTTTATTCTTGTCTATTTGTTTGTTTGCCTACTTGTTTTCTAAAGAGATAGAAAGAAGGCATGGTGTGGGACTGGAGAGGCTCTGGGAGGAGGTAAGAGAGGGGAAACCATAATCAATATATTACATGAAAAAAAAATATTTTCAGTAAAAAAAATAAAATCCGAAAAAAAGAAGTGTGGTGTGTATATACAAGGTGACTGGAAGAAAAAACAAGTACTGAAATCTATGGTCCATCTTGGGTTCAGCACTGAGGTGCAACAACCGGTCTGAAGGTCTTTGAAGCAGAGGGGAAAAATATTGTCATACTGAGTGCACAAATTGGTCAGATTCAAGGTTAGAAGTAATAGTTCAGGATCAGCTCTGGATCATCAATTAGAATGCTTGCGTGCTGGCTGAGGATGTGAAGAAAACCGTCACACAGTAGGACAGCAAGGAAGTAGGAACAGCCCAGGAAGATTTCCCTGGTGTCACCGAAGTCACTTTGCTATCTCTGACTCAGCAGCGCCATCTGCTGTCCTGTTTCCTCTGCTCCTGCTGGGCAAATGCATGTCCTGTTTATGTCAAAATGACAAGGTTCCTGAAAAACAATATCTGAGAGAAAGACCTTGACTCAGGAACAGGACATAGAAGGCATGTGTTTATACCAGGAAATCGCTAACACAGGAAGTCCAGGATTTACAAAAGTCAGAGGGAATGACAGAGGACTTATGAACTACAAAACTAATGGCAGAGAGAATTATAAACTTTCAGAGCTATCAACACTACATAATAAAATAAATATGACAAAATGAGCTATAATGAGAGTACACTAGAAACTACAAATTTCATGCAATGCATCCCTAATTCATAAGAAAAGAAAAATGCAAATAGCACTTCAATAGAATATCAATTTATGCCTATCAGCTTAGAAAATATACTTTTTTAAATATTAAGAGTACATTGACTGTTTTTCATCCCCAAACACTGGAGGAACCCAGTGAAACAACAATCATATTATAGAGACCCAACAAATCCCTGCATGTGCAGGACAGAGTGTGGATGAACTGGCTGCGATTGTGCCCTTGGGGACACAAAGATTCCACCTCAGTCTGGTCCTCCAAGCCTATTGAGCAACTGGCTCATCCATAGTGAAGATAGCTGGCAAAGGGCTCCTGACTCCACAACACAGGAAGGGATAGAGCAGAAAATGTAAAGCCATAGCAAAATGAAGACATGGAAAGTAGAATGTGTTTTATTGTTAAAAAGGATACCCTCATTATTATCTTTATAAAAGCTTTCGTTTTGCTGGTAAGAATTCTGTTTATTGTATATTCCAGGCAGGAAGGTCTTCCAGGTCATCAGGTATCAGGAGTGGCCAGTACTACACTAAACACTTGCTAGAGAAGAAGAGATTGAAAAAGAGATTGGGTGATACCAAGGCTTCTGGAGACATTCTATTGGGCACAGTCTCTATTATGCATGTGGAGGTTGATGAGGTTTCTAACAGAAGCCATGAGGGATATGATGTTAATTGCAGTTTCATTTATAACATTTTCCTGAGAACCACATGTGTGAACAGCGCTGCATCTACTCCACATCTGCCATTCCTTCAACTCCACAAATATCTGCCTCCCCAATTCATGATCTCTCCTTTACTTATAATTGTTAAATGTACACATATGCACACATGTATATATAACCAACTGATTACATTTAACATTACTAATATGAAGATATGCCCAGGGCTAGCCATTTAGAATTGAGGCAAACTACCGACAAATGGGACCTTATAAAACTAAAAAGCCTCCCTATAGCAAAGGAAATAATCAATTCAGGAAAGAGGAAGCTCACAGAGTGGTAAAGGCTCTTTGCAAGCTATTCATCTGATAAGAAATATTATACAGCATATACCAAAAACTAAAGGAAATAAAACAGTTAAGAAAGGAACCCAATTAAAAACGAGCTCTGTGTTTGAAAGAGTTCTGAAAAGGAGAAATGAAAATGACTGAAATGAGATCAGGCATGTTCATGATATGGTCATACTATGCAGACCCAAGCCAGATCAAATCCCAGCATGGAGATGAGAACTGGGTACAAAATTCCCACCTCTGACCACAGAGGTATTGCCAATTATTAGCTGCTGGGAGGAGTCAGATTTCTCTGAGTGCATTCCCTGGTAAGTGGACCATGTTCCTGTGGAGGACCACAAATCCAAAAACATTCGAGCAATATAAATGGGTCTAGATGGGTTTAAAAAAAATACACAAAATTGGACGGGTGGACAAGTGGGTGGGTCTGGAAAGAGCTGGGAGAGGGGTGAATATTATCCAAACAAGTTAAGAGGTTGTTGGAAACTTTCAAAGAACTAATAAAAATGGCTGAGAAGTGTTCTTTAAAAGTGTTCAATGTCCTTACCACTAAGATAAGGGCAAATTAAAAGTACTCTGAGGTTTCATCTAACCCTGACTAGAACGGCTAAGATGAGGAAAACCACTGACAGCACATATGGTGAGGGTACAGGCACAGGGGAGCCCTCACTTACTGTTGGTGAGATTGCAAACTGGCACAGGAACTACAGCAATCAGGGAATCAGGGACTCTAAGGAAATATCCATGTCACGGCTGTACACTCCTTAGCAAAGGAGTGCCCAAAGGACTCAGCATACTATCCACAAATACTTGCTCAACCATGCTCATTGCTGCTGTGTTCATAGTACCTAGGAAATGGGAACAGCCTGAATGTCCTTCAGCTGATGGATGGATAATGAAAACGTAGGACATGTTTGTTTTTTTTAGGGTGAGTCCATTTTAAATGGCAGTAGAGCTTACAGACAAGAGAAGTAGCTAGAGCAGAACCACTGAGCTACCTTCTCATTTTGTATCCAGTCTCCTGTTCATCCTTCCTGTGACTACTAAAATGTAACTGCTATTTCTTTTATAAGGAATTCATTGAAGATTCTGCACATAGTTCCAAAAATTTCTGACTAAGCCACATAGAAAGCATCAAAGAAACTCAAAAACAGATTATTTTTTCTGCAAGGAATTTATTGGCCAAGGAAAAACAACTGAGGCTGAGCACAGGCGTAATGATGGAACACAAAGTCTCAGAGCACATGGTGATCTTGTCTCTGGTCTCAGTCCTCAGCGGGAGCAGAAGATATAGCAGATTGGACCCTGGCTGCAAATCCCAGTGACACGTTCCAAAGTTTTGGAGGATTATGAGCAGTAGCATTTCAGTATCTTTCTTGAGCCTGAGGACACAGAGAGAGTACCAGGCATTAACTAAGGATGCCAGCAGTATGTGATGATGTGCAGTCCTATGAGAATGCGTGCTCCGTGACTCAGACTAGCCTTGTTTTATTAGTGACATCAGAGGCAGCACTCTGATCAGTTCCAAACACTGGGAAACAAGACTTGAACAAGTGTTGATTGCATGAAGGATTTGACACCCATTTCAAGCTCCTTTACCTTTTTGTGTTTTCCTGACCAATACATTCATACACTGACATTTGGTTCCTAAATCTATTCAAATCTAGGCAAAGAGGACTTTTCTTTCTATAAGGAAGGCATTAATTGGATATCGAATGGACTAATTAATATGTTCTATATTTTAAAACTATTTCACAAATAAACTTTTAGAATCAAAATAAGAAAGATAATTACACTTATTTGACTCTCACTGCTATGAATATTCCATGGATAAGGCAGTGAAGACCCTAGAGGATCAACAGAGAAACGTCTGTGAGCCAGACTGCTCTCACCAGGACTCCAGGGCACACCTTCAACATGCTCAGGAGGCTCTGAGCCCCTGGCATGCTGGACACCCTCATTCTCTTGCATCTTGAAGAGTAGAGATTTCTGGGTCTCCAAAGGAGACGGCCATATCCTGGTCCTCTGCCCCTGACAGCTCCTCATTTAGAGTCTCCTCAGCTGCTTCTGGGAGAGGGTCTGCCTGGGCCTGGAAGGCCAGCAGGAGCAGGGCAGAGAGGAGGACAAGTGTCTTCATGGCTTGAGAGTCACCTGGAGGATTGGTGAGCAGGAGCCCAGTGTGTGGGGAGTGAGGAGCCAGCCTGCATTTATAGGGCTCTCAGGAGAGGGTTCAGAGACCGCCTGACACATAGAGAAGACATGCATGATGGGAACTGGGAGACACTGCTGCCCTCAGGACCCCTTTGATGTTCCTCTGATCTCACAACTTCCGTCTTGATGCTGGACTGTGTGTTCAGTGACAGCCCTCCCTTCCAGCTGATAATGATAAAAGGTCTTGCTAACTTCTCCTGTTTCCCATCTCCTGGAATATTTATCTCTTTCTGCAGTCAGGAAAGAAAAGAGGCAGCCATTTCTTTTCTTTCTCTCTTTCTTGTTTTTTCTAGACAAGGTTTCTCTGTTGTACCTCTGGCTGTCCTAGAATTCATTTTGTAGACCAGGCTGGCCTCAAACTCACAGAGATCTGCCCACCTCAGCCTCTCAAGTGCTGGGATTAAAGGCCTGTGCCACCACTGTCTGGTGGGCATTCCTAATTTAATAAGCTCAAGGAATAAAGGCTTTTTGATTTCTGAAGTTGAAGCCTGCTGTTCTCAGAAAGAGTAGATCCTGGACCAGATCTACCTGCCAGAGGATTGGTCAGTCAGTTCTTTGTGGGATCCAGGGGCATTATCACCCTCAGGAAGGAAGACTTTACGAACACCTTCTTCGGGGGCCATTATAGATGGTCTTATCAGGCCTGTAGTGACTGGAGCTCCCAGGAGACTAGGGACAGAGGTGGTCAGAGTAAAACTAGACCAGTTTGTTCTGAGGAAGTCAATGTAACCTGAACAGATCTCAGGAGTGTGTTCCAGGTGCCTCTTCACACCCTGGAAGCTGTCAAATGATGTGCTCATGTCTGAGCTCCTGTACTTTTTTTCCTTTTAGAAAATGTAAACTTTCAAATAAGAAATAATATTCAAAATGTAGAACATATAATGTGCTTCTTCCGATCTTAAGAAGTGCTGTACTCCAGGAAATCATTGCCATTCTTATATGAACACCATTGTGTACATGTTTTTATTCCTTTTCCCTACTATGTATACACCAAATACAGAACACTCTATGATTTTCTATCAGCATATGGTGTCCCAGTGTAAGTTCTAGATCATATTTATAGCTTGATAAATACTATTCATTTGTGAAAATGTGTTTATTTGTTGTGTGTAATAGCTAGCAAAACAATACTAATACTACTTACACACACACATATAAACATAAATATATACAAATAGACATACATATATAGACATGTATATGTACTCATTTATACACACAAGCACATGTCATATTGCCTCATGACCTCCTCCATGCCTTTGTAGACTTAAAACTACAAGGAGCACACCTTATATTTCAGACACATTCCTGTCTTCCAGATCGCCACAGAGTTGACCTCAGTAGCACTTGCAAAATTTGCACACTCGGAGCCCGCCATGCTCTTTTGAATGATTCATAGTACCGTGTGTTCACTTCCTCTCTTGCTGCAGTGTTCAAGGCAGAGCTGGTTGTTGAAGTCCTAGAGCGTCTCAGAAATACCCCCAGTAAAATACAACCTCGACAGAGAGCGCCTCTTTAAAGTAAGTCGATCAAGTTTCCATTTGCAGCGTGGTTTTCATGTTCTTATTATTTAGTGTTCTTTCCTTTGTGCCTTCCCAAATTCTTGTAGCAACATCTATATCGCTTAAGGAAAGACACCGGCTCACGAGAACACCAGAGAAGGGAGAGAACAGATTTCCTCCACCTGTGAAGTCACAAATGGCCACTTATACTTCGGGGTTTGGTGAGCCTTGGGAGGACATACAGATGTTTTCCTTGTGAGTTTACAGTCTGCTGGAGTTTTAATGCTCTGTGTGGCTGAAAGCAGGCTGATATTTACGATGATGTTTTTCTCATATTTCCTAGTCCCAATCTGATAGGTAAAAGTTGATATTTCAGTATCTCACTGGTTAACAGTCTTCTCATGAATTGATGGCAGAAGTTCACATACTTAAGTCGTGTCTGCACTTGTATTTGATAAAGGTCCCTTTGAGGGAGTTGTTGACACATTTATCTTACTTCTTTTCTAAAGAAAAAGATTTATTTATTTTTATTTTTAAATGTGTAAGTGATTTGCCTGCATGTGTGTATGTGTGTGCCTGTTGCCTGTGAAGACCAGAATAGAGTCAAATCCCCTAGAACTGGAGTTATAGACATCTGTGAACTGCCATGTGGGCATGGAAACCTAACCTGGCTCTTCTGCAAAAGGAACAAGCACTCTTAACCACTGAGCGAACTCTCCAGTTACATATTTCCTCTAATTAATCCTTAGCTGCTGTTCATAAATTCTGGAAAATTTCTCTTTATGCTATACAATACAAATCTATTTAATGATTATGATTTTTCTTTGTCCTTTCTGATTTGCAGTACCAAACAACCTAGTATTTACTTTTTCTTTAATAACTATTTCTGAATTTTCTTTCTTTCAACTTAAATTGTCAAACTCAAACTTGTGTGTTTTAGTGATTTTGTGGCCTGAGCCAAATTCCTACAGTATGTATCCTGTGTCTGACTCACAGTTGTCTTTCTCACTCAATCCCACCACACAGGAAGTTCCACTTTCCCAGGGATGGTTGCCAGGATCTTTAATGTTCCGACATTGGTAGGTGCCTGTGTGGATATCACATGTGGATGCCCAGCAAGCAGTGAGAAGTTTGGGCTGTGGATGCAGCTGTTGTGTAAGAGACGTTGAAGTTTTGTTAGAGAAATGCAAGGAGCTCTTTGTAGTTCTCTGCTGTCTCTCCTAAGCATCATTTTATCTAAGAATCATCACATATTCAAACATTGCCCCTGAAGAATGGAAGCTAACCTCTAATGGCCTCTGAAACCTCAGATCTTGCACCTGACCCCCTTGGGCACATAGGTGGAGTGTTCCTCTCCCCTCCTCATAGGCATTCAGACTCTGCTGATCCACAGGAGGTGCTGGGGTAAGATAGGGCACTGCCTTGAGGAATTGGTCCGCCTTATGATCCCTGTACCTGGACTCTAAGATGGGGGTCACCCTGCCCTTGTTTTGTATCGCAGACCAGTGTGCAAAAATCAACAGAACTCCCAGACACCCTAATATCAAGTCCGTTTCTTTAGTGGTGATCATACATGTGATTGATGACCTGTGATAACCCACAAAGACCTTTTCTTCTCTTATTTCTAGAATGTGTAGGTTATTTACTGATGGTTTAACATCAAATCCCAGTGGAGGGAAACTGCAGAGATAGAGACCAAGGAGAAGTTGTAGACAGACCATCTGTCAACAGATGTCTTTCAACCCTGAGCCACAGTCTGGTTCCAAACAAGGAAAACAACTAATCCCAATAAATGAAAGAAGCTAGCACTCTGAAATGCAGAAGTTTCGGCGGAACATAGGGTAGTGGTGAAGTACAAGGGATTTGGCCACAGCCCTGTTGCCCAACTTTTGGAGTCCCTGAGTAAGGCAATTAACCTCTCCAAAGTTACTTTACAACCCCACATAATATTGGTCAATAAAAGTGGCTTCTTTATTGGGTTGTTGTGAAACCTCATATCGGAATGGATAAAAAGATCTTAGAAACAATAAATATAAGCTAATATAAATATACTGCATATATTATGTACTTTGAGAATGCCATCTGGCTTATGGTAAGTTTCAAATAGGCATGATTTCTATGAAGTCACACAAGGCCATCCTGACACTGCAATAAATGAAAATTTAGGAATCTCCCCATACATAAGAAGTTGTCAAGTTCAATAGCATATAAATGTTTTATCTAATAGTTTATTACTTATACTTGGTGAACTAGCAGGGAACCATTTTTTCTACTTTCAAAATCCTCAGGAACTTTATGGCATTGATAATCTCATTATTAAAGAGAGATCCCACAAAATAGGCAGCTTCCCAAGTTAGAGTAAAAGAGGTTAAGTATGAGCAGAGAAGAGAGAGGCGTCAAGTCTCTCTTGAGGATGAATGAGACTTGGATGGGCTGAGAAGTGTCGAACTATATTCCAAACATTAAGACAGAACAGTGAAGCATATATAATCTTGTGTGTACCACTAGGATAATGTAAGATGTCCAGTAACATTCCCAGCATTTTTCATTCAGTTTTGAAAGGTACTTAAAGCTATTGTTTTTAGGCTATATCGTATAGTTATTTGTATTTTTATTATACACATATCCATATGATGAAATATACTGATGTTTTTATACTTACTTAAACGTGCAACTAAGTTTAAAAGTTCTGCTAAGTGGAAGAAGACCTCAGGTTTTAAAAGTGAATTCAGGGAAAGCATAAGGAAAGACAGAAAATTAATACAGTTCTTCACTTTTTCATATACAACATGGGGACACATAATGCTCCTAGGGGAGAAGCTATCAGTTCAGTACAGAAAGGAGTCCTGGTGAGCACTGGTGGTTTCTTGAACCTGGGACAGGGAATTTCCTAGCAGGGCTGAAGATGAGAAAGGGCTTGCAATACTATTTAAGGTGAGGATTTGTTTACTGTTCCGTAATTCATGTCTTCTAAAACTAAATAGTCCAAGACCTCACACAGGAGCCACAGCACATCATTAGACGGCTCCCAGGGTGTGAAGAGGCACCTGGACACATGCCTGAGCTATTTTCAAGTCATACTGGCTTCTTCAAAACAATCTGGTCTGGCTTCACTCTTACCACCTCTGTCCCAGGTCTCCTGGGAGCCCCAGTCACTACAGGCATGATAAGGCCATCTACAATGGCCCCCAAAGAAGGAGTTCATAAAGTCTTCCCTCCTGAGGGTGATAATGCCCCTGAATCCCACAAAGAACTGACTGATCCTGGCATTCAGGTCAGGTCCAGGGTCTACTCTTTCTGAGAACAGCAAAAGTGGTGTAGAAGCCACTTCAAACAATTTACCGAGGTTGAAATATTTCCTAAGGATGGCAGGATAGCAACAGGGTTTCTGAGAAGGATATGATCCAATGTTTTGTTTTCATGAATGTGTGGGGAATGGTTTTGGGAAAGGGGCAGGAAAGATAAGAAACAAATTGTGCAGTTGCTGGATGTGTTTACAAAGCTTCATTGTTCACTGTTTTATTCCCAGATCCTTGGAGACATGTTCTGTAGAGCAGAGGAGTTCATATTTCAGTTCTTGGTTATAGAAAAAAAATGATCCGGAGGGCCATGGTGGTGAAGCACCAAACAGCTGATCAAATCTCCCCCTTAGAGCTCACACTGCAGTGATTAGGGATGTACAGTCTTGTCCTATACTTAACTGACACAAACTGGAGAGGTAGGCTTGTCAGGACTCTGGGGTGAAGGCAGAGTCATCTCTGCACACTTCCTAACCAGGTTGTCAGGACCTGCTGGCTGGCTGCTATTAAAATATGACTGGAAAGGTGACTTCATACATGTGTTTTATGTTTGGGGGAAGAAAGCGTGTCTGAGCAACATGTTTCATCTTTCATTCAGTTTTGGGGATCCTTGAAATCCAGAGGTCCTGAGTAGCTGAACCCAGACAAAGCTACCTTTCATGGTAAACAAGGCCTTAGAAGCTGGCAGGATGAGTTTTGAGTCCCAGCTCTACTTTCAAGATGAAACCACAGACAATTTACCTACTGGTTGAATGAGTCAGATATATATATATTTTTAGAACTATAAACTAAAATATTCCCAGAGCCTGGACTGTAGAATTGTCCCAAGGAATGGATCAATGACGTGCCAACTGAAACCTGGCACACCTAAGTACGACTTAAGGGTTCGTGATCACTGCAGCCATTATTATTAAGTTACAGGACGAAATGGCAGTCAGACCTATCATAGCAGGGACACCCCAGCAGGGTTATGCTTTCAAGAAGGTCCTTAAACCTAAGTAGTCCATGCGCCTGCACCCATTGTGTTTTAGTTTCTAGATCCATGGTCCACAGTCTTAATGAAGGGGAGTGGGCGTCCCCTAGACACAGAAATAGATGAAACTTAGTTTTTTCTCCCTAGGGAAAGAGACAGTATGCTCTTTGTCAAAAGGAAGATATTTGGTGCTAAGAAAGTCAGACGTCAGCTGATGGCTCGGTACCCTGCTTCCTATTCTTAGCACAAAGAAAGCTTCCTTTGCGACAGTTCCCATATTGTCTGTGTTAGTTCTCACGGGTAAAATGTGAGAGAGAATGGGGCATTTCATCCGCAGTAAGCCTTACTACAGTGAATGCATTCCGTGAGATCTGTGCCTCCATCTCTGCCTGACGCGTGACATCAGGACAGCATAGAGGTCACACTGAGAGTGCTGACTGTCCAGGTGGGAGGAACCGGGATTCTGTACTGGAATGCAGCCTGACCAATAAGGAACCTGTTGTCTGCAGCCACACAGTGGTCAAGGACTTTGGAAGAGTTTCCTGTTGTGGAGAGTCTGATTAATCTGCAGGTAAAGTCTTTTCTCTCATTTCCCCTTCTGAGGGATCAAGATGAGCCAGTAATGCAAGGACTCTGCTTACCCAGGGCATATCAATAAATGAACAAAGGATGTCCAAGGTCACTAATCCTAATTTTCTAAATGAGATGGCATAAGAAATACTAATTAGTGGAAGTTCAGAGAGTGACTCTAACTTCTGAAATGGAGCCTAGCTCTCCAAGTGTTTGTAAAAACCACCTCAGCCCAGATGGATGGAGAGAGAAGACTTGGTCTCAGGGTGCCTCCCGATTCAAAGGAGACACTTTACTGTGAGTTTCGGGGGAGTTCCTGTTGTCTTGATGAAATGTCAGTTTTGTCCACAGGATGAACTTCACCATCTATCTTCTCTCCAGATGCTCTCCTAGTCTGTCTCCAGACAGCCCATTCTCCAATGCTTCTAGGTTCTGTGAAGGGAACTTGAGGGATGCTGCTGTGGGCTGAATTGTCTTCTGTAGGAGGAAGTAAGACCTCCATGAATAAATGGCTGTCAGGCACTTAGGCAAAGGCAGTGTCCATGGGGGTGTGGATGCTTGGTGAGACTGCTCAAGCTATGCCTAGAAACAGATGACATCTCGTAAGATCTAACCAGCAGAGGACATCTCAGGAAGATTGTCTTAAGGAACGAATGGGAGCAGGGCAGGGAATATAAATTGTATCCCTTGTTCCTGAACAAAGAGAGTTTGCTTGTCCATGTATTACCCAGAGTCTGTGTCTCATGATTCTGCAACAACTCATCCCCCACTGGCAGCAGTGGGCAGACAGGGCCAGAGGGGTTACCAGGCAACAGTCTTCCCTTCACTCCAGATGTTGAAGCTGTCACTCCCAGAGTGATGGCATTGGAGGTGGGACCTGTGAGAGCTGATCAGGACTACAGGAGGTCCTGATGGAAGAGCACCACGATGAAGAACAGACACAAAAGACCTGGCTCTGGCTATTTCACCAAGTGAGACTAAGAGGAAGGTTCCAATTTCAAGCCAGGAGGTAGCTTGAAATTCCTCTTTGGGGAATCAACCTGGAAATTTCCTTGATCTTGGATTTCCCAACCTCCAGAACTGTGAGAAGTAAATCCTGCCAAGGCTCTCACTATGTGGTGTGTTTTGGCACAGCAGCCCTAGCTGACTGTTACAAACGCAAGTTGAAGGAGACAGTGGTTCATGTGGGGTATCACAGGAGAGTCGGTTCAGTGAAGCCACTCAGGGTTCATCCTTGGAAGCACTGACACCCGGTGCTGGGATGTGGGCCAAAGCAGACTCTGAACTCTTTACCTCTGGTCTGTAAAGTGCCAGTTTGTTATGCCTAATTCCAGAGCTGGTGAATTCAGATCATGAGTCACACATGACACAGCTGTTTGTAGGTCAGAGGTGGCATGGCACTGAGGCTAGTTTCTCAAACAGCATTTGTAATTCAAGAATTTATTTTTGAAAGAACTAGCTCTGTTTCTAAATTTAATGTTTATCAAAACTCAACCATAAACTTAGTAATTAACATCATTGAGTCAGTGAGATAACATTTGTCTTACTTATTTTTGATCCAGTATACAGATAATAAGATAACTCTGCTGAGTGATCTGTCAAAACATTTGTATGCATTTAAATAAAGCTTATAGCTTAGCAAACACGAGGGAGAGATAAAAGAAATAAAGAAAGAAAAAAGGCCACCTGCCTTCCTGGGAATCCTGAGCAACATTGCTCAACAGAGGTGGGAGGCAGATGGGGCCGCATAGCATCAAGGACTATCGGGTACTGCCAAGGCTGACTGGCTTTCTTGAGACCTCAATCCCATTGTTTTCTCTAAAAGTATCTGGTCTTCGGTGAAGTCTGTAGTATTTGGATGAAATACTTGAACAGTATACAGGCCTTCCAGCAGAAGAACAGCCCCAGCTCACTGAAGTCATGAGAACATGCCGAGGTGTGTTGCGCCCTCTACTGGTAGAACAGATCACAGCCCCAGCTTCTAAGATGCCTTCCAGCTCATTCCTAAAACTCACCCTGTCCCTTCTGATTAACACAAACTATGCACCCCCTCCATGCCTCTCTTTCACAGCCAGGTACGTTTAGAGGTTCCTTCCCTGGAA
This sequence comes from Cricetomys ansorgei, assembly GCA_026225945.1. Lineage (NCBI taxonomy): Eukaryota > Metazoa > Chordata > Mammalia > Rodentia > Nesomyidae > Cricetomys > Cricetomys ansorgei. Next base: position 63,836,735 of record JAMJFZ010000107.1, read on the forward strand.
TCATTGAATTGCTGCATAATTTGATCAGGTAAAACTTGGACCAACTTTTCTCGAAGCTTTTAAAATATAACCAGCTGCATTCATCTGTCACGTATCACAACACCCAGCTTAAGTAAACATTACTGTCACCTTTGTAATTCCCCTGGAGTGATGCTCACGCTCCTGGCTGCTACTGTTTTATTCCATGCTGAAGACCACGGGACTCGCGTTTTTGTCACCATATCCAATAGGATACATAATCTATCAAGGCAGTGACCTGGGCGGCTGGGAAACAGGGCTCCACCGCACTAACCTCCTTCAATTCTCAACCTCCTCCGGCCCTCCCCTTGCTCATCCCTCCATTTTTTGTCCTTATCTCATCTCCTTTTTGCTAAGAATAACGAAGAAGGCCCAGCACCGAGCATGGCAGACCATGCTCCAGGTGAGCGACGCCTGTCATTCCATTGAGTTCATTCTCCAACTGCAGAAAAGTGAGTGCATGTAAAGAGGGGTGTGTTCACTCTGCCCAGGAACTCCACCCATCTGAGGTAGATTATCTCTATTAGATAATTATTTAATCTAAAGTAGATAATCTCCCCCAGTCAAGATTAAAGACACTGAAACAAGAATAAGTAAAGGATTTTACTGTCAGGTTTTACAACCAGCCCGTGAAGGCACACAGAATTCTCCAGCCATTGCTGTAAACCAGCATCTCCTTGGATTTCAGATAGCCACTCTTAGAGTCAGATCACCCCACAGTGAGGCTACCCCTCACCTGATACAAGGACATCCATCTCTGGGAAACACTGTCCCCACAGACAATGCCTGTGACAGTGACTTCTCCAGAGCCACTGTCCAGAACCTTCTAGAATGAGGACGGAAGACATGGTCAGACATCTCACAGTTAGTCCAAGACAATATTGATTAAGGCCCCTTTCTCCCTTGTGTCAGTACTCTTCCATCTGAGCTAGGAGTAAAAGGCTAGACCTAATTTGTTCGGACTCCACAAAGAATCCTGATACATGCTTGGCCTTGGATTTCAGGAAGCAGTTCAATTCAAGTTGAAAAGCTGTCTGCTAACAGAGACCCCTCCTCATCCAGAGAGCCTCTGATCCATGCCTGCTTTTAACTGGTGGATCCAGCCAGTCCACACTATAGAGGAAAGTCTGCTTTTCTCAAACTTTGTCAATTAAGCATTAATCTCATTGAACAAAACTTACTCCAAGAACAGTGCTTACCAAAGATTCAGGCACTGTGCTCTCCCGACCCTGACGTCTACAGTCAGTTATCAGGCAGTGTCCCGGGCTGTGGGTATTCTCTATCTCCTGACTCCGAAAATTATATTACTCCTTTTTCTTTTTTTAAAGAATGAGTTTTCACAAAGTCCAGATTTTGAAAGGTCAACAGTAGGTCAGTATTCCATATACCTGGGGTCCTGGTTTCAACCTGCTAGGTTAATTCAGACTCCGAGGCTTTGCCCTCTAACAGGCCTAAGAAGGAGATAATGGATATAGGGCAGGTTAGCAGTGGTAAAGTGCGCAGATGACCCTTCACTGATGTTGTCTCCTTCTTATTGGAGCAGGCTTTCTACTATCGCAAGGTCAGGAGCAGGTCATGAAGACACGTTAGAAAAGACAGGACAATAAGGGCTTCAGGTGAGGATGTGGAAGACACTTTCTGAAGTAGAGGTTCTTCCCCCGTGGGTCGAGACCCCTGTGGGTGTGTGATGACCCTTTCACAGGGGTTGTCTAAGACTGTCTTCAAAATCACAGTTATGAAGTAGCAATGAAAATAATATTATGTTTGGGGTGTCACCACGACGTGAGAAACTGCATTGAAGGGTCGCAGCATTAGGATGGCTGAAACCACTGGTCTAAAGGAACATGGAGAGAAAAACACCGTGTTTCTGTCTTTATCCCTGTCCTAGGAGCAGGTTGGGAGGTCTGCCACCTACCCCTTTGGAGCGACATTCACCCTGTTCCCCCTTCAGTCTAGGTCCACCTTAATCTGCACTCTGAGTATAACTGTGGCTGTACTATGCCCTCCTGGGCACCTTGCTCTACCTGTGCTTGCCTCACATCCCCATGAACAAGAATCAGGGACAAGCTTGGATCCTCTCCCTATGCCTCCTGCAGGGAGGATGCTGGAACAAAGGCAGCGTAGACATCTAGACTAGTTGGCGTGTCGGGCGAAACGAGGTCACTAATAAATGTCACATTTACATTGCTTTTTAGTTTTATTAATTTGTATTTTGATTGTAGACATTTATGGGCTACATAGTGATAATTTGATTTATGTATGCTCTGTGTAGTGATTCAATCAGGGTGGTTAATATTTTCAAGTCAAACATTTAAAATGTTTATTGGCAGAGTAGTCGTACACAGATACAAGGCACAAGATGATGTCTTCATATGTGTTCCTAACATGTACTGCCCACGGCAGAGCAAGTACGGTTCCTGTGTTCTCATGGCCTTGTGCTTGGAGCCTTTGAGATTCCTTATTGTGAAAATATACATTTACAGAAGCTGTGGTTAACCTACTATGTTGTAGAACTGTAGAATTCACTCCTCTTCCCATGTTTTTGTGTCCCATTACCCAACCTCTCCTCATCTCCCCTCACCCCAGATTCCAGGAGTCACTTTTATACATTCAGAATGGCAATTTTTGCACATGTAAATGCATGGTATTTACCTATCTGACATAGTTCATGTAATTAAATTTTTAATTCCATTCATTTTGTTGAAAAATAAAGGATATAACTCTTTCTTAATGAGTATATGAATAATATATATTATTTTCAACAGTGTTGTATATCAATAATATTTCACTGCATATAAACCTCAAATTTTCTTTATCTGCTCATTCATTTACAGATACACAGATTGATTATGAATCTTAGTATGTGAAGGGTGCTCAATAAACACGGATTCACAGTTGTCTTTGGGGAATTGGTTAGCTTGGGTTCATAGTCCAAAAACGTATAGCTATAGTCAATTCCTCAATTCCACCATTAGTTTTTTTTTTTTTTCTGTTTTTTTTTTTTTTTTTTGCGAATCCTTCTTGCTAGTTCCAGATAGACGTAGATATGATAACTTGCATCCCACCAGCAGTGCATAATGCTTTCTCTTCTCACACCACCAACATGCTTGCTTTCTTGATGTCAGCCGCCATGACTAGGGTTAGCTGGACTCTCAGTGTAGTTTAGTTTCCCATTTCCCCAATGGCTAAGAGCACTGCACATTTTTTCATGTCCCTGCTGGCCACTGGTGCTTCTTTGGAGAACAATCTTTCAAATCCATTTTGATGATTTTTGGTGTTTGGTTTGCAATGAAGCATCCCTTTTCTACTCAAAATCTCCCTTGTCTTCTTTGAGTTGTCATGGTTCATGGTCCTAGCCACATGTTTCCATGACAACACAACAGTCACAGCATCCTATGAAATCGCAGCCTCGAGCTGACTCAGAAACCACAACCTATCACAGAGCAGGAGAGATTTTAGTGACTTTACTACAGTTTTACTAATATTACTAAAGTGAAATTTCTTAGTTTCCCTTGGAAAGTAGTGAGGGTTCTTATTCTATTCCAAACTTAATGGATTACACCACAGATCAGTCCATTTGGCCACTGGTAGATGTTCATATAGACAGAATTAGGGAGGCTTATTGTGATTTCTGCAGGACTTAGGAAGTAATCATTGAGGTCAAACATACAGATTGGCACGTGGTGTAGGTGGAGTGGATGAAAGTATCCAGAAAGAATCTATAGCTACAAAGACTGATTGACCAATAAGAACTTAGTGGTGCAGAGAAGTCTGAATGTCTCAAGCTCAGAGCCAGATTATTCTAATAGCCATTTATTGCCCACCTCTGCCTGTGAACTAGCATCCTTGCGAGGATTACATAAATCTTTTGGGCGGTATTAACAGATCCTTAGCTGCCACAAGCTCCAAATCTAAAAGTATCACATAACATCCGAGGCTATAACAGAGGTCTCCCCACCTCTTACTTTTGCCCTTACTTTAACGCTCCTGATGTACATACCGACGTATTTGAAAAGTGTGTTGACTTATCACTACCGTTCTCTTATTATAAAAACGTCATAAAATTGCTATGCCATTGGAACACTTTTTTGGGGGAGGATCTAGAAACTGGGGGTCTGTGTTCCTGTAAGGGGGTCCTCATGATCCAATTAGACACTGACAAAAAAGTAAGAAAGAAAAAGGAAAAAGAGAGAAATGAAAGCTCAGCGCTATGATGACAACTCAAGTTTCTACGAACTATTTAAGCTTGTGTCAACATAAATACAAGTCAGTTTATGATTTTTAGCCAACCAGACATTAGTGATTAGGGTCAAGGTGTTCACAACCCGGAAATGGAGTATACATCATACTCCCCATAACAAGTTTTTCCTAAGATGGTCAGAGTGGCCAGAAACCCGGAAATGGAACAACTTAGTTCCAGGCAAAACAGACCAGTAATCAGGGTCAAAGCGATCACAGCTCAGAAATAAAACATCTCAGTTCAAGTACTCAGTGACTGGTAACCAGGCCCAGGGTGACCACAACCCAGAGAGGACACATCTCAGTTCCAAAATAAGTACCCAGCTACCCAGCAATCGATCACTTTGTTTCGACTTTACTGGTGGACTCTGAAGGCTGGGGGACTTTCTCATTTTTCTGGGAACCTGAACGTTGTCCATGTTTTCAAATGGATTTTACAGTTTAAGATGGAACAGGTTTTGCCATTTCATTTCCAGTTTAGAGACACTCATACTAGGCTCCAGAAGAAAACGTTTTTTTTTTTTTTTTATCTGTTGAGAAAAGAGTTACAATTTTGTATCAACAATGGATCCTAGCTCTCTGAACCATCAAAGGTGGGGCAGGTGAGTTCTCTGGTTTCCGGCCCTCCCAACACCTGCCTTACCTCCCACAACTCGTGTGTGTGGCAATGAGAACCCTCTTCTGAAGGCAGGCTACTCTCACACCCTGCTCTCAGCACAAAGAATAACCATAGGTCACTGGATGGAAGCCACCAGCTCCTTGCAGCCCTGTGAGAATTATGGACCATAGATGACATTTACAAAGTCACCACTCTGGAGGTGGGGCCCAGGGGAAACGGAGCCGACATATTGGGCAGACTAGAAAGTGTCATGCGACAGCCAACTTTATTCAGAGCCCAGAGAATTTATGCTTCGAGGGTTAAGAAAGACCACATGAGTAAAGTTCTCACGAGTTCAAGCTGTGTACAAGCACAAGGTCAAGCTGCACGTGGGAAAAGCATGTTTTTCCATAGAAGCATGCAAACATTTAATTGAGTAAGAACAGCAAACATTAATGAGTAATCTGAAGTAAGCTCACTCCTATCTGAAACACCTAGGGGAACGTGAAACCCAAGTCGTGAGACTTACACCTGTCTCGGAGTTTTCTCACAGGCACTCAGAGTGCTCACATGACTCCACGCCTGGACCGTGTTCCAACAATTAGGGCCTTACTCTCGTCTCTTCCGCTCACCTCACACCTAACTCCAAAGCTAAGACTGGGCAGCAGCCAGGAACTCAGCCACTGTTCAGTCTGTTGAGCCCAAGCACTAGCTGTCTGCCTTTCTCAGAAGCTCCCAGAGTTTAAGCACTGACCTGGTATCCACACTGCAATGGCGCTTTCTGGCCAGATGGTGGCACATTCTCTGGAGAGTAGGGTTGAGCATCAGTTAATGGTTCTCAGAGCCCAAAATATTGTGGTAGTCCCAAGTAGCTGTGAACTAAAGGATGTATGAGTTAACAGGTCTACTGAGCACAAATGAAGCTGTGCACAAGCACAGACTCTTGTCACTACAGAATTCAGAGAACAAGGCAGACAACTGGATGTCCCCCGCCCCGGATATTAGCCCTGTGGTGTGAATAACATATCCAGAGTGTGGAAGGTTTGGAATAACACGTGTACAGAGCTTCACAATGCTCTTACCAATGCATTTATCCACTGACAAAGTAGTTCAAAATATATATGTACACACACATACACACATATGTATATATATATGTATATATATATATATGTATGTATATATGTATAGCAGTAATTCATGTCTTTACAGAGCTGCCATTGGTAAAGTATATTTTCCTGAGGACATATGTCTGTCATGAGCTGTAACACATGCCTTCTGAGTCCAATCCTTTAAAGAGTTCATGACATTGGAAAATGAGACTGAATGCAGCATTAAGATTTCTAGTAATTTTTTCCATGATGTTTTAAATGTGGAAAGGAATTTGAGTTGTTTACTGTGCAGAATCTCAAAGGAGGATGCAGGAGACAGCCTCAGCATGTGGCTGGGAGAATGGGGTCAAGTCACAAGAGAAGGCAGGATAGATGTCCACAGCTCCGACTAAAGGCAACAGAAGACAGGAACTGGGATCTTCTCCATCTCTTTCCCCCTCGGATGAAGACGGGACTGAGGAGTTGCACTGAACAGCTGCTTCTTACCTGAGGTAGGGAAGGTAGCCAGGTATTAAATTCACACATTTGGTAGTTTCATTGGAGGTGCCATCATAGTTAGGAACAGAACAACTACACAGGCTCTTCTGGTTTGCTGTGAGAACTCTGTGGTTTGGAGGGTTTCCCAGAGCCTCGATCGACCAGTAGATGTTAATTTTTCCATGTCAGTACTTTTTTATTATTAATTCTTTTTGTTGTTGTTGTTGTTTGGTTTTTGAGACAGGGTTTCTCTGTTGGAGCTCTGGCTGTCCTGGAACTCACTCTGTAGACTAGACTGGCCTCAAAATCACAGAGGTCCACCAGCCTCTGCCTCCCAAGTGGTGGGATTAAAGGTCTGTGTCACCACTGCCTGGCTTATTATTAATTCTTGATTTGGAGACATTTGCTATGTAGTTGCTTTAGTGGGTGAACTGGTAGTAGCGGGCACTAAGTGGCTTACAGACCCACTGGTGGAAACACACTGAGGGAAAAACAATGAGGATGTAGTGATTTAGGAACCCAGCGCTTTGGGTGCCACAGTGACTGTATGCCTCAGTTTAGGATCCTGAGATGATACCATCACGTCTGTGTCAGCTGCAGGAACCCAGGGTAAGCTGCCTGCCATCCTCCTGGAAACGCAATCATCTACACAATGTGAAAGAGCTCGTCTACCTATGAGAGAGGTATACTAACTCTCTCTCCTCTCCCTTGCTACACTACTGTGGTTCTGAAGCCCAAGTGGTCACAGGGACAGCTCTGGACAATTGTACTGTCTTTGCCAGGCTAAGATACTCTCACTCAGAAGAAGAGACCCTCTGCAGAGTCAGACTGGAGTAGACACTGGGTCAGAGTGTTATCTCTTTCTGGGGAAGCTTGGCATTGTTCTGGTGGTCAGTTCATGTCTGAGTGGACGAAACTGGAAAACTGAAGAATTGTTGTTCTTGAACCACTGTCTGTTCCTATGCCAACTGTCCGTCTCTCTGTAACTGTAGGGCTTCCTGGTCTAGTCCCTCAATTACCTCCCCAGTAAGAGTAGCCTTGGACTGTTTTGGCCTACTCTTTTCCCCATGTATGATACTAAGTCCTCAACAGCAAGTCCTCTGTGCACAGAGGTTATGAGGAGTCTGGGGCCAATGCCATACACCTCACCAAGGCTTCTCCTCACTCTCTGATAGATACTTGAACAGCACATGGAAGAAATATCTATGGCTCTGTGGGCCTCTTGGGGGCAAAGAGAGATCCGAAAGAAAATTTGCACTGTAGCCCGCCAAGATGTCAGGCTGGCCCTTCAGAATAATGGGCCACGTGTGACTCTTAGAACAGAAGAAGAAGAAAAACCTGAAGATGAGCCAAACCCCGGATGGCGTTGTGGGGGGATCAGCAGGAGAAATGGTAACAGAGGTATCTGGGTCCCGACCATGCCAGCCTGTGACGTAAGAGGACACCATTGCTACTGTTGTTTCCTCTGATCCAGTCTTCTCTCTCCATTTCTTGGCATGCACTGTCTCTGTGCTGTCATTCTCTACACCCACCAGTGACAACAACACTCAGTGGCTTAGAGAATGGCTTTGTGTCTTTTTACTTCTGAGGTGTCTCCCCAAAGCCATACTGTAAAGGAGGTATCAGGGTTTCAACAGCCTTTAGACAACCCAGGAGAGTGCATATTGCAAAGTGTAGTTGAGAAATTGTATTTCTACGTTTTGAGTTTGGGGAGATGAACTGTTACTGTTTGTTGCTGAAGTTTATTTTTAATTATGCTTAAAATGGCTGTTTTGCGCACTGTTGGGTGAGGGGCTGCCTAGGCCTTGGGATTTTGTACTGTCTGCAGGTATTGTCTTTATGTAAAAGATGTTTGATTGCTCAGAATCTGATTGTGCTCTCAATAGAACACCTCAGGAGCTTAGATGAGACGCTCGGGGTTCCATCATCCAGGATGACGCTTGCCAAGATAGTGATTCCCTCTCTTGAGGTCTGACAGGGCTTGCACCTATGAAAATGTCTCCATTCTTCCTTGGGAGCTGCCACAGCAGACTGCTACCACAGCTGTTGGTATTGGAGCTCAGTCCATGAAACAAGAATCCAGTCTGCAGTGTGGATTTTCAGCAGAGGCTAGGGACCCCTGTGAGAAGGTCTGAGGGCCCACAGAACCCCTTGTGCTGAGCTTGTATTAGGAACAATTACACGCAAAGATCCCAGACAAACACTAAACCACTTTTACAAGGAATAGATTTTGCTGAGTAGATCACCAGGAAGGACAAAGACAGGAGGTAAGATAGAAGCCTATATGGAAACATAGCAAGGCTACACATCACCAGAAATAGCACATTCCCCTGTTTCTGAGAAAGAAACAAGTTATCTACTGTACAGATCATTTCTCTCCATACTTAGTGTGCCAAGGGTCAGAGTGCTCTGAGATGTGGAACATTTTTTTCTGAGATGAAGCTGAATAACACGTCCATACATCTTGGGAAACAGCGCATCCATCATCCTTGAGCTGGAAAATCCTGTTGTATTCCGTTTCCTCCTGTCTTTAGTGAGCCAAGGATCAGCATGCTCTTAGATGTTAAATGTGCTTCTTTCTCAGACAAGGCTGTTGGCACCAAATTGTGCATATATGACTGTAAGTTTTACAGTATGTGGCTTATAAAGAATTCACAAATATGTATGAATATTTCAACATATATACCGAAAATTTTATGCTTATCGATATTTTATATTGACAAATCTATTTTTATATATTTATACATAGGATATATATTCATATATATAGACTATATATTTCTAAATATATAGTAGGATAGAGAGTCTTAGGATTTTTGGCCTATTCATTATACTATTATTAATAACCCATTTCATTCCCCTTTAATGTTGTTTTATTTTTTTTGCTAATTGAATGTTTACACATTTAATCAGCGACTTAACTTTCAACGTTAAGTCAATTTTAGGTACATCTGATGTTAGTTATTTTACACTTTAAATGGAAAATATTAATACATGTATCATATAACACTAATTTATTCTGTCCTCAGCTTTTTTGAGATACAAAAGACAAACGGCACACCATGTATCCAATGGGATGATTTGACGCATGTGCACTGTGAGCTGATCCCCACAACCAGCATCATTACACAGCTATTGCGTCAGAAATTTTCTTTTAAAATTATTTATTTTTATTTTTTGAGATTACAATATAATGACATCATTTTCCAGGTCCTTTTCTTCCCTTCAAATTGTTTCGTACATCCCTCTTGCTCTCTTTCAGATTTATGGCCTCCATTTTCATTAATTGTTGTTAAATACACATAAGTATATATATATTTTTTAAATACATTCCTCTTGGTGTGTATAATGTTATTGTATGTATGTTTTCAGTGATAATCATTCACAATTGGATAAACAATTGGTGTGTTCTCTCCTGGGGAAGACTTTTTACACCACTCTGAATTCTTTAGTTGCCTGTAGTTCTTTGAGGAGGGCCGAGGCCTTCTTCCCCACCCCCACCCCGTTCCAACTTAGCATGTATACTGTTGTTCTCCTTGTTCAGCTCATGTTTGCACAGTCATGCTGGAAAGACTTCATGAGTGAAACTTCTGACGTTTTTCCGAGGCACACTCTCACACCGAACCTCCCGACTGCCTGGCTCTTACAATCTTTCTGCTCACCTCGTCTGCTATGCTCCCTGAGCCCTAGGTGCAGGCGTTGTTTTGTAGCTATATTGATTGGGCTCTTCATGTTGGTTGGTTGTGGTTTGCTGTAATGGTCTCCCTCGATTGCAGAGTTTCCTTAATGAGGGATAAGGACTATACTTATCTGTGGGTAGAAGGACAACTGTTTACCATGTAGTTAGGGATTATGCTGGCTTAGTAAATCAGTAGTTGCAGGTTCTCCTCTAAGATCCAGGACTTCACTAGCCACGGGTAACTGGCTAGGTTTCCAGTACCAGAGATTGTTTCCCTCTTGTTGAGCAGGTCTCAAGTCCAATTAGAAAGCTATTGGTTGCTGCCAAGGTATGTGTGCCATTACTGCACTCTGAGGGTTATCACGCCATGCTGGTTGTTGTGCTCCATAGGCATCAGAGCTGGGTAGGACTGTTAGTTGCTTCCCTCCTTTGGAAGCTTTCATGGTACTAGAAGGCACATGAAAGCTAGTCCTCAGGGAGGAGACTTTCAGGACAGTACTAGCTCAGGAGCCTCTGAGTCCTGCATCTGAAGTACATGATGTCTTCAGTAACAGGGACTGACCTTCCACCTCTGGGGTGCAACCAAGAGCAATAGCCACAACCTGTGCTGTCTTGGGAGGTTCTGGGACACCTTTGATCATCAACGCAGAAGACGTCTTCTCATGCCTGGTGTTTGAGTTATTGTCAGATGATCTCTGGTTCTTAGAGGGAGTATTGTCAGCCGAGATGAGAAGATTTAATTAAAATGATATATGCATATTTATAAACAGACTACATGTATTATAGCCTTTCTTTCTTCTTTTTATTCTTTCATCCTTCCCTCTTGTCTTCTTTCTTTCTTTCTTTCTTTCTTTCTTTCTTTCTTTCTTTCTTTCTTTCTTTCTTTCTTTCTTTCTTCTTTCCTTCCTTCCTTTCCTTTCCTTTCATCCCTTTTCTTTCTTTCTTTCTTTCTTTCTTTCTTTTCAGGATCATTAGTAGTATGATTGCTAATGCTATCTTAAATGGAGCCAATACAATCTCAAGTCTTAAAAGACAGATGTTTTCTTGGGGTCTTTTCAAAACTCTAACAATTTAGGGAAGAAGGTGGTGGCTTTTCTGAGAAGTGTGATGCCATGATTGTTTAAGTGTGGCTGATATAGAACTGTCTTTGAGAATGATAAAAATGTAAATGGAGACAGTTGGGGGACAAGAAAAGCACACAACAGACAAAAGAAGTACTTCTCAAACCTGCGTTAATCCTTGCTTTTCTAGTATTGGGAGACAGGGCTTTATTTAAAGGGGTTTGTTCCATGAAAGATTCTAGTATGGGTTCCCAATGACCTCTCATTGAGTCTAGTAGTAAGTATTCAAGAAGATTGACACAGAGAATGGGTGTAATGGATTTATTTCAAATAAGAAAAATCAAGAGCAAGAGCTAAGGGCATTGGTAGTTGGCTCCTAACTCGAGGAGAATGGTGTCCTTGTTTGGTCTCAGCTCTTGATGCTCAGTGGCAGCAGAGTAGAAGGGTTTTAGATCTCCTTATACAGGTGCCTCTTACAACTTCAACAGCATGACATCTGCCTCTGCAGGAGCACACCTGGTTCCTCCATAGACCTAGTGACATGGAGATTATGAGGCACTGAGGATTGGGTCTGACGTGTGTGGGAAAGGAAACTGAGGTATTTTGTGTGGAATGTGTACTGTGACTTCCTCAGATCAAGCTGCATTAACATCTCTGTCAACAGAAATGAATACATATAACAAGTGCTGGTCACTCGGGATGTAAGACTTACCTCAGCAGCCTTCACTCCTGTGTGTGCCTGGCCCTCCACACACACATAGAACATATTATCACCCGAGTCCTAGATTTAAAATTATCCTCTATGAAGTAAAATATGCTCTCTTTAGCTAAGTTTTTGATCCAGAAATATTTATTTCTATCCATATCTTAAACTTGGTGAATCAGAGACAGACTTTAGAACAAAGTCTTCAGAGGAAGAACATCTCTTAAATGCATTTGTCTCTGACTTTTTACACGAGAGAGTTAATTAATTAACAAAGCTTGCAAGCAAAGTGGACCTTTCCAGACCTCATGCACAGCCCATGCCAAGCCTTCTCTTCTATCTCCAGTCCTCTACCATGTGGGTGTCTTCACCTGATTCTTGAAAAACGGGGCTTTCCACACCTGCAAAGGAGATAGACGCGGTCTGGTCCTCTCCTGCTGACTGCTTCTGGTCTGGGGCTTTCTGGGCATCTCCTAGGAAGGCTCTGCCTGGGTCTGGAGGACCAGCAGAAAGGCGGTGATAAGGGCAGGTATCTTCATGGCTGAGAGTCAGCTGGTGGATGGATGAGCAGAAACCAGGTGTGTGTGGGGTGAGGACTCATCCTGTATTCACGGGTCAGTCAGGAGAGAGCTCAGAGACAGGCTGTGCAGTGAGACAAAGAGAGCATTGATGAGAAAAGGGAGGAACTTTTTCCCGTGAAGCCGCCTTGATGTTCCTGTGTTCTCCTGGCTTCAGAAGGTTGATTTGTGTTCAGTGCCTGCTTGCTGAGGAGAATGACGATAAGAATATTGCTGTCAACTCTTTATTATCTGTGTCAATATTTACTCATTAATATTTGCAAAGGGAAAAACACAAAAGTATCCCTTTTCTTCAATATTTTGGAACTGTTTGAAAAGAGGTGCCATTGATTCTTTTTAAAAAACATTTTGTAGGGTTCAGCAAGTGAAGCCAACTTATCCTAGGACTTTCCACGTGGAGATCCATAAGCATTCTAAAAGTTGCATGGGGTTGAGAGAAGCTCGTACTAGCAAAATATAAGCTTTGTGTAGACACAGGGGCCTGTTTAAAACCCCCTCTAAACCACTGGTGTATACCGTGGACAATGTAGCATGGAGATAAGAAGTCCAAAAGTTTAAAGGAAATTTGCTTATTTTATTTTTAGTAAGTATACAAAGTGACAGGTCATGTGATAATGTTTTCACATACATGTTGATAACCTTCATTCTTCAATGACACCCAGGTCCTTTAAGTGGGGGTTGGGGAGTTGCTTTAACAAAAGTTGCTGGAGCAACTAGCTAGGTAATAAAATGCAGTAGAATTCTACCTCACACTATGTATAAAATTCAACCCAGAGTCAACCATGGATTCTTACAGATGAAACCAAATACTGAACGAAAGAAGCACTCAAGTGTTCATCATCAAAATTAGTATTTTAAGCTTTGACCCTTTCCAGAAAGCCAGTAGAGTGATCTCAGCCACTGTGGTGTGTGTGCTTGTTCGTTGTGAGAGAGGGTCTTCCATAGCCTGCTCTGGCCATGGGTATTGCTGTCTTCCTGCCTGCTTCACTCTCGAGATGGGGTCACAGGCCTGTGCTCCAAGGCCTGGCCTCAGTTGTGGTTGAATGAGACATGTTTTGAGCCAGAAAAACACTAGATGCTGAGTCATAAAAAATCAGGACAGAGCTTCTTCTGCACTGGGTATGCAGGCTGTTTCTCAGAGGTCACCACCAGCATTCCTGCAGAGTCATAGTATCATTTTGAAACCTCTACAGCCATTCCTGGAGGTGTTCCTTTAAATCACATGGATATCCATTAATGGAACTGTATGGCATATTTTTGAGGACTAATGAATGTTCCTGGGGCATTCTAAAAGAGAGAGCGTTATACACGACTGTGGATAAATATTTAAGCCGCCGAGAATCAAGGAAGCTTATCCTTTGTTTTTATTGCTCACAAGTTCACGGCAGTCCAACACCAAATAGAAGCAGCATGCGGCATAAGCAGAAATGCAAGATCAGAGGAACACCAACAGGTTCAGGGATTATAAGGAAGCTTTGTGTTGTTCATTCCAAATCTCATGCCTTTCCCTCCTCTGATACATATACAAACATTAAAATCCAACCCCATTTTAAAGGACTCATTTTTCCGTGATCCACCTTGTAGTGACCAAATACAAACAAGATAAGCATCCATCCCCCTTCATAAGCAACCCGGATCCTGCAGCCCAGAAGTAGGGCCTTACATCTGATCTGCCTTTGCCTCTTCACCCAGTCCTTACACTCACAACTAAACTAGTTCAATAGCCAGTCAGACATCTTGGAGCATGCACTGAAATGCAGTTTATTGAGACCCAGGTGTGTCTGTCTATTCTCCTCAGTTGCTCTGGTGTGCTTCCATATTGAAATGGCTTTTTGCATGAGATGCTGTGCCAGAGTTCAGACTAATTCAGGAAACCTGGATCATCTCCCATAGAGAAGTAGATGGATGGCATGGCAGTGGCCAGCAGGTGGAACAGCTGTTTTAAAGTCTCCATTTCCCCAGAATTTGCAGAAGACCCTCAGTGCAGTACGGTTTGGCATCAGGCTCCAGGCTGCTGAACCCTAAATATCAATGCATTAGGTCCAAAGCAGGTATGGCAGAAAGAGAGAGACAGAGAGACAGAGACAGAGACAGAGACAGAGATGGGGGAAGGAACGGAGGGATGGAGGGAGGGAGGGAGAGGGAAAAGGAAGGGTGAAAATGAGGGGGTGGGAGAGGGAGAGCAAGAAAAAGAAGAAGAAGGAGGAGGAGAAGGAGAAGGAGAAGGAGAAGGAGAAGGAGAAGGAGAAGCAGAAGAAGAAGAAGAAGAAGAAGAAGAAGAAGAAGAAGAAGAAGAAGAAGAAGAAGAAGAAGAAGAAGAAGAAGAAGAAGAAGAAGAAGAAGAAGAAGAAAAGGGAAGAGTGAGGACAGAGAGCAGAAAAAGGGAGACAGTGTGACTTGCTGGGAGAAGCTGGAATCTATGAATTAACATATCTTCTGAGCATCATTGAGGGTGTTAGTTCACAAAAGCAATTGCAAATCCGTGTTATCACTTCAGAATTTGGAAGGCTTGAGCATCTCCTTTGATTTTACTGGAGTTAAACTAGTACCTTAAAAATGACTTTAAAAAAAAAAAAGGAAACAGAATAAATGTGGGAGCATTCTCACATATCCGTGCTCAAATACACCTGTTCAATATGGTAGGTGGTTGTTAAGGATTGGAGGCTGTAGGCCCATAGTTCCCTGTGCTGCCCACCAGGATCCGGGAGCCTGAACAGGTGACATGAGATGTTGTGATGAGCAAGCGAGCGTTCTCGGGCACCCAATTCGTCTTGCTGTACCTCCATGTGTCATGGCGTTTCTCTTTATGTAAGTGAGCATCAGTCACATTTTCCCTGGAAGCCCATTATCATGCAAGGTGATGGATGTCTGTAACCACAGCACTCAGAAGGTAGAGGTAGGAGAAGCAGAAATTCAAGGTTAGCTTTGAATACATAGCAAGTTGAGGTGAAGATTTTATCTCAAAAGAACAAACCAAGCAAAAACAAAATAAAGATTTGCAAACTATGTAGATATCATGTGTGTGTGTATGTTTGCACATGTATGTGTGCATATGTATGTGTGTGTGTGTGTGTGTGTGTGTATAGTTAGTTAAATAGTTGGATTTTACCTGTATTCTAAAGTGTTTGATATAGATTATATAATTTATGTACTTTTTATGTTCTGCATTACAACAAAATTATATCAACACAAAATGTGGAAATATGTGGATATATCTGTTTATTACAATGTGGTACAGGATATGTTTTTAATCTTTGGCAAATCATAAATTGTGTTTATTATGAGTTCAGAAAATCAAACCAACCAAAATGGAAAAGGAAATGATGCCAACATCCTTGAAAAATACTTGTACCACTATGTTAATGGCCGCCTCATTCACTGCAGCCAGGAGAGAGAACCCACACAAGGGTCCTTCAGAGGACAACTAGGCTGTCACTAGAAGGACACGGTGGACAAGGGTTCAAGGTCAGTGGGCATGCAGTTGATCAAAAGACAGACCAAAATGGAGGAGGTAGGAAGAGTCAAATCCTAACCTACAAGGGCACTGGACCAGTCTATCAGACACAGGCATTTTAGCTTCTCTTGGAAGAGAAGAAGGCAGTCTCTGGAAGGATGCCATGCTATGGTCTGTATGGTGGGCAGCATGGGACACAGGAAAGTTATACTGTCCCAGCACAGGCTTTGAAGATGTAGGCTGCTGCTACTGTTGTCCTTTACACAGACTGGGTTTTCCTGCTGTCACTCCCCTAAATGCCTGATGTTTTAAGCATTAGAACCCTGGGATTCTGCAGCCTCAATCAGGATGGTGGGTTGCATGGATCATTGCCCTATGTATCACCCCCCCACCCCCGCCAGCTGCCCATGTGAAGCTGTATTTTACAGGCAGTATCAGATTCTCAACAGCTTAGCACAATCTGAGAAGTGTAGATATGAGTATCTTAAGATACCTAATCCTAGATATCTTAAGATGTAGGTAAAGACCTGAGCACATGGACTCTGTGCTTTCAAAAGCCAGGCCTACATATATCGAGTCCAGCCCCACCAGGTGTGGACAGATAGTTTTGGTAACCAGTATATCTTGGTGGGACTTCCTGATTTGCTTCCTATTTAATATCTCTTTGCTGCTAACCTTTCTTAACGCTACTTAAAGTTGTGTCTGTGGAGCTGATACAAATCTATGGCTTCATGGGCAGATATATTATCAGTTAAATCCTAACATTTAGAGTGAGGATTTTGGTTTCTTTGAGAAGTTAAGTGACTGTGACTATGGGAAGTGAAGATAATCGCGAGGTTTTCTATCGCTCACATCACCAATGACTTGGAGAGTGGTTCTACTACACATGAGGCAGATCACAAGACGAGAGACGGGAGTGATGACAGCAGCACTGTCCTTTCTATCATTCATCAGAAATCCATGGTATAGTCTTGACATTCCCACCAACTGGATCCTGAAATTTCTTTATATCATTCTGGTGTTTGGTTCCCAGCGTCTTGTTTAGAGACAACAACACACACACACACACACACACACACACACACACACACACACACACACACAGAGAGAACTTGCTGCAAGGACTTTATTTAGATATAAAAGAGGAAGAAACTCAAGGACACAGCATGGGACCAAGAGCAGTATTCTTCAAGTTCCCAACCCATATGATAAACCCATTCTTCCTCTTGTTTTCACTGCTCAGCTGCAGCAGAGTCGGAAGATGATTCCACGGTAACGGCAAAACCCATAGAGGCGTTCTTGACCATTACAGCCGCCTAATCTGCAGTAGCAGCTCAAGCCCGACAGCACATCTGGGGATATAGAGATAATACAAGACAGTAAGTGTCAGGTCAGCAAGGAGGAAGAGGTCCTGGTCACGATACACGCTGAGTCCAGTGGGTTCCCCACATCCATCAATGCTGACAGCAGTATGAGCAAACACAATCAATACAAACGAACACACGTGGTAAGCATGCAACCTGTACAAAACTGAAGACCAATCTCCATTTGTATTAATTTTGTCTGGTGTTTTTGCACTCCTGCTATCATACATTTTTGTTGTATGCACCCTGTCATTACATAAATATCTCAACATACACCTCCAGTTTCCAGGACCTAGTGGATGCAATACAATATTTTCCCCATGACCAGATCTAGATACTTAGGACTAGAGAATAAAACTAGTCACTATGTCTCTTTAGGTAGTAAGCCACGGGATATTCACGAACCTATCTTGCAATAAAGAATAAATAAATAAACAAACAAACACTTGCTGAAAGAAATTAATTTATTTGGCCCTTGCTATTCAATGAGAAAAACAAAGAAGTAATAAGGTCACTTAGGTGACCAAGTTCAGAACGTATCTCCATCTCTTCCCTCTACTCCTCATCTCTAACGTGCTAGCATCTCTCACCTGGGTTTTGAAGAGCAGTGCGTTCATCCCCTTCGAATGATATGACCACATCCCGGTTCGCCTCTCCCAGCTGCTCCTGGACTGGAATCTCCTCACCTCTTGGTTGGAGACGTCCTGCCTGGGTCTGGAGGGCCAGCAGGAGAAGGGCAGTGAGCAGAGGGAGTGTCCTCATGGCTGTGGGTTTCCTAGGGGGTGGAAAAGAACAGGAACCAAGTGTGTGTGGGGTATGTGAAGAGAAGGGTCTGAGACAGGCTCTGCGGGTGGAGAGGGTCTACACTGATAAGAAGAGGGATTTGTCCTCAAGGTCCTTTTGATAGTCTTAGGGTCTGCTTGCACAGTGGGTTGGTTGATGTGTGTCTGGTGACTGGCTGTGGTTAAAGCTGCTGATGAGGAGGAGGACTCTGCTATTGTGTCCTGTTATCACTTAGATTTTGGACTTACCACCTGAAAGAGTATTTACTTTTCAATGTGAAAAAAGGAAAGAAATAGTACTTTCTTGCATTAAGTTCAAGTAAACAATACTTCTAAACCTCAGAAGATGGATTCTGATGCCTTCTCAAGTTGTGGACGCTAGGGTCAGACCTGGATCTTGATGATGTAGAGAGCCAGCGCTTGTTAGGTTTCTGGTTACAGCAGCTGTGATGACCACATTGACTTTATCAAACTGTGAGGGAAATAAGCGCTTGGGATTCCAGGAAAGTCACTGGTGTCAGAAAAAGGAATGCTCATTCTTTCCACCTCTATGCAAAAAAGAGTGACAACTGAGACTGTAAGCTATTAAAGCATACGAACCAATGATGAGACACAGTTGGGTCTTTATTTCAAATAAAATGAATTAAGGACCCAGGCATAAGACAGGAAAACGTAAAAACACTAAAAAAAAAAAAATGCAGAGCTGGGTCTGGACAGTGGTTTCCTGTATAACACCAAAGGCACCAGGAACAGAGCGAAGGGGAGCAGGTGGGATTATACTGGACTGTACAGCTTCTAGGTGGGGGAGGAAAAGAGCACTGGAGTTAAAAGACAAACTAGAGCATGGTGGGAAAGACTGGAAAAGCATACATGTGATATGAAACCAATCTCCAAAATATATAGGCAACACGTGCAACTCAATAACGAAAACCAAGCCAAACAATAAAGTCAGTGAGCCCAGAGAGGTAATTCTTAAAATAGAAAGACATTTTAAAGATATTATTGTCCCTACCTGGATGACGAGTAAGACGTCTGTTTTGAAAAACAGCTTTGTAAGTTTCTCCTCAACCAGTAACTGCTGTCCTGAGCAGCTGCCAGAAGCCCAGACAGAAAAGCCCTTGAAGTGTGTCTGCATGTGTGGGCTCCTACAGAGCATCCTTGCCTTAGGGAGTCAGTTGCAGCCACGTCTCAATGACATATCCATACTTTAAAAGTTCAAGGGGCTTCCATTACTTACAGATCCTTGGGTTAGGCAGGGAGAGCAGAGCAGGAGAGACAGCACTCCTCTGTCCAAGGATTTGGGATACAGCAGCAGCTGAACCCCAGGCTTCCCCTGTTTAATGGTCTCTTGTGATGTCCTAATTTTTTTGTGGTTAATTTCTATTGGATACTTTGAACATGTGTGGTGCAAGGACAGTTAGGCAATTTGGAAAAACTTGGGGCAAAGCAGAACTTCCCAGAGGGACTTTTATCTGTCTTGTCCAGGACTAGACAACACTTATTTGTATCAGTATCACAGAGTGGAGCCTGTGCTGCATAGCCCTGTAAGCCGAGGCTCTGTCACTGATTTCAGAGAGTATGAAGGAGCACACAGGAAACATGTGGCTTACAGATCATGGCTTATGCGTTGTGAAGAGGACTAGAATAAATATTCAATGAACACGTAGAGAAGGACTTGACAGCTATTTCTCAGTGAGCCTCCGGAGGACCTGAGTTAAGACCATCAGCACTAGTTAAGCCATTCAGCGGAGTAAGGATGTTGCACTAAGCTAAGACAGTACATTAGTTCTGCTGTGTGGCTGTACGGGTCCTAATGGAATCTCCCGTGTGACTGGTGTGCACACAGCATGCCATGCTCTTGAGGGACCAGATGCAAGCTTCCTTGCCCACTAGATAAGGCTAAGCAGTTAGCTAGAGTCACATGGGCAAAACACTTACCAGATTGTTTCTTAGACATAATGTCTTCTGGATGTCCCACAGGCTGCACAGATGACAGAGGAATTGGCACCAGCTGGTCTTAGCAAGTGATGTGTGCTCAGAGGCATTTTGCCTAAGTCAACACTGGTCCCAGATAAGGCTCCTGTTAGACCAAGCATGACCAGAATGCACAGTGAATGCTGGAGTTGCAAAGGGTCCCGCTATACACTCCTTAGTAGGGCAAACATTGCTTTAAGATGACTTCAGATTCTTTGACACTTTCCCTCAGAAGGCAGGCTTGCCCCAGCTCCTCTTGAGCATATACCTGGTAATTTCTGGACAAGTAGCAAGGTCTCACACATGTCCCGAGGCTGCATTTGTGTATCCAATACTTGAAATATTAATACTTTGGCTTTCTCCTTATTGGATAATACTGTGATCTGAATGCTTAAATCTTACTAAAATTAATGTGTGAACCGCCCTCCCCAAGTGGTTGTGACATTCACAAAGGGGATCTTCTGGCAGGAGATCAGGTTAAAAGGGAAGAAACCTGGTGGATATGGAAATTCTCTTTTATAAGAGATGCAGGGAATTGACTTGTCCCTTTCATCAGGTGGGAACACTTCCTGAAAGTATCATTTATAAACCAGGAAGTGGGCCATAGTATAGAGTAAACCTTCTGATACTTTCATCTTAGATTTCACAGCCTTCAGAACTAGGAAACAGGTACCATCTGCTGTGTCTGATTATTATGTGACCTGACCGGGGTTTCGTATTATACCAGTCAAAGTAGACTAAGGCAGATGTTCGCACTGGAACCCATCTCTCATACTTTGGGAACCCCGAGTCTTATGGGAGAGACAACAAGGAAGAACTGAGGCCCATGGTAGTGGTGGCTCAGAAATATTTACAGCCAGCTTTGTCGGGAAAGAAAAGTTTTGATTTCTAATGTTTTCAAATACCTGTCATTAAAACCCACTCGGCTTTCAGACAGGGACAGCTGTTCATGACTCCACCCTCCTGAGGCAGGATAGATGGCTGCAGTCTGTACATCTGGTCTCAGCTCACATCCCCCCTGAGCTTCCTCTTGACACCAGCACTGACTTGCCCACCACACAGAAGAGTTCTTCCTCAGTATACTCCCCAGATGCTAGAGCACCACTCCTCGCATGTGGCTGCCCAACATTTAGGTGGTAAATGTGAGTTGGAGCACATGATGTGTGTCCTGTTTGACATCCATTTCTTACAATGGTTTCTTACACGGCTGTAGGAGAGCAGAGAATGACCATATGCATAAGGAGAGAACCTGTGACTTGGGTGGGTTTCATGTCCATCAGCTTTTGCTTCGTCGAGGTATAGATGGAGCAGGACTTCACCTCTTCACTTAAGTTCTCAAGAATAACCCAGAACACATCATAGCTAGGTGACAAAAAGTCCTGCACTCTTTGGGATGTTTTGATAAACAACTTCTTAATCAGTTTTTCATCAAAATTTCTGCAATAGAGATGCAGGATTAGTGTGCAGCCCCAGTGCTGTTCAGGTCTCTGTCCATGAGAATGCATTTAATGGGAGGTGCATGGCCTTGGAGTTTTCTAGAACATGAGGGAAAAAAGCAAGAATTTGTTTTTCTAGGATGTTAAGCTAGTAAGGCACCATAGATCATTCAGCCTGCCATTTGATGAAGAGCCATCAGAGAAGAAAAAGAAAAGTCAGCATGTAGTAGTACGCTACAATCTTTTACCCTCGATTTAGGGAAAGAGAAAGGAAAGATAGAAATTGTCACCGCTTTCTAAGGACAGCAACTCAACCAACGAACCACCAACGAACGCCCACCTCCATCTCAGGGCTTCAGACCTTTTATTCCCTAAGCCAAAAGTTCCCATAAACCCACGTGGCACGCAATCCCAAAGACAAGCTACAGGTGCCAGAATGACTGCAGCTAACCAAATTATAGCCACCTGCATCAAGCATTCCAAATCCAATTTGTAAACATCTATCACACCTGGGGTGGGAATGCAACTCTAATCCAGTTGCCATTTTGCGTTTTTAAAGGAACCAAAATTACCAAAAACTTCTTCCAAGGTACCCTCTACATCAGCTCAACACTTATTCCTTGAACCAGCCAGTTTCTCCAGTCAGGATTCCTCTTACCATTCTTAAAAGATGGAGTGAAGATCCTGCCTCAGCTTGAGGTGGTTCCTTAACTTTGAATCCAAGACTCATCCAAGTCCAATCCAACCAAGACTTGGATCCAGTTAATACACATGGGAAAAATGAGCAAACCTAATTTAGAAATTCAACATGACGGACCCAGTTACAAGTGTTCTGGGTATAGTCCGGGTATCAGAGATCCCAGTTGATTCTAAGGGACAACTTTATTGAGGATAATTATCAAAGGACCAGGCTCAGCCAAGTCAGAGAGTTGGAGGCAGTGGCATAGGCTACAAACCAGGAGTTTTAGGTTGACACCCGAAGGAAGGCAAATCCAGGCAATGGCAAGTGCGGGCATGTGGTCATTGGCTAGAAGGCTGAGGAGAGTAAGGAGAGGCTCATTGTCTTTCTAGGGAATAAGGTACTGAGAGCCTGGGAGGGTGAACCTCTGCTCCACATTACATTGGAGAACCTTTTCTCTAACCTACACGTTTCTGAAATGATTTGTGGAGCTTTGAGTGGGAAAGAGAAGTTTCAAGAGTACAGAAAACATACATTTTCTTAATCCCTTATATTTTGTTTCTGATTGTAGAAAGAATGCAGAAAACCAAACTTTCAAATATAAATGATTTCTTTATGTTGGAGAGAGAGACGATTTTGTGTATTGTAGCTCTGTACAATATTGCTAAGAGATGGCATCAACCCCATGTTCCTCGGTGCATGAATAGATAACAGAAAGTCACACACACCACACAGACAACTACATACACACACACATGCACACAGACACACACATACCACACACACACATACACCACATACACATACACACCTCACAGACACACACACATACACACACGCACATACACAGACACACCAAAAACACACACAAACACACACACACACATTGCACACAGACACACACATACACACACACATGACACACACAAGCACTATACACACACATATACACACACAGACACACACAGACACACACACACAGACTACACTACACAAACACACACATACACACAATGCACAGACACAGACACACACAGAAACACACCACAGACACACAGACACACACACACACACACACACAAACATTCACAAAAGACAGACACACACACACACAGACACACACAGATACACACACACACAGATACACACACCACACACATGCAGACAGACACAGACACACATACACACACACACACACACACACACACACACACACACACACACACCCTGGAGGACATTACTCTGTATGATATCCAGATACCCAAGGGGAAGGACAACACATTCTTACATTCATAAGATGAAAAGCAGCATAATGAAAAGTGAGAATAGATTACTTGCTGCTGGAGCCTGGCAAGGTCAGGGGATTCTGGGGAGAAGTTGGTCAGTGGGTACAGGGTGGCTTTCAGATAGGAGCAGTGAGTCTGGCAAACTATTACACAACGATATGACTGTAAATACTAACGAGGTATGTATTTCAAAGTAGCTAGGACAGTAGAATTTTAGTGTTTCTCTGTAAAGAAAGTATAATTGTCTGACATGACAGATACACTACTTCCCCAATTAAGTCATTTCACAGTGAGCCTGTGTATCAACCTTTAACATTATGCACCTCAAATTTTCACCATTACAATAGGTCAGTTTAAAAACAAGGAACCCTTGCATTTTATAAGAAAATTGCACCCTACACTTCAAAAGTGGGAAGGAAGAATGAGATGATTGCATCCGGGGTCAAGGATTTGCAATAGGGAGAGAAGTTGGGATAAAACTCCCTAGACACAAAGGCAGGAGAGGTTTTTAGCTCTGTGAGCTAGCGGGGGAGGCCCTGGAGAACGTTAGTGGCCAGGTTGGCCAAGGTGATTGTGCCATGCGTTTGCTAATTGACACTTACTGGAATTAGGCTACTAACTGCCCCTAGAAAGAGAGGACCTGTGTCCTCAGACCCTGACATCTCGAAAGATCTCCTCCACATCTGATTCAATCATCAAATGGGTTGTGCTTAAAAACAGGAGCGACTTAGTGAAGGCAGAGGATGTCGTGTGGACTTTGTTAACTGCATGGTGTGCTTGTGATCCACTGCTCAGTGTCCTGTGGTGTTTGCGTCTCAGGGAGTTGCACTGGCTGGAGTGACACTTGGTCTTCTAATTCAGCCAGAGGAGTTAGTATCTATCATGGCCAAACACAGATTGTTATAGCAACTGCCAAGTGTGATGCTTCTAACAACCTCTCTTCCTCACAGAGTGACGGAGCATTCTGTTCTTCCAGCACGTCTCCATCCTTGCGAATGTCCTCAGAAATGTCTGCTGTGAACCCACTGGGCAATGCAGTCTTAGAGGTCACCCCTACTGCTGCTCTTTGTCAGACTTGGTTTCTTTGCCTTCCCTTTCTGGAGTGTGTACTCGTTCTGGAGTCTGAGTCTAAGCACCCTGTAGCACCACTCGGGACTCCCGGCTTCAGGGAGAACTGTCTGCGGATTTCTTTCTTTATCCTGGAGCCCACTTCCAAGCCACAATAAGTTGATCAAAGCTATAAAGCGACCACTTGGGTGTTCATGGAGGAGCACACTGGAGACACTGAGCAGGTACTCCTTGTGTGTTTGAAGACGGTTTTCTGTGGAGAGAATGAGCTATGTCATATACAATAGAGGTGCTGAGGTCATGGGCACACAGTGTGGGGTGCCCTGCTTTCCTTCCTACCCATTCTGTCTCTGTACTAACTTTTTCTAATATTGGTAAAGACTGTCTCCATGAAGCAGATAACCCAGGGCTTAGAAGGCAGAGGCATAATCCAGGCCTGCTCCTTGAAACTTCAACACTTGTTAAATAGCCCTCTGAAAAATTAAGATGTGAGCGCAGTATGAATCTGAAGGCGAGGTGCGTGTTTTCCTTAACATGGAGGCAATGATTTTGAGAGTGAGTTGAAGCTACTTGAAGGCAGAGTGAAAAGTCAAGAGCGATATGTAGCAGGATCATCAGGACTCTGAGCTTTCTTTACACTTTGTGTCTGAACCCTGGGGTCGTCCTTAAAATTGTTAGCATTTGGAGCCAGGATTTTGTAAAACACTAAATTATTTATTCATTTGCAACGGTTTCCTTGAAGATTCTGGTACCTGAGATCCAGAGGCCTGGCTGAGCCTCACGGCAAACATTGAAGAATGCAAACACACAAGGAGCATTTGCAAGGAGATTTATTGGAGATAAAAAGAATCACAAAGACAGTGGTCATCAGAGGTCTCTCTTGGGCCTCAGAGACATGGGCATCTTGTTGTCTCTGGTCTCCATGTTCAGCGGCAGCAGAAGAAAATTTTTGAAGCCCCTTTTGTCTCTGCAGGTCCCACGACCTATTCCCATGCCGCAGCCTCTGGGTAAACATTGGCAACTACTTCTTGAGCCTGGGGATACACAGAGAGAATCAGACATTGAGTTGGAGGTCAGCAGGATGGGATAGTACACAGTCCTGTACAGATGTGTGATACACTGCGAGTTTGTTGTGTTTGCTACCTTACAGCCGCAGCACGGTCAACTCAACACAAATTGAAATAATGTACTTAAGGTAGCACTGGGAATGTGCAGGACTTCAGTCCCATTCTGATGTGTCTTTAAGTTTTATGCTCCTTTGCTCACCACACATATACCGAGTGCACTGTTACGCTGGCTTGAAGTTCCGTTATACAAATACGCACGTCTCTTTACACTTATACTTTGTTCTCTGACGGTCTACTCAGTATATTGCTCTATATTCTGGTAAAATATTCAGGTGTACTTTTTAGATCAAAAGGCTTGTGAGAAATAAATCACGTCACACTTGCTGTTCTTGCTATGAATAAGAAATAGAATAAGATTAGAAATATAATGAAGTAAGATCGAGTTACTGAGGGAGCCAGACTGCTCACCCCAGGACTCCTGGGCACACCTTCAACATGCTCAGGAGACTCCAAGCTCCTATCATGCTGGGCACCTTCACTCACCTGCACTTCGGAGAGCAGAGCCTTCTGGGTCTGTCAAGGTGATGACCATACCCAGGTCCTCTGCCCCTGGCTGCTCCTCATTTGTAGTCTCCTCAGCTGCTTCTGGGAGAGGGTCTGCCTGGGCCTGGAAGGCCAGCAGGAGCAGGGCAGAGAGGAGGACAAGTGTCTTCATGGCTTGAGAGTCACCTGGAGGATTGGTGAGCAGGAGCCCAGTGTGTGGGGAGTGAGGAGCCAGCCTGCATTTATAGGGCTCTCAGGAGAGGGTTCAGAGACCGCCCGACACATAGAGAAGACATGCATGATGGGGAACTGGGAGACACTGCTGCCCTCAGGACTCCTTTGATGTTCCTCTGATCTCACAGCTTCCGTCTTGATGCTGGACTGTGTGTTCAGTGACAGCCCTCCCTTCCAGCTGATAATGACGATGGACTCGCTATCTTGTCTGCTGCCCATCTGCTGGAATATTATTTACCTTTTTCTGTGGTCAGGAAAGAAAAGAGGTGGCCATCTTTCTTTTCTGTCTGTCTGTCTTTCTTTTGTTTTTCGAGACAGGGTTTCTCTGTTGTACCTCTGGCTGTCTTAGAACTCACTTTGTAATTCAGTGGCTTGAACTCAGACTGTAACCAGCCTCGCTGGAACTCACAGTGGTGGGCATTCCTAATTTAATAAGCTCATGGAACAAAGGCTTTTTGTTTTCTGAAGTTGACGCCTGCTATTCTCAGAAAGAGTAGACGCTGGACCAGACCTGAATGCCAGGGGCAGTCGTTCTTTGTGGGATTCAGGGGCATTATCACCCTCAGGAAGTAAGACTTTATGAACCCCTTCTTTTGGGGCCATTTTAGAAGGCCTTATCACCCTGTAGTGACTGGAGCTCCCAGGAGACCAGGGACAGAGGTGGTCAGAGTAAAACTAGACCAGGCTGTTCTGGAGAAGACAGTATGAGCTGAGCACATCTCAGTCGTGTGTCAAGGTGCCTCTTCACACCCTGGGGCTGCTGTCAAATGATGTGGTCATGTCTGAGCTCCTGCATTTTTTTTCCTTTTAGAAAAATGTAAACTCTCATATAAGAAATAATATTCAAAATGTAAAACAGATAATGTGCTTCTTCCGATCTTAAGAAGTGCTTTACTCCAGGACGTCATTGCCATTCTTATATGAACACCATTGTGCACATGTTTTTATTCCTTTTCCCTACTATGTATACACCAAATACAGAACACTCTATGATTTTCGTCAATGTATGGTGTCCCAGTGTAAGTTCTAGATCATATTTATAGCTTGATAAATACTATTCATTTGTGAAAATGTGTTTATTTGTTGTGTGTAATAGAAAGCAAAACAATACTAATACTACTTACACACACACATATAAACATAAATATATACAAATAGACATACATATATAGACATGTATATGTACTCATTTATACACACATGCACATGTCATATTGCCTCATGACCTCCTCGACCTTTGTAGACTTAAAACTATGAGTCAAGGAGCACACCTTATATTTCAGACACATTCCTGTCTTCCAGATCGCCACAGAGTTGACCTCAGTAGCACTTGCAAAATTTGCACACTCGGAGCCCGCCATGCTCTTTTGAATGATTCATAGTACCGTGTGTTCACTTCCTCTCTTGCTGCAGTGTTCAAGGCAGAGCTGGTTGTTGAAGTCCTAGAGCGTCTCAGAAATACCCCCAGTAAAATACAACCTCGACAGAGAGCGCCTCTTTAAAGTAAGTCGATCAAGTTTCCATTTGCAGCGTGGTTTTCATGTTCTTATTATTTAGTGTTCTTTCCTTTGTGCCTTCCCAAATTCTTGTAGCAACATCTATATCACTTAAAGAGAGACACCGCTCACGAGAACACCAGAGAAGGGAGAGAACAGATTTCCTCCACCTGTGAAGTCACAAATGGCCACTTATACTTCGGGGTTTGGTGAGCCTTGGGAGGACATACAGATGTTTTTCCTTGTGAGTTTACAGTCTGCTGGAGTTTTAATGCTCTTTGTGGCTGAAAGCAGGCTGATATTTACGATGATGTTTTTCTCATATTTCCTAGTCCCAATCTGATAGGTAAAAGTTGATATTTCAGTATCTCACTGGTTAACAGTCTTCTCATGAATTGATGGCAGAAGTTCACACACTTAAGTCGTGTCTGCACTTGTATTTGATAAAGGTCCCTTTGAGGGAGTTGTTGACACATTTATCTTACTTCTTTTCTAAAGAAAAAGATTTATTT